>OX422216.1:61635566-62888066 GCA_949130495.1 Sambucus nigra | reverse complement strand
TGTAAATCGGGAGGAGAGGAAAACAATCCCACCATTATTCTGCAGAAATTCAGACCTACTATTTGAGTCAAGTATTTTTCTTGCTAATTTTGAGCAATATATCATCCATGTTAGTTTATAATGAATAATCTCATGAATATATAAATGTTGGCTTTGATTTAGAAGACTAAAATCATGTTCTTGGGTAGAAATCTTGATGGATATGTTTAATTCATATATGAAACACGAAATTAAGGATTGGAACATTAAAACGTAGAAGAAATCTGAGATATTGTTGCTTTTTTTGAAGAAAAAAATAACCTAGGGTTTTGAAATTTAAATGAAGAATTAATTCGATTTACATGACCTTCCCTGGTGATTTGATGTTTTGATTACATTAGAATTCGCTCATACATGTTAATATAGGGTCTAGTAGGTTTGGTTGGGAGTTTGGGGTTATGTAATGGAGGTTTGGAGTGTTAAGAATGGTGAGAAACGTAAAAAACTAAACGAAGAAGATGAACTGCTACATTTCGAATCAATTTGGACCAGGGGCGAATCGATTCGGTAAGGCGAATCGATTCAGCCCTTGGACGAATAAATTCGATTTCCCAGAATTTTGACATTTTCCCTTATTTCAGCCCAAAACTTGTGAATTGTTATCAAGGGCACAAATAGGACACCCTTAAAATATAATGAGGGGTATTATGGGATAATTTAGACCTTGATTAGATTGGGACTCAGTCACATGAGGAGAATTTAAGGATAAGGATAAATGAACATAATTTGTATGTAATGAATTCGGGAGAATAAGATCGAGTCACGGGGATTTCAAGGGGACCTAAGACGTAGACCAGTAGAGTACAGTTGTGTTAACTACTAAAATAAATTAAGGGGTGGTTGAAAACCTTAGAGTAGTGGGGATACTCGAAAATATACGATTAGAAGTAAAATCGTAATTTAAATAATACGTAGGATATTCGGGAGTCATATATACTACGTACGGGACATATATTATGAGTTGAGTGTATACCTATACTGATATTATATATATAGGTTGTGTGAATACGTCTTGTATGAATTTTCATGTATGAATCTAGGCTACTTGCTATCACGGGAGGTTCGATGTCATGTACAGTCTTATCCTGATGAGCTCATTGGCAGGATTTTGACTTGTATCTCAGAACATAGAGCTTAACGATTGAGAACTAATTATGTGAATGAGAGTGTGACCGGTCATTTGGGTCCATTAGGTGTGTGCGTATCCCAAAGACTTAGGACTATGTCGCCTCCAAATTGTGTGAAGTGTGAATGTATGGTTCGATAGTGATTCCGAACCCGATGTCCTTTACTTAGTACATGATGTATCATGACTTGATAGCAGAGTATGTCCGCATCGCAGGTCTTCACCTAGGGATTCCTTATTCGTATATATATGTGTGTGTATATGTATATATATACATACATATATATATATATATGTGTGTGTGTGTGTGTGTGTGTGTGTGTGTGTGTGTGTGTGTAATTTATTCTACTACATGTGCACTAGTAGATAAGATGGATAGTGATATCTAAGGTAATCAAAGTATGTGGGAACTTAATAATCAATTGGTAACTTCTAATGGACAAAAAGGACTTGTAAATTTAGTAACATATTTTATGGGCAATACGGGTGGGCACGATGAATTATTGGACGGGACGAGACTTATTTAAAACTAGTTAAGCAGGGTAGCGTAACTAGGTTGGTTTAGAAGTATACGTTAGGAGTGCACAATAGTTGAAAGGTGAGTATTTCAAGTGAGAGCACGTGAAGCTAACATGTATATAATATCTACTCTTAATGCACTTTAAATACATGATAAATATTTCCAAACTATTTTATTTGGGCTCTGACCCGTTTAAAATCCATTTTTGTAAAAACATTTTAGGCGCCCAGCCACAGAGACGTCAGACTTATGAGTTTCTTTATATTTGACGTGTTGCAGCTACTGTGGACATTGCAAGACATTTGTAGTAGATGCCTCCACATTTATCAGTTCCTATTTGTCATTTTTCTATCTCAGTCGGGCATGTTGCCCATCTCTAGCTAGTGGTTATTTTCAACGACATTTTTCCAATATTGTCTTTTAATTTATATTATGGATGGTTGTATTTTATTATCGTCTTGAGTGCTACTCCCGTCATATTTATTCATCTCATTATGTTATCATTTATTATTATTGGAATGGTGACTGTGAATTATTCGTTTAAATTAACTGCATGTTAATCGTTAGATTAAAATTTTGACACGGGCCATTTGGATATTAGTATCATTAACATGTTTCTACAGTAATACTAAGAATGAAACCAATTATGATTCCTATCTAATTTAATAATAGATTGGTCACCCAGTATTAGAATAGGCAGGGTGTCACAGATGGTAACAGAGCATCAGGTTCTAGTGTCCTTAGAATTTATCTGAACTTATTACATTTCCAGCGTAGCGTTCTTTGATATAAAGTCCTAGTATTAGGATTGTTGTATTCATGAATACATATATACATCTTCAGCTATTTTGAGATATATTTAATTATGGACTTATGGAAATTCACTTTTTTCATTTCAAATGCCTCCCAAACGTGCACCATGAGCCACCCAAGATGCATAGCCTGAGTCGCAGCCAGCTCAAGCATTAAGGACTATGAATGATGTTGAGTTTGAATCCATTGTGTCATAGGCGGTTAATGCAACTTTGAATACGTTTTCTCAGCAGGCACCATAGGCGCCACCCCAACCTCAGGTTGTGGCTCCAGATCTGACGCACTCATTTCCTTCTGCCTGGGAGCTAGTCGAGGATGCCTTTCAAAAGTCTCACACTCCCGAGTTTCAGGGGAGCTCCGATGTAGTTACGACATGCCAATAGAAGAAGGATATCCAGCGGCACTTGCGGATGTATGAGTGCTCTGATGTATATAGACATATATTAGCTACCTTTAAGCTAGTCGGGGAAGCCTTGTAGTGGTACGAGTTCGTTACCATCGCACCAGAGAGAGAGACCATGACGATTCAAGAGTTCTGGGAGCGGTTCATTCGCAAGTACTTCCCATCTTCCATTCAGGCAGAGATGAGGCAAAAATTCTTACACGTTTTGCTGCAAATTAGGACAGTCGTGGAGTATGAGGAGGAATTTACTATGTTGGCAAATATTATTCCCGAGGAGGTGATCACAAAGGAGAAGAGGATACAACTGTTTGTAGATGGTCTTACCTGGAGAATCCGATAACATTTGTTGGGTAATCCGCTTTAAAGACATATGCAGATGTTTTAAATGCCACTTTAGTGCACTGTCAGGACCACCGCTTCCACATAAAATGAGGCAAGCACTCAGGAAAGTTCAGCTAGCAGGGTAGGACAGGGGGTAGCAGTGCTAGTGGAGCATAATCGAATCAAACTCATATGAGACTAGGTGAGTAAGGTTCCCATAAGGGGGATGTTACTAAGCATTTCCTCTCTGGAGATTTCAAGAAGGGGCAGGGTGGATTCAAGAATGGTCAGCAGGGTTAGTCGGTCCAATATTTTCAATAGGGCCAAGGGAGAGGTGGTAGTGGCCAACAGGGTCGAGACCAGTAGGGCCAGAGGGAAGGAAATTTCATAGCCATATGTTTCATATGTGGCAAGAATGGCCACAAGCGTTTGGATTGCCCTGATGGGCAGAGTTCCGCAGTAGTAGGGCCCTTCCAGCACCGGCATTGCCTACAGTACTACTCGTCCCAATAGCCCCACCTTAGTAGGGGTAGTTACTGTATGGGCGCGTGTATAATGTCCACTAGGCCACAGTTCCATAGGCTCCACCCGTAGTTGAGGTTACATTTCTTATACATAGGACTTCAGGGCGCATTTTATTTGACACTGGGGCTTCACATTCATTTATATCCACTATATTTTCACGAACCACAGGATTGTTAGACACGGTCGATAGCATAGTTACGTGTGTAGACTCACCACTGGGTATCGAAACTCTTATCTTCTTTATTTATCGGGGTGTGAGTATAGATATTGGGAGACTTATTTGGCCTATCGATATGCTCGTGTTAGATATGTCTAAGTATGACGCCATTATTAGTATGGATTGGCTAGCAGCGTATACGTCCATAAAATGAATCCCGACGATCAACATTTCCAGATAGTAGTGTATCGGGATATCCAATTTGAGGCTTCATCACGTACATCAAACTGTTGATGAAGGTGTCTGACACATCTTGAGATTTGGGTCCGATGATGAAGGTGCTTTACTTTTTGATATTGCTGGAGTTTTTCTCGCCGGCACATTGGATGAGAGAAATAAGAGTGTCTGAGTTTTGAGATGAGGTGGTGTAATCTCTATCAATGGGAGGTAAATCTGATGTGGGATGACCCGTTGGGCCGTCGGATGAAGGGTCATTGGTGGGTGGTGCAGGTGGAGAAGCCATTCCCGGGGTGGAACATGAGGGGTTGATGATGTCACGAAGGCTAAAGTGAGAACCATCAATTAGATCATCCTCTGGTCTAAAACAGAATAATCAACACATCTTTTTAATAAATAAAAGTTATTTTTTTAACCATAAACAAATCGACATAACAAAGTTCACTACAAATTACAGCACACAAATGTCTTTTTGCAGTTGATATGGGACTTCTCTATTAGTTTTATGTTTTATTCCTTAAGATAACATTTTTTTTCTCTTACTTTTTATCGTACCTTTGAAATCCTCCGCACCCAAATTTTCCTCTTCCTCTTCTTGATCTTCATCACTTCCTCAATTTCTTTTGGGTAATTTTCTTCCCATTCCCCTTTTCTATTCTCGTACATTGATTTTTTGGTTGCTTTCAAGCAATGCGACTTAGAGAGTTTCTTCAATGACATTGGTGGTTTTCTTCATCATTGTGCAATTATTCTTTCACGAAGACTTCTTCATAGCCATTTTCTCCCCCCTACTTTGTCTGCGTGTTTCATTATTGTGAGTTTTCTGAACAATCAACACATTAAATAAACGTTCATAGAAAATGTTAAACATACAAAAAAGTTTAAAACCAAAACGTTAAGACCACAAAATCTTGTTACGGTGTCGGTAACCCGTTCAACAAAAATTAGCCTACCTGAGTTTTTTCACCTTGGTTGGGGTCATTGGTTTTAAACAAAAAATGTTATTGGTGAGGGTGCATATGCGGTGTAAATAAGAAAAGAGAATGGGAAAGGTTGGAATGGGAAAGATTGGAAGAGAGAGAGAGTTGAAACGGAAGGGATAAGTTGGAGTAAATGGTGTATTGACCTTTCATTTTTAAAAGACCAAATGCTACGTAAATAAAAAGCACACGAATAATAGAGGCTAAAATTCATGATGCCACGTGGATAGCCTAGATAAAGGGGAGCCTTTAAAGTCTTGTATAGAATTTTATAGAGAATGGGAAAGGTTGGAATGGGAAAGATTGTAAAAGAGAGAGAGTTGAAACGGAAGGGATAAATGGAAACGGAAGGGATAAGTTGGAGTAAATGGTGTATTGACCTTTCATTTCTATATGACCAAATGCTATGTAAATAAAAAGCACACGAATAATAGAGGTTAAAATTCATGATGCCACGTGGATAGCCTAGATAAAGAGGAGCCTTTAAAATCTTATATAGCATTTTATAGAGAACGGGAATGGTTGGAATGGGAAAGATTGGAAGATAGAGAGTTGAAATGGAAGGGATAAATGGAAACGAAAGGGATAAGTTGGAGTAAATGGTGTACTGACCTTTCATTTATTAAAGACCAAATGCCACGTAAATAAAAAGCACACGAATAATAGAGGTTAAAATTCATGATGTCACGTGGATAGTCTAGATAAAGAGGAGGCTTTAAAGTCTTGTATAGCATTTTATGGGAAAGGTTGGAATGGTAAAGATTGGAAGAGAGAGAGAGTTGAAACGGAAGGGATAAGTTGGAGTAAATGGTGTACTGACCTTTCATTTTTAAAAGACCAAATGCTACGAAAGGGATAAATGTAAGAGAGAGAGAGTTGAAACGAAAGGGATAAACGGAAACGGAAGGGATAAGTTGGAGTAAATGGTGTACTGACCTTTCATTTAGTCTTGACAACACATGTTGATTTTAGTAAAGTAGAGTTATTAACAACCCTAATAATACTATGGAAAACATGTTTATTCGAGAGGAATGGGGGAAACTCCCAAATACTCCTCCAAATGAAAATATGGAGCAATCGGACAAACTCAAAATGTATCATTCTTGTAAAAAAAATTACCACGTAGTCCCGTCAAAATAAACACATGAGATCGTTTGAAATAAACTCACAAGGTCCATCGAAAACATATATCGTAGACCATTTGAAACTGTCCATCATAACAGAATATGAGCTTCATAAAATTTAAGTATGAAACATGAGATCAATATCCACGATCTCAGGTTGATCAAAGAAATAAAAATGACTAAAAGTGTTTCGTACCCACAATCGATATGTTTTAACATAGGATTAATACACCAACTATATCTATGAGTGAGAAAATGTTGGAGGGGCTCAACGATAAGCCCCCCATTTAATTATTAAATCGGATTAAAAATTATTATTGTTGATTAAACTCCATGGTACCACATATGTTTATGCGACTCGGATGTTACTGTACGCGTCCAATATATTGCGCATATTTTTTTATTATTTATTCATCAACTCGAAAGTTATTCTAGTGTAAAGGGTGCATCATACGCTATTGGACATGTGCCATCCAAATTAGGACTTGTGCCACCAGAAATTTTTGACATGTCTCATGTAAGATGGTAGTACCTTTGAAGCCTGGGAGTATAGTAATACTAGTTGAGATGTAACCCATTTAGGTATGGTGATAAATGATAACCCAAGAGCTCTTCAATAAATACAAGTGAACATATAATATTATATATTATCAACACTCAGATTGAACTCACAAGACTCCCGTGTATAACTCAAATAATAATAAAGGAAACTTAGAAGCAACTCAATAAAAGGAAGAGAGAAGTAAGCACCCTAGATACACCTTGGCAGGTAGCCAACACACCAACAACCTCTTAAAGATCTCTGGTTAGATATTAATGGGTTTGCAATAAATGACAATTTTGGGTGAGTTAAAGCTCTTGTTTGCAATAACTTCTTTCTGATATATTCTCTTTCTATTAATAATCTCTAGAAAGACCCCCTCTCTGAGAGGTGGTTGAGGCAAAAAAATAGCCCACACACCACTCCCGAGATGCCTCAGTCCTACACAGTTGTGAAAGACATCCCCTCGTACTTTACATCATAAGCATTAAATGCATGATGGGTCCATCAGTTCTCCATCATAAACATTAAATTCCAATATATGTCTTTTGTCGAACCACTGTACGTTAGAGGACTGTCATAACAAAGGTGGCTCACCAACTGTCTGGCAGTCCCAAATACCATGGTGGATTACTTAAGTACAGATTGGACAATGCTTAGCTGGATAATGGCATCACCTAAAGTAGATGTGACAATTGCTAGAGGGTTGTTTGTCTCAAAAATCAACATACGATGAAATTCAAGGCTACTCTGCACAAGCTTGCACAGTGAAAGGTCACTCAGTACCAAGTGCATGTAAGATGGTCAAGACAAGCCCCAACGCTGCCTCACTTCTCAATCCTCCAAACCAATTACCTCTGAAGTTCCCACGACGAGGTCCCTCGATTGAGCATGAAAGCTCTCTCAGGCCCTGCCAGGCCTAGTCTCTCGTGAGTACCGTTTGACCTCACACTTAATACTACAATCATTACATCATTACAATCAATGTTACTTAAAGGTACAATTTAACTAAGTATGAAAAATAAGAGAAAGTATGAGCTCCCTCATCCAATCTCCTTATTGGGTTGTCTCACTGCCTTCTTATAGCTTCCTTCCTTGAGTCTCTTCTATTAACTGGGAAGGATTTATAATATTTAGAGATTATCTTCAACACCCCTACATTTTACCCTTCGTGTAGAGATTTGTTGTGATAACAAGAAATGTCTACGCAAAAAACTTCTCAATCCGATGAATCGTCTATTTGTGAGCAAAAAAATTCTTCCATCTCTGTCTTCGCTGCAAATTTTATCGTTATCTCTGCTAGAAAATAGTTAAATTCTCCCCGATTTATCTGAACCAATGCTATGCAAATTCTTAGCTAATGGAGAAGGGACATCATAACTTTTTTTTGTTGTTTACATCCCAATCGTTCTGACTTCTTCACTAGTGGTTGGAATTCTCCCAAAATATCTGAGGATACTGTCAATCACCCGTTCTGACTTTTCAAATGTTAAATTCTCACCTATGTGCATTATTATGTTCGACCATGTAGTGAACTTGTAGTAAGTGGGCATTTTCATTAGGACTGCCCCTAGTGGTTATGAATTCTCCATAATAAAAATTCTTAGTGTTTAGACTTGTAAAATTCTCCCAAAGTAACTGTTGAACTATAAATTATCCCCAGTCTTTTTATTCCGTTCCCCCACTGAGTGAACCTTTAATGAAGGGACCTTATCGTTAGGACTGCCCCTAGTGGAAAGAGTTCTCATTATTTTTAATTATCTGTTATTTTTCCCCATTTCAATTTGTTCAAAAAGTAAAAATTCTCCCTGATGTACCTAACCGAGAAGTAACTCCGGTTAGGCTTGTGGCGAGGGGACATTGTGAACCTTTTGAACTGTGCTGCGTGGAGCCCTTCCTCTAAAGTTGAAATTCTCCTCAATTCCTCTTCAACCTGTAATATCTTAGTTTGAGTTTTCAGTATGGGAACTCTATATGGTTAAAAAAATTCTACGCCAAAAATTAACTTCTATTGAAATCAACACACCTTTTACAAAGCGTCACCTGACTAATGAAGTGCGCCTATCATTTTAACTGTCAAAGAGTGCCTTGAAGTTCCACGTGTCCACTTGCAATTATTTTGATGGCTTATCACGTGCCTCTTTGGAAAACTCAAATGTTCATTTGATTTTTCAAACGACTAATTCCTAACACTTGGTCATTTTTCATCTTAGTCTCTTTCCTTACCTCCTTACTTACAGAGATTTTAGAGAGAGAAAGTTCTATCCGCCATTATTGCTAAAGGTTTCTTCTATTTCTTCTTCCTTGTTGTAACTGTCTTTTCCACTCATTATTACTCCACCATTTTCATTACTCCCTTTCTTCTTTACAAGCCCCCACCATCTCTCATGGATTATTCAAGCTCTCCAGTTGCTCCTGCCGCCAGTGCTCCACCTGCCACCACGACTACCGCTTCTGCTGCTCCTTTGGATGCCACCGCTGTGGTGGTGGCTCACCAGAAACAACTTCCCTTCAACTACCTTTATCCTATTTTTGAAGAGGGTGATGATTACTCCTCCATATGAAAAGTCGTTATTCTCAGTTCTAAGTGTGACTCCTTGACACTTGGAGATGAAGACATCAAAGTTGAAGATTGGGTTTTCTTCCCCCAGAGGGGACTATGCACTTTCGTTTGGACCATGGTGACTTCCCCTACTCCCAGATCAAATTCTTAGGGCTAGGAGGTTCCCCGGCCAACTTTGCAATTTAGAACACATACATGCAAAAACACTTATGCTGTTTCCTTTACCAAGATTGGTCTCCATCGGGCAAAGTGGTTTGGTAAGTTCACTCTTTCCAAACACAACGCTGCTCTCCAAGTCTTGATCTCTGGCTAGAACATTACCACCCATACCTTTATAGCTTCATGGGGTGATTTTACCATCACATTGGTGGACGTTTGTGAACTATTGGGGCTTGAGACCACAGGTGTTATACCTTATTTCTAATAAGGCCCTGGATGCCAAAGAAGTTGCTGACCGTTCAGAGTTGGATCGAATTTTTTGAAGCTTCACTAAGTCATCCAATAAATCCACCTTCACTCCTCTCATCAATTACTTCTTTTGATATCCCTCAGAAAAGGAAGGTTCTTCTGCTGCTGGCAAAAGTGTAAGGTATATCTCTAGAACTGGCAGTTTACATACTTGTCATTCTTTCCCGTTTTGTGCTATCTGGGAAATCGAATGACCAACCCAGGAGGGACCTCATCAACATATATATTCGTCTATCCAAAGGGGTCAATATCCCTCTAGTATCCATGGCCCTAGGGGCCCTCTACACCTGGCTAGACATGACACATCTAGACATGGAACGATCCCTTGGCCGTTACAACCTAGCCAATTTTTTCAACACCATACTTCTCACATGCTTCCTCTTCACCCTTTTCCCTGCCATAGAAACCAACTCCATCCATCCTCCCTATGGTGAATACATCAAGCCCCGTCGCTTGTACTGTTACCATAAGAAATAGATCCATAAGGACATACTTCCCATTTTTGACAAGCCTGACAGTTTTATCGTGAGGACTTACTGTGAAGAAGCTTTCCTCCACACTTGGGATTTTTTCCAATATGGAGCAATAGTGGTCCATCCTACTATGATGGACCGTATTATTGAAAATCCTTCCCTGGCAGTGGTCCTTATATTCTCTCCTGGGTATTTTCCTTCTTACACTAAGTGAGGGTATACTTCGGAGCATTACAACTCCAACCGTTCCTGCCGTCAATTTGGTTTTGACCAAGGGGCCCCTCACCCAGTTTTTCAACAGTCCCACCCCAAGGATACCTTTACTGAGTCATGTTCCTTCTATACCTCTTCCACTTCCTCATCCATTAGCTCAACAATATATGGGTGAGTTACCACCCCAGTATTATAAGGAAGGGGGATGTGACCTCTCTATTTGAAATAAAGTTCTGACCGATGCAGCTAGCCAAGATTGTTGAGTTTATTCAAGGCCTCAGTTTTTTCTTTCTCTGCTTCTAAACTGGGCCTTAAGGGAAATTATGTACTTGGAATTGTGTTCCCTCTAAGAAGCACCCCAAAAGATACCCCAAACGAGCTACATCTTCATTACCCCATTATCCTCACTGCCATACCCAAAGCTAAAAAAGCTCCCACGCCCAAATAAACCACTATTGTCGAAGGTACTTCTAGCTAGGGGCCTTAAAAACCTCCCTCCAAGAAATACAAAACTTTCAAGAGTTGGACTTCTTCAAAATCTAAGTCCCAGTCAAAGTCTCAAACTCCTATAAACGCATTCTCCATTGCCTTTATTCCACTTACCCTGTCTACAGATCTGAATGGGAAAATAAGAGCCAAGTGCGAGGCTGAATTAGAATGGGTACAATGCGCGTTTGAACAACACGCTCCCCCCATTCCTCCTGTTACTATATTCCCCACCATCATTGTAGATCTAAATGAGGGAGTATCAAGGCGAAGAAAGAGTTCTAGAGTCCCCTCTGTCGCTGGTGGCTCTAGTGCCAGAAAGAAGACTATGGGTATAAAAACCCAAAGGAAACGTGGTTATGAGGTGTAGGCAACACTTTCTACTTCTCCTTCTCTAGCTCCCGTTGAGGATATTACCCCTGATGACAACCTTGACTCTCAACATGGTCCATCTGAGAGGAATTGTTCAGTTCCTTCACTGCCTGCTTCGCCAATGGTCATGTCATCCCACTCTTCTCCTGAGCAATAGGTATGTTTTCCCACACTTAACCATTTCAAGCTTAGTGAAGTGTATTTTCTAACACTTAGCTAAATTTTTTTTTATTTGTACAAGTGATTGAAAGAGAAAGACCTTTTCCTCCTATGAGCCCCTTTATGGGAGGATGTTTTAGGAACACTTCAGTCGATGCATCTTCTCCCCGTTCTCCCATGTATAGGCTAGCCTATTCTCATCGATCTTCCTCCAGACGTGTAGAGGAGATTGCCAGGAGGGCTGCTACCTATGGGGAATCCATTGGAGCTTCTCCTCAGCTAGAGGAAACTCCTATGGCTTCTTCTGTGTTATTTTCTGTTCTTATGGTTCCTCTAGACATTGTTCCAGTCTCTTCCATCCCTCCAGAGGCAAAAACTTGATTCACTTAGCTATCTTTTACCCCAATTTGGTTGTGTACTTAGTATTTTCTTTGGCCTTTGGTTTGTAACTTCTCCTGACCTAGCCACCTCTCTCACTGGTTAAATTCTTCAGTTTTCTCTACTGAGGCCTGTAATTGTGTTGTCTCTATTCATCCATATTATTGAGGTGAGATCTCTCCTTATATTTTTTTTTTCATTTCTATTGTGTGTTGCTTATGCCCAACACTTTGTTACTATATACAACTTTCTCTAGGTTTAACCCCTCCATCTCCCTTTAGGACCCCTCATACTCCTCAGGGTATCATTGGATCTTCTCGCCCAAGGGTTCATTTAGCCCATATGAGGGTTGATGCCCCGTTAGGAGTACAAACAGTTCTTTCTGATCCCACCTGTATCATGGCTATTGTGCCCTATTTTGAGGAAGGTGCGTCACCAAGGATTGAGGTTCCTCTGGCTGAACGTTCCTCTGAAGCTCAGAGGGTTGCTGATTTTTCTCTTGCAGTTTCTACTGTTATAGTTATTTCTCTAGCCACTGTTACTTCTTTAGGCATCCCTGAGGTATTTTTTCTATTTTCTCCCTCTTTTTTGCATAAGTCTTTTTGTTATGCCCCTAAGGTAACTTTAATAATGAAAAAACACTTGTTAGAAAAAAATTCTCAAACTCCACCTATAACCATGACTTAACAATGAATACACATTTCTTAAGGTTGTTTATAAACTCCACCTGTAACAGTGACTTAATAATGAAAATTACTTGTTAAGATTTTTCATCAACTCCACCTATAACGGTGACTTAACAATAAAAACTTCTTGTTAAGATTTTTCATAAACTCTACCTATAACACTGACTTTAAAATGAAAACCACTTGTTATGATTTTTCATAAACTCCACCTACAACGGTGACTTAACAATAAAAACCACTTATTAAGATTTCTCATAAACTCCACCTATAACAGTGACTTAACAATGAAAATCACTTGTTAAGATTTATCATAAACACCACCTATAACGGTGACTTAACAATGAAAAAACACTTGTTAATATTTTTCCTCAACTCATTCTTTTTTAATGCTTTGTAGGTTTTAAGGGAGCCTACACTACACCAAATCCTGCGAATGGTCACGCCCAGTTGGTCACAGCCCAAGTCCATAACCCGCTGGTCACGGACTTGGGCAGTGACCATCTCAATTTTTTGCGTGACCATATTCATTACCACCCTGAGTCATAGATGCTCTGGAAGTTGTCACGGACCAAATCCCTGACCATTGTGGGTCACGGACTTAGATCGTGACTAGGTCGTGACCATCTTGGCACCAAATCCACACCAAAATTTCGTTCAAGCTTGGTCGCGGATGGGTCACAAACTTAGACCGTGACCATAGGCCTGACGAAGGAGAAAACATACACATATGGGGTCACGGATGGGGGCTATGACCATTTCTTATTGTGGGTCACGGCTATGGGCCGTGACCATCCTTCAATTCAAGGTATGATATTGGCCATGCATGGGGGTCACGACTATATTTCGTGACCATTGGTCATTCACGTAGCAACAAAAAGGAGGTTATGGGGTGCAATGGTGGGTCACGGATGATGGCCATGACCTTGTAATTACTAAAAAAAAGAGAAGAGGCGCTTGATTTTCATTTCCATTTGCCCCTTTTCATTTGCCCGTTTCTCTCTCTCTCGTCAAAGACGAAGCTATGGATTCTCTCTCTCGTCAAACACTAATGGCTTTTCCCTCTCTCTCTGCTGTCGACCCTTGCTACAGCCGACGACGCCACCTCCTGCTGACCGACCCCTACTGCCACCGACGAGGTTAGCTTACTTTAATTTCTGTTTTGATTTGTTTGATGAGATACATATATGTGAATGAGGTATATTGGTTTTTTTATTTCAATTTCATGAGATACAATCATACAGATTTTTTTTTATTTGATGAGATATATATACAGATACTTTAATTTCTATTTTTGTTTTTTTTATGTATTGCCCTAATGTATTAAATATTTGGGGTGCCTAATTTCAAAATGATTTATGCTCAAAAAGATTGATAGGTATTGAGAACATAAATCGTATTTGGTATTATTGTGTTCAAAACGATTTAGACAAATCTAACAATACGATTGTGAACAATTTGGATCAATTGTTACATGTTGATTTGGTGCCCTAATTTGAATTCAACGATAAATGTAAAATTATTGCCATAATTTGTTTATTTATATTTGTTTTTTTATAATTTGGTAGGTGTTTAATTGTTTTTTTTATAGTTGGAAACTACTTCTTATAATTGTGTTTTTTATAATATGGCAGGTGTATACTAGAGTCAATTATATTTTTGAAAAAAAATGATTTTAATGCTCTGTTTCAGCAATATGTGCGTAAATATTTCACTCCTATTTGGCACTTATTATTCAGGTACGTAAAAATCAGATTAGTGATTTTTTTTTCTTTTGAGTTGTCGTAGTCAAATCTAACTCAATACACTCTTGCCCTTGGTTCTAATTTTTTTTTGGATGTGGATTCATGTTTGATGTTTTTGAATAGTGGATACTCTAAATACGATCTCTTATTATCTATTGTATCGCCTAAGTGAAAAATAATCCAATAACATGTCCTGTTGATATTGGTAATTTGCATTGAGTCCTTTATGTATTCAGTGTCATTCTTATATGCGATTAGTTATTTACAATTTTTTAGGCTAAAAGGTTTCAACTGTATTATGGGTAATTGCCAACAAGAATTGCAATGTATTTAATCACGAGCTTTAATTTTTAGACAAAGTGGTTGATTTGAATTGCCCCAGATATTTTTCTTAATTAAAACCATGAAGAAGTTTATACTCAACTTTACATCACTGATCATGTTAGACATAAACATGGGGATTTGATATTGCATGTTGTAAAGCTATAAAAATGATGAATTCTTTCACAACCCTCACAATTCATAGAAAGCTTCATGATGCATCGTTTCATATGTGCGGGTGTTTCCTCCATCGTCTCCATCATCTTATGCACGGTAATTATCCCGGTAAGCAAATTTCCCCCATCTTTCTGCTTTTTTCTATTCATGTGATTAAGATTAAGTATATGTAAGGGGTCAATATTGGGTTAATATTGCCTAGTGAAATATCTTCAAATCTGTTTGAATGAATCTGTACTTCAATGAGGTATATCGTCACTGAGGGGACTCAAACTCAGACAGATGTAAGTTTTTTGGATGTGATTATGAATACGTGTTCATAAATATAAATGTGTTCATAATATATCTTCACTTGTACAAAAATAGTGAGGACCACTTTTCATTTTTGAAATTCCTTTTATTTGGTTGTGCTAATAAATATATATAATATAATCATATCAATAATGGTAGTAAAATGAAGGAAAATATAGAAGCTAGCAGTGATGGCATTTTTTGGATGATCTTAATCTTTTGCAAGATCACTTTTGGCGACTTAGTGCAATTTTCCGTTTTCATAGATCTTTTCCCGCAAAGAAAAAAATTGACCTCCCTATCAGAGGAGCTTTGGTATAATTTTTTTTGTTAGTAGGTAAACAATAATGCGATATCTAAAATAATTTTGGCACTCTTGATCCCATTTTTTATCTGTTGAAACTAAAGTAGATTCTGGGTGAATGTTGAATGATTTTTAAGGTTTACTAATAACTCTTACAAATGAGCTAAAGTTTAGACCATGCCCAGTTGTCTTTGCATCCTTTTCTGGGGGCCCAAAAGTGTGTATGTACAAGGTTCTTTGGGTAATTGTATTAGATAACTTGTATGAGAATGTGCTTAATGGTGAATTTAACTTTCCTTTCGCTTCCATTATGAGTTCAGATAGATCAGTTATAATAATTGTATCTCTTTTGGTTGCCGATAATTAAGGGAAACTGTGAAAAACATTTCAATCTAGTATGCTTTATTCAACTTATATGTATGTGTGTTTCAATAACATTTTCAGTTTTCACCATACCTACCCCTGTGAAAAACATTTCAATCTAGTATGCTTTATTCCAACATTTTCAGTTTTCAATTTGTATGTATTTCTGTAAATCTAAGACATATTATGGGCAACTAATAATTCTTCAGGGGTTTTGTGAGGTACTTTCTTTAATTTTACATACCAATTCTTCATTACACATTGTCTACAAATTGCAGATCTAAACAATTGCATACCAGTTCTTCATTACATATCAGGTACTCTTTACTTTAACTAAAGTAGTTATATAATTGATATGCATTATCTATTAAATATTTTAGATGATAGAAGGAGTACGGGATAATTATTAGTTTTGTTTGGTTTGGCTGTTGGATAATTATTAGTTGTTGGCTTTTGTTGGATAGTATGTTAGAAGGAGTACGGGATAATTACGAGTTTGATTATTGGATAATATGTTGAAAAATTTTTAGACTCCCGGTTTGAGAATACGACGATAATTTGGAAATGTCTAGACTTAGGCTTAAAAACACGGCATTAGAGGGTGAAACCCCAAAATAGCCCCGAAACGGTCCAGTGAGAGGTACCAACACCTCGCACAGGATATATATAACCCGTAGGAATTGATCATGCTGTCACGGAACTCCCGATTTGAGAATATGATGATAATTTAAAAATATGAAGACTTAGGCTTAAAAAATGGCATTAGAGGGCAAAACCCAAAACAACCCCCGAACGACCTCATGAGAGGCACCAACGCCTTGTACGGACTGACTGCGTAATCACGGGACTCTCGGTTTGAGAATACAATGATAATATTAAAATATATAGACTTAGTCTTAAAAACATGCTGTTAGAGGGCAAAACTCCGAAACAGCGCCCGAATGGCCCCGTTAGAGGCACCAACACAATGCACGGGACAAATGTAACTCGTAGGAACTTAGCATGTGATCATGGGACCCCCGATTTGAGAATACGACGATAATTTAAAAATATCTAGACTTAGGCTTAAAAAATGGCATTAGAGGGCGAAACCCAAAAACAACCCCTGAACGGTCCCGTGAGAGACACCAACACCTCGCACGGGACCAATGTAACTCGTAGGAACTAACCATGCAATCACGGGACTCCCGGTTTGACAATATGATGATAATTTGAAAATATCATAACTTAAGCTTAAAAATAGCATTAGAGGGCGAAACCCCGAAATAACCCCGGAACGGTCCCATGAGAGGCATCAACACCTCGCACGGGACCAATGTACTCATAGTAATTGACCGCACGATCATGGGATCCCCCGTTTGAGAATACGATGATAATTTAAAAATATTTAAGCCTTGACTTAAAAAATGGTATTAGATGGGAGTAACCCTGAAACAACCCCCCAACGGTCCTATGAGAGGCACCAACACCTCGCACGGGACCAATGTAACTCGTAGGGATTGACCGCGCAATCACGGGACTCCCAATTTGAGAATACGACGATAATTTGAAAATATCTAGACCTAGACTTAAAAAATGGCATTAGAGGGCGAAACCCAAAAACAGCCTCCGAGCAGTCCTGTGAGAGGCACCAACACCTCGTATAGGACCAACATAACTCGTAGGAACTGACCGCGCATTCACGGGACTCCCGATTTGAGAATACGATGATTATTTGAAATATCTAGACTTAGGCTTAAAAAATGGCTTTAGAGGGCGAAACCAAAAAATAGCCCCCCGAACGGTCACGTGAGAGGCACCAACACCTCGCACGGGCCGAATGTAACTCGTAGGACCTGATCGCGCGATCATGGGACTCCCAGTTTGAGAATACGATGATAATTTCAAAATATATAGACTTAGGCTTAAAAAATGGCATTAGAGGGCGAAATCCTGAAACAACCCCCGAACGGACGCAAGAGACGCATGACCACCTCGTATGGGACCAATATAACTCGTAAGGATTGATTGCGTGATAACGAGACTTACGGTTAGAGAATACGATGATAATTGGAAAATATCTAGACTTAGGCTTAAAAAATGGCTTTAGAGGGCGAAACCCCAAAATAACCCCCGAACAGTCCCGTGAGAGGCACCAACACCTCGCACGAGACTAATGTAACTGGTAGGAATTGACCGTACGATTACGGGACCCCAGTTTCAAATATGACAGAAATTTGAAAATATTTAGACTTACGCTCAAAAAATGGCGTTAGAGGGAAAAACCCCGAAATAGCTCCCAAACGGCCCCGTTAGAGGCACCAACACAACACACGGGACCAATGTAAATCCTAGGAATTGATCGCGCGATCACGGGACCTCGATTTAAGAATAAGACAATAATTTTGAAATATCTAAACATAGGCTTAAAAAATGGCATCAGAGGGCGAAACCTCGAAACAACCCCTGAATGGTCCTGTGAGGTGCACCAACACCTCGCACGGGACCAATGTAACTCTTAGGAACTGACCGCGCAATTACAGAACCCCTCTTTGAGAATACGATGATAATTTGAAAATATATAGACTAAGGCTTAAAAAATGGCATTAGAGGGCGAAACCTCGAAATAACCCCCGAACGGTCCTGTGAGAGGTACCAACACCTCGCACGGGACCAATGTAACTCGTACGATCTGATCACAGGACCCCCGATTTGAGAGTACGAGGATAATTTGCATATATCACGACTTGGGTTTAAAAAATGGCATTAGAGGGTGAAATCCCGAAAGAACCTCCGAATGGTCCCGTTAGAGGCACCAACACCTCGCACGGTACCAATGTAACCCATAGGGACTGACGGCGCAGTTACGAGACTCCCGGTTTGAAAATACGACAATAATTTGAAATTATCTAGACTTACGCTGAAAAAATGGCATTAGAGGGCGAAATACCAAACGAACCCATGAGAGGCGCCAATACCTCGCACGGGACCAATGTAACTCATAGGAACTGACCGCGCGATCACTTGACCCCCGCTTTTAGAATACGATGATAATTTGAAAATATATAGAATTAGGCTTAAAAATGGCATTAGAGGGTGAAACCCCGAAACAACCCCCGAATAGTCTCGTGAGAGGCACCAACACCTCTCACGCGACCAATGTAACTCGTAGTAACTGACCGCGTAATAACGGGACCTCCGATTTGAGAGTATACTACACCAAATCTACCAAATTGTTATGGTCATTGACCTTGACAAGTTCAACTTGTCAAGGTCAATGACCGTGACGATTCTGGCGAGATAACTTTTTTTGTCACGTAGTTGTCATGGTCATTGACCGTGATAAGGGCGTTGGAATTATCACGGTCGTGTCACGGTCCTTGACCGTGACAAATTTTGTCACGATTAAGGACCGTGACAAACCGGTGACATTTTATAAAAAATTGTCACGGTCAATGACCGTGATAATTCTGGCCAGAATTGAAAAAAAATCTGTAGGGAAGTATGGCCACTGCCCCTGCATAGTAGTATATTTGCACCTGTTATACCAACGTTGTACCTGTTCAAACATCATATATCCAAATAAAATAGAGACAGTGCAAATATACATTCAAAATAGAGAGAATATGCATCACCATATAATCCAAATATAATTCAAATGTAATAACTTAAAACAATTCAATTCAACCTTAAAACAATTCAATTTAAACTTAAAACAATGTCACTAATTGTCAGGGGTATGGTTCACTCCGAGGAGGTGAGTAGGCCACACGATATACAAATTAATACACCCACTAATATACATCATGCGGCATTGTTCACGCAACCACAATGGGGAGTTCTCCTTCCCGGGCATCACATGCATGATGAGCACCCTGGACTCTATGTCTTGAATCTCATGTCCATGAACTAGTGCACCCTGGATGATATTCGGGTCCCTCAACCCCCTTCCCATCTGCTGGACATCAAATATGTCCATTATAAACACGCTCGGCCAACCAAGTGTCGATATCGATCTGTTGAAGGGATCCAAATAGGGAAGTTGATCATCAAAGTCCACACGTGTCGACGATGAAGTAGCGAGGTCCACATCCTCGTCCCCGTCCTCGCACACCTCCTCCTCTTGCACCTCCTCCTGCACCGCCTTCTCCTTCCCTTTACCCATACGATTTTTGCCCAATGAACGCTTCCGGAATGAGAACATTTCCTGGACCGTCACCTCACTACACCAAATCTGCCGAATTATCAAGGTCATTGACCTTGACAAATCCAACTTGTCAAGGTCAATGACCGTGACATTTCGAGGCGAGACAACTTTTTTTGTCACGGTCGTGTCACGGTCATTGACCTTGACACAAAACTCGCATTTTGTGTCACGGTCGTGTCGCGGTCAATGACCGTGACACTTTTGTCACGGTTTATAACCGTGACAAAGCCGTGACCCTTTTTAAAAAAATTGTCATGGCCATTGACCGTGACACGTCCGTGACAAAAAGTTGTCATGGACGTGTCGCGGTCAATGACCGTGACAATTCTGGGCAGAATTTAAAAAAAATCTGCTGGGCAGTATGGCCACTACCACTGCCCAACAGTATATTTGTACCTATTATAGCAACGTTGTACCTGTTCCAAACATCATATATCCAAACAAACTAAAGATAATGCAAATATATATTCAAAATAGAAACTATTTAAGAAGAAACAACATCACCATCAATTATCTCAAATCTACAAACTATTTGCATGGAAAAGAGATTTTGTACTGCGACGCTCGGGGACACCTCCTTATCCTTCTCTTCTCGTCCGAATAGCCACATAAGTATAGAGCATATGTGGCCCACCCTTAGGGCCACTCCCTGTCCCTTGAATTGAAATAAAGTAAAATTAGTATCCCCCACTCAAATATAGATAAATATAAATCGTAATTGAAATCGAAATCGAAATCGAAATTGACATATAAATATAAATACATTACCTGTAGTGTCACTGAAACAGCTAACTTGAGCTCATATGGCACCCCCTTCCAACTAATGTACCCCGGGCAATCGTGTCAAATATAATTCTCTTCATATGTAAACACTAAGAAATACCATAATCCTATGGAGTTATGCGTTCTAAATTCCTTCCAACCGTTGTGTAGCCAAAAATCAGCAGTTGAAGTTGTCAATTCCACCTTTCAATGGTCTCCCATGTTTTGCTAGAAGTTCCAAGTGGTGGGGTATGGAAAGTGGAATTGACAACTTCAACTGGTGATGTTTGGCTACATAACGGTTGGGAGGAATTTGCAGAGCATCGCTCCATAGGATTATGGCATTTCTTAGTGTTCGGATAGACGAAGAGATTCAGTCTCCTCTCCACAAATAGGACACCCCAAATAACTATGTACTAATCACCTATTGAAGGTAAGAAGCGTATATTCATGGATTAGTATAAAAAAACTTAGATGTAGTTGGAATATTTATGTATTAATCTCCTCTCCACACACACACACTACACAAGAGTGAAAATGATAAAGTGCAGATCAATTAAAAGCATTAAAAATGGATGTTTCGGTACAAATTGAAATATTTATTACAAATTGAAATATGCATTAAAAATTGAAATGGATGTTTCCGTACAAACTTAGATTTATACTATGTTTTATTTAATTATCCCATCATTTAATTATCCTATTAATGGGTAAGTGGTCATATCCCATTCAAGACTGCATTTTTCTGTAATATACTTAACAACTCATGCACATTGTTACGATTTGAAAAAAATTTGACAGCATATCCCCTTAGTTCTCCAAGTACACAACGTAGATTGGCAGGTGTGAGTGTTATTCAATTGGTCAATTGAAATAACAGTCACACTTGTCAATCTAGTATGTACCCAGAGAACATTAAGATACGACTGCAGAACTTCCTCCAAAAGTAACAACTTTAAGCCAATAAGAATATTATACAGAAATTATACAGTCTCAAACTGTCCAAACGGGACAATTCGAGAGATCTCGTTACAGGGGTAATGACTCTCAAACGGGTCTAAGGGCTATTGAATGCGTACGCATAAGAACTAGAAGTCTAGTATCTATGCGCACTATATTTAATTTCAAGTATGTTTCATATAATGGGTTAATTCAAATACGAAAATAAATTCATGGGTTAATTCAAATACAAAAATAAATTCATGGGTTAATTCAAATACAAAAATTCAAATTCATGGGTTAATTCAAATATATACACACACACACACACACACACCTCCCTCCACACCCCCCACTCACCACATACACACACACCCCCACCTCCCTCCACACCCCCCACTCACCACATACACACACACCCCCACCCCCACTCACCACACACACACACACACACACACACACACAATAGCCCCCCACCCACCACACACACACATACACACACACACACACACACACACACAGTAGTGACTATCTATTTAAAATAATCTCAATGTTAATTTCATGTATTGAATTTATACTATTGTTTTGTGCTTTTTATAAATCATATTCAACGTTAGATATGTGTTTTGTTAAGATATCTAAGCTGTTCTATAGAATTATTTTTTGTATCTTGAAGTTTAAGTTCTAAAATAATCAACCTAAAGTTGTGGTTCAAAAAGTATTATCACAAATATAAACTAAGAGTGATAAAATAACTTTGAGGCATATAAATTAATTGTGACAAAGTAAGATTATGCACCAGAACCTAAAATTTTAAAAAAGTGTTTTTATTTAAACCCCACTTTTCTTTCTATAACTCCTATTTTATTAAACTTTTAAATATAATTAAGGGTGTATAGAAAGAAAAGTTAAATAGGAATAAAAACAACAATTTTAAAATATGAAGGGCTCACCAATTTGATCAAATTTTTCAACAACATAGACTAAATGATATTTTATTTTTCATGCTTTTAGCAATTTCTGATGCCATTTTAACCCTTATTGTAGTTTTTTGTTGTAATGTCATTTAAAAAAAATCATTTAGGTATGTAAATATATTGTAATAGATATTGCCTTCCACAAAATGATATTTTATGGTAAAATTTTATTTGATGGATATAAAGTCATGTGATACCTATATGTGTTATTTTGCATCTAATAAAAACAAAAAATGCCATATATGGTTTTTTTCTCCATTAGTATAAGTATATAGCGATTATTTCACACTTAAATCACATATTAAGCCGGCCTTCATTTTTTTATGAAATTTGTAGAAAATTACTTATTTATTTTGAATGAAAATAAATTGTTAGCCAATGTTTTTGGATATTATTTATAATTATGAAACTCATACAAAAATTAATGTTGTATCAAAATAATATTACATTTTTAACCCCCTACCCCCTACCCCCACCCTGCCCCACCCCCTACCCCCGCACACACACACACATATATACACACATACACACATATATATACACACAAACATATATATAAATGGAAGAGAGAGAGAGAGAGAGAGAGAGAGAGAATTAAACCTGAAAGTAGAGAGAGAGAGAGAGAGCACCGTCGAGAGAGAGAGAGGGAGGGAACGGCGGGAGGGAAAAAAGAAGGGGAAAAGGGTTTTTACTGCAAACACTGTCACGGTCGTGTCAAGGTCATTGACCGTGACAATTATTTAAAGAATTATCACGGTCATTGACCGGGACAATTCTTTGTCACGGTCGTGTCAAGGTCAATGACCGTGACACAAAACGCGTGTTTTTGTCACGGTTAATGACCTTGACAAGGGTGATCGGCTGAAAGGTGACAATTTTGTCATTTTGGTGTAGTGCCTCCAAATGGGACAACTTTGCATCATGTGAATCCACCATTCCAGCTAACCCGGTGTCGCTCGTCTCCAATCCGATGATCCTAGATTTGGCCACCCGTGAGCTCACCCCGCTTGTCCTCCCCTTGCGATCAGAGCCAAGCACTTGGCTGAGTGCATCTGTAGACAGAGATGCCATGTCGGAATCAGACTGCGACTCATTCACTTCCTTAAGCTTTGCCTGAAATGACAAAAAACACATGATTAGTAAAATAAGTAAATTAAAAAATTATAACTTAATTAACAAAAAGTAAACTGTCGGATTACTTACAATTGTGGCCGCGACGCTTGGGGACACCTCCTTGTCCTTCCCCTTCTTCATCCGAAAAGCCACATAAGTATCGAGCCTATGTGGCCTACCCCCAGGGCCACTTCCTGTCCCCTGAAATAAAATAAAGTAAAATTAGTATCGGCCCCGCAAAGTAAAATAATGCAGAATAATATATTTTATGTAGTTATAGAAAAATTAAATCTTACCATAATCCTATGCTCCACCTCGGCGTAAGACGTCCGACCGGAGTAGTGCATGTCCACCTTTTTTGCCCGGTTTTCCCTTCCCAATTGTCGAGATGCCAATGGTCGCTCCCCGATCTCATTATCAATGAACCTTTGCCATTGTGCAAATAAGATCGGTTCCTTCGGCTAGATAGATTCACACCTTTGGATAATGGACTCTTGTGTCTTCCCAAAGTACCGGGTCCGCATATTTTTCTTCCACGTCTTGTGTTGCTCCCTCAACTGCTCCAAGACGGAATCGCGTAGCTTTGGATCCAGGTTGAATTGTTCTTGTCCAACAAATACAATGTTACGTGCAAATAAATATAAATATAAACATAAATATAAGATGAAATTGAAATTAAAATTAAAATTGAAATATTAATATAAATATAAATATAAAAACATTACCTGTAGTGCCACCCAAATAGCTAAATTGAGCTCATATGGCACCTCCTTCCAACTAATGTACCTCGGGCCAATGATCGTCTTTGCCAGCTCGAGGGATATCGCTAATAGCACCGACTTGTTCCCGATGGGCACCCCCAATTTGCCATATTTAGGGAGACTAGGGGCCGAGGAGCCTAGATGACATCATCATAACCAACATCATCATCCTCGCCTTAATACCTGAGGGAGACATTTGCTGTAAAAAAATATTATTAGTACATATCAAAATGAATTAAAAGAAGACATGCAAATATGTACAATTACTACAAATAAGAATGAATTGTTACTGTTAAACACCTCAATTCTGAATTCCAAAACAACAACATCTAGCTCATAATATGCACAAGAGTGAAACATCCCCACCCCCACCCCTACTGCCCACACATACGCAAACTACACAAGAGTGAAAATGATAAAGTTCAAATCAATTAAAAGCAATAAAAATGGATGTTTCGGTACAAATTGGGATATTTATTAGAAATTGAAAAATTGTTTGAAATTCGGATTATCATAAAAAATGGATTGATATTCGGTAGGAGCAACCAAGTCATCCACACTACTATTTAGACGATTTGGCTCATGTTGGACAATTTACCACGGCTCGTTGTTGATATACTCTGAGTAAAACACTTGGTTAACCTTTTGAAATGCACAAACAAACGGCTCATCGCTCACGTGGTCGTTGCTCTTGAACTTGAACAAGTCAACCGTGATTAAATTGGTAACATGGTCAACTTTACAAGCATTTTTATCCTCAACTCTTACCCATTCACAGTAAAATACAACCTCTTTGAATCTTATATAATCCAATTCAAATATATTTCGGATTACACCATAGTAAGTCATTTTAGCTTCAACGAGGTTTTTATCTTTTGCGCTCGCTCGAAAGAAAGTAAGAGCCTTGTATGAAATGTCCGAGTTATGTACATTTGTACTTTCCTCGTACACTTTAGCACCGAAAATGTAACTGTTCAATCGATACTTTTTGTACTCTTGTGCCACAAACAAGGGTCCAGTGGCTAGACGAGCAAGCCTTGATGTCGCATCACTCGTCTTTAAGAGCTGAGAATATAGATAAATTAATTATATTAGTGGTAAAATTTGAGTGTAATGTAACGTTATATAACGGCCATTTTCATTATAATTATCTCTTGTGTCAACCACAACCTAAATTCGCTGTCTGATTGTACCATTGTTTTTCATCTTTTATTGTTCTCAGAGGCTTCATATTTTCTGCATATTACAAAATTAATCATGTATAAAATAATCTAAAATAATGTTTAAAATTATAATAATCAAATCTTACTTTTTCCATTCTTCTACATCTTCATGTGTGTCAAATAGATAACGAGCTACTTGTTCATGTTATAAACTCATTAATTTCACTCGTTTCCCATCATTTGACCACCATCATCGACGAACTCATCAGTGTCATCAATGCTAGTCGAGTCAGGCATATATTCCCGAGTATATATTGATGACTCCACAGTGATGTATTCCTCTACAATTGATCCTGCAATGTATCGCGTATTCTTGACGTAATCTTTAAAAACTTTCATCAATCTTTCAAACCGATACATCCACCGATATCTAACCGGAACACAAAGAAGTGCCTCGTCGCATAGGTGTACCATCAAATGAACACTTATGTCAAAGAATGCTGGGGGAAAGTACTTCTCCAATACACAAATCGCTTCAGTCACCGCCAATTTTGCGGCCACTATGTGTTCTCGATTGACTACCTTCTCACACAAGAGTGAGAAAGTAATACTAATTTTCATAATAGCCCTCCGCAAATCCTTGTGGTTGGAGAAACAATTCCTAAACAATATAGGAACCAATTGCATGATCACATGCCAATCGTCGGGCATACACTTATGTAAATCACGAGTAGCATAATTCACAACCCTTTGCAAGTTGGGTGAAAAAGTAGATGGGTCCTTTAAATTATATATTGTGTCTAAAAGCACATTCCTTTCCCCACTCGTCAAAGTAAACACACCAGGGGGAATTATTGTCCTTCCCCTACTATCTTCTTTCAACCATAGTTGTGGTTTAAGTTTCAACGATTTAAGGTCTTTTCATGCATTTTCTCCATCCTTAGAATGACTCCCCCCAAGGCAAGTGCCCATAATATGTTCAGCGAAGTTCTTCTCTGCATGCATCACATCTAATACATGGCGCACGGGTTTATTCTTCCAATAAGTAAAGTGAAATAAAATTAACCTCCTAGACCATGCCTTTGTTATCTCAGTTTCATTCCCAGTTGGGGTCTTCTTATGCTTGACGTTCTTAAATTTGGGATTCTTACTTGGCATATTAGGTCCACATTAAGAAGATTTAATTTCAATTTCTGAACTCGAATGTTGTCTCGGCGGAAGCCTATGTTCAACCCCGCCCAATAAAACATTGGAACCATTCTCAGATCTAAAACTATGATCCGGGGGTAAAAACCTCTTATGGCAATGGTATACATTTTTTGAGCTAAAGGATAGACGAAGAGATTCAGTCTCCTCTTCACAAATCGGACACCCCAAATAACCATGTACTACACAACCGGATAATGTCCCATAAGATGGAAAATCATGAATTGCCCACATCGACATAGCTTTCAGCCTAAACTCTTCTTTTCTAAAAGAGTCAAATAATTGCACACCCTCTTCCCACAACTCATTTAATTCTTCTACCAAATGAGCCAAGTAGATGTCCATGTCATCACTTGGTGCCTTTGGCCCAGGTATCAACAAAGCCATCATAAAAAATTCAAGTCTCATACACTGTGAAGGAGGGTGGTTGAGTGGGGCTAGGATCACTGGCCATACACTCTGATTGGTGCTTAAATTTCCAAATGGATTTAAACAATCTATTGATATAGCCAAACGAATGTTGCGTTGTTCTCGAGAAAAATCGGGATACTCATAATTCATCCTCCTCCAGGCAGTAGAATCAATAGGATGACGCATGATATTTCAATAATTTTTGAGGCACTTTTGAGCTTATGCCTTCCTTACTAGTAGATTGGACTTATCTAGGTTCATCGCATACCGGACAACGATCGAGATTTTCATACTCCTTTCGGTATAATATGCAGTCATACAAACAAGGATGAATCGATTTATACTTCATTCCCAAACCTTTCAAACTGTTCTTCATAACAGGATAACTTTTTGGAAGTGTATTCTCCTTAGGTAATAAGCCCTTCACCCATTTCAGAATTCTTGTCACGCTATAACAAGATAAACCGTACTGCGTCTTCAAACTGTGCAAACCAACCATGGGATGTAAAGTTGTTTGATCTTTCTCATAGCCAGAGTATAACGGTTGGGTCGCCTTAAATTTTAAACTTTTGTAGTCATCGTCAAGTTTTATCATGATATCTTCACGAGCACTTGAACCTTCTACATCATCAGTAACCTCATTCTCCTCTGCTTCATAAACTCCGTACGCATCATCAACTAAATCCTCTATCATATTATATTCTACGTCATCCCCTTCTACATCTATCCTACTTGTTGATCGTTATTGTGAAGGTTGGTTGGGTATAAAAGGAACTTTCAATTCACCGTGAAAAGTCCAAAATCGATAACTATCTTGCATACCCGATCTTAACAAATGTAGTTCAAATATTTTCCAATCAAACACGTTACCATTCTTACACCTAGCACACAGGCATGAAAACTCTTCATCATTATGACATCCCTTTGCATATTTCACAAATTCATTAGCACCTCTGTGAAACACATCCCCCATTCTATTTGTCTCACCCATCCACTCTTTATATTTCGGATATCCCATCACAGCTATCACACTAATCACCTATTAAAGGTACGAAGCATATATTCATGGATTAGTATAAACAAAACTTAGATTTATAGTATGTTTCATTTAATTATGTCTTATTTATATTCAAATTCAATGTATAATAGAAATTTCTATTTCCTCCATCTCCTAAAAAGGGTGACTGGTCTTATCCCATTCAAGACCGCATTTTTCTGTAATATACTTAACAGATCATGCATATTGTTACAATTTGGAAATAGTTTGGTAGCATATACCCGTAGTTCTCCAAGTACACGACATAGATTGGTAAGTGTGAGTGTTATTTCAATTGATCAATTAAAATAACAGTCACACTTGTCAATCTAGTATGTACCCAGAGAACATTAGGATGCGACTGCAGAACTTCCTCCAAAAGTAACAACTTTAAGCCACTAAGAATATTATACAGAAATTATGCAGTCTCAAACTATCCAAATGGGACAATTCGAGAGATCTCATTACAGGGGTAATGACTCTCGAACGGGTCTAAGGGCTATTGAATGCGTACGCATAAGAACTAGAAGGCTAGTATCTATGCTCACTATATGTAATTTCAAGTATGTTTCATTTAATTATCATACTATATATATATATATATATATATATATATATATATATATATGTATCGTTCGATATACAAAGTAATTTTCAAAAAAAGTTGAAAAATTCCACCCCCATATGGACAATAATCCAGTGGTCATGCCACCTTTAAAATTAACCAACCCAACATAGATCAACTATAATCTAACAGTAATGTCAACAACAAATGTGTATCCCGTACTCCTAATTCATCTACTCAACTAATTATTTTCATCAATTAAACTAACAACTAAAGTATACAATTATTAATTTAGTAATTTACAATGAGGGGCAATCGTACTTTCATACATAATCATATATTAATTTACTAATTTACAATGAGGGACAATCATATATAAATTTACTAAAAAAAATTAATAATCAATCAATTCGTTTACAAGGGACATTACGCACAAACACGCACGCTACACACACACACACACACACACAAGCAACCCCCCACCTCTACCCCACCACCCACTCACCCATCCCTACCCCCTCCCCTCACCCACCCCCTCCCCACCCTCACCCACCACACACACGCACATGCACATACACACACAACAACCCCCCCACCATGCCCCACCCCTACCCCCACCCTTGCCCACCCCTCCCCATCCCCCACCCACCACACACGCACACACACATACACACACACAGACACAACATCCACCCATCCTGCACCACCCCCTACCCCCACCCTTCCCCACCCCCACCCACCACACACGTACACACACATATACACACACACATAACAACCCCCCACCCTACCCCACCCCTACCCCCACCCCCAGCCACCACACATGCACACATACACACACATACACACACATATATATACACACACACATATATAAATGGAATAGAGATAGAGAGAGAGAGAGAGAGAGAAACTAACCTGAAAGTAGAGAGAGAGAGAGCAGTGTAGAGAGAGAGAGAGAGAGAAAAAGGAGGGAAGAAACGGCGGGGAAAAAAAGAAGGGGAAAGGGTTTTTTTACTATGACATTTGTCACCGTCGTGTCACGGTCACTGACCGTGACAATTTTATAAGGATTGTCACGGTCACTGACCATGACAAGCCTTTATCACGACCTTGTCACGGTCAATGACCGTGACAAGGCAAAATGCGTGTTTGTTGTCACGGTCAATGATCGTGACGAGAATAATTTGCATATATCAGGACTTAGGCTTAAAAAATGGCATTAGAGGGCGAAATCCAGAAACAACCCCTGAACGTTCCCGTTAGAGGCACCAACACCTCGTACGGGACCAATGTCACTTGTAGAAATTTACTGCGTGATCACAGGACCCCGGTCTGAGAATACGACGATAATTTGTAAATATCCAGACTTAGGCTTAAAAAATGACATTAGGGGGAGAAACCTCGAAACTACCCCCAAACGGTCCTGTGAGAGGAACCAACACCTCGCACGGGACCAATGTAACTCGTAGGCATTGACCGTGCAATCACGCGACCCCCAGTTTGAGGATACGACGATAATTTAAAAATATATAGACTTTGGCTTAAACAATGGCATTAGAACGCGAAATCCATAAACAACCCCTGAATGGTCCCGTGAGAGGCACCAACACCTCGCACAGGACCAATGTAACTCGTAGGAACTGACGACGCAATCACATAACTCCTGTTTTGAGAATATGACGATAATCTCAAAAGATATAGACTTAGGCTTTAAAAATTGCATTAGAGGGCGAAACCCCGAAACCTCGCATAAGACCAACGTAACTCGTAGGAACTGACCGCGCTGTCACGGGACTCCTGATTTGAGAATACGATGATTATTTGAAAATATATATACTTAGGCTTAAAAATGGCATTAGAGGGAGAAACCCAAAAATAATCCCCTGAACGGTCACGTGAGAGGCACCAATACCTCGTACGGGATGAATGTAACTCCTAGGACCTGACCGCGCGATCACGGGACCCCCGGTTTGAGAATACGATGTAATTTGAAAATATATAGACTTAGGCTTAAAAAATGGCATTAGATGGAAAAATCTTGAAACAACCCCTGAACAGTCCCGTGAGACGCACAACCATCTCGTACGTGACCAATATAACTCGTAGGGACTGACCGCGGGATAACGGGACTCCCGGTTTGAGACTACAATGATAATTTGAAAATATCTAGGCTTACGCTTAAAAAATGGATTTAGAGGGAGAAACCACGAAAAACACCCGAACAGTCCCGTGAGAGGCACCAACACCTCGCACCAGACCAATGTAACTGGTAGGAACTGACCGTGCGATCACGGGACCCTCGGTTTGAAAATACGATGAAAATTCTAAAATATATAGATTTTGGCTTCAAAAATGGTGTTAGAGGGCGAAACCCCGAAACAGCCCCCGAACGGCCCCGTTAGAGGCACCAACACAATGCACGAGACCAATGTAAGTCATAGGAACTGACCGCGCAATAACGGGACCCTCAATTTGAGAATACGATGATAATTTGAAAATATCTAGACTCAGGCTTAAAAAATGGCATTAGAGGGTGAAACCCTGAAACAACTCCCGAACGGTCCCATGAGAGTCACCAACTGCTTGCACGGGACCAATGTAACTCGTAGGAACTGACCACGCAATCACGGAACCCCTAGTTTTAGAATACGACAATAATTTGAAAATATATAGAATTAAGCTTAAAAGTGGCATTAGAGGGAGAAACCCCGAAACAACCCCCGAACGGTCCTGTGAGAGGCACCAACACCTCGCACGGGACTAATGTAACTCGCACGATCTAATCACTTGATCACGGGCCCCACGGTTTGAGAGTATGAGGATAATTTGCATATATCACGACTTGGGTTTAAAAAATGGCATTAGAGGGCGAAATCCCGAAACTACCCCCAAACGGTCCCGCTAAAGGCACCAACACCTCGCACGGGACCAATGTAGCCCTTAGTGACTGACGGCGCAATCACAAGACTCCCGGTTTTATAATACGATGATAATTTAAAATATCTAGACTTATCCTTAAAAAGTGGCATTAGAGGATGAAATCCTGAATGGCCCCATGAGAGGCACGAATACCTCGCACGGTTGCAATGTAACTCATAGGAACTGATCACGCGATCATACGACCCACGCTTTAAGAATACAATGATAATTTAAAAATACATAGACTTAGGCTTAAAAATGGCTTTAGAGGGTAAAACCCCAAAACAACCCCCTAATAGTCCCATGAGAGGTACCAAAACCTCGTTCGGAACCAATGTAACTTGTAGTAACTAACCGTGCAATCATGGGACCCCGATTTGAGAGTAGGAGGATAATTTGCATATGTCAGGACTTAGGCTTAAAAAATGGCATTTGAGGGTGAAATCTCGAAACAACCCCCGAACGTTCCCGTTAGAGGCACCAACACCTTGTACGGGACCAGTGTCACTCGTAAGAATTTACTGCGCGATCACGGGACCTCGATCTGTGAATACGATGATAATTTGTAAATATCCAGACTTAGGCTTAAAAAATGACATTATAGGGCAAAACCCCGAAACTACCCCCGAACGGTCCTATAAGAGGAACCAACACCTCGCACGAGACCAATGTAACTCGTAGGCACTGACCGCGCGATCACGCGACCCTCAGTTTCAGGATACGACGATAATTTCAAAATATATAGACTTAGGCTTAAAAAATGGCATTAGTGGGTGAAACCCCGAAACAACCCCTGAATGGTCGCATAAGAGGCACCAACACCTCGCACGGGACCAATGTAACTCATACGAACCGGTCGCGTGATCACGGGACCCCCGGTTTGAGAGTACGAGGATTATTTTCATATGTAAGGACTTAGGCTTAAAAATGTTATTAAAAGGCAAAAATCCCGAAACAACCCCTGAACGGTCCCGTGAGAGGCACCAACACCTCACACATGACCATTGTAACTCATAGTGACTGACGACGCAATCACGTAACTCCCGATTTTAGAATACGACAATAATTTGAAAATATCTAGACTTAGGCTTTAAAAATGGAATTAGAGGGCGAAACCCCAAAACAACCACCGAACGGTCTCGTGAGAGGCACCAACACTTCGTACGGGACTAATGTAACTCATAGGAACTGACCGTGCGAGCACGGGACCCCCGATTTGAGAATACGACGATAATTTTCATATTTTAAGACTTAGACTTAAAAACATGGCGTTAGTGGGTGAAAACGTTAAACATCCCCCGAACGGCCCCGTGAGTGGTACAAACACCTCGCACGGGAATAATGTAACTCATAGGAACTGCCCGCGCAGTCACGGGACTCCCATTTTGAGAATACGATGATAATTTAAAAATATCAGGACTTAAGCAAAATTTGGCGTTAGTGGGTGAAACCCAAAACAACCTCCCTCGACGATCCACGTGAGTGGCACCAACACCTCGCACGGGACTAATGTAAATCATAGGAACTGACCGCGTGATCACATGACTCCCGGTTTGAGAATACGATGATAATTTGCATATTTATAGACATAGGCTTAAAAACATGGCGTTAGTGGGCGAAAACCCAAAACCGCCACCGACCGGCTCCGTGAGTGATGCCAACACCTCACACGGGACCAATGTAACTCGTAGGAACTGACCGCACGATCACGGGACTCCTGATTTGAAAATACGACGATAATTTGCATATTTCTAGAGTTATACATAAAAACATGGCGTTAGTAAGTGAAAACTCAAAACAGCCCCCGAACTGCCCCGTGAGTGTACCAACACCTCGTACGGGACCAATCTAACAGATAGGAACTTATTATGTGATCACGGGACTCCGAGTTTGAGAACACGGTGATAAATTGAATATTTCTAGACTTAGGCATAAAAACACGGCGTTAGAAGGTAAAATACCTTGAGTGGCACCAACACCTCGCTCGGGACCAATGTAACTCGTAGGAACTGACCGCACAATCACGGGACTCCCGGTTTGAGAATACAGTGATAATTTTTATATTTCAAGACTTAAGCTAAAAACATGGCCTTAGCAGGTGAAAACCCAAAACAACCTTTGAACGGCCCCGTGAGTGACACTAACATGTCGCACGCGACAAATGTAACTCGTAGGAACTGATCGCCCGATCACGGGACTACCGGTTTGAGAAAACGATGATAATTTGCATATTTCTAGACTTAGGCATAAAAATAAGGCGTTAGTGGATAAACCCCCCCCCAAAAAACCCGAACGACCCCGTGAGTGGCACCAACACCTCGCACTGGACCAATGTAACTCGTAGGAACATACCAGGTGATCATGGGACTCGCAGTTTGAGAATACGATGATAATTTAAAAATATCTAGACTTAGGCATAAGAAATGGCATTAGAGGGGGAAACCCCAAAATAACCTCGGAACGGTCCTGCGAGAGGAACAAACACCTCGCACGGGACAATGTAACTCGTAGGAACTGACCGCACAATCACGCGACCCCCGGTTTGAGAATACAATGACAATTTCAAAATATATAGACTTAGGCTTAAAAAATGGCATTAGAGGGCGAAACCCCGAAACAGTCCTCGAATGGTACCGTCGGAGGCACCAACACCTCGCACAGGACCAATGTAACTCATACAAATGGACCGCGTAATCACGGGACCTCCGATTTGAGAGTACGAGGATAATTTTCGTATATCAGGACTTAGGCTTAAAAAATGGCATTAGAAGACGAAATCCTAAGAAAAAACCCGAACGATCCCCCGAGAGGCACCAACACCTCGCATGGGACCAATGTAACCCGTAGGGACTGACGACGTAATCACAGGACTCATGATTTGAGAATACGATGATAATTTTAAAATATCTAGACTTAGGTTTTAAAAATGGCATTAGAGGGCGAGACCCCAAAATAATCCCCAAACGGTCCTTTGAGAGGCACCAACACCTTGTACGGGACCAATGTAACTCGTAGGAACTGACCGCACGAGTACGGGACCCCTGGTTTGAGAATACGATGATAATTTGCATATTTCTAGACTTAGGCTTAAAAACATGGCGTTAGTGGGTGAAAACCCGAAACATCCCCCAAACGCCCCCATGAGTGGCACCAATACCTCCCACGGGACCAATGCAACTCTTAAGAACTGGCCCCGTAGTCACGGGACTCCCAATTTGAGAATACAACAATAATTTAAAAATATCAGGACTTAAGTAAAACATGGCGTTAGTGGGTGAAAACCCAAAATAGCCCGCGAATGGCCCCGTGAGTGGCAACAACACCTCTCACGGGACCAATGCGACTTACAGGAACTGACCGCGTGATCGAAGGACTCTCAGTTTGAGAATACGATGATAGTTTGCATATAGATAGACTTAGGCTTAAAAACTTGGTGTTAGTGGGTGAAAACCGAAATAGCCCCCGAACGGCCCGATGAGTGGCACCAACAACTAGCATGGGACCAATGTAACTCGTAAGAACTGACCGCGTGATCACGAGACTCCCGGTTTGAGAGTACGATGATAGTTTGCATATTCCTAAACCTAAGCTTAAAAACATGGCGTTAGAGGGTGAAAACCCAAAACAACCCTCGAACGGCCCCATGAGTGGCACCAACACCTCGCACGAGACCAATATAACTCGTAGGACTGGCTGCGGGATCACGAGACTCCCAGTTAGAGAAAATGATGATAATTTTTATATTTTTAGACTTAGGCATAAAAACATGGCGTCAGTGTGTAACAACCCGAAACATCCCCCGAACGGCCCCATGAGTGGCACCAACACCTTGCATGGGACCAATGTAACTCGTAAGAACTTACCACGTGATCATCAGACTCTCGGTTTGAGAATACAATGATAATTTAAAAATATCATAACTTAAGCAAAATATGGCGTTAGAGGGTGAAAACCGGAAACAACCCACGAATGGCCCCATGAGTGGCACCAACACCTCACACGGGACTAATCTAACTCGTAGGAACTGACCGCGTGGTCACGGGACTCCCGGTTTGAGAATATGATGATAATTTTCATATTTCTAGACTTAGGCTTAAAGACATGTCATTAGTCGGTGAAAACCCGAAATAGCCCCCAAATGGCCCTCTGAGTGGCACCAACACCTCGCACGGGACCAATGTAACTCACAGGAACTTATCGTGCGATCACGGGGCTCTCAGTTTGAGAATATGATTATAATTTAAAAATACCAGGACTTAAGCAAAACATGGCGTTAGTGGGTGAAAACTCAAAACAGCCCCCGAACGGCCATGTGAGTGGTACCAGCACCTCGTACGGGGCTAATGTAACTCATAGGTATTGACCGCGTGATCACGGGACTCCCAATTTGAGAATAGGATGATAATTTGTATATTTCTAGACTTAGGCTAAAAAATATGACGTAAGTGGGTGAAAACCCAAAATAGCCCCCGAACGGCCCTTGAGTGGCACCAATACCTCTCATGGGACCAATATAACTCGTAGTAACCACGTGATCACGAAACTCCCGGTTTGAGAATATAAAGATAATTTGCATATTTCTAGAATTAGGCTTAAAAAGTGGCGTTAATGATTGAATACCCAAAATAGCCCCCGAACGGATCCGTAAATGGCACCATCACCTCGTACGGGACCAATGTAACTCGTAGAAACTGGTTGCGCGATCACGGGACTTCCAGTTTAAGAATACGGTGATAATTTAAACAATCAGGACTTAAGAAAAACATGGCATTAGTGAATGAAAACCCGAAATAGCCCCCGAACGGCCCCGTGAGTGGCACCAACACCTCGCACGGGACCAATTTAACTCGTACGAATTGATCGTATGATCACGGGACTCCCAGTTTGAGAATACGACAATAATTTGTATATTTCTAGACTTAGGCTTAAAAACATGGCATTAGTGGGTGAAAACAAGAAATAGCCTCCGAACGGCTCCGTGAATGACACCAACACCTCGCACGGGACCAATGAAACTCGTCGGAACTGACCGTGTAATCATGCGACTCTTGGTTTGAGAAGACGATGATAATTTGCATATTTATAGAGTTATGTATAAAAACATGGTGTTAGTGGGTGAAAACCCGAAACAGCCCCAAACGGCCCCGTGTGTGGCACCAACACATCGCTTGGGACCAATGTAACTCGTAGGAACTGATCGTACAACCACAGGACTCCCAGTTTGAGAATACGACGATAATTTGCATATTTTTAGAGTTAGGCATAAAAACATGGCATTAGTGGGTGAAAACCCGAAACACCCCCGAACGGCCCCGTGAGTCGCACTAACACCTCGCACGGAACTAATCTTACTCGTAGGAACTTACTGTGCGATCAAGGGACTCCGGGTTTTAGAATACGATGATAATTTGTATATTTCTATACTTAGGCATAAAAATGTGGCGTTAGAAGGTAATAACCCGAAATAGCCCCCGAACGGCCCCGTGAATGGCACCAACACCTCGCTCGAGACCAATGTAACTCATAGGAACTAACCGTGCAATCATGGGACTCTCGATTTGAGAATACGACGATAATTTTCATATTTTTAGACCGAGGCATAAAAACATGGCGTTAGTGAGTAAAAACCCGAAATAGCACCCGAACGGCCCCGTGAGTGGCACCAGCACCTCACACGGGATCGATTTAACTCATAGGAACTTACCACGCGATCACGGGACTCCTGGTTTGAGAATACAATGATAATTTAAAAATATCAAGACTTAAGGAAAACATGGCGTTAGTGGGTGAAAACCTGAAATAGCCCCTGATCGGCACCGTGAGTGACACCAACACCTCACACAGGACCAATGTAACTCGTACAAACTGACCGCGCAATCACGGGACTCCCAGTTTGAGAATACGATTATAATTTATATATTTCTAGACTTAGGCTTAAAAACATGACGTTAGTGGGTGAAAACGTGAAACAACCCACGAACGGCCTCGTGAGTGGCACCAACAGCTCGCACGGGACCAATGTAACTGGTAGGAACTTATCGCGCGATCACAGGACTCCTGGTTTGAGAATACGATGATAATTTTCAAATTTCTTGACTTATGCTGATATGTTGATAATTATAACTCATATATGCAATTTTTCAGCTTGAATAAATTTTTTGTAAAACTACTTGGTTGCTGATATCATTTTTTTGTTGTATCTAATCATTTGCAAGATAACATTGTATCGTTTGATTTTTTGCACGTGAAACAAATGAAGGAGGCAATGGTTTACAACATGAAGATTGTTTAAACAGTGTTGTGGACATTCAGGATTATGTTTTTTATGTGTTAGAGCCGTGCGGGCTTTTATTATTTAGTTTTATGGTCGTGCAGGCTTTTATAATTTGATTATTAAAATGGCCATACGGGCTTTATAATAAGCAGGTTTTATATTTCCAGGGTTTGGAATGTCCATAAAAAAGAGGAAACTCTGCCCAATTTCTTTTTTGGTCTGTGAATTATTAAGACGTGTAATACTTTAAGTTTGTATATATATTAGTTTATTAACAACATTCTCGATTCGTAATTTATGATTTTTTTATTATTTTGCCAATAATAAATATTTGCAACACCTCGTACGCATCCAACGTTACACGTAGGAACCGACCATGCAGTCACAAGACCCCCAATTTTAGGATTGGATAAAAGAAGACATTTTTTTTAAAATTATAGTTAAATATAGTCATGGACTTTGTCCATTACCATTTTCAATTTGTCCATCGTGCATAAAAATAGTCGGGACCAAAGTCCATAACCCCTAACCGTGACGAAAAATGGTCGCGGACAAAGTCTGCGACCATTATTTTCCTTTGTTTTCGTCGCGGTATGGATACGAACTTGGGCCACGACCATTTTTTTCCTTTTTTTTGTCACGGTGTGGGTCACGGACTTTGGCCGCGATATATTTTTGCCACGGTTGTGGGTCACGGACTTGGGCCGTGACCATTTGTTTCCTTTTTTTTTCTATCGTGGTGTGGGTAATGAATTTTGGTCGCCACCAATTTTTGTCACGGTTCTGGGTCACGGACATAGGTCGCAACCAGTTTTTCCTTTTTTTTCATCACGGTGTGGGTCACAAACTTTGGCCGCGACAAATTTTTTCCATGGTTGTGTGTCACGTACTTGGGCTGCGAACTTTTTTCCCCATCGTGGTATGGGTCACGACCCAAGTCCGCGACCATCTGCCTTGACCATTTTTTGGTCACGGACTTGGGCCGCGACCCATGAAATTAATCGTGTTGAAAATGGTCACGGCCCAAGTCCATAACCCACAATCTTGGTGAAGGATTTTGGCCAATTTTGGTGTAGCGATGCTATCATTGAAACGCCAGCTCCTCGTGATCCCTCACCGTTGAATCCACACATCAGGAACCAGTCACCTCTGAGGATTCAAGCTATAATGAGCATGATTTAACTACCAACCTGCCAGCTGACGGTGAGTCACGTTATGAGGTTCTTCCTCCATACATGGCTCCTCATGAATTCTTCTTTATGGTCCTTCGCCAATCTCCTCAAATTTCTGCGTGTGACCATTCTATCATCGAACATATTTCCCTCAACTATCTTCAAACTTATTACTTAGGTTCCAAGGGCTGACAATCATTATTACTTAGGTCATCAACACTCAAATATTTAATCTTACTAGGCCCTTATCATTCAATACCTGGGAAGTTTAAAGGATATGGGCCAGGATGGTTTCCAACTGAACTGGCTAATTAGACACTTGAAGTTTTTATAGAGCTAGCAGTTGGGAATCCAAAGGGAACTCTATCTAAAACAGGTAGAGGGTCAACAGTCTAAGGAAAAGACGCTAGTAGAGTTGGACCCTCTGTTAGTAGCAGCTAATGATAGAGTGAAGGATACCGAAGAAGCTCTATCGAAGGCTAAGCTGGAACGTGAAGCCATTTTGATCAAATGGGCTCAAGTGCAGACCAGGCTTGAAGGTTGCCTTGTTGCCTAAAGAACATGCTTAGAGGCTTCTTAAGGCTTTCCTGGAGACTTCTTCTCCCAACCTGATTTGTGGTTTCTTCTCAGCTAAAGTCCCTTCTTTAAATTGTAAAATTTTCTTCATTTCACCATATGTAATTCTTGGGCAGTAGTTCCTAATTTTGTAATCTTTACAAGTCATATAAATGAAAGAGATAGCATTTTGTCATCATGCGGTATTTTGTTGAAACGCTTCTGTTTATTGCAAAGTTAAAACTCTTACAATTTATAAGCAAACTCTTTATTTTTCATCTCATTTACAAAAGAAATAACTCGTACAATGAATTGTCGCATAACTCTGACAAAAATAAATTTCTAACTAAGGTTACTCACTTAAACATGATAAACTTTCAACCACTTGTTATTAATCTTAAAAGGTTTATCTTCTTCCATCTTAGAGATTAAGAAGTAAGATAAATCATGAGCCTCATTTACAATGAAAGGTCCCTCCTAATTAGCAGCAAATTTAGGCAATGGGAGACCCCGAATGTGCTTCACTACTGCCTTCAAAACTAAATCCCCTTCTACAATTTTTTTTTGGTCTCACTAAGTTATCTTATGCACTGGAAAGATGCTTCATGTACATTTGGAAGTATTGCATCGCATTATCATTATGCTCATCCAGTGCTTCCAACTATACATCTTTGTTCGGAGGGAGCATGCTGCTTCGTAAGGCATATCAGGCCTAAGGAACTTTTAGTTATACTGGGGGAATTGATTTATCTCGAAACATAAGAGAGAACGAGGTATACCCTGTAGGCTTCCTCTTCGTCATTTGATAGGTCGATGGACTGCTAGAATCTTGTCATTCCATGATCATGGGAAGTCTTTCATCATATTGTCCAAGATGTTGACCAAGGTCTTATTAGTTTCTTCGGCTTGACCATTCCCCTTAGGATATTCCACCGTTGAGGTATGATGGCCGATGGAGTATTTGTTTGTAAGCATCGTTACTTCTTTATTGATGAATGAGGTCCTATTATCAGAGAGGATAACCTTCAGAATCCCAAACCTACAAATAATGTACTCTTGAGTGAAGTTATCCACCACACTTTTCATTGTTCTTTTGAGTGGTATTGCTTGAGCCCACTTCATAAAACATTATATTGCCACGAGTATCCAGATCTTTCCTCTCAAAGATGGATGTATTTCCCCTACCAGGTCAAGCGCCCATGGAATGGGCATGCAGTGGCTAAAGAGTGTAAGTCCATCTAAGGAGTATGGATTATGTTTCCATATAGTGGGCATGCCTTGAACTTTTGTACAAACTCAGTTGAATTCTTCTCCATAGTTGGCCAATAATACCCCAAGGTCATTAACTATCCATATAACTTTGCCCCTCTAATGTGAGCTGAATCGTGAGCATGCTTTAAAACATTCGTTGCCTCCTATATGGTGATGCATCTTAAGGGCCTATGAAAGTATCCTCTACGATAGAGTTGATCCTCCTGAACGTAGAACTTTGGGGCCCTTCGCTTGAGTCCCATCACATCCATTTTATCTATTGGAAGCACTCCATCTTTGATAAAATCAATCTAAGGATTCTTTCATTATGTTTGAGTCTCAACGAAGTGGCATTTAGCTTCCTGAAACAAAATTTGACATTTATTTCACCTTCGTTGTAACTCTACTACATCTTTCTTCATCATCGGCCAGAAGTATCCCTCTTTCTAAATTCTTCTGTACAATGCGATCTTAGTTGTTTTGCAGTGTTCATCATGTGTCTTCTTTAACCTCTGCTCTTCTTCTTCTTCTGTACCAATGCAACTTGACAACCATCCTCTCACATTCCTAAAGTAAAGATTTTCTTGATTGGCAAAGAACTGATCTAGCTCTTTAGGTTCCATCTTACCTTACCTAGACTCCAACTACTTTATGATCTCCCCCCTCTAATATGAATCATATTCCATTGGTAATATCAATTGCACAACCGATGGGCCTATTCTCCATTGTATCACCACAGTAGTTGTGTCAGTTTTCAGAGCCAATTATTGAGCAATGGTGGCATTGGCATTAGCATGTCTGTTCATCGTCCTGGGATGCCTTCTTATCTTAACTCGATGGAACTGGTTGATCAACCATTGGATGATCGTTCAGTAGGGCGCCAGGTTGAGGTGCTATAATTCATATTCACCGTTCACTTACTGAACCACCATGTTCAAATCACCTATGATGCAGAGTGAACGGATGCCCCTTTGGACGGCCTCTAGCAACCCCAGTACTAATACTTCATATTCTTCTTCACTCTTGGAGCAAGGAAAATCCAACTTGTAGGAAAGGAAAATTATCCCTTCTCTTTAGAAAGGGTATGAATCATCCATTCCTCAAGGTTAGCATTCAGAAAATTTGCCTATAAATCATCCCCAGGAATGCGCTTTCGGGGTGGCTCAAATATTCGAGATGGGAAAATTACCAATAGGCTTGTATACACATGGCTCTTGATTGCGCGAGGGACCACACATTTTAAGTTATACTCTTAAAGGATAAGGAACCACCTAGTTTCCCTTCTAATTAAAATGGTTCTCACCAATAAAAACTTAATTGGGTCACACCTTGTCACAATGTGAATTGTGAAAGACAACATATAATGTGAATTGTGAAAGATAACATATAATATCAAAGTTATATGTCAAAGACAACATATAACTTAATTGGGCTTCGTGCTCTATCGGGTCCATCCTGGGCCTCATTCTATCTCTAAGTTATTTTGAGATATTCTTAGGTTTAGGATCATATTAATGAACTTCATCGGCTACTTCCATTTTTCATTTCCCCTCACTGCTCTGACTATTCACAGGAATCATCCATTCTCTGATAGTGGGAACTCTAGCTCCCTGTATCCTTCTCGTTAGGACCCTGTCATCTTCCTCTAGCTCTATGTAGAAAGTTGTGTCCACCAGGTAAGATTATTTAGTTGCAAAGGGTTTCTTCATCACATGTATGATAATTTCAGTTCTTTCATGTTTGCCTTCGCACATTGGTAATATGTCGAAGGGACTAAACCATGATTATACATCGACATTCTTCATATCAGAAGGTAGAAAGAAGTAACACTCTCAATCACATGGAATTTAATGTGTGAAGTGAGGTTCGCCATCATAATTTCAACATTTACATATCCAATCGACATGGATAATTGGTTATCATAACCAAAAATTACCAAAGGCATTAGTATCAACCTTACCCCAGGAAGGTTGGATGCATGGAAGGAACTGATGGGCATGATGTTTATCAATGCACCCCCATCCATCAAGGCTTTTTTAAAACTCACACCATTAATACTAGCAATTACATACAAGGGACTATTATGTGGGAACCTTACAACCCTGTCGGCGTCACTAAAAGTTACCTCAGATAAGAATTTTCTTACCAATTTGGCCATGGGCCCTCTCCACCTCAGTGAAAACATCGCATTCTTCTATGCAATGTCCATGATCACTTGTGTTATCTCTAACCGGCTTTTCTTAGGCATCACCACTAGGTTAAAGAACTATAAGAACTTCGGCGACTGAGATACAACCTGGTACTCTAGCCCCTGGTCTATCTCTTCACCTTCCAGATTATACACATCTTCTATAACTCTGGCACTATATTTATCGTAAGCTATCACTGCATTTGCCATTCCTCTGGTGCAGTCCTCCAACACTTCCTCAAACTCTTCCCTTTTAATCTCCAACTCTCTCAACTCCCATTTAGCCTCTTCATCGTAAGCAATTATCAAATTAGCCCCATGTGCTGGCAAGGGGTTATTGATGACATTTTACTAAGAGATCTGGAGAGTCTCTGTCTTCATGTGTTTTCTTATGATCTTCCTTAATATGAAGTAGGTTGCCGTTGGATGACCTAAATTTCAATGAATCTAGCAAGAATTGGGATTAAATCTCATTTATTCATCTGGTTCCATGGCTAGAATACCCTTGGGTCCGTTCACTATCTCCCTTTAGACCATAGTGTTGTAATAACTAACAGCCTCCTCAACAGTACAACCTGGTGGTGGTGGATCCTCTCTGTCTCCACCAAACTTTATCTTATTATCCTTCTTTGGTTTCTTGGACCCTCCTCCTCTTTCGGCGTACCCCACCAGTGGGGGCTAGCCTCATGTAGCAACGAACTGTATAGGCAGTCTAAACATCGAAGGAACCATAATGGGACTTGGCCAAATGACCAACAATATTTTCCTTGATGCCTTTAAAAATGTTGTAACAGTCCCCCTCGTGCGTTTCGTTGATGAGGTGGAAGATGTACTATGGGAGCAAACCCTCGGCACAAAGATGAAGCAGTTTGGACTCCTTATCCTCTTCTCTTACGTAGAGAGACCTCTCCCTGAACCTTCGGATGTATGCTACCATGTCCTCCCCTGGAAGTTGCTTTTGTTTTCCTAGCTGGGTCATCGTGATCTCATCTTTCACCAGAAAGAACTTTTGGAAAAATAACACAACAATTCCTCCCACATTGAGACACTTTTTGGTGCCAAGTGAGAGTACAAGGTGTAAGCTTTATCGGTTAGGTATATGTAAAACTCCCTTAACCTTATCTTCTTGTAATTTTAATGAGCCCCCAGATGCTCAACGAAGAGTTTGATATGCTCCTTCGAGTATCCTCCCTTTCCTGTGTACTTATCAAAAATGGGAATAATGTAGTCCTTTGGGTAAGGTTTATCATTGTATTATTGAGGGTAAGGAGTACAAAATTCCTCATACACTGATTCTACCTCACTGACTCACTGCGAGGAAGACGCTATCATCTTTAACATCTCCTTTTGCATCTCTTTCCTCATTTCTTCTGCGGAAGACACAAGAGTTTTCTCAGCCACTGGAGTAATGGGACGAGGGACCACAGGTGGGATGCCCATCACAACTGGCGTACTTACTATATGTGGAACACCTGGCACCCTTGGGATACCCACTTTTAGGATAGGGGTTGGTATTATGTTTGTGGGGCCAGCTCCTATTGGAGCTGATCTCGATGGGGCTATAGGAGCCGCCATTGGTGTTACGAAGGAGATGGGGTCAATCCTCTAAAAGTCGTTGCAGATATATGAGTCTGCAAGAAGTGAAGAAATTTTCCCATGAGAAGGGCAATCCATGCTTGTCCCATCACGACACTAGAATAAGATTGTGTCAGCATTGAGAATCCCATTGCTATTTGAACTAGGGGTACCTCCACCCAAGGGATCCCTCGCAGCTTGTTCTTCATTATGCTGAATAGTGTAGAAATATATGGTACAATTAACGTTATCTTGTGCCATACTTTTAGAAGAATACCTCGCTAACAGAGTCTCCAAATGTAAGAGGGTAGTCCCTTTGAAGCCTGGGAGTATGGTAATACTAGTTGAGGTGTAACCCTATAAGTATGGTGATAAACGATAACCCAAGAGACCTTTAATAATTACAGGTGAACACATAATATTATATATGATCAACACTCAGATTAAACTCACAAGTCTCCCGTGTATAACTCAAATAATAATAAAGGAAACTCAGAAGCAACTCAGTCAAAGGGAGAGAGAAGTAAGAACCCTAGATACTTCTTGGCAGGCAACCAACACACCACGAACATCTCAAATATCTCTAGTTTGCTATTAAAAGATTCGCAATAAATGACAATGGTGGGTTAGTAAGATCTTTGGTTTGGAATAATGTCTTTCTGATATATTCTTTTTCTTTAGCAATAATCTCTAGAAAGAACCCCCTCTCTCAGAGGCAGTTGAGGCAAATAAATATCCCTCATACCACTCTTAAGATGACTTAGTCCTCCAGAGCTGTGAAAGACATCCCCTCATACTCTAAGTCACAAACAATAAATCCATAATGGGCCAGTCAGTCCTACATCATAAACATTAAATGCCAAGACATGCCTTTTTCCCAACCATTGTGCGTCAGAGGACTGTCACAACAGAGGTGGCTCATCAACTATCTGACAACCCCAAATACCATGGCGATTTACTCAAGTACGAATTGGACAGTGCTTAGCTGGCTAATGACATCACCTAAAGTAGATGTGATGTTTAGTAGAGAGTTGTTTGGCTCAAAACTAAACATACGAAGGAACTCAAAGATGCTCCTCACAAGCTTCCCCAGTGAAAGGTGACTTAGTGTTTTACCAGATTTATCTAAGATGGTCAAGTCCCAACGCTGCCTCAATTCTCAATCCTCCAAACTAAGTCACTCTGAAGTTCTCATGACAAGGTCACTCGATAGAGCATGAAAGCTCTCGTAGACCCTACCAGGCTTGGTCTCTCATGAGTACTGTTTGACCTCACACATAATAGTACAATTGTTACCACATTACAAATAATGTTACTTAAAGGTACAATTTAACTAAGTAAGAAAAAGAAGAGAAAGGAGGAGCTCCCTCGTTCAATATCCTCGTTGGGATGTCTCACTGCCATCTTGCAGCTTTCGTCCCTTGAGTTTCTTGTATTAACTGGGAAGGTTTTCTCTAATTGAGAGATTATCTTCATCTAGCACCCACTTATTTTTATTTGTTCTTAAGTAACTTCATATTCTTTACTGAGGAAAAAAGTGTTATTGAAAGAGGAGACATGATAACTCTCCCTCTTAACCATCATCATGTGATAAGCCATAAATTTATAGCTAAAACAAAGTAGTTGCTCTCTTCACCCACCTCTCATCTCTCCGAAAGCCACCACAATAAGTTTTTTGATGAATAATACAAACCCATGAATTACACTGACTTTGATTCTGATTATGACGGATACATAGGTGCAACCAAAGTTACTCAAGCCAAATATGTAACAAAATCCGGTATTTTCCCTAATTAAACTACTCTCTTATACTTTAATTTTAATTTAATATTAAATATTAAATATGAAATCTAAATAATAAAATCTCTGAATGAGTACTGTATTATGTCTCAGTCTAATTTATTGTCCATCTCCAATGATCATTACCACATAACCATTACTAGGGAAAAATATGACTCATAATCTTTGAATGTTTCTAATATTATAGATAATATTTAGTACGTCAAAATCATGAATGATTGAGATTTAGGTTTAAGCGGGAATAACAAATAACCCTTGAGAAGTGCAATATAGTTTTTATTGGCTAATGAGATTACAAAAGTAGTCATTTCATAACAAATTTCCCAATTTTTCACTATTGCATAAGGGTGAGAATTTTTGGCATGATAATGCATTTTTCCTAAAAAAATCGGATTATGACATGACATGATTATTTTAAATTGACCAATTTGTTGGTATTCAAAACTAGTAATCGCAAACAAAACAACACAACTGGATTATGACATAACTAACCTAATATGCACCCTGACTAGCATGTTAAAGTAACTTGGATCGTGTGCTATAATTATTCCTTGCGTAAATTACATAAATTAAGGGAGGTTGTAGATAATGCGTATAATTAGAGATTTTTGATACGTAGTTGAGCTACAGTTTTTGTAGTTTTATCATTAATCTCCAGTCCTTAACTATTGAGTGATTGTCAATAAAGGAATAAAAAAGATGGATCCATCAATGTTGTATTTTTGTGAGTTCGGTGTTCTCAATGTTGTAACAAAAACATTAGTCAATGCACGAGAACCAAATTTCTCTTAAATGGGAAAATTGAGATCGATATCATTTTATATGACTTGGATGATACTTGTTCATCTAAAGTTCATACTTGTTAAAATTAAGGCGAACATTGTGAATATGTTACCCTAAAACGTATGTAGTGAATATTTGTAGAACTAATCTTTCAAAATATCTCAAACCCATTTTGCAACCTCGTCTAGAGCTAATTTTAGAGATAAATGATTCATATTCATAAGATAGTGGAGATGGAGATGGAGATGTTATCTAATGAATATTCAATGATTATTTTTTAATTTTCTAAGACTGATTTGTTATCCATTTATTACACACACCAATAACAAAATTGCACATCTTCTGGTTGTGCCACACCCTTGAATTATATCATTGACCTATATTAAAGCTAAGGAAAATTAGACCCAAGGGTATATATTTAATCCATACATACTCACCATCTTATAAGACTTGTATTTTATATAAAAGGTCTACTAGTTGTAGATAACTGCATGAATAAAAATAGATTTTTTCCTCATTTTGTGAGCAACTATGACGCTCATATATTTTTAAGAACATTTAATATACTATAAATCCTTAGCCAATGTTAACGCCTAAAACTAGTGTATGGATTTGAGTCTTAGCTAAATACACTAATATTAGATTCGCAACAGATAAAGAGAGTATAATCGAAGAAAAGCTCTTTTAGAGCAAGTAAAGAAGAGAGAAAATGAGAGAGAAAAGGTGGGAATCGTGTTTACATGATTCTTCCCAATACGGTAACTACACCCACAGGTGCAATAGTGATTTGTATTAGTCTTAATGGGAAAGAGATATAGATGAATGGAGGATTACAAGGTCACTAGTTCACACTAGAAATGGGCATAATAATGGTAGAAAAATAAATTATCGATCCCCTCTACTGAGGATGGTGTGTCATATTTTTATGTTACTTGAGTAGAGAGAGAGAGAGTAATGGAGAAAAAAAGGAATGCAGGGTGAGATGTTTCATGCCTTTATAAATTAGACATATACACCTTTCGATGTTTAGCGGGGAATGGTATGGATGCACGTTTCCCATCAATAGTGGAGGAATAAAATACCTTAAATCCCCCATACGTGTCTGCTAAGTATTTCTCACGTCAATCCCACTACCTGATGTTCACATGTACACATTGTTAACTAACACCGTCAATATCCCTATGCCGAATGAGCTAAAGTCACTGCATGTGATGCTGAAGACAGGAAGAATTACAATGGATGACCTGCTACTAGTTTGAGCCGACCTCTTTCAGGACATAAAAAAAGGCAGCAATCACTATATAATTGGTTCTCTGATCACACCATATTATGGTATGAGAAACCCCCCAAGACTTTGCTAGGTATTAAGGGAAGAAGTAGATTCTAAGAAGTGTTGTCCCATAGAAGAATCTACTGAGATGATATGAGAAAAGTAGAGTATTATCCGAAAAGAATGTTATCGCCTCAAAATGATCTCGGTGCGCATCAAACAGACTGACTTGTCATTTTCCACTCCAATATTGAATTTGACACATGTCCCTAGCTAGGTTTTTAGGCCCAATAAAATTATCACGTGCATATAGGGCATTACACAAGTGTTTAAAGTGACAGTTCCTGTTCGAGCGTCATGATTCATTGTTGCTACCGTTTTTGAGTATAAATATTCATTTCAAAATATTTTTACCTTTTCCCAATTGAATTATTTCCTTCTAGTGAGTTTTAGAAAGAGAAAACCCCCAACCTTTCAAACTCTACTTATTCTTAAAACCAAAAATTTCCTAAGTCTCCGCCATAAATGTTAAGCAATCTAATCTTTTGCTCTGCTTTTCTTCAAGGTTTAGGTGCTTTCGGTCATCTTCGAAACTTGTTACCTATATCATCTCTCTACAGGTTAGGGATTATTAGAGAAACCCTTGTTTTTAGCCATTTTCACCAACTTGCTCTTACTGTGATTACTTTATTTATTGGTAATTATTAACTAATTGAAGTAACATCTGTATTTAGATCGCCATCGAGTTGGTTGGGCTAGGGCTTCTAATTTTATTAGGTTTTTTTTATCTAAAATTGACATTTTCTTTCTATGCCTGAGTAGCATCTAATCTTAGGCAGCCCATAAAAACTCCCTATTTTATTGTGATGAGTTATCCACCCCATTTTCAGTGAGTGTTTGAGATTTTATGTATTTTAGGGATTCTTTATTGTCTTTTACCGTGATTTGTTCTCCCCCACCACATTGGTACACTTTTTACATTTCATTCTATTATGCTTGTTTTTATTTATGCTTACTCACCTCATTTTTTATTCATCTTTTTGTAGTAAAAAGGCTCCAAATCTCCCCCTGTCTTAAAGGAATTGGTCAGTACTACCTTTACCCCAATCTCGTAGAGTTCAAGAAGTTTTTCTTTATACATAAGTTCATGAACTTGGGGTATTACATCCCCCAAGTGGTGTCCCTCCAAGATACGAGCATATTATCTTAGATGTTGACTCTGAAGTCCACAAGCGCTTTTCTGAGGAGGAAGAGATCGCCGAAGGTACAACGCTTCACTTATGGTGGTCTTAGCCGAAAACTTTTACTTGGTTGATGCACATTTCAAAATCCTGATCATATCTCCTTTTTTAGTCTTTTCTTCTGGTGCCCCTCAATCAACAAACTCAATGGCACCTCCAGTCCTTGATTGTATAGCAATGCATATTTCTAGTATAAGGAAGTTAGATGTCGAGGTGAAGAAGATGATGGTTGTCGCCACTACTAAAGACAAGGAGAAAAAGAGGATCGAGGACAAGAAAAGGGCCAAAGAAGAGGATGGGAAAAATGATGAGTATGCAGCTGAAAGACAAGCTGATGTTGAAACTTCTGCTAAGGCTAAGGGTAAAGGCAAGGTCGTTCCATTTTAGGACGAGCCAATTTATCGTAAAAAATTGACAATAAAGAATCCCTTTCCCCTACGTAGCCCCAAATAGTAGATAACTGTGGCTAGGGTTGAGAGAGTTCAAATTATGGGGGCACCTAATTGACGACTGATCCTAGGTGCTAGGTCTTACAACCCTTACGGAGAGGTGGATCCTATTACCTGGGACCCAAATAATCTGGTCAGTAAGGAACAACTAATAGACAAGAAAGACTCCATTATCTGGTACAGGGAAAATGCCACCAGCTTTCTTGAATATCAAGGTTATACCCATTGATGATACAAGAAATCAAACATAAGTCGTTCTCATGCATCATATCAAGTGTAAAATAAAGATTAATCAAGCAAGAAGGAAAAAAACACAGAATATAGAGTGGTTCGACTATAAAAATGATCATACATCCACTTTGTTGACATACTATCATTATATACATTGTACAATACAACGTGATTGGGCCTAAAGAGGCGTATAAGTAAAAAAGGAGATGATAATACATTCATATAGTGAATCTGGGTAGACCGAATGTGAATTGCAAGGTAGTTCGTATGCCAGCTACAGCTTGGTAAGCCCTAAGGTGGGTGTAGCTATATAGAGATAGGTAGTGTAGAGATTTTGGTCAGTATTCACTAGGTCATTCTATTCTCCATCCCCTAATTATGAAGTGTGCTCCTCTATTTATAGGAGATATAAAGGTAGTATCATTTGTTTAGGGCACGTGACATATGGATAAGTCTGGAGAATGAGGAACTCTTCTAGAAGTTGGACAACTATCAATCCTCGTGTACGAATAGGTGTTACATCCTATTTGGACCCAGGCAATAGCAAACCTAAATGGGGGTTCATGGCCTGTTTGAGCCGAGGCATCGGCCAGTGTTGAAGAAGGTTTTGCGGCCTGTCAGAGCACAAGCCATAGCCACTACTTACCAAGGTTGGCTTAATATGAGAATTAATAGCTATATGGTGTCGTGTCATATCTTAGCTAAGGTTGTGGCCTCTTATTAATGCCTCTACGGTAGTATGAACGATAATGGCCATATCAATAAGCCCCCTAGCCATAGTGCCAAGAATTATTGAGTTGGGGATACGACTGAATTCAATGTTATGGTAAGTATTCATAGGTTTTCGCAGAAATCGTAAGACGATGTTTCACCTTCCCATGCCCCTTATATAAATGCAATTTGACCGTGGCCTTCATTACCTTTTCCAAACCTTCAGATCAAACCTTGAGAGAAAATTGAGAGCAAAACTATGTCAGTCTTATCTTGAGATTTTTGGCAAGTGTTTAGTGGTGGTTCAAGGCGGAGTTAAGGAGGAGTAGAAGTTGAGAAACCAGTGGTTCTCCATTTATCATGCATTTCCAGGTAATCTTTCGTATTAGCCTTTTATTTCTCTATAGTTTCTCATTTTGATCCAGTTTGCAAGAGCAATCTGGTTATATCTTCTGTATATCATATTTGAGTCTGTGTCGTTGAATTTCAATTGAGAATCCTTTTTGCTTACTTTTGATATTTAAATTTGTTGTAGAAACTGAGGGTTTAATGATGTTGAACCGTTTGGTAGGACCTGTAGCTTTTTCACACCGTCACTAAAGCATATAGGGTTTACGAATTTTGGATTTTTGGATTAAAACATGTTGTAAAGATGAACATCCATCTCATACATTCTTGGATTTTTGGGTAGATGTTTGGATCTTCTGGGTTTGATCCACACCTTAACCCCATTCGAATTTTGTTTTTGGCCAAAGACACCAAGAACATGTTCTTAATGTTCTTGGCCAAAGCCCTAGATTCTTGGGTTTTTAATCTTTGTAAACACGTACTTCATCCAAATTACCTATTTGTGTACTTGGCCGTGGTTGTTAGTATGACTTGTGCTATTTTCTTTAAGCCTTTTGTCATTCTTACCTCTCGGCTGCAGTCTGTGGCTTGATGTTGAAAAATTGCATGTGGTCCTTAGAGTAATTGGCTGCAGCATTTAGGATTTGTAGTTTTTGGCTTTTGATGGCATTTGATGCCTTTTAAAATAAGTTAGTTACAACGGACTTTAATTTTTTTGTACTACTATTTGTATCTGTCTCACCCTCTAAGAGGCTTATCTAACCATAGTGGTTTCGACACCTAACTACGGAGCCCTTTTGCTTTTCAGGTCTTGCTGCAGCCCTATGAGTTGAAACCCTCAAGATTTCTTGGACGACTTCTGAAAGCTTCATTTTGGCATTTGTCCTCCTTGGATCTCATTTTTAAAGCCGTTGAATGATATTGGGCCATATCTGCTCAAAGATTGCCCCAAATGCATCACCCTTGATTATGACACTACGGATTCCTTGAACTGTAGGGATACTAGTGAGGTTACAGACGTTATGGAGGAGAATAAAAACTCCAGCAACAATCTTCTTGATGAAGTAGTGGCTACGACGACTGCTGGGATAACGGTCGTCCCTCCTAAAATTAGGATTCCCCCCCCCCCCCCCCCCCGCTGAAGTTTCTAGCCATGGCTACCCCTTTGAAAAGCCCCCTTCCCTGCTCAGTCATAGGTGGATTATGAATGAGTATTGGATTATTCATGTTACCATGGATTTTTAGTTCCCTAAAAGAACTATCTCTACTTTTCCTTCCACGGAACAAAGGTCATGTTTCGTGGTTCCTAATGGTGTTTGTTTTCCCCTTCATGCCTTCCTTTTAGGGCCGCGACTTCCAGTTCCTCTGCCTATCAGAAGGATACTAAGTGCCATGAATCTGGCCCCACCCCAATTAGATCCCAACAATTAAAGGGCCAGCCTTGCTGGTTTGGTGCTTTGGCATAAGCATTTTGATAAAGATATTACGCCCGCGGAGTTCTTCTAGTTTTATAGACCAAAGGAAAACTTCAAAGAGCTCCCATGATACTACTATTTCACACTGCGGAGGGGTGATATGTACTTGTACACCTATAGGCCTACTAGTGTGAAAAAATGGAAGAACAAATATTTCTTTGTATTTAGGGATAGTTGGGAAATTTTCCCAGAAGAAACAGAAAGGGAAAAATCCTTCAAAATGCTACGGACATGGGGATGTCCTTCCAAAAAGGGTATGTACTGTCTGTGGCTCGCATTAATCCTTGTGGTTTTAATCTTTCTTATTATACTAACACTTTTTATTTTGTCATGTTGCAGATATTGACAACCTGAAACTTAGCAGCAACTAGGAGAAGAGGGTTGAGGACGCATCTCACTTACTTGATACGGAGAAGAAGTTTTTTGACCCGGTTACTTTTACCTTCATTCTTGAACAAGCACACTTTGCGTCCAATGAGCTCCCAAAGAAGATGACAACGAAAGGTAAAACTTCACTCTTCTAATATTCTTTCTGCAACCTCCTCACATCTTTATTGGCTATTCATAATTCCAGGTGAGGAGATTGACCGTGATCTTCTGGTGTCCCAATTATTAGAATGGGTGAGGATGTCATAGCCTTAACCATGCCCATGGGAAAAAAGGGAAAAAAGGAAGAGAGATTAAAAGGAGGCAGCTCTAGTAAATGATCCAACTGTCGAGCCTCTGTAATAAACTACTGCAGCTGAGACTAGAGTAGTCTCGCCCGCAGAGAAGTCTGCGGCCCCTGATAATGTTGTTGCGGCAGGTGAGAAGTAAGTTGATGATGACATAGCTGAGAAACTTACCACAACATAAATGAAGATACAAGAAATTGCCCACTTGTCGTTCTCGTACTAGCAAGTCGAGTATAAAGTGCATAATAAGCGAATATAGCAAGTAAAGAGAGATAAAAGACATGATATATAGTGGTTTGACTATAAAAATGAGCCTACATCCACTTTGGTGCCACTCTCATTATATACGTTTGTAGTACATGTTTACAATGCTATAATAGGCGTACAATAGAGATGAGAGAAGAGAATACATGTCTATAATGATTTCGATTTTCTGGAGAGAAGGTTGCGATACCAGATTGACCGAGTGGTCTCTGATCTATGTATTGGTACTAGAAATAAACCTGGATCTGGATGAGGAATCAATACCTCCCCGCTTCTCGGGGTGTGAAACACTATTTATAGGTGTATGGATGAAGCAAAGGGGTTGAGGATGGTTAAGAAAATGGAAGAGGAGGCCAACTCTAGTAACAACCCAGTATTATTGATGCCGCAGCTACTGGGCCATCTACAGGTAGGGACGCGCCTACTGGTTCTTCTAAGAGAGCTGAGAGACCTCATGCGGCCTTGACCATTCATAGGATTATGACTCAGGAGTGGGTTGACCAAGTTACTGACGTACTTGAATTTCCTAAAGATTTGATTCGCTCAGTCCCCGCCTCGGAACAAAGGCCCTGCACGGTACTTGCTGATGCTGGGGTTTGTTCCCCCTCCATGCATTTGTTTATGGGTTGCGGTTTCCATTTCCAATTACCATTAGAAAATCTTACAGACCATGATGTTAGCCCTAACCCAACTAGATCCCAATGGCTGGAGGGAAGTTCTTGCCTCGGTGGTGCTGTGGATGAATAAGTTTAATAGGGACATAACTCCCGTGGATTTTATCCATTTTTATAGACCTAAGGAAAATTTTGTAAAGTTTGCATGGTACTATTACTTTACCATCCGCAGCAACGACGAAACCCGCTATAGTGGTAAGCCCACCAGTGTGAAGAATTGTAAGGTTAAGTACTTCTATATTTTTGGAGAAGGGTGGGAAATACACCCAGATGAGATAGAGAGAGAGAGGTCCTTTAGGATGCCGTGGTAGTGGGGACGCCCTTTTAAGCTAGGTAAATAAAGCTGAGGCTCTTTGAAGTGTGGTCGCATCCTGTTGTTTAAAGTTATATTTGTCCCTTTACTTTTGTACTAATTTTGAACTTTCTATGCAGCTCTTGACAACTTTCCCCTTAGTGAGCGACAAGAGAGTAGGATAAGGAGGGCTGCGACAGTGAGTGCTAACGATAAGAAGTTTAGTACACTTGTGACTTCAGCCTCTATTTTTCAAGCGGGCTACTTAACCAATAAATCTATTCCCAAAGAGATGGTCGCGGGAGGTAATAATCATTTCTATTACTAATGCCTCGACAACTATTTTTAAACCTTCAGATTTTGACAGTGCTTCATTTCATCTTTCTGGTGAGGAAATTGATAGGGAACTTCTAGATTCCCAACTGGAAGAGATGGATGAGGACGCTTCTTCCTTCAATAATACTGTAAGGTAGAGGAAGAGAAAAAGGAAGTCTAAGCTTCCTGACACAGTCCCTGCTAGTGATCAAGTTGATACTTCCACGCCCTCAACTCAGGCTGAAGACCCTTCTACCTAATGAAGGCCTGATGGTACATTTGATGATAACATTAGCACCAATTTTGCCGCGATAGGGTTAATGTCAACTTCTGAACAACTCGAAGGTTGTGGCACCTCTCAAAAATTGTAATTTAATTCCACCTCCTCCAATAACAGTGGTTGTTAATGCCAACCTGGCACCTACTCAATGTCGTGCCAGTATTAGTCTTGATGGTCGTCCGTGGCCTCAGCTTAGGCAACCCAGCCCTGAATATTCTTGGGACGCAATTGCGAGGGATTTTCACAGAATGAAGAGGTTCCAGATGCCGTGGACCTTGATTATCTCGTGGATAAAGACCACGATGACTTGGAGGATTATGGCCTCCATAGTCTGTTGAGGGTAAGTGCAAGTTTACCTTTTCAGCATCATTTTTATACTTCATATTTTGCTTCTAAAATTAAATCTCCTTGAAGGTCGCGAATGTTGTGATGTCCCAAAAGCAAAAATACGAAGCCCTTTATAAGATAAAATAGGTCACGCAGAGAGTGAACTCCCCTAACCTAGAGAATTCTAAGGATACTTCCTTTCAAGCTGGGAAACAGTACTCTACCGCAGCACTTGAGGCGTATAAGATGGATGTGGACATGAAGGTTAAGGTCGCATAAGAATCTAAGAAGGAGGCTGAGAATAGCTTCAAATAGGTTGCATACTCAAGATCAAGTCGGTGAAGCTTCCCATGCCGTAACCTCATCAAATAGAAAACTTAAACTCCTCTAGAAGAAGTTCGATGAACTGGAGAGCAAGACTGCAAAAAGTGTTGAGGTGCATGCCGCGAACATAAAGAAAAAGGATGAAGACCATGCTGAGGCACTTCAATTGGACATAGATAATGATGTGGATTCATTCAAAGGCTCCAAGTATTTATTTGTTATCAATAATAAAGCCTACCTCCGCGGCTACCAAGAGCTTAGGCACAGATTTATGAAAAAAATCCTCAATATAAAGAGATAGTTCTTTCCTGGGGCCTTAGTGATGCTGAACATTTGTAATGTGTGGCTGAGATGAAGACTGCAGCTAAAGAGAGAGCCAGACTAAAGGCCGAGGTAGAGGCTGCGACCACTAAGGAAGACACCATGACTGTTATGGAGGGAGAAGAGGGTGAAGAACATGATGATGCTGGATCTTAATATTTTGTATTTCAAGGCTAATATTTTGGATTGCGTCCCTTTTCAAACTTTATTAAAGTCTATAAGGCTGCGACTTTTTCCTTGTAAACAATATTTTGCTAAGGCTTTTGCCTTTAACTTTTGTAATTTACCTTCCTTGCTCTTTATTTTCTCCCATGCTTCAATACTTGCATATTCTTATACTCTTCTATTTCAGTTTTTGACTATTGCCTACTTTGATACTTGCTTACTTGATTAGATGAATTTGCATTTCATTACCAAGGTTGCGGCCTCTTATCGGTATAACTTGACATTTTAATCTTTTGCCTTGGCTGTAGCCTTTGAGCTACCTGTTAGTCTTAACTGATTCTTTACTTTCACCTTTATTTTTCTGCTTTGATATATTTGATTGCTTGATTGAATGATCTTGCAAAACTTCTTCAGCAACTACAATGGGCACAAGGCCGCGATAACATTATATACAAGATTTCTCCAAAAAGGCTGCGGCTTGTGGTGCTTTGCCTCGGACTTTTCACAACTTGTATTTTGCCTTTGAATGCTTCAAATTTTTCACTCCATATATGTCTATAATCCCCCAAGATGCGTTGCCAACGAGAAATAGCTTTGGGAATGCAGCTTATCTCTTTTACATCAATTCTTCTACAAAGGACCCAAAATTTGAATGCAATTTATAGCCCACAGCTGGCTTGCAATCCAGTCATAATCCTAAATGGTTGTAGCCTTATTGATAATGTTGCCGCTCTTTTCAGGCCTTTGTCTTTTAGAAATGGACCTCTGTACATATATGGGATACTATCAAGCCTCCCCAGGATGGGTTATGTTATTAAGCCACCCACAACAAATATACAGGGTACTATCAATCCTCCCCAGGCTGGGTTATGTAATTAATCCATCCACAACTAGTATATGGGATACTATCAAGCTTCCCCCGGTTGAGTTATGTTATTAATCAACCGACAGCTAATATACGGGATACTATCAAGCCTCCCCAGGCTAGATTATGTTATTAAGCCACCCACATATGTTATATGGGATACTATCAAGCCTCCTGATTCGTATCAAATATTGCATATATTCGCCCATTATCTTTATGCATTCTAGCGCTTTTACGATCCTTAATGCCTATATTTATGCTCATTAACCATACAACATTGGATTTGGATATATACATGTTTTGCAAGGGTTAATTGTGCTTTTAAAAGTATTGTAACGGTAAAAGTGAGGATTCGTTGCATTTTGAAGAAGTTTCATCGCTGGATGCCACTTCAAGGGCATTTTAGTGAATTCACATTTCTTCTCTAGCTCATAGAAATTCCACGGATGAGTAGTTCGTTGAGTTAGCATCGCGTGGCCGCAAACAGTGTCTCGTTTGGAGTTTGGACGAAGAAGTTATGGTCGTTTCCGTTTGTAACCATTTGTCCCCTCTTCATGGACCAAGGGCTGCCAAAAACAGAGTGCCGGTCGACCGGGCTTGGGACCCCGTTCGACCACGGTTCGAAGTTATGCCTACAAATTGAGACAGTGGGCTGGGACCTGTTCGATCGATCGATTGATCGATACCCATCGATCGATCGATGGTCTTTGATCGATCGATCGATCATACCAGATATTTGGAAATTCGTTCCTTTATTTTTCTTTTTTATTTATATCTTTATTTCATTTGTAACTTACTATATAAAGGAATTTTGGTTTTCTATTTTCATACTTAGAAACAAATTAGATTTTAGAGATTTGTAGGTTAAGGTTTGGGGGATTTGAGAGTTCTTCTTCTTCCTCTCTTGGTTTGACAACTTTTAGGGTTTGTAATTGGTACTTTCATCTTCCCTCTCCATTATTATAGCTTGTATTTAATTTATTCTTCCTTTCTAGTTAATTTACATGCTTTCTAATTTAGGTTTATTTGTTTTCTAGTGTAGGTTTATTGCGTTTATTTATCGTAATTTTAACATGCTTTCTAGCTAATTTAAATTACTTTATGTTTGAATTGAACTCACTCGGGTTGACGCATTCCTTTGCTTTGGTGATGGTGTTTATGGGTCTATTTCGGGTGCGTTGTCCTAGTTATTATGCCTAGGAGACTTGATGGGGCATATCATGTATATCCCTTGCTTACGACCTTGCGTGGGTAATTTCTGGGGTATTTATTGACGCCAAAATCTTATTAGGCTTTTATGCGGATTTAGGGGCGTAAAAACCCTTGGTTTAATTAACTGTCAAACCGAGACGCATCTGTAATAACTCCTCGACGCATGTGACCATTTTATACTAATTAACTCGGGTAAGGGATATTCGATGCAACCTATAGTTTTATCATCTTTCTTAACGTAGTTTAAATACACTCGTCTAGATTAATATTTCCCTTTTATGCATATTTTCCTTTTTAGTTTATAATTCACCTTTTACTCTTTTATTTAGGAGTATTAGAACCTATAAATTCTAGCAACTCATCTCTGTGGATTTTCGATACCCGACATACCGATATACTCACCGGTTGAGTGTAGTCGTAATTTAGGTTTGTTTGTATTATCGCGATGAAACGAAAACAATGACCGGCGTTTGACATGCGCCGCACCTTTCACGCGGTGATCAAATGGCATCGTTTCTAGGGATGAGTTAGTTTTAGACTTTATTTGATTTAATATTTCATTGTATTTTCTTTATATTTGTATTATTTGCTAATATTTTTGCAGGACTTCCATATTTGAGCACTTAGAAACGCTTGAATTTATCGCGCGCGCACCTACTTTGTTGAATTTTCCACTTCGAACTATTTTTGGGTAAGCATGTCTTATTCCAATTCTTTCGGTAATCATTGTCATAATTCTCAAAATGCTCGTAATCCTAGGACTTTCGGTCAATACTTAGAGTCCCAAAAATTTACAAATTCAAAAATTACTTTGGGCAAGTATAACGAAAGTCAAAATTTGGGTTATTGGAATTTTGATGAAGATGATAATGATTTTGGGCCTTTACCTCCTTGTAATAGGAATTTTGAAACGAATTGCAATAGTTTTCAATATTCCTATAATAATGAGTTTAAGTTTAAGTCCGATGGTAATTTTCAAAGTTCCCATTTTCGAGGATCCGCACCTCGACCTATGACATTCGATGAGGGCTTGCGCATGCTTGAGAATGAGAAAATTGAAAATCGTTATCGGGAAGAAAATTGTTATTGGGATCAAGACTTGGATTTATTATTCTAATTCGACGACGATTTTGAATCCGAGACTTTTGAAGTCGAAGAATATTTTGAACCAAATGAGGATTGTGTGCCTACTTTGGAACAAACCATTCTAGACTTTGCCCATTGCATAATAGATATTGAAAGTGAGGATGAAAATGACGTAATATCTATTTTCAATGAAATGATTTCTTCTTTGGCCCCCAAAGAAGAACATTTCATTGAAAATGATCTTATTTCCTTCGAAACTCAATCTTCATGCGATGATGATTCATCTCATGAGTTTGAATTTCTTTCCTCCCCATTTTCATTTTCTGTTATCACACCGTCACAAGTACTCGATGATTCGGTTTCAAACTTTAATGTTTTAAACCTTTTTTCCGATGAGGAGTACTTTCTCTAGTCTCCCTCCACGATCGTATCATTGCCTTTGTGTGTGCCACCTCCCATTACACTTGCTAAATCTTTGGGAGGATTTTCTACTTTTCTCGGTCCCCACATGTTTTTGTCACTCGTTCAATCCAACCCCCCCATCGTTCCTCCAAAACTCTAAATTGACGATGGTTCATTTCTTCCGCCTTACACATGCCTTCCGTTGTTCAAACGGAATCCATAATCTACGGAATGCACGCTTGTATGTGAGGGTACACCGGTTATCCTCCAAAGTCAAATCATTTTTATGGTGGACCATCAGCTATTTAGACTTCTAGTGGATAGTTAGTGTGAAGCCTCAATAGTAGGTTGTATATAGTTAGGTTTTTATTCTTTCTTTATTTTTTCTTTCCTTTTTAATTTAGTCTAGTGTAATTAGTTAACTTTTTGTTATTTGTTTTTTCTATGCTCGGTACTAACTTGTTTTATGGATGCTTTGGACTTGTTCTTATGGGGATCGCTCCAATTTTTGGTAATATCACTATTTGCCTCTCTTTAACTTGGTTCTTAATTCTCATTGAGGACAATGTAAAGTTTTAAATTAGGGGGTGTGGGATATTCTATGAATTTCTAATTTTAGTCCATGTTTTTGTTCACATGTGAGTTACTTAGTATGCTTTTTTAGAAAAATTAAAAAATTTCAAAAATATTTTCTTTCTTTTTTCTCCTTTATTGCGCATTTTTCCTTTGTTTTCGAGGATAAGTTTCAATAATTTCCCGATCCAATTGACAACCCAATGATGCATGTTCTCAATTTTAGAAGTGATTAGACTTTAGTCCTCAATCATTGATATTATGAATAACTTCATGAATTAAACTTTAATCCCATGAACATAGGCACTTTTATCATTCTATTGATTTGGTTTAAGATTTTTATAACTCGGTAATATTTTGTTGCATTGTATATACTTACACCGAGTAAGCTTTGTACCTTTCGTCATTTGTGAGTGTATACACTATTCCTTCCTCTTTGAAAATGTTGAATTCGTTCGTAATCTCACTATTCATTCATTTGATCGTCCATTAATTGAATTCATATTTGAAATGTATTACTTGTTAATTATTTTCATATTTGACTCGAGAATTGCACAAACTTTTAGAAATGATCATAGGCCATCCTTGTTATATCACCCATATTGACCTTGACCTCACCTTAAACGTTTCCCCTCGTCAACCCCTTTGAGCCTAAATATAGCCTTTCGTTTCATAAGCCAAATCCCATAACCAACTCTGAATTGGAGTTTTTGCCCATATATATATATACTTTCCTTACCCTTGGTTTGGAATGTTTCTTGGGATTGAATGATGTTGTTGTGATGTCGGTTGCAATTTAGGGATATGAGAGTGAGAAAAGTAAAGAAACGAGAAAGTAAAAAGCAAAAGAAAACAAAAGAGAAAAATGAGAAAAAGAAGAAAAGAAAAGAAAGAGAAAGTTGTAAATGTTGTGTATATAGTTCAATAATCTTTGATTACTCTACAATTGTTATATCCAATGCTTGTTTGGAATTGTTTTCCAATTTTGCTATTGCCTGCATTTCCCATTATTCCAAGTTTTCATTCCAAACACTTTGAACCCGTACATACATATCCTTCATTTCGTACCCTAGACTTGCCTACATTACAACCTTATACAACTCCTATGTGATCTTAAGGAGATGTAATTTATAGGTTTAAATATTTTGGATAATCTATGAAAATGCATTTCGCCTCCTTTAATGAGTGGTATCCTTTTACTGAGAATATATTTTTCATTTCATATATAGTGTTCTTCATTTTTGACATGTGTGCGGCCTTGTTTCCATTTCCATTTACTCTGTTTGCCCGCATGTTCCGTGTGTTACCTCTCTGTTTCGAGTGAATTCACTTGATGAGTGTAATTCCCGTGAGGATTGAATATATGCTTGTTTTAACGTTTATCTAGTTTATTTAAGTTTTTGCCAAATCACACTGTGCATGTGCTCGCTCCCCTCCCACATTTTAAGGTTTCAATTCTATGAGGTGCATTCTATAATGTTAATGATTCGTTCTTTTGTCTGAATTCATTCACTTTGCTAATAATGCGTATGAAATATTTTTCACTTTTGTTGGTCTTGTCGCATGTTGGGTTAGGTATATTTTGAGGAAACCATATGATGCTTGTGGGTGTCATCCCTGAAAACCCTCACAAGATGCCACTTGTCAACTAGGGTAACCTAGGCGTTTAATGTCTTATTGAATATGCTAAATGCAATCGTGCTTCCTATGAAAGTGGCATTTATATTTCGATGCATATATACGTATTGTACTACCTTCTGTGGACTGGTTTGGTTACGTTCAATACTAGGGACTAGCAATGTTTAAGTTAGGGGGTGTGATTCGTATCAAACATTACATATTTCCACCCATTATCTTTATGCATTCTAGCACTTTTATGGTCCTTAATGCCTATATTTATGATCATTAAACAAACAACCTTGGATTTGTACATATACATATTTTACAGGGGTTAATTGTGCTTTTCTAGGTATTGGAACGCTAAAAGTGAGGATCCGTTGCATTTTGGAGAAGTTTGGTCGTTGAACGATATTTTAAGGGCATTTTAGTCAATTGAAATTTATTCTCCAGCTCATGGAAATTCCACGGATGCATATTTCATTTAGTTAGCATCGCGTGGCCATAAACGGTGCGTCGTTTGGAGTTCGGACGAAGAAGTTATGGACGTTTTCATTTGCAACCTTCTCTCCCCTCTTCATGGACCAAGGGCTGCCAAAAACAAAGTGTCGATTGACCGGGATTGGGCCCCCGATCGAACGTGGTGTGAATTTAATCCTATGAATTGAGACAGTGGTCTAGGACCTGTTCGATCGATCGATCGATTATACCAGATATTTGGCAATTCGTTCATTTTCTTTTCTTTTTTCTTTTTTTCTTTTGTAACTTACTATATAAAGGAATTTTGGTTTTCTATTTTCATACTTAGAAACAAATTAGATTTTAGAGAGTTGTAGGTTAGGGTTTGGGGGATTTGAGAGTTCTTCTTCTTCCTCTCTTGGTTCGACACCCTTTAGGGTTTGTAAGTGGTACTTTCATCGTCCCTCTCCATTAATATTGCTTGTATTTCATTTATTCCTGCTTTCTTGTTAATTTTACATGCTTTCTAATTTAGTTTTACTTTCTTTCTTTACTTTCTTTCTACTGTAGGTTTATTGCATTTATTTACTGCGTTTTTAACATGCTTTCTAGCTAATTTAAATTAGGTTGTGTTTGAATTGAACTCACTCGGGTTGACGCGTTGCTTTGCTTTGGTGATGGTGTTTATGGGTCTATTTTGGGTGTGTTTTCCTCGTTATTATGCCTAGGATATTTGACGGGGCATATCATGTATGTCTCGTTCTTACGACCTTGCGTGCGTAATTTCCAGGGTATTTATTGATGCCAAAATCTTATTAGGCTTTTATTCAGATTTAGGGACGTGACAACCCTTGGATCAATTTACTGTCAAAATGAGATGCATCTGTAATAGCTCGTCGACCCATGTGACCATTTTATACTAATTAACTCGGGTGTGGGATATTCGATGCAACCTATAGTTGTATCCGATTTCTTAATGCAGTTTAAATACACTCGTCCAGATTAATATTTCCATTTTATGCATCTTTCCATTTTTAGTTTGTAATTCACCTTTTACGCTTTTATTTAGGAGTATTAGATCCTATAAATTCTAGCAACTCGCCTCTTTGGATTTTTGATACCCGACTTATCTCTATACTCACCAGTTAAGTGTAGTCATAATTTAGGTTTGTTTGTATTATTGCGGTGAAACGAAAGCAACGACCGACGTTTGACACGCGCCGCACCTTTCACGCGGTGATCACCTCGCCTAGTTGGGTTATGTTATTGATCCACCCACAGCTGTTGATATATATATATAAAGCCATCCTTGACTAGATATTATAAGCCTCCCGACTTAATGATGCTTCCTAGAAGCTAAGAACGGGCATTGTAAGCCCCCGGGGCTAATAATGCATCCCAAACGCTAAGAGTGAGCCCATGACTAATGACGCATCCCAAAATCTAAGAACGGGCATTGTAATCCCCTGTGGCTAATAACGCTTTCTTATAAATGTTTTCTAAAATGTATCCATAATATGCTGGAATATAGTCTCCATGAGTGATGTTGCGGACCAATTTAGATAGCTTCTCTCAATAGTTGCTTTCGCTAATTTCAATTATCATTTTCCTTTAGACAATCAGGCGTCACAATGGGCGTTGTGGACCTATTAGATGTTATCATTCCTGATATAACATATTTTACTCGATTCGTAATCTATTTAAGACAAAGTGTCTTTTATAAGATAACCTTTAATGGAAATGAGAATTAAAATATTGCACTATCAAGTGAACTTGATTTCATATATCTATTCATATATTTAGGACTTTGCTAGTTCAATACAAAGTTAAAATGGAACTACTTAGAAAGAGTTTTCACTCGGAACAGAAATAGATGAAACATAAATATGGGTATACAAAGAGGAATGTGTCGCGTCAGACTAAGTTGCGTCCCTTAGGCATCCTTGGGGAAGCGCTGCAACATTCCCTGTCTTATGAGCCTTTCAACCTCATCTTTAGCGCATAACACTGCTCAATATCATGTCCGTGTTCGTGGTGAAATTTGTACCATTTGGCTTTGTTCCTCTTGTGGGGTGGATCCCTCAACTTCTCTGGCCATTTCAGCAGCTTATCTTCCTTGATGAATTTGAAGATGTCCTCAATCTGGAAGCCTAATGGGGTGTAGGACTCAAAGAACCTTTTTACCTTCTCCATCTTCCTTTTCTTGTTCTTTCATGATACTTCTGTGGATGGAACTTTTGGGACCACGGCAGTGATTGTTGCAGCAGTAAACCAAGGTGCCACACCCATATTTGGGGAGGATGCGACCTTTAGCATGAGAACTCTCTGGATCAAATAGTTCACTTGAGTTTGGAGTAAAGCGTTGCTATCGTAGAGATGATTGAGGTGATTGTACTGCTGCATAATCTCGTCCTTGACTTCTGTTCTCTGGCTAGATTCTCCCTCCATTTTCTACTTTGTTAGTCTTTATAAAATATACAATGTGAGATAAAACTAACAGAAGTGAATAATCATAGAAAGTAGGATGAACGAAGTATAAAGTAAGGATGTAGAGTTTGCATCACTTCATGACTTTATTACTATGACCGCGGCTAGTAAGGCATATGTGCACTGCCGCTGCCTTTGTAGTGGAATTCACCAAGGTTGAAATTGGGACCACTTCTTGATGATTTAAAGCTATTGTAAACTAATACTAGTAGGGGCTGCAATAAAAAGGGAAGTTCAACTACCAGGCCACATCCCTTCTTGGGCAGACCAGAGCAATCCCTGAATTAGAACCCGAAAACTGAGTTTTCACTCGAAATACGTGGATAACATACCTACTAGGGTCTATCCATAGTAGAACAACCTCTTGGTGCATAATAATGGCACAATCATTGCAGGAAACCCTAGATCATAGGCTGAGAAAGTGACAAACGAGCAAGTGGATCTCATCCCTCGCTACCCACCATTGCGAGGCTATTGCCTTTTACACTTTTCATCATTATCTTGGTGGGATAACATTATCGGGGTATGTAAAAATAGATCTAAGGTCATAAAAGGAGAGACCCATAAACATATCTGAATATATGTGATATCCATTTGAAGGTGTGTATAGAAAATACGAGTTCAATAACAAAAATACACCCATGAGATAATGATCCAACGGATCCCCATGAATAAGATAAGGTGTTGAAGAACCCAAAATATAGAGAAATAAGATTGAAATACCTCATTCCCAAAGACGGCGCCAGATTGGAACACTGTCCCCCGCGGGCTTTCAAGGTGGTCAGACCCTTATATGTTTCTCTTTTTGGATCTCCTCATCCTCATCCTCCGCGAAACATTGGGACAATTAATGCCAACTTGCCTACTCCCCAGAGCAGGTCAAGAGTGGGTCCTGGTGGCCATCCCCGGCTTTAAATAAAGCAGTTTGATCCCAATTCTTCATGGTATATAACTGTTAGGGTGGTCAATAGAATGAGAAAAGTTCCAAATAATATTAATCTTGACGGCCTAGTAGAAGAAGATCATGAGGACTTGGAGGAATATGCCCTCCATATTCTGCTACGAGTAACTATTTCATCGCCTTATTTTACCCTTAGTTATTTCTTTATATGAACCTTCCTTAAAACATTCAGGCTGCGGATGTTGTCATGTTCTAGAGGATGAATTTTGAGGGGATCTTTAAACTCTATAGGGCTTTGAAGTCTACTCATAAGATTGACACACAGACTGCCTGAGCCACCTCTTTTGAGGCAGGAAAACAATCCTCTACCGCAGCACTTCAATTGGCCAATATGAATTTGGAGGCTGCCACTAGGGCAAAAGATGAGTCTGAACAAAATTTCAATGCGGCCACAAAATCCACTGCTATTACTAAGGCTAAGGCTACGGAGGCTACCAGGAAATCCGCCTCTTTTATGAATAAACTCAACCTCCTACATCTGAAATATGAATAGCTAGAGCAGAGCAATACTTCTTCCCTCTAGCACAAAGATAACAAAGAAAGATAAGGAGAAAGTTGTAGCCTTGAAGTAAGTTGCGGTGGATTCTATGACAGCTTATAAGGCCTCCATGGATTTATTCTTAATCAACAATAAGGCCTACCTCTAAGGCCTCTAGGAATTTCAGCGCAAAGTGGTGAAAAACCTCCATGAAGCCAAAGAGAAAGTTAAGTATTGATAGTTAAGTGATGCTAAACACTTAGAGTGTGTGGCAGAGATTAGGGTGGCTGCAGAGGAAAGAACTAGACACTAGATGGCGCAAGCTACAGCTAATGAAGAAGAGGAGATAGAGACCGCAACCGGAAAGGATGATGAAGATGACGTTGATGATACACCCACATAGCTGTTTTCATTTTTTGTACTTTCGCCAATGCCATATTTTTGTAAGGCCAGGACCATAATTATTAGCACTGCAAAGTTGCAGCAACTACATTTTCACCTGAATATCTGTAATTATGCATGGGCTGCAACCTTTTTAATTCTCGATCAAATTCCATGTCTTCATATGTTTGTGCAACTTTTCTTAATCATGCTGGGGAATTTATTGAATGTTATATATAAAACCTTAACTGGATGCAGCCACATTTGTATGTCCTCGACATCTTTCATTTGGACTGCACGCTTGGATACTTGGATATTTGAATGTGCACTTTGTAATTACAAGTCTTTCACTCTAATGTTAAGATGTAGTTAAATGACACCTTGTTGAAAATTGGTTGCTGCACATAAATTTTCTCAATTTGAACAGACTAAAATTCCCATTGCAGAATTATTTAACGAAAGAAATACGTTTATTTACCGTGGTTGTTTACGTCTTTTGCTAACTTTTTATTTGTCACGTCTTCTCTTTATCCCTTATAATTTGAATCCATCTTGAACTTTAGATGCTGCCCATAGCTCATCATGGTCTGCGGCAATACTTTTGATTTATTACTCTTATAGTGGAGTGAGGAACTTTGGCTATTGCCTAAAAAGGCTGCGGCCATAATCTTATCATGTCCAATTGAAAATTTTGCTGCAGAAATGCTGGATAATGGGCAATTAGGAATTATCTTCTATTGCCGCAGACATTTGTCTTTGGCATGCGCTCCTTATCTTCTTGTCGTCTTCTCTTTTCCTGGGGAACTATCAAGCCTCCCTAGGTTTGGTTCAATATCAAGCCACCCACGGCTATAATGGGATATATATCAATCCATCCTTAACTGGGAATGGGCATTATGAGCCCCCGTGGCTAATTGAATCATTTGAAAGTTGAGAACGAGCATTATGAGCCCCCGTGGCTAACTGAAGCATCCAAAAGCTAAGAATGGGAATTATGAGCTCTTGTGGCTAATTGAAGCATCTGAAAGCTAAGAATGGGTATTATGAGCCCCCATGGCTAATTGAAGCCTCCAAAAGCTAAAAACGGGCATTTTGAGCCCCCTTGGCTAATTGAAGCATCCCAAAGCTAATAATGGACTTCATGATCATAAGAATCCTCGCAAAATAAATAAATAATATCTGGGATGCTTGGTCATCACGTTCTACTGAATCTATTTAAGACGAAGGTCTTATCTTAGATTCTAAAGAAGGAAAACAAAAATTAATATGCAACTTCTTCAAATTGCCATTCATTCATATATATATATATATATATATATATATATGATAACAAATTACAAAAGTTTAGGAGATATAGCTACAAAGAGTTTCACAGATAGATTTCAAGAAGAGGAAAATGGGAACAAGTAGAAAATAAGGTTGAATATGTTTGGCGGTATGTCTGGTATCGGTAGCACCCCCTAATCATTCTTTAGGAACCGTTGAAGTGCTTCTTTCCTGACGATGTTTTTGATCTCACTCTTAAGGTCATTGTAACTATTCGTGTCATGGTCATGATCATTATGGAAACTACACCATTTGTCCCGGTCCCTCTTGTGTGGAGGGGACCTTAGCTTCTCGCTCCAACGGAGAAATTTTTCTTCTCTGATAAGCACCAAGATGTCTTCAATGTGGTATATTAGAGGGCTGAGGTTTCGTAGCCTTTTCCTTGTTTTGGCTGTTCGAGCTTCCTGTTTTGAGCTTTGGTCGCAGCCACTGTGGCCTCTATTGTGGTAGCCTTTTTCATTGAAGTGAAGGTTACGAGTTCTGTTGCTACATACCATGTTGAGGTGAAGGTTGCGGCTTCCAATGTCGGAACTCTTTGTGCCAGGAAGTTGACCTGGTCCTGGAGTTCAGATTAACAGTCATACGGTTAATTAATATATAATTGGGCAACTTCTTTGCTCTGATATGTGCTTGTCTTTGAAGATCTTTCCATGGATTCTATTGTATTAGTGTTTTTGAAATATATATTCCGAGATCAATCAGACAATTATGAGAAGCAAATGAATTCAGGAAAAATTAAGCATAGTAATAGGTATGCAGTGTTTTGATACTCTACAAGTTTACACTGTTGTGGTTGCGGCTTCTTGTATGCATGTAATTGTTATTGTGACCTTTTCATCGAAAAATTCACCATGATTGAGTATGTGGACAATTGATCATTATCCCTTGATCTGGTGGCGAATTGTAGTGATCTCTCGCACCAATTGCAATAGGTGGACTGTGTCTTATAGTAACTCAAAGTGCCAAGCCGCATCCTGCATGTTACAGTAAAAGGTGGGATCTCAAAACTGGACCCAAATCTTGGGTTTAGCCCACTATAGATGACCAGAAAAAGCCTACTAGGGGTCTACCGGGGAAAAAATATCCCCCTTGAGCAAAAAATAGCACAAACTTGGTAGCAAAAACCCTAGATCATAGGTGTGTAGGGGAGAAACAATCAACTAAAACTCTTCCATAGTTACCCACCATTATGCTATAGCCTCTCATCCTTTCAGCACTATTCTGTTGGAGTAATATCACCAGGTTATAGAAAAAGAGATGTTATGTCATAAAAAAAGTGACCCATAATTCGATCTGAACATAATAATCCCTCTAAAAAGGGGGTTCTATGTGGAGAAGCATTATTTTCTTGACCAAGATCTCACCAATGAGATAGTGGCTCGAGGGCCCTCTAGGATGAAATAAGGTGCAAAAAACTATAAAATGTAAAAATGAACAAGAACTAAAACCTTGTTCCCACATACGGTGCCAATTTAATGATATGAGAAATCGAACACAAGTCGTTCTCATGCATCATATCAAGTGTATATTAAAGATAAAGCAATTAATAAGAAAAAGAACACAAAATATAGAGTGGTTCAGTTATAAAACCAAGACTACATCCACTTTATCGCTATACTCTCATTATATGCATTGTACAATATAATATGATTGGGCCTAAATAGTCATACAAGTAAAAGAGGAGAAGAGAATACATGAATATAGTGAATCTGGGTAGACTGAATATGAACTGTAAAGAAGTTTGTATGCTGGCTGTAGCCTGGTAAGCTCCCAGGTGGGTGTAGCTATGTAGAAAGAGGTCGTGTAGAGATGTTGGAAAGTCTTCGATGGTAATTCTCATCTCTATCCCCCAATTATGAAATGAGATCCTCTATTTATAGGAGATACAAAGTTAGTATCATATGTTTAGGACATGCGACATATGGATAAGCCTAGAGAATGATAAACCCTTTTAGAAGTTAGATAGTTGTCAATCGTCATGTACGAATAGGGGCCACAACCTTTTTGGACCCAAGAAGCAGGAAACCTTAATGGGGGGTCGCAGCCTGTTTGAGCTCAAGCAGCAACCAGTGTTAAAGAATGTGATGTGACCTATCTGAGCCTAGGCAGTGGCAACTGCTTACTACGGATGACTTGGTATGAGGACCAATAGCCATATGGTGTCACCGTCTGTCAGAGCCTAGGCAGCGACTTATTGTTAATGCCTCCACGGTAGTAGGGACGATATTGGACATATCACCCGTGATTTCTAACATATTTGACAGTTCAATGCTGATGAGCTCTAAAGCATGACTCATCATAGCATGATGGTGGTAAGTTCTAGGAAAGACTCTTGTTTGTCTGATTTATTCATGTTGTGTTGAATTTTATGCTAACTTCTTCATTTTAGGTTGCTATGGGTTCCACCATTATGCGGGAGCAGGTGGTCTCATAATAAAATACATATGATGAACTGAAGAACGAGAAAAATGATCTCCTTGACCACTATAAGACCTCATCGAACGAACTTAAATATACCAAGGCTTATCATAAACAAGGTTTGTTCAGTGCTGAAAGTGAAAGATAATCAATTTGTGGCTAATGTGAGTGCTCTAGGACAAGCAGATGACGAGATAAAAAAGATAAAGGAGCAGGCACAGACAAATGCAGCTAAGCTCAAGTTTTCAAATGAGGCAATTTCCAAGGGAGCAGAGGATTCATAGAGGGTTAGTGAGGCTCTGAAAAAAGACATCGCTGCTCTTGAAGTTACTAAGGAGGAGGGGTTGAAAAAGTTTAAGAGCTTTACTGAATATAACATCGACCTGGTGACCATCTTTATGAAGGGATACGACAAGCTTAAAAAAAGGGGCATCAGGCACTTCCCTACTATCGTGGAGACAATACAGGCATATGAGGGAGATGATGATGAGGACAAATTCGTGTCTTCTAAGCATAAGGCACTAGTTATAGAGGTTTTTGTATAATTTTTTTTAGACGAGCAGGGTGATATTACAGCTGACTAGCTGAGTGCTTCTAATTCTATCCCTGCCACTGTTATGGATGTCTAAATGATAGACACTGAGACTCGACACATTTCTAAAGCATAAATCCCCCTCTATTGAGAATTTTGGCGAATTTTTTATTTTTGATCTTCTATCTTTTGACAAAAAATTGTAATTTATGATAAACGTATTTATACCTCTCTATTTTAATGATCAATCTTCAATCACATCTGCTATTTTTTCAACATTTTTATACTTGTTAGACTAACTTTGATGATATTTACATACACCTAACTTATTGTAACATACTGCTTGTTTGACAGGTGAGCTTAGTAACTACTTTAATGCTTGGGATGGGCCTTTTAATAGTTTAGTATTACGATCGTACGGTCGTCTTATCGCCAACTTGATCTACCTTACTAGCTACCAGTTTTGGATGAGCCTTAATTGTCCTGACTTAGGTTTCACCAGTGCTTGTGCCCGCTTACTAATCGTATGGAGATATCTCGTCGTCTTGACCATGTGACAGCATTGGTTAATAGAGTTGACCAAGTTTACTAGGATCTATCCTTGCGTTTGTCAGTTGTAGTCGGATCTTGTCGTCTATAAGGCTGCACTGGTTACCCAATCTTGGTAAAGCCTTACTGGCTACCATTTCTGGACAAACTTGAGTTATCCTAACTTAGGTACTTATGTAACACCCATATTTTTGAATAATTATGGATTGAGTTATTTATGGTATTTTTAAATTACACCTGTGCAATAATTTAATTAAAATGAAATATTACGTATTTAAAAAATATTAATTGGGTGAGATTGAGATTAATATTTATGTGGTAAATTTACTAAGTGTGTTTATAGTAAATAAAATATGGTGAATTGTTAGTACATTGTAGTAAGTGAAAATGATGAGATTTTTGACGGTATCTCAATCGGAGATTATAAGTACATTACTTTAAGGTTGAGATAGGAAATTGATGTATAGTGACTCGGATGGAAATTTCGAGTGCATGGTTGATCCGAAATGGGTTGAAATGGTCAAAATTAAGTACCCGAGGGGTAGTAATTGGATTTCATAAGCTTTTTAAACAAGTTCGGACCCATTCGGGGGGCATATAGGTCATTTTACATGAGGAGGTTAATCTAAATACGGGATTAAGGGGTTGAATAAGGAAATTAGTGCTAAGAGGTAGCTATTATAAACAATTAAAACATCCCAGAGGCTTGTGGTGAGAAAAAAGAGAAGAAAAAAACTAAAGGAGACCTAAGAGAGAGAAAAGTGAGAAGAATGGAAGATCTTTTGGGGCTATAATCATCATACATCGTAGGATAATCGGAATCGACGTATTGATTAAGGCAAGTAATTAACTCGCTTGATATTTTATGCATGTAAATTTAGTTCATATCATAGTAGGTGAAATATTATCTTTTAGAAGACTTTGGGGGGATTGGGATCTATGTTAAAAGATACGATTTTGGGTGATAAGTACTATAATCATTGTTCAATGCATATTTTGAAGATAAATCCAAACATAAAGGTTAAATCTTGAATGAGAAAGTTGAGAATTGCATAATTTATAATGGGAATTACGAAAGTGCATAATTTGTGATTAAGATATTAAATCGCATGAGTTTAATTGTTGTTGGTTGAATTTGAATGAAAAGATACGTGTAATTATGTTTAGAATTGATAAAAACTATAAATTTTGGGTTAGATTGGGGATATAACTAGTTGAGAGTCTTGTTCAAACGAGGTTGGTATTTCCTTTGAACGATCCTTGGGTTTGGTTATGGAGATAGATCTTTTTGTTACGAATGTGCGGCCGCTAGTTACATATTTTTCTCACTTTTTTAAATTAGTTATGAATTTTCTATGTAAGGGTGTTTGTGACCGAAATCTTCAGTTGGAAATCAAATTTGGGTGTGGATGTGCTGGCGTTTTACGGTGAAAAAAAACACTCGGGGTATAATTTATGAAATCACGTTGGAATTTCAAAGAGAGTTAGGTTACGGGCCCGAGTTTAGATAGGATTAATGTCCAAAATAAAATATAAATGTGATATATATAAATAAATGAGTGACTAGGGGTGGTAAACGGACGGATACGGATCGCGTATCATGTTTTTCATATCCGTATCCGCTATCTTGATGCACTATCCGTATCCGTATTCGTATCCATATACGTATCCGTTCGGATAGTTAAAATAACTATCCATATTCGTATCCACTCGGATTCGAATAATTTCCATATCATTTTACATTATTTATCCATTGCAAAAAATAACTATTAAAATATACAATCCAATGAAATCCAATACAATACAAATAAATACATAACAAAATTACTACCTCCTAGCATCAACAAGTGTGGCTTACATAATAATAGTAGCATTCCATAATGATAATATGACTTAAAGTCATCCATACTTTACAACCATATAAGCTTAAAGACGTAAAAAAAAATAACAGTATCATTCCATAACAGTAGATATAAATATGTACCTTCTAGATTAAATCAAATTTATTGAGAATGATAACCTCATGGACCTTTCAGTCTTCAAAACATACTGATATTTTTATTTTAATAAGTATACATTTTTATTTTGTGTATAATATACCAATTGTTAATTTCAGTTCTCATCACAATCAAAACCATCTCTTTACTTTTTTGTTTCTCTCCTACATTTATTTATAATTAAGGAAACTAATGAACAATATATAAATACAATTTTGTTTTGAGTGAAATGAGGATTTCCTTTCTCTTGTTTTGTATGAAAGAGAAATGAAATGAAATTAGGTTTTTTTTTTATTTTAAGTGGAGTATATGTTCTTTAGTCGGTGTATGTTGTGTATGATAGGGTGTATTATAACTTTAGTGTAACTCTAAGATAATATACCCAAGAAAATAATAATACATGACATTTTATAACATACCCAATAAAATAATAACTTTAGTGTGTTTTTGTTTTGAGTGGAATATGTGTTTGTTTAATTTTAGGCAATAAACCATTAAGTTTTTTTAATATTATGTTATTACTAATACTAATACAAATATTATAAGTAATATTTTAAATATATTATTGATGGATACGGATATCCGGTAAAACGGATATCCGATAAAATGGATACTCTGCATCGGATACGGATTATTCATATCGGATACTAGTACTATCTGTATCCGTATCCACTTTCTCGGATATTTTTATAGAGTACCCATATTCATATCCGTTTCCATTTTTTCGGATAAATATTCGCAAATTCGGATTCGGATATCGGATGGATGCGGATTTTCTAATATCTGTTTACAGCCCTATGAGTGACTACTTATGAATTATGGAGTTGGATTCAGACTCGGAGATTTAAGGCTAGTTCTATAGTGACCTGCACGATTAGATGATTTTATTTTATATATACGTGGATATAGAGATGGTATATATCGAAATAAGAATAATATATGTGTGAATGATATTTCTGTGAAACATACCCCTCTAGGGATATTGTGGGAGGTCGCGTGATTTGGATGATGCCCCTGGCTAGTGAATGTTAGGTGAGTATAGTCCCTAGGGCATAGCACCACGCATGTGCTCTTGTGAGGGTTCATGTTCGAGGTAAGGTTATTTTGGGTATGGTTATGAATCACTATCGAAGGAATATGGCTGTCTCCAATACGTTTCTGATTTTATCTAATCAGTGTGAGAGTTCGACCATCGATAATGAGGATGATGTTAGTATGCCCTGCATAATGATAGCATTGTAGAGAAAGGCATCCAATGAGTAGTACTCGAGGGAAGGCGTCTAATGAGTTAGTACTCGGGGGATGGTATCCAATGAGTTTACACTCAAGGGAAGGCATCTAATGAGGTATTACTTGGAGGGTGGTATCCAATGAGTTATTACTCGGGGGATTATGACTATACATGACATATGTGTGTTTGTTGTAGTATATCTTTACGTATATAATAGTGTGGTTAATTATATACATTCTTAACACATTTAGAGGAACAAATGTGTGTTTTTGTAGTATCTCATTTCGTATATAATATTTTAGTTAACTATATATGGGTTTAATACATTAAGTGTGGATGTTTAAAAATAACTGGAGTGAAGTTATAAGAATGATAAATGATGGAATGATTAATTAAGATAATAAGAGAAACATATAAGAAAGGAACAATAGACAATAATCGGGTTAGAGTGGTGTATTCGTAAAGTTTATGATGGGACTAGTTAGACGGGGTAGTGTAACTAGGTGGGTTATGATGTATGCGCTAGGTGTGCACATTAGTTGAGAGGTTAAGGGTTGTGCGACACTGTCTTAAATATGGAAAGTTTTACTTCATATTTGTTTACTTCATTTTAAGTAGTTGCAACTGTTTTTAAAAGGTTTTGGGCTCTGACCCGTATCAAATATATTTTCTAAAATCTTTTTGGTATCTAGCCACAGGGACGCCTTCAATGACTATTCATTCGAGGGACACAAAGCTGCACCTGATGTGGAGGCTTACAGGTTGCTGAGTAGCCTCTTCACTTATTGCATTCTAGATTATGTTCTCTACTACGATATTAGCTGGGCATGTTGCCCCTTTTCATTCAAACTTATTTATATCAAAGTATTTTAGTCAGATATTTGCTTTACATTTTACATTGTTGTTTCATTTATATTGATTATTGTGTTTGGGATTATTGTGTTTTGGTTAATATTGTAGTATGTTAATGAACCATAAAATTTGGCACCATCTTATTTAATTAATAGGTGGTTAGTAATTCAAAATGCTTCCAATAGTGATGCTAAGAATGAACTATATGAGATGACTATTTTATTTCAGTAAAGGACTGATCACCCGTGACTGAAATCGGTGATGTGTCACAGATGGTATTAGAGCCTCAGGTTCTAGTGTCCTATAGGATCTCTGCGGACTTACTACGTTTTCATTATTCCTTTTCTTTGATATAGATCGCTATACTTAGGACTGCCAATTTTTAATGTGACTTACGTTCTACTGCTATTGAGTATAGTTGATTCGAATCATATACGAGTTTTCGTTGGCTTCGTATACCGATCAATATAGGATAACCGATGAGGGTCGCTAGGAGGACTACAAGAGGATAGGCTCAGCCGAAGCCATAGAGTATTCTGGAAACGGTGACCGCCGTAGGAGTGACCTTTAATATTGATCAGGTAGTTGATGTTGTGATAACCATCAGGGAGCAGTAGTTTCCCCAAGTACCACCGTATCATACGGTGGCGCTAATTCAGACTCACCCATTACAATCGGCAAGGGAGAGAGAGTCAAAAGTACTTTTTAAAAGTGCCATCCATAAGAGTTTCGGGAAGTGCGAAAGTGAGATTATCCAATGGAAGGAGAAGTGCAGTGACACTTAGGATTTAAATTTTGAGAAAACATTTTAGCTCATAGGAGCATCGTTTCCATGGTAGGAGTTATTCACCACATATAAGGAAATAGATAAGGTATTATTGAGTAATTTTGGGGGCCGTTCGACTGTAAGTCCGTTAATCTGTTATTTAAACAGAGATGCAAAGGATGTTCCTAGACTTATCACATGAGGAACAAATTGAGACGATTGTGATGAAGAATTTACTTGTTTAAGAGAACTTTGTACCTGATAAGGTTGGGAGGGAGGAGAAAATAGTTCTTAAGTGTGAGGAGGACTCATGAGTTGAAGTCTCCAGCACTTATGGGAAATCCTTCTTGGATGAATTATGCATATGGCATCAATGTCGTAATTTTACAATGTTAATATCAATGCTCCCATGTGAAGCGAGCCAAGAGAATTAGAGAATCTATCCAGAAGGGTAAGACTGGATTTAACGGTGCTAGTGAGGCACCACAGACACCCAACGGGGGACCCATTTAAATGATTCAGATAAATGGAATTACTACAAAGTGATGGTGGATTCAGTCAGGGCCGGAAGAACCAAACAGTGTGCTCCATAGGGCTAGCAGAACCAAAGGAACAATGAGGGTGGCAATCGGGGCCAAGGAAACTAGGTCCGAGAGAAGAACAACCCGAACATGGCCAGTGGGGTCAGAGACAGGGGAATGACACAGAGAGGTGTCTTATGCATGGAGAGTAAGGACACATGTGTTGATCTTGTCCATAATGAGTTAGGGGACAAGAGCGGGATGCCCAACAGGGGCAATGATTATATAAGTTTTTGGTTTAGTTTAGACGAGAGTATAATGTCCAGGAACCATTTGAACCACCAGTGTTATTGGTGATTAAATAAATGAGTTTTATCCATGGGTAAATAGGATAATATTTATATGACACGGGTGATTCGCAGTATTTTATTAGCATTAGATTCGGTGTGAGACGGGATTAATAGGTGTATCGCTAGTGTTACTATTCTGTGTATCTATTTACTGTTGGGTAGCAGGGCTTTCTTTTAGTGGATTTACTCATTTTAAATATATGATATGCGAGTATCACATCATCCTAGGTATGGACTGGTTAGCGATGGTGAGTTATTATAGCAAGGCTATCAAGTTTGCTATTCCAGGGAAGGATGTGTTGTTTTGTGATGTCTCACCTGAAAGAGGCATGAGCTCTCATCTGTATTATATTGTTGATGAGACTTCAGAGAGTATATTTGTCTCTTTATATTTGATCTCGTTGTGTAGGGAATTTATTGGTGTGATTCAGGGCATATCTGGTTTCCTATTGAGTAAATAGATGTAGCGAGTTATTAATTTTGCGCTGGGGACTTAGTGATAGTGCGAGCATAATGTTATATAAATTCTTTAGAGATATATCAGTTTATGATTAGACTTATATGACGGGGGACATAATTTTGAGTGTACCAGTTATATACGTTGGGCCTACAAAACTCGATGACTGATAATTCTAGGTGATAGTGCATTGGCGGAGTTCCGTGTTTGAGTTTCATTTGCGGGACGTTGTACGCATGAACCGTAATAAACGTCTAGTGTGGGGAGACTTTGTTAGATGGTAGGTCAACAATTTTAAATGTTAGTGATTGAATGTGTAGGGATAACATTTTGAGATGATAACTCTTTATACTATATAAGGACAGTGGAGTCGTTTGTGTTCGGTAGGAAGCACTGGGGAACTCTTGCACCACTAGTTCATAGGTGGCGTAGTCTTGAGGAGAAATAAGTCACGTTTAGTAGGGAAACTGAGTAAAACCTTACTGTATAGCCACGACGAGAGTGCAAGCTGAGCTTGAAATAAGTATGTTACGTATGAGACGTTAGTGATGAATGGACAAGTGTGCACAAGATATAGGGCGTATGGGTGCCCTGGTTAGTTTGATTTTCAGAATTGTCCAGGATACGGAGGTGTGGATATAATTGTGTTGAATGTATGCATGTGGGGCAATTAGAAAAATAAGTGGAATGGTATAATGGACTGAACTTTTTTTGAGAAAAGGAGATAGTCCGACTATGTGTATATCTAGGATAACTATCACAACCGAGGTGGGTTGAAAGACTATAGATACACGTGTAAAATATATCTCTAGATAAGAGAGGATCCAATGGTTTTGGGGAAGTGGTGCGGAGTTGTAGAGGGGTGTTCAAGTCATTTAGGAAAAATGCACGGGCGAGCAGGCCCACATCCACGAGCAGCCCCCTCCAAAAGATGTTAAGGACAAAGTCAAAGTCTAGTTAGACGATGAGGGTCATAACGAGGGCCCCCTCATCCTAAATCTCAAATCCATAGAATTGAAGCAAGGATGCGGAGTTCTCACCACGAGCTACCCCTCATCTTAAGATTGAAACCATGAAAGAAAGTGAATAGGACGAGGAGGACTCATCACAAGAAACTCCTCGTCCCAAGACTAAAGCCATTGATAATTGGCTTGGATAAGGAGGGCTATCCACGAGGAGGCAAGTTTGAGAGGGCTCATCACGAGTAACCTCTATAAGTAAGTGAAGCCACGGGAAAAGTCCAAGGCAAGGGCACTCATTACGAGAAACTCCGTTTGCCTCAGTTCACATATTACAGAAGTGAAGGAAGGGCGAGGAGGTCAACCTAAAGTGTCCCATTTACCCCAAATGGCCTTCTATAAAAATTACACATGGCGAGGAGTTCCATCTAGAGTGACCTCCTCCCCAAGATTTGTCAATCAGAAAATATTAAAGTACTAATAGTTTGCTTTCTTGTACAGGAGCCTGGTTGAGCAAACATGGCTCAAAAAGACCAATTGTGATCTCTTCGGAGTTTTGGCTTGGTGGCTGAGGAACAAGGTTTGTTGAGCAAGATTAACCGCTTAGCACTTTAAGATTGAGAGAATACTAGTAGAGAGACTCTAAGGGTCACTCAAGCCCTTACACATCTCACACCCAGTCATAACTGAAGTGAGCAACCAAAAGGTTGCTCACAATGAATGAACTTTTTTGTCAAAATGACTTTAGAGAAGGTGCCACGAGGCCCCTCTCAAGTTTACAAAGTTTGTATCACAAGTTACCATTCTAAAAGATATTTATGAAACTAAATATTTTGTCTCCATTAAGTGACACATTTTCTTTATGACTTTAGCTTACACCAGGAGTTGTTTGTCAGAGGTGACAGACGACTATAGACCTAAAAGGGATAAAATTTACATTGCGGAACTTGTCCCTCTAAGTTTTACCTCTTGCTTTTGGCACCCTAAAAGGCCCAACCCAACCCCATGTTTACATATAAATAGGACCATTGGTGAGGTCAAATCAAATATTAAAAACTCAAGTTATATCGTTACTCTGTTAAAATCACACTAGACCACCTAATATTCTCTTCCTGCTCTCTCTCTAGGTGTTGAGTGCTTGTTACTTTACTCCCATCTTGACAACCATCATTCTTAGGAGATATCTTTCTCTAAGTTACCATTATTATTTTTGAAGATCATCTTCTAGCAAGGGAGGTTCTAGCATTGACTCAATTTTTACCAAAAATAAAAGCTTTTCATAACCATCTACTCTTCAGACCTTGAAGGAAAAGTCCAATTGGAGTGGATCACGCCTCACCCGTTCCAGTTTCTTATCAGACACTCCAGTCACACTACCCTACTATATTTGGCGACTCTGTTGGGGAGGTATCATCACTTTCATTGACAAAGAAGGCTTTAACATTTCTAAGTAGATGATTTTTGAAGACACTCCACCTGGGAATGGAGCTCAAATTGATAAGACCACCCAAGTGGAGGTGCTGGTGACCGGAGCTAGAGTGCCTACTCCTTAGGGAGGGAAAACCAGTACAGTAGCAGCAACTCCATGGGCAGGTATGAATTTAATGAGCATGTTTTTTTTAGTTTTTGAAACGAAAAAATGTGGATTCGACAACTTGTACCAAAGTTGTGTAATGCCAGCAACAACCCCCTATGGAGGGGCAGTTACTGCAAAAACGTTAACAGTAGAGGTGTCTCCTCCACCAAAGGTGGTGTCGGATCAAGTCGTGACACCGTTGAGTTCACTAGCCCTAAAGAATGTGGGCTTGGAGGAATTTCCTTCCAAGTCTGTTATCATAGAGGAAATGAAAATATGAGGAGTTGCAGAACCCCTACCCGAAAAGTATGAATGAGAAGCCATACCCAGAGGGTTATGTTCCACCAAAATTCATCAAGTTCAACGGCAAAGGAGAAAATTCAGGGGAGCATGTGAAAAGATTTTTTGAGTACTTAGAGGTTCATGGGAATGACAAGAATCGAAAGTTACAGGAGTTCTCCAAAACTCTCGCTGGGAAGGCCTGCATGTGGTACTCTTACTTGGCACCCAACAATATTCCCACATGCATAGGCAGTTCCTTCAAAAGCTTTTTGTAGTAGAGGATGAGTTCACGTTGAGACACCTAGCGTAGGAGGTGCAGAAGCCTAGTCAATAACCGATGCAATATAATAAGCGCTTTTCTAAGAGGTCACTAAATGTCCATGAGGATGTGGCAAAAGCAAGACTGCTGCAAAAATGTGTTGAGGGGCACTTGGAAGAATATAAGATCCACTTGGTCAATGAGGCCATAGATGGGACCTTTAGAGAATTCACTAGGGCTGACAGTAATATAGCCATGAAAATTAAGCCTAAATCCTCAAACTGGAGGACACAAATGCCTTTGACTTACAAAAGATTTCAAGTCTCAAGGAGTCAAGCTGTTAATTATGTATATGTATATTCAAAGGGAAAGAAGTTAGGTCCCGAATTTAAAGGCAACAACCCAGCTAATACGATGAAGTTTGGAGAGGATGCCCCATAGCCGCGGCCTTACAGTGTGGTGGACGCAATGGATTGTTATCGTACATTGGTATGTGAGGGGGTAGTAAGTCCCCCCCCCCCCCCCCCCCCCCCATTTAAATGGGAAAATCCCAACATCTGCAGACAAAGCTAATGCAAAGTATTGTGAAATGCACCAGAGGGTGAAACACGCCACCAAAGACTTTTACTACTTAAGGAGAATCATTAGCGAAAAGGTGGACAGTGGTACTTTGCACATACCTACTGTAGATGCCAACGAGAACCAATTTCTAGCACATTATTATGGCACTGCCGATATGGTGGTAGAATATGATGAAGCAGAGACTCAAAATCTGATGTAATGTGAAGGTACTAAAAAATATGTGAAGAGTTATACTGGCACTTAATAGCGCACAGAGAACAAAGACGGAGAGGAGGTGTGAAGAGTTAGTCTTTTATCAAGGTGAATCTTAGACGGAGAGGAGTTTTTTTAGAGGGGAATAATTATGTCTCAAAAGCTCATCATTTTATATGACCATTTTGAGACGACAAGAGAGATGTCCCAAAAGAGTACTTTTGAGACGAGAATTATTCTATTTTAAAAGGTCACTATTTTAGAAGATTTTTTTGAGATGGCAACATAGCCATCTTTAATATATTTTTGGGATATTTTTAACCATCCTAAAAGAGGTAAAGGGACCTTAAAATTTTTGCACCAATATATCGTGGACAATAAAATCTATCGCTAAAGTTTAATATATAATTGAATTACTTTTAAAACAACACAAAAAAATGAATTATCATAAAATATAATACATACGATGATTTTGAACAAACACAGCGAATCATTTTCATTCAATAATAGTTAGAGTTCTTACAAGCATCTCCAAATATTCATCAAAACAAAAATTATAACACTAAGTTCAAATATTCGACTTGACAACAAGATAGATTAATTTCTTTTACTCCAAAACACGAAATGTTTTTATCAAAGTAATCCCACAATTTTAAAGCGTATGACTTCCAAAATCACTGATTATCATTGCACGTTCTACAAAAAATTGTACTGCAAAAAAAAATCAGTGTCTATTATGTCAAAATTAATATCTCACTCCTCAACAATACATTGTACAATGAATCAATATACTATATTCTCATCACAATATCTAACTACTATTATTTTTTTTAAAATCGGTCTAGTCTCTTCTGTTTATTCATGAAAACCACGGGTAGGAAACCTATTTTAAACATTAAAATTAATTCTAAGAATACTATAAACCAACCAACAAAAAATTCTAACCACCACCATAACATATTTTCACCACCACTATAGCAAATTTTCATTTAAAGAGGAGGATTTTCCACCTAAAAATCTCTCGATATATATAAGTAATTATATGTATGGACTATAAATTATTACCTAGTCGATCTGAATTGTTGAGATAATGGAAGCATGAGATGAATGTAAGATCTAAACTTGTGAATCTCACGGGAACATGGAAAACCTAACACGAGGATTTTCCCAAAAGGTAGTTTTATCCAATTCCAGGACAATAAGAGTGACGTTCATATATCTTACAATAACAATCATGTCACATATCTGCACAATAATGAAGTGAATGAGAGTAAAAAAACGAATACACCAAAAATAAAGTGGATGAAATCTAAAGTGAAAAAAAAAAACAAAATTCATGAAAAATATTGATGATAAAATGGAAAATAAACAAAAATCAGCTAGGGCTTACTAGTCCTCCCATTTGGTTGAGTCCTCCATTACAAAAAACCATAAGGTAACCATTGTTCTTATAAACGCCGGTAACAAAATGCTACCCAATTGATGAGCTCAAGAAGAAAATTGGAATACATAACAAGAATGAATATACAAATAAAATCAATAACAATATTGATTATATAGGTAAATAGTAAACAAATCATAATAATGAAAACATAGATTTTAAATACCAATTTTTAGTTGTGTGTCTATAGCCCATGTTTGGTGAAAGATCAGATGATAAAATCATGAAACAAATCGGAATTAGTTAATTAGAGTCCAATCTAACATTATCGGGAATCAAATCAAGAAAATTGTAAAAGATTGATTAAAATTTATACAAATAAAAATAATCTGAACATGGACTCTAACCACCAATATAAAAGGCTATATAAATATGAACAGGGACTCTAACCATGTTTGGTGGATCAATTTTTAAAAACCTCTGTGACATAACTTTGTCTCCTTAATTCTCACCTTAAAATCTTTACTCAAAGTCTCAACCTTCCATCCATTATGTAAGCATACAATAAGAGGCACCATACTCACCAATTAATGGGAGGCATTAAAGACCATGTGTGCCAAGAAACCAGTTTTGTTTCAGAGGTAGATCTTGATGATCATGATAACTACGATGTGTTTTGTTGCCTTCTTAGACTCTTTAAAGTTAATTACCAGTTGCCACACAACATTAATAGCTATAGTGAGTGGATACATTTAGTAGCTCAGTTCATACTAAAGTCCTTACAGTAATGGTAGTGGGAAAGGAGTAGTTTATACTACCTTCTTGGGCTATGGTCTAGATTGGTGGTATCTGTGTCATATTTGAAGGGTGACACACCAAGCATGCTAAGTGAATATGTGCCGGAGATTATAGAATGTTTTATAAGATCAAAGTTTGAATCTTTTCAGGTTGGATTATCCAATGATATCCCTGAGAACCCGCTTGATAATGTGGTAATTTCTTCAAAAAACGCTTGATTTCATTCCTCACCTTTGCAGATTTCAGTATGAGTGATGTAGTAAGTACATGGCGCAAACCTGTGATCCAATCCAGTAAACATATATGGAAGAAGTACATGTCGGGGCCAATAACAGTCAGTTGTCTATCATTGAAACTAAACTTACTTGGATAGTGCATATAGGGGTGGCGATTCTCAAGACAAATCAACTTTTCTCATATAGTAGGGAATCATAAAGAATAAATGATGCAGTGCTCTCAGCACGTGTACTCCACTTCATAACCATCACTGATGGTGGACTCCGAGGTCAGAGATATAATGAACTTAGCAAGCAAAGACTAGATCGTGCAATTTTAATATTTTTTCAACATTTTATAAAGTCATGTGTAGGAAATCAAGGAATGCAATCTTCTAAGCCTCTATATACCCGACAATCTCAGCTTCTTGGACTCAATGATCATATGATGATATTGAATGTTATTATAGGAAAGATCATACTAAATCTGAAGTTGTATATAGCGAGTGAAGAAGTCTTCAATCAAACTTTAAATCTATTTATGGAAATGTCATCAGAATATTCAACCGATAATTTCTCATCATATTGAATGTTATTGTAGGAAAGATCGCAATAAATCTGAAGTTCTATTCAGAGAGTGAAGAAGTCATCAATCAAACTTTGAATCTACTTCTGGAAATGTCATCTGAATGTTGAAACGATAATTCCTCATCATAATAAGGATGCTTCTAAAGTTGAATACTGTTCAAACGATAATTTCTCATCATAATAAGGAGCACTTTCCCTTTTTGAAAGACTTATAATGTTCTTGTAGAAGAACAACCTTCTTTTACATTGTCGGCTTACTGGTCTTCATAGAAGACAACCTTTGTAAATTCAAATCTTCAATGGAGCCCCTTATGCAGGTTTTTATCAATTTGGAATCAACACCTAATGTGATATTTCGCACGAAATCCATTCAGTGAGCATTAATTGATGCAGGATATTAGGGGGATTGCAAAGGCTGCAAATAATCGAAGAACATATGGTTTCCTTTTTGATTGGTTATATCCGCATATGCCACTTTTGCTGATGCCAATCATGCATTAGGCAGAGTGCCCAAAGGTAACAACTCCGTTGCTGAAATTTATAGCTGAGCTTGTGCTGAATAAGTCACAAAGATTGAATTTTGATACATCATCTCCGAATGGCATACTTCCTTTTCTAGAAGTGATAAAATTAATCATTTCTTACGAATCAAGGATTTTGTCTAATCTTAATCATGTGGATATGTACACATTCAAGTACAGGGGAACATGGATTTGTTTGACTATTCTCTCAAGAGCTCTGGCTGGTAGCTATGTCAACTTTGGTGTGTTTGAAGTGTGGTGATAGAGCACTTGTCGATTCTCTGGATATTGCATTGAAGATGGTATCATCGATCCCTTTGATGGTTGTATTGGTATATCGAAAGCTCACATGCGCGTACTTTGCATTTCTGGAGGCTTTATTAAACGCTTACATCACTTATATCTTGAATCAGGATTTTACAACCTTTGCGTTGGTTGTTGGATCTATTCAGTCTAGCCTTAAATTACCAGATGCAAGTATCATGTCACAGTGTGCATCTTATGTGGATTATCTGGCTAGTTACTATTTCAACAATATAACAGTTGGAGAATCACCCACCTCCCCAGCTTCCATTAATTTTTCTTAGCATATTTCCCTACATTATTTCCTGAAATACTGAAATTCATGTTCAAGATCGTTCTATATGAGGACTCTCGAAGCAAGTGTAATATTAGCGGACCAATGTTGAGTTTGATATTTGTAAGCGAAGAGATGTTTACAAGTGTGAAATCGCAGGTTCTCGCTTCACAACCAGTGTATGAACATCAACACCTTTCCCAGTGCTTTGATAAACTCATGGAAAATATTACTCAAAGCTTAAATCCAAAGAAGAGGGATAAGTTTACCAATACTCTGACCACTTTAAGTACTGGATTTCTCTCCCGATAAGATTAATTCTTCTTCCCAATTGAGCAAGACCATGAACATAATATATACACCCAACCTGCCCCCACCCCACCCCCACCCCCGAAAAAAAGCGAAAAAATGTGGAATGATACTCACGTTCTATTAGTGAGGTTCAACTTGAATTTTGGTGATTGTGTAAGGATTTGCATTTGAAACTGGGGAAGAAGATAGATAGATATAGGTACAGTGTAACTGGATTTCAAATGAGTTCTCTCTTTTTGCTAAGAATTTTTTTGCCTGATATTTTGTGGTGGTTATAAATAGTAGCTACATTATAATGATACAATCTAATAAGAACTAGTGTATACTTGCATCACATATTCAAATTTAAAAAAAACAATAAAGATTAATTTGTAATTCAGATGTGTACACTTTTATGTGACCAGATTGAAGCAGCCAAAAATCAGTTTTAAAAAAGGCCAAACAAATGTAATATGTACTCAGCCCATGCATAAAAACAAAAATAAATAAATAAATCAGCCAATTTAACACGGCATATGACCATTTATTCATTTTTTCAATATAATTAAGATTAAACATTAGTTTTATTTTAAGAATCTATATGCAATGCGTCAACTGACTAGTAAGGTTGAATCCAACCAATGAACAAAAATGGCTTTTATACTATATCGAAAATGCATGAGCAACCATAGCAACATATGCAGTCCCCACCCTAGAGTAACTAGTTCCATTTAACAATATAAATGGAGCCCCAAAGAAAACACTTAGGACCTCATGCATGATATAGTAAACAACATTTATATGAGTATAAGTATAACTTAGGCCCTTTGTCACTAACCTGTAAAGTACCGCTTGACCTTCAAGCTTAGCGCTTGATCTTCACAACTATTGAAATACAACGAGCATTGCCTCCAACAATATCTCCAGATAAATATTGTAAGTAAACCTTATAAACAAAAAGATTGATAGGATCAAGTTGGAAGAACTTCAACTCCAGATCAAGAAGTTGAGTTCTGCGTTCATATTGAGGCAAATGCATGAACAATACGACTCTGTTTTTAGCTTCAATTGGTTTGACTACTGAACGCCTTTTAGCCTTTTCAACCCGGTTCAAATCTTCAAATTGCATACGTGGAGGAGGAACATCTTTCTTTCTATCCTTCTCTGGTTGATGATCACTTCCTTTATTATCCGAAGCTGCCACAAAAATCATCAAAGATACTTTAAAATATGTGAACAGAAATTGCCCAAATTCAAGCAGTCAAAAATCATTAAATCAAGATACTTCAATTTCATTATAGCATTCTAAATTACAAAACCCTCTGTCTCCATCCCAACATGGCAATGACATTTCAGTGTGATTAAATATAACAAGAATATTGATTAACAAGAAGATAAAAACACATCTAAGCAACAAAAAGACTAGTCAGAGGTTTGCACTATTAAAAATGAAAGGATGCAACTTGAAGATGTGTATTAGTACCTCTGTGAATAAATAGAACCAAATCCGTAAATACACATTAGAAAAACCAAGCTCAAATGCAAAGTAACTATTACTACATTTAAACTAGATATGGTTGTGTAAGAATTCAATAGATAAAGGGGGTTTTATGTTCAACTTTAAACACATGTTGTGAGAAACACACGTGTGTTATGTCAATCACACGCTTGCAACACAATTCTAGACTCAATTATTCTTAGACTACACCATGTATACTACATGTCCCGCAGTGTTTTTCAATCAGCTTCATGTTAGAAGTATTGCCAAATCTACAACGTACTTCGATTTAAAAGGGGACATATAAAAGATCACAATTACTCTAATTAAATAATTTATGATCTTTTGTTTATACAAACCTCACATATCCAAGTTTATCAATAAATAATTTATCAAAATAACTATGAGTAAGATATGATTAAAAATAGACATAAAGTATATATAACTAACTTGAGTAATTCGTGACATAAAGAAACCGCCAATTACAATCTTCGACTAACTAAAGTAAGTGACATAAACCAACCACCAATAAAATAGAACTAACAATTAATTCAAACCATCCGCCGAAATTATTTGAAGACAACCTACGATTACCAAAGTCTTCCATTAAATAAAAGGAATTTTGCATACAACAACCTCTAGATGAGTATGGTTTTAAAAAAACCAACACAATTAGTGATACACACAAACAAATTTACCTTGTATTAGATAAACCTCACAAACAGAAGAAGCACAATATTGCTCCCTGCAAAATTAATAGTTGGTTAAGATTTTGAATTGTCCAATTTTTATAAACAAATAATGAATTCAAAATTAGAGAATACCATTCTGAAATATGAATGAAAAATTTGAAGAGGGTCAATCAAAAGGCCCCTTATTTTTATATGCAAGATCGTAATTTAACCTTTTTCAAAGTACTACTCGCATAGGAAATAATTTTTTTGTATCATTCAATTCAGCCCACTACCCCCAATCACCACCGAAGCAGAAATACAAGTCCCTAGAACATGGAATAAAAACTAAGGAAAACGATGTAACTGGAAATCATTTTTCTTTATGATATGGTCCCACCGAAATTCTTTGTCAATTTTTTATATGATAACTTATTTGATTAATATCTGATTGGGTAATCACTTGTTACATCCTCCAACTCGAATCAATCTTTATAAGTTTAAAAACTTCCTCTATTCAATCACATAAGTGAAAGGTTAGAGAGGTATTAGGTTCGGTTCGCCATAAGTAATTTTCTATCAATATTGGGTTCGGTTTGCCATGACTTAATATTGATAGACCTACATTGTTGGGGCCTTGTTCTAGCTTTGGCGTTAAGAGTACTTGTGCATACATATAGTGGTTCCTTGTTAGACCCAGAACTCAGTGTCAGTAATTTAACAGTGATGTTGTTATACTCAACATCGTGGGTATAATCGTCTCATACTAGAATTACCAATGAGATATTCAACATTGAACCAATTTTCTTTTATTAAAATTAGGTGAGACGACAACATCTCCAGGCAGCCTCATAGTTGGCATATAGTCATTTGGTTTAGATGTTGATGCAACCACCCTTATTGCAGTTTTGTTTTATTTTTGTCTATATATGGTCTCACTAATTCTTTGTAATCCATTTAAATTATGTTTTTGCTCATGTGTGCCATTTGTTATTCTGTAGATTATATCTATATATGGACCATTCCCATGTTAATTTGGACCACCTCTCTTAAGCAATAGTAACTTTGTAAAATACATTTTACTAAAGAAAGACTCATAATAGTAATAAATTGCTATTTAAAATCATACACATATACACATACACACACACATAATATTTATATGTCCCAAATTTTTTTAACCCTTATTAACATACCTAGACACTAACATGCGATCATTTTACACAACCTATGTGTAATATTGTTTCTATGTATGAAATTGTAGATGTAAATAAAGAAAAATCGAAAATCACACAAATCCAGCAATAATCATTACTAAAGAGGAATAATACGACTTACCCCAGAGCACCTGCGACTGTCAATGGAAGCGACTGACGAGAGAGAGAGAGAAATTTGGGCGGGGTGAGGTTTTGCCTAGATTAACAAAGTGTCGGGGTAAGGTTTTGTTTTGGAGTTCTCTTTCCCATTTTTTTTATCTAAAATGCTAATAAAATAAGTTTGAAGAATCAAAAGATAGATTTTGAAAGGCAGAAAAAAAATTAGTCATCTCATAAGGTATACCTTTTGAGACGGCTGCTAATTTGTCATCTCTTTAGTACTATTTTTTAGGATGGGTAATTAAAGGAGTCTTAAAAACTATTAGTTTTTAAGACCACAAATTTTAGTTGTCTCAAAAGGATGGTTTTAGGGACTCAAATTTAGCCGTCTTAAAAGGTTCAGTCTTAAAAAGAACTTTTTTTTGTAGTGTTATGATGATGCCACAACCAAAGAGTCAATGACAACTCAAGAACTTTTTAGGAAAGGTGTCCTACATAAGAAGGTTCATATTCGCACTGGCGCAGGTGACCCACCCGTTCACCCCCCTACTAAAGGAAAAAGCTAAGTGGATTTAGGGAGATGAGAAGAAGAAGGCATTTGAGAAAATCAAGGAAATTTTTGCCTCTCCATCTGTGATGATACCACCAGAGGCTAGGGCACTGCTGCTGCTCTACCTCACCTCAATAGAAAGATTTATAGGAGCATTACTTATTGATGAGAAGGAGGGGAAGAGAGGCTAGTGTTCTACTTGTCAAGGGTGATTTCAGGCACAGAATCCAGATACACCAATGTTGAGAGGCATTGCCTTACCTTGATTTTCATGGGCCAAAAGTTAAGACATTACTTGGTGGCCTTTATAGTCCACATTATCACTGACTATGACCCTATAAAGTACCTCTTTGTGCGGACAGTCTTGGTAGGGCAAGCAACAAGGTTGTTCTTAATTTTATCAGAACATGATTTGAAATGCGTAGTGCTAAAATCCATCAAAACTCAAGAAGGAGCAGATATATTGGCACAATTCCCAAGCTAGTGTTCTGAGCCTCCTAGTGAAGAACTTCTCGGAGAGAATTTCCATGCATGTTTAGCATAAGAGATGGAGGAGTGGAATATGGATTTTGATGGCTCTAGTGCACAAGGAATTGGGGGTGATTGTATTATCATCTCAAATAGTAAGAAAAATGTCACTCTGTCCTTCAAGATAGATTTCAAGTGCTCAAACAGTAAGGCTGAATATAAGGCCCTCATTCTGGGGTTGTTAGAGGCACTACGAAGAGGCATTAGAGTGGTGTGTATACGAGGGGACTCTAAATTGGTGGTAAAACAAATTAATGGGTATTTCTCCCTCAAGCATGCCAACTTAGCACCGTATAGATCCATCATCTAGAAGCTTTTTGGCCAATTTCTAAAAGTAACTATTGAGAGACATAGTCAAACAATGAACAGATACCTCGACACACTAGCTACGATAGCCCATAAATTTGACATGGATGAGTTGGATGCAATAATCACAGTATGACGGAGAATGGTCCCTAGCACAGTAATATCTCTATTCCCAAGTGATGAGTTGGAAGACTGGAGGTACTTGGTTGTGAAGCAGCTGGCAATAAGAGAAGGAACAATAAAGATATTGGAACTGACCAACTACCACCTGCTGTAGGGAACCGTTTATTATAAGAGCCTCGTGGGGTTCTTATCAAGATGTGTAAGAGAAGATGAAGCTAGAGGGAGGTTGGCATCAATGCATGAAAAGCAGTGCAGTATACTGATATTCCTCTTTATCATCAGTTACAGCGAGGGGTCTACTACTAGCCTACCATGAGCACAGAGGTTGATCGTCTATAGTAGGGTTGTCTAAAGTGCCAAACCTAATATGACCAACCATCATAAGATAACTTTCTAGAGGGCTTTGAGGATTGGAGGAAACCATACATATCATATCTAAAAGATGGTGAGTTGTTGGTGGAGAAAGTAGATGAGATTTATCTTCGAACGATAGTGGCACGCTTCTATCTAGTAGAAGGAGAGCTCTACATAAAGGGCTATAATGAGAAGGCATTGTAATGTATAGCTAAAAGGAATGCAAAGAAAGTTCTAAAGGAGGCTCATGATCCCTCACACATGGGAGGTGCCAAACTATACGATCAATTAATGACGTTGAGGTACTTCTGCCCAACAATAGAAGATGACTCCATTAGTTATGTGACGAAGTGAAGATCTTACCAAGTACATGGTACATGACCCTTTAGTCAGTATGAAAAGCTTATTAGCCCCGTATCCCTTCCACACTTGGGCATTTGATCTGATGGGAAAGATCAACCCAGCCTCTTATGGTAAAGCTCTCATTATCGTGGCTACAAAATTGTATACCAAATGGGTAGAGGCCATTCCTCTAAGAAGAGTAACTGCCCAAGTGGTAACCCAGTTTATTAAGGAGTATATCATATGTAGGTTTGGTATACCAAAGTTGATCCTAACAGATAATGGGAAACAATTCATATACAAGGAGATGGAATTTCTCACTGACAAGTATAAGATTATGCACACCAGCTCAACTATCTCTTATCCAAAGAAAAATGGTCAAGTAGAGGCAATAAAAAAACTTAAATCAATATACTAAAGAAGATACTTAAGGACATGCCAGAGTCACAGGATGAGAAGTTACCCATGGTGTTATGGGATGACCGTACTTCAAAGAGAAAGCCGACCAGGTTTATCCCATTCTCACTTATGTATGGAACCGAAGTTATCCTACTAGTAGAATTGGCGGTACCCTCATCTAGAATCGCTCCAAGAAAGGGAATCATCCCTGATCCACAACAATTGTAGATGGAGGCATTGTACGAGCACAAAGATAAGGCGAAAGAGAACTTTAAAGTCTACACCCAACAACTATCCAAAACTTATGAGAACCCAGTCAAACCCAAGTACTTTTAGGTGGGAGATTTAGACCTGCGTGCATCCATTCATCATCTCCACAGCATGTCGGCATCAAAGTTCAAACCCAATTGGGAGTGCCCCTTTGTGATAAAGGGTTGGCAAGTTAGGGTACTGCCATATAATAGAGCCGAAGAGTGAGTGTCTTCAATCCATTAACTATAAGTGGTTAAAGAAGTACTATACTTAGCTCTTACTAGATTTTGTTCATTTGTACAAAGGCTGAATAGCTTGCTCTAAATACATAAAGTTATTTTTTTTAAAGATAAAAATGAGCAGAGTTTTTGTAAACAGTACAGGATACATGAAAATGAATGCAACTTGTCTTACCATTATTTAAAACTCGCATGTATGTTTTTATGCCTGTGTTATAAAATTGGTACACTTGATTTATGATTTTCCGCTTTGTTAAAATAATAGAGATACCCTCTACTAGACTAACAAAAAGAACTTTTCTCATTACACATGGGGGGGGGGGGGGGGGTACATCCATCTCAGGGGGAAGTACATTGAGTAAAGTCCTTCCAAAATAATAGATAAACTTTCATCACCAGACCAGCAAGAGGTTGTCCTCCTAGTGATAAATAAATAAAAAATTATCTCACAAGAGATTTATAACTTAGAGAACAAGTACTAGCCTCTATTATTAAGAAAAAGTTTTAGATGACCAGTCTTCAGAAAACTTAGAGAAGAGGGTCTACCTACCTCCTCTCTAAACTTGATATTTCTCCATGACAAAAAAAAAGGTTCTCAAGAAAAGTTTGGAATAAGGACCCCGATTACCAGGGGCAAGTATTAGTATAAGGAATTAATTATTTTCTTTACTTATGACTTTGTGAAATTTTATTCAAAATTTGTGGGAAGTAGAAAGGCTAACCCCCTCTCTAAGATATTACCAAGAATTAAAGGTGCATAACAAAATGTCCCACAGTCACACGGGGCTTCACTAAAAAAATATAACTTTCCCAAATTTACACAAGTACCCCATAGTATAGGAGGTAATTCAAATTGACCAAGTGGTCACAGAAAATTAGAGTAAGTCATATTAAACAGACATCAAAAGAATAGATAGAAGCAAAGAATGAGCAGTGCAATAGAAGGCAACTAATATTTTTCATTGATAAATCAACTTGTTCTATACAAATGACAAAAAGAGAAAAAAATACAAGATGAGGCATACAAATCCAGATCAACTCCCCACAAGACAAAATGAAAAATAAGTCCTATCGAGAGCGTAGGTCTGTATAAGAAGGACATGCCTCCTTAATGGGATGCTTCTCTAGTCTAGACTCATCTTTATCGTAACCATCCTCTAACTTCACCATCTTGGCCTGGAGGGACTGAATCTGACCCCTGATCTGAATTGCCTCAGCCTAAATCTACTTTACCCTGGACTGCCAAGAGGTATGGAGCTTCATCATCTTCCTAAAGGTGACGTCGAGGAAATGATGGACTAAAGTGTCAAGCCAATCCATTTGAAAATGGTAGCAATGCTAGAGATCATGAAGATCCTAGAGCAATAGCATGGCCCTATGACTGGTCGTTTCAGTAGGGGAAGTGGATAGGAAGTCGTGAAGATGGCTGGCTAGGGCCTACAACCTGAAAACCATGAGTCTGTCAATGTTGAGAACACACTAAGACAAAAAAGTCTTAGAGTTGTGCTCCAGGACCATCTTTAACACCTCCCGCTCATGCACATGAAATCTAGAAGGCATCTCTGAATGTCACAGCACACTCATGAAAAGCCACAGAGCATATACCTCTATATCATCGTAGCTGTGTTCTGAGACTCAAGCTCCAAAAGAGGAAGACAGGAATCTATATCAAAGTCAGCATCATCCGTAGCTTCAGAGTCCTACTCCTCCTCGACAGGCTCACCGACTGGATCCTATAAGAGAGGAAATAAAAAAAAAGAAAAGTTACAGAGAAAGAAAGAAGGAGTAGGTGGTGAAATGTCCCTACTCAAGTTGTAACAAAAGTTATAAAGCCTTACCCCGTAGCCTAGAGGGGTCAGTATGTTGCCGCCAAATCGAGGAGGCACCTTGTGACCCCAGACAACAGCCTAACAAAAGATAGGCAATAGTTATTACTTATTTTTCTAAGAAGCAATGAAAAATATTAAATTTATTGACAAAAATAAATTAGGTATGACAGTTTAATATCTAGGGAATGTGTAATATAACACTTAAAGTATGTCCTGTAGTGCTAGGGACGACCGTCTCTCTAACCTGAAAATAAGTAAATAGGGGTGTGCGGTGCACATAATTGCATAGTAAATTGAAGAAGAAAGGGAAAATAGAAAGGAGAGCAAGGTATGGCATTATCATACCTTGCTCGCAACAACCACCGCTGGATGTTCCATGGTCATAGGAACAATTACGGCACTTAACTGAAAATAAGGAAACATGTTAATGTTAGCAAGCACTGGCATAGAAAACGCAAGTTCAAAAGGTCTAAGTAAACCAAGTACTTACTAAGGATCCCTTTGCTGAGACACCGACCACAGGTCTTGTAGTAGTATGAATAGGAGCCATACTGACCTGCAGAATGACAAAGGAAGAAAATGTTAATAAATTCTTGCACAGAAAACACAAGTCAATACAAAAGGAAAATACATAGTGTTATACATATCGAAGCAGTCTCCTCTAGGATGCTAGTTAAAGTCATTGCTAGCCCAGGATCTTGCATAATATTAATTTGAGAACCGTAATATAAGTCCCGCATATAAAGGCACCATTATTACAGATATGTTAGAGAGTGTTTTAAAATTTACATACATAAAAGAAAAGTGAAGAATGGCGAATAGGGGTGCAAAAGTTAACGTACCACTGAAATCACTCTTGCAGGACTAAGAATAAACCCCTCAAAGGGAGTTCAACGACACTAGCCTATCGAAAAAAAAGAGTGGAAAATGATTAAATAAAAGGAAAATACAGAAATGACTATTTTTTTGTACAATAAAAGCCTGATACATGTGCAGTTACCCCTGTAGAGATTAGATGAGGACCTACAGGTTGTGCCTAGAGAGCTATATCTATAGCACTCACTGAAGGCAAAATAGATGAAGAAGCATGACTAGTACCAACCTTTAAATAAAAGAATGGCGTAAGACTTGGAAAGTTACCATAGTAACAAAGAAAGGGAATATAGAAGACGCAGAGTCAAGTTAAGGAAAAAATATGTACTAGGAGAGGTGCTATGACAATTCCACCAATAGAGATAGCCATAGTAGAAGCCCCTACAATCACAGGTGCAGTCATAGCAGAAATAGTGGCCTAATCATCACAAAATTATTAATAATCAAACACAGATAAAAGAAAAAAAAGAAAGATAAATTTATTAAGAACAATCAGTACCTGAGAGGAACTGATAACCTGTGTAATAGGCCCACTAGAAGCAATTGTAAAAATTGGCTGGGACGGTATAGGCTAAATGTGAGGCCTATTATCCATAGGCACAAAAACCTAAGAGGTAAGAATCCTACCTAAAGGTAACAAGCCTGGGGGAGTAAATCCTATTAGTGGTGTAGTTCCCCCAATAGAGGAAGGGATATGTAGGGATAGTCCCTACGAAGAAGGAAGATAAAGACAATATAAACTATACGTAGAAAGTGGTAATAAACAGAAAAATATAGAAGAAGTAACAAAGTTCAGAGTACCTTTGGAGGCCCGACAGAAGAACCCCTTACCACAGCAGAGGTGGGAGGTAGGTAAGTGCGGCTAAGAGAAATGGTCACCTATGCATACAAAATAAGAGATTTTAAAAAAATTATGACAAGTCAAAGAAAAAGAATTCAAAAGAGTTCATGATTACCTGAATATAAGAGGATGACAGGGAGGAAGCCCTCATGGTCGTCAGGAACACAGAAGATAGATGCAAAAGACAAATAAGAGAATCGACTATATCAGTAAAGTTGACTAGAAAAAGAGTAATATTTCAGTAGGGAGGAAGCAACAAACCTCCCTATACGGGATCAAAGAGGAGACCAATATGGACTTCCACGCTCTAGGAAAGGTCCCCAGGGTAGGAGGCAGAGGCAAATGATCACTCGCCGTGACAAAAACACCATGCAAATACCCTAAAGATAATGACAATTTAAGTATGAACTAGGCAAGCTTAAGAAGATAATAAGTGATTTAAAAGAAGTCAAGAGAAAAGACTTACAATGGTCGTGTGAGCATTCTTCCCATATGAAATATGTCCAATAGTGGGACTACTGGAGGATACATAATCTATCATAATGTCCTCACTAGAGGACTCTCTTGAAACTAGTAATAAAGAAGAATCATCAGGATGTTAATCATCATGAGGGTCAATGGCAGTCACTTTATTTGAAGAATAATTGCCATCATCATAGAAATGAGTGCTTTCATGATCGACGAGTTCCTCTTCAAAGGATGGAGAAGGGGAACTAATAAGTGAAAATCCATAAAAGCCATTTTAACTATGTAAAAAGGAGTAAGATATAGTACCTTCACCAGCTAGAATATAAGTGATAGTAGGCTCCTCAAAAGACAATCCCAAGGCTTCATAGCCATGCTCGTAAACAGACTGATAGGTGTCCTCCATACCTATGTCATCAGTAGCTTTCTTATTTTTCTTGCTCTCCCTAGTCCTTATTGGAAAGGGAGGGGAAGTAGGGGTAGTAGTAGTAGTGGTATCAACAATAGGTGGAGCAGCAGTGGATGGGATGAAGTTGGAAACATCCACATCAGGATACTTCCCCTTGAAAGTAGAAGGGGCTTTTGCTTTATCATTTCCTTTAGACTTGACAGGCTGGGTCTCAAGTTGCTTGGAATAAATGGATGCGTTGAGTAGGGGTCTCACTAAGATAGGGGTGACTTTCTCGATGGGGAATTGGTGATGGCATTGCGATGCCATAGCATTTTTTGGTCCTTTTACCTAAATGTTTATCATTATTGGGGTGTTTAGTGGAAATGGTTTCATGAGGGACATCATTAACACATTTTTAAATAAGAAGGAATTGCCTCTGCAAAAGAGTGAACCATGAATGCGTAAATGAAGGAAGGTAATCTATAGAGGGTAAAAATAAGATCCCTATTTGGATGACTTTAGAAACCACCACCTCAAAAATAAAATTCGCAAAAGCCTCCAAGTATAGCTCAGATGGGGTGTTTCTCGAAGGATAAGTAGGAGTGTAAACACCTTGGTCATAACTAAACTGCCTCCTCATCCTCTTAGAATGATAAAAATACACACCTTGTCCAAGACCAGTCAAGGAAGGCAAAGTGCATGGAAGAAGCATAACAACTACCTGGATGTGGGGGCAGGTGGAAACAAACTCAGCATCAACAGGGAAATAGAATGTGCCCTTTGTGGAAGAGAAGGAGCCCCATGTAAAAAAGGCATCTAATGTCTCGTAATAAGTCTTGAATGAGAACTCATCAATATTATCTATCAAAGGCCCTAAGGGGACTTAGGGTTTTCTTATTCCATCTCGCAGCACGAGCAACATTACTATAGAAAGCCATTTTCTCTGGAGAAAAGTTAGGAAACCTCTCAAACATGAAAGGCATAAAGATGAAGGTGTTGGTGAAGTTAAGGGCGTCATGGCGACCAGAAGATCGCTCAACATCTATATGATCACGATCTAACCATATATAGAGGAACCCCAACGTTAGAGGTGTGGGGGACTATTCTCCTTGGTGAAAGTCCCATAATCAACTTAAAAAGGAGCTCGCGAGGGGAGTCATATAGTGTCCCTGAAAATAAGAACCTACTTAGGAAAGTGATAAAAAAGGATGCCAAGTGCGAGGGATAGTTAATATTGGGCCCCACTAAACTCTTCAAAACCCTGTTCGAGCTCTCTCCTTTGGGTAGCTGCTCAAAGTCCTTAAAACAATACCTTTTCCATTTGGTGAAGGAGTGTTTGGTCTATCCTATTTGATTGATATCAATATACTTTGTACACTCACCCAAGGCTGAGTGAATCTCCCCCACCATTTTCTCCTCAACCTTATCCTCAAAACCATCAGTAATCACATGCTCTCCCAAGTAAGGCATGATAAGAAACTTGCAGATATATTCCATGGTGATGGTAAACTCACCCTAACCAATGATAAAAGTGTGAGAATCCCTTATCCAACGAGAAGCTAATAAAGTGAAGGTGAAGGCATATTTGGCAATTGAGCAAGACTTGAGGCTATTGATAGAAGTTATAAGACCCAACCCCTCGATGCCAGGCTTGTGGGAGGGGGTGTCCAAGACATAGTCCCCCCAAATGGCCCACTAGTCTAGGGAACATCCACCAACCTTGATCTCAATATTAGAATGGGTAAAATCAACCCTATGTACTTGTACCCTAATAATTGAGTCAGGGAAAACAATAAGAAGGTCAGAAGACTCACTCAAACCCACATAGGGTTGCTCGTGTATCTTTGCCACAAACTCCTGCTCGAAATTTATGAGGGAGGACATGAAGGTAAATTTAGCACCAAAATAATGGCCAAGTCAATAAGGTCCGAAGTCCCTCTTCGAGTGAGGGGCCAAGTACTCCCTCTGGAACATGGAGTAAGCAGTGGCCGATGGACCCTCCCTCGTGGTAATATCAACAGATGTCTCACCCAAGATAGTGGTGGTGGGTTCCAGGATGGCAGAGGTGATAATGGTGGCTCTGGTTTCCAAAACCGTCAAGACAGTGATGGAAATAGGCACCATGCACACTAGCACCTCCCTAGTGGTAGCGACGACAGTGGAAATGGGGTTTTGAGAGGAAGAAGAGGCCATTTTTCTTGGTAAAGAAAAAAAGGATGACAAGGACAGTAATAGAGGAAAGATTTTTTTTCTTTCTCTCTATATCTCTCTCCAAAAACTCAAGTCTGAAAGAAAATGGTAAGGTAAAAAAAAAGGGACTGATGTGAGTTGATGTGATAGACCTATTTAATGCCAACAATGCTATGATGATATTGAAATAAACTATTCGTATTCCAAGACACAGTGAATCATTGCCTATAAAACCCTTTCGTTTACCCAACACAAATTTTTTTATACAAGGGGACTAACGTAGATGGGTGTTCAAGTCATTTAGGAAAAAACACATGGGAGAGAAGGCCCACTTGGCGAGGGGACTAATCACGAGAAGCCCCCTCCAAAAGATGTTAAGGACAAAGTCAAAGTCCAGTTGGATGAGGAGGACCATAGTGAGGGGACCCTATTCCTAAAGCTCAAAGACATAGAAATGAAAAAATGATAAGGAGGGCTCACCAGGAGCAATTCTTCATCCCAAGACTCAAACCATGAAAGAAAATGAATAAGGATGAGGAGGGCTCATCACGAGTAACCCCTTACCCCAAGACTAAAGTCACAGATAATTGTCTTGGATGAGGAAGGCTTACCACGAGGAGCCCCTAATCCCAAGACCCAAGTCACATGAAGTAGCAAGTTTGAGTGGCCTCATCATGATCAACCTCTCCAAGTAAGTCAAGTAAGTGAAGCCACAAGAAAAGGACAAGGCAAGGGGACTCATTACGATCAGCCCCCTTTTCCCTAGCTCACATATTACAGAAGTGAAGGAAGGGTGAGGAGGTCCGTATAGAGTGTCTCCTATGCCCCAAATGATCTACTACAAAAGAGACATAAGGCGATGATGTCCATCTAGAGTGGCCTCCTCCCCAAGATTTATTACCCAAAAAATATTAAAATACTAATATTTTACTTTCTTGTATAGATAGCCTAGTTGAGCAAGCACGGCTCAAAAGGCCAGATGGGATCTCTTGGGAGTTTTGGCTTGGTGGCTGAGGCACAAGGTTTGTTAAGAAAACTCAACCACTTTACACCTTAAGATTAAGAGAATACTTGTAGAGAGACTCAAAGGGTCAATCAAGTTCTTACACAACTCAGACCCAATCATAATTGAAGTGAGCAACCAAAAGGTCTCTCAAAAGAAATGAACTTTTTATAAAATGACTTTAGATAAGGTAGTCGTCGAGGCCCCTCTCAAGTTTAATAATTTTTGAGAATGTGGTCCTCGAGGCCCCTCTCAAGTTTACAAAGTTTTTACCACAAGATACCTTTGAAAAGATATTTACCAAATAAAATATTATGTCCCCATTAGGAGACACATTTGATTTTTTCCCTTAGTTTACACCAGGTGTCGTCTGTTAGAAGGGATATGCGGCTGCAGATCTAGCAGGGACAAAAGGTACATTGCAGACCTTATCCCTCTAAGTTTTCCCTCTCGATTTTGGAGCCCAAAAGGCCCAAACCATCCCCATGTTCACTTATAAATAGGACCATTAGTGAGGTCAAATTAGATATCAGAAACTTAAGTCATATTGTTACTCTATCAAAATTACTCCCGACAACCTAGTATTCTCTCCTTGCTCTCTCTCTCTAAGTGCTGAGTGCCTATTCTTTCACTCCCATCTTGATAACCATCATTCTCAGTAGATATCTCTCTCTAAGTTACTATTATTGTTTGTGAAGTTAATCGTGTTCCAGAGGAGGTTCTATCGTTGACTCCATTTTAACCAGAAATAGAATATTTTCATACCCAACTACTCTTGAGGCCTTGAAGGTCATAAAGGCAGAGTCCATTAGAGTGGGTCATGCCTCACCCATTCTAGTTTCTTATTAGACCCCAATAACACTACCCTCCTACATCTGTCTTACTCAATCGAATGCTGAGGGTGACTTGAGAATAAATGGAATGTTAATTTTTACCTGACAAAAAGGGCCCAAAAAGCCCGCAGTTTTAGAGTAAACGCACGGGCAATGGTTTTGGTATATCCCAGAAAAGAGGAGTAAGATATGCCACAAGATGTGAATTTTTGAGCATGTGGATCCGTGTTGAGTGAAACATAGTGAAGTTGTATCCAAGTGCACCACTCGTAGATGGAAAAGGTTGGTCCAAGATTATTAACCATAATTTTGTAATAGATTGATGATTCCAGTGACGAAATGGATATGTAGACTGATAAGTTCATTATTGGGTTATCAAAGTCATGGAGAGGTCAGGATTTCCTTCGCATTTGTTGAATGAATTGACCAAAATGGAATAACTGTTATTAATTTGCGGTGAGTTATATTATTGGGTAGTATGACCAATATTTGATTTTAGAGAAGAAATAAACCGTCACAAGGTGCCACCCAATATTGTTATTAATTAGGATGATACCATTGAGTCCCATCTCTCATAGGGAGTGTGAGGAGACGATAGGGATGGATTTTCATTTTGAGCTTGACGTGTCACTTGTAGGCCGATAAATAGATGAGATAGGTGACTAAAATATTAGAGAATGTAAGGAGTGCATATTCAGAATTTTAGAGTAATTGAGAGTAGTAATTACCACTGGTAGACTAGCGTGTGATGATTATTAGTAGATTAGTATTTGCGAGAAACCTTTTGAGGCTTCAATTGAAGATCTTGTCATCCACCCTTTGGTTGGTTAGAGGTGTGGAATAACAAGCTTCTTGGACCCGAAGTGATTCATGGTCCGTCGGCAAGGATTCAGTTAATCTACGTCATTTTCGTGTAGTTCAGGAACATAGTAAGATTATGTAGCCATGGACAGAAGTTTTTCATTCTGACATGAGTGATGAGGGATTATTGGGGGTATTTCCCATCAAGGGAGTTACGTGATTTGTCAACAAGGAAAATTGGTACCTATGGAAGTGGGGCACTTTCTAACATTGAGATGATAGATCTACTAGAGTGTAGGCTCGTCTTTTGTGTGTTGTTAGAGGATTTATGATAGTTTTTGCATGTCATTGTATAAGCAACACCTTAAGAATAAGGGAATATATTGGTATGTAACATTTTGTATGGACTTGTCGCTAATCTTGGGTTATGGTGAGTAGACCTTCACTCAAAATAGTACCATTGGCGTGTGTATAATGGAAACAGCAAAATATTATTATAAGTTAATATTGAATATATTCGAATCCATTGCATGTAAGGATCTGAAGTTTAGTACCGAGAATAATCTAATTTCGTAGAGAAAAATTCCTTTGCAGGGGGAAGTATGAAACACCCCGTATTTTTGAATAATTATGGATTTATTTATTTTTGGTATTTTTAAATTACACGTGTACAGTAATTTAATTAAAATAAAAGATTACGTATTTAATAAATATTAAGTGGGTGAGATTAAGATTAGTATTTATATGGTAACTTTACTAAGTGTGTTATAGTAAATAAAATACGGTGAATTGTTAGTACGTCGTAGTGTGTGAGAACGATGGGATTTTTTATAGTATCTCAACTAGTACTTGTGAGTAGATTATTTTAAGGTTGAGATAGAAAATTAATGTATAGTTACTCAGATGGTTATTTCTAGTGTATGGTTGATAAAAAAATTAATCGAAATAGTCAGAATTAAGTACCCGGGGTAGTAATTGGGTTCTGAAAGCTTTTTAGACTAATTGGAGCCCATTTGGGGGCTTATATGCCATTTTACATGAGGAGGTTAACCTAAATACGAGATTAAGGGGTTTAAAAGGAGATTAGGAGTAAGAGTCAGATATTATATATAATTAAAACATCCTAGATGCTCGTGGTGAGAAAAAAGAGAAGATAAAAGCTAAGGGAGTTAAAAGGATGAAAAGTGAGAGGATTGAAGGATCTTTTGGGCATATAATCATCACACATCGATGGACGATCAGAATCTACATATATATTGAGGTATGTAATTAACTTGCTTGATATTTTATGCATGTAAATTGAGTTCATATCATTGTAGGTGATAAATTGTGTTTTAGAAGACTTTTGGGAAATGGGATCTATGTTAAAAGATAGGATTTTGGTGATAAGTAGTGTAACCATTGCTCAATACATATTCTGAAGATAAATTCAAACATAAAAATTATGTCTTGAATGAGAAAGTTGAGGAATTTAATAATCTTGAATGGGAATTACGAAAGTGCATAGTTTATGATTAAGCCGTTAACTCCCATGAGTTTAATTATCGTTGGATGAATTTGAATGTGAAGATAAATGTAATCTTGTTAAAAATTGATAAAAGCTATAAATTTTGGGTTAGATTGGTGATATATATGGGATTGTTAATTGGAAGATGATGAATATTGCCTAAGAAAGTGAGTTACAACGTCAATCTCATTAGAAGTTCGTTTGAACGAGTTGAGATTCTCGTTCAAACGAGGTTGGGATTTTGTTTGAATGATCCTTGGGTTTGTTCATGGAGATAGATCTTTTCGTTACCAATGCATGATCGACAGTTTCGTATTTTTTTGATTTTTTTAATTAGTTATGAATTTAATTGAAAGGGTGTTCGAGATCGAAATCTTTGGTTAGAAATCGAATCTGGGTATGGATGCACAGGTGTTTTAGGGTGAAAAAAATGCTCGGGTATGTTTTATGAAATCGGGTTGGAATTTCAAAAAGGTTTAGGTTACGGTCCGGGTTTGGATAGGCTTAGTGTCCAAAATTAAATACAAACATGATATATATATAAATAAGTAAGTGACTACTTATGAATTTGGGAGTCGGATTTAGACTCAGAGATTTTAGGCTAGTGCTATGAGTGACATGCACGGTTTGCCGATATATATATATATATATATATATATATGAATGAATAATAATAATATCAGTGTGCATAATATTTATATGAAACATATCCCTCTACTGCTCTCGTGGGAGGTTATGCGATGTGGATGATTCCCCTCGCTAGTGAATACAGGGTAAGTATAGTCCCTAGGTTATAGCGTCACACATGTGCCCATGTGAGGGTTGAAGTTAGAGATGAAATAATTTTAGGCATAGTTATGACTCACTATCGAATGACTATGGCCACCTCCAATGCGTTTGTGATTTTACCGAGTCAGTATGAGAGTCCGACCGCTAGTAACTAGGATGATATTAGTATGCCCTGCATGATGATAGCATTGTAGAGAAAGGCATCCAATAAGTAGTACTTGGGTGCATCCAATAAGCAGTACTTGGGGGAAGGCATCTAATGATTTAGCACTCGAGGGATGGTATCCAATGAGTTAGCACTCGGGGGAAGGCATCTAATGAGGTATTACTCGGGGAATTGTATCCAATGAGTTATTACTCGGGGGATGACGCCTATACGCTACATATGTGTATTTGTTGTAGTATATCTTTACGTATATAATAGTTTGGTTAATTATATACGGGCTTAACACATTAAGAGTGAACATATGTGTGTTTATTGTAGTATATCATTTAATATATAATATCTTAGTTCATTGTATATGGGTTTAAAACGTTAAGTGTGGATATTTATAAATAACAGGAGTGAAGTTATAATAATGATAAATGATGGAATGATTAATTAAGATAATGAGAGAAATAGGTAAGAAAGGAACAATAGATAATACTCAGGTTAGAGTGGTGTATCTGTGAGGTTTACAATGGGACTATGTAGACGGGGTAGTGTAACTAGGGGGGTTAAGATATATGCGCTAGGTGTGCACATTAGTTGAGAGGTGATGGGGATTCTCATGATAGTGCGACATCGGCTTAAATATGAAAAGTTTTACTGCATATTTATATAATGCATCTTAATTAGTTGAAACAATTTTAAAAAGGTTTTGGGATCTGACCCATATCAAATTTATTTTTAAATTTTTTTAAGGTGTCCATCCACAGGGATGCCATGTGTGACTATTCTTTCCAGTGATACAAAACTGCAACTGATGTGGAGTCTTGCAGGTTTTTGAGTAGCCACTTAAATTATTACATTCGAGATTAGGTTCTCTATTCCGGGATTGGTTGGGCATATTTCACTTTCAAACTTATGTATATCACAGTATTTTAGTCAGATGGACTAGATGTGTTGGATTTTTACCCAATGGTTTATTTGGGGACTTTATTCATTTATCTTTTCTTTACATTTTACATTACGGTTTCATTTATATTGATTACCATGTTTGGGATTATTATGGTTGGGTTAATATTATTGTATGTTAATAAAAGATCAAATTTGGCACCGTCTTATTTAATTAATTTGGGGTTAGTAATTTAAAAAGTTTTCGATAGTGATGCTAAGATAGAACCAGGTGAGACTTTTGTTTTTTTAGTAAAGGACTGATCACCCATGGTTGAAATAGGAGGGGTGTCATAACTTATACCATCTTACTGGTTATATGGATGGATCTCGTCATCCTGGCTAAGTGTCAGCATTAGTTTCCCGAGTCAACTAAGTTTAAAATGATCTATCCTTGCGTTTGTCAATTATGGTCGGATCTTGCGATCCAAAAGACTGCATTCATGATCATCATCTTTGTCTTAATCCCATCACATGGAGTAGTCCATATGGATTATCTTTTTCCATTCTAATAAATTATAAGAAATATTTTAATTTAAGTTGAAATCCTTAAGATCTTTCCTAATAATTTCCTCGCATGATAGCTTAGGGCAGCCCCTTCCTCTTTTACCCTTAATTTCCAATAATCTTCCTATTATTATAAGTGTATCTATTGGTCTATGAAGAACATGTTGGTACATTCTAAGTCTACTCTCTCTTAATTTATCGATAATGGGAGCTACTCCTAACTTTTCTTTCACATAATGATTTTTAATCTTGTCCTTTCTAGTAATCCTATCATCCATCGGAGCATCCTCATCTGACTAATATGGAGATTTTGTTCATGTTTTTTCTTTTAATCCCAACATTTAGCTCCATAGAGGGTCCCTGGCCTAATAATTATTCAATAAGACTGCATTGGATTTCTTAAACTTAGAAAATCTTATTGTTCATGATTTGTCCTAAGACGATATTGTATATGAAGTTAGGTTTCTTGCTCGTGACCTATCCATTGACGGGGTCATTCATTAAGCAAGTTTTCTAGATGTAAATCTTGATGAGTTTAGCTCTAAGGTGTATTCGGCTTAGACTTCTTGAACACCTCTCGCACTGAAGAAATGATCTTTGAATAATGCAGAAAAGTTTGAAATGACCACATATGTGGAGGATGAAGTTTCAGTTTTTTTTAATCACTGTTTTGAATTAAAAAGGAGTGAAAAAGAAAGTTTACATTGGATTACCTCATCAAGTGTTTGGAGTTCTAAGGTTTCTTGAACTGCTCGCCATTTAGAGTCTCAGTCCTATATATTCTTGGTCATACAATCAGAGATACTCTATATAGTCCATGCCAGTTGGGTTCTATCTTGTTCATCTTTTGAATAATGTTTTTGGGCACGTAGTCCGCTTCCTTTAAGATGCCCAATTTCAATTGTTTATTATAAAATCGCACAATCTTATACTGATAGGTGACAACACATAGCGCAGCGCACTCTCTGACCGCTTCAACTAGGTCTTTGATCGATTCTTCTCATAATATCGCTCTTTGGGGATTTGTAGTTGAGCTCTCGATTGGTGGGTAGGCCGATCCCAGTGGGCATTACCAATTCAGTGCTAAATGCCAACATAAATGGAGTTTCACCTGTCGCCATTCTTGGTGTTGTTTTGCATACCTATAGCACGCCCTACTGCCCATTGATCCGATTCCAGTTCGAGTAGTCCAATTGTTTTATGCCATTGAGTAGGGGTTTGTTTCTTATCTTTGAATTCCCGTTACAATGCGGATAATCGGGTGTTGAGTGTAATTTTTGGATCTTTGAACTCATGTAGCTTTCTTCAAACTCTCAAACTGGGTACCATGATCCGTCATGAATGCCTATGGCATTCCATAGCGACATATGATGCTCTTCCATATAAAATGGAGGAATTTTTTCACTACACCAAAAATAACAATCTGAAATGATTTAAAACCGTGCCAGATCAAATCTGGAACAGTTTTAAACTGTGCTAGAATCGTGTGTTCTAAATAGGCCTTTTTTCCTGGCACGGTTCAAAAGTGTGCAAGATTTGGCTAAACAAGAACACTCTGACACACTTTAAACCCGTGCTAGAATTTGATATTTCTGGCACACTTTTGTCCCAGTTTATAACTGGGCCAAATTGAGTACATTTTGGTACACTTTTGGCACAGTCAAAAGCGTGCCAAAATTTGGTACATTTTTGGCACAGTTTTGAATTATGCCAAATTTTTGTACCAATAAAAAAATATAAATAATATTACCCCAAAAAAATTAAGGACGTTTCCACTATTTTTATACATTTATCAACCAGTTAATTTAAAACCTATTTTACCATAACAAAAAATAAATAATAGTACAAAATACGCATGGAAAAAATAATACAACAATACAAATTGTGTGCAATAACTCAAGTACACATCCAGACAATAAGCCCAATAAAAATTAATGTCTCAAATTTCATTAATGGAAAATTCATCTCAATACATATGAAATTCATCTCGATTCATGATGCAATTTAGGAAATCTATATCAAATACAATAATCATGTTCATATACATCAATGAAATGTTTGTTTATTAGGCATGCGACCTATATGGAGTGAATGATGATGGTGCCCACAAGGCGAAAAACCCGCCTCACCATGTCCTTTCTTATGGCTTCAGATTTTGAAGTCTTCAAGGGAATTTTGTGGCATGATTTGTTTTAGATGGAAATGGTCTTTCGATTTACAAATTAATAGATATATTTTTTGAATTATCCAAATTTGTTGAGAATCTGCACATGAAATTGTTAAGGACCCATTAATAACAGTGATTCGGTCCCAAAAATATATAAGGATACTGAATATAAACATAGCACTGTCAAGGAGTATATTGTGAAAGATAATACTCAGGGGTCCTTTTGTCGCGTGGAAAAAGGAAGTCCAAGTTCAATGGTAACATCTTTTGGGAACTTTACAAGCATTAAGAACCACTAAGTAAACACATCAAAAATACAAGTAAAGCCCATCCCAGGGAAACAAATTGTCGCTAACCTGGACTTTAATTATCACCACTTTCTAAAATTGCCAATTTTTAAATAAAATCAAAATATTACTTATTAATCACAATAAAACATTAGAAATAAATTTACTAAATAGGATACTGTTGCTGACTCAGATCCGCCCGCAACAATGAGATACAACTGGGCATTTGGCATGTCTTGTAGTTGCTCGAACTCACTTCATCCACATTGTGACAACTTCCATAATTGAACACTGCCAAAATAACATGACAATCCAAAGCAGATAGTGAACAACCCTTAAAAAGAAAGTGGAATATAGTAATACTTAAGACATAATTTTAGACAACATTTTTATAATTTTAAATAAGTCATCGATATCTTCACTTTCATTCTTTTGTGACACCCCGCCTAATTAATTACTAGGTGATCAGTCCTTTGTTAAATTAAAATCAAGGTGAACAGTTGGTTGATATCGCAAAATAAAATATACCAATTTAAACAACCAAAATAATTAAGCTAAGTGTCAAAACAATTAATCTTATAAATTAAGTCTGAATGTCATTATTAATTACGAGACCATTTTCACGAACACAATTGATAGTATTAAAACCAAATCATCCAAATGAAAGAACATTCTAGATAAATCAATCCAAATAAAATATCCCAATTTGGAGGACAAAGTGATAATTATAAGTAATCCCAACTACAACAGAATATCGAAATAAATTAAAAGTACAAATCTCTCTAAACTAGATAGAACAGGAAGTGGGCGACACATACCCTATATAATGAGAACTAAATGAAAGATTGAGAAAAAAAGGATGAAGTCGTCTACTGCAAAGACCTTCAACTCCCACACTAGCTGCAGTACGTCGACAGTCCAAAGATCCGATCCTGACGCCCCTGTGGCTGGGCACCTCTAATGCACACACACACACACACACACACACACACACACACACACACACAGATATATATATATATATATATATATATATATATATATATATATATATATATATATATCGAAGAGAGAGAAAAGAGGATAGGAAACGGGTCAGAGCCCGAGTGTAAAACAGTTTTAAAAATAGTTTAGCAAGTATTTAAAATACTTACCGTCTAACTCAACAACCATGTTAGTATATGAAACACTCTTGAGAATTCTCACCTCTCATGTAGTGTGCACGCCTACCGTAGTAATAAATCTCCTAAGTTTCTCTAACTTACTCTCCATAAGGTTTTATCACGTAAAAAGTAAGGTTAGGATATTTACTTGAGGAAATCATTCTCTTTAAGATTGATTACGTTATTTAGAACAACCCATAACCATTATAAAGTTCCCGAACACTTATAATAAAGTTGAAGCATTTATTCATTACTTATCTAGTTATGCACACCGTATAAAGTTCCCATATAGATATACGTATATATATTGGTCACACATATAATATGTATACTAACGGCACCCCACATAAAATCTATGGTGCAAGCATACTCTGCAATCAAGTCCCCGTATCACTTAAAGTAAGGGAAATAATAGTTCGAAATCACTCTTGAACTGTATTAACACAAAATACAAACAAATGGAGGCGAAGCATAGTTCCCAGTCATTAAGAGGTCAGGACATACCCTCACGTCTCTTAGGACCATCTGACTATCACTCAGATAGCCTGTATCAAAGATACTATCTTTTAGGGTACGAGTCAATATCTCCCATAAAGGTCTAATCGAGATAAGACTGTCCCGGTGCGGAAACCCCCGTGATAGCAAGTAGCCCGGGTATGATTTTTACACAGATATTCAAATAATATATATACATGCACTCATATACATATTTACATAAATCAACTAGGTACGCCCACGACCCATAACATTATTCTAGCCATGCGTAACATATAACGCTCGAGTTATACGTATAAGTAAATCACTCTTTTTATTCTATTAAGTATAACAAATCCTTAAGTACTTCTCGACTCTTGAAGTGTATCCTCTCAAAATGATATAAAATCAGTAGGTGCACCCTCAGTACTCTACTAGTCTAAGTCTTCCTTAATTCTCACAAGATATACTATAATGTACGCATTATTTCCCACTAAATTTATATTCCCAAAACCCCACGATTAAATCGCATATGAATCATATCACCCGAACCTTGCCTACAATCCTACTGGTCTTTCCCAAGTCCTATTATGGTATATAAAACATGTATAAGGGTTCCCACAATGTGCTATAGGGTTAATCATTAAGAGTAAAGAACAAGCTTCAAAATTCGGAAGAGGTCGATCGATCAAAGGTAGGGGATCGGTCGATCGATCCAGTCGATCGATCGACATTCTAGGTCGATCAATCGATCGCCTAGATATTTCCCAGATTCTGCATATCTATCCTACGGGTTTCATCAGGAAAAGTCCTCAAAACCTCTATCAATTTCGTCCAAACTCCCAAATAAAATTACTACTGGTTCTATATACATATATGCATGAATTTCTACATAATACATGTATAGTTTCATCAACGGAATTGTATTAAAGGTCCAATACGCCTTAATTATCAAGAACCCTAATTTTTCACTAAACTTCCATTATTCTAATTCTTTTTCCATATTTCTCACTTCTAAATTGTTCAAATTTCATGGGCAATTTTCTATATATGATTGAGATTTCATTATATATTTATTTTCTCTACAACATGTGATTGGGTTCTCTAAATTATTAAATTCTTCCATGAAACCTAGGTTCAACAATCCTAATCTAACATGGTGAGACATTAACTAAAAGAGAAGCAATATGGATACTTTCCTAGAATTTGAGTTTCTGATTTGTGGACGAAAGAGGTATGGTTGCGTTCCTCGCCGTGCGATCTATGCTTTGGTGGTGGTGACGGTGCAAACGGGTGAGTCTTTGGCCTTGAGTTGCTTGGAAAGCTCTCCAACTCCTTCTCTAATGGTTGTTCTTTGGTTTTATGTTTGTTAAACCTAGAAGACAATTCCTAAAGCCTAATATATCCTTAGGAAATTCGCGGGTTTAATTGCCCAAAAATGTAAAATATCTATAATACCCTCTCGGGATGCCAATTAGGCTTAAAAACGCCCCGAGATCCGAACTAAAACCCCGGGTACATTATTTTGACTATCTCGACCCTTACGCACACATTGGCGAACTCGAAAAGACAATACGGGCAACTTATAATTTATTCACTTTTAATAATAATAATAATTTAGTCCTTACACGACACAGGCGCATCCCGACTTAATTTTCATAATTGCCATTTTATTCAGTCGTGATAATTTTAATAAAATCAATCTTATTTATTACTTTACTCATCTAGTAATATTCAACAAATTTCCAATAATTACTAACTCTCGTCACGCTAGTAAATATTAAAACGAATTTCCAGATTAATATTAAATTAATTTATCTCAATTAAAAGTTTAATAAATCCCGAAATTTAAAAGCCAAAAAAATACGGGGTGTTACATACTTCCCCTCTAATAACGGAATTCCGTCCTGAAATTCAGAAAATAAGGCCTATCAGGTAAAAAAATTATGGATACCTTATCAGTACGCAAACTATCTACATATTATGGCACTCAATTACTATAGCCCTCGCCTAACAGCAAGCTTGTTCAACACTCTCATTAAAGACACTTCACATTGTGCTCCTATCCGACAACATTCGCATAAGACACGCCTATACATTATTAATTCCCATTATTTCAATATCATTGGGAGGTCGCACCTCACTACATGCCAACTACTCGGATTTATCTAAACACAAAACTCCCATTCTGAGAGAAACTATACGAACATCTGACCACTCTTGTTCGCCTAACACAGTCGTGGAATTCCACCATAGTCATCAGACTCCAACTCAGCCAATCCAAAATTCTGATTATCCGCCCATCTCTTAACATTCAGATTGAGAAAAGTTAAGGTTTTTCCACACCAAAACCTCAATAAGCACCTTATTCACAATAAGCAGGTACGAGTGCTCCCACGGAACTCTACCATTAGGTAATATCTTCCCCAAATTACCGTACTATACTCCACTTGCTAGCTATAATCTTTGTGGAAATAAAGCGATCACAATGAATCCAAAAATTATTTTGACACTGCTCCACTAATGGTTAATCACCGCTCGCCTACTCCCCGGATTAAGGGTGACACAACCTGATCAAAATGAAATGGTATCCCGGCTGCTTCCTGAAATCCCATATTGAAGGTGGGATTTAAAAATCTTATCCTAATTTAGAAAAATATCGTATAGGACCACGTATTGGCGCGATCCTACCTTTCAAAGGAAGACTGGGGCACACTAGCTAATATTGTAAATCACCCCAAAGGAATGTCAATCACTTCCTTCTTGATCGACTTGTTCTACATGTTCGAATGAACCATGTATTTTTCCTTGAGGTCAGCAACCCATCAAAGAAACTTTATCGACTTTACTGGCCTCTTCCATTATAGGGATCGTCGGTTGCCACAAAATTCTCTGGTTGCTCCTCTTGTTCCAATCTATTTTTATTTATGAGTAGTGCCCATGGAGACTACTCACTATGTCCCTCTCAACATCGAATTTTACTTGTAATGTCTCAGATTAAGTGACACTTAATACTCCCCTTCTTTCTTTTGCGTATACTGAAAGTTTCGACCCATGAGCTTTTCTCCACGATGTGCACTTCCTGGCCTTTTTATACCATACTGACATCTTCATTTTTTGTACGCATCAGTCGCTCTCAACATTTGACTAATTACAACTCTGCTCTGACCGTTCTCCATAATAATTAAGTTCTACCCTTCTCAAGGAAAACCCCTTTTTAAATGGCTTCCCGCAGTCTTCCAACCAAATTCGAGTGTGCTACTCTAATCGCAAATGTATATATGGATTATCGTTCTTCACACGACGCTTAGTCCACTCTACCACTTCCACCTCATTATGTTAGTTTTACAAACATATATTCCACACATCAATTCCTACATCCCTTCAACTCGGACAATTCTAACATCAGCTAACCAGAATGCCCACACACCCTATAAAATGTGCATACTAGCGTAAGCATCATATACTCTTCACACATACCACCTAATTCTTTATTTTCTTTGTGCTCACAACGTGATTACAACACTTGGGTACTCTCAATCGCCCTAGAAATCGAAATTTTAAATTTCTCCTTATCATCATTCCACCCTTCAACTCGTGGTGATAAACAAAACTTTCAATGCTTTCTTACCACCCAACGGGCTCCACCGGCCTTAAATTATAATTCAACTTCCAACTTATAGATATAATTACCTGCTCCTACTACGACCAAAGTACCAAACTCATAGACTAATGACCAAACATCTTCCTACTTCCAAACTTACGCTAAGTTTCAAGCGTGGGATGTCTCATAAAGAGAAATCTAAACAAGGAACCCCTCGATACACTACTACCTAGCATTATCGATTATCGAAATCCGTTAGGCCCTATATCCATAACATGTACCCCTTTATTTTGTCCCTTGACATAAAAGTTACATCTCCTCCTGTAATTACACTTAACAAAGAACATTTCACTAATTGTACAATCGTTCAGCATCGGTGGTAATCCCATTCCATAAACCTCGAATACATACGATCGGGGTTATCGAAATCCTGTCCCCAAACATATAGGTATAACTATTAACTCTCACATCTCTAAAGGATAGATATATCAATGCGCTCTTCCTATCACCAAGTCCTGAGGGCTAAACATAATATTGCGTTAAATCTTTTCGCTCAACGGTGAACCCAATACATACTGAATCATAACAACAAAGTCTTACACACACCGGGATCGAATATCTCGAGCCCACTATCCCCTCCGAAGTCTCTAGAATAGATAATATAAGTGCGAGTCCGACCCTCTCGCAGGTGAGGCCTCGCCAGGACAAAACATGTTGCACTAATGCAACCATTCCGATAGACTTGCAATAACTGCCTACTATCGTACTAACCATTTCTATAAAGTTGTAACCAAGACAATATCATACTCGCATCTCACATAACTAAAATGGGTAATCTCAATAAAGTATATAAAACTATTAATACACCCATTTATCCTTCATGGATAGCACTAAAGATAATCCCGCTACACTAGGGAAAATATTCACAATTATAATGTTTATAGTTATATGCATTAAAATCGTCTCACATGCTAATCTAGCAATGAACAAAATACAGTGAGTCACTCATGTCACATAAAACACGCCTCATCCTCCGAGGATAAAACTCATACTTCTACCTTGCCAATCATCTTGACTGCACAAATGGTCCTCGGACGTAACACGTCTGTCCAAACCACCACAAAAACTACTTTAATCATTGTCCTTTACTAGGCATCCTACTCTTGTTCCTTTATTCAATTCGGTAAGACATTAACGCCTGTGATTTCACTCTCCACAAAATACCTCTATACATAATCCACTTATCACCTGTCATACTAACCATATAGGACTGTCCGTCTCTCGGACTTTGGTAGGCTCGATTCCTGATGGCTACCATCGTTGTTCCCTTAGCCTTATTGGCCCTAAAGAACATGCTATTAGTTACAATAGTCCTTACTTAATTCACCATTGCTTGGTAAAAATTCATATATTTGTATCATTTAAATGGGTCCCCTAATGTGTATCCACACCCCCTTGTGGTGCTACCATACCACCGTTGCATCCAGTCTTATTCTTGACTAAATTCTTTAATTCTTTTAGCTTTCGACACAAAGAAGCATTATCATCTCCATTGAAAAAGCACGACAATGTTAACCTCTGAATCGACTGTCCAGCAGAATTCCCTTTAAGTGTTATTAACTACTCTTATGAGTCGATCTCCCACATAAAGTTGTCTCCTCCATTTGTATCTTCATCCTTCGATACAAGATTCGCTAACCGTTTAGATTCATATTCACAAATGGACCTCTGTCTGGACCTCCTGTGATGAGTTCAGAACAACATTCACATCTTATCCTGAGCATCTGATGAAGGAACCTGCGATCAAACTGTACCTAAGATCCTTCTATAGACATAGCCTTCCACTTCTAAAAGTGGTGGCTGACTCCCACCACTATAACTTCTTTCCGACGAGCCAAGAAAAAAAAATTACCCCAAATTTTCACTTTCAGTTAGCCACACTTCGTAATATGCCCAATCCCATGGATATTTTCCCCTCCTTTGGCTGACGTACACAATCCTCACGTTTCCAGAATTTCCACCGATGGTTCTCCTAAATGCTTCGTCTGACCCTTTCCCAGTCATACCACATTCGGTGAGTATGGTTTGGCTTCTTTTTTGACTATAGCAGCATTTGGAAATTACAGGCGGCGTCCTAGCCGTTCTTATAGTCCTGGCCTCTCGTGCCATAATAGGGGTGACCTCAACTACAGTCATCATCCTCGAATACGCTTTAAAACCTCAACTAAGGGCTGGCTCCTGGTGTTCGCGTAACAGCCCTCGTTTGACATCCTTCATCGCTCGGCACACACACACATCCGAATGCAATTAGAATTCACTAATATACATACGTTATAGCAGGAGAACAAAATCTCACCATAGAAATCAACAATCCTAAACATAGGGCCCTATATGAAACAAAGCAACGCTGGAAGCATAATAAGCCGCACAAATCCTAAAGGACACTAGAACCTGATGCTCTCATACCACCTGTGACACCACGCCTAATTAAATATCGGGTGATCAGTCCTTTATTAAATTAAAATCAAGGTGAACAGTTGGTTCATTCTTAGCATCACTGTCACAAAATAAAATATACCAATTTAAACACCCTAAATAATTAAGCTAAGTGTCAAAACAATTAATCTTGTAAATTAAGTTTGAATGTCATTATAAATTACGAAGCCATTTTCACGAACACAATTGATAGTATTAAAACCAAATCATCCAAATGAAAGAACATGCTAGATAAATCAATCCAAATAAAATATCCCAATTTGCAGGACAAAGTGATAATTATAATTAATCCCAACTACAACAGAATACCAAAATAAATTAAAACTACAAATCTCTCTAAACTAGATAAAACTGGAAGTGGGCAACACGTGCCCTATCTAAGGAGAACTAAATAAAAGATTGAGAAAACAAGGATGAAGTCGTCTACTAGAAAGACCTACAACTCCCACACTAGATGCAGCACGTCGACAGTCCAAAGAGCAAAGCATGACGCCCCTGTGCCTAGGCACCTGTAATATATATATATATATATATATATACAAGAGAGAGAAAAGATGACAGGAAACGGGGCAGAGCTCGAGTGTAAAACACTTTTAAAAATAGTTTAGCAAGTATTTAAAATGCTTACCGGCTAATGCAACAACCATGTTAGTATGTGACACTCTCTTGAGAATTCTCACCTCTCATATATTGTGCACGCCTACCATACTAATAAATCTCCTAAGTTTCTCTAACTTATTCTCCATAAAGTTTTATCATGTGAAAAATAAGGTTAGGATATTTACTTGAGGAAATCATTCTCTTTAAGATTGCTTACGTTATTTAGAACAACTCATTACCATTATAAAGTTCCCGAACACTTATAATAAAGTTGAAGCATTTATTCATTACTTATCTACTTATACGCACAGTAGAAACTTACCATATAGATATACGCATATATATTGGTCACACATATAATATATATACTAACGGCACCCCACATAAAATCTATGGTGCTGACATACTCTGCTATCAAGTCCTCGTATCACTCAAACTAAGGAAAATACTAGTTCGAAAGTAGTCTCGAACTGTATTAACACAAAACATAAACAAATAGTGGCCAAGCATAGTTCCCAATCACTAAGAGGTCAGCACATACCCTCATGTCTCTTAGGACCATCTGAGTATCACTCAGATAGCCTGTATCAAGGATACTATCTTCTAGGGTACGAGTCAATATCCCCCATAAAGGTCCAATCGAGATAAGTCTGTCCCGGAGCGAAAACCCCTGTGATAGCAAGTAGCCCGGGTAAGATTTTTACACAGATATTCAAATAATATATATACATGCACTCATATAAATATTTACATAAGTCATCTAGGTATGCCCACGACCCATACCATTATTCTAGCCATGCGTAACATATAACACTCGAGTTCTACGTATAAGTAAATCACTCTTTTTATTCTATTAAGTATAACAAATCCTTAAGTACTTCTCGACTCTCCAAGTGTATCCTCTCAAAATAATATAAAATCAGTAGGTGCACCCTCACTACTCTACTGGTCTAAATATTCCTTAATTCTCACAAGATATACTATAATGTACGCACGATTTCCCACTAAATTTATATTCCCCAAACCCCACGGTTAAATCACATATGAATCATATCACCCGAACCTTGCCTACAATCATACCGGTCTTTCCCAAGTTCCATTATGGTATATAAAATATGTATAAGGGTTCCCACAAGGTGGTACAGGGTTAATCATTAAGAGTAAAGAATAAGCTTCAAAATTCAAAAGAGGTAGATCGATCGACAGTAGGGGGTCGATCGATCGACATTCAAGGTCGATCAATCGATCGCCCAGATATTTTCGAGATTCTGCATATCTATCCTACGGGTTTCATCACCAAAAGTCCTCAAAACCTCTATCAATTTTGTCCAAACTCCCAAATGAGGTTGCTACTGGTTTTATATACATATATGCATGAATTTCTACGTAAGACATGTATAGTTTCATCAACGGAATTATATTAAAGGACCAATATGACTTAATTATCAAGAACCCTAATTTTTTACTAAACTTCCATTGTTCTAATTCTTTTTCCAGATTTCTCACTTCTAAATTGTTCAAATTTCGTGGGTAATTTTCTACATATGATTGTGATTCCAGAATATATTTATTTTCTCGACAACATGCGATTGGGTTCTCTAAATTATTAAATTCTTCCATGAAACCTAGGTTCAACATTCCTAATCTAACATGGTGAGACATTAAATAAAAGAGAAGCAAGATTGATACTTGCCTGGAATTTGAGTTTCTGATTTGTGGACGAAAAAGGTATTGTTGCGTTCCTCGTCGTGCGATCTATGCTTTGGTGGTGGTGACGGTGCAAACAGGTGAGTCTTTGGCCTTGAGTTGCTTGGAAAGCGCTCCAACTCCTTCTCTAATGGTCGTTCTTTAGTTTTATGTCTGTTTATCCTAGAAGACAACTCCTAAAGGCTGATATATCCTTAGGAGATTCGTGGGTTTAATTGCCCAAAAATGTAAAATATCTATAATACCCTCCCGGGATGCCAATTAGGCTTAAAAACGCCACGAGATCCGAACTAAACCCTCGGGTACATTATTTTGACTATCTAGACCCTTTCGGACACAGTGGCACACTCAAAAAGACAATACGGGTGGCTTATAATTTATTCACTTTTCATAATAATAATAATTTAGTCCTGAAATGACACAGGCGCGTCCCGACTTAATTTTCATAATCGCCATTTTATTCACTTGTGATAATTTTAATAAAATCAATCTTCTATATTACTTTACTCATCTAGTAATATTACACAAATTTCCAATAATTACTAACTCTCGTCACGCTGGTAAATATTAAAACGAATTTTCGGATTAATATAAATTAATTTATCTCAATTAAAAATTTAATAAATCCCTAAGTTTAAAAGCCATAAAAAATACGGGGTGTTACATCTTCAAAATACACCACTCATATCAACAACTTATTCATTCCTCAAGCAATGAAAAGTACTTCGAATGATGAATAGTGATATACAAACACCCCTTAAACTAATGTCCCATAAGCATTACATAAGAGCAGGGATGAATATAATATATTTTAGTAATGTATATATTGTGCGCACCTAGTAATCACAAGAGTTCTCAGATATATGACGTTGAAAATTTACCTAATTTTAAAGAAAAATGACAGAATTATCAATCAATATCTACTTTTATTTAAATAAAGATATAATCTTTCTAATAGAAGACCAAACAACACCTAGCACAAAAAGTATTCAATCTCCGGCAACCTAGTTCTCATGTGTCAACTTTTTGTATCTGCTGCTACAATCCCAAAATCCCAATTGAAAACTTGCCAACAAGCTCAAGAAAGGAGAAAAGGGAATCAATTGCTTTCTCCAGACTCAATTTTTCCAGGATCTTCACACAAAATTTATTTCAAAATTTTATCATGGACTTGATGAACTTAATTGTTTATATTAAAGAAGATGAAAGAGAAGAGAACTATTCACCAACATTACCATGCAATCCTGAAACTTCGGCTACAAGTGATTCTCCCTCTCCTTGTACATGAAAATCTTGAAACCTGTCGGCAACAATGAATGTCATTTAGAAAATAATATCTAGCATTACTTAAATCACTAGATAACTTGTTTATGAAAATTACAATTTGAGTTACTCAATGAGTAATATTCTCTATTACAAAACGGGTCAGTTTTCGGTGTTTATCAATCCCTTCTTTAAGAAGTTGTATCTCTTCTACTAAAGCATTATTTTCACCCATGAGATATTTTCCAGTAGAGACTAAACTGTCTGGAAGCATATCCAACCGTTTAATTTTTTCCTCATGAAACCTTAGAATCATTTTCATACGATGCACATCTTCCTCTTTTTGGTGAGCCTGAAATTATAGATTTCAACTATAAATGAATTCATTGATATAACTACTTATGCTAATATTTACACATTTAAGTAGTAATCATTAATCATGGCTACTACAGAAGATAATTATACAAATAAATCAAATAATAAATAAAATAGGGTTGTCATAACCACACATACTAAGTAGTTCAATTGTTCAATTTCCACCTGTAATATTGTGGTTGCAGTCTCCGCTAATTTCTCTCTCCTAAAAGCACAAACTAAAGTATCCTCCAAGCATTTAATCTTCCATAAATAAATTAGCACACCACAAGCGTACAACATCATAGACCTCTCAGGTCCAAAGAAAAACACCTTTTACTTTTGGATTAAAAGATTACTTTCCTTTTTTGGAATGTCCTAAACTTATATTCAATAAACAGAACATGAAAAACTCAATGTTCAAGGTTTGGAATATATTCAAATATATTTTTCCCCTTTGTGTATTCGCTAAATGTGGATGTTTTAACAAAGTGGAAAATTGTCTTTCCATTTATTGAAAATTATGATTTTTCATTGTTAATCAGTAAACCCCCAAAATGAAAAATAAAATGAAAAGATGACCTAATGCATTATAGATGTGGATACAAAAGACTAACATTTTAGAAAGAGATGTGTAGAGATAAAAGCACCTCCCACTAAAGAGATAAATAAAAAGGAAAAAATGGGGGTTAAATGAAGTGCTAGGATCGTAGGTACAAGAATCTTGTCGAAGGACAAAGACATAAGAAAAAATAAATTAGGGAAAAATAAAGATTGAATCCTCATATATTTCATGATGTCATAAAGAGTATGTGCAATTGAATTGTCCCAATGAGTGTGGAGTCTATTACTAGTCCACAACAAATAGCAAAAAAAATGGCGCAACAGCATTTTTAAACACATGTGGGGACAAGTGGAGGGCCTTGTAGAGAATCTTTTGCTAAGTGAAAGTATGAGATATGGATCTCTAAATAAAGCCAAATCAAGGAAGCCAAGGATTGAAGAGCTAAAGAATCATTATAGTCTCAGTAATGAGGGTATAACAGCAACATCAACAACAGGTGACATAGGCACTGAGAATGTAGCAGCATAACACAAATGAAATGGTAGTACAATAGCAACAGTAAATGGGAATATATGAATAGTTTAACCATACAATTGGGTAGATATGATGTGTTATTATATTTTAAGGTATATACACTGAGCCAAAGTAGAAGCAAATGGGAATAGATGAATAGTTTAATTATCCAATTGTTTCTTAAAATGGTTTGTCTTAGTACAAAACCGTTCATTGGTTTTGGCGATACCTAAATCGTTAAATACTCTTGTTGTTTCTTTTTTTCTCAATGTGCTAGAAGATGAATAGCTATATGAGTTGGACACTAATTTGAGACACAAATGCAATATATCTAGTCCTCAATATAATCATAAAATCATAGTTATGAAGATTTTACCCTCAAGTTTTAAGTAGTTGCCTTTGTTATAATCAAGCAGGAACAAGTTAAAACAACATAGACCTCCGAACCGAGTGGAAGTGAGTTTACCTCAGCCATGGCCAAGTAGACAGAAATGTGTTCTTTACCATTTTTATTCTTACTTTTATTCAGATGGAGTACTAACTTCCTACAATCACATATGTAGTCAATATCAAGCTAAGATTGAAATAGTAGTAACATAAGACATGCCACAAACAAAACTAACATTGCTGATGAACATAATGCAAGAAATGAAGAGAAATAACTATACCATTTTTAGCCTTCGTGTTTAAAAAAGTTTGATTCATTTGTCTCTATATAATTCTTTGCTAGTGTTGATGTAAAAAACTAGACTAAGTCTAATTAAATGATTAAAGATAATATTTGTGAGTAAAAGAAAGAGATAAAGAGGTTTTTAAAATGGTTCGACCTATGAAGAAAATCCTACGTCCACTGTGCTTCTTATTACCTGGTATTTCTCTTTCAATCACTTGCCCTTGATGAAGGGATTACAACGTATTTACAGAACAATAAAGATACCAAGAAATGTAATATTAAAGGATAGAATGACTTTACAAATTAGGCATTTACATTAATATAGAAGGTCCATAATGTTTCTTGTTTTTGGCATTTTGCTGATAGTGTTGGTTGGCCTCCCTACTGTTGGTCGATCTTCCTGGCATTGGTCGGCATCCCAGTATGATGGTCGACATTCCAGTATAATGGTCGGTATTCCAAGCCTTGGTCTCTAGTTATGCCTTGCTGACTAGGATTATTTCCACAGTGGATGACACATGTCTATTTTTGATGGTCCATGTTAGTGGGTAATTTTTGGTATCAACAGATACCCCTAATGTTCCATGATTGATGATTTCTTCAAAGTATGGAGCATTTAGTTCTGGTAGTTTCTCGGACTACATTTCTGATGCTTAGTCAGTTGTCGACTTCCCAGACTTGTAAAATTATTAGCTTTGCTGATGGCTTGTATAACTGATGGCATTGTTATAAATATTCAAACTTATAATGAATCGTTTTAGGGTAAATATGTCTTTTTCTGCTTAGTCGCCAAAATCTCAATCATAGTTTCGCTTTAATCATTACGTTTTCCGGTTCTCAAGGTAATCTATAAAAGGCGATAAAATCCCGATCATATCTTACCTCAAACTTTCTAAGTTTTTGCTGCAATTTCTTGAGCTTTCGTGCGATCGGTCTTCCCGTCTTCTAATTCTTACTGAATCCTAAAATCTTTCTAAGAATTCTTTCTCTCTCTTCTTTTCTTCATATTGAATCATGGTCTACATTATTATCTCTTTAGATGAGTTTAGAAAAAAATGGAACATACTAGACTAGGTAGACTTAGAGTTTCCCAGTCCCCCTGTAGACATTTTTTCTTTGTCTAAGGGTCATGGGATCCCTTCCTTATTCATTGTTGAATGTGGTTTTACCTTTCCCCTAAATCGTTTTTGCCTGGAATTTTGTCAATATTTTGACATTATACCTTCCAGAGTAGACCCCGATACTTAGAGGGTTATCAATGGTGTTCATATGCTCAATCAACTCCATGGAACCCACGTAGGCATTCCAGAAATCATATTTTATTATAAGTGGGTCACTAGTGATAGTACTTACTATTTCAAAACTAGGGCTGAAAATAGAGCATTAGTTGTTATCCTTCCTGATTCTAATAGGGATTACTTTGACCATGGAGTGATTGCCAAATATTGGGAATATGCACCTCTAACAGGGGGTGAAGTGTGAAATGGGCCAAAATTCCCTCAGGAAGGACATGGGATAGGTTGTTTTAATTTCCTATGTGACATTATAAACAATTTTTCTGTTGAAATATTAATTAATCACTAGTTGTTTATTTACTTGCAGTTGATAGGAAGAGGAAGTGTTCCAAAGAAGGTGACATTAAGTTTAAGGAGATCATGTTTATATGGGGCCTTCATCAGAAAATTAGCGAGGAACATACTAGGTTGGCATCATACTTACTGAAATACAGGAGTTCTATGACCTCCTTTATTGCCCGATCTTCTGCTGTTGCTCCGACCATAATTATTGACTTGGACCAAGACCCAATGTCCACATCATCAGGCAGTGGTGAACTTTCTGCTGGTCCTTTTTCATCCTTTGACTCTGACCTTCCTCTTTCTACTGCTATAGGAAAGAGGAAATTCTCTAATATAATGGGAGATATTGCTTCTCCTAGCTCCACCAAATCTTCTACTGGTGGGGACACTAATAAAGAAGATTTTAGGAAGAAGGCCCCATTTAATAAGGGTGAAGAGTTCTTTCTTAAACGTATAACAAAAGGTCTTCCATCTAGACTTGCTGAAGGAACTATTGCTACTACCGACCAACAGAACTTGGTCAATTTATCTATTGTTGACACTGGTTCTCCTGTGCCCATAGGTCTTGGGTTAGCCAGACAATTAATAAAGTCTGGTACTTTGTTAAATCATAGGGGTGCTGCCTATGCCATGCCCGTTTGAAAATTTCTGAAAGGGCTGCTCAAAGCCTTGCTTTAGTAAAAACTCTTACTGTTTCATACTTGTACTTTCTTATTGATTTCTTGCATTAATTTGGCCTCTCTTTTTTGTAGTTCCTAATTGATTTCAACTAGATGTTAAAGAAGTATGATGCACTTCGATGTTCTTCAAATGACGTAAAAGATGATTTTGAATGCTTGAAGAAATCCTTGTTTGACTCCCAACAAGCATTGAAAAATTAGAAACAATCTTGGGAGAACAAAATAAAAATTATTGAGGATGGTCAGAAGAAGGCTGAGAATGAGGCTGTTGCAATTCGGAGACAAGTCTCTGAGTTGGATAAGAACTTTGTTACTGAGAAGTCCAAGAGGATGAAAGTTAGAGAGGTTTGTTTCAAAAAGGGATGGAAGAAGGCCATATCAGTTGCTTCTATCCACATTGACTATGTGAAGAAAAAGTGTTATAAGCTTTTACTCAGACATAATCCTGGTTCCCCACAAAACTTGTATGAGGAAGTGGAAGATGATGTGGGGTTAGGGGATTCCACCCTTGTTCTAGAACCTACAGCCGACCAACTGCAGACAGTTTCTTAGTCTTCTCTCCCCACCACTTCCGATAAAATAACTCCACCCACTCCTTTCTCCAATTAAGTTGAAGCTAGAACTGATGCGGAGAAGGTGTAGACTTGCTCGACAATAAGCCTTTTTTTTTGTCTTTATCTTCCCTTTATTTTAATGCATTTGTAACTTTATTTTACATCAATAAAAAGAGTATTTCCTTCCTCTGCACTTGGCATCTTTTGATTATTACTCTGTACTCTTTCTTATGTTGTTAATTGGATATTTCATGACTTTTATAGTTCATGGACAAAATGGATCAATTTTCTTCTACTGACTCTGAGCTAATCAAGAGATGTAATAATATATTCAAGGCTAGTCATATAACTTTGTTCGAGGAAGATCCGTTGAATTTTCTCGGGGATGATGTTTTTTTATCAAAAGAAATCTTACTTATACTTCAAGTGTCTTCTTAATCGGGTAGTGACTAAAAATGTAGCTTACTTCGAAATGATTTAAGATCTTTAAGAAAATCATAAAGAAGCCAAGCCTCTTCTGCATGCTGATTATGAGAAGAAGTACAAAGCTCTAAGTGAATTTTTGGATTTTGAGGAAAAATTAGAGAGATATGCCTCTAATTTTAGGAAGAAAAAGTTTTTGCTCAAGTGTGAAGTGGATGAGGCTAGGGTCATTGCCAAGTTATTGGAGGAAGAAAATAATAGTTTAAGAGAGGAGCTGAACTCTTTGAAGGTTCCCTCAACTACTGCTGTTGTTGATGAGGGAGTCTCATTTTGGAGACTGATATGCTAATCTAAGGGAAGAACTATAGGCTTTAAAAAATCCAAACCTTCCACCTCCTCCCAATGAAGAGCAATACCTAGTCGAGATGCAACGAATGAAATCAGGACTCAATAGACACTTGCAAATCAAGTTGTACAAATAAAGGTCATGAATTTATCCATTGTTGAGATGTACCAAAAGATCCAAACCCAGGGCAAGAAAATGGCCATATAGTCTCCTCAACTGCAAATCAAGGATGGAGTGCTGAAGAAACTACAAGACGAGGTTGAAAGGTTAACTTTCGAGTTTCACAAGTAACCTATAGATGTTTGGATGTAGGGGTACAATGAGGCCCTTTGTCATTTTGATGAATGATTTAGTCAAGCTCAGCTCGAAGGCTATAAATGAGGATTGACCAATTCCCTAATAGTTAGGAAGGTTGATCATAACAATAGATTATGGTATTGGGATGATGTAGGGATTTTAGAGTGTCAAGAGCCTCCTTTTAAATTAGATATCAGCTGGATCCCAATAAAAACCATTCCCCAATGCCTGATCTCCAAATACTTAGAGGATTATGGTCTGCATGACAACCTAGAAATAGTTCAACCCCCTCATCTGTTAGATGCTCCGATCAACATCAATAGGTGAATGCTTTAAGATTTATACTTCATTTACTCCCCATAAAAATTAGATGACCATCCAGCAGGCATGGAACCAGCACCAAGCTCCTCTAAAGATGAAGGAAAGCATCCAGTAGAATAATCTTTAAGAATAATTCGTTCTTGTATTTCATAATATTTGAATGTAATCATCTTATGTATAGAAATTAATGTCGTTTGACTAACTTATCTTGTTACTTTCTATATGCTTAAATGTCTTCGTTATTTCGTTAGTTATACTGACACACTTAGACATTTGCCTAAATTTAGTATCAGTTACTAATGAGATTATCATAGGTTCTACTGATATACTTAGATTTCTAAGTTTAATACCAGTTACCATCGATGTGGCCATAGGTTCTACTAGTGCACCTAGATTTAAATCCAGGTTTAACATTAGTTACCCGTGGTATTTCCATAGGTTCTACCAATGCACCTAAATTTTTAGGTTTAGCACTAGTAGTGACCAAGCATATGTGAAAAATGTGTCTACATTCCTGTTTCGAAATCTTCACAACGTTGGTCCTCTATTTTGCTCAGTTTGGATAAAACTTGTTAATTTTTATACTGAGTTTTATCCCTGATTTTTCTTTTTGACCAAGTGCTTAGGGTTAAAATCTTATTTTGAATTGGATTTGTGTTTGTTTTGTTGATCAAGTATCTCTTTTTTGTACCACGTCCGACCAATTAGTGCATCTCTATCGACCAAGTATTGGGTATGTATATCTCCAATATGCCCCCGAAAAAAATCAAAACCAAATGGAAAAAAAAACTAAATTATTATTGATACAGAAGAAAATTTGTTATAAAAAATATTGCTCTCTACATTAGTGGTAGTACTTCCTAAGATGCTCTTCATTCCAAGGATTTTTAAATTCATCCCCTCCAACGTTTTAATTCGATAAGTTCCTGGTCAAAGAACAGCTGAGAAACGATAAGGCCTATGCCAATTCTCTTCTAGCTTGTTGGTCTTCTGAATCACCTTCTTAAGAACATAGTCCCCTTCTTTTAAGTTGGTCGGCTTCATCCTTTTATTATAAAAGCATTTCGTTTATTATTTATAAGCAGCATTTCTCAAAGAAAAATCTTCACGAACTTCTTCCAACATATTTAGGTTTAGCCTTCGCATAAATCACTCAGAGGATAGTCAAAGTTCAACACTCTATGAGTTGGCAAACCTATTTCAGCTGGTATGACTGCTTCATTTCCAAATTCCAGCATCTATGGTGTTTTTTAATGGCAGCTCTCGGAGTTATCCGGTATGCCTAGAAAAATGAGTGCAATTCATTTATATAATTCCATTTAGCATCATCACATCTTTTATTCAACCCATTGAGTAAAGTTTTATTTGTTACCTCGGTTTTCCCATTGTTTTGAGGATATCCTGGAGCAGAGTGAAGCTTTTGAATCTTGGATTGGGCACAATATACTGCAAACTCTTCATTATCAAACTTAGTGCCATGGTCACTGATGAAGGCATAAGGTAATCCATATCTATAAATGATGATTTTCCCGATAAACTGGTAAACTTTCTCGTAAGGCATATCCACTAATGGTTCTGCTTCAACCCATTTTGTGAAATAGTCAACAACTACGACCAAGTACTTAAATCTTCCTCAATGGTCAGCAGTGGCCTGACAAAGTCTATCCCCTAAATAGAAAATGGCTAAGGTGAGGTAATGGAGGTCAAAGCTGCATGTGGTGTTTTACGAGTATTGGAGAACTTCTGGCACTTGACAGTAATACCCTTGAGTATTCATTCATTATAGTAATGATCTTCCTGCTACTTGAGCTCCACAGGATCCTTTATGAACTTCTTCTATTAGATCTTTAACCTCTGTTGGGTGAACACATCGCTTGAGGGTAGCTGTTAATCCTCTCATTTATAGAACTCCTTTGTCTAACACATACCTTTTTACTTTATACTTGAGCTTTTTGGCCTCAATAGAGTCTGTTGGAAGTAATTATTCTTCAATATAAGCTCTGATGGGATCCATTAAGGATGGTCCCGTGTCTACTGTAATGAAAGTAATCATCAAATCTTCATCAATGCTTCGATTGCCAAAAATTTCATTGGGGAATGGTTCTCCTGAGCTTAATTCTGGTCACTGATGTCAGTCTGGCAAGTGCGTCAACTCGAGCGTTGTCCAGTCTGGGAATTCTGCTCATCCGAATAGTAGGCACTTTTATTATAACCTCCAATGCTTTGGCTATGTGTCTTATCATTAGTTCTCCTTTGGCTCCATACAAACTCAAAATTTAGTTCACCGCTAATTGAGAATCACTATGTGCCACAACTTGTTCTACGTTCAGTGAATGAGCTAAACTTAGGCCCACAATGATACCTTCATACTCTGTTTTATTATTTGAGGGATGAAATTGGAATCGCAATGCATATTCAATGTATATCTCGTCAAGGGTGTTGAGTATTACACTTGCTCCACTTCCTGATGCACATCAGGATCCATCTACGTACAAGTTCCATATGGGGATACTATTTTCAAACACTTGGTATGTTAATATCCCATGATGAAATACTTTGATTCTTTCCTCCTCATATCTTTTGTCCACCTCCTACATCCTGGTTGATGTCTCTGGTAAGTCAACACAACTTCTTTTGAGCTTCTCTCCAATGGGGTGTGTTTGGACTGGTAGTCGATGATAACTTTTTTTGGGCTTTTCCCTATTTGGGTTTGCTTTGCCTTAATGTTCTGTTGCTCGGGAAGCTCTGAATAAGTTAATTCAACAATAAAGTCTTCCACAGCTTGGCCCTTCAATGAGGATCTTGGCTCATATGAAATATCGTACTCCTCAAGTTCTACTGTCTAATACATTAATCTACAAGACTTCTCTAATTTATGAAGAGCTTACCGAAGAGGCATGTCGGTGTATACCACAATGGTATGTTCTTGGAAGTAAGGTTTCATCCATGTTGATGCCTCAATCAATGCCAAATATCATTTCTCCAAGCGTGGATATCTAATTTTGTCTCCTTAGAAGGCTTTGCTTGTGTAGTAAACAGGCTTTTACACTCTGTTATGTTTTGATATCTAGGCAGAATTTACAACTGACTCAGAGACAACTAAGTATAAATATAATTTTTCTCCCAATATTAGTTGGGAAAGTAATGGAGGTGATCCCAAATACTTTTTCAATTTCAAAAAAGATTTCTCACATTTATCATTCCATTCAAAACTCTTCCTTAAGATTTTAAAGAATGGTAAACAGTTATCTATAGCTCGGGATATAAATTTGTTCAATGCTGCTACTCGCCCAGTAAGCCTTCGCACATCCTTTTTACAGGTCAGAGACTGCATTTCAATCAACACCTTGATTTTGTCAGGGTTAGCCTTAATTCCCCTTTGATTCACTATCTACCCGAGGAACATCCCTTCTTGGACACTAAATATGCACTTGGTCAGATTCAACTACATCTGGTGCTTCTCCAGTTGATCAAAGGTTTGGATGAGATCGGCAATATGATCAGATGCTCTCTGGCTCTTCATCAACATGTCATCTATGTATACCTCCTTGTTTTTGCCTATTTGTTCCTCAAAGACTTTGCTCACCAACCTCTGGTAAGTATCACCTACATTTTTCAAACCAAATGGCCTAACATTATAACAATATGTTTCTCGGGGAGTAATAAAAGAAGTACTTTTCCAATCTTCGGGCTTCATCTTGATCTGGTTATAACCAAAATATGCATCCATGAAACTCAATAGTTCATGCCCAGAGGTAGCATCAACAAGTTGGTCAATTCTGGTCAAAGGAAAGTGGTCTTTTGGGTAGGCTTTATTCAAATCTGTAAAATCCACACACATGCTCCATTTGTTATTTTTATTTTTCACCATAACTACGTTACCCAACAAATCTGGATATTTCACATCTTCAATAAATGAGGCATTTTTAAGTTTCTCTACCTCCTCTTGGATAACCTAGTTTTTTGGGGGGCTAAATACTCTACGCATTTGCTTTATTAGCTTGGAATCCTTTTTGATGTTGAGCTCATGACAAAGGAAATTAGGATCAATCCCAGGCATCTCCCCATGACTCCAAGAGAACACGTGCTTTCATTGCGCCACGAACGTCACTACCTCCTATTTAAGAATAAGGTATAGAGTTGATACTACCTGTGTAGTTCGCTCCAACTTGTCATCATCTAAAATGATATTATCCATTACCTCTACGATTTGGACTTTTACCAATTTTGTCTCCTCTCTTGGATATAAAGTTTCCACCTCAAAGTCTCTATTGGGCTCAGGAATATCCACTTGGTAAGTGGTGGTCTTCCTCTTTATTTCTTCTAAATTTTCTTGCTCAACAGAGGAGTAATAACATTCTCGAGCTATTTTCTGATCACCCTTGACCACACCTACATAAAAATTGGTCAGGAACTTTTAGCATTAATGAACTATAGATGGAACGACTTCAAATTTCTTCAATCCTACCCTTCCCATGATCATATTGTAGGTGGAATGAACATTCTTTTCCATTATAAAGAAATGTATCTTCTCTGTTGGACTTATTGGCCAGGTGCCAATCAACACTTCCAGCTTGATTGTGCCCAAGGAAAATACTTTTTCACCAGAAAAACCTATTAGGGGCCTATGGTAATGGTCTAATTGGCTAAGCTTCAACTCCAAACTATCAAAGCATGGATAAAACATAATGTCCACCGATCTACCATTCTTAACCAATACCCTGGAAACAATTATATCTTGCATTCTGACCTTGATTACTAAGGGATCATCATTGGGATAAAGTACCTCTGAAAGGTCATTTTTGGAAAACCCAATCATTAAGGCCCTGTTTGGTTGCAAAAATTATTTGATTATGTAAATTGGTTCATTGCGAATTAATGAATTGTAAACTAGTAGATTTGAAATGAGTTTAAATCCAATTTTACGCAATGTTTGATAATGTGAAATTTATGTTAAGGTTCGATAAGGAAAAAAGATATAAACAAATTATGGGGGAGGGAGAAGGGGAGTGGATGTAAAGAGAGAGAGAAGCATGAACTTTACGTGATTTCTATTTCAAATGGATGCCTTTCACATTTTTTGTGAAATGATCAAATTTCAAATTTTACACATGAGCTAAAATGGGACAATTAATAAATCATTTCATTAATGAAACCAAACACAATTAATGGATCAATTTATAAATGAGACAATTTATAAATTGGCCAATTTGCAAATTTGGGACAACCAAACGGGGCCTGATTTTTCTCTGTTAACTTTCCTTGGCATGTCTTCCTCGGCTAGATTGATCATTTGAATATAGGAGCACGCTTGATCTTCTCCTCCTGTATGTCCACATGTAATCATCTCGCAATTAGAAGATCCAAAACTAAGCATGATTACCTCACGTTCTGGTTGCCTGGGTCTTTTAGGCAGGTCGGGATCATATTCTTGATCGTATTTATGAGTTCTCTTTTTCTCATCCCTAGGATTGCATGGAGATTTTAGTTTTCTCCGAGATCCATGGTTATCCTTCTAATCAACAAACCTATCCATTTTTCCTCTTCGGATGAAGGTTTCAATCTCATTCTGCAGAGCAATACAATGATCTATCACATGCCCATGGTCCCTATGAAATTCACAATACTAGGATTTTTCTCTCTTTTCAGTAGGTGCTCTTAACTTCTCAGGCCAACGTACTACTTTGGTATGCTTTATTTCTTCCAAAATATGGTGAATACCCATTGTTAATGCAGCATAATTGTTGTATTTTTTAAGCCTATCAGTGTTCACCTTTTTCTTCAATTTCGTATGCTCCTTTCGCTCCTTTATCTCGGTTTTGCCTTCAGATTTTATACTTGAGTTTTGTTTGGCGTCCATGGCTTCCTTAGCATTCATTATCTTAGTTGCTTTAGCCATCAATTATGTCATTATCTTTAGAGGATATTTGGCAAGTGTGTAGTAAAGCTTCTCGGGAAGTAATCCACTCATGAGGGCTATAATAGTTATTTTCTCCATGTAGTCAATGACTTCCAACTTCTCGTTGTTAAAACGAGTAATATAATCTATGGTACTCTATCTTACCCTTTGCCTTACACTTAGCAAATGAGCTGCTCTTTTCACCGGTTTGTCTCCAAAGCAGAAGTTACCAATAAATAGCTGAGCGAGTAGGTTGAAACTAAAAATCTGTCCCTGAGAAAGGTTATTGTACCAAATTTTAGTAAGCCTTGTAACTGTTCCTGAAAATTCCCTGTATCTCATTTCATTAGGAACAATACAGATATCAGTTGATGCTTGGTACTGCTCTATATGAAGAACATGATATGTTTTCCAATTATACTTTGGAGTAACCACGGGATCTTTAAACTTTGAAGGAGTAGGAAAGCCTGCAACATCTTGCATAAAAGGAGATCCTTTCACAAAACTTCATTGCAAAGGATTTTTTTTGCCTTTGATATTTCCCCAGCCTACCTTCCAATCGTTGAATAGATCCATCCCATTCATTATTACCAGTAGCATTACCAGCATCAGATTTATTTATTGCAGCTCGGTTGTTATGACTAAATGTTTGTGCTAAATTATCCTCCTATAAAGTTTGTTCGGTACGGACAAATTGTCGAGCGTCTGATCTGGATTGGGCTGGTCCTTCACGTTAATCGGTTGGTCATTGAGAATTTCTCTACAATGACCTAGGAATATATCTACTCCCCATGGGTCCCAGATGATCAAAGTGAGATGCTCTACTCAATCTTTCCAAAGCACTCAATCTTTTAATAGTTATAGATTGTTCATTATATAGTTCTGAAGTTATAAGTGAATAACTTTCTCCTAGACGGTAGGACGTATCTCTAGTAGTCCCATTTCCTAGAGGTGGTGGTGCCATATTTCCATGAGCAGATAAGGAAGGAGATCCAGCGTGCAGTGTTTGAGCTAATTGCCTAATGGTATCTTGCATAGCCTCTTGTCCTCTAGAAAGACTAGCCAGGATTCCCGTCAGATCGTTGTTTATTGGTGGAGTAGATTGGATAGGAGGAATTCCATCATTCCTGGTGCTTGATTCGGGAACATCAGTCATGTTGGGTGAATGAATGAGTGAAAATGTTTAGCAATACATTTCCCATAGACAACACTAATCTGTTGATATAAAAAAATAGACTATGTCTAATTAATTAATCACAGATAATATTTGTTAGTAAAAGAAAGAGATAAAGAGATTTTTAAAGTGGTTCGGCCTATGAAGAAAAGCATATGTCCACTGTGCTTCTTATTGTCTGGTATTTCTCTTTCAATCACTTGCCCTTCACGAAGGGATTACAACGTATTTATAGACCAGGAGGGAGACCAAGAGATGGAATGCCTTTATAAATTAGGCATTTACATAGGTATAGATGGTCCATAATGTTTCTAGCTATTGGCATTTTGTTGATAGTGTTAGTTGGCCTCCCTGCTGTTGCTCAGGCTTCCTGGCATTGGTCGGCATCCCAGTATGATGGTTGGCATTCCAGTATGATGATCGGCATTCCCATCCTTGGTCAGTAGTTATGCCTTGGTGACTAGGATTATTGCCAAAGTGGATGATGCATTTATATTTCTGATTGGTTTACGTAAGTGGATAGTTTTTGGTATCAACAGCTAGTAAAAAAATTTCATGATAACTTAATGACTTACAATTGAGTAGAAGCAAAGAAATAGTGTTTAGGCATGAATTCACATTCAATAAGATGAATTAAAGGTTCTTAAGACTCTGTCATACTTACATATCCTACTAGATGGAAGGGAAAATCTTAGCACCATGGTCAATCAGTCAACTATATAACCACAAATATTTAATGGCATGAGAAACTATATATATATATATATTATATGAGAGGGGGGTGTTTTACTGTTCCAAAAAATTAACGGTTCGGATCAAATTTTTTGGACCGATCTAAGGGTTCCAGATTGTGCCATGTCAGATTGTACCATTTTGACATGGCAAATGAGACAACTTACCCTTCCAAACCCGTTGCCCTCCCCGACTTATCAATATCTGCCCCTCTCTCCCTCTCACGAACTACCCCTCCAAACCCTACCCCTCTCTCCATCTCACGAACCATCCCTCTAGCCACCGCGCAGCGCCGCCCCACCTCACCCCGCCCCGCCCCGACCCTTCCTCCTATCGTCTTTGCGCTGCCACGCTCATAGGTAATATATGTTTCTTCTACACACACACAAAATTGCACCTTATCTGCCTCTTTCTTACACGCGTTTGATGGTGAGATTTCTAAATTTCTGATGGTTCAATTTTTTTAACTCCCAATTGATGCTGCAATTTTCTTCAAATTTTTTTCGTGCAGATCTTTCAATGATTCAAGGGAAAAATTTCTTCTTCAATGATTCAAGGTGAGATTTTTAAATTTCTGATTATTTTTTTCATTCAGATCTGTCAATGATTCAAGGGTTTTCTGAAGTTGTTTTAGAAATCTGGGTTACACCCATTGAGATTTTGTGATATTCTTGAATTTAGGGTTTCAAAATTTGATTTGGGGGTTTTCTAGATCAAATTAGGGGAATTTTTTTTTTCATTCAGATCTGTCAATGAATTTGTGATATTCTTGTATTTAGTGTTTCAAAATTTGATTTGGGGTTTTTTTAGATCAAATTAGAGGCAATTTTTTTTTCTTCATTCAGATCTGTCAATGTTGCAATGGTTTTTGTCCTTTTTTTAGAAATTTGGGTTACACCCACTGAGATTTTGTGATATTCTTGAATTTAGAATTAAAGGCAATTTTTTTTTCATTCAGATCTGTCAATGATTCAAGGGTTTTCTGATTTGGGGGTTTTCTGTCTTTTTTTTAGAAATCTGGGTTACACCCATTGAGATTTTGGGAGTGTTTTTTTGCTTTTTCAATAATGTATGGGTTGAGTTATTCAGAGCTTACTTCCAATACTGTGAGTGTTTTTTGATTTTGAATAATTTTTGTTAGTTTCTACTTTTGCTTTTATAATTTACGAATTTAGTGTTCTTGAAGATTTTTTTTCACATGTTATATTCCATATGCATGACAAAATAATCAACGGATTTTTTGGGGAAACCTTTTAAAAAATATATGATTTGATACCATGTTATCTTTGAATCTTGAAGTTTTTTTTTTTCACATGTTATATTCCATATACTTGACAAAATAATTAACTGATTTTTTTTGGGAAACCTTTTAGAAAATATATGATTTGGTACCATGTTATCTTTGAATGTTTAATGGCATAAAAAATTATTATATATACATCTATGTATGCTTACATGTATAAAATTTATCGACATAAAATTTATTTGTCTACTTTTATTGGGTCTCGAGTATGGAATTTTCCTAATTGAACTTCTACTCAACATCATGGAATCGAATTTTCCAAAATAATGTCAAATGCCAGTATAATAATAATATCCTAGTATAAGTTTGTGGTATTTTTATAACTGTAAAACTTGGACTGAACTTATTCAAATTGGCCTCAATACTAAAATTGAGAGTGTGGATCTATTAGATTATATGTCTGGGAATTTAGGGGTTCAAGTGGTTTGATGGATTTGTTTTTCATCTCTATGGATTTTTCGAATTTCTTTTTTGGTTTTAAGGTACTAATTTAGTTTCCATCTCCCATATTTATTGCCCCCCACCCCACCCCACCCCAAACTCACAAAGATAAGGCTGTTGTGCCTATGATTATAATAAAGAATAAAGTTGTTCTACTTTTCATTTTAATGAATGATACTTTTGTAGGATTTCATTGCTTGGATTCTCCCCCCTCTAGTGAATATTCAACCCTCAATGGCTGAGAGAATCATTTGACAATAATATATTTGAGGCATATTACATGCTTTGAGATCTCCATATTCATCCCATAGTCCATTGAATTAGCATTCAGTTGTTCTGTTGCTATCCCTATTGTTAATAGTTTAACGATGTTTTTTTTCTTCTTTGGATTCACTACTTTCTTAGTATCTTAGACCTTATAAAGGAAGGATGTTACATACCCCTGTTTCATTGTTTATAGACGAATTTTCCTTTTTTTGTTTCTATACTATGAGAATACCTATAGGGAATTGAATCCAGTTGATTGTAATAAGTTCTATAAATAGAAAATTTCATTGCTCTGTTACATTGCTCTGTTACTCAAATGCCCGACTTGATACAATTTTTGGTACTAATTCTAACTCACATATTCTATCTTTTGTATGTTTTTTCACATAAACTAATTCTAACTCACATAAACATGGCCTTTTGTGAAGGTTTATCCTTTTCCTTCTAACTCCCATAAACTAATTCTAACTTACATAAACTAATTCTAATTCTAACTCACATCATATATATATTATATTTATGTTCGTGTATGCACGGTTTACTTCGTATGGGGATGAACAACTCATGTCTATATGATTTCTAAGCTGCTATATTGATTGGTTGAATGTGATTTTGTCTCGAGACTACACCCACTCATTTGTTGTATCGGTAGATATGTGATGTGTAGTTTATTCTTCTTATATCCACCCTTTCTTTTTTTTTCTTTATGTTTTTTTTAGAGGGTGGCTTTTATCCTTCTCCATTCTCATAGACAGTGGTTGTTTTCAATTTCTGATGAAGTTATCATATATTACCAAGTAGACTAGAATAATATTAGCTTCCCTCCCAACATCTCTCATTATATCTGATTCATATATCATTTTGTTAAAAACGGGAGTCCAAATTAGTAGCATTTGAAATTGAAAAAGGAGTTGTTATCTTTTAAGCGTGTTTTCTTTGAATGTATATGACTAATTTATGAATTTAATTTGATTGTGATTATTTTATGGTAGTGGAATCCATCATTATCCTCGACATAAGAAACCACAACGAACTCCATAGACTCCAGCTTGCTATGATTTCCATTGGGGTTTAAGTTCAGTGCATGAGCGCTTGAGATGGAGCTAGATGTTGTCACATGGATCAAACCAAAATTGGGTATATGGGTTTGTGTTGGTGATGATGACGGAAGAGAGAGCACAATCCAATGAAGCTTCTCGAGATATTTGGCAGATAAGTTAGAGGCAAGTGTTGTGCAAGAAAATGAAATGCCGATTCACTTATGTATGGATGCAAGGGGAGGTTTCAGAATATGATTTTCATTTTTCATGAAGGTGATAATGGGGGATTACTTATAGGACTTACCATCTTCCTCTAAATTCACAATTCCGGAGCAGATTTTTTTTAGACAGCTGTTGTTGGATATGCTTGGGGACTGGAGAATGGAAGCAATTGCGGTTCACATTCGGTATTGCCTTCATCAACACAATGTATAGCCTCCACTCTTCATTGGCGAAGGTATCTCTCCCCGTCACTTTTTCGCATTACAACACAATTATATTGCTATTCCCTGACACCTTTTGTTTATATAATAGATTACTACTGATGATGATGTTCAGTTCTGGTATACACTGTGCTGCTGCTACTGTTCGGTTATGTTGATGCTACTGCTACAATAACAACATAGCAGCCATGCCACTATAATACCATAACACTATATTTTTCATATTGTCAGGTTTGTGTGTTGTGAATGGTGACAATGGTGCACATTTTTCATATTATTTTTCATATAAATACCTATTTTTTAGCATTGTTTTCGACCAGGAGTTTAAACGGATAGGCATTGCTTTTTTTTACTTCAAAGCTAAGGTTTTAAGCATGTGTGTTTGGATTTGGGGCATTACGCATTATAATTTTGAAGCTATTATATACTCCTATTTCCTTTTTAGTGTCAATAATTTAGTATGAATTTTTTGCTATTGTTGTTGTTAGGGAGAGAAAATGGTCCCGTAAAATTACTAGAGCTGGCAAAACATTGTGAAAGGAGCTGGAAAGAGGTTTTAACTTAAGAGTTGTAACTCTAGGATATCTATTAGTCCGAATGCTCCCAATCTCCTGGGCTTTCATGTACCAGCGCCTTTAATTCCAGTAATACCTCTAGGGTCTGTGTTTAACTAAATCTTCAGCTAGATAGACCCCATCGTGTGTGGATTGGTTGTGGTTCACAAGGTTTCTGGAAACTCATCAGTAATGAAAAGATCCCATATTATTGTGGAAAAGGTCATGAAGAAATCAAATTTATCTTTAAATATCCCTCACAGCTGAAGCCAAGGGAAAATAAAGTTAGCAAGGAGATAATCACTGAGCCTATATATGTGGAGAAACAGAAGGGAAAGAATAAAATCGAGGTATAAATTGTTGGTCAAGAAATCGGACCAATACAAGAAGTGACTCAAGAAGAGCCTGACATGTCCCTAATCACACATTTGGTTCAACCAATAGAAGTCTCTAATCAATTCAAAATCAAGCAAAAGAAGTCTCAGATATTGAAAACTGTAATGTTTCCCCAAGAGGCACCCAACTTCTTAAAATGGAAAATTACAATGATCCATATAAAGAATGCCATTCTGACTTTCACAGAAAAAAGAAGATTGTCGCGTTGGTAGAGGACCATTCTGACTCTCACAAAAAAAAAGAAGATTATCCCATTGGTAGAGGAATTAAAGTCCTTCTCAGTTTGTTTTGATGTCAAATGGAAATCATACCAGAAGGCAAAAACATTAAGGAACAAGAAGGAGCATGAAGCAATCAAAGAAATCCCTTTAGTTGACTATCCTAAAAAAGGCATCAAACCAAAAAAGACTCCCTGATTACATTTGAAATTCTTAATACTATTTATATCCCTTGCAAGAATCTCATATGGTGTTTGTCATCCCACCTTATGTCAACAGGTGATGAATCAACCAATGTTGGGAATTGAATGAAGACTGTAAGTCTTTTATTGAAATTTTTTCATCTTATTCAATAATTAAATACATTACAAAAATTATGTAAGTGCACACATTAATATATACATTACAAAAATTATATTGCATTTGACATATGAGAAGTGTGGATGTAAAATCTAAATTCGGTCTCATTTTTCTTACATATTTTGTAACTAACAAACTTACACGGGATGATTGGAGACATTCATCTTGAAGTTTACATTGGTAGGTTCTCATACATTTCAGGCAGGTTTTAGATTTTGTTTCAGTTTATCCATATGTTTCTATTATGTGCATACATCTTAAAAAGACTCAATTTTTGGTATTATTTACATTAGCATTAAAACTATTAGTTAATAATTTATCCAATGATTTATTATTTACATTAGCATTAAAACTATTAGAATTAAAACTAAACCATAATATTCAACTTGATATTGTGGCCATCTGCATATATGCATATGGAAAATATTCAACATGCTCTCCATGCATAATGAAATGGCACAAGCAATTAAAGAGAGCTCGGCTCAAGGAAGAAATGGCTTACCAATACAAAATTGCCAATTTTGATTGAGGTTGCATCTGCTATTCAGAGAAGATTGGACCTAAGGATGTAGCAGCTATACAAAATTGGCAATTTTGGGGAATATTTGTACGTATTGATGTCGACCAAGGATGCAGCTGCTATCCACTTTTTTTATAATTTCCGGGGATTATTGGGACATGATATGATTTACTTCTTGCTGATTTTTGAATTGTTCGATATATCAGGTATACTGCATCCCCCTGTTTTGATCTCCATTACACAGTTGCGGCCAATGTTCGATATATCAGGTATATTTCGATATATCAGGTATATTCCTTATGCAATTTTTGTATATTGTATGAGTTGTCTCTCATTATTATTTATTTTTTAAATTACGTTGCAATAAATTATTTTGTTTTTAATATCATACATACTTTCGTAGGTCGGTCCTACATGTGGTTGAGTATGAGGGTAAATATCTATCTAAACTGTTTTTGATATCATACATATTTCCATATCAGTATGTATTTATACATCTCATGACTTTTTAGAGTGGTGACTTTGTATAACATATGAGGGTAAATAGCTATCTAAATTGATTTTTTTTAACTACCATTATTCTAAATGTTATTTATATACGTTACCATGGAATTATTTTACACTTCTTAACTAGGGATTAAGTAATTACTTCTTAACTAGGGGTTGAGTAACTTTTACTCGAGGTTTGAGTTGGTTATATTTTTAGACTCATGTTTCTCAAGGCCTAATGTTTTGAAGACTTAATGTTAAAAGAATGGTGTAATTTTGTTTAATCAAATATTTGATGAGGTGGTGGTGAGCTACAGTGTTGTACATTTTTTGGATATGATATATGTATTTCATGATGTTGGTATTTCAAAGTTCATCAATGGTATGTTCGTAAACATCACTCTCATCATGAATTCTACATATATTTGTTGACATATGACTCATAAGGCCAAGCTTCAGAATGACATATGTTCAAGGTCTCGATAGACAAGCTCAGGTGGATGAAATGTATTATCTTTTCTATTCTATAGATATTCTATTGGTTGATTTTTTGTTTCTTACATTATTTAGAATTTCGACATGATATTTCTATATTACTTGCATATACAGTTATTCTCGGTCAATATTCTCCACAAGTTGTCACCTGGATAATCTCTAAAGCTTGGAAGGATATGGCATTATGATTCAACGAGGATGATGAAGAAGAAAAATAACCGTCTAAAGCCCTCGAACCTAAGTTGATATATATATATGATTTTTTTACAAACTTTGTTTTGTTGAAGTATTTGTTAGATAAATTTGAGATAATTGAATATTATTGGATTGGTTGTTATCCCTTAAGAGGGTGGAAAGTCCAATAAATAAAGGAGATTATGTCCAATTTTTTTAAATGGACATTTCATTTTTTTGAGGTACAATGTGAATTAAGTTGATGAATATTATATATTTCATGTTATATGTGAATTTGTTTGATGAATGTAGGCTATTTGAATGTTGGAAAATTTGTTATTTATTAAGCATGGTGGATAGTTCTATAAACAAAGGGGATTATGGACAATTTTTTAAAATTTACACTTTGTTTTGTTGGGGAACGATATTTTTTCCGTTTTGCAATTACGTACTTTGAAAATTTTTGTCGTTTCGCGATTAAGTACTTTCGAAATTTTCGTTATGCCTTCAGGCACGGGCATTTCGCTAGTATATATATATATATATATATATATATATATATATATATATATATATATATATATATATATATATATATATATATATATATATCATACAATATATATACTAACAAAAATAATTTAAGATGTGCTGTATATTTGTCAAATAGTTCACAGAGAGCACAAGCTGGCAGTTAACAACCAACACTACACATGTGCACATAGTTGTCATGGGGATTCCTAGACCGACAACTTCCCCACTTATTTAAAAGGCTTGATGCTCTATCTCATATATGCAAAAGAAGAATATATAGGCTGAACTGAACATGCCAATTATTCGCCAACAAAGGATACGGATCCAGCTAAACATGACATTTTGCATGCCTTAATGGTATAATATAGGAAACTGTAACAACACACACAAAGCATCATTTACTTTTCTTTTGTGGTAAAAAATTTTCTTGATTTGGAAATGAGAAGGGGGAGAGTTGTTTTCAAAATCAATCTTGAGACAGAATTATGCGAATACATCCTGATCAAATACTCCAAGGAAAATTATAGAAAATGATGTGAAGAAGACGTTATAAAGTGTTGATTGCCAATGTTTGTATGCAGGTTGTCTAGAGATGGACACATATGCTTGAAGAAGAAAATACTGAAACCAAAGGAAATGTTCTTGTAAAAGAAATGGCATATCTGTTAAAAATATAAAAAAAAAACATTAGTTTTCTCGTTTATTTTGCTAATGATTGATGGCTAAATTATCTGCTGATAAGTACATAAAAGGGGCATAAACATAATCAAGAAAACTTATATATAATGGTTGAGTACCTAATGTCAAGCTCTAAAAACATGTCTTTCACATCACCTCTAGAGCGTAAGTAAGCAATTTCTCATATATAATTATATCCAACAAATGTGTACTCAAGTGCTAGCGTTCTATGGATCTACATGATATACTCAACAAATTGATTCTTCATTATGGAATCTATAGCTTAATTTTTGGTTTAAGTGTCTCTCCGGAATTTGTTATGCATTAAGCAAAGAATTATAACAAAAAGTCCCAAAATCCCCAAATCAATAAAATGCATTCAAAGCAGTATAACATCAGAATGAAATGATATATAAAAAATCAATATAACAGCAGAAATCACTATAAGAAAGTAATATAACAAAAAGTCCCAAACTCACTCTCGATTCATAATTACAATAATTATAAAGAACCATCCCGATACAATCGAAAACTACCATATTGCCCACAACGAGTGGCATAACAGACCCAAGACTAAAAAAAGCACAACGAAAGCCTAAAATTAAACACGCTGCAAAATTAAGGGTGCATTAATCTAATCCGAATCTGATTTTTTTATAAATAAATTGCATTAGCTTTTGTAACTGAATAAAAAAATGATAAGTATCTACACAAGTGTATATGATGTGTAAATACAAATATTCTAATCAATAATGACAGCCTGGATACAATATTTATATAAATCGTCACACCTTTATGGATGAAGAGCCTATCATTTGAATAATTTAATGACCAATTAACCAAGAATAGGGAACTAATATGACTATAATCACCCTAGAGTGCTCTTATATCTGAATTGTGCAAAATATTTTCCAAGGTTACTATTTTCATGTGATTATACCATCAAAAAAACGTACGGAGTTGCAAATATAATTTATTCAACATGAGAATTCTTGATAGACTAGTCAATAGGTCAAGTTGTGTCGTCAGTTTTTTTATTGTATAGTTTTTGGACATTTAAATGAATTTTTATCCATAAACAACCGAAATTAAAGCACATAACTCAAACTGTACATATATATATATATATATATATATATATATATACACACACACACACACACACACACACACATTAAACACGGGTTAATGAGCTATAAATAGGGTAAATTTTGCACAAAGAAGGTCATGCATACACACACACGCACAAAGATTGAAACCATATATGTATATATATATATATATACACATTCACACATTGAAATGAAGATTTTACACATAAACAACATAAAGATAACTCAAAATGTACACACACACACACACACACATAGAGAGAGAGGTTTGAAGCATAATTAAGTACTTAGGGTTTAGTGAAAGAATTGGCCGAAACATGCACCGATTGTGATTACAAAGAGAGAATGAGAGTGGAAATGTTTATGACTTGTTATACTTTAGGAACGTGAGAGAGAGAGAGAAGGGGGGCCGACTTGTGAGTAGAGAGCGTGGACCTATGAAAATGAGAAAGACGAACCAGCAGGAGACTAGAGCGGGAGACCAAAAGTGAGATTAGTATTTTTTTGGTATTATATATTTTAGTTAAGTGTGCTCGATTCTGGCACACTTTTAAATAGTGCTAAATTTTGGCACTTTTTTAAAGTGTGCCAGATTGTCATTAAACCATGCCAGAATTTGGAACAGTTTTAAACTGTGTCAGATTTTTAATATTAAGGTCTGTCAAATTATTGTTTTTGGTGTAATGCTTCAATAGACCCACATTTGGTCGATCAATTCACAGAGCTACTTGATAATCTATTAAGGAAATTCGATCGAAGTCTGTAGATGTGTGGTCTATCTTGGCAAAATAGATGGCTGAACAAGTATCTCATTTACTCCCTCTCACCCTATTACTGGTTATAAGAGGACTGGATCTAGTCTGCAAGTGCAACCACCTTTTTGACGATATCGAGGATGAGTTTCTTCCAAAAAAGGGTAAAGATGTGGAAGAAGAGGAAGACGCCCCTTTAGTTCGACTGTTTTGCAGGTTGCGTCGAATGTATTAAACTGACAAACCTGATTCCATTCCCATGGACTATATAATTCTTGATGATTATAGCGAGGTCTAAAATCAAGATAAATATAAAGCAACCCCTAGCGTTGAAGACTATTCATCTCAACATACTCCTAGCATTGACCCTTATTCATCTTCCCCTCAGCGTGAAGAAAATATTCCACTTATCTTAGAGCATAGTCCTTCTTTGCTAGTTATTTCTTAGGCCAAAGAGGTGGTTGAAGTTTCATTCACAGCAGTTGCTAGTCCTATAACAATGGCAAATGTGTACTGATTTCTTGCACTTTTTGTATCTCATTCATGTGTACATTACACATACATTCTGCGATGCCTTTTGCAGGTTTCTCCCATTGAAGAAGTTGAAACCAACCCTTGTAGAGATATTGTTGTTGTTCCCCCCAAGGCCACCATTACTGAACAATTGGTGGGGTTGTTTAGTCCCTACATACTAGATGGTAAAGTATCCACTCCTGAGGAAGGGAAAGTTGGAGCAGAAGCCAAATCCTTGAAGAAGATAGTTATTGCCCCTACTGGGGTTTCTGAGGTTTCCCGTGATCCAATGGCTATTAAGGGGGTATTTCTGCTCTCAATTTCTTTTGTCAAACCATCCTTTGTTATTGTGAGTAAAATCTATATTTTTGTAAGTAATAAGTAGTCCACCTAGTCGAGCAACCCCATAGGTCCTTTACATAAACTGAGGCTTGAAGATTCCCAATCTTACTTAGTCAAGCAACCATAAAGGTACTTTAAGTAAAATTAGGACTTTTGAAGGGATAACAGTTTACCTAGTCGAGCAACCATAAAGGTTCTTTAAGTAAATTGCGGATTAAGAATGCACAATCTTACTTAGTCGAGCAACCATAAAGGTGCTTTAAGTAGAACTCGGACTTTTTAAATGACAACAGTTTTCCTAGTCGAGCAACCATAATGGTGCTTTAAGTAAATTTTAACTTAACAATGCCCAATCTTACTTAGTTATGAAACTATAAAGGCACTTTAAGTAAAATTAGGACTTTTGAAGCGACAACATTTTACCTAGTCGAGCAACCATAAAGGTGCTTTAAGTACACTGTAGCTTAAGAATGGCCAATCTTACTTAGTCGAGAAACCATAAAGGTCCTTTAAGTAAAATTGGGACTTTTTAAGCAACAACAATTTACATAGTCGAGCAACTATAAAGGTGATTTAGGAAAACTTCGGCTTAAGAACATGTGTTGTAGCCATACTCTATTTTCTTCACATTTGACTTATTCCTCATTCTCTCAAGTGGAAGTTAACAAACCAATAACTTTGGGGGATGATGTTACCCCTACTGAGCAAGTACCTCCCGAGCATATTCCTCCAGAATTTTTTGGGAATTTTGTTGAACCCAACATGGTTCCTTAAACAACCTAAAACGCAGAGGGAGGGGAACGAGACACAACTCCAGTTTTGTAAAAAGATGATAGGGCTTCAAACTCTATATTTTCCTCTGCCAGTAACAACGCTTTCAGTGTCCATCCTCCAAAATTGTCTCCTGTTGAGGTTGTGAGGCATTCTTTGAAGGAATTTTCCTATATTATAACTACACCTTATAGTGACCTGATCGAGCGACTGGTAGAACATCACCCATTAACTTTTACTTCTTCTTGCAGTCAAGTCATCCTTGTTATGATGGCTTACAGATTATTACGATTTTCTACCGTATTATCTGATGTGTTGCACGCCCCTATGCCTTCTTAAAGTCCCAAGAAGATCAAAGAAATAATTAGGCAAATTAATATCCTTGTGGGCGAGGGTTTTTCCTTGAAATGGCTCATTGATCTGCTTAAGTCCTTCAAGAAAGATGACTTGCCTCCTATTATGCAAAAATCCAGGCCACTACCCGTTCGTAGAATGCATTAGCCGAGAGATGGCCACTTTGAATTATGAACTTACCAAAGCTGAGGAACATGTTGTTGTTACCAAGAGTCTTTGGCTTAGGCTGAGACAAAGGTTGATAAGATTTAGTAGGAGATGGACCGTTATCAGCATGAGATGACAGACTTGTCTAACGAGGAGGTTTCTTTGGCCTCTCTTCTACCTCATCATCACCACTGAATTTTAGACTCTTGTGGTTTATTGTATATGACCCAAGTGATTATTAAAGGGACTTTTGATTTACATATAGTGATAAAATAATATACTACCCTATTTTTTCCATATATCTTGAGGCAGTAGATACTCTTTTATTTCTTAATTAAACTTTGGAATTTTGGAATTTTGGAGTGCATAAGTTTGAATTACCTTTTACCTTTATGCAAATTGTATATGAAAACAAGAAAACAAAGTTGTGGTTTGATCAACATTACCCCCATGCTTGGTATATAATTCACAAAAAATTATTTTAACAAGTTGTTAGAACATGCTCTCTTTCCAGCTTACTTGTACCTACAACTTACAACCCTCTAAAAAAATTCTAGGACAAGTTAAACAAAATAAATCTTGAGACATTTATTGTTGAGTTTTAAAGTCTCTTCATCGTCAACCTTCTAGATTTCACAATATCCTAAATCATGGGCCTTTTGAACAAAATAGGGTACTTCCCAATTTGCCTCAAACTTAGGTAGCGAAAGACCCCTGATGTGTCTTGTACAAGCCTTCAAAACTAGATAACATTCCTAGAAGTTTCTTGGATTTACTATTTGGTTATAAGATCTGGATAGCTTCTTTTTATACATCTCAAAATGACATTTTGCGTTATCTATGTGCTCTTCCAATGCTTCTAGTTGTACATGATGATTATGAGGAAGAATTTCACTTTGTAGGTTGCAGTGTGTAGAAGGTACCTCGATTTCTACTGGGAGAATTTCTTCAGCATCAAACACCAACGAGAAAGGAGTGTACCTTGTAGGTTTCCTCTTTATGGTTCTATATGCCCACAAGACCTCTGGTAGTTTATCATCCCACATTTCTGGGAAGTCTTCTAACATCTTCAAGAGGATATTTACCAGAGTCTTGCTTCGTGGCTTCATCTTGTCCATTGCACTTAGGGTAGGCAACTATTGACTTGTGGTGAATAATAGAGTATTTTTCTGCAAGAATTCACACATCACTATTATCAAGTGGGGCTCCATTATCTGACAGGAATATCTTCGGGATACAAAATCTACAAGTAATGTACTCCTTCATAAAGCGTGCCACTACCCCAGCTGCAGCTTTCTTCAATGGTATAGCCTCTACCCACTTGGTGAAACACTCCACAACCACCAGTATCTAGATCTGGCCCCTCAAGGAAGGGTTTATTGTCCCTACTAGATAGAATTCCCATGTATGTAATGAAAAAGGAGTGGAAAAGGAATGTAGATCCACCGAGGGAGCATGAATTATATTCCCATAGAGCTGGCATGCCTTGCACTTTCGAACAAATTTCGCTGAATCAATCACCATAGTTGGACAAAAATATCCCAACATCATTAGTTGGTCATAAAATTTTGCTCCTCTAATGTGCCCTGGCTCATGTGCTTGCTTTAGTACCTCGTCCGCTTCCTCTAGTCTAATGTATATTAGGTGCCTATCATGGTAACCTTTTTGGTAAATCTTCCCCTCCTGGGCATAATACCTAGACACTCATCATCTCAGTCTTGTGGCATCGTCTTTATCCATCGGAATAATCCCATCAACCAATATGTTTAGGTACGGTTACCTCCAATCTGATGGTTGATCTATGAAGTTACATTCCACAGCTTGGTAATACAGTATCCATTTCCAATAATCTCTCTGTAGTAATGCGTCATCTCATTTCATCGTTGGCCAAAAGTACCCATCCCTCTGAATTCTTCAATATAAAGAGCTTTTTGTTATCTCATAGCTTTTGTCATGTATCACTATCAATATTCAGGTCTCACACACCTAGATATCCACCCCCCTTTATTTTTAAAGTAAAAATTGCCTGAGGTGGTAAAGTATTATGATAGATTAACGAACGTTAGTGGGCCTTCCCCATTTCTAGTTGTTTCCATGTTTCCCCTTCTAGTCATCGATATCATTAGAAGGCAATATTTTTAATATAGTTGAGGGTGATGTTCTCTTTGTGATTCTGATAAGCGTGGACTCTCCATCAAAGGAAATTTTTTGGGCTATCGTGGCATAAGCATCTGCATATGTGTACACCGTTCTTGGATGTCTCCTGATCTTCACATTAAGGAATTAGGCAAGCGACATTTATATAATTGTTCGATAAGGTTGTCAGGTTCTGTGCTTGAGAGCATACTCTCCACTCACCTGCAGTATCACCAGATTGGAATCCCCTTTTATTGTCAGCACCTGTATACCCCTTGGTTGAGCCTCTAACAACCCCAACACTAAAGCCTTGTATTCAGCTTCATTGTTTGAACGTTTAAAATCTATCTTGAAGGACGATCGGAGTTCTTCTTCCCCTTAACGTAAAATTGCTCCTGCCCCTCTTCTGTTTTCAGCTAAAGATCTAGCAAATTGAATGATCCATTATTCTAGATTTGCTTCGAGATAGTTGTCTTGGAGATTAGCTCTAGGAAGCTCCTCAATAGGTGGCTCAAACATTTCCAAAGGGAATATGGCTAGCAGATCTGCATAAAATTGACTTTTGATCGCTCTAGGAACCACGCCCTTGAGATCATACTCCGAAAGAATCAAAGAACCATCGATTAGTCATGCCTATTAACATAGTTCTAGCTAGAAAATTTTTTATGGGGTCACATCTAGTAATGATGTGAATCGTGAAAGACAACATGTAATGCCTAAGATTCTGAGCAACAAACACTAGACCTAAACAATGTCTCTCAATGCTTGTATATCTAGTGTCAGGCCCATGTATGATTTGTCTTAGATAATACACAGGTTTTTCTACGCCCTCCATTTCTTGAGCCAATAATGCCCCTATTGATCTTATAGTGGATGTGAGCTAGAGATGTAAAGAAATACCTGCTTGAGGGGGGACCATCATTTGGGAAGATGTCAAGAACTTACTCAACTCATCCAATTCTGCCTCGTGTAACTGCTCCCGTATGAACTTTGCCTTTTCTCACAAGAGCTCCATTAGTGGGTGAGTGACTTCAGTTAGCCCAGGCATGAATCTCCTCAAGTAAGAAACTTTCCACATAAAATTCTTCAACTCTTTCGTAGTCTTTTTCCTTGGCATGTTACGGATAACTTCTCTCTTATCTAGATCCATTTGCACCCCTTCTTTGTTCACTACAAATACTAGGAACTTTCCACTAGTTACTCTAAATGCACACTTCAAGGGATTCATCTTTAACTTGTAATTCTCGCACTCCTGAACACTCTCCTCAAATACCCAAAGTGGGTGGCCTCTACCTTGGACATTATCACAAAATCATCCATATAAAACTCTACAATCTTGTGAAAGAGATCATGGAATTGGGGCATCATAGGGTGCAAAGGCCTATCTTTTTAGCATATTTTGGATCCATTTTAATCTGGTTGTATCCCACATAGCCATCCATAAGCTATACATCTTGTCCCTGATGTTGTGTCTATGAGGCTATCAATGGATGGTAAGGGTAACTCATCTTTTGGACCGGATTGATTTAGATCTCTAAAGTCCATACAAATCGAAATTTGGTTCTTGTCCTTCTTCCCTATAGGAACAATACTGGATAACCGAATGGGGTGTTGGATGGAGGTAATAAACCTATCGCGAGTGACCTCTGGACCTCTTCCTTTATGTTCAAGTATAGCTCTAACTTATACGTTCAAATGGCTTTCTTTACTGATATTGCTGATGGTATAACATTCAACCTGTGGCGGCTTACCTCTTGGTCTACCCCGGGCATCTCAGTATATTTCCATGTGAACACATCCTCTAATTCCCTCAACATCTCCACCAACGCTCCTTCGGTAGTGGCATCAAGGTGTTTCAAGATAAACATTGGTCTCGAGTCATCCCCATTATCAGCTAAGTCAATTTGTTCTATCTCTTGGACTTGGGATCTTAGCCTATCCTTCATGCACTTCAGTTTTTCCTTAACCTCCTCCACAAATTCCTGGATGTTAGAGTTGTCAATTACCAAGCATTGACCTAAACCATCCACCAAAAATCATTCTTAGACCAGGTCAGCCTAATGATCCAGGCGTTCGACTGCCCGATCACACCTTCAAAGTTTGTAAATAATCTTGCCATTGGCCAAAACCACTCTTTGGCTTTGGCTCGGTTTCTCCTCCTTGCGAGGTATTTTGCGTGCATTCTCTTCTGACTCCCTCGCTAAAACTCTACTGAGAAAACTTTACTACAGGACTTGATGTTTGATTGTATCACTTCATGGCATCATCATATCACGAAGATATCTCGAAAGGCTGGGAGGCCTAACTGTCTCATTCTCCATTTCTTTTTCCTCATAAGCCACTACCGGGTGAGGAGGTGAATGTACCATTTACCTAGTACTTGGAATCTTTACCCCCCTTGTGTACCAATTGAGCACTGTAGATTCTGTAGCTAACTTTGTATAGAAGGATGCATCCACCAAGTGAGCTTCCTCCCTTATGAAAGGATTCTTGGATGCTCGAATGACTACTTCCTTTATTTTGACATTGGCATTTGCACAGTGGTGATATGTGGAAGGAACTAAATAATGGTTATGCATCCATACCCTACCCATAAGTAACTGGTAGGACGGCTCGCAATCCATGAGGTGGAATTTAATGTAGGAAGTTATGTTCCCCATTGTGATCCCCAGATTCACATAACGTATTAACTTGCTCTATTGGTTATCATATCCTGCTATGGAAAATGGACTCTGCATAATCCTTATCTCATAGATATTGCAGGCATAGAATGAGACCATAGGCATAATGTTAATAGATGCTCCCCCATCCATCAAGGCACGGTTAAAGCTACACCCATTCACACTCCTCGTCACATAAAGTGGCCTGTTATGGGGATATCTAAACAACCGATCTACCTCTGAAAAAGTAGCCTATGAAGGTAATTTCTTTACTATCTTGGCCATTGGACCTTTCCATCGCAAGTTTAGGGCCATGTTTTTACTTGGAGATTTCCAAGATTGCTCGGGTGACCTCCAATCGAGAATCTTCTGGAAGTCTAAATTGTTCAAAAAACCAACTGAACTTTTGAGATCTTGCTACTGTAGCACATTCCACCCAAGGATTAACCTATTTTTCTTCTAACTCGTAAACCTCCTCTACATCTATGTATGCTGATTCATCATATGGTATCATCACACATACTCCCCCTGAGGATCAAGCCTCCAGTTGTCTACTCTAATCATCGATCGGACTGCACTCATATTATGTTTCCTCTTCCAGCGTCGAATAAGACATTTGGTATAAACACTCTTCCAAAGAATATGAGAAGCCTTCCTCTTGGAATCTATACTCTACCATCGGCTATTATGCCTCCTCATCAAAAGAACTCGCCATATTTGCTCCATGCGTTAACAAAGGGTTGTTGTTGAGGTTGGCTTAAGACAGCTCAATATCTCCTCTCTTGACATGTCTGTATATTATCTTCCTAAGATCAAAACACTTGCTCATTGGATGTCCCACCCCATTTTGTACCACGCAAAACTTCGAGCCCTCTCTGTCTTCTCGAGTGATGGGTGTTGTATTGGCCACAATGCACCAACACATGTTATCTCAAATCATGAGATCATAGGATTCAATAGACTACTCAACTAAGCAAGGTAACTCCGGGGGATCATCTTTTTTTAACATCCTTTTGCTTCCCCTTCCCTTTTGGCCGCGATTTCCTTCAGCATGCTTTCCACCTTCATCATTGGCATAGTTCACACGAGGAGGTAGCCCTCCCCTGAGCTACCTTAAGTGGCTTCACCATGAAGGCAATGTTCCTTGTAGATTTAAGGAACGAGACAAATGTACCTTCACGAGTTTCATTTATCAAATGGAATATATACTCATGTAACAAGCCGTCTGCACATACCTAGAAGAGCTTAGCTTCTCGTGTCTCTTCTCTCACGTCTAGAGAGCGCTTGCAAAATCTCCTAATGTACGTCATTACATCCACATTGGGCTTCTGTTTCTCTCGAGCAGGTTGTGTAAGAGTAAATTCATCTTCAGCCAAGAAGAATTTTTAAACGAACTGAACATGGGAGTACCAAGTGTAATCTTTGTTAGTTAGAGATGTGAAAAATTCTCTCAACCAAAGATTCTTGTTATTATAGTGGGCCCAAGGTTCTCCATAAACCTTTAAATATGCTCTTTGGGATTCCCCCCTTTCCTATATAATTCTCAAAAATAAGGAGAATATACCCCAATGGGTAGGATTTGTTATTGTACTCCTCTAGATACAAAGTACGAAAATCATCATATACTGAAGAATCTTCTCTTCCCAGCTTAGAAGCCACCATCATTTTCAAAAGATCATTTTTCATCTCCTCCATCGTAGGTGGATCTGAGTTGAGCTACACATGGGATCATCGTCACTGGGTTCACTATTTGTGGTGCGATCGTTGTGCCATTGCCCTGACACGCAACCTGGGGGAAGTTGTCACACTAGTTCCATGTGGTCCTCCTCCTATACCAGAGGGAGAGTTCAAAGGTGGTGTTGTCGGGGTCATACTGTTGGTAGTTGCCTAAGCCACTCCCCCTGAGATAAATGGAACTTGTAAAGTCGTCGGTGGGGTCACAAATGAACTGGGCCCCAATGCAGTCCCTAACACCACCTGAGTTATCAGAGTCTCGATGAACTCAGCGAACAAGCTCATTAGCCCTGCCATCTGCGAAAAACCTACATCGATCGTCCTACTAACAATGGTCACAGTAGTCTCTGTTTGCCCTACTCGCTCTCAGTCCGACATTGGTGAGATTCTCTTCCTCCTCACGTTGTATAACATCAAAATCAATGTTCCTTACCACATCGTCATTTGCCATCTCTCAAAAGATAATACCTCCCCATAAGAGTCACCAAGTGTAGGAGGTGAGTTCATAAAATGGTATTAATGTTAAGGTAGGCGTAACCCCTTAGAAGATGGTAATTATGTCCTTAGAACAATCAATGACAACAATAAATGCAAGTCTCAAGTTGGCACATTTAATAAATAAACTCATGAATTAAATTTGCTCTTTCAACATGAATGCTATAGCAAAACAATCAATGAGAGAGATCCCACATTTGACTTGGTTAGAGGGAGTGGGAACAAGCAACTTTAAGGCACTAAATACAAGGCAATAACCTTAAACACAAATGGAGTAAATGGGGTTGGTCTCTCAATAAATGTTCTCACGATAATCTCTCTTATATGGGAGTATTTTAGCAACAACCCTAGGCTAGAAAAATGTGATCCGCAATTAGTATAACTTTGGAGGTATTTATAGGAGAGCAAGATCATTCGAGTGACCTTCCTATAATAAATGCGTTTGACCCCTCTTGATGTTAACAATCTTGTGCATTTAATGCCAAAGATATTTCATTAAATGAGCTAGACATGATATTTTAGAGGAAACACTCTTTAGACTCGTAGAGTTGTGAACGCATTAAATAGGACATGATGTGTCAACTATAGATCTACCATCCTAGGAATATCTTCACTTGAGTGCTATTTTATCGAGTTCCTGAATGTCAGACATGCTGACGTCAATGAGTCGGTAAACAGTAACCTGCGAGGGATGTGCTATCACATCACTCAAAAAGGTAGTTCATCGAATTGAAGGTTGCTCGACTAATGATTGTTCGAACAACTTGTGGTGTGTATAAACTTTAGAGGTTAATTTTTTTGACAACTTTTTAGGACTGAGGACCCTCAAATGCGTTCCCAGAGATGGTATCTCCAGATACTACTGGGCCATGTTGTGTATAAATCAAGGATTTATCTAAATACCCTACAGGGGTTAATCTCCTCCAATGTTGTATTGCATCCAATCCTTCAAACCAAATCCCTGCGAGATACCCAGAATGAGTTTGTTCGATAGAGCATGTAAGCTCTCCCATGTACTGCCAGACATGGTCCCTCGAGGGAACCGAACAACCTCAAAGCTTTACAAAGTAATCTCTATATTTACAAAGGGGGATAAATTTAAGTACATCAAACTTCCTATTACAATTTTTGTTTTCCTAGTTTTATCTCCTATTCTGGGTATTTGTGGGAGACCCTTTGAACAGCTTGTCTTTGTGCGAGAAACCTTCTTTACATGATCATTCGAGCAACTTTAGCTTTATGAGAGCAACCATCCCTAATCTTTCTTGTGAAGTGTTGACACTATTTTAATTGAATTTCTGCTTGGACCTCCCTCTACACTCTTATTTAATCACCCTAAAAGGTTCATATTGATATTTAATTACAAAATCCTTAAGAATCATATCCAAGGATTGAAGTTAGGTATTTTGTGTCAAAAACTTCCATTATGCCAAACTCAAATCCACTTTAGGCATATTCTTAGAGAGAGGCTATTTATACATTCTATTCCTTTAAAAGATTGCCTACTCCAATTCTACTATTCTCGTCTTCATATTTAATACAAGCAACAGTTTTAGATCCTCATCATGATTGACCAATTATGACGGATTCATAGTTGATGACCCTCCGGAGGGGGTGTCACGATGGTGGCTACAATGATTGGGACAAATTGAGGGGGGGGGGGATCAACCCTTGGACATGAAATCGTTGTGAGAGGAGTGAGATCTCGTAAGGTAATGATCTTTTCTCCTAATCCTAATATCTAATTGGATATGATTTGATTCACGAGATCGGTATGACTGCTCAACACTCATAGTGGAAAATTTTATAAATGAAGTGGTGGGGGATGAAAAGATTACCTAGAGATGACTCAAAATTATCGGGGACCTAAATCTATAGTGATGGTGTTTACCAATGTAGCATAAAGTGTAATACATAATAATAAAAGATGCAAGATATTTGTGGTTCAGCAAGTCATCCATGCATGCATTTGTGAGGAAAAGAGATGGTGAGATGTTTCATTATGAATAAATTAAACTTGGGATTGTGAGGATATCCATTTGAGAGTCCAAGTCGAAAATATAATATTGTATATTACGACAGATTGTCAATATATGTCCTCCTCATAATAAGAGTCGTATTTAGAAAAAGACAAAGTTCATATTCCTCAACAAGTGTTAAAAACTACAATCTATTTAGATCCGATTTGTATTGGAATATATCTTCACTATTGCAATTTAGTTTGTGTATGACTACCATGTCGGAGAAGCTATCGAACGAGATTGTCGTACTCAAAGGGTTATGAAGTAATTTGTACCTAGCTGATCACAGTGAGTCGTGACCATTTAGACTCAGGTATTTTAGGTAAGTTTGACATGTGTTTTGTCCTTTAGAGTGTTGACTCAAGTGCCCTTAATATATGTTTGAAAAAATAAATTATAAAATAATTCTTAGTTTAATATATACAATTTATTCTGTTTATTTTTTACTCTTAGATAATCATGGAAAAATATTTAGAAGAAAGAGAAGTCCTGAATTTTATACAATACTTTCCACTTCATTAGAAAATTTATACTACATTTTGCTCCCTTGCCCCACTTTTAAATACAATATAACAATTAACCATTATTACAAAATACTAGTGGTGAACCCGCGCGATGCGTGGGAGAGACGATTGTGTACGCGTGGTTAAAAATATATATGTTCTTTGAAAACAAAATTACCATTTCAATGGTTACAACTCAGTACCATCCTTGAGAAACCGGTTGGAAAATAATCTTGGACCACTTTTCCCTCTCTACCTTACTACGTCTTATTCCGACGCAACACATATATCATAACATTACTTTTTCAGCAAAAGGTGTCAATATTTTTCTCAGATAAAAATCGAAAGTATAAAAGTATAAAATTATTAATTTTTTATCCAATTTCTTAACAACCAAACAAAGGGCCACAAAATTCTAACAAAAAAACAGAGAATAGTTCCAATGACTCCACCCAGTGTTGTCATCTCCAAATGACACCAATGACTCCAAATCATGAAATGACACCAATTCTTCTTCATTATGCTGATAAACACGAAAAATAACACAATATTACATTCCAAAATGGTCCACAGTATTTGGACACTCGAATTCAATCCAATAATTGTACATAGATGCTGAAATTTCTAACAAAAAAAATAGAAAACAATTCCAATAACTCGACCTAGTGTTTTATCTCCAAATGACACCAATGACTCCAAATCATGAAATTACACCAACTCTTCATTATGCTAACAAACCTGAAACATAACATTACTATTATAAACAGTAAATAGAATGCATGTTAATAACCATGAAAAAATAAAAATTAGAGTAATTCTAGATATCCCTCCTCTATACCGCCTCTAAACCGCATCTCTCAATTTGTTTTTTGTATAAGTTTCTTATTCTTTTTTTAACAATTGTGTACATCACCTTAAATTTAATTATCCTGTTAATATAAAAAAATAGTTTTTTATTAAAATTAAAACGATTTTTTTATTGAAATTAAAATTAAAAAAATATTTTTTCATATATAAAAAAACTATGTTTACTAATAAAAGAATCTATAAGACATTTTTTCCTTCATTGTGATCAATAAATACATCAAATATTCCCTGATCAAGGAACATCTAGCAACAAAACCCAAATCCAAAGACCAATTAATTCAAAATAAAAAGAAAAATATCTCCCATTTTTTGTAGTCAAAATTGAACAATAACCGTTAAAAATAAATCCGAAAATAAGAACTCAAAGACTTGTATCTGGTGTCCTCATCTGAGTTTCTCAGATGTGGAATGTGAAGAACCTCATCAGCTTCCACTAAAAATAAATGCATATTGCAAATTCACTTTTCACCCTCTGAATTGCTCTTGCCTTTTGGTATTGACTTGGTGATCTAATTGGTCAACTCCTTAATAAAACCTTACTAGAATTATAGATGACTACGGGAAGAGATCTCATATATTTCGGACAAAAGAGAACTCATGATATCAATTAATAGGATTGGATCCTCTCCATTTTCTTTTTTCTTCATTTTTCCACTTTCATTTCATCATCAAATCGAAGATATCCCATTTGAGGCTTCATCACGTACATCAAAACGGTGATGAAGGTGTCTGACACATCTTGAGATTTGGGTCCGATGATGAAGGTGCTTTACTTTTTGAGATTGCTGGAGTTTTTCTCGCTAAGAGAAATAAGAGTGTCTAAGTTTTGAGATGAGGTGGTGCAGTCTCTATCAGTGGGAGGTAAATCTGATGTTGGTTGACCCGTTGGGACGTCGGATGAAGAGTCATTGGTGGGTGGTGCGGGTGGAGAAGCCATTCCCGGGGTGGAACAGGAGGGGTCAATGATGTCACGAAGGCTAAATGATAACCATCAATTAGATCATCCTCTAGTCTAAAACAGAACAATCAACACATCTTTTTAATAAATAAAAGTTATTTTTTTAACCATAAACAAATCGACATAACAAAGTTCACGAGAAATTACAGCACACAAATGCCTATTTGCAGTTGATATGGGACTTCTCTATTAGTTTTATGTTTTATTCCTTAAGATAACATTTTTTTCTCTTACTTTTAACCGTACCTTTGAAATCCTCCGCACCCAAATTTTCCTCTTGATCTTCATCACTTCCTCAATTTCTTTTGGGTAATTTTCTTCCCATTCCCTTTTTCTATTCTCGTACATTGATTTTTTGGTTGCTTTCAAGCATTGAGACTTAGACAATTTCTTCAATGACATTGGTGGTTTTCTTCATCATTGTGCAATTATTCTTTCACGAAGACTTCTTCATAGCCATTTTCTCCCCCCTACTTTGTCTGCGTGTTTCATTATTGTGAGTTTTCTGAACAATGAACACATTAAATAAACGTTCATAGAAAATGTTAAACATACAAAAAAGTTTAAAACCAAAACGTTAAAACCACAAAATCTTGTTACGGTGTCGATAACCCGTTCAACAAAAATTAGCCTACCTGAGTTTTTTCACCTTGGTTGGGGTCATTGGTTTTAAAAAGAAAATGTTATTGGTGAGGGTGCATATGCGGTGTAAATAAGAAAAGAGAATGGGAAAGGTTGGAATTGAAAAGATTGGAAGAGAGAGAGAGGAGTAAATGGTTTACTGATATTTCATTTTTAAAAGATCAAATGCTACGTAAATAAAAAGCACACGAATAATAGAGGTTAAAATTCATGATGCCACATGGATAGCCTAGATAAAGAGGAGCCTTTAAAGTCTTGTATAGCATTTTATAGAGAATGGGAAAGGTTGGAATGAGAAAGATTGGAAGAGAGAGAGAGTTGAAATGAATGGGATAAGTTGGAGTAAATGGTGTACTAACCTTTCATTTCTAAATGACCAAATGCCACGTAAATAAAAAGCACACGAATAATAGAGGTTAAAATTCGTGATATCACGTAGATAACCTAAATAAAGATGAGCCTTTAAAGTCTTGTATAGTATTTTATTGTATATAAAGATAAAGATAAGACCATCATAAACAATTTTGCATGCATTTTTAAATAATATGATAATTTATATAATTGTACTTATAAAATCAATACATGGTTTCAAGTCTATACAAAGTTTAGAGGTACGAAATATAATGTTACGAAAATGTAAATCTGTCACTGAAATAGTCAAATCCGGTTGAACAATATACACGTTTGAAGTGAGATAAATAATAAAGATTGAAAATAAAAATGGCGGTATTCTAACTAACATGTCCCAACTAGTCATCTTCCCCGAATCCCCCTCTCTACCCACGTAAACTATAATCAAACGTCCCCACGCAAAAGTAAACAGAAACACCGCGTCGATCCCAATTTCCTCATTAAATGAACCGCACCAAATTCCTCTCTATATAAACAAAAACAGCACCACCTCAACTTCACATCATCATATTCGCTCTACAAGAAAACAGCATAACAATGGGAGAAACAAAGCAGCCTCACTTAAACGGAGCCTACTACGGTCCCTCAATTCCCCCGCCTTCTAAAACCTACCACCGCCCCGGCCGTGGTGGGGGAGGTTGCGGCATATGCAGCTGCCTTTGCGGGTGCATATTCAACCTCATCTGCCAAATCATCATTACCATCGTCGTCCTCATCGGCCTAGCCGTCCTCATCCTGTGGCTCGTTTTTCGACCCAACGTTGTCAAATTCCACGTCACCGACGCCAACCTAACCCAATTCCAACACACCACCCCAAACAACACCCTCTACTACAACCTCGCTCTCAACATGACTGTCCGTAACCCCAACAGACGCATCGGAATCTACTACGACAGACTCGAAGCTACAGCCGCCTACCAAGGCCACAGATTCGCTTTAACCGACTTAACCCGCTTTTATCAGGGCCATAAAACCACCAATTATTTGAACCCTGTTTTTCAAGGCCAGCAAATTCTTTTGTTTGAAGGGAATCAACTCAGCAGCTATAATGAGGAGAGAACGTCTGGGGTCTATAGTATTGAGGTGAAGCTTTATCTGAGGATCAGGTTGAAGGTTGGTATTTTTAAAATGCCTAGAATGAAGCCTAATATCGAGTGCGATTTGAGGGTTCCGTTGGATTCTAATGGCAGGATATCTGGTACTACTTTTGAGACGACTAGGTGCGATTTCGATTGGCGTTAGATTCATTTCAGGATTATCTTCTTCTTTCATCGATTTTATTTGTTTTACACACACACAGTTTCATACGTTGGTTGCATTGTTATATTGAGCTGTTTTACATTCAGGATTATTGTTATCAGTGTTAGATTACTTATATCTTTTGTTATTTTATTATGATGGATTAACATTGCATGACTTTTAGGACAATGGGTTTGAAATTATAATGATAAAGATGGGAATAAATACTGATTCTTCAAGAGGTGAATTGAATTAGCTGTTGAATATTAAAAAAAAAAAAGGTAATCTTAAATCTTTTCATGCATTTCATAAGTAGGTCCATTTAAAAATAATTAGTACGTTAATTTACTAAAACGGGACATCACAAAGTGAATGTATTATTTTATTTTGATGGATTAATTTAATAATAAGTTTAAGTAAATGTGCTTACAAAACTTATGAATGAATACAAAATCACCTATAAAAAATGAATATATTATGTATCCTGTGTGTAGTCTTTATAACCTGCTCTCTACATGGAAGTATTGTTGCTGGTCATGTAAAGACTTGTTTTTACAGCTTTAAATTAGATTATTAGTTAGCACGAGCACTCTAATTTGATGCAATGTGATTCACCTGGTAGAAGGTGTTTTTTTTCTTTTAGAAAATCACAAAACATCCAGTTCTATCATAATTTTTCCAAAAACCGTCAACCTTCAAAAATTGTTTTCAAACTTGATCCACAAATTCAAAAGATTACACAAATCAATCCTAATTTCCCAAGAAGAATCGTTCTACTAGAGGTGGTCATCGCGGTAATTTTTCAAAATCAGTGCTACATCTTTCAGAGGTTAACATTTTTATTTTTTTTGGATAAAAACTTGTTGCAAGAATTGTCTTAACATTAGCCATAATTTTTTTTTTATTGAAAAGTTCTTTGCATGTGAAAGGGCTATTTTGTCATTCAAATATGAGGCTCTTTTTTTTTTTGTGGGAACCCCTTTACATAAAATCAGGGAACCATCGTCCCATGGTTAAAAAATCATTTATTTATTTATTATTTGAATATCTTAAATAAGAAAACGAATTATGTATTTACTCAGTCTAATTTACTATCTAGCTTCGTATGATCTTTAACTCATAACCATTAAAGAGGAAAAAATGACCCATGATCTTTGAATTTTTTAAAATTATAGATACTATTTATCATCTCTTAAGTATGAATGATCAAGTTTAAGTGGGACAAACAAACAACCCTCGAAATGCATAATTGTTTTTTATTGTCCAATGACATTAAGAAATTACTCATCCTATAACAAGTTTCCTAATTTGGCACCAGCGCGTAAAGGCGTCAATTTTTGACATAATAACCCGTTTTACTATGATAACCCAATTATGACGCGACATAATTAATTAAAATCGATCAATTTGTTACAATTTAAAAATAGAAATAAAAAACAAAACTACACTGCTCTAATACGGCACGGCTAATGAGAAAACAAGATGGGGTTTTCTATGAGTTTATTCGCATTTTAGGCTAATCACACATAAATTCAATTTAGCCCAAATTTTATCTTGATTAATAATTAGGTGTTGCAAGAACAACTTTTCTAACATTGTTCATAGCATAACTTTAGGTTAGTTTGACGTATTCCGTTACAAATCGTCACGTACAGTCAAAACGAACCGAACTCAAGCATCTCCAAGTCTGTGTAAACCCCCGTAATTTTAATTATTTTTATATTGGAATTAATTAAATTAAAAAGGAAAATAATTCGGCTTAAAATAAATACTAATTAGCGAGACAAGGGTTAATATTTATTTATATTGAATATTACTTAGTGAATGAGTAATAAATTGATAAGAAAGCATTATGATTGTCGTGGGTGAGAAATACGGCAGTTACGGTAAATTTAACCAGGGAGCGCGTGTCAGTCGTGTCGGGACTTAAATTTATGAGATAAAATATAATTTAATTATGGGTCATCCATATGGTCATTTCGAGTGCGTCAGTGTCCGGAAGGTTCGAAATAGTCAGAAAAGTGTACTCGGGAGTTTGGATTGGCCCGAGGCATTTTTACGCCAAATTAACACCCCGAAGGGGTATTTTGGTTTTTTAAATTTTTAGAGAAAATAGACCTACGAATTTTAGAGGTTATATCATTAGTTATGTTGAGGAGGTCAGGGTTAAAAGTTATAAAAAATACAGAGAGGCCATTACAGGAGGAAGAGAAAGGGTTTCAAGGTTTCCCACATCAATTTTTGGACCACCACTGTAAATCGGGAGGAGAGGAAAACAATCCCACCATTATTCTGAGACCTACTATTTGAGTCAAGTATTTTTCTTGCTAATTTTGAGCAATATATCATCCATGTTAGTTTATAATGAATAATCTCATGAATATATAAATGTTGGCTTTGATTTAGAAGACTAAAATCATGTTCTTGGGTAGAAATCTTGATGGATATGTTTAATTCATATATGAAACACGAAATTAAGGATTGGAACATTAAAACGTAGAAGAAATCTGAGATATTGTTGCTTTTTTTGAAGAAAAAAATAACCTAGGGTTTTGAAATTTAAATGAAGAATTAATTCGATTTACATGACCTTCCCTGGTGATTTGATGTTTTGATTACATTAGAATTCGCTCATACATGTTAATATAGGGTCTAGTAGGTTTGGTTGGGAGTTTGGGGTTATGTAATGGAGGTTTAGAGTGTTAAGAATGGTGAGAAACGTAAAAAACTAAACGAAGAAGATGAACTGCTACATTTCGAATCAATTTGGACCAGGGGCGAATCGATTCGGTAAGGCGAATCGATTCAGCCCTTGGACGAATAAATTCGATTTCCCAGAATTTTGACATTTTCCCTTATTTCAGCCCAAAACTTGTGAATTGTTATCAAGGGCACAAATAGGACACCCTTAAAATATAATGAGGGGTATTATGGGATAATTTAGACCTTGATTAGATTGGGACTCAGTCACATGAGGAGAATTTAAGGATAAGGATAAATGAACATAATTTGTATGTAATGAATTCGGGAGAATAAGATCGAGTCACGGGGATTTCAAGGGGACCTAAGACGTAGACCAGTAGAGTACAGTTGTGTTAACTACTAAAATAAATTAAGGGGTGGTTGAAAACCTTAGAGTAGTGGGGATACTCGAAAATATACGATTAGAAGTAAAATCGTAATTTAAATAATACGTAGGATATTCGGGAGTCATATATACTACGTACGGGACATATATTATGAGTTGAGTGTATACCTATACTGATATTATATATATAGGTTGTGTGAATACGTCTTGTATGAATTTTCATGTGTGAATCTAGGCTACTTGCTATCACGGGAGGTTCGATGTCATGTACAGTCTTATCCTGATGAGCTCATTGGCGGGATTTTGACTTGTATCTCAGAACATAGAGCTTAACGATTGAGAACTAATTATGTGAATGAGAGTGTGACCGGTCATTTGGGTCCATTAGGTGTGTGCGTATCCCAAAGACTTAGGACTATGTCGCCTCCAAATTGTGTGAAGTGTGAATGTATGGTTCGATAGTGATTCCGAACCCGATGTCCTTTACTTAGTACATGATGTATCATGACTTGATAGCAGAGTATGTCCGCATCGCAGGTCTTCACCTAGGGATTCCTTATTCGTATATATATGTGTGTGTATATGTATATATATACATACATATATATATATATATATATGTGTGTGTGTGTGTGTGTGTGTGTGTGTGTGTGTGTGTGTGTGTGTGTGTGTAATTTATTCTACTACATGTGCACTAGTAGATAAGATGGATAGTGATATCTAAGGTAATCAAAGTATGTGGGAACTTAATAATCAATTGGTAACTTCTAATGGACAAAAAGGACTTGTAAATTTAGTAACATATTGTATGGGCAATACGGGTGGGCACGATGAATTATTGGACGGGACGAGACTTATTTAAAACTAGTTAAGCAGGGTAGCGTAACTAGGTTGGTTTAGAAGTATACGTTAGGAGTGCACAATAGTTGAAAGGTGAGTATTTCAAGTGAGAGCACGTGAAGCTAACATGTATATAATATCTACTCTTAATGCACTTTAAATACATGATAAATATTTCCAAACTATTTTATTTGGGCTCTGACCCGTTTAAAATCCATTTTTGTAAAAACATTTTAGGCGCCCAGCCACAGAGACGTCAGACTTATGAGTTTCTTTATATTTGACGTGTTGCAGCTACTGTGGACATTGCAAGACATTTGTAGTAGATGCCTCCACATTTATCAGTTCCTATTTGTCATTTTTCTATCTCAGTCGGGCATGTTGCCCATCTCTAGCTAGTGGTTATTTTCAACGACATTTTTCCAATATTGTCTTTTAATTTATATTATGGATGGTTGTATTTTATTATCGTCTTGAGTGCTACTCCCGTCATATTTATTCATCTCATTATGTTATCATTTATTATTATTGGAATGGTGACTGTGAATTATTCGTTTAAATTAACTGCATGTTAATCGTAAGATTAAAATTTTGACACGGGCCATTTGGATATTAGTATCATTAACATGTTTCTACAGTAATACTAAGAATGAAACCAATTATGATTCCTATCTAATTTAATAATAGATTGGTCACCCAGTATTAGAATAGGCAGGGTGTCACAGATGGTAACAGAGCATCAGGTTCTAGTGTCCTTAGAATTTATCTGAACTTATTACATTTCCAGCGTAGCGTTCTTTGATATAAAGTCCTAGTATTAGGATTGTTGTATTCATGAATACACATATACATCTTCAGCTATTTTGAGATATATTTAATTATGGACTTATGGAAATTCACTTTTTTCATTTCAAATGCCTCCCAAACGTGCACCATGAGCCACCCAAGATGCATAGCCTGAGTCGCAGCCAGCTCAAGCATTAAGGACTATGAATGATGTTGAGTTTGCATCCATTGTGTCATAGGCGGTTAATGCAACTTTGAATACGTTTTCTCAGCAGGCACCATAGGCGCCACCCCAACCTCAGGTTGTGGCTCCAGATCTGACGCACTCATTTCCTTCTGCCTGGGAGCTAGTCGAGGATGCCTTTCAAAAGTCTCACACTCCCGAGTTTCAGGGGAGCTCCGATGTAGTTACGACATGCCAATAGAAGAAGGATATCCAGCGGCACTTGCGGATGTATGAGTGCTCTGATGTATATAGACATATATTAGCTACCTTTAAGCTAGTCGGGGAAGCCTTGTAGTGGTACGAGTTCGTTACCATCGCACCAGAGAGAGAGACCATGACGATTCAAGAGTTCTGGGAGCGGTTCATTCGCAAGTACTTCCCATCTTCCATTCAGGCAGAGATGAGGCAAAAATTCTTACACGTTTTGCTGCAAATTAGGACAGTCGTGGAGTATGAGGAGGAATTTACTATGTTGGCAAATATTATTCCCGAGGAGGTGATCACAAAGGAGAAGAGGATACAACTGTTTGTAGATGGTCTTACCTGGAGAATCCGATAACATTTGTTGGGTAATCCGCTTTAAAGACATATGAAGATGTTTTAAATGCCACTTTAGTGCACTGTCAGGACCACCGCTTCCACATAAAATGAGGCAAGCACTCAGGAAAGTTCAGCTAGCAGGGTAGGACAGGGGGTAGCAGTGCTAGTGGAGCATAATCGAATCAAACTCATATGAGACTAGGTGAGTAAGGTTCCCATAAGGGGGATGTTACTAAGCATTTCCTCTCTGGAGATTTCAAGAAGGGGCAGGGTGGATTCAAGAATGGTCAGCAGGGTTAGTCGGTCCAATATTTTCAATAGGGCCAAGGGAGAGGTGGTAGTGGCCAACAGGGTCGAGACCAGTAGGGCCAGAGGGAAGGAAATTTCATAGCCATATGTTTCATATGTGGCAAGAATGGCCACAAGCGTTTGGATTGCCCTGATGGGCAGAGTTCCGCAGTAGTAGGGCCCTTCCAGCACCGGCATTGCCTACAGTACTACTCGTCCCAATAGCCCCACCTTAGTAGGGGTAGTTACTGTATGGGCGCGTGTATAATGTCCACTAGGCCACAGTTCCATAGGCTCCACCCGTAGTTGAGGTTACATTTCTTATACATAGGACTTCAGGGCGCATTTTATTTGACACTGGGGCTTCACATTCATTTATATCCACTATATTTTCACGAGCCACAGGATTGTTAGACACGGTCGATAGCATAGTTACGTGTGTAGACTCACCACTGGGTATCGAAACTCTTATCTTCTTTATTTATCGGGGTGTGAGTATAGATATTGGGAGACTTATTTGGCCCATCGATATGCTCGTGTTAGATATGTCTAAGTATGACGCCATTATTAGTATGGATTGGCTAGCAGCGTATACGTCCATAAAATGAATCCCGACGATCAACATTTCCAGATAGTAGTGTATCGGGATATCCAATTTGAGGCTTCATCACGTACATCAAACTGGTGATGAAGGTGTCTGACACATCTTGAGATTTGGGTCCGATGATGAAGGTGCTTTACTTTTTGATATTGCTGGAGTTTTTCTCGCCGGCACATTGGATGAGAGAAATAAGAGTGTCTGAGTTTTGAGATGAGGTGGTGTAATCTCTATCAATGGGAGGTAAATCTGATGTGGGATGACCCGTTGGGCCGTCGGATGAAGGGTCATTGGTGGGTGGTGCAGGTGGAGAAGCCATTCCCGGGGTGGAACATGAGGGGTTGATGATGTCACGAAGGCTAAAGTGAGAACCATCAATTAGATCATCCTCTGGTCTAAAACAGAATAATCAACACATCTTTTTAATAAATAAAAGTTATTTTTTTAACCATAAACAAATCGACATAACAAAGTTCACTACAAATTACAGCACACAAATGTCTTTTTGCAGTTGATATGGGACTTCTCTATTAGTTTTATGTTTTATTCCTTAAGATAACATTTTTTTTCTCTTACTTTTTATCGTACCTTTGAAATCCTCCGCACCCAAATTTTCCTCTTCCTCTTCTTGATCTTCATCACTTCCTCAATTTCTTTTGGGTAATTTTCTTCCCATTCCCCTTTTCTATTCTCGTACATTGATTTTTTGGTTGCTTTCAAGCAATGCGACTTAGAGAGTTTCTTCAATGACATTGGTGGTTTTCTTCATCATTGTGCAATTATTCTTTCACGAAGACTTCTTCATAGCCATTTTCTCCCCCCTACTTTGTCTGCGTGTTTCATTATTGTGAGTTTTCTGAACAATCAACACATTAAATAAACGTTCATAGAAAATGTTAAACATACAAAAAAGTTTAAAACCAAAACGTTAAGACCACAAAATCTTGTTACGGTGTCGGTAACCCGTTCAACAAAAATTAGCCTACCTGAGTTTTTTCACCTTGGTTGGGGTCATTGGTTTTAAACAAAAAATGTTATTGGTGAGGGTGCATATGCGGTGTAAATAAGAAAAGAGAATGGGAAAGGTTGGAATGGGAAAGATTGGAAGAGAGAGAGAGTTGAAACGGAAGGGATAAGTTGGAGTAAATGGTGTATTGACCTTTCATTTTTAAAAGACCAAATGCTACGTAAATAAAAAGCACACGAATAATAGAGGTTAAAATTCATGATGCCACGTGGATAGCCTAGATAAAGGGGAGCCTTTAAAGTCTTGTATAGAATTTTATAGAGAATGGGAAAGGTTGGAATGGGAAAGATTGTAAAAGAGAGAGAGTTGAAACGGAAGGGATAAATGGAAACGGAAGGGATAAGTTGGAGTAAATGGTGTATTGACCTTTCATTTCTATATGACCAAATGCTATGTAAATAAAAAGCACACGAATAATAGAGGTTAAAATTCATGATGCCACGTGGATAGCCTAGATAAAGAGGAGCCTTTAAAATCTTATATAGCATTTTATAGAGAACGGGAATGGTTGGAATGGGAAAGATTGGAAGATAGAGAGTTGAAATGGAAGGGATAAATGGAAACGAAAGGGATAAGTTGGAGTAAATGGTGTACTGACCTTTCATTTATTAAAGACCAAATGCCACGTAAATAAAAAGCACACGAATAATAGAGGTTAAAATTCATGATGTCACGTGGATAGTCTAGATAAAGAGGAGGCTTTAAAGTCTTGTATAGCATTTTATGGGAAAGGTTGGAATGGTAAAGATTGGAAGAGAGAGAGAGTTGAAACGGAAGGGATAAGTTGGAGTAAATGGTGTACTGACCTTTCATTTTTAAAAGACCAAATGCTACGAAAGGGATAAATGTAAGAGAGAGAGAGTTGAAACGAAAGGGATAAACGGAAACGGAAGGGATAAGTTGGAGTAAATGGTGTACTGACCTTTCATTTAGTCTTGACAACACATGTTGATTTTAGTAAAGTAGAGTTATTAACAACCCTAATAATACTATGGAAAACATGTTTATTCGAGAGGAATGGGGGAAACTCCCAAATACTCCTCCAAATGAAAATATGGAGCAATCGGACAAACTCAAAATGTATCATTCTTGTAAAAAAAATTACCACGTAGTCCCGTCAAAATAAACACATGAGATCGTTTGAAATAAACTCACAAGGTCCATCGAAAACATATATCGTAGACCATTTGAAACTGTCCATCATAACAGAATATGAGCTTCATAAAATTTAAGTATGAAACATGAGATCAATATCCACGATCTCAGGTTGATCAAAGAAATAAAAATGACTAAAAGTGTTTCGTACCCACAATCGATATGTTTTAACATAGGATTAATACACCAACTATATCTATGAGTGAGAAAATGTTGGAGGGGCTCAACGATAAGCCCCCCATTTAATTATTAAATCGGATTAAAAATTATTATTGTTGATTAAACTCCATGGTACCACATATGTTTATGCGACTCGGATGTTACTGTACGCGTCCAATATATTGCGCATATTTTTTTATTATTTATGCATCAACTCGAAAGTTATTCTAGTGTAAAGGGTGCATCATACGCTATTGGACATGTGCCATCCAAATTAGGACTTGTGCCACCAGAAATTTTTGACATGTCTCATGTAAGATGGTAGTACCTTTGAAGCCTGGGAGTATAGTAATACTAGTTGAGATGTAACCCATTTAGGTATGGTGATAAATGATAACCCAAGAGCTCTTCAATAAATACAAGTGAACATATAATATTATATATTATCAACACTCAGATTGAACTCACAAGACTCCCGTGTATAACTCAAATAATAATAAAGGAAACTTAGAAGCAACTCAATAAAAGGAAGAGAGAAGTAAGCACCCTAGATACACCTTGGCAGGTAGCCAACACACCAACAACCTCTTAAAGATCTCTGGTTAGATATTAATGGGTTTGCAATAAATGACAATTTTGGGTGAGTTAAAGCTCTTGTTTGCAATAACTTCTTTCTGATATATTCTCTTTCTATTAATAATCTCTAGAAAGACCCCCTCTCTGAGAGGTGGTTGAGGCAAAAAAATAGCCCACACACCACTCCCGAGATGCCTCAGTCCTACACAGTTGTGAAAGACATCCCCTCGTACTTTACATCATAAGCATTAAATGCATGATGGGTCCATCAGTTCTCCATCATAAACATTAAATTCCAATATATGTCTTTTGTCGAACCACTGTACGTTAGAGGACTGTCATAACAAAGGTGGCTCACCAACTGTCTGGCAGTCCCAAATACCATGGTGGATTACTTAAGTACAGATTGGACAATGCTTAGCTGGATAATGGCATCACCTAAAGTAGATGTGACAATTGCTAGAGGGTTGTTTGTCTCAAAAATCAACATACGATGAAATTCAAGGCTACTCTGCACAAGCTTGCACAGTGAAAGGTCACTCAGTACCAAGTGCATGTAAGATGGTCAAGACAAGCCCCAACGCTGCCTCACTTCTCAATCCTCCAAACCAATTACCTCTGAAGTTCCCACGACGAGGTCCCTCGATTGAGCATGAAAGCTCTCTCAGGCCCTGCCAGGCCTAGTCTCTCGTGAGTACCGTTTGACCTCACACTTAATACTACAATCATTACATCATTACAATCAATGTTACTTAAAGGTACAATTTAACTAAGTATGAAAAATAAGAGAAAGTATGAGCTCCCTCATCCAATCTCCTTATTGGGTTGTCTCACTGCCTTCTTATAGCTTCCTTCCTTGAGTCTCTTCTATTAACTGGGAAGGATTTATAATATTTAGAGATTATCTTCAACACCCCTACATTTTACCCTTCGTGTAGAGATTTGTTGTGATAACAAGAAATGTCTACGCAAAAAACTTCTCAATCCGATGAATCGTCTATTTGTGAGCAAAAAAATTCTTCCATCTCTGTCTTCGCTGCAAATTTTATCGTTATCTCTGCTAGAAAATAGTTAAATTCTCCCCGATTTATCTGAACCAATGCTATGCAAATTCTTAGCTAATGGAGAAGGGACATCATAACTTTTTTTTGTTGTTTACATCCCAATCGTTCTGACTTCTTCACTAGTGGTTGGAATTCTCCCAAAATATCTGAGGATACTGTCAATCACCCGTTCTGACTTTTCAAATGTTAAATTCTCACCTATGTGCATTATTATGTTCGACCATGTAGTGAACTTGTAGTAAGTGGGCATTTTCATTAGGACTGCCCCTAGTGGTTATGAATTCTCCATAATAAAAATTCTTAGTGTTTAGACTTGTAAAATTCTCCCAAAGTAACTGTTGAACTATAAATTATCCCCAGTCTTTTTATTCCGTTCCCCCACTGAGTGAACCTTTAATGAAGGGACCTTATCGTTAGGACTGCCCCTAGTGGAAAGAGTTCTCATTATTTTTAATTATCTGTTATTTTTCCCCATTTCAATTTGTTCAAAAAGTAAAAATTCTCCCTGATGTACCTAACCGAGAAGTAACTCCGGTTAGGCTTGTGGCGAGGGGACATTGTGAACCTTTTGAACTGTGCTGCGTGGAGCCCTTCCTCTAAAGTTGAAATTCTCCTCAATTCCTCTTCAACCTGTAATATCTTAGTTTGAGTTTTCAGTATGGGAACTCTATATGGTTAAAAAAATTCTACGCCAAAAATTAACTTCTATTGAAATCAACACACCTTTTACAAAGCGTCACCTGACTAATGAAGTGCGCCTATCATTTTAACTGTCAAAGAGTGCCTTGAAGTTCCACGTGTCCACTTGCAATTATTTTGATGGCTTATCACGTGCCTCTTTGGAAAACTCAAATGTTCATTTGATTTTTCAAACGACTAATTCCTAACACTTGGTCATTTTTCATCTTAGTCTCTTTCCTTACCTCCTTACTTACAGAGATTTTAGAGAGAGAAAGTTCTATCCGCCATTATTGCTAAAGGTTTCTTCTATTTCTTCTTCCTTGTTGTAACTGTCTTTTCCACTCATTATTACTCCACCATTTTCATTACTCCCTTTCTTCTTTACAAGCCCCCACCATCTCTCATGGATTATTCAAGCTCTCCAGTTGCTCCTGCCGCCAGTGCTCCACCTGCCACCACGACTACCGCTTCTGCTGCTCCTTTGGATGCCACCGCTGTGGTGGTGGCTCACCAGAAACAACTTCCCTTCAACTACCTTTATCCTATTTTTGAAGAGGGTGATGATTACTCCTCCATATGAAAAGTCGTTATTCTCAGTTCTAAGTGTGACTCCTTGACACTTGGAGATGAAGACATCAAAGTTGAAGATTGGGTTTTCTTCCCCCAGAGGGGACTATGCACTTTCGTTTGGACCATGGTGACTTCCCCTACTCCCAGATCAAATTCTTAGGGCTAGGAGGTTCCCCGGCCAACTTTGCAATTTAGAACACATACATGCAAAAACACTTATGCTGTTTCCTTTACCAAGATTGGTCTCCATCGGGCAAAGTGGTTTGGTAAGTTCACTCTTTCCAAACACAACGCTGCTCTCCAAGTCTTGATCTCTGGCTAGAACATTACCACCCATACCTTTATAGCTTCATGGGGTGATTTTACCATCACATTGATGGACGTTTGTGAACTATTGGGGCTTGAGACCACAGGTGTTATACCTTATTTCTAATAAGGCCCTGGATGCCAAAGAAGTTGCTGATCGTTCAGAGTTGGATCGAATTTTTTGAAGCTTCACTAAGTCATCCAATAAATCCACCTTCACTCCTCTCATCAATTACTTCTTTTGATATCCCTCAGAAAAGGAAGGTTCTTCTGCTGCTGGCAAAAGTGTAAGGTATATCTCTAGAACTGGCAGTTTACATACTTGTCATTCTTTCCCGTTTTGTGCTATCTGGGAAATCGAATGACCAACCCAGGAGGGACCTCATCAACATATATATTCGTCTATCCAAAGGGGTCAATATCCCTCTAGTATCCATGGCCCTAGGGGCCCTCTACACCTGGCTAGACATGACACATCTAGACATGGAACGATCCCTTGGCCGTTACAACCTAGCCAATTTTTTCAACACCATACTTCTCACATGCTTCCTCTTCACCCTTTTCCCTGCCATAGAAACCAACTCCATCCATCCTCCCTATGGTGAATACATCAAGCCCCGTCGCTTGTACTGTTACCATAAGAAATAGATCCATAAGGACATACTTCCCATTTTTGACAAGCCTGACAGTTTTATCGTGAGGACTTACTGTGAAGAAGCTTTCCTCCACACTTGGGATTTTTTCCAATATGGAGCAATAGTGGTCCATCCTACTATGATGGACCGTATTATTGAAAATCCTTCCCTGGCAGTGGTCCTTATATTCTCTCCTGGGTATTTTCCTTCTTACACTAAGTGAGGGTATACTTCGGAGCATTACAACTCCAACCGTTCCTGCCGTCAATTTGGTTTTGACCAAGGGGCCCCTCACCCAGTTTTTCAACAGTCCCACCCCAAGGATACCTTTACTGAGTCATGTTCCTTCTATACCTCTTCCACTTCCTCATCCATTAGCTCAACAATATATGGGTGAGTTACCACCCCAGTATTATAAGGAAGGGGGATGTGACCTCTCTATTTGAAATAAAGTTCTGACCGATGCAGCTAGCCAAGATTGTTGAGTTTATTCAAGGCCTCAGTTTTTTCTTTCTCTGCTTCTAAACTGGGCCTTAAGGGAAATTATGTACTTGGAATTGTGTTCCCTCTAAGAAGCACCCCAAAAGATACCCCAAACGAGCTACATCTTCATTACCCCATTATCCTCACTGCCATACCCAAAGCTAAAAAAGCTCCCACGCCCAAATAAACCACTATTGTCGAAGGTACTTCTAGCTAGGGGCCTTAAAAACCTTCCTCCAAGAAATACAAAACTTTCAAGAGTTGGACTTCTTCAAAATCTAAGTCCCAGTCAAAGTCTCAAACTCCTATAAACGCATTCTCCATTGCCTTTATTCCACTTACCCTGTCTACAGATCTGAATGGGAAAATAAGAGCCAAGTGCGAGGCTGAATTAGAATGGGTACAATGCGCGTTTGAACAACACGCTCCCTCCATTCCTCCTGTTACTATATTCCCCACCATCATTGTAGATCTAAATGAGGGAGTATCAAGGCGAAGAAAGAGTTCTAGAGTCCCCTCTGTCGCTGGTGGCTCTAGTGCCAGAAAGAAGACTATGGGTATAAAAACCCAAAGGAAACGTGGTTATGAGGTGTAGGCAACACTTTCTACTTCTCCTTCTCTAGCTCCCGTTGAGGATATTACCCCTGATGACAACCTTGACTCTCAACATGGTCCATCTGAGAGGAATTGTTCAGTTCCTTCACTGCCTGCTTCGCCAATGGTCATGTCATCCCACTCTTCTCCTGAGCAATAGGTATGTTTTCCCACACTTAACCATTTCAAGCTTAGTGAAGTGTATTTTCTAACACTTAGCTAAATTTTTTTTTATTTGTACAAGTGATTGAAAGAGAAAGACCTTTTCCTCCTATGAGCCCCTTTGTGGGAGGATGTTTTAGGAACACTTCAGTCGATGCATCTTCTCCCCGTTCTCCCATGTATAGGCTAGCCTATTCTCATCGATCTTCCTCCAGACGTGTAGAGGAGATTGCCAGGAGGGCTGCTACCTATGGGGAATCCATTGGAGCTTCTCCTCAGCTAGAGGAAACTCCTATGGCTTCTTCTGTGTTATTTTCTGTTCTTATGGTTCCTCTAGACATTGTTCCAGTCTCTTCCATCCCTCCAGAGGCAAAAACTTGATTCACTTAGCTATCTTTTACCCCAATTTGGTTGTGTACTTAGTATTTTCTTTGGCCTTTGGTTTGTAACTTCTCCTGACCTAGCCACCTCTCTCACTGGTTAAATTCTTCAGTTTTCTCTACTGAGGCCTGTAATTGTGTTGTCTCTATTCATCCATATTATTGAGGTGAGATCTCTCCTTATACTTTTTTTTTTCATTTCTATTGTGTGTTGCTTATGCCCAACACTTTGTTACTATATACAACTTTCTCTAGGTTTAACCCCTCCATCTCCCTTTAGGACCCCTCATACTCCTCAGGGTATCATTGGATCTTCTCGCCCAAGGGTTCATTTAGCCCATATGAGGGTTGATGCCCCGTTAGGAGTACAAACAGTTCTTTCTGATCCCACCTGTATCATGGCTATTGTGCCCTATTTTGAGGAAGGTGCGTCACCAAGGATTGAGGTTCCTCTGGCTGAACGTTCCTCTGAAGCTCAGAGGGTTGCTGATTTTTCTCTTGCAGTTTCTACTGTTATAGTTATTTCTCTAGCCACTGTTACTTCTTTAGGCATCCCTGAGGTATTTTTTCTATTTTCTCCCTCTTTTTTGCATAAGTCTTTTTGTTATGCCCCTAAGGTAACTTTAATAATGAAAAAACACTTGTTAGAAAAAAATTCTCAAACTCCACCTATAACCATGACTTAACAATGAATACACATTTCTTAAGGTTGTTTATAAACTCCACCTGTAACAGTGACTTAATAATGAAAATTACTTGTTAAGATTTTTCATCAACTCCACCTATAACGGTGACTTAACAATAAAAACTTCTTGTTAAGATTTTTCATAAACTCTACCTATAACACTGACTTTAAAATGAAAACCACTTGTTATGATTTTTCATAAACTCCACCTACAACGGTGACTTAACAATAAAAACCACTTATTAAGATTTCTCATAAACTCCACCTATAACAGTGACTTAACAATGAAAATCACTTGTTAAGATTTATCATAAACACCACCTATAACGGTGACTTAACAATGAAAAAACACTTGTTAATATTTTTCCTCAACTCATTCTTTTTTAATGCTTTGTAGGTTTTAAGGGAGCCTACACTACACCAAATCCTGCGAATGGTCACGCCCAGTTGGTCACAGCCCAAGTCCATAACCCGCTGGTCACGGACTTGGGCAGTGACCATCTCAATTTTTTGCGTGACCATATTCATTACCACCCTGAGTCATAGATGCTCTGGAAGTTGTCACGGACCAAATCCCTGACCATTGTGGGTCACGGACTTAGATCGTGACTAGGTCGTGACCATCTTGGCACCAAATCCACACCAAAATTTCGTTCAAGCTTGGTCGCGGATGGGTCACAAACTTAGACCGTGACCATAGGCCTGACGAAGGAGAAAACATACACATATGGGGTCACGGATGGGGGCTATGACCATTTCTTATTGTGGGTCACGGCTATGGGCCGTGACCATCCTTCAATTCAAGGTATGATATTGGCCATGCATGGGGGTCACGACTATATTTCGTGACCATTGGTCATTCACGTAGCAACAAAAAGGAGGTTATGGGGTGCAATGGTGGGTCACGGATGATGGCCATGACCTTGTAATTACTAAAAAAAAGAGAAGAGGCGCTTGATTTTCATTTCCATTTGCCCCTTTTCATTTGCCCGTTTCTCTCTCTCTCGTCAAAGACGAAGCTATGGATTCTCTCTCTCGTCAAACACTAATGGCTTTTCCCTCTCTCTCTGCTGTCGACCCTTGCTACAGCCGACGACGCCACCTCCTGCTGACCGACCCCTACTGCCACCGACGAGGTTAGCTTACTTTAATTTCTGTTTTGATTTGTTTGATGAGATACATATATGTGAATGAGGTATATTGGTTTTTTTATTTCAATTTCATGAGATACAATCATACAGATTTTTTTTTATTTGATGAGATATATATACAGATACTTTAATTTCTATTTTTGTTTTTTTTATGTATTGCCCTAATGTATTAAATATTTGGGGTGCCTAATTTCAAAATGATTTATGCTCAAAAAGATTGATAGGTATTGAGAACATAAATCGTATTTGGTATTATTGTGTTCAAAACGATTTAGACAAATCTAACAATACGATTGTGAACAATTTGGATCAATTGTTACATGTTGATTTGGTGCCCTAATTTGAATTCAACGATAAATGTAAAATTATTGCCATAATTTGTTTATTTATATTTGTTTTTTTATAATTTGGTAGGTGTTTAATTGTTTTTTTTATAGTTGGAAACTACTTCTTATAATTGTGTTTTTTATAATATGGCAGGTGTATACTAGAGTCAATTATATTTTTGAAAAAAAATGATTTTAATGCTCTGTTTCAGCAATATGTGCGTAAATATTTCACTCCTATTTGGCACTTATTATTCAGGTACGTAAAAATCAGATTAGTGATTTTTTTTTCTTTTGAGTTGTCGTAGTCAAATCTAACTCAATACACTCTTGCCCTTGGTTCTAATTTTTTTTTGGATGTGGATTCATGTTTGATGTTTTTGAATAGTGGATACTCTAAATACGATCTCTTATTATCTATTGTATCGCCTAAGTGAAAAATAATCCAATAACATGTCCTGTTGATATTGGTAATTTGCATTGAGTCCTTTATGTATTCAGTGTCATTCTTATATGCGATTAGTTATTTACAATTTTTTAGGCTAAAAGGTTTCAACTGTATTATGGGTAATTGCCAACAAGAATTGCAATGTATTTAATCACGAGCTTTAATTTTTAGACAAAGTGGTTGATTTGAATTGCCCCAGATATTTTTCTTAATTAAAACCATGAAGAAGTTTATACTCAACTTTACATCACTGATCATGTTAGACATAAACATGGGGATTTGATATTGCATGTTGTAAAGCTATAAAAATGATGAATTCTTTCACAACCCTCACAATTCATAGAAAGCTTCATGATGCATCGTTTCATATGTGCGGGTGTTTCCTCCATCGTCTCCATCATCTTATGCACGGTAATTATCCCGGTAAGCAAATTTCCCCCATCTTTCTGCTTTTTTCTATTCATGTGATTAAGATTAAGTATATGTAAGGGGTCAATATTGGGTTAATATTGCCTAGTGAAATATCTTCAAATCTGTTTGAATGAATCTGTACTTCAATGAGGTATATCGTCACTGAGGGGACTCAAACTCAGACAGATGTAAGTTTTTTGGATGTGATTATGAATACGTGTTCATAAATATAAATGTGTTCATAATATATCTTCACTTGTACAAAAATAGTGAGGACCACTTTTCATTTTTGAAATTCCTTTTATTTGGTTGTGCTAATAAATATATATAATATAATCATATCAATAATGGTAGTAAAATGAAGGAAAATATAGAAGCTAGCAGTGATGGCATTTTTTGGATGATCTTAATCTTTTGCAAGATCACTTTTGGCGACTTAGTGCAATTTTCCGTTTTCATAGATCTTTTCCCGCAAAGAAAAAAATTGACCTCCCTATCAGAGGAGCTTTGGTATAATTTTTTTTGTTAGTAGGTAAACAATAATGCAATATCTAAAATAATTTTGGCACTCTTGATCCCATTTTTTATCTGTTGAAACTAAAGTAGATTCTGGGTGAATGTTGAATGATTTTTAAGGTTTACTAATAACTCTTACAAATGAGCTAAAGTTTAGACCATGCCCAGTTGTCTTTGCATCCTTTTCTGGGGGCCCAAAAGTGTGTATGTACAAGGTTCTTTGGGTAATTGTATTAGATAACTTGTATGAGAATGTGCTTAATGGTGAATTTAACTTTCCTTTCGCTTCCATTATGAGTTCAGATAGATCAGTTATAATAATTGTATCTCTTTTGGTTGCCGATAATTAAGGGAAACTGTGAAAAACATTTCAATCTAGTATGCTTTATTCAACTTATATGTATGTGTGTTTCAATAACATTTTCAGTTTTCACCATACCTACCCCTGTGAAAAACATTTCAATCTAGTATGCTTTATTCCAACATTTTCAGTTTTCAATTTGTATGTATTTCTGTAAATCTAAGACATATTATGGGCAACTAATAATTCTTCAGGGGTTTTGTGAGGTACTTTCTTTAATTTTACATACCAATTCTTCATTACACATTGTCTACAAATTGCAGATCTAAACAATTGCATACCAGTTCTTCATTACATATCAGGTACTCTTTACTTTAACTAAAGTAGTTATATAATTGATATGCATTATCTATTAAATATTTTAGATGATAGAAGGAGTACGGGATAATTATTAGTTTTGTTTGGTTTGGCTGTTGGATAATTATTAGTTGTTGGCTTTTGTTGGATAGTATGTTAGAAGGAGTACGGGATAATTACGAGTTTGATTATTGGATAATATGTTGAAAAATTTTTAGACTCCCGGTTTGAGAATACGACGATAATTTGGAAATGTCTAGACTTAGGCTTAAAAACACGGCATTAGAGGGTGAAACCCCAAAATAGCCCCGAAACGGTCCAGTGAGAGGTACCAACACCTCGCACAGGATATATATAACCCGTAGGAATTGATCATGCTGTCACGGGACTCCCGATTTGAGAATATGATGATAATTTAAAAATATGAAGACTTAGGCTTAAAAAATGGCATTAGAGGGCAAAACCCAAAACAACCCCCGAACGACCTCATGAGAGGCACCAACGCCTTGTACGGACTGACTGCGTAATCACGGGACTCTCGGTTTGAGAATACAATGATAATATTAAAATATATAGACTTAGTCTTAAAAACATGCGGTTAGAGGGCAAAACTCCGAAACAGCGCCCGAATGGCCCCGTTAGAGGCACCAACACAATGCACGGGACAAATGTAACTCGTAGGAACTGAGCATGTGATCATGGGACCCCCGATTTGAGAATACGACGATAATTTAAAAATATCTAGACTTAGGCTTAAAAAATGGCATTAGAGGGCGAAACCCAAAAACAACCCCTGAACGGTCCCGTGAGAGACACCAACACCTCGCACGGGACCAATGTAACTCGTAGGAACTAACCATGCAATCACGGGACTCCCGGTTTGACAATATGATGATAATTTGAAAATATCATAACTTAAGCTTAAAAATAGCATTAGAGGGCGAAACCCCGAAATAACCCCGGAACGGTCCCATGAGAGGCATCAACACCTCGCACGGGACCAATGTACTCATAGTAATTGACCGCACGATCATGGGATCCCCCGTTTGAGAATACGATGATAATTTAAAAATATTTAAGCCTTGACTTAAAAAATGGTATTAGATGGGAGTAACCCTGAAACAACCCCCCAACGGTCCTATGAGAGGCACCAACACCTCGCACGGGACCAATGTAACTCGTAGGGATTGACCGCGCAATCACGGGACTCCCAATTTGAGAATACGACGATAATTTGAAAATATCTAGACCTAGACTTAAAAAATGGCATTAGAGGGCGAAACCCAAAAACAGCCTCCGAGCAGTCCTGTGAGAGGCACCAACACCTCGTATAGGACCAACATAACTCGTAGGAACTGACCGCGCATTCACGGGACTCCCGATTTGAGAATACGATGATTATTTGAAATATCTAGACTTAGGCTTAAAAAATGGCTTTAGAGGGCGAAACCAAAAAATAGCCCCTCGAACGGTCACGTGAGAGGCACCAACACCTCGCACGGGCCGAATGTAACTCGTAGGACCTGATCGCGCGATCATGGGACTCCCAGTTTGAGAATACGATGATAATTTCAAAATATATAGACTTAGGCTTAAAAAATGGCATTAGAGGGCGAAATCCTGAAACAACCCCCGAACGGACGCAAGAGACGCATGACCACCTCGTATGGGACCAATATAACTCGTAAGGATTGATTGCGTGATAACGAGACTTACGGTTAGAGAATACGATGATAATTGGAAAATATCTAGACTTAGGCTTAAAAAATGGCTTTAGAGGGCGAAACCCCAAAATAACCCCCGAACAGTCCCGTGAGAGGCACCAACACCTCGCACGAGACTAATGTAACTGGTAGGAATTGACCGTACGATTACGGGACCCCAGTTTCAAATATGACAAAAATTTGAAAATATTTAGACTTACGCTCAAAAAATGGCGTTAGAGGGAAAAACCCCGAAATAGCTCCCAAACGGCCCCGTTAGAGGCACCAACACAACACACGGGACCAATGTAAATCCTAGGAATTGATCGCGCGATCACGGGACCTCGATTTAAGAATAAGACAATAATTTTGAAATATCTAAACATAGGCTTAAAAAATGGCATCAGAGGGCGAAACCTCGAAACAACCCCTGAATGGTCCTGTGAGGTGCACCAACACCTCGCACGGGACCAATGTAACTCTTAGGAACTGACCGCGCAATTACAGAACCCCTCTTTGAGAATACGATGATAATTTGAAAATATATAGACTAAGGCTTAAAAAATGGCATTAGAGGGCGAAACCTCGAAATAACCCCCGAACGGTCCTGTGAGAGGTACCAACACCTCGCACGGGACCAATGTAACTCGTACGATCTGATCACAGGACCCCCGATTTGAGAGTACGAGGATAATTTGCATATATCACGACTTGGGTTTAAAAAATGGCATTAGAGGGTGAAATCCCGAAAGAACCTCCGAATGGTCCCGTTAGAGGCACCAACACCTCGCACGGTACCAATGTAACCCATAGGGACTGACGGCGCAGTTACGAGACTCCCGGTTTGAAAATACGACAATAATTTGAAATTATCTAGACTTACGCTGAAAAAATGGCATTAGAGGGCGAAATACCAAACGAACCCATGAGAGGCGCCAATACCTCGCACGGGACCAATGTAACTCATAGGAACTGACCGCGCGATCACTTGACCCCCGCTTTTAGAATACGATGATAATTTGAAAATATATAGAATTAGGCTTAAAAATGGCATTAGAGGGTGAAACCCCGAAACAACCCCCGAATAGTCTCGTGAGAGGCACCAACACCTCTCACGCGACCAATGTAACTCGTAGTAACTGACCGCGTAATAACGGGACCTCCGATTTGAGAGTATACTACACCAAATCTACCAAATTGTTATGGTCATTGACCTTGACAAGTTCAACTTGTCAAGGTCAATGACCGTGACGATTCTGGCGAGATAACTTTTTTTGTCACGTAGTTGTCATGGTCATTGACCGTGATAAGGGCGTTGGAATTATCACGGTCGTGTCACGGTCCTTGACCGTGACAAATTTTGTCACGATTAAGGACCGTGACAAACCGGTGACATTTTATAAAAAATTGTCACGGTCAATGACCGTGATAATTCTGGCCAGAATTGAAAAAAAATCTGTAGGGAAGTATGGCCACTGCCCCTGCATAGTAGTATATTTGCACCTGTTATACCAACGTTGTACCTGTTCAAACATCATATATCCAAATAAGATAGAGACAGTGCAAATATACATTCAAAATAGAGAGAATATGCATCACCATATAATCCAAATATAATTCAAATGTAATAACTTAAAACAATTCAATTCAACCTTAAAACAATTCAATTTAAACTTAAAACAATGTCACTAATTGTCAGGGGTATGGTTCACTCCGAGGAGGTGAGTAGGCCACACGATATACAAATTAATACACCCACTAATATACATCATGCGGCATTGTTCACGCAACCACAATGGGGAGTTCTCCTTCCCGGGCATCACATGCATGATGAGCACCCTGGACTCTATGTCTTGAATCTCATGTCCATGAACTAGTGCACCCTGGATGATATTCGGGTCCCTCAACCCCCTTCCTATCTGCTGGACATCAAATATGTCCATTATAAACACGCTCGGCCAACCAAGTGTCGATATCAGTCTGTTGAAGGGATCCAAATAGGGAAGTTGATCATCAAAGTCCACACGTGTCGACGATGAAGTATCGAGGTCCACATCCTCGTCCCCGTCCTCGCACACCTCCTCCTCTTGCACCTCCTCCTGCACCGCCTTCTCCTTCCCTTTACCCATACGATTTTTGCCCAATGAACGCTTCCGGAATGAGAACATTTCCTGGACCGTCACCTCACTACATCAAATCTGCCGAATTATCAAGGTCATTGACCTTGACAAATCCAACTTGTCAAGGTCAATGACCGTGACATTTCGAGGCGAGACAACTTTTTTTGTCACGGTCGTGTCACGGTCATTGACCTTGACACAAAACTCGCATTTTGTGTCACGGTCGTGTCGCGGTCAATGACCGTGACACTTTTGTCACGGTTTATAACCGTGACAAAGCCGTGACCCTTTTTAAAAAAATTGTCATGGCCATTGACCGTGACACGTCCGTGACAAAAAGTTGTCATGGACGTGTCGCGGTCAATGACCGTGACAATTCTGGGCAGAATTTAAAAAAAATCTGCTGGGCAGTATGGCCACTACCACTGCCCAACAGTATATTTGTACCTATTATAGCAACGTTGTACCTGTTCCAAACATCATATATCCAAACAAACTAAAGATAATGCAAATATATATTCAAAATAGAAACTATTTAAGAAGAAACAACATCACCATCAATTATCTCAAATCTACAAACTATTTGCATGGAAAAGAGATTTTGTACTGCGACGCTCGGGGACACCTCCTTATCCTTCTCTTCTCGTCCGAATAGCCACATAAGTATAGAGCATATGTGGCCCACCCTTAGGGCCACTCCCTGTCCCCTGAATTGAAATAAAGTAAAATTAGTATCCCCCACTCAAATATAGATAAATATAAATCGTAATTGAAATCGAAATCGAAATCGAAATTGACATATAAATATAAATACATTACCTGTAGTGTCACTGAAACAGCTAACTTGAGCTCATATGGCACCCCCTTCCAACTAATGTACCCCGGGCAATCGTGTCAAATATAATTCTCTTCATATCTAAACACTAAGAAATACCATAATCCTATGGAGTTATGCGTTCTAAATTCCTTCCAACCGTTGTGTAGCCAAAAATCAGCAGTTGAAGTTGTCAATTCCACCTTTCAATGGTCTCCCATGTTTTGCTAGAAGTTCCAAGTGGTGGGGTATGGAAAGTGGAATTGACAACTTCAACTGGTGATGTTTGGCTACATAACGGTTGGGAGGAATTTGCAGAGCATCGCTCCATAGGATTATGGCATTTCTTAGTGTTCGGATAGACGAAGAGATTCAGTCTCCTCTCCACAAATAGGACACCCCAAATAACTATGTACTAATCACCTATTGAAGGTAAGAAGCATATATTCATGGATTAGTATAAAAAAACTTAGATGTAGTTGGAATATTTATGTATTAATCTCCTCTCCACACACACACACTACACAAGAGTGAAAATGATAAAGTGCAGATCAATTAAAAGCATTAAAAATGGATGTTTCGGTACAAATTGAAATATTTATTACAAATTGAAATATGCATTAAAAATTGAAATGGATGTTTCCGTACAAACTTAGATTTATACTATGTTTTATTTAATTATCCCATCATTTAATTATCCTATTAATGGGTAAGTGGTCATATCCCATTCAAGACTGCATTTTTCTGTAATATACTTAACAACTCATGCACATTGTTACGATTTGAAAAAAATTTGACAGCATATCCCCTTAGTTCTCCAAGTACACAACGTAGATTGGCAGGTGTGAGTGTTATTCAATTGGTCAATTGAAATAACAGTCACACTTGTCAATCTAGTATGTACCCAGAGAACATTAAGATACGACTGCAGAACTTCCTCCAAAAGTAACAACTTTAAGCCAATAAGAATATTATACAGAAATTATACAGTCTCAAACTGTCCAAACGGGACAATTCGAGAGATCTCGTTACAGGGGTAATGACTCTCAAACGGGTCTAAGGGCTATTGAATGCGTACGCATAAGAACTAGAAGTCTAGTATCTATGCGCACTATATTTAATTTCAAGTATGTTTCATATAATGGGTTAATTCAAATACGAAAATAAATTCATGGGTTAATTCAAATACAAAAATAAATTCATGGGTTAATTCAAATACAAAAATTCAAATTCATGGGTTAATTCAAATATATACACACACACACACACACACACCTCCCTCCACACCCCCCACTCACCACATACACACACACCCCCACCTCCCTCCACACCCCCCACTCACCACATACACACACACCCCCACCCCCACTCACCACACACACACACACACACACACACACACAATAGCCCCCCACTCACCACACACACACATACACACACACACACACACACACACACAGTAGTGACTATCTATTTAAAATAATCTCAATGTTAATTTCATGTATTGAATTTATACTATTGTTTTGTGCTTTTTATAAATCATATTCAACGTTAGATATGTGTTTTGTTAAGATATCTAAGTTGTTCTATAGAATTATTTTTTGTATCTTGAAGTTTAAGTTCTAAAATAATCAACCTAAAGTTGTGGTTCAAAAAGTATTATCACAAATATAAACTAAGAGTGATAAAATAACTTTGAGGCATATAAATTAATTGTGACAAAGTAAGATTATGCACCAGAACCTAAAATTTTAAAAAAGTGTTTTTATTTAAACCCCACTTTTCTTTCTATAACTCCTATTTTATTAAACTTTTAAATATAATTAAGGGTGTATAGAAAGAAAAGTTAAATAGGAATAAAAACAACAATTTTAAAATATGAAGGGCTCACCAATTTGATCAAATTTTTCAACAACATAGACTAAATGATATTTTATTTTTCATGCTTTTAGCAATTTCTGATGCCATTTTAACCCTTATTGTAGTTTTTTGTTGTAATGTCATTTAAAAAAAATCATTTAGGTATGTAAATATATTGTAATAGATATTGCCTTCCACAAAATGATATTTTATGGTAAAATTTTATTTGATGGATATAAAGTCATGTGATACCTATATGTGTTATTTTGCATCTAATAAAAACAAAAAATGCCATATATGGTTTTTTTTCTCCATTAGTATAAGTATATAGCGATTATTTCACACTTAAATCACATATTAAGCCGGCCTTCATTTTTTTATGAAATTTGTAGAAAATTACTTATTTATTTTGAATGAAAATAAATTGTTAGCCAATGTTTTTGGATATTATTTATAATTATGAAACTCATACAAAAATTAATGTTGTATCAAAATAATATTACATTTTTATCCCCCTACCCCCACCCTGCCCCACCCCCTACCCCCGCACACACACACACATATATACACACATACACACATATATATACACACAAACATATATATAAATGGAAGAGAGAGAGAGAGAGAGAGAGAGAGAGAGAATTAAACCTGAAAGTAGAGAGAGAGAGAGAGAGCACCGTCGAGAGAGAGAGAGGGAGGGAACGGCGGGAGGGAAAAAAGAAGGGGAAAAGGGTTTTTACTGCAAACACTGTCACGGTCGTGTCAAGGTCATTGACCGTGACAATTATTTAAAGAATTATCACGGTCATTGACCGGGACAATTCTTTGTCACGGTCGTGTCAAGGTCAATGACCGTGACACAAAACGCGTGTTTTTGTCACGGTTAATGACCTTGACAAGGGTGATCGGCTGAAAGGTGACAATTTTGTCATTTTGGTGTAGTGCCTCCAAATGGGACAACTTTGCATCATGTGAATCCACCATTCCAGCTAACCCGGTGTCGCTCGTCTCCAATCCGATGATCCTAGATTTGGCCACCCGTGAGCTCACCCCGCTTGTCCTCCCCTTGCGATCAGAGCCAAGCACTTGGCTGAGTGCATCTGTAGACAGAGATGCCATGTCGGAATCAGACTGCGACTCATTCACTTCCTTAAGCTTTGCCTGAAATGACAAAAAACACATGATTAGTAAAATAAGAAAATTAAAAAATTATAACTTAATTAACAAAAAGTAAACTGTCGGATTACTTACAATTGTGGCCGCGACGCTTGGGGACACCTCCTTGTCCTTCCCCTTCTTCATCCGAAAAGCCACATAAGTATCGAGCCTATGTGGCCTACCCCCAGGGCCACTTCCTGTCCCCTGAAATAAAATAAAGTAAAATTAGTATCGGCCCCGCAAAGTAAAATAATGCAGAATAATATATTTTATGTAGTTATAGAAAAATTAAATCTTACCATAATCCTATGCTCCACCTCGGCGTAAGACGTCCGACCGGAGTAGTGCATGTCCACCTTTTTTGCCCGGTTTTCCCTTCCCAATTGTCGAGATGCCAATGGTCGCTCCCCGATCTCATTATCAATGAACCTTTGCCATTGTGCAAATAAGATCGGTTCCTTCGGCTAGATAGATTCACACCTTTGGATAATGGACTCTTGTGTCTTCCCAAAGTACCGGGTCCGCATATTTTTCTTCCACGTCTTGTGTTGCTCCCTCAACTGCTCCAAGACGGAATCGCGTAGCTTTGGATCCAGGTTGAATTGTTCTTGTCCAACAAATACAATGTTACGTGCAAATAAATATAAATATAAACATAAATATAAGATGAAATTGAAATTAAAATTAAAATTGAAATATTAATATAAATATAAATATAAAAACATTACCTGTAGTGCCACCCAAACAGCTAAATTGAGCTCATATGGCACCTCCTTCCAACTAATGTACCTCGGGCCAATGATCGTCTTTGCCAGCTCGAGGGATATCGCTAATAGCACCGACTTGTTCCCGATGGGCACCCCCAATTTGCCATATTTAGGGAGACTAGGGGCCGAGGAGCCTAGATGACATCATCATAACCAACATCATCATCCTCGCCTTAATACCTGAGGGAGACATTTGCTGTAAAAAAATATTATTAGTACATATCAAAATGAATTAAAAGAAGACATGCAAATATGTACAATTACTATAAATAAGAATGAATTGTTACTGTTAAACACCTCAATTCTGAATTCCAAAACAACAACATCTAGCTCATAATATGCACAAGAGTGAAACATCCCCACCCCCACCCCTACTGCCCACACATACGCAAACTACACAAGAGTGAAAATGATAAAGTTCAAATCAATTAAAAGCAATAAAAATGGATGTTTCGGTACAAATTGGGATATTTATTAGAAATTGAAAAATTGTTTGAAATTCGGATTATCATAAAAAATGGATTGATATTCGGTAGGAGCAACCAAGTCATCCACACTACTATTTAGACGATTTGGCTCATGTTGGACAATTTACCACGGCTCGTTGTTGATATACTCTGAGTAAAACACTTGGTTAACCTTTTGAAATGCACAAACAAACGGCTCATCGCTCACGTGGTCGTTGCTCTTGAACTTGAACAAGTCAACCGTGATTAAATTGGTAACATGGTCAACTTTACAAGCATTTTTATCCTCAACTCTTACCCATTCACAGTAAAATACAACCTCTTTGAATCTTATATAATCCAATTCAAATATATTTCGGATTACACCATAGTAAGTCATTTTAGCTTCAACGAGGTTTTTATCTTTTGCGCTCGCTCGAAAGAAAGTAAGAGCCTTGTATGAAATGTCCGAGTTATGTACATTTGTACTTTCCTCGTACACTTTAGCACCGAAAATGTAACTGTTCAATCGATACTTTTTGTACTCTTGTGCCACAAACAAGGGTCCAGTGGCTAGACGAGCAAGCCTTGATGTCGCATCACTCGTCTTTAAGAGCTGAGAATATAGATAAATTAATTATATTAGTGGTAAAATTTGAGTGTAATGTAACGTTATATAACGGCCATTTTCATTATAATTATCTCTTGTGTCAACCACAACCTAAATTCGCTGTCTGATTGTACCATTGTTTTTCATCTTTTATTGTTCTCAGAGGCTTCATATTTTCTGCATATTACAAAATTAATCATGTATAAAATAATCTAAAATAATGTTTAAAATTATAATAATCAAATCTTACTTTTTCCATTCTTCGACATCTTCATGTGTGTCAAATAGATAACGAGCTACTTGTTCATGTTATAAACTCATTAATTTCACTCGTTTCCCATCATTTGACCACCATCATCGACGAACTCATCAGTGTCATCAATGCTAGTCGAGTCAGGCATATATTCCCGAGTATATATTGATGACTCCACAGTGATGTATTCCTCTACAATTGATCCTGCAATGTATCGCGTATTCTTGACGTAATCTTTAAAAACTTTCATCAATCTTTCAAACCGATACATCCACCGATATCTAACCGGAACACAAAGAAGTGCCTCGTCGCATAGGTGTACCATCAAATGAACACTTATGTCAAAGAATGCTGGGGGAAAGTACTTCTCCAATACACAAATCGCTTCAGTCACCGCCAATTTTGCGGCCACTATGTGTTCTCGATTGACTACCTTCTCACACAAGAGTGAGAAAGTAATACTAATTTTCATAATAGCCCTCCGCAAATCCTTGTGGTTGGAGAAACAATTCCTAAACAATATAGGAACCAATTGCATGATCACATGCCAATCGTCGGGCATACACTTATGTAAATCACGAGTAGCATAATTCACAACCCTTTGCAAGTTGGGTGAAAAAGTAGATGGGTCCTTTAAATTATATATTGTGTCTAAAAGCACATTCCTTTCCCCACTCGTCAAAGTAAACACACCAGGGGGAATTATTGTCCTTCCCCTACTATCTTCTTTCAACCATAGTTGTGGTTTAAGTTTCAACGATTTAAGGTCTTTTCATGCATTTTCTCCATCCTTAGAATGACTCCCCCCAAGGCAAGTGCCCATAATATGTTCAGCGAAGTTCTTCTCTGCATGCATCACATCTAATACATGGCGCACGGGTTTATTCTTCCAATAAGTAAAGTGAAATAAAATTAACCTCCTAGACCATGCCTTTGTTATCTCAGTTTCATTCCCAGTTGGGGTCTTCTTATGCTTGACGTTCTTAAATTTGGGATTCTTACTTGGCATATTAGGTCCACATTAAGAAGATTTAATTTCAATTTCTGAACTCGAATGTTGTCTCGGCGGAAGCCTATGTTCAACCCCGCCCAATAAAACATTGGAACCATTCTCAGATCTAAAACTATGATCCGGGGGTAAAAACCTCTTATGGCAATGGTATACATTTTTTGAGCTAAAGGATAGACTAAGAGATTCAGTCTCCTCTTCACAAATCGGACACCCCAAATAACCATGTACTACACAACCGGATAATGTCCCATAAGATGGAAAATCATGAATTGCCCACATCGACATAGCTTTCAGCCTAAACTCTTCTTTTCTAAAAGAGTCAAATAATTGCACACCCTCTTCCCACAACTCATTTAATTCTTCTACCAAATGAGCCAAGTAGATGTCCATGTCATCACTTGGTGCCTTTGGCCCAGGTATCAACAAAGCCATCATAAAAAATTCAAGTCTCATACACTGTGAAGGAGGGTGGTTGAGTGGGGCTAGGATCACTGGCCATACACTCTGATTGGTGCTTAAATTTCCAAATGGATTTAAACAATCTATTGATATAGCCAAACGAATGTTGCGTTGTTCTCGAGAAAAATCGGGATACTCATAATTCATCCTCCTCCAGGCAGTAGAATCAATAGGATGACGCATGATATTTCAATAATTTTTGAGGCACTTTTGAGCTTATGCCTTCCTTACTAGTAGATTGGACTTATCTAGGTTCATCGCATACCGGACAACGATCGAGATTTTCATACTCCTTTCGGTATAATATGCAGTCATACAAACAAGGATGAATCGATTTATACTTCATTCCCAAACCTTTCAAACTGTTCTTCATAACAGGATAACTTTTTGGAAGTGTATTCTCCTTAGGTAATAAGCCCTTCACCCATTTCAGAATTCTTGTCACGCTATAACAAGATAAACCGTACTGCGTCTTCAAACTGTGCAAACCAACCATGGGATGTAAAGTTGTTTGATCTTTCTCATAGCCAGAGTATAACGGTTGGGTCGCCTTAAATTTTAAACTTTTGTAGTCATCGTCAAGTTTTATCATGATATCTTCACGAGCACTTGAACCTTCTACATCATCAGTAACCTCATTCTCCTCTGATTCATAAACTCCGTACGCATCATCAACTAAATCCTCTATCATATTATATTCTACGTCATCCCCTTCTACATCTATCCTACTTGTTGATCGTTATTGTGAAGGTTGGTTGGGTATAAAAGGAACTTTCAATTCACCGTGAAAAGTCCAAAATCGATAACTATCTTGCATACCCGATCTTAACAAATGTAGTTCAAATATTTTCCAATCAAACACGTTACCATTCTTACACCTAGCACACAGGCATGAAAACTCTTCATCATTATGACATCCCTTTGCATATTTCACAAATTCATTAGCACCTCTGCGAAACACATCCCCCATTCTATTTGTCTCACCCATCCACTCTTTATATTTCGGATATCCCATCACAGCTACCACACTAATCACCTATTAAAGGTACGAAGCATATATTCATGGATTAGTATAAACAAAACTTAGATTTATAGTATGTTTCATTTAATTATGTCTTATTTATATTCAAATTCAATGTATAATAGAAATTTCTATTTCCTCCATCTCCTAAAAAGGGTGACTGGTCTTATCCCATTCAAGACCGCATTTTTCTGTAATATACTTAACAGATCATGCATATTGTTACAATTTGGAAATAGTTTGGTAGCATATACCCGTAGTTCTCCAAGTACACGACATAGATTGGTAAGTGTGAGTGTTATTTCAATTGATCAATTAAAATAACAGTCACACTTGTCAATCTAGTATGTACCCAGAGAACATTAGGATGCGACTGCAGAACTTCCTCCAAAAGTAACAACTTTAAGCCACTAAGAATATTATACAGAAATTATGCAGTCTCAAACTATCCAAATGGGACAATTCGAGAGATCTCATTACAGGGGTAATGACTCTCGAACGGGTCTAAGGGCTATTGAATGCGTACGCATAAGAACTAGAAGGCTAGTATCTATGCTCACTATATGTAATTTCAAGTATGTTTCATTTAATTATCATACTATATATATATATATATATATATATATATATATATATATATATATCGTTCGATATACAAAGTAATTTTCAAAAAAAGTTGAAAAATTCCACCCCCATATGGACAATAATCCAGTGGTCATGCCACCTTTAAAATTAACCAACCCAACATAGATCAACTATAATCTAACAGTAATGTCAACAACAAATGTGTATCCCGTACTCCTAATTCATCTACTCAACTAATTATTTTCATCAATTAAACTAACAACTAAAGTATACAATTATTAATTTAGTAATTTACAATGAGGGGCAATCGTACTTTCATACATAATCATATATTAATTTACTAATTTACAATGAGGGACAATCATATATAAATTTACTAAAAAAAATTAATAATCAATCAATTCGTTTACAAGGGACATTACGCACAAACACGCACGCTACACACACACACACACACACACAAGTAACCCCCCACCTCTACCCCACCACCCACTCACCCATCCCTACCCCCTCCCCTCACCCACCCCCTCCCCACCCTCACCCACCACACACACGCACATGCACATACACACACAACAACCCCCCCACCATGCCCCACCCCTACCCCCACCCTTGCCCACCCCTCCCCATCCCCCACCCACCACACACGCACACACACATACACACACACAGACACAACATCCACCCATCCTGCACCACCCCCTACCCCCACCCTTCCCCACCCCCACCCACCACACACGTACACACACATATACACACACACATAACAACCCCCCACCCTACCCCACCCCTACCCCCACCCCCAGCCACCACACATGCACACATACACACACATACACACACATATATATACACACACACATATATAAATGGAATAGAGATAGAGAGAGAGAGAGAGAGAGAAACTAACCTGAAAGTAGAGAGAGAGAGAGCAGTGTAGAGAGAGAGAGAGAGAGAGAAAGGAGGGAAGAAACGGCGGGGAAAAAAAGAAGGGGAAAGGGTTTTTTTACTATGACATTTGTCACCGTCGTGTCACGGTCACTGACCGTGACAATTTTATAAGGATTGTCACGGTCACTGACCATGACAAGCCTTTATCACGACCTTGTCACGGTCAATGACCGTGACACAAAATGCGTGTTTGTTGTCACGGTCAATGACCGTGACAAGGCAAAATGCGTGTTTGTTGTCACGGTCAATGATCGTGACGAGAATAATTTGCATATATCAGGACTTAGGCTTAAAAAATGGCATTAGAGGGCGAAATCCAGAAACAACCCCTGAACGTTCCCGTTAGAGGCACCAACACCTCGTACGGGACCAATGTCACTTGTAGAAATTTACTGCGTGATCACAGGACCCCGGTCTGAGAATACGACGATAATTTGTAAATATCCAGACTTAGGCTTAAAAAATGACATTAGGGGGAGAAACCTCGAAACTACCCCCAAACGGTCCTGTGAGAGGAACCAACACCTCGCACGGGACCAATGTAACTCGTAGGCATTGACCGTGCAATCACGCGACCCCCAGTTTGAGGATACAACGATAATTTAAAAATATATAGACTTTGGCTTAAACAATGGCATTAGAACGCGAAATCCAGAAACAACCCCTGAATGGTCCCGTGAGAGGCACCAACACCTCGCACAGGACCAATGTAACTCGTAGGAACTGACGACGCAATCACATAACTCCTGTTTTGAGAATATGACGATAATCTCAAAAGATATAGACTTAGGCTTTAAAAATTGCATTAGAGGGCGAAACCCCGAAACCTCGCATAAGACCAACGTAACTCGTAGGAACTGACCGCGCTGTCACGGGACTCCTGATTTGAGAATACGATGATTATTTGAAAATATATATACTTAGGCTTAAAAATGGCATTAGAGGGAGAAACCCAAAAATAATCCCCTGAACGGTCACGTGAGAGGCACCAATACCTCGTACGGGATGAATGTAACTCCTAGGACCTGACCGCACGATCACGGGACCCCCGGTTTGAGAATACGATGTAATTTGAAAATATATAGACTTAGGCTTAAAAAATGGCATTAGATGGAAAAATCTTGAAACAACCCCTGAACAGTCCCGTGAGACGCACAACCATCTCGTACGTGACCAATATAACTCGTAGGGACTGACCGCGGGATAACGGGACTCCCGGTTTGAGACTACAATGATAATTTGAAAATATCTAGGCTTACGCTTAAAAAATGGATTTAGAGGGAGAAACCACGAAAAACACCCGAACAGTCCCGTGAGAGGCACCAACACCTCGCACCAGACCAATGTAACTGGTAGGAACTGACCGTGCGATCACGGGACCCTCGGTTTGAAAATACGATGAAAATTCTAAAATATATAGATTTTGGCTTCAAAAATGGTGTTAGAGGGCGAAACCCCGAAACAGCCCCCGAACGGCCCCGTTAGAGGCACCAACACAATGCACGAGACCAATGTAAGTCATAGGAACTGACCGCGCAATAACGGGACCCTCAATTTGAGAATACGATGATAATTTGAAAATATCTAGACTCAGGCTTAAAAAATGGCATTAGAGGGTGAAACCCTGAAACAACTCCCGAACGGTCCCATGAGAGTCACCAACTGCTTGCACGGGACCAATGTAACTCGTAGGAACTGACCATGCAATCACGGAACCCCTAGTTTTAGAATACGACAATAATCTGAAAATATATAGAATTAAGCTTAAAAGTGGCATTAGAGGGAGAAACCCCGAAACAACCCCCGAACGGTCCTGTGAGAGGCACCAACACCTCGCACGGGACTAATGTAACTCGCACGATCTAATCACTTGATCACGGGCCCCACGGTTTGAGAGTATGAGGATAATTTGCCTATATCACGACTTGGGTTTAAAAAATGGCATTAGAGGGCGAAATCCCGAAACTACCCCCAAACGGTCCCGCTAAAGGCACCAACACCTCGTACGGGACCAATGTAGCCCTTAGTGACTGACGGCGCAATCACAAGACTCCCGGTTTTAGAATACGATGATAATTTAAAATATCTAGACTTATCCTTAAAAAGTGGCATTAGAGGATGAAATCCTGAATGGCCCCATGAGAGGCACGAATACCTCGCACGGTTGCAATGTAACTCATAGGAACTGATCACGCGATCATACGACCCACGCTTTAAGAATACAATGATAATTTAAAAATACATAGACTTAGGCTTAAAAATGGCTTTAGAGGGTAAAACCCCAAAACAACCCCCTAATAGTCCCATGAGAGGTACCAAAACCTCGTTCGGAACCAATGTAACTTGTAGTAACTAACCGTGCAATCATGGGACCCCGATTTGAGAGTAGGAGGATAATTTGCATATGTCAGGACTTAGGCTTAAAAAATGGCATTTGAGGGTGAAATCTCGAAACAACCCCCGAACGTTCCCGTTAGAGGCACCAACACCTTGTACGGGACCAGTGTCACTCGTAAGAATTTACTGCGCGATCACGGGACCTCGATCTGTGAATACGATGATAATTTGTAAATATCCAGACTTAGGCTTAAAAAATGACATTAGAGGGCAAAACCCCGAAACTACCCCCGAACGGTCCTATAAGAGGAACCAACACCTCGCACGAGACCAATGTAACTCGTAGGCACTGACCGCGCGATCACGCGACCCTCAGTTTCAGGATACGACGATAATTTCAAAATATATAGACTTAGGCTTAAAAAATGGCATTAGTGGGTGAAACCCCGAAACAACCCCTGAATGGTCGCATAAGAGGCACCAACACCTCGCACGGGACCAATGTAACTCATACGAACCGGTCGCGTGATCACGGGACCCCCGGTTTGAGAGTACGAGGATTATTTTCATATGTAAGGACTTAGGCTTAAAAATGTTATTAAAAGGCAAAAATCCCAAAACAACCCCTGAACGGTCCCGTGAGAGGCACCAACACCTCACACATGACCATTGTAACTCATAGTGACTGACGACGCAATCACGTAACTCCCGATTTTAGAATACGACAATAATTTGAAAATATCTAGACTTAGGCTTTAAAAATGGAATTAGAGGGCGAAACCCCAAAACAACCCCCGAACGGTCTCGTGAGAGGCACCAACACTTCGTACGGGACTAATGTAACTCATAGGAATGACCGCGCGAGCACGGGACCCCCGATTTGAGAATACGACGATAATTTTCATATTTTAAGACTTAGACTTAAAAACATGGCGTTAGTGGGTGAAAACGTTAAACATCCCCCGAACGGCCCCGTGAGTGGTACAAACACCTCGCACGGGAATAATGTAACTCATAGGAACTGCCCGCGCAGTCACGGGACTCCCATTTTGAGAATATGATGATAATTTAAAAATATCAGGACTTAAGCAAAATTTGGCGTTAGTGGGTGAAACCCAAAACAACCTCCCTCGACGATCCACGTGAGTGGCACCAACACCTCGCACGGGACTAATGTAAATCATAGGAACTGACCGCGTGATCACATGACTCCCGGTTTGAGAATACGATGATAATTTGCATATTTATAGACATAGGCTTAAAAACATGGCGTTAGTGGGTGAAAACCCAAAACCGCCACCGACCGGCTCCGTGAGTGATGCCAACACCTCACACGGGACCAATGTAACTCGTAGGAACTGACCGCACGATCACGGGACTCCTGATTTGAAAATACGACGATAATTTGCATATTTCTAGAGTTATACATAAAAACATGGCGTTAGTAAGTGAAAACTCAAAACAGCCCCCGAACTGCCCCGTGAGTGTACCAACACCTGGCACGGGACCAATCTAACAGATAGGAACTTATTATGTGATCACGGGACTCCGAGTTTGAGAACACGGTGATAAATTGAATATTTCTAGACTTAGGCATAAAAACATGGCGTTAGAAGGTAAAATACCTTGAGTGGCACCAACACCTCGCTCGGGACCAATGTAACTCGTAGGAACTGACCGCACAATCACGGGACTCCCGGTTTGAGAATACAGTGATAATTTTCATATTTCAAGACTTAAGCTAAAAACATGGCCTTAGCAGGTGAAAACCCAAAACAACCTTTGAACGGCCCCGTGAGTGACACTAACATGTCGCACGCGACAAATGTAACTCGTAGGAACTGATCGCCCGATCACGGGACTACCGGTTTGAGAAAACGATGATAATTTGCATATTTCTAGACTTAGGCATAAAAATAAGGCGTTAGTGGATAAACCCCACCCAAAAAACCCGAACGACCCCGTGAGTGGCACCAACACATCGCACTGGACCAATGTAACTCGTAGGAACATACCAGGTGATCATGGGACTCGCAGTTTGAGAATACGATGATAATTTAAAAATATCTAGACTTAGGCATAAGAAATGGCATTAGAGGGGGAAACCCCAAAATAACCTCGGAACGGTCCTGCGAGAGGAACAAACACCTCGCACGGGACAATGTAACTCGTAGGAACTGACCGCACAATCACGCGACCCCCGGTTTGAGAATACAATGACAATTTCAAAATATATAGACTTAGGCTTAAAAAATGGCATTAGAGGGCGAAACCCCGAAACAGTCCTCGAATGGTACCGTCGGAGGCACCAACACCTCGCATAGGACCAATGTAACTCATACAAATGGACCGCGTAATCACGGGACCTCCGATTTGAGAGTACGAGGATAATTTTCGTATATCAGGACTTAGGCTTAAAAAATGGCATTAGAAGACGAAATCCTAAGAAAAAACCCGAACGATCCCCCGAGAGGCACCAACACCTCGCATGGGACCAATGTAACCCGTAGGGACTGACGACGTAATCACAGGACTCATGATTTGAGAATACGATGATAATTTTAAAATATCTAGACTTAGGTTTTAAAAATGGCATTAGAGGGCGAGACCCCAAAATAATCCCCAAACGGTCCTTTGAGAGGCACCAACACCTTGTACGGGACCAATGTAACTCGTAGGAACTGACCGCACGAGTACGGGACCCCTGGTTTGAGAATACGATGATAATTTGCATATTTCTAGACTTAGGCTTAAAAACATGGCGTTAGTGGGTGAAAACCCGAAACATCCCCCAAACGCCCCCATGAGTGGCACCAATACCTCCCACGGGACCAATGTAACTCTTAAGAACTGGCCCCGTAGTCACGGGACTCCCAATTTGAGAATACAACAATAATTTAAAAATATCAGGACTTAAGTAAAACATGGCGTTAGTGGGTGAAAACCCAAAATAGCCCGCGAATGGCCCCGTGAGTGGCAACAACACCTCTCACGGGACCAATGCGACTTACAGGAACTGACCGCGTGATCGAAGGACTCTCAGTTTGAGAATACGATGATAGTTTGCATATAGATAGACTTAGGCTTAAAAACTTGGTGTTAGTGGGTGAAAACCGAAATAGCCCCCGAACGGCCCGATGAGTGGCACCAACAACTAGCATGGGACCAATGTAACTCGTAAGAACTGACCGCGTGATCACGAGACTCCCGGTTTGAGAGTACGATGATAGTTTGCATATTCCTAAACCTAAGCTTAAAAACATGGCGTTAGAGGGTGAAAACCCAAAACAACCCTCGAACGGCCCCGTGAGTGGCACCAACACCTCGCACGAGACCAATATAACTCGTAGGACTGGCTGCGGGATCACGAGACTCCCAGTTAGAGAAAATGATGATAATTTTTATATTTTTAGACTTAGGCATAAAAACATGGCGTCAGTGTGTAACAACCCGAAACATCCCCCGAACGGCCCCATGAGTGGCACCAACACCTTGCATGGGACCAATGTAACTCGTAAGAACTTACCACGTGATCATCAGACTCTCGGTTTGAGAATACAATGATAATTTAAAAATATCATAACTTAAGCAAAATATGGCGTTAGAGGGTGAAAACCGGAAACAACCCACGAATGGCCCCATGAGTGGCACCAACACCTCACACGGGACTAATCTAACTCGTAGGAACTGACCGCGTGGTCACGGGACTCCCGGTTTGAGAATATGATGATAATTTTCATATTTATAGACTTAGGCTTAAAGACATGTCATTAGTCGGTGAAAACCCGAAATAGCCCCCAAATGGCCCTCTGAGTGGCACCAACACCTCGCACGGGACCAATGTAACTCACAGGAACTTATCGTGCGATCACGGGGCTCTCAGTTTGAGAATATGATTATAATTTAAAAATACCAGGATTTAAGCAAAACATGGCGTTAGTGGGTGAAAACTCAAAATAGCCCCCGAACGGCCATGTGAGTGGTACCAGCACCTCGTACGGGGCTAATGTAACTCATAGGTATTGACCGCGTGATCAAGGGACTCCCAATTTGAGAATAGGATGATAATTTGTATATTTCTAGACTTAGGCTAAAAAATATGACGTAAGTGGGTGAAAACCCAAAATAGCCCCCGAACGGCCCTTGAGTGGCACCAATACCTCTCATGGGACCAATATAACTCGTAGTAACCACGTGATCACGAAACTCCCGGTTTGAGAATATAAAGATAATTTGCATATTTCTAGAATTAGGCTTAAAAAGTGGCGTTAATGATTGAATACCCAAAATAGCCCCCGAACGGATCCGTAAATGGCACCATCACCTCGTACGGGACCAATGTAACTCGTAGAAACTGGTTGCGCGATCACGGGACTTCCAGTTTAAGAATACGGTGATAATTTAAACAATCAGGACTTAAGAAAAACATGGCATTAGTGAATGAAAACCCGAAATAGCCCCCGAACGGCCCCGTGAGTGGCACCAACACCTCGCACGGGACCAATTTAACTCGTACGAATTGATCGTATGATCACGGGACTCCCAGTTTGAGAATACGACAATAATTTGTATATTTCTAGACTTAGGCTTAAAAACATGGCATTAGTGGGTGAAAACAAGAAATAGCCTCCGAACGGCTCCGTGAATGACACCAACACCTCGCACGGGACCAATGAAACTCGTCGGAACTGACCGTGTAATCACGCGACTCTTGGTTTGAGAAGACGATGATAATTTGCATATTTATAGAGTTATGTATAAAAACATGGTGTTAGTGGGTGAAAACCCAAAACAGCCCCAAACGGCCCCGTGTGTGGCATCAACACATCGCTTGGGACCAATGTAACTCGTAGGAACTGATCGTACAACCACAGGACTCCCAGTTTGAGAATACGACGATAATTTGCATATTTTTAGAGTTAGGCATAAAAACATGGCATTAGTGGGTGAAAACCCGAAACACCTCCGAACGGCCCCGTGAGTCGCACTAACACCTCGCACGGAACTAATCTTACTCGTAGGAACTTACTGTGCGATCAAGGGACTCCGGGTTTTAGAATACGATGATAATTTGTATATTTCTATACTTAGGCATAAAAATGTGGCGTTAGAAGGTAATAACCCGAAATAGCCCCCGAACGGCCCCGTGAATGGCACCAACACCTCGCTCGAGACCAATGTAACTCATAGGAACTAACCGTGCAATCATGGGACTCTCGATTTGAGAATACGACGATAATTTTCATATTTTTAGACCGAGGCATAAAAACATGGCGTTAGTGAGTAAAAACCCGAAATAGCACCCGAACGGCCCCGTGAGTGGCACCAGCACCTCACACGGGACCGATTTAACTCATAGGAACTTACCACGCGATCACGGGACTCCTGGTTTGAGAATACAATGATAATTTAAAAATATCAAGACTTAAGGAAAACATGGCGTTAGTGGGTGAAAACCTGAAATAGCCCCTGATCGGCACCGTGAGTGACACCAACACCTCACACAGGACCAATGTAACTCGTACAAACTGACCACGCAATCACGGGACTCCCAGTTTGAGAATACGATTATAATTTATATATTTCTAGACTTAGGCTTAAAAACATGACGTTAGTGGGTGAAAACGTGAAACAACCCACGAACGGCCTCGTGAGTGGCACCAACAGCTCGCACGGGACCAATGTAACTGGTAGGAACTTATCGCGCGATCACAGGACTCCTGGTTTGAGAATACGATGATAATTTTCAAATTTCTTGACTTATGCTGATATGTTGATAATTATAACTCATATATGCAATTTTTCAGCTTGAATAAATTTTTTGTAAAACTACTTGGTTGCTGATATCATTTTTTTGTTGTATCTAATCATTTGCAAGATAACATTGTATCGTTTGATTTTTTGCACGTGAAACAAATGAAGGAGGCAATGGTTTACAGCATGAAGATTGTTTAAACAGTGTTGTGGACATTCAGGATTATGTTTTTTATGTGTTAGAGCCGTGCGGGCTTTTATTATTTAGTTTTATGGTCGTGCAGGCTTTTATAATTTGATTATTAAAATGGCCATACGGGCTTTATAATAAGCAGGTTTTATATTTCCAGGGTTTGGAATGTCCATAAAAAAGAGGAAACTCTGCCCAATTTCTTTTTTGGTCTGTGAATTATTAAGACGTGTAATACTTTAAGTTTGTATATATATTAGTTTATTAACAACATTCTCGATTCGTAATTTATGATTTTTTTATTGTTTTGCCAATAATAAATATTTGCAACACCTCGTACGCATCCAACGTTACACGTAGGAACCGACCATGCAGTCACAAGACCCCCAATTTTAGGATTGGATAAAAGAAGACATTTTTTTTAAAATTATAGTTAAATATAGTCATGGACTTTGTCCATTACCATTTTCAATTTGTCCATCGTGCATAAAAATAGTCGGGACCAAAGTCCATAACCCCTAACCGTGACGAAAAATGGTCGCGGACAAAGTCTGCGACCATTATTTTCCTTTGTTTTCGTCGCGGTATGGATACGAACTTGGGGCACGACCATTTTTTTCCTTTTTTTTGTCACGGTGTGGGTCACGGACTTTGGCCGCGATATATTTTTGCCACGGTTGTGGGTCACGGACTTGGGCCGTGACCATTTGTTTCCTTTTTTTTTCTATCGTGGTGTGGGTAATGAATTTTGGTCGCCACCAATTTTTGTCACGGTTCTGGGTCACGGACATAGGTCGCAACCATTTTTTCCTTTTTTTTCATCGCGGTGTGGGTCACAGACTTTGGCCGCGACAAATTTTTTCCATGGTTGTGTGTCACGTACTTGGGCTGCGAACTTTTTTCCCCATCGTGGTATGGGTCACGGCCCAAGTCCGCGACCATCTGCCTTGACCATTTTTTGGTCACGGACTTGGGCCGCGACCCATGAAATTAATCGTGTTGAAAATGGTCACGGCCCAAGTCCATAACCCACAATCTTGGTGAAGGATTTTGGCCAATTTTGGTGTAGCGATGCTATCATTGAAACGCCAGCTCCTCGTGATCCCTCACCGTTGAATCCACACATCAGGAACCAGTCACCTCTGAGGATTCAAGCTATAATGAGCAAGATTTAACTACCAACCTGCCAGCTGACGGTGAGTCACGTTATGAGGTTCTTCCTCCATACATGGCTCCTCATGAATTCTTCTTTATGGTCCTTCGCCAATCTCCTCAAATTTCTGCGTGTGACCATTCTATCATCGAACATATTTCCCTCAACTATCTTCAAACTTATTACTTAGGTTCCAAGGGCTGATAATCATTATTACTTAGGTCGTCAACACTCAAATATTTAATCTTACTAGGCCCTTATCATTCAATACCTGGGAAGTTTAAAGGATATGGGCCAGGATGGTTTCCAACTGAACTGGCTAATTAGACACTTGAAGTTTTTATAGAGCTAGCAGTTGGGAATCCAAAGGGAACTCTATCTAAAACAGGTAGAGGGTCAACAGTCTAAGGAAAAGACGCTAGTAGAGTTGGACCCTCTGTTAGTAGCAGCTAATGATAGAGTGAAGGATACCGAAGAAGCTCTATCGAAGGCTAAGCTGGAACGTGAAGCCATTTTGATCAAATGGGCTCAAGTGCAGACCAGGCTTGAAGGTTGCCTTGTTGCCTAAAGAACATGCTTAGAGGCTTCTTAAGGCTTTCCTGGAGACTCCTTCTCCCAACCTGATTTGTGGTTTCTTCTCAGCTAAAGTCCCTTCTTTAAATTGTAAAATTTTCTTCATTTCACCATATGTAATTCTTGGGCAGTAGTTCCTAATTTTGTAATCTTTACAAGTCATATAAATGAAAGAGATAGCATTTTGTCATCATGCGGTATTTTGTTGAAACGCTTCTGTTTATTGCAAAGTTAAACTCTTACAATTTATAAGCAAACTCTTTATTTTTCATCTCATTTACAAAAGAAATAACTCGTACAATGAATTGTCGCATAACTCTGACAAAAATAAATTTCTAACAAAGGTTACTCACTTAAACATGATAAACTTTCAACCACTTGTTATTAATCTTAAAAGGTTTATCTTCTTCCATCTTAGAGATTAAGAAGTAAGATAAATCATGAGCCTCATTTACAATGAAAGGTCCCTCCTAATTAGCAGCAAATTTAGGCAATGGGAGACCCCGAATGTGCTTCACTACTGCCTTCAAAACTAAATCCCCTTCTACAATTTTTTTTTGGTCTCACTAAGTTATCTTATGCACTGGAAAGATGCTTCATGTACATTTGGAAGTATTGCATCGCATTATCATTATGCTCATCCAGTGCTTCCAACTATACATCTTTGTTCGGAGGGAGCATGCTTCTTCGTAAGGCATATCAGGCCTAAGGAACTTTTAGTTATACTGGGGGAATTGATTTATCTCGAAACATAAGAGAGAACGAGGTATACCCTGTAGGCTTCCTCTTCGTCATTTGATAGGTCGATGGACTGCTAGAATCTTGTCATTCCATGATCATGGGAAGTCTTTCATCATATTGTCCAAGATGTTGACCAAGGTCTTATTAGTTTCTTCGGCTTGACCATTCCCCTTAGGATATTCCACCGTTGAGGTATGATGGCCGATGGAGTATTTGTTTGTAAGCATCGTTACTTCTTTATTGATGAATGAGGTCCTATTATCAGAGAGGATAACCTTCAGAATCCCAAACCTACAAATAATGTACTCTTGAGTGAAGTTATCCACCACACTTTTCGTTGTTCTTTTGAGTGGTATTGCTTGAGCCCACTTCATAAAACATTATATTGCCACGAGTATCCAGATCTTTCCTCTCAAAGATGGATGTATTTCCCCTACCAGGTCAAGCGCCCATGGAATGGGCATGTAGTGGCTAAAGAGTGTAAGTCCATCTAAGGAGTATGGATTATGTTTCCATATAGTGGGCATGCCTTGAACTTTTGTACAAACTCAGTTGAATTCTTCTCCATAGTTGGCCAATAATACCCCAAGGTCATTAACTATCCATATAACTTTGCCCCTCTAATGTGAGCTGAATCGTGAGCATGCTTTAAAACATTCGTTGCCTCCTATATGGTGATGCATCTTAAGGGCCTATGAAAGTATCCTCTACGATAGAGTTGATCCTCCTGAACGTAGAACTTTGGGGCCCTTCGCTTGAGTCCCATCACATCCATTTTATCTATTGGAAGCACTCCATCTTTGATAAAATCAATCTAAGGATTCTTTCATTATGTTTGAGTCTCAACGAAGTGGCATTTAGCTTCCTGAAACAAAATTTGACATTTATTTCACCTTCGTTGTAACTCTACTACATCTTTCTTCATCATCGGCCAGAAGTATCCCTCTTTCTAAATTCTTCTGTACAATGCGATCTTAGTTGTTTTGCAGTGTTCATCATGTGTCTTCTTTAACCTCTGCTCTTCTTCTTCTTCTGTACCAATGCAACTTGACAACCATCCTCTCACATTCCTAAAGTAAAGATTTTCTTGATTGGCAAAGAACTGATCTAGCTCTTTAGGTTCCATCTTACCTTACCTAGACTCCAACTACTTTATGATCTCCCCCCTCTAATATGAATCATATTCCATTGGTAATATCAATTGCACAACCGATGGGCCTATTCTCCATTGTATCACCACAGTAGTTGTGTCAGTTTTCAGAGCCAATTATTGAGCAATGGTGGCATTGGCATTAGCATGTCTGTTCATCGTCCTGGGATGCCTTCTTATCTTAACTCGATGGAACTGGTTGATCAACCATTGGATGATCGTTCAGTAGGGCGCCAGGTTGAGGTGCTATAATTCATATTCACCGTTCACTTACTGAACCACCATGTTCAAATCACCTATGATGCAGAGTGAACGGATGCCCCTTTGGACGGCCTCTAGCAACCCCAGTACTAATACTTCATATTCTTCTTCACTCTTGGAGCAAGGAAAATCCAACTTGTAGGAAAGGAAAATTATCCCTTCTCTTTAGAAAGGGTATGAATCATCCATTCCTCAAGGTTAGCATTCAGAAAATTTGCCTATAAATCATCCCCAGGAATGCGCTTTCGGGGTGGCTCAAATATTCGAGATGGGAAAATTACCAATAGGCTTGTATACACATGGCTCTTGATTGCGCGAGGGACCACACATTTTAAGTTATACTCTTAAAGGATAAGGAACCACCTAGTTTCCCTTCTAATTAAAATGGTTCTCACCAATAAAAACTTAATTGGGTCACACCTTGTCACAATGTGAATTGTGAAAGACAACATATAATGTGAATTGTGAAAGATAACATATAATATCAAAGTTATATGTCAAAGACAACATATAACTTAATTGGGCTTCGTGCTCTATCGGGTCCATCCTGGGCCTCATTCTATCTCTAAGTTATTTTGAGATATTCTTAGGTTTAGGATCATATTAATGAACTTCATCGGCTACTTCCATTTTTCATTTCCCCTCACTGCTCTGACTATTCACAGGAATCATCCATTCTCTGATAGTGGGAACTCTAGCTCCCTGTATCCTTCTCGTTAGGACCCTGTCATCTTCCTCTAGCTCTATGTAGAAAGTTGTGTCCACCAGGTAAGATTATTTAGTTGCAAAGGGTTTCTTCATCACATGTATGATAATTTCAGTTCTTTCATGTTTGCCTTCGCACATTGGTAATATGTCGAAGGGACTAAACCATGATTATACATCGACATTCTTCATATCAGAAGGTAGAAAGAAGTAACACTCTCAATCACATGGAATTTAATGTGTGAAGTGAGGTTCGCCATCATAATTTCAACATTTACATATCCAATCGACATGGATAATTGGTTATCATAACCAAAAATTACCAAAGGCATTAGTATCAACCTTACCCCAGGAAGGTTGGATGCATGGAAGGAACTGATGGGCATGATGTTTATCAATGCACCCCCATCCATCAAGGCTTTTTTAAAACTCACACCATTAATACTAGCAATTACATACAAGGGACTATTATGTGGGAACCTTACAACCCTGTCGGCGTCACTAAAAGTTACCTCAGATAAGAATTTTCTTACCAATTTGGCCATGGGCCCTCTCCACCTCAGTGAAAACATCGCATTCTTCTATGCAATGTCCATGATCACTTGTGTTATCTCTAACCGGCTTTTCTTAGGCATCACCACTAGGTTAAAGAACTATAAGAACTTCGGCGACTGAGATACAACCTGGTACTCTAGCCCCTGGTCTATCTCTTCACCTTCCAGATTATACACATCTTCTATAACTCTGGCACTATATTTATCGTAAGCTATCACTGCATTTGCCATTCCTCTGGTGCAGTCCTCCAACACTTCCTCAAACTCTTCCCTTTTAATCTCCAACTCTCTCAACTCCCATTTAGCCTCTTCATCGTAAGCAATTATCAAATTAGCCCCATGTGCTGGCAAGGGGTTATTGATGACATTTTACTAAGAGATCTGGAGAGTCTCTGTCTTCATGTGTTTTCTTATGATCTTCCTTAATATGAAGTAGGTTGCCGTTGGATGACCTAAATTTCAATGAATCTAGCAAGAATTGGGATTAAATCTCATTTATTCATCTGGTTCCATGGCTAGAATACCCTTGGGTCCGTTCACTATCTCCCTTTAGACCATAGTGTTGTAATAACTAACAGCCTCCTCAACAGTACAACCTGGTGGTGGTGGATCCTCTCTGTCTCCACCAAACTTTATCTTATTATCCTTCTTTGGTTTCTTGGACCCTCCTCCTCTTTCGGCGTACCCCACCAGTGGGGGCTAGCCTCATGTAGCAACGAACTGTATAGGCAGTCTAAAGATCGAAGGAGCCATAATGGGACTTGGCCAAATGACCAACAATATTTTCCTTGATGCCTTTAAAAATGTTGTAACAGTCCCCCTCGTGCGTTTCGTTGATGAGGTGGAAGATGTACTATGGGAGCAAACCCTCGGCACAAAGATGAAGCAGTTTGGACTCCTTATCCTCTTCTCTTACGTAGAGAGACCTCTCCCTGAACCTTCGGATGTATGCTACCATGTCCTCCCCTGGAAGTTGCTTTTGTTTTCCTAGCTGGGTCATCGTGATCTCATCTTTCACCAGAAAGAACTTTTGGAAAAATAACACAACAATTCCTCCCACATTGAGACACTTTTTGGTGCCAAGTGAGAGTACAAGGTGTAAGCTTTATCGGTTAGGTATATGTAAAACTCCCTTAACCTTATCTTCTTGTAATTTTAATGAGCCCCCAGATGCTCAACGAAGAGTTTGATATGCTCCTTCGAGTATCCTCCCTTTCCTGTGTACTTATCAAAAATGGGAAGAATGTAGTCCTTTGGGTAAGGTTTATCATTGTATTATTGAGGGTAAGGAGTACAAAATTCCTCATACACTGATTCTACCTCACTGACTCACTGCGAGGAAGACGCTATCATCTTTAACATCTCCTTTTGCATCTCTTTCCTCATTTCTTCTGCGGAAGACACAAGAGTTTTCTCAGCCACTGGAGTAATGGGACGAGGGACCACAGGTGGGATGCCCATCACAACTGGCGTACTTACTATATGTGGAACACCTGGCACCCTTGGGATACCCACTTTTAGGATAGGGGTTGGTATTATGTTTGTGGGGCCAGCTCCTATTGGAGCTGATCTCGATGGGGCTATAGGAGCCGCCATTGGTGTTACGAAGGAGATGGGGTCAATCCTCTAAAAGTCGTTGCAGATATATGAGTCTGCAAGAAGTGAAGAAATTTTCCCATGAGAAGGGCAATCCATGCTTGTCCCATCACGACACTAGAATAAGATTGTGTCAGCATTGAGAATCCCATTGCTATTTGAACTAGGGGTACCTCCACCCAAGGGATCCCTCGCAGCTTGTTCTTCATTATGCTGAATAGTGTAGAAATATATGGTACAATTAACGTTATCTTGTGCCATACTTTTAGAAGAATACCTCGCTAACAGAGTCTCCAAATGTAAGAGGGTAGTCCCTTTGAAGCCTGGGAGTATGGTAATACTAGTTGAGGTGTAACCCTATAAGTATGGTGATAAACGATAACCCAAGAGACCTTTAATAATTACAGGTGAACACATAATATTATATATGATCAACACTCAGATTAAACTCACAAGTCTCCCGTGTATAACTCAAATAATAATAAAGGAAACTCAGAAGCAACTCAGTCAAAGGGAGAGAGAAGTAAGAACCCTAGATACTTCTTGGCAGGCAACCAACACACCACGAACATCTCAAATATCTCTAGTTTTCTATTAAAAGATTCGCAATAAATGACAATGGTGGGTTAGTAAGATCTTTGGTTTGGAATAATGTCTTTCTGATATATTCTTTTTCTTTAGCAATAATCTCTAGAAAGAACCCCCTCTCTCAGAGGCAGTTGAGGCAAATAAATATCCCTCATACCACTCTTAAGATGACTTAGTCCTCCAGAGCTGTGAAAGACATCCCCTCATACTCTAAGTCACAAACAATAAATCCATAATGGGCCAGTCAGTCCTACATCATAAACATTAAATGCCAAGACATGCCTTTTTCCCAACCATTGTGCGTCAGAGGACTGTCACAACAGAGGTGGCTCATCAACTATCTGACAACCCCAAATACCATGGCGATTTACTCAAGTACGAATTGGACAGTGCTTAGCTGGCTAATGACATCACCTAAAGTAGATGTGATGTTTAGTAGAGAGTTGTTTGGCTCAAAACTAAACATACGAAGGAACTCAAAGATGCTCCTCACAAGCTTCCCCAGTGAAAGGTGACTTAGTGTTTTACCAGATTTATCTAAGATGGTCAAGTCCCAACGCTGCCTCAATTCTCAATCCTCCAAACTAAGTCACTCTGAAGTTCTCATGACAAGGTCACTCGATAGAGCATGAAAGCTCTCGTAGACCCTACCAGGCTTGGTCTCTCATGAGTACTGTTTGACCTCACACATAATAGTACAATTGTTACCACATTACAAATAATGTTACTTAAAGGTACAATTTAACTAAGTAAGAAAAAGAAGAGAAAGGAGGAGCTCCCTCGTTCAATATCCTCGTTGGGATGTCTCACTGCCATCTTGCAGCTTTCGTCCCTTGAGTTTCTTGTATTAACTGGGAAGGTTTTCTCTAATTGAGAGATTATCTTCATCTAGCACCCACTTATTTTTATTTGTTCTTAAGTAACTTCATATTCTTTACTGAGGAAAAAAGTGTTATTGAAAGAGGAGACATGATAACTCTCCCTCTTAACCATCATCATGTGATAAGCCATAAATTTATAGCTAAAACAAAGTAGTTGCTCTCTTCACCCACCTCTCATCTCTCCGAAAGCCACCACAATAAGTTTTTTGATGAATAATACAAACCCATGAATTACACTGACTTTGATTCTGATTATGACGGATACATAGGTGCAACCAAAGTTACTCAAGCCAAATATGTAACAAAATCCGGTATTTTCCCTAATTAAACTACTCTCTTATACTTTAATTTTAATTTAATATTAAATATTAAATATGAAATCTAAATAATAAAATCTCTGAATGAGTACTGTATTATGTCTCAGTCTAATTTATTGTCCATCTCCAATGATCATTACCACATAACCATTACTAGGGAAAAATATGACTCATAATCTTTGAATGTTTCTAATATTATAGATAATATTTAGTACGTCAAAATCATGAATGATTGAGATTTAGGTTTAAGCGGGAATAACAAATAACCCTTGAGAAGTGCAATATAGTTTTTATTGGCTAATGAGATTACAAAAGTAGTCATTTCATAACAAATTTCCCAATTTTTCACTATTGCATAAGGGTGAGAATTTTTGGCATGATAATGCATTTTTCCTAAAAAAATCGGATTATGACATGACATGATTATTTTAAATTGACCAATTTGTTGGTATTCAAAACTAGTAATCGCAAACAAAACAACACAACTGGATTATGACATAACTAACCTAATATGCACCCTGACTAGCATGTTAAAGTAACTTGGATCGTGTGCTATAATTATTCCTTGCGTAAATTACATAAATTAAGGGAGGTTGTAGATAATGCGTATAATTAGAGATTTTTGATATGTAGTTGAGCTACAGTTTTTGTAGTTTTATCATTAATCTCCAGTCCTTAACTATTGAGTGATTGTCAATAAAGGAATAAAAAAGATGGATCCATCAATGTTGTATTTTTGTGAGTTCGGTGTTCTCAATGTTGTAACAAAAACATTAGTCAATGCACGAGAACCAAATTTCTCTTAAATGGGAAAATTGAGATCGATATCATTTTATATGACTTGGATGATACTTGTTCATCTAAAGTTCATACTTGTTAAAATTAAGGCGAACATTGTGAATATGTTACCCTAAAACGTATGTAGTGAATATTTGTAGAACTAATCTTTCAAAATATCTCAAACCCATTTTGCAACCTCGTCTAGAGCTAATTTTAGAGATAAATGATTCATATTCATAAGATAGTGGAGATGGAGATGGAGATGTTATCTAATGAATATTCAATGATTATTTTTTAATTTTCTAAGACTGATTTGTTATCCATTTATTACACACACCAATAACAAAATTGCACATCTTCTGGTTGTGCCACACCCTTGAATTATATCATTGACCTATATTAAAGCTAAGGAAAATTAGACCCAAGGGTATATATTTAATCCATACATACTCACCATCTTATAAGACTTGTATTTTATATAAAAGGTCTACTAGTTGTAGATAACTGCATGAATAAAAATAGATTTTTTCCTCATTTTGTGAGCAACTATGACGCTCATATATTTTTAAGAACATTTAATATACTATAAATCCTTAGCCAATGTTAACGCCTAAAACTAGTGTATGGATTTGAGTCTTAGCTAAATACACTAATATTAGATTCGCAACAGATAAAGAGAGTATAATCGAAGAAAAGCTCTTTTAGAGCAAGTAAAGAAGAGAGAAAATGAGAGAGAAAAGGTGGGAATCGTGTTTACATGATTCTTCCCAATACGGTAACTACACCCACAGGTGCAATAGTGATTTGTATTAGTCTTAATGGGAAAGAGATATAGATGAATGGAGGATTACAAGGTCACTAGTTCACACTAGAAATGGGCATAATAATGGTAGAAAAATAAATTATCGATCCCCTCTACTGAGGATGGTGTGTCATATTTTTATGTTACTTGAGTAGAGAGAGAGAGAGTAATGGAGAAAAAAAGGAATGCAGGGTGAGATGTTTCATGCCTTTATAAATTAGACATATACACCTTTCGATGTTTAGCGGGGAATGGTATGGATGCACGTTTCCCATCAATAGTGGAGGAATAAAATACCTTAAATCCCCCATACGTGTCTGCTAAGTATTTCTCACGTCAATCCCACTACCTGATGTTCACATGTACACATTGTTAACTAACACCGTCAATATCCCTATGCCGAATGAGCTAAAGTCACTGCATGTGATGCTGAAGACAGGAAGAATTACAATGGATGACCTGCTACTAGTTTGAGCCGACCTCTTTCAGGACATAAAAAAAGGCAGCAATCACTATATAATTGGTTCTCTGATCACACCATATTATGGTATGAGAAACCCCCCAAGACTTTGCTAGGTATTAAGGGAAGAAGTAGATTCTAAGAAGTGTTGTCCCATAGAAGAATCTACTGAGATGATATGAGAAAAGTAGAGTATTATCCGAAAAGAATGTTATCGCCTAAAAATGATCTCGGTGCGCATCAAACAGACTGACTTGTCATTTTCCACTCCAATATTGAATTTGACACATGTCCCTAGCTAGGTTTTTAGGCCCAATAAAATTATCACGTGCATATAGGGCATTACACAAGTGTTTAAAGTGACAGTTCCTGTTCGAGCGTCATGATTCATTGTTGCTACCGTTTTTGAGTATAAATATTCATTTCAAAATATTTTTACCTTTTCCCAATTGAATTATTTCCTTCTAGTGAGTTTTAGAAAGAGAAAACCCCCAACCTTTCAAACTCTACTTATTCTTAAAACCAAAAATTTCCTAAGTCTCCGCCATAAATGTTAAGCAATCTAATCTTTTGCTCTGCTTTTCTTCAAGGTTTAGGTGCTTTCGGTCATCTTCGAAACTTGTTACCTATATCATCTCTCTACAGGTTAGGGATTATTAGAGAAACCCTTGTTTTTAGCCATTTTCACCAACTTGCTCTTACTGTGATTACTTTATTTATTGGTAATTATTAACTAATTGAAGTAACATCTGTATTTAGATCGCCATCGAGTTGGTTGGGCTAGGGCTTCTAATTTTATTACGTTTTTTTTATCTAAAATTGGCATTTTCTTTCTATGCCTGAGTAGCATCTAATCTTAGGCAGCCCATAAAAACTCCCTATTTTATTGTGATGAGTTATCCACCCCATTTTCAGTGAGTGTTTGAGATTTTATGTATTTTAGGGATTCTTTATTGTCTTTTACCGTGATTTGTTCTCCCCCACCACATTGGTACACTTTTTACATTTCATTCTATTATGCTTGTTTTTATTTATGCTTACTCACCTCATTTTTTATTCATCTTTTTGTAGTAAAAAGGCTCCAAATCTCCCCCTGTCTTAAAGGAATTGGTCAGTACTACCTTTACCCCAATCTCGTAGAGTTCAAGAAGTTTTTCTTTATACATAAGTTCATGAACTTGGGGTATTACATCCCCCAAGTGGTGTCCCTCCAAGATACGAGCATATTATCTTAGATGTTGACTCTGAAGTCCACAAGCGCTTTTCTGAGGAGGAAGAGATCGCCGAAGGTACAACGCTTCACTTATGGTGGTCTTAGCCGAAAACTTTTACTTGGTTGATGCACATTTCAAAATCCTGATCATATCTCCTTTTTTAGTCTTTTCTTCTGGTGCCCCTCAATCAACAAACTCAATGGCACCTCCAGTCCTTGATTGTATAGCAATGCATATTTCTAGTATAAGGAAGTTAGATGTCGAGGTGAAGAAGATGATGGTTGTCGCCACTACTAAAGACAAGGAGAAAAAGAGGATCGAGGACAAGAAAAGGGCCAAAGAAGAGGATGGGAAAAATGATGAGTATGCAGCTGAAAGACAAGCTGATGTTGAAACTTCTGCTAAGGCTAAGGGTAAAGGCAAGGTCGTTCCATTTTAGGACGAGCCAATTTATCGTAAAAAATTGACAATAAAGAATCCCTTTCCCCTACGTAGCCCCAAATAGTAGATAACTGTGGCTAGGGTTGAGAGAGTTCAAATTATGGGGGCACCTAATTGACGACTGATCCTAGGTGCTAGGTCTTACAACCCTTACGGAGAGGTGGATCCTATTACCTGGGACCCAAATAATCTGGTCAGTAAGGAACAACTAATAGACAAGAAAGACTCCATTATCTGGTACAGGGAAAATGCCACCAGCTTTATTGAATATCAAGGTTATACCCATTGATGATACAAGAAATCAAACATAAGTCGTTCTCATGCATCATATCAAGTGTAAAATAAAGATTAATCAAGCAAGAAGGAAAAAAAACACAGAATATAGAGTGGTTCGACTATAAAAATGATCATACATCAACTTTGTTGACATACTATCATTATATACATTGTACAATACAACGTGATTGGGCCTAAAGAGGCGTATAAGTAAAAAAGGAGATGATAATACATTCATATAGTGAATCTGGGTAGACCGAATGTGAATTGCAAGGTAGTTCGTATGCCAGCTACAGCTTGGTAAGCCCTAAGGTGGGTGTAGCTATATAGAGATAGGTAGTGTAGAGATTTTGGTCAGTATTCACTAGGTCATTCTATTCTCCATCCCCTAATTATGAAGTGTGCTCCTCTATTTATAGGAGATATAAAGGTAGTATCATTTGTTTAGGGCACGTGACATATGGATAAGTCTGGAGAATGAGGAACTCTTCTAGAAGTTGGACAACTATCAATCCTCATGTACGAATAGGTGTTACATCCTATTTGGACCCAGGCAATAGCAAACCTAAATGGGGGTTCATGGCCTGTTTGAGCCGAGGCATCGGCCAGTGTTGAAGAAGGTTTTGCGGCCTGTCAGAGCACAAGCCATAGCCACTACTTACCAAGGTTGGCTTAATATGAGAATTAATAGCTATATGGTGTCGTGTCATATCTTAGCTAAGGTTGTGGCCTCTTATTAATGCCTCTACGGTAGTATGAACGATAATGGCCATATCAATAAGCCCCCTAGCCATAGTGCCAAGAATTATTGAGTTGGGGATACGACTGAATTCAATGTTATGGTAAGTATTCATAGGTTTTCGCAGAAATCGTAAGACGATGTTTCACCTTCCCATGCCCCTTATATAAATGCAATTTGACCGTGGCCTTCATTACCTTTTCCAAACCTTCAGATCAAACCTTGAGAGAAAATTGAGAGCAAAACTATGTCAGTCTTATCTTGAGATTTTTGGCAAGTGTTTAGTGGTGGTTCAAGGTGGAGTTAAGGAGGAGTAGAAGTTGAGAAACCAGTGGTTCTCCATTTATCATGCATTTCCAGGTAATCTTTCGTATTAGCCTTTTATTTCTCTATAGTTTCTCATTTTGATCCAGTTTGCAAGAGCAATCTGGTTATATCTTCTGTATATCATATTTGAGTCTGTGTCGTTGAATTTCAATTGAGAATCCTTTTTGCTTACTTTTGATATTTAAATTTGTTGTAGAAACTGAGGGTTTAATGATGTTGAACCGTTTGGTAGGACCTGTAGCTTTTTCACACCGTCACTAAAGCATATAGGGTTTACGAATTTTGGATTTTTGGATTAAAACATGTTGTAAAGATGAACATCCATCTCATACATTCTTGGATTTTTGGGTAGATGTTTGGATCTTCTGGGTTTTATCCACACCTTAACCCCATTCGAATTTTGTTTTTGGCCAAAGACACCAAGAACATGTTCTTAATGTTCTTGGCCAAAGCCCTAGATTCTTGGGTTTTTAATCTTTGTAAACACGTACTTCATCCAAATTACCTATTTGTGTACTTGGTCGTGGTTGTTAGTATGACTTGTGCTATTTTCTTTAAGCCTTTTGTCATTCTTACCTCTCGGCTGCAGTCTGTGGCTTGATGTTGAAAAATTGCATGTGGTCCTTAGAGTAATTGGCTGCAGCATTTAGGATTTGTAGTTTTTGGCTTTTGATGGCATTTGATGCCTTTTAAAATAAGTTAGTTACAACGGACTTTAATTTTTTTGTACTACTATTTGTATCTGTCTCACCCTCTAAGAGGCTTATCTAACCATAGTGGTTTCGACACCTAACTACGGAGCCCTTTTGCTTTTCAGGTCTTGCTGCAGCCCTATGAGTTGAAACCCTCAAGATTTCTTGGACGACTTCTGAAAGCTTCATTTTGGCATTTGTCCTCCTTGGATCTCATTTTTAAAGCCGTTGAATGATATTGGGCCATATCTGCTCAAAGATTGCCCCAAATGCATCACCCTTGATTATGACACTACGGATTCCTTGAACTGTAGGGATACTAGTGAGGTTACAGACGTTATGGAGGAGAATAAAAACTCCAGCAACAATCTTCTTGATGAAGTAGTGGCTACGACGACTGCTGGGATAACGGTCGTCCCTCCTAAAATTAGGATTCCCCCCCCCCCCCCCCCGCTGAAGTTTCTAGCCATGGCTACCCCTTTGAAAAGCCCCCTTCCCTGCTCAGTCATAGGTGGATTATGAATGAGTATTGGATTATTCATGTTACCATGGATTTTTAGTTCCCTAAAAGAACTATCTCTACTTTTCCTTCCACGGAACAAAGGTCATGTTTCGTGGTTCCTAATGGTGTTTGTTTTCCCCTTCATGCCTTCCTTTTAGGGCCGCGACTTCCAGTTCCTCTGCCTATCAGAAGGATACTAAGTGCCATGAATCTGGCCCCACCCCAATTAGATCCCAACAATTAAAGGGCCAGCCTTGCTGGTTTGGTGCTTTGGCATAAGCATTTTGATAAAGATATTACGCCCGCAGAGTTCTTCTAGTTTTATAGACCAAAGGAAAACTTCAAAGAGCTCCCATGATACTACTATTTCACACTGCGGAGGGGTGATATGTACTTGTACACCTATAGGCCTACTAGTGTGAAAAAATGGAAGAACAAATATTTCTTTGTATTTAGGGATAGTTGGGAAATTTTCCCAGAAGAAACAGAAAGGGAAAAATCCTTCAAAATGCTACGGACATGGGGATGTCCTTCCAAAAAGGGTATGTATTGTCTGTGGCTCGCATTAATCCTTGTGGTTTTAATCTTTCTTATTATACTAACACTTTTTATTTTGTCATGTTGCAGATATTGACAACCTGAAACTTAGCAGCAACTAGGAGAAGAGGGTTGAGGACGCATCTCACTTACTTGATACGGAGAAGAAGTTTTTTGACCTGGTTACTTTTACCTTCATTCTTGAACAAGCACACTTTGCGTCCAATGAGCTCCCAAAGAAGATGACAACGAAAGGTAAAACTTCACTCTTCTAATATTCTTTCTGCAACCTCCTCACATCTTTATTGGCTATTCATAATTCCAGGTGAGGAGATTGACCGTGATCTTCTGGTGTCCCAATTATTAGAATGGGTGAGGATGTCATAGCCTTAACCATGCCCATGGGAAAAAAGGGAAAAAAGGAAGAGAGATTAAAAGGAGGCAGCTCTAGTAAATGATCCAACTGTCGAGCCTCTGTAATAAACTACTGCAGCTGAGACTAGAGTAGTCTCGCCCGCAGAGAAGTCTGCGGCCCCTGATAATGTTGTTGCGGCAGGTGAGAAGTAAGTTGATGATGACATAGCTGAGAAACTTACCGCAACATAAATGAAGATACAAGAAATTGCCCACTTGTCGTTCTCATACTAGCAAGTCGAGTATAAAGTGCATAATAAGCGAATATAGCAAGTAAAGAGAGATAAAAGACATGATATATAGTGGTTTGACTATAAAAATGAGCCTACATCCACTTTGGTGCCACTCTCATTATATACGTTTGTAGTAGATGTTTACAATGCTATAATAGGCGTACAATAGAGATGAGAGAAGAGAATACATGTCTATAATGATTTCGATTTTCTGGAGAGAAGGTTGCGATACCAGATTGACCGAGTGGTCTCTGATCTATGTATTGGTACTAGAAATAAACCTGGATCTGGATGAGGAATCAATACCTCCCCGCTTCTCGGGGTGTGAAACACTATTTATAGGTGTATGGATGAAGCAAAGGGGTTGAGGATGGTTAAGAAAATGGAAGAGGAGGCCAACTCTAGTAACAACCCAGTATTATTGATGCCGCAGCTACTGGGCCATCTACAGGTAGGGACGCGCCTACTGGTTCTTCTAAGAGAGCTGAGAGACCTCATGCGGCCTTGACCATTCATAGGATTATGACTCAGGAGTGGGTTGACCAAGTTACTGACGTACTTGAATTTCCTAAAGATTTGATTCGCTCAGTCCCCGCCTCGGAACAAAGGCCCTGCACGGTACTTGCTGATGCTGGGGTTTGTTCCCCCTCCATGCATTTGTTTATGGGTTGCGGTTTCCATTTCCAATTACCATTAGAAAATCTTACAGACCATGATGTTAGCCCTAACCCAACTAGATCCCAATGGCTGGAGGGAAGTTCTTGCCTCGGTGGTGTTGTGGATGAATAAGTTTAATAGGGACATAACTCCCGTGGATTTTATCCATTTTTATAGACCTAAGGAAAATTTTGTAAAGTTTGCATGGTACTATTACTTTACCATCCGCAGCAACGACGAAACCCGCTATAGTGGTAAGCCCACCAGTGTGAAGAATTGTAAGGTTAAGTACTTCTATATTTTTGGAGAAGGGTGGGAAATACACCCAGATGAGATAGAGAGAGAGAGGTCCTTTAGGATGCCGTGGTAGTGGGGACGCCCTTTTAAGCTAGGTAAATAAAGCTGAGGCTCTTTGAAGTGTGGTCGCATCCTGTTGTTTAAAGTTATATTTGTCCCTTTACTTTTGTACTAATTTTGAACTTTCTATGCAGCTCTTGACAACTTTCCCCTTAGTGAGCGACAAGAGAGTAGGATAAGGAGGGCTGCGACAGTGAGTGCTAACGATAAGAAGTTTAGTACACTTGTGACTTCAGCCTCTATTTTTCAAGCGGGCTACTTAACCAATAAATCTATTCCCAAAGAGATGGTCGCGGGAGGTAATAATCATTTCTATTACTAATGCCTCGACAACTATTTTTAAACCTTCAGATTTTGACAGTGCTTCATTTCATCTTTCTGGTGAGGAAATTGATAGGGAACTTCTAGATTCCCAACTGGAAGAGATGGATGAGGACGCTTCTTCCTTCAATAATACTGTAAGGTAGAGGAAGAGAAAAAGGAAGTCTAAGCTTCCTGACACAGTCCCTGCTAGTGATCAAGTTGATACTTCCACGCCCTCAACTCAGGCTGAAGACCCTTCTACCTAATGAAGGCCTGATGGTACATTTGATGATAACATTAGCACCAATTTTGCCGCGATAGGGTTAATGTCAACTTCTGAACAACTCGAAGGTTGTGGCACCTCTCAAAAATTGTAATTTAATTCCACCTCCTCCAATAACAGTGGTTGTTAATGCCAACCTGGCACCTACTCAATGCCGTGCCAGTATTAGTCTTGATGGTCGTCCGTGGCCTCAGCTTAGGCAACCCAGCCCTGAATATTCTTGGGACGCAATTGCGAGGGATTTCCACAGAATGAAGAGGTTCCAGATGCCGTGGACCTTGATTATCTCGTGGATAAAGACCACGATGACTTGGAGGATTATGGCCTCCATAGTCTGTTGAGGGTAAGTGCAAGTTTACCTTTTCAGCATCATTTTTATACTTCATATTTTGCTTCTAAAATTAAATCTCCTTGAAGGTCGCGAATGTTGTGATGTCCCAAAAGCAAAAATACGAAGCCCTTTATAAGATAAAATAGGTCACGGAGAGAGTGAACTCCCCTAACCTAGAGAATTCTAAGGATACTTCCTTTCAAGCTGGGAAACAGTACTCTACCGCAGCACTTGAGGCATATAAGATGGATGTGGACATGAAGGTTAAGGTCGCATAAGAATCTAAGAAGGAGGCTGAGAATAGCTTCAAATAGGTTGCATACTCAAGATCAAGTCGGTGAAGCTTCCCATGCCGTAACCTCATCAAATAGAAAACTTAAACTCCTCTAGAAGAAGTTCGATGAACTGGAGAGCAAGACTGCAAAAAGTGTTGAGGTGCATGCCGCGAACATAAAGAAAAAGGATGAAGACCATGCTGAGGCACTTCAATTGGACATAGATAATGATGTGAATTCATTCAAAGGCTCCAAGTATTTATTTGTTATCAATAATAAAGCCTACCTCCGCGGCTACCAAGAGCTTAGGCACAGATTTATGAAAAAAATCCTCAATATAAAGAGATAGTTCTTTCCTAGGGCCTTAGTGATGCTGAACATTTGTAATGTGTGGCTGAGATGAAGACTGCAGCTAAAGAGAGAGCCAGACTAAAGGCCGAGGTAGAGGCTGCGACCACTAAGGAAGACACCATGACTGTTATGGAGGGAGAAGAGGGTGAAGAACATGATGATGCTGGATCTTAATATTTTGTATTTCAAGGCTAATATTTTGGATTGCGTCCCTTTTCAAACTTTATTAAAGTCTATAAGGCTGCGACTTTTTCCTTGTAAACAATATTTTGCTAAGGCTTTTGCCTTTAACTTTTGTAATTTACCTTCCTTGCTCTTTATTTTCTCCCATGCTTCAATACTTGCATATTCTTATACTCTTCTATTTCAGTTTTTGACTATTGCCTACTTTGATACTTGCTTACTTGATTAGATGAATTTGCATTTCATTACCAAGGTTGCGGCCTCTTATCGGTATAACTTGACATTTTAATCTTTTGCCTTGGCTGTAGCCTTTGAGCTACCTGTTAGTCTTAAATGATTCTTTACTTTCACCTTTATTTTTCTGCTTTGATATATTTGATTGCTTGATTGAATGATCTTGCAAAACTTCTTCAGCAACTACAATGGGCACAAGGCCGCGATAACATTATATACAAGATTTCTCCAAAAAGGCTGCGGCTTGTGGTGCTTTGCCTCGGACTTTTCACAACTTGTATTTTGCCTTTGAATGCTTCAAATTTTTCACTCCATATATGTCTATAATCCCCCAAGATGCGTTGCCAACGAGAAATAGCTTTGGGAATGCAGCTTATCTCTTTTACATCAATTCTTCTACAAAGGACCCAAAATTTGAATGCAATTTATAGCCCGCAGCTGGCTTGCAATCCATTCATAATCCTAAATGGTTGTAGCCTTATTGATAATGTTGCCGCTCTTTTCAGGCCTTTGTCTTTTAGAAATGGACCTCTGTACATATATGGGATACTATCAAGCCTCCCCAGGATGGGTTATGTTATTAAGCCACCCACAACAAATATACAGGGTACTATCAATCCTCCCCAGGCTGGGTTATGTAATTAATCCATCCACAACTAGTATATGGGATACTATCAAGCTTCCCCCGGTTGAGTTATGTTATTAATCAACCGACAGCTAATATACGGGATACTATCAAGCCTCCCCAGGCTAGATTATGTTATTAAGCCACCCACATATGTTATATGGGATACTATCAAGCCTCCTGATTCGTATCAAATATTGCATATATTCGCCCATTATCTTTATGCATTCTAGCGCTTTTACGATCCTTAATGCCTATATTTATGCTCATTAACCATACAACATTGGATTTGGATATATACATGTTTTGCAAGGGTTAATTGTGCTTTTAAAAGTATTGTAACGGTAAAAGTGAGGATTCGTTGCATTTTGAAGAAGTTTCATCGCTGGATGCCACTTCAAGGGCATTTTAGTGAATTCACATTTCTTCTCTAGCTCATAGAAATTCCACGGATGAGTAGTTCGTTGAGTTAGCATCGCGTGGCCGCAAACAGTGTCTCGTTTGGAGTTTGGACGAAGAAGTTCTGGTCGTTTCCGTTTGTAACCATTTGTCCCCTCTTCATGGACCAAGGGCTGCCAAAAACAGAGTGCCGATCGACCGGGCTTGGGACCCCGTTCGACCGTGGTTCGAAGTTATGCCTACAAATTGAGACAGTGGGCTGGGACCTGTTCGATCGATCGATTGATCGATACCCATCGATCGATCGATGGTCTTTGATCGATCGATCGATCATACCAGATATTTGGAAATTCGTTCCTTTATTTTTCTTTTTTATTTATATCTTTATTTCATTTGTAACTTACTATATAAAGGAATTTTGGTTTTCTATTTTCATACTTAGAAACAAATTAGATTTTAGAGATTTGTAGGTTAAGGTTTGGGGGATTTGAGAGTTCTTCTTCTTCCTCTCTTGGTTTGACAACTTTTAGGGTTTGTAATTGGTACTTTCATCTTCCCTCTCCATTATTATAGCTTGTATTTAATTTATTCTTCCTTTCTAGTTAATTTACATGCTTTCTAATTTAGGTTTATTTGTTTTCTAGTGTAGGTTTATTGCGTTTATTTATCGTAATTTTAACATGCTTTCTAGCTAATTTAAATTACTTTATGTTTGAATTGAACTCACTCGGGTTGACGCATTCCTTTGCTTTGGTGATGGTGTTTATGGGTCTATTTCGGGTGCGTTGTCCTAGTTATTATGCCTAGGAGACTTGATGGGGCATATCATGTATATCCCTTGCTTACGACCTTGCGTGGGTAATTTCTGGGGTATTTATTGACGCCAAAATCTTATTAGGCTTTTATGCGGATTTAGGGGCGTAAAAACCCTTGGTTTAATTAACTGTCAAACCGAGACGCATCTGTAATAACTCCTCGACGCATGTGACCATTTTATACTAATTAACTCGGGTAAGGGATATTCGATGCAACCTATAGTTTTATCATCTTTCTTAACGTAGTTTAAATACACTCGTCTAGATTAATATTTCCCTTTTATGCATATTTTCCTTTTTAGTTTATAATTCACCTTTTACTCTTTTATTTAGGAGTATTAGAACCTATAAATTCTAGCAACTCATCTCTGTGGATTTTCGATACCCGACATACCGATATACTCACCGGTTGAGTGTAGTCGTAATTTAGGTTTGTTTGTATTATCGCGATGAAACGAAAACAATGACCGGCGTTTGACATGCGCCGCACCTTTCACGCGGTGATCAAATGGCATCGTTTCTAGGGATGAGTTAGTTTTAGACTTTATTTGATTTAATATTTCATTGTATTTTCTTTATATTTGTATTATTTGCTAATATTTTTGCAGGACTTCCATATTTGAGCACTTAGAAACGCTTGAATTTATCGCGCGCGCACCTACTTTGTTGAATTTTCCACTTCGAACTATTTTTGGGTAAGCATGTCTTATTCCAATTCTTTCGGTAATCATTGTTATAATTCTCAAAATGCTCGTAATCCTAGGACTTTCGGTCAATACTTAGAGTCCCAAAAATTTACAAATTCAAAAATTACTTTGGGCAAGTATAACGAAAGTCAAAATTTGGGTTATTGGAATTTTGATGAAGATGATAATGATTTTGGGCCTTTACCTCCTTGTAATAGGAATTTTGAAACGAATTGCAATAGTTTTCAATATTCCTATAATAATGAGTTTAAGTTTAAGTCCGATGGTAATTTTCAAAGTTCCCATTTTCGAGGATCCGCACCTCGACCTATGACATTCGATGAGGGCTTGCGCATGCTTGAGATTGAGAAAATTGAAAATCGTTATCGGGAAGAAAATTGTTATTGGGATCAAGACTTGGATTTATTATTCTAATTCGACGACGATTTTGAATCCGAGACTTTTGAAGTCGAAGAATATTTTGAACCAAATGAGGATTGTGTGCCTACTTTGGAACAAACCATTCTAGACTTTGCCCATTGCATAATAGATATTGAAAGTGAGGATGAAAATGACGTAATATCTATTTTCAATGAAATGATTTCTTCTTTGGCCCCCAAAGAAGAACATTTCATTGAAAATGATCTTATTTCCTTCGAAACTCAATCTTCATGCGATGATGATTCATCTCATGAGTTTGAATTTCTTTCCTCCCCATTTTCATTTTCTGTTATCACACCGTCACAAGTACTCGATGATTCGGTTTCAAACTTTAATGTTTTAAACCTTTTTTCCGATGAGGAGTACTTTCTCTAGTCTCCCTCCACGATCGTATCATTGCCTTTGTGTGTGCCACCTCCCATTACACTTACTAAATCTTTAGGAGGATTTTCTACTTTTCTCGGTCCCCACATGTTTTTGTCACTCGTTCAATCCAACCCCCCCATCGTTCCTCCAAAACTCTAAATTGACGATGGTTCATTTCTTCCGCCTTACACATGCCTTCCGTTGTTCAAACGGAATCCATAATCTACGGAATGCACGCTTGTATGTGAGGGTACACCGGTTATCCTCCAAAGTCAAATCATTTTTATGGTGGACCATCAGCTATTTAGACTTCTAGTGGATAGTTAGTGTGAAGCCTCAATAGTAGGTTGTATATAGTTAGGTTTTTATTCTTTCTTTATTTTTTCTTTCCTTTTTAATTTAGTCTAGTGTAATTAGTTAACTTTTTGTTATTTGTTTTTTCTATGCTCGGTACTAACTTGTTTTATGGATGCTTTGGACTTGTTCTTATGGGGATCGCTCCAATTTTTGGTAATATCACTATTTGCCTCTCTTTAACTTGGTTCTTAATTCTCATTGAGGACAATGTAAAGTTTTAAATTAGGGGGTGTGGGATATTCTATGAATTTCTAATTTTAGTCCATGTTTTTGTTCACATGTGAGTTACTTAGTATGCTTTTTTAGAAAAATTAAAAAATTTCAAAAATATTTTCTTTCTTTTTTCTCCTTTATTGCGCATTTTTCCTTTGTTTTCGAGGATAAGTTTCAATAATTTCCCGATCCAATTGACAACCCAATGATGCATGTTCTCAATTTTAGAAGTGATTAGACTTTAGTCCTCAATCATTGATATTATGAATAACTTCATGAATTAAACTTTAATCCCATGAACATAGGCACTTTTATCATTCTATTGATTTGGTTTAAGATTTTTATAACTCGGTAATATTTTGTTGCATTGTATATACTTACACCGAGTAAGCTTTGTACCTTTCGTCATTTGTGAGTGTATACACTATTCCTTCCTCTTTGAAAATGTTGAATTCGTTCGTAATCTCACTATTCATTCATTTGATCGTCCATTAATTGAATTCATATTTGAAATGTATTACTTGTTAATTATTTTCATATTTGACTCGAGAATTGCACAAACTTTTAGAAATGATCATAGGCCATCCTTGTTATATCACCCATATTGACCTTGACCTCACCTTAAATGTTTCCCCTCGTCAACCCCTTTGAGCCTAAATATAGCCTTTCGTTTCATAAGCCAAATCCCATAACCAACTCTGAATTGGAGTTTTTGCCCATATATATATATACTTTCCTTACCCTTGGTTTGGAATGTTTCTTGGGATTGAATGATGTTGTTGTGATGTCGGTTGCAATTTAGGGATATGAGAGTGAGAAAAGTAAAGAAAAGAGAAAGTAAAAAGCAAAAGAAAACAAAAGAGAAAAATGAGAAAAAGAAGAAAAGAAAAGAAAGAGAAAGTTGTAAATGTTGTGTATATAGTTCAATAATCTTTGATTACTCTACAATTGTTATATCCAATGCTTGTTTGGAATTGTTTTCCAATTTTGCTATTGCCTGCATTTCCCATTATTCCAAGTTTTCATTCCAAACACTTTGAACCCGTACATACATATCCTTCATTTCGTACCCTAGACTTGCCTACATTACAACCTTATACAACTCCTATGTGATCTTAAGGAGATGTAATTTATAGGTTTAAATATTTTGGATAATCTATGAAAATGCATTTCGCCTCCTTTAATGAGTGGTATCCTTTTACTGAGAATATATTTTTCATTTCATATATAGTGTTCTTCATTTTTGACATGTGTGCGGCCTTGTTTCCATTTCCATTTACTCTGTTTGCCCGCATGTTCCGTGTGTTACCTCTCTGTTTCGAGTGAATTCACTTGATGAGTGTAATTCCCGTGAGGATTGAATATATGCTTGTTTTAACGTTTATCTAGTTTATTTAAGTTTTTGCCAAATCACACTGTGCATGTGCTCGCTCCCCTCCCACATTTTAAGGTTTCAATTCTATGAGGTGCATTCTATAATGTTAATGATTCGTTCTTTTGTCTGAATTCATTCACTTTGCTAATAATGCGTATGAAATATTTTTCACTTTTGTTGGTCTTGTCGCATGTTGGGTTAGGTATATTTTGAGGAAACCATATGATGCTTGTGGGTGTCATCCCTGAAAACCCTCACAAGATGCCACTTGTCAACTAGGGTAACCTAGGCGTTTAATGGCTTATTGAATATGCTAAATGCAATCGTGCTTCCTATGAAAGTGGCATTTATATTTCGATGCATATATACGTATTGTACTACCTTCTGTGGACTGGTTTAGTTACGTTCAATACTAGGGACTAGCAATGTTTAAGTTAGGGGGTGTGATTCGTATCAAACATTACATATTTCCACCCATTATCTTTATGCATTCTAGCACTTTTATGGTCCTTAATGCCTATATTTATGATCATTAAACAAACAACCTTGGATTTGTACATATACATATTTTACAGGGGTTAATTGTGCTTTTCTAGGTATTGGAACGCTAAAAGTGAGGATCCGTTGCATTTTGGAGAAGTTTGGTCGTTGAACGATACTTTAAGGGCATTTTAGTCAATTGAAATTTATTCTCCAGCTCATGGAAATTCCACGGATGCATATTTCATTTAGTTAGCATCGCGTGGCCATAAACGGTGCGTCGTTTGGAGTTCGGACGAAGAAGTTATGGACGTTTTCATTTGCAACCTTCTCTCCCCTCTTCATGGACCAAGGGCTGCCAAAAACAAAGTGTCGATTGACCGGGATTGGGCCCCCGATCGAACGTGGTGTGAATTTAATCCTATGAATTGAGACAGTGGTCTAGGACCTGTTCGATCGATCGATCGATTATACCAGATATTTGGCAATTCGTTCATTTTCTTTTCTTTTTTCTTTTTTTCTTTTGTAACTTACTATATAAAGGAATTTTGGTTTTCTATTTTCATACTTAGAAACAAATTAGATTTTAGAGAGTTGTAGGTTAGGGTATGGGGGATTTGAGAGTTCTTCTTCTTCCTCTCTTGGTTCGACACCCTTTAGGGTTTGTAAGTGGTACTTTCATCGTCCCTCTCCATTAATATTGCTTGTATTTCATTTATTCCTGCTTTCTTGTTAATTTTACATGCTTTCTAATTTAGTTTTACTTTCTTTCTTTACTTTCTTTCTACTGTAGGTTTATTGCATTTATTTACTGCGTTTTTAACATGCTTTCTAGCTAATTTAAATTAGGTTGTGTTTGAATTGAACTCACTCGGGTTGACGCGTTGCTTTGCTTTGGTGATGGTGTTTATGGGTCTATTTTGGGTGTGTTTTCCTCGTTATTATGCCTAGGATATTTGACGGGGCATATCATGTATGTCTCGTTCTTACGACCTTGCGTGCGTAATTTCCAGGGTATTTATTGATGCCAAAATCTTATTAGGCTTTTATTCAGATTTAGGGACGTGACAACCCTTGGATCAATTTACTGTCAAAATGAGATGCATCTGTAATAGCTCGTCGACCCATGTGACCATTTTATACTAATTAACTCGGGTGTGGGATATTCGATGCAACCTATAGTTGTATCCGATTTCTTAATGCAGTTTAAATACACTCGTCCAGATTAATATTTCCATTTTATGCATCTTTCCATTTTTAGTTTGTAATTCACCTTTTACGCTTTTATTTAGGAGTATTAGATCCTATAAATTCTAGCAACTCGCCTCTTTGGATTTTTGATACCCGACTTATCTCTATACTCACCAGTTAAGTGTAGTCATAATTTAGGTTTGTTTGTATTATTGCGGTGAAACGAAAGCAACGACCGACGTTTGACACGCGCCGCACCTTTCACGCGGTGATCACCTCGCCTAGTTGGGTTATGTTATTGATCCACCCACAGCTGTTGATATATATATATAAAGCCATCCTTGACTAGATATTATAAGCCTCCCGACTTAATGATGCTTCCTAGAAGCTAAGAACGGGCATTGTAAGCCCCCGGGGCTAATAATGCATCCCAAACGCTAAGAGTGAGCCCATGACTAATGACGCATCCCAAAATCTAAGAACGGGCATTGTAAGCCCCTGTGGCTAATAACGCTTTCTTATAAATGTTTTCTAAAATGTATCCATAATATGCTGGAATATAGTCTCCATGAGTGATGTTGCGGACCAATTTAGATAGCTTCTCTCAATAGTTGCTTTCGCTAATTTCAATTATCATTTTCCTTTAGACAATCAGGCGTCACAATGGGCGTTGTGGACCTATTAGATGTTATCATTCCTGATATAACATATTTTACTCGATTCGTAATCTATTTAAGACAAAGTGTCTTTTATAAGATAACCTTTAATGGAAATGAGAATTAAAATATTGCACTATCAAGTGAACTTGATTTCATATATCTATTCATATATTTAGGACTTTGCTAGTTCAATACAAAGTTAAAATGGAACTACTTAGAAAGAGTTTTCACTCGGAACAGAAATAGATGAAACATAAATATGGGTATACAAAGAGGAATGTGTCGCGTCAGACTAAGTTGCGTCCCTTAGGCATCCTTGGGGAAGCGCTGCAACATTCCCTGTCTTATGAGCCTTTCAACCTCATCTTTAGCGCATAACACTGCTCAATATCATGTCCGTGTTCGTGGTGAAATTTGTACCATTTGGCTTTGTTCCTCTTGTGGGGTGGATCCCTCAACTTCTCTGGCCATTTCAGCAGCTTATCTTCCTTGATGAATTTGAAGATGTCCTCAATCTGGAAGCCTAATGGGGTGTAGGACTCAAAGAACCTTTTTACCTTCTCCATCTTCCTTTTCTTGTTCTTTCATGATACTTCTGTGGATGGAACTTTTGGGACCACGGCAGTGATTGTTGCAGCAGTAAACCAAGGTGCCACACCCATATTTGGGGAGGATGCGACCTTTAGCATGAGAACTCTCTGGATCAAATAGTTCACTTGAGTTTGGAGTAAAGCGTTGCTATCGTAGAGATGATTGAGGTGATTGTACTGCTGCATAATCTCGTCCTTGACTTCTGTTCTCTGGCTAGATTCTCCCTCCATTTTCTACTTTGTTAGTCTTTATAAAATATACAATGTGAGATAAAACTAATAGAAGTGAATAATCATAGAAAGTAGGATGAACGAAGTATAAAGTAAGGATGTAGAGTTTGCATCACTTCATGACTTTATTACTATGACCGCGGCTAGTAAGGCATATGTGCACTGCCGCTGCCTTTGTAGTGGAATTCACCAAGGTTGAAATTGGGACCACTTCTTGATGATTTAAAGCTATTGTAAACTAATACTAGTAGGGGCTGTAATAAAAAGGGAAGTTCAACTACCAGGCCACATCCCTTCTTGGGCAGACCAGAGCAATCCCTGAATTAGAACCCGAAAACTGAGTTTTCACTCGAAATACGTGGATAACATACCTACTAGGGTCTATCCATAGTAGAACAACCTCTTGGTGCATAATAATGGCACAATCATTGCAGGAAACCCTAGATCATAGGCTGAGAAAGTGACAAACGAGCAAGTGGATCTCATCCCTCGCTACCCACCATTGCGAGGCTATTGCCTTTTACACTTTTCATCATTATCTTGGTGGGATAACATTATCGGGGTATGTAAAAATAGATCTAAGGTCATAAAAGGAGAGACCCATAAACATATCTGAATATATGTGATATCCATTTGAAGGTGTGTATAGAAAATACGAGTTCAATAACAAAAATACACCCATGAGATAATGATCCAACGGATCCCCATGAATAAGATAAGGTGTTGAAGAACCCAAAATATAGAGAAATAAGATTGAAATACCTCATTCCCAAAGACGGCGCCAGATTGGAACACTGTCCCCCGCGGGCTTTCAAGGTGGTCAGACCCTTATATGTTTCTCTTTTTGGATCTCCTCATCCTCATCCTCCGCAAAACATTGGGACAATTAATGCCAACTTGCCTACTCCCCAGAGCAGGTCAAGAGTGGGTCCTGGTGGCCATCCCCGGCTTTAAATAAAGCAGTTTGATACCAATTCTTCATGGTATATAACTGTTAGGGTGGTCAATAGAATGAGAAAAGTTCCAAATAATATTAATCTTGACGGCCTAGTAGAAGAAGATCATGAGGACTTGGAGGAATATGCCCTCCATATTCTGCTACGAGTAACTATTTCATCGCCTTATTTTACCCTTAGTTATTTCTTTATATGAACCTTCCTTAAAACATTCAGGCTGCGGATGTTGTCATGTTCTAGAGGATGAATTTTGAGGGGATCTTTAAACTCTATAGGGCTTTGAAGTCTACTCATAAGATTGACACACAGACTGCCTGAGCCACCTCTTTTGAGGCAGGAAAACAATCCTCTACCGCAGCACTTCAATTGGCCAATATGAATTTGGAGGCTGCCACTAGGGCAAAAGATGAGTCTGAACAAAATTTCAATGCAGCCACAAAATCCACTGCTATTACTAAGGCTAAGGCTACGGAGGCTACCAGGAAATCCGCCTCTTTTATGAATAAACTCAACCTCCTACATCTGAAATATGAATAGCTAGAGCAGAGCAATACTTCTTCCCTCTAGCACAAAGATAACAAAGAAAGATAAGGAGAAAGTTGTAGCCTTGAAGTAAGTTGCGGTGGATTCTATGACAGCTTATAAGGCCTCCATGGATTTATTCTTAATCAACAATAAGGCCTACCTCTAAGGCCTCTAGGAATTTCAGCGCAAAGTGGTGAAAAACCTCCATGAAGCCAAAGAGAAAGTTAAGTATTGATAGTTAAGTGATGCTAAACACTTAGAGTGTGTGGCAGAGATTAGGGTGGCTGCAGAGGAAAGAACTAGACAGTAGATGGCGCAAGCTACAGCTAATGAAGAAGAGGAGATAGAGACCGCAACCGGAAAGGATGATGAAGATGACGTTGATGATACACCCACATAGCTGTTTTCATTTTTTGTACTTTCGCCAATGCCATATTTTTGTAAGGCCAGGACCATAATTATTAGCACTGCAAAGTTGCAGCAACTACATTTTCACCTGAATATCTGTAATTATGCATGGGCTGCAACCTTTTTAATTCTCGATCAAATTCCATGTCTTCATATGTTTGTGCAACTTTTCTTAATCATGCTGGGGAATTTATTGAATGTTATATATAAAACCTTAACTGGATGCAGCCACATTTGTATGTCCTCGACATCTTTCATTTGGACTGCACGCTTGGATACTTGGATATTTGAATGTGCACTTTGTAATTACAAGTCTTTCACTCTAATGTTAAGATGTAGTTAAATGACACCTTGTTGAAAATTGGTTGCTGCACATAAATTTTCTCAATTTGAACAGACTAAAATTCCCATTGCAGAATTATTTAACGAAAGAAATACGTTTATTTACCGTGGTTGTTTACGTCTTTTGCTAACTTTTTATTTGTCACGTCTTCTCTTTATCCCTTATAATTTGAATCCATCTTGAACTTTAGATGCTGCCCATAGCTCATCATGGTCTGCGGCAATACTTTTGATTTATTACTCTTATAGTGGAGTGAGGAACTTTGGCTATTGCCTAAAAAGGCTGCGGCCATAATCTTATCATGTCCAATTGAAAATTTTGCTGCAGAAATGCTGGATAATGGGCAATTAGGAATTATCTTCTATTGCCGCAGACATTTGTCTTTGGCATGCGCTCCTTATCTTCTTGTCGTCTTCTCTTTTCCTGGGGAACTATCAAGCCTCCCTAGGTTTGGTTCAATATCAAGCCACCCACAGCTATAATGGGATATATATCAATCCATCCTTAACTGGGAATGGGCATTATGAGCCCCCGTGGCTAATTGAATCATTTGAAAGTTGAGAACGAGCATTATGAGCCCCCGTGGCTAACTGAAGCATCCAAAAGCTAAGAATGGGAATTATGAGCTCTTGTGGCTAATTGAAGCATCTGAAAGCTAAGAATGGGTATTATGAGCCCCCATGGCTAATTGAAGCCTCCAAAAGCTAAAAACGGGCATTTTGAGCCCCCTTGGCTAATTGAAGCATCCCAAAGCTAATAATGGACTTCATGATCATAAGAATCCTCGCAAAATAAATAAATAATATCTGGGATGCTTGGTCATCACGTTCTACTGAATCTATTTAAGACGAAGGTCTTATCTTAGATTCTAAAGAAGGAAAACAAAAATTAATATGCAACTTCTTCAAATTGCCATTCATTCATATATATATATATATATATATATATGATAACAAATTACAAAAGTTTAGGAGATATAGCTACAAAGAGTTTCACAGATAGATTTCAAGAAGAGGAAAATGGGAACAAGTAGAAAATAAGGTTGAATATGTTTGGCGGTATGTCTGGTATCGGTAGCACCCCCTAATCATTCTTTAGGAACCGTTGAAGTGCTTCTTTCCTGACGATGTTTTTGATCTCACTCTTAAGGTCATTGTAACTATTCGTGTCATGGTCATGATCATTATGGAAACTACACCATTTGTCCCGGTCCCTCTTGTGTGGAGGGGACCTTAGCTTCTCGCTCCAACGGAGAAATTTTTCTTCTCTGATAAGCACCAAGATGTCTTCAATGTGGTATATTAGAGGGCTGAGGTTTCGTAGCCTTTTCCTTGTTTTGGCTGTTCGAGCTTCCTGTTTTGAGCTTTGGTCGCAGCCACTGTGGCCTCTATTGTGGTAGCCTTTTTCATTGAAGTGAAGGTTACGAGTTCTGTTGCTACATACCATGTTGAGGTGAAGGTTGCGGCTTCCAATGTCGGAACTCTTTGTGCCAGGAAGTTGACCTGGTCCTGGAGTTCAGATTAACAGTCATACGGTTAATTAATATATAATTGGGCAACTTCTTTGCTCTGATATGTGCTTGTCTTTGAAGATCTTTCCATGGATTCTATTGTATTAGTGTTTTTGAAATATATATTCCGAGATCAATCAGACAATTATGAGAAGCAAATGAATTCAGGAAAAATTAAGCATAGTAATAGGTATGTAGTGTTTTGATACTCTACAAGTTTACACTGTTGTGGTTGCGGCTTCTTGTATGCATGTAATTGTTATTGTGACCTTTTCATCGAAAAATTCACCATGATTGAGTATGTGGACAATTGATCATTATCCCTTGATCTGGTGGCGAATTGTAGTGATCTCTCGCACCAATTGCAATAGGTGGACTGTGTCTTATAGTAACTCAAAGTGCCAAGCCGCATCCTGCATGTTACAGTAAAAGGTGGGATCTCAAAACTGGACCCAAATCTTGGGTTTAGCCCACTGTAGATGACCAGAAAAAGCCTACTAGGGGTCTACCGGGGAAAAAATATCCCCCTTGAGCAAAAAATAGCACAAACTTGGTAGCAAAAACCCTAGATCATAGGTGTGTAGGGGAGAAACAATCAACTAAAACTCTTCCATAGTTACCCACCATTATGCTATAGCCTCTCATCCTTTCAGCACTATTCTGTTGGAGTAATATCACCAGGTTATAGAAAAAGAGATGTTATGTCATAAAAAAAGTGACCCATAATTCGATCTGAACATAATAATCCCTCTAAAAAGGGGGTTCTATGTGGAGAAGCATTATTTTCTTGACCAAGATCTCACCAATGAGATAGTGGCTCGAGGGCCCTCTAGGATGAAATAAGGTGCAAAAAACTATAAAATGTAAAAATGAACAAGAACTAAAACCTTGTTCCCACATACGGTGCCAATTTAATGATATGAGAAATCGAACACAAGTCGTTCTCATGCATCATATCAAGTGTATAATAAAGATAAAGCAATTAATAAGAAAAAGAACACAAAATATAGAGTGGTTCAGTTATAAAACCAAGACTACATCCACTTTATCGCTATACTCTCATTATATGCATTGTACAATATAATATGATTGGGCCTAAATAGTCATACAAGTAAAAGAGGAGAAGAGAATACATGAATATAGTGAATCTGGGTAGACTGAATATGAACTGTAAAGAAGTTTGTATGCTGGCTGTAGCCTGGTAAGCTCCCAGGTGGGTGTAGCTATGTAGAAAGAGGTCGTGTAGAGATGTTGGAAAGTCTTCGATGGTAATTCTCATCTCTATCCCCCAATTATGAAATGAGATCCTCTATTTATAGGAGATACAAAGTTAGTATCATATGTTTAGGACATGCGACATATGGATAAGCCTAGAGAATGATAAACCCTTTTAAAAGTTAGATAGTTGTCAATCGTCATGTACGAATAGGGGCCACAACCTTTTTGGACCCAAGAAGCAGGAAACCTTAATGGGGGGTCGCAGCCTGTTTGAGCTCAAGCAGCAACCAGTGTTAAAGAATGTGATGTGACCTATCTGAGCCTAGGCAGTGGCAACTGCTTACTACGGATGACTTGGTATGAGGACCAATAGCCATATGGTGTCACCGTCTGTCAGAGCCTAGGCAGCGACTTATTGTTAATGCCTCCACGGTAGTAGGGACGATATTGGACATATCACCCGTGATTTCTAACATATTTGACAGTTCAATGCTGATGAGCTCTAAAGCATGACTCATCATAGCATGATGGTGGTAAGTTCTAGGAAAGACTCTTGTTTGTCTGATTTATTCATGTTGTGTTGAATTTTATGCTAACTTCTTCATTTTAGGTTGCTATGGGTTCCACCATTATGCGGGAGCAGGTGGTCTCATAATAAAATACATATGATGAACTGAAGAACGAGAAAAATGATCTCCTTGACCACTATAAGACCTCATCGAACGAACTTAAATATACCAAGGCTTATCATAAACAAGGTTTGTTCAGTGCTGAAAGTGAAAGATAATCAATTTGTGGCTAATGTGAGTGCTCTAGGACAAGCAGATGACGAGATAAAAAAGATAAAGGAGCAGGCACAGACAAATGCAGCTAAGCTCAAGTTTTCAAATGAGGCAATTTCCAAGGGAGCAGAGGATTCATAGAGGGTTAGTGAGGCTCTGAAAAAAGACATCGCTGCTCTTGAAGTTACTAAGGAGGAGGGGTTGAAAAAGTTTAAGAGCTTTACTGAATATAACATCGACCTGGTGACCATCTTTATGAAGGGATACGACAAGCTTAAAAAAAGGGGCATCAGGCACTTCCCTACTATCGTGGAGACAATACAGGCATATGAGGGAGATGATGATGAGGACAAATTCGTGTCTTCTAAGCATAAGGCACTAGTTATGGAGGTTTTTGTATAATTTTTTTTAGACGAGCAGGGTGATATTACAGCTGACTAGCTGAGTGCTTCTAATTCTATCCCTGCCACTGTTATGGATGTCTAAATGATAGACACTGAGACTCGACACATTTCTAAAGCATAAATCCCCCTCTATTGAGAATTTTGGCGAATTTTTTATTTTTGATCTTCTATCTTTTGACAAAAAATTGTAATTTATGATAAACGTATTTATACCTCTCTATTTTAATGATCAATCTTCAATCACATCTGCTATTTTTTCAACATTTTTATACTTGTTAGACTAACTTTGATGATATTTACATACACCTAACTTATTGTAACATACTGCTTGTTTGACAAGTGAGCTTAGTAACTACTTTAATGCTTGGGATGGGCCTTTTAATAGTTTAGTATTACGATCGTACGGTCGTCTTATCGCCAACTTGATCTACCTTACTAGCTACCAGTTTTGGATGAGCCTTAATTGTCTTGACTTAGGTTTCACCAGTGCTTGTGCCCGCTTACTAATCGTATGGAGATATCTCGTCGTCTTGACCATGTGACAGCATTGGTTAATAGAGTTGACCAAGTTTACTAGGATCTATCCTTGCGTTTGTCAGTTGTAGTCGGATCTTGTCGTCTATAAGGCTGCACTGGTTACCCAATCTTGGTAAAGCCTTACTGGCTACCATTTCTGGACAAACTTGAGTTATCCTAACTTAGGTACTTATGTAACACCCATATTTTTGAATAATTATGGATTGAGTTATTTATGGTATTTTTAAATTACACCTGTGCAATAATTTAATTAAAATGAAATATTACGTATTTAAAAAATATTAATTGGGTGAGATTGAGATTAATATTTATGTGGTAAATTTACTAAGTGTGTTTATAGTAAATAAAATATGGTGAATTGTTAGTACATTGTAGTAAGTGAAAATGATGAGATTTTTGACGGTATCTCAATCGGAGATTATAAGTACATTACTTTAAGGTTGAGATAGGAAATTGATGTATAGTGACTCGGATGGAAATTTCGAGTGCATGGTTGATCCGAAATGGGTTGAAATGGTCAAAATTAAGTACCCGAGGGGTAGTAATTGGATTTCATAAGCTTTTTAAACAAGTTCGGACCCATTCGGGGGGCATATAGGTCATTTTACATGAGGAGGTTAATCTAAATACGGGATTAAGGGGTTGAATAAGGAAATTAGTGCTAAGAGGTAGCTATTATAAACAATTAAAACATCCCAGAGGCTTGTGGTGAGAAAAAAGAGAAGAAAAAAACTAAAGGAGACCTAAGAGGGAGAAAAGTGAGAAGAATGGAAGATCTTTTGGGGCTATAATCATCATACATCGTAGGATAATCGGAATCGACGTATTGATTAAGGCAAGTAATTAACTCGCTTGATATTTTATGCATGTAAATTTAGTTCATATCATAGTAGGTGAAATATTATCTTTTAGAAGACTTTGGGGGGATTGGGATCTATGTTAAAAGATACGATTTTGGGTGATAAGTACTATAATCATTGTTCAATGCATATTTTGAAGATAAATCCAAACATAAAGGTTAAATCTTGAATGAGAAAGTTGAGAATTGCATAATTTATAATGGGAATTACGAAAGTGCATAATTTGTGATTAAGATATTAAATCGCATGAGTTTAATTGTTGTTGGTTGAATTTGAATGAAAAGATACGTGTAATTATGTTTAGAATTGATAAAAACTATAAATTTTGGGTTAGATTGGGGATATAACTAGTTGAGAGTCTTGTTCAAACGAGGTTGGTATTTCCTTTGAACGATCCTTGGGTTTGGTTATGGAGATAGATCTTTTTGTTACGAATGTGCGGCCGCTAGTTACATATTTTTCTCACTTTTTTAAATTAGTTATGAATTTTCTATGTAAGGGTGTTTGTGACCGAAATCTTCAGTTGGAAATCAAATTTGGGTGTGGATGTGCTGGCGTTTTACGGTGAAAAAAAACACTCGGGGTATAATTTATGAAATCACGTTGGAATTTCAAAGAGAGTTAGGTTACGGGCCCGAGTTTAGATAGGATTAATGTCCAAAATAAAATATAAATGTGATATATATAAATAAATGAGTGACTAGGGGTGGTAAACGGACGGATACGGATCGCGTATCATGTTTTTCATATCCGTATCCGCTATCTTGATGCACTATCCGTATCCGTATTCGTATCCATATACGTATCCGTTCGGATAGTTAAAATAACTATCCATATTCGTATCCACTCGGATTCGAATAATTTCCATATCATTTTACATTATTTATCCATTGCAAAAAATAACTATTAAAATATACAATCCAATGAAATCCAATACAATACAAATAAATACATAACAAAATTACTACCTCCTAGCATCAACAAGTGTGGCTTACATAATAATAGTAGCATTCCATAATGATAATATGACTTAAAGTCATCCATACTTTACAACCATATAAGCTTAAAGACGTAAAAAAAAATAACAGTATCATTCCATAACAGTAGATATAAATATGTACCTTCTAGATTAAATCAAATTTATTGAGAATGATAACTTCATGGACCTTTCAGTCTTCAAAACATACTGATATTTTTATTTTAATAAGTATACATTTTTATTTTGTGTATAATATACCAATTGTTAATTTCAGTTCTCATCACAATCAAAACCATCTCTTTACTTTTTTGTTTCTCTCCTACATTTATTTATAATTAAGGAAACTAATGAACAATATATAAATACAATTTTGTTTTGAGTGAAATGAGGATTTCCTTTCTCTTGTTTTGTATGAAAGAGAAATGAAATGAAATTAGGTTTTTTTTTTATTTTAAGTGGAGTATATGTTCTTTAGTCGGTGTATGTTGTGTATGATAGGGTGTATTATAACTTTAGTGTAACTCTAAGATAATATACCCAAGAAAATAATAATACATGACATTTTATAACATACCCAATAAAATAATAACTTTAGTGTGTTTTTGTTTTGAGTGGAATATGTGTTTGTTTAATTTTAGGCAATAAACCATTAAGTTTTTTTAATATTATGTTATTACTAATACTAATACAAATATTATAAGTAATATTTTAAATATATTATTGATGGATACGGATATCCGGTAAAACGGATATCCGATAAAATGGATACTCTGCATCGGATACGGATTATTCATATCGGATACTAGTACTATCTGTATCCGTATCCACTTTCTCGGATATTTTTATAGAGTACCCATATTCATATCCGTTTCCATTTTTTCGGATAAATATTCGCAAATTCGGATTCGGATATCGGATGGATGCGGATTTTCTAATATCTGTTTACAGCCCTATGAGTGACTACTTATGAATTATGGAGTTGGATTCAGACTCGGAGATTTAAGGCTAGTTCTATAGTGACCTGCACGATTAGATGATTTTATTTTATATATACGTGGATATAGAGATGGTATATATCGAAATAAGAATAATATATGTGTGAATGATATTTCTGTGAAACATACCCCTCTAGTGATATTGTGGGAGGTCGCGTGATTTGGATGATGCCCCTGGCTAGTGAATGTTAGGTGAGTATAGTCCCTAGGGCATAGCACCACGCATGTGCTCTTATGAGGGTTCATGTTCGAGGTAAGGTTATTTTGGGTATGGTTATGAATCACTATCGAAGGAATATGGCTGTCTCCAATACGTTTATGATTTTATCTAGTCAGTGTGAGAGTTCGACCATCGATAATGAGGATGATGTTAGTATGCCCTGCATAATGATAGCATTGTAGAGAAAGGCATCCAATGAGTAGTACTCGAGGGAAGGCGTCTAATGAGTTAGTACTCGGGGGATGGTATCCAATGAGTTTACACTCAAGGGAAGGCATCTAATGAGGTATTACTTGGAGGGTGGTATCCAATGAGTTATTACTCTGGGGATTATGACTATACATGACATATGTGTGTTTGTTGTAGTATATCTTTACGTATATAATAGTGTGGTTAATTATATACATTCTTAACACATTTAGAGGAACAAATGTGTGTTTTTGTAGTATCTCATTTCGTATATAATATTGTAGTTAACTATATATGGGTTTAATACATTAAGTGTGGATGTTTAAAAATAACTGGAGTGAAGTTATAAGAATGATAAATGATGGAATGATTAATTAAGATAATAAGAGAAACATATAAGAAAGGAACAATAGACAATAATCGGGTTAGAGTGGTGTATTCGTAAAGTTTATGATGGGACTAGTTAGACGGGGTAGTGTAACTAGGTGGGTTATGATGTATGCGCTAGGTGTGCACATTAGTTGAGAGGTTAAGGGTTGTGCGACACTGTCTTAAATATGGAAAGTTTTACTTCATATTTGTTTACTTCATTTTAAGTAGTTGCAACTGTTTTTAAAAGGTTTTGGGCTCTGACCCGTATCAAATATATTTTCTAAAATCTTTTTGGTATCTAGCCACAGGGACGCCTTCAATGACTATTCATTCGAGGGACACAAAGCTGCACCTGATGTGGAGGCTTACAGGTTGCTGAGTAGCCTCTTCACTTATTGCATTCTAGATTATGTTCTCTACTACGATATTAGCTGGGCATGTTGCCCCTTTTCATTCAAACTTATTTATATCAAAGTATTTTAGTCAGATATTTGCTTTACATTTTACATTGTTGTTTCATTTATATTGATTATTGTGTTTGGGATTATTGTGTTTTGGTTAATATTGTAGTATGTTAATGAACCATAAAATTTGGCACCATCTTATTTAATTAATAGGTGGTTAGTAATTCAAAATGCTTCCAATAGTGATGCTAAGAATGAACTATATGAGATGACTATTTTATTTCAGTAAAGGACTGATCACCCGTGACTGAAATCGGTGATGTGTCACAGATGGTATTAGAGCCTCAGGTTCTAGTGTCCTATAGGATCTCTGCGGACTTACTACGTTTTCATTATTCCTTTTCTTTGATATAGATCGCTATACTTAGGACTGCCAATTTTTAATGTGACTTACGTTCTACTGCTATTGAGTATAGTTGATTCGAATCATATACGAGTTTTCGTTGGCTTCGTATACCGATCAATATAGGATAACCGATGAGGGTCGCTAGGAGGACTACAAGAGGATAGGCTCAGCCGAAACCATAGAGTATTCTGGAAACGGTGACCGCCGTAGGAGTGACCTTTAATATTGATCAGGTAGTTGATGTTGTGATAACCATCAGGGAGCAGTAGTTTCCCCAAGTACCACCGTATCATACGGTGGCGCTAATTCAGACTCACCCATTACAATCGGCAAGGGAGAGAGAGTCAAAAGTACTTTTTAAAAGTGCCATCCATAAGAGTTTCGGGAAGTGCGAAAGTGAGATTATCCAATGGAAGGAGAAGTGCAGTGACACTTAGGATTTAAATTTTGAGAAAACATTTTAGCTCATAGGAGCATCGTTTCCATGGTAGGAGTTAGTCACCACATATAAGGAAATAGATAAGGTATTATTGAGTAATTTTGGGGGCCGTTCGACTGTAAGTCCGTTAATCTGTTATTTAAACAGAGATGCAAAGGATGTTCCTAGACTTATCACATGAGGAACAAATTGAGACGATTGTGATGAAGAATTTACTTGTTTAAGAGAACTTTGTACCTGATAAGGTTGGGAGGGAGGAGAAAATAGTTCTTAAGTGTGAGGAGGACTCATGAGTTGAAGTCTCCAGCACTTATGGGAAATCCTTCTTGGATGAATTATGCATATGGCATCAATGTCGTAATTTTACAATGTTAATATCAATGCTCCCATGTGAAGCGAGCCAAGAGAATTAGAGAATCTATCCAGAAGGGTAAGACTGGATTTAACGGTGCTAGTGAGGCACCACAGACACCCAACGGGGGACCCATTTAAATGATTCAGATAAATGGAATTACTACAAAGTGACGGTGGATTCAGTCAGGGCCGGAAGAACCAAACAGTGTGCTCCATAGGGCTAGCAGAACCAAAGGAACAATGAGGGTGGCAATCGGGGCCAAGGAAACTAGGTCCGAGAGAAGAACAACCCGAACATGGCCAGTGGGGTCAGAGACAGGGGAATGACACAGAGAGGTGTCTTATGCATGGAGAGTAAGGACACATGTGTTGATCTTGTCCATAATGAGTTAGGGGACAAGAGCGGGATGCCCAACAGGGGCAATGATTATATAAGTTTTTGGTTTAGTTTAGACGAGAGTATAATGTCCAGGAACCATTTTAACCACCAGTGTTATTGGTGATTAAATAAATGAGTTTTATCCATGGGTAAATAGGATAATATTTATATGACACGGGTGATTCGCAGTATTTTATTAGCATTAGATTCGGTGTGAGACGGGATTAATAGGTGTATCGCTAGTGTTACTATTCTGTGTATCTATTTACTGTTGGGTAGCAGGGCTTTCTTTTAGTGGATTTACTCATTTTAAATATATGATATGCGAGTATCACATCATCCTAGGTATGGACTGGTTAGCGATGGTGAGTTATTATAGCAAGGCTATCAAGTTTGCTATTCCAGGGAAGGATGTGTTGTTTTGTGATGTCTCACCTGAAAGAGGCATGAGCTCTCATCTGTATTATATTGTTGATGAGACTTCAGAGAGTATATTTGTCTCTTTATATTTGATCTCGTTGTGTAGGGAATTTATTGGTGTGATTCAGGGCATATCTGGTTTCCTATTGAGTAAATAGATGTAGCGAGTTATTAATTTTGCGCTGGGGACTTAGTGATAGTGCGAGCATAATGTTATATAAATTCTTTAGAGATATATCAGTTTATGATTAGACTTATATGACGGGGGACATAATTTTGAGTGTACCAGTTATATACGTTGGGCCTACAAAACTCGATGACTGATAATTCTAGGTGATAGTGCATTGGCGGAGTTCCGTGTTTGAGTTTCATTTGCGGGACGTTGTACGCATGAACCGTAATAAACGTCGAGTGTGGGGAGACTTTGTTAGATGGTAGGTCAACAATTTTAAATGTTAGTGATTGAATGTGTAGGGATAACATTTTGAGATGATAACTCTTTATACTATATAAGGACAGTGGAGTCGTTAGTGTTCGGTAGGAAGCACTGGGGAACTCTTGCACCACTAGTTCATAGGTGGCGTAGTCTTGAGGAGAAATAAGTCACGTTTAGTAGGGAAACTGAGTAAAACCTTACTGTATAGCCACGACGAGAGTGCAAGCTGAGCTTGAAATAAGTATGTTACGTATGAGACGTTAGTGATGAATGGACAAGTGTGCACAAGATATAGGGCGTATGGGTGCCCTGGTTAGTTTGATTTTCAGAATTGTCCAGGATACGGAGGTGTGGATATAATTGTGTTGAATGTATGCATGTGGGGCAATTAGAAAAATAAGTGGAATGGTATAATGGACTGAACTTTTTTTGAGAAAAGGAGATAGTCCGACTATGTGTATATCTAGGATAACTATCACAACCGAGGTGGGTTGAAAGACTATAGATACACGTGTAAAATATATCTCTAGATAAGAGAGGATCCAATGGTTTTGGGGAAGTGGTGCGGAGTTGTAGAGGGGTGTTCAAGTCATTTAGGAAAAATGCACGGGCGAGCAGGCCCACATCCACGAGCAGCCCCCTCCAAAAGATGTTAAGGACAAAGTCAAAGTCTAGTTAGACGATGAGGGTCATAACGAGGGCCCCCTCATCCTAAATCTCAAATCCATAGAATTGAAGCAAGGATGCGGAGTTCTCACCACGAGCTACCCCTCATCTTAAGATTGAAACCATGAAAGATAGTGAATAGGACGAGGAGGACTCATCACAAGAAACTCCTCGTCCCAAGACTAAAGCCATTGATAATTGGCTTGGATAAGGAGGGCTATCCACGAGGAGGCAAGTTTGAGAGGGCTCATCACGAGTAACCTCTATAAGTAAGTGAAGCCACGGGAAAAGTCCAAGGCAAGGGCACTCATTACGAGAAACTCCCTTTGCCTCAGTTCACATATTACAGAAGTGAAGGAAGGGCGAGGAGGTCAACCTAAAGTGTCCCATTTACCCCAAATGGCCTTCTATAAAAATTACACATGGCGAGGAGTTCCATCTAGAGTGACCTCCTCCCCAAGATTTGTCAATCAGAAAATATTAAAGTACTAATAGTTTGCTTTCTTGTACAGGAGCCTGGTTGAGCAAACATGGCTCAAAAAGACCAATTGTGATCTCTTCGGAGTTTTGGCTTGGTGGCTGAGGAACAAGGTTTGTTGAGCAAGATTAACCGCTTAGCACTTTAAGATTGAGAGAATACTAGTAGAGAGACTCTAAGGGTCACTCAAGCCCTTACACATCTCACACCCAGTCATAACTGAAGTGAGCAACCAAACATTGTTCACAATGAATGAACTTTTTTGTCAAAATGACTTTAGAGAAGGTGCCACGAGGCCCCTCTCAAGTTTACAAAGTTTGTATCACAAGTTACCATTCTAAAAGATATTTATGAAACTAAATATTTTGTCTCCATTAAGTGACACATTTTCTTTATGACTTTAGCTTACACCAGGAGTTGTTTGTCAGAGGGGACACACGACTATAGACCTAAAAGGGATAAAATTTACATTGCGGAACTTGTCCCTCTAAGTTTTACCTCTTGCTTTTGGCACCCTAAAAGGCCCAACCCAACCCCATGTTCACATATAAATAGGACCATTGGTGAGGTCAAATCAAATATTAAAAACTCAAGTTATATCGTTACTCTGTTAAAATCACACTAGACCACCTAATATTCTCTTCCTGCTCTCTCTCTAGGTGTTGAGTGCTTGTTACTTTACTCCCATCTTGACAACCATCATTCTTAGGAGATATCTTTCTCTAAGTTACCATTATTATTTTTGAAGATCATCTTCTAGCAAGGGAGGTTCTAGCATTGACTCAATTTTTACCAAAAATAAAAGCTTTTCATAACCATCTACTCTTCAGACCTTGAAGACCTTGAAGGAAAAGTCCAATTGGAGTGGATCACGCCTCACCCGTTCCAGTTTCTTATCAGACACTCCAGTCACACTACCCTACTATATTTGGCGACTCTGTTGGGGAGGTATCATCACTTTCATTGACAAAGAAGGCTTTAACATTTCTAAGTAGATGATTTTTGAAGACACTCCACCTGGGAATGGAGCTCAAATTGATAAGACCACCCAAGTGGAGGTGCTGGTGACCGGAGCTAGAGTGCCTACTCCTTAGGGAGGGAAAACCAGTACAGTAGCAGCAACTCCATGGGCAGGTATGAATTTAATGAGCATGTTTTTTTTAGTTTTTGAAACGAAAAAATGTGGATTCGACAACTTGTACCAAAGTTGTGTAATGCCAGCAACAACCCCCTATGGAGGGGCAGTTACTGCAAAAACGTTAACAGTAGAGGTGTCTCCTCCACCAAAGGTGGTGTCGGATCAAGTCGTGACACCGTTGAGTTCACTAGCCCTAAAGAATGTGGGCTTGGAGGAATTTCCTTCCAAGTCTGTTATCATAGAGGAAATGAAAATATGAGGAGTTGCAGAACCCCTACCCGAAAAGTATGAATGAGAAGCCATACCCAGAGGGTTATGTTCCACCAAAATTCATCAAGTTCAACGGCAAAGGAGAAAATTCAGGGGAGCATGTGAAAAGATTTTTTGAGTACTTAGAGGTTCATGGGAATGACAAGAATCGAAAGTTACAGGAGTTCTCCAAAACTCTCGCTGGGAAGGCCTGCATGTGGTACTCTTACTTGGCACCAAACAATATTCCCACATGCATAGGCAGTTCCTTCAAAAGCTTTTTGTAGCAGAGGATGAGTTCACGTTGAGACACCTAGCGTAGGAGGTGCAGAAGCCTAGTCAATAACCGATGCAATATAATAAGCGCTTTTCTAAGAGGTCACTAAATGTCCATGAGGATATGGCAAAAGCAAGACTGCTGCAAAAATGTGTTGAGGGGCACTTGGAAGAATATAAGATCCACTTGGTCAATGAGGCCATAGATGGGACCTTTAGAGAATTCACTAGGGCTGACAGTAATATAGCCATGAAAATTAAGCCTAAATCCTCAAACTGGAGGACACAAATGCCTTTGACTTACAAAAGATTTCAAGTCTCAAGGAGTCAAGCTGTTAATTATGTATATGTATATTCAAAGGGAAAGAAGTTAGGTCCCGAATTTAAAGGCAACAACCCAGCTAATACGATGAAGTTTGGAGAGGATGCCCCATAGCCGCGGCCTTACAGTGTGGTGGACACAATGGATTGTTATCGTACATTGGTATGTGAGGGGGTAGTAAGTCCCCCCCCCCCCCCCCCCATTTAAATGGGAAAATCCCAACATCTGCAGACAAAGCTAATGCAAAGTATTGTGAAATGCACCAGAGGGTGAAACACGCCACCAAAGACTTTTACTACTTAAGGAGAATCATTAGCGAAAAGGTGGACAGTGGTACTTTGCACATACCTACTGTAGATGCCAACGAGAACCAATTTCTAGCACATTATTATGGCACTGCCGATATGGTGGTAGAATATGATGAAGCAGAGACTCAAAATCTGATGTAATGTGAAGGTACTAAAAAATATGTGAAGAGTTATACTGGCACTTAATAGCGCACAGAGAACAAAGACGGAGAGGAGGTGTGAAGAGTTAGTCTTTTATCAAGGTCAATCTTAGACGGAGAGGAGTTTTTTTAGAGGGGAATAATTATGTCTCAAAAGCTCATCATTTTATATGACCATTTTGAGACGACAAGAGAGATGTCCCAAAAGAGTACTTTTGAGACGAGAATTATTCTATTTTAAAAGGTCACTATTTTAGAAGATTTTTTTGAGATGGCAACATAGCCATCTTTAATATATTTTTGGGATATTTTTAACCATCCTAAAAGAGGTAAAGGGACCTTAAAATTTTTGCACCAATATATCGTGGACAATAAAATCTATCGCTAAAGTTTAATATATAATTGAATTACTTTTAAAACAACACAAAAAAATGAATTATCATAAAATATAATACATATGATGATTTTGAACAAACACAGCGAATCATTTTCATTCAATAATAGTTAGAGTTCTTACAAGCATCTCCAAATATTCATCAAAACAAAAATTATAACACTAAGTTCAAATATTCGACTTGACAACAAGATAGATTAATTTCTTTTACTCCAAAACACGAAATGTTTTTATCAAAGTAATCCCACAATTTTAAAGCGTATGACTTCCAAAATCACTGATTATCATTGCACGTTCTACGAAAAATTGTACTGCAAAAAAAAATCAGTGTCTATTATGTCAAAATTAATATCTCACTCCTCAACAATACATTGTACAATGAATCAATATACTATATTCTCATCACAATATCTAACTACTATTATTTTTTTTAAAATCGGTCGAGTCTCTTCTGTTTATTCATGAAAACCACGGGTAGGAAACCTATTTTAAACATTAAAATTAATTCTAAGAATACTATAAACCAACCAACAAAAAATTCTAACCACCACCATAACATATTTTCACCACCACCATAGCAAATTTTCATTTAAAGAGGAGGATTTTCCACCTAAAAATCTCTCGATATATATAAGTAATTATATGTATGGACTATAAATTATTACCTAGTCGATCTGAATTGTTGAGGTAATGGAAGCATGAGATGAATGTAAGATCTAAACTCGTGAATCTCACGGGAACATGGAAAACCTAACAAGAGGATTTTCCCAAAAGGTAGTTTTATCCAGTTCCAGGACAATAAGAGTGACGTTCATATATCTTACAATAACAATCATGTCACATATCTGCACAATAATGAAGTGAATGAGAGTAAAAAAACGAATACACCAAAAATAAAGTGGATGAAATCTAAAGTGAAAAAAAAAACAAAATTCATGAAAAATATTGATGATAAAATGGAAAATAAACAAAAATCAGCTAGGGCTTACTAGTCCTCCCATTTGGTTGAGTCCTCCATTACAAAAAACCATAAGGTAACCATTGTTCTTATAAACGCCGGTAACAAAATGCTACCCAATTGATGAGCTCAAGAAGAAAATTGGAATACATAACAAGAATGAATATACAAATAAAATCAATAACAATATTGATTATATAGGTAAATAGTAAACAAATCATAATAATGAGAACATAGATTTTAAATACCAATTTTTAGTTGTGTGTCTATAGCCCATGTTTGGTGAAAGATCAGATGATAAAATCATGAAACAAATCGGAATTAGTTAATTAGAGTCCAATCTAACATTATCGGGAATCAAATCAAGAAAATTGTAAAAGATTGATTAAAATTTATACAAATAAAAATAATCTGAACATGGACTCTAACCACCAATATAAAAGGCTATATAAATATGAACAGGGACTCTAACCATGTTTGGTGGATCAATTTTTAAAAACCTCTGTGACATAACTTTGTCTCCTTAATTCTCACCTTAAAATCTTTACTCAAAGTCTCAACCTTCCATCCATTATGTAAGCATACAATAAGAGGCACCATACTCACCAATTAATGGGAGGCATTAAAGACCATGTGTGCCAAGAAACCAGTTTTGTTTCAGAGGTAGATCTTGATGATCATGATAACTACGATGTGTTTTGTCGCCTTCTTAGACTCTTTAAAGTTAATTACCAGTTGCCACACAACATTAATAGCTATAGTGAGTGGATACATTTAGTAGCTCAGTTCATACTAAAGTCCTTACAGTAATGGTAGTGGGAAAGGAGTAGTTTATACTACCTTCTTGGGCTATGGTCTAGATTGGTGGTATCTGTGTCATATTTGAAGGGTGACACACCAAGCATGCTAAGTGAATATGTGCCGGAGATTATAGAATGTTTTATAAGATCAAAGTTTGAATCTTTTCAGGTTGGATTATCCAATGATATCCCTGAGAACCCGCTTGATAATGTGGTAATTTCTTCAAAAAACGCTTGATTTCATTCCTCACCTTTGCAGATTTCAGTATGAGTGATGTAGTAAGTACATGGCGCAAACCTGTGATCCAATCCAGTAAACATATATGGAAGAAGTACATGTCGGGGCCAATAACAGTCAGTTGTCTATCATTGAAACTAAACTTACTTGGATAGTGCATATAGGGGTGGCGATTCTCAAGACAAATCAACTTTTCTCATATAGTAGGGAATCATAAAGAATAAATGATGCAGTGCTCTCAGCACGTGTACTCCACTTCATAACCATCACTGATGGTGGACTCCGAGGTCAGAGATATAATGAACTTAGCAAGCAAAGACTAGATCGTGCAATTTTAATATTTTTTCAACATTTTATAAAGTCATGTGTAGGAAATCAAGGAATGCAATCTTCTAAGCCTCTATATACCCGACAATCTCAGCTTCTTGGACTCAATGATCATATGATGATATTGAATGTTATTATAGGAAAGATCATACTAAATCTGAAGTTGTATATAGCGAGTGAAGAAGTCTTCAATCAAACTTTAAATCTATTTATGGAAATGTCATCAGAATATTCAACCGATAATTTCTCATCATATTGAATGTTATTGTAGGAAAGATCGCAATAAATCTGAAGTTCTATTCAGAGAGTGAAGAAGTCATCAATCAAACTTTGAATCTACTTCTGGAAATGTCATCTGAATGTTGAAACGATAATTCCTCATCATAATAAGGATGCTTCTAAAGTTGAATACTGTTCAAACGATAATTTCTCATCATAATAAGGAGCACTTTCCCTTTTTGAAAGACTTATAATGTTCTTGTAGAAGAACAACCTTCTTTTACATTGTCGGCTTACTGGTCTTCATAGAAGACAACCTTTGTAAATTCAAATCTTCAATGGAGCCCCTTATGCAGGTTTTTATCAATTTGGAATCAACACCTAATGTGATATTTCGCACGAAATCCATTCAGTGAGCATTAATTGATGCAGGATATTAGGGGGATTGCAAAGGCTGCAAATAATCGAAGAACATATGGTTTCCTTTTTGATTGGTTATATCCGCATATGCCACTTTTGCTGATGCCAATCATGCATTGGGCAGAGTGCCCAAAGGTAACAACTCCGTTGCTGAAATTTATAGCTGAGCTTGTGCTGAATAAGTCACAAAGATTGAATTTTGATACATCATCTCCGAATGGCATACTTCCTTTTCTATAAGTGATAAAATTAATCATTTCTTACGAATCAAGGATTTTGTCTAATCTTAATCATGTGGATATGTACACATTCAAGTACAGGGGAACATGGATTTGTTTGACTATTCTCTCAAGAGCTCTGGCTGGTAGCTATGTCAACTTTGGTGTGTTTGAAGTGTGGTGATAGAGCACTTGTCGATTCTCTGGATATTGCATTGAAGATGGTATCATCGATCCCTTTGATGGTTGTATTGGTATATCGAAAGCTCACATGCGCGTACTTTGCATTTCTGGAGGCTTTATTAAACGCTTACATCACTTATATCTTGAATCAGGATTTTACAACCTTTGCGTTGGTTGTTGGATCTATTCAGTCTAGCCTTAAATTACCAGATGCAAGTATCATGTCACAGTGTGCATCTTATGTGGATTATCTGGCTAGTTACTATTTCAACAATATAACAGTTGGAGAATCACCCACCTCCCCAGCTTCCATTAATTTTTCTTAGCATATTTCCCTACATTATTTCCTGAAATACTGAAATTCATGTTCAAGATCGTTCTATATGAGGACTCTCGAAGCAAGTGTAATATTAGCGGACCAATGTTGAGTTTGATACTTGTAAGCGAAGAGATGTTTACAAGTGTGAAATCGCAGGTTCTCGCTTCACAACCAGTGTATGAACATCAACACCTTTCCCAGTGCTTTGATAAACTCATGGAAAATATTACTCAAAGCTTAAATCCAAAGAAGAGGGATAAGTTTACCAATACTCTGACCACTTTAAGTACTGGATTTCTCTCCCGATAAGATTAATTCTTCTTCCCAATTGAGCAAGACCATGAACATAATATATACACCCAACCTGCCCCCACCCCACCCCCACCCCCGAAAAAAAGCGAAAAAATGTGGAATGATACTCACGTTCTATTAGTGAGGTTCAACTTGAATTTTGGTGATTGTGTAAGGATTTGCATTTGAAACTGGGGAAGAAGATAGATAGATATAGGTACAGTGTAACTGGATTTCAAATGAGTTCTCTCTTTTTGCTAAGAATTTTTTTGCCTGATATTTTGTGGTGGTTATAAATAGTAGCTACATTATAATGATACAATCTAATAAGAACTAGTGTATACTTGCATCACATATTCAAATTTAAAAAAAACAATAAAGATTAATTTGTAATTCAGATGTGTACACTTTTATGTGACCAGATTGAAGCAGCCAAAAATCAGTTTTAAAAAAGGCCAAACAAATGTAATATGTACTCAGCCCATGCATAAAAACAAAAATAAATAAATAAATCAGCCAATTTAACACGGCATATGACCATTTATTCATTTTTTCAATATAATTAAGATTAAACATTAGTTTTATTTTAAGAATCTATATGCAATGCGTCAACTGACTAGTAAGGTTGAATCCAACCAATGAACAAAAATGGCTTTTATACTATATCGAAAATGCATGAGCAACCATAGAAACATATGCAGTCCCCACCCTAGAGTAACTAGTTCCATTTAACAATATAAATGGAGCCCCAAAGAAAACACTTAGGACCTCATGCATGATATAGTAAACAACATTTATATGAGTATAAGTATAACTTAGGCCCTTTGTCACTAACCTGTAAAGTACCGCTTGACCTTCAAGCTTAGCGCTTGATCTTCACAACTATTGAAATACAACGAGCATTGCCTCCAACAATATCTCCAGATAAATATTGTAAGTAAACCTTATAAACAAAAAGATTGATAGGATCAAGTTGGAAGAACTTCAACTCCAGATCAAGAAGTTGAGTTCTGCGTTCATATTGAGGCAAATGCATGAACAATACGACTCTGTTTTTAGCTTCAATTGGTTTGACTACTGAACGCCTTTTAGCCTTTTCAACCCGGTTCAAATCTTCAAATTGCATACGTGGAGGAGGAACATCTTTCTTTCTATCCTTCTCTGGTTGATGATCACTTCCTTTATTATCCGAAGCTGCCACAAAAATCATCAAAGATACTTTAAAATATGTGAACAGAAATTGCCCAAATTCAAGCAGTCAAAAATCATTAAATCAAGATACTTCAATTTCATTATAGCATTCTAAATTACAAAACCCTCTGTCTCCATCCCAACATGGCAATGACATTTCAGTGTGATTAAATATAACAAGAATATTGATTAACAAGAAGATAAAAACACATCTAAGCAACAAAAAGACTAGTCAGAGGTTTGCACTATTAAAAATGAAAGGATGCAACTTGAAGATGTGTATTAGTACCTCTGTGAATAAATAGAACCAAATCCGTAAATACACATTAGAAAAACCAAGCTCAAATGCAAAGTAACTATTACTACATTTAAACTAGATATGGTTGTGTAAGAATTCAATAGATAAAGGGGGTTTTATGTTCAACTTTAAACACATGTTGTGAGAAACACACGTGTGTTATGTCAATCACACGCTTGCAACACAATTCTAGACTCAATTATTCTTAGACTACACCATGTATACTACATGTCCCGCAGTGTTTTTCAATCAGCTTCATGTTAGAAGTATTGCCAAATCTACAACGTACTTCGATTTAAAAGGGGACATATAAAAGATCACAATTACTCTAATTAAATAATTTATGATCTTTTGTTTATACAAACCTCACATATCCAAGTTTATCAATAAATAATTTATCAAAATAACTATGAGTAAGATATGATTAAAAATAGACATAAAGTATATATAACTAACTTGAGTAATTCGTGACATAAAGAAACCGCCAATTACAATCTTCGACTAACTAAAGTAAGTGACATAAACCAACCACCAATAAAATAGAACTAACAATTAATTCAAACCATCCGCCGAAATTATTTGAAGACAACCTACGATTACCAAAGTCTTCCATTAAATAAAAGGAATTTTGCATACAACAACCTCTAGATGAGTATGGTTTTAAAAAAACCAACACAATTAGTGATACACACAAACAAATTTACCTTGTATTAGATAAACCTCACAAACAGAAGAAGCACAATATTGCTCCCTGCAAAATTAATAGTTGGTTAAGATTTTGAATTGTCCAATTTTTATAAACAAATAATGAATTCAAAATTAGAGAATACCATTCTGAAATATGAATGAAAAATTTGAAGAGGGTCAATCAAAAGGCCCCTTATTTTTATATGCAAGATCGTAATTTAACCTTTTTCAAAGTACTACTCGCATAGGAAATAATTTTTTTGTATCATTCAATTCAGCCCACTACCCCCAATCACCACCGAAGCAGAAATACAAGTCCCTAGAACATGGAATAAAAACTAAGGAAAACGATGTAACTGGAAATCATTTTTCTTTATGATATGGTCCCACCGAAATTCTTTGTCAATTTTTTATATGATAACTTATTTGATTAATATCTGATTGGGTAATCACTTGTTACATCCTCCAACTCGAATCAATCTTTATAAGTTTAAAAACTTCCTCTATTCAATCACATAAGTGAAAGGTTAGAGAGGTATTAGGTTCGGTTCGCCATAAGTAATTTTCTATCAATATTGGGTTCGGTTTGCCATGACTTAATATTGATAGACCTACATTGTTGGGGCCTTGTTCTAGCTTTGGCGTTAAGAGTACTTGTGCATACATATAGTGGTTCCTTGTTAGACCCAGAACTCAGTGTCAGTAATTTAACGGTGATGTTGTTATACTCAACATCGTGGGTATAATCGTCTCATACTAGAATTACCAATGAGATATTCAACATTGAACCAATTTTCTTTTATTAAAATTAGGTGAGACGACAACATCTCCAGGCAGCCTCATAGTTGGCATATAGTCATTTGGTTTAGATGTTGATGCAACCACCCTTATTGCAGTTTTGTTTTAGTTTTGTCTTTATATGGTCTCACTAATTCTTTGTAATCCATTTAAATTATGTTTTTGCTCATGTGTGCCATTTGTTATTCTGTAGATTATATCTATATATGGACCATTCCCATGTTAATTTGGACCACCTCTCTTAAGCAATAGTAACTTTGTAAAATACATTTTACTAAAGAAAGACTCATAATAGTAATAAATTGCTATTTAAAATCATACACATATACACATACACACACACACATAATATTTATATGTCCCAAATTTTTTTAACCCTTATTAACATACCTAAACACTAACATGCGATCATTTTACGCAACCTATGTGTAATATTGTTTCTATGTATGAAATTGTAGATGTAAATAAAGAAAAATCGAAAATCACACAAATCCAGCAATAATCATTACTAAAGAGGAATAATACGACTTACCCCAGAGCACCTGCGACTGTCAATGGAAGCGACTGACGAGAGAGAGAGAGAAATTTGGGCGGGGTGAGGTTTTGCCTAGATTAACAAAGTGTCGGGGTAAGGTTTTGTTTTGGAGTTCTCTTTCCCATTTTTTTTATCTAAAATGCTAATAAAATAAGTTTGAAGAATCAAAAGATAGATTTTGAAAGGCAGAAAAAAAATTAGTCATCTCATAAGGTATACCTTTTGAGACGGCTGCTAATTTGTCATCTCTTTAGTACTATTTTTTAGGATGGGTAATTAAAGGAGTCTTAAAAACTATTAGTTTTTAAGACCACAAATTTTAGTTGTCTCAAAAGGATGGTTTTAGGGACTCAAATTTAGCCGTCTTAAAAGGTTCAGTCTTAAAAAGAACTTTTTTTTGTAGTGTTATGATGATGCCACAACCAAAGAGTCAATGACAACTCAAGAACTTTTTAGGAAAGGTGTCCTACATAAGAAGGTTCATATTCGCACTGGCGCAGGTGACCCACCCGTTCACCCCCCTACTAAAGGAAAAAGCTAAGTGGATTTAGGGAGATGAGAAGAAGAAGGCATTTGAGAAAATCAAGGAAATTTTTGCCTCTCCATCTGTGATGATACCACCAGAGGCTAGGGCACTGCTGCTGCTCTACCTCACCTCAATAGAAAGATTTATAGGAGCATTACTTATTGATGAGAAGGAGGGGAAGAGAGGCTAGTGTTCTACTTGTCAAGGGTGATTTCAGGCACAGAATCCAGATACACCAATGTTGAGAGGCATTGCCTTACCTTGATTTTCATGGGCCAAAAGTTAAGACATTACTTGGTGGCCTTTATAGTCCACATTATCACTGACTATGACCCTATAAAGTACCTCTTTGTGCGGACAGTCTTGGTAGGGCAAGCAACAAGGTTGTTCTTAATTTTATCAGAACATGATTTGAAATGCGTAGTGCTAAAATCCATCAAAACTCAAGAAGGAGCAGATATATTGGCACAATTCCCAAGCTAGTGTTCTGAGCCTCCTAGTGAAGAACTTCTCGGAGAGAATTTCCATGCATGTTTAGCATAAGAGATGGAGGAGTGGAATATGGATTTTGATGGCTCTAGTGCACAAGGAATTGGGGGTGATTGTATTATCATCTCAAATAGTAAGAAAAATGTCACTCTGTCCTTCAAGATAGATTTCAAGTGCTCAAACAGTAAGGCTGAATATAAGGCCCTCATTCTGGGGTTGTTAGAGGCACTACGAAGAGGCATTAGAGTGGTGTGTATACGAGGGGACTCTAAATTGGTGGTAAAACAAATTAATGGGTATTTCTCCCTCAAGCATGCCAACTTAGCACCGTATAGATCCATCATCTAGAAGCTTTTTGGCCAATTTCTAAAAGTAACTATTGAGAGACATAGTCAAACAATGAACAGATACCTCGACACACTAGCTACGATAGCCCATAAATTTGACATGGATGAGTTGGATGCAATAATCACAGTATGACGGAGAATGGTCCCTAGCACAGTAATATCTCTATTCCCAAGTGATGAGTTGGAAGACTGGAGGTACTTGGTTGTGAAGCAGCTGGCAATAAGAGAAGGAACAATAAAGATATTGGAACTGACCAACTACCACCTGCTGTAGGGAACCGTTTATTATAAGAGCCTCGTGGGGTTCTTATCAAGATGTGTAAGAGAAGATGAAGCTAGAGGGAGGTTGGCATCAATGCATGAAAAGCAGTGCAGTATACTGATATTCCTCTTTATCATCAGTTACAGCGAGGGGTCTACTACTAGCCTACCATGAGCACAGAGGTTGATCGTCTATAGTAGGGTTGTCTAAAGTGCCAAACCTAATATGACCAACCATCATAAGATAACTTTCTAGAGGGCTTTGAGGATTGGAGGAAACCATACATATCATATCTAAAAGATGGTGAGTTGTTGGTGGAGAAAGTAGATGAGATTTATCTTCGAACGATAGTGGCACGCTTCTATCTAGTAGAAGGAGAGCTCTACATAAAGGGCTATAATGAGAAGGCATTGTAATGTATAGCTAAAAGGAATGCAAAGAAAGTTCTAAAGGAGGCTCATGATCCCTCACACATGGGAGGTGCCAAACTATACGATCAATTAATGACGTTGAGGTACTTCTGCCCAACAATAGAAGATGACTCCATTAGTTATGTGACGAAGTGAAGATCTTACCAAGTACATGGTACATGACCCTTTAGTCAGTATGCAAAGCTTATTAGCCCCGTATCCCTTCCACACTTGGGCATTTGATCTGATGGGAAAGATCAACCCAGCCTCTTATGGTAAAGCTCTCATTACCGTGGCTACAAAATTGTATACCAAATGGGTAGAGGCCATTCCTCTAAGAAGAGTAACTGCCCAAGTGGTAACCCAGTTTATTAAGGAGTATATCATATGTAGGTTTGGTATACCAAAGTTGATCCTAACAGATAATGGGAAACAATTCATATACAAGGAGATGGAATTTCTCACTGACAAGTATAAGATTATGCACACCAGCTCAACTATCTCTTATCCAAAGAAAAATGGTCAAGTAGAGGCCATAAAAAAACTTAAATCAATATACTAAAGAAGATACTTAAGGACATGCCAGAGTCACAGGATGAGAAGTTACCCATGGTGTTATGGGATGACCGTACTTCAAAGAGAAAGCCGACCAGGTTTATCCCATTCTCACTTATGTATGGAACCGAAGTTATCCTACTAGTAGAATTGGCGGTACCCTCATCTAGAATCGCTCCAAGAAAGGGAATCATCCCTGATCCACAACAATTGTAGATGGAGGCATTGTACGAGCACAAAGATAAGGCGAAAGAGAACTTTAAAGTCTACACCCAACAACTATCCAAAACTTATGAGAACCCAGTCAAACCCAAGTACTTTTAGGTGGGAGATTTAGACCTGCGTGCATCCATTCATCATCTCCACAGCATGTCGGCATCAAAGTTCAAACCCAATTGGGAGTGCCCCTTTGTGATAAAGGGTTGGCAAGTTAGGGTACTGCCATATAATAGAGCCGAAGAGTGAGTGTCTTCAATCCATTAACTATAAGTGGCTAAAGAAGTACTATACTTAGCTCTTACTAGATTTTGTTCATTTGTACAAAGGCTGAATAGCTTGCTCTAAATACATAAAGTTATTTTTTTTAAAGATAAAAATGAGCAGAGTTTTTGTAAACAGTACAGGATACATGAAAATGAATGCAACTTGTCTTACCATTATTTAAAACTCGCATGTATGTTTTTATGCCTGTGTTATAAAATTGGTACACTTGATTTATGATTTTCCGCTTTGTTAAAATAATAGAGATACCCTCTACTAGACTAACAAAAAGAACTTTTCTCATTACACATGGGGGGGGGGGGGGTACATCCATCTCAGGGGGAAGTACATTGAGTAAAGTCCTTCCAAAATAATAGATAAACTTTCATCACCAGACCAGCAAGAGGTTGTCCTCCTAGTGATAAATAAATAAAAAATAATCTCACAAGAGATTTATAACTTAGAGAACAAGTACTAGCCTCTATTATTAAGAAAAAGTTTTAGATGACCAGTCTTCAGAAAACTTAGAGAAGAGGGTCTACCTACCTCCTCTCTAAACTTGATATTTCTCCATGACAAAAAAAAAGGTTCTCAAGAAAAGTTTGGAATAAGGACCCCGATTACCAGGGGCAAGTATTAGTATAAGGAATTAATTATTTTCTTTACTTATGACTTTGTGAAATTTTATTCAAAATTTGTGGGAAGTAGAAAGGCTAACCCCCTCTCTAAGATATTACCAAGAATTAAAGGTGCATAACAAAATGTCCCACAGTCACACGGGGCTTCACTAAAAAAATATAACTTTCCCAAATTTACACAAGTACCCCATAGTATAGGAGGTAATTCAAATTGACCAAGTGGTCACAGAAAATTAGAGTAAGTCATATTAAACAGACATCAAAAGAATAGATAGAAGCAAAGAATGAGCAGTGCAATAGAAGGCAACTAATATTTTTCATTGATAAATCAACTTGTTCTATACAAATGACAAAAAGAGAAAAAAATACAAGATGAGGCATACAAATCCAGATCAACTCCCCACAAGACAAAATGAAAAATAAGTCCTATCGAGAGCGTAGGTTTGTATAAGAAGGACATGCCTCCTTAATGGGATGCTTCTCTAGTCTAGCCTCATCTTTATCGTAACCATCCTCTAACTTCACCATCTTGGCCTGGAGGGACTGAATCTGACCCCTGATCTGAATTGCCTCAGCCTAAATCTACTTTACCCTGGACTGCCAAGAGGTATGGAGCTTCATCATCTTCCTAAAGGTGACGTCGAGGAAATGATGGACTAAAGTGTCAAGCCAATCCATTTGAAAATGGTAGCAATGCTAGAGATCATGAAGATCCTAGAGGAATAGCATGGCCCTATGACTGGTCGTTTCAGTAGGGGAAGTGGATAGGAAGTCGTGAAGATGGCTGGCTAGGGCCTACAACCTGAAAACCATGAGTCTGTCAATGTTGAGAACACACTAAGACAAAAAAGTCTTAGAGTTGTGCTCCAGGACCATCTTTAACATCTCCCGCTCATGCACATGAAATCTAGAAGGCATCTCTGAATGTCACAGCACACTCATGAAAAGCCACAGAGCATATACCTCTATATCATCGTAGCTGTGTTCTGAGACTCAAGCTCCAAAAGAGGAAGACAGGAATCTATATCAAAGTCAGCATCATCCGTAGCTTCAGAGTCCTACTCCTCCTCGACAGGCTCACCGACTGGATCCTATAAGAGAGGAAATAAAAAAAAAAAAAAAGTTACAGAGAAAGAAAGAAGGAGTAGGTGGTGAAATATCCCTACTCAAGTTGTAACAAAAGTTATAAAGCCTTACCCCGTAGCCTAGAGGGGTCAGTATGTTGCCGCCAAATCGAGGAGGCACCTTGTGACCCCAGACAACAGCCTAACAAAAGATAGGCAATAGTTATTACTTATTTTTCTAAGAAGCAATGAAAAATATTAAATTTATTGACAAAAATAAATTAGGTATGACAGTTTAATATCTAGGGAATGTGTAATATAACACTTAAAGTATGTCCTGTAGTGCTAGGGACGACCGTCTCTCTAACCTGAAAATAAGTAAATAGGGGTGTGCGGTGCACATAATTGCATAGTAAATTGAAGAAGAAAGGGAAAATAGAAAGGAGAGCAAGGTATGGCATTATCATACCTTGCTCGCAACAACCACCGCTGGATGTTCCATGGTCATAGGAACAATTACGGCACTTAACTGAAAATAAGGAAACATGTTAATGTTAGCAAGCACTGGCATAGAAAACGCAAGTTCAAAAGGTCTAAGTAAACCAAGTACTTACCAAGGATCCCTTTGCTGAGACACCGACCACAGGTCTTGTAGTAGTATGAATAGGAGCCATACTGACCTGCAGAATGACAAAGGAAGAAAATGTTAATAAATTCTTGCACAGAAAACACAAGTCAATACAAAAGGAAAATACATAGTGTTATACATATCGAAGCAGTCTCCTCTAGGATGCTAGTTAAAGTCATTGCTAGCCCAGGATCTTGCATAATATTAATTTGAGAACCGTAATATAAGTCCCGCATATAAAGGCACCATTATTACAGATATGTTAGAGAGTGTTTTCAAATTTACATACATAAAAGAAAAGTGAAGAATGGCGAATAGGGGTGCAAAAGTTAACGTACCACTGAAATCACTCTTGCAGGACTAAGAATAAACCCCTCAAAGGGAGTTCAACGACACTAGCCTATCGAAAAAAAAGAGTGGAAAATGATTAAATAAAAGGAAAATACAGAAATGACTATTTTTTTGTACAATAAAAGCCTGATACATGTGCAGTTACCCCTGTAGAGATTAGATGAGGACCTACAGGTTGTGCCTAGAGAGCTATATCTATAGCACTCACTGAAGGCAAAATAGATGAAGAAGCATGACTAGTACCAACCTTTAAATAAAAGAATGGCGTAAGACTTGGAAAGTTACCATAGTAACAAAGAAAGGGAATATAGAAGACGCAGAGTCAAGTTAAGGAAAAAATATGTACTAGGAGAGGTGCTATGACAATTCCACCAACAGAGATAGCCATAGTAGAAGCCCCTACAATCACAGGTGCAGTCATAGCAGAAATAGTGGCCTAATCATCACAAAATTATTAATAATCAAACACAGATAAAAGAAAAAAAAGAAAGATAAATTTATTAAGAACAATCAGTACCTGAGAGGAACTGATAACCTGTGTAATAGGCCCACTAGAAGCAATTGTAAAAATTGGCTGGGACGGTATAGGCTAAATGTGAGGCCTATTATCCATAGGCACAAAAACCTAAGAGGTAAGAATCCTACCTAAAGGTAACAAGCCTGGGGGAGTAAATCCTATTAGTGGTGTAGTTCCCCCAATAGAGGAAGGGATATGTAGGGATAGTCCCTACGAAGAAGGAAGACAAAGACAATATAAACTATACGTAGAAAGTGGTAATAAACAGAAAAATATAGAAGAAGTAACAAAGTTCAGAGTACCTTTGGAGGCCCGACAGAAGAACCCCTTACCACAGCAGAGGTGGGAGGTAGGTAAGTGCGGCTAAGAGAAATGGTCACCTATGCATACAAAATAAGAGATTTTAAAAAAATTATGACAAGTCAAAGAAAAAGAATTCAAAAGAGTTCATGATTACCTGAATATAAGAGGATGACAGGGAGGAAGCCCTCATGGTCGTCAGGAACACAGAAGATAGATGCAAAAGACAAATAAGAGAATCGACTATATCAGTAAAGTTGACTAGAAAAAGAGTAATATTTCAGTAGGGAGGAAGCAACAAACCTCCCTATACGGGATCAAAGAGGAGACCAATATGGACTTCCACGCTCTAGGAAAGGTCCCCAGGGTAGGAGGCAGAGGCAAATGATCACTCGCCGTGACAAAAACACCATGCAAATACCCTAAAGATAATGACAATTTAAGTATGAACTAGGCAAGCTTAAGAAGATAATAAGTGATTTAAAAGAAGTCAAGAGAAAAGACTTACAATGGTCGTGTGAGCATTCTTCCCATATGAAATATGTCCAATAGTGGGACTACTGGAGGATACATAATCTATCATAATGTCCTCACTAGAGGACTCTCTTGAAACTAGTAATAAAGAAGAATCATCAGGATGTTAATCATCATGAGGGTCAATGGCAGTCACTTTATTTGAAGAATAATTGCCATCATCATAGAAATGAGTGCTTTCATGATCGACGAGTTCCTCTTCAAAGGATGGAGAAGGGGAACTAATAAGTGAAAATCCATAAAAGCCATTTTAACTATGTAAAAAGGAGTAAGATATAGTACCTTCACCAGCTAGAATATAAGTGATAGTAGGCTCCTCAAAAGACAATCCCAAGGCTTCATAGCCATGCTCGTAAACAGACTGATAGGTGTCCTCCATACCTATGTCATCAGTAGCTTTCTTATTTTTCTTGCTCTCCCTAGTCCTTATTGGAAAGGGAGGGGAAGTAGGGGTAGTAGTAGTAGTGGTATCAACAATAGGTGGAGCAGCAGTGGATGGGATGAAGTTGGAAACATCCACATCAGGATACTTCCCCTTGAAAGTAGAAGGGGCTTTTGCTTTATCATTTCCTTTAGACTTGACAGGCTGGGTCTCAAGTTGCTTGGAATAAATGGATGCGTTGAGTAGGGGTCTCACTAAGATAGGGGTGACTTTCTCGATGGGGAATTGGTGATGGCATTGCGATGCCATAGCATTTTTTGGTCCTTTTACCTAAATGTTTATCATTATTGGGGTGTTTAGTGGAAATGGTTTCATGAGGGACATCATTAACACATTTTTAAATAAGAAGGACTTGCCTCTGCAAAAGAGTGAACCATGAATGCGTAAATGAAGGAAGGTAATCTATAGAGGGTAAAAATAAGATCCCTATTTGGATGACTTTAGAAACCACCACCTCAAAAATAAAATTCGCAAAAGCCTCCAAGTATAGCTCAGATGGGGAGTTTCTCGAAGGATAAGTAGGAGTGTAAACACCTTGGTCATAACTAAACTGCCTCCTCATCCTCTTAGAATGATAAAAATACACACCTTGTCCAAGACCAGTCAAGGAAGGCAAAGTGCATGGAAGAAGCATAACAACTACCTGGATGTGGGGGCATGTGGAAACAAACTCAGCATCAACAGGGAAATAGAATGTGCCCTTTGTGGAAGAGAAGGAGCCCCATGTAAAAAAGGCATCTAATGTCTCGTAATAAGTCTTGAATGAGAACTCATCAATATTATCTATCAAAGGCCCTAAGGGGACTTAGGGTCTTCTTATTCCATCTCGCAGCACGAGCAACATTACTATAGAAAGCCATTTTCTCTGGAGAAAAGTTAGGAAACCTCTCAAACATGAAAGGCATAAAGATGAAGGTGTTGGTGAAGTTAAGGGCGTCATGGCGACCAGAAGATCGCTCAACATCTATATGATCACGATCTAACCATATATAGAGGAACCCCAACGTTAGAGGTGTGGGGGACTATTCTCCTTGGTGAAAGTCCCATAATCAACTTAAAAAGGAGCTCGCGAGGGGAGTCATATAGTGTCCCTGAAAATAAGAACCTACTTAGGAAAGTGATAAAAAAGGATGCCAAGTGCGAGGGATAGTTAATATTGGGCCCCACTAAACTCTTCAAAACCCTGTTCGAGCTCTCTCCTTTGGGTAGCTGCTCAAAGTCCTTAAAACAGTACCTTTTCCATTTGGTGAAGGAGTGTTTGGTCTATCCTGTTTGATTGATATCAATATACTTTGTACACTCACCCAAGGCTGAGTGAATCTCCCCCACCATTTTCTCCTCAACCTTATCCTCAAAACCATCAGTAATCACATGCTCTCCCAAGTAAGGCATGATAAGAAACTTGCAGATATATTCCATGGTGATGGTAAACTCACCCTAACCAATGATAAAAGTGTGAGAATCCCTTATCCAACGAGAAGCTAATAAAGTGAAGGTGAAGGCATATTTGGCAATTGAGCAAGACTTGAGGCTATTGATAGAAGTTATAAGACCCAACCCCTCGATGCCAGGCTTGTGGGAGGGGGTGTCCAAGACATAGTCCCCCCAAATGGCCCACTAGTCTAGGGAACATCCACCAACCTTGATCTCAATATTAGAATGGGTAAAATCAACCCTATGTACTTGTACCCTAATAATTGAGTCAGGGAAAACAATAAGAAGGTCAGAAGACTCACTCAAACCCACATAGGGTTGCTCGTGTATCTTTGCCACAAACTCCTGCTCGAAATTTATGAGGGAGGACATGAAGGTAAATTTAGCACCAAAATAATGGCCAAGTCAATAAGGTCCGAAGTCCCTCTTCGAGTGAGGGGCCAAGTACTCCCTCTGGAACATGGAGTAAGCAGTGGCAGATGGACCCTCCCTCGTGGTAATATCAACAGATGTCTCACCCAAGATAGTGGTGGTGGGTTCCAGGATGGCAGAGGTGATAATGGTGGCTCTGGTTTCCAAAACCGTCAAGACAGTGATGGAAATAGGCACCATGCACACTAGCACCTCCCTAGTGGTAGCGACGACAGTGGAAATGGGGTTTTGAGAGGAAGAAGAGGCCATTTTTCTTGGTAAAGAAAAAAAGGATGACAAGGACAGTAATAGAGGAAAGATTTTTTTTCTTTCTCTCTATATCTCTCTCCAAAAACTCAAGTCTGAAAGAAAATGGTAAGGTAAAAAAAAAGGGACTGATGTGAGTTGATGTGATAGACCTATTTAACAATGCTATGATGATATTGAAATAAACTATTCGTATTCCAAGACACAGTGAATCATTGCCTATAAAACCCTTTCGTTTACCCAACACAAATTTTTTTATACAAGGGGACTAACGTAGATGGGTGTTCAAGTCATTTAGGAAAAAACACATGGGAGAGAAGGCCCACTTGGCGAGGGGACTAATCACGAGAAGCCCCCTCCAAAAGATGTTAAGGACAAAGTCAAAGTCCAGTTGGATGAGGAGGACCATAGTGAGGGGACCCTATTCCTAAAGCTCAAAGACATAGAAATGAAAAAATGATAAGGAGGGCTCACCAGGAGCAATTCTTCATCCCAAGACTCAAACCATGAAAGAAAATGAATAAGGATGAGGAGGGCTCATCACGAGTAACCCCTTACCCCAATACTAAAGTCACAGATAATTGTCTTGGATGAGGAAGGCTTACCACGAGGAGCCCCTAATCCCAAGACCCAAGTCACATGAAGTAGCAAGTTTGAGTGGCCTCATCATGATCAACCTCTCCAAGTAAGTCAAGTAAGTGAAGCCACAAGAAAAGGACAAGGCAAGGGGACTCATTACGATCAGCCCCCTTTTCCCTAGTTCACATATTACAGAAGTGAAGGAAGGGTGAGGAGGTCCGTATAGAGTGTCTCCTATGCCCCAAATGATCTACTACAAAAGAGACATAAGGCGATGATGTCCATCTAGAGTGGCCTCCTCCCCAAGATTTATTACCCAAAAAATATTAAAATACTAATATTTTACTTTCTTGTATAGATAGCCTAGTTGAGCAAGCACGGCTCAAAAGGCCAGATGGGATCTCTTGGGAGTTTTGGCTTGGTGGCTGAGGCACAAGGTTTGTTAAGAAAACTCAACCACTTTACACCTTAAGATTAAGAGAATACTTGTAGAGAGACTCAAAGGGTCAATCAAGTTCTTACACAACTCAGACCCAATCATAATTGAAGTGAGCAACCAAAAGGTCTCTCAAAAGAAATGAACTTTTTATAAAATGACTTTAGATAAGGTAGTCGTCGAGGCCCCTCTCAAGTTTAATAATTTTTGAGAATGTGGTCCTCGAGGCCCCTCTCAAGTTTACAAAGTTTTTACCACAAGATACCTTTGAAAAGATATTTACCAAATAAAATATTATGTCCCCATTAGGAGACACATTTGATTTTTTCCCTTAGTTTACACCAGGTGTCGTCTGTTAGAAGGGATATGCGGCTGCAGATCTAGCAGGGACAAAAGGTACATTGCAGACCTTATCCCTCTAAGTTTTCCCTCTCGATTTTGGAGCCCAAAAGGCCCAAACCATCCCCATGTTCACTTATAAATAGGACCATTAGTGAGGTCAAATTAGATATCAGAAACTTAAGTCATATTGTTACTCTATCAAAATTACTCCCGACAACCTAGTATTCTCTCCTTGCTCTCTCTCTCTAAGTGCTGAGTGCCTATTCTTTCACTCCCATCTTGATAACCATCATTCTCAGTAGATATCTCTCTCTAAGTTACTATTATTGTTTGTGAAGTTAATCGTGTTCCAGAGGAGGTTCTATCGTTGACTCCATTTTAACCAGAAATAGAATATTTTCATACCCAACTACTCTTGAGGCCTTGAAGGTCATAAAGGCAGAGTCCATTAGAGTGGGTCATGCCTCACCCATTCTAGTTTCTTATTAGACCCCAATAACACTACCCTCCTACATCTGTCTTACTCAATCGAATGCTGAGGGTGACTTGAGAATAAATGGAATGTTAATTTTTACCTGACAAAAAGAGCCCAAAAAGTCCGCAGTTTTAGAGTAAACGCACGGGCAATGGTTTTGGTATATCCCAGAAAAGAGGAGTAAGATATGCCACAAGATGTGAAATTTTGAGCATGTGGATCCGTGTTGAGTGAAACATAGTGAAGTTGTATCCAAGTGCACCACTCGTAGATGGAAAAGGTTGGTCCAAGATTATTAACCATAATTTTGTAATAGATTGATGATTCCAATGACGAAATGGATATGTAGACTGATAAGTTCATTATTGGGTTATCAAAGTCATGGAGAGGTCAGGATTTCCTTCGCATTTGTTGAATGAATTGACCAAAATGGAATAACTGTTATTAATTTGCGGTGAGTTATATTATTGGGTAGTATGACCAATATTTGATTTTAGAGAAGAAATAAACCGTCACAAGGTGCCACCCAATATTGTTATTAATTAGGATGATACCATTGAGTCCCATCTCTCATAGGGAGTGTGAGGAGACGATAGGGATGGATTTTCATTTTGAGCTTGACGTGTCACTTGTAGGCCGATAAATAGATGAGATAGGTGACTAAAATATTAGAGAATGTAAGGAGTGCATATTCAGAATTTTAGAGTAATTGAGAGTAGTAATTACCACTGGTAGACTAGCGTGTGATGATTATTAGTAGATTAGTATTTGCGAGAAACCTTTTGAGGCTTCAATTGAAGATCTTGTCATCCACCCTTTGGTTGGTTAGAGGTGTGGAATAACAAGCTTCTTGGACCCGAAGTGATTCATGGTCCGTCGGCAAGGATTCAGTTAATCTACGTCATTTTCGTGTAGTTCAGGAACATAGTAAGATTATGTAGCCATGGACAGAAGTTTTTCATTCTGACATGAGTGATGAGGGATTATTGGGGGTATTTCCCATCAAGGGAGTTACGTGATTTGTCAACAAGGAAAATTGGTACCTATGGAAGTGGGGCACTTTCTAACATTGAGATGATAGATCTACTAGAGTGTAGGCTCGTCTTTTGTGTGTTGTTAGAGGATTTATGATAGTTTTTGCATGTCATTGTATAAGCAACACCTTAAGAATAAGGGAATATATTGGTATGTAACATTTTGTATGGACTTGTCGCTAATCTTGGGTTATGGTGAGTAGACCTTCACTCAAAATAGTACCATTGGCGTGTGTATAATGGAAACAGCAAAATATTATTATAAGTTAATATTGAATATATTCGAATCCATTGCATGTAAGGATCTGAAGTTTAGTACCGAGAATAATCGAATTTCGTAGAGAAAAATTCCTTTGCAGGGGGAAGTATGAAACACCCCGTATTTTTGAATAATTATGGATTTATTTATTTTTGGTATTTTTAAATTACACGTGTACAGTAATTTAATTAAAATAAAATATTACGTATTTAATAAATATTAAGTGGGTGAGATTAAGATTAGTATTTATATGGTAACTTTACTAAGTGTGTTATAGTAAATAAAATACGGTGAATTGTTAGTACGTCGTAGTGTGTGAGAACGATGGGATTTTTTATAGTATCTCAACTAGTACTTGTGAGTAGATTATTTTAAGGTTGAGATAGAAAATTAATGTATAGTTACTCAGATGGTTATTTCTAGTGTATGGTTGATAAAAAAATTAATCGAAATAGTCAGAATTAAGTACCCGGGGTAGTAATTGGGTTTTGAAAGCTTTTTAGACTAATTGGAGCCCATTTGGGGGCTTATATGCCATTTTACATGAGGAGGTTAACCTAAATACGAGATTAAGGGGTTTAAAAGGAGATTAGGAGTAAGAGTCAGATATTATATATAATTAAAACATCCTAGATGCTCGTGGTGAGAAAAAAGAGAAGATAAAAGCTAAGGGAGTTAAAAGGATGAAAAGTGAGAGGATTGAAGGATCTTTTGGGCATATAATCATCACACATCGATGGACGATCAGAATCTACATATATATTGAGGTATGTAATTAACTTGCTTGATATTTTATGCATGTAAATTGAGTTCATATCATTGTAGGTGATAAATTGTGTTTTAGAAGACTTTTGGGAAATGGGATCTATGTTAAAAGATAGGATTTTGGTGATAAGTAGTGTAACCATTGCTCAATACATATTCTGAAGATAAATTCAAACATAAAAATTATGTCTTGAATGAGAAAGTTGAGGAATTTAATAATCTTGAATGGGAATTACGAAAGTGCATAGTTTATGATTAAGCCGTTAACTCCCATGAGTTTAATTATCGTTGGATGAATTTGAATGTGAAGATAAATGTAATCTTGTTAAAAATTGATAAAAGCTATAAATTTTGGGTTAGATTGGTGATATATATGGGATTGTTAATTGGAAGATGATGAATATTGCCTAAGAAAGTGAGTTACAACGTCAATCTCATTAGAAGTTCGTTTGAACGAGTTGAGATTCTCGTTCAAACGAGGTTGGGATTTTGTTTGAATGATCCTTGGGTTTGTTCATGGAGATAGATCTTTTCGTTACCAATGCATGATCGACAGTTTCGTATTTTTTTGATTTTTTTAATTAGTTATGAATTTAATTGAAAGGGTGTTCGAGATCGAAATCTTTGGTTAGAAATCGAATCTGGGTATGGATGCACAGGTGTTTTAGGGTGAAAAAAATGCTCGGGTATGTTTTATGAAATCGGGTTGGAATTTCAAAAAGGTTTAGGTTACGGTCCGGGTTTGGATAGGCTTAGTGTCCAAAATTAAATACAAACATGATATATATATAAATAAGTAAGTGATTACTTATGAATTTGGGAGTCGGATTTAGACTCAGAGATTTTAGGCTAGTGCTATGAGTGACATGCACGGTTTGCCGATATATATATATATATATATATATATATATATATATATATATATATGAATGAATAATAATAATATCAGTGTGCATAATATTTATATGAAACATATCCCTCTACTGCTCTCGTGGGAGGTTATGCGATGTGGATGATTCCCCTCGCTAGTGAATACAGGGTAAGTATAGTCCCTAGGTTATAGCGTCACACATGTGCCCATGTGAGGGTTGAAGTTAGAGATGAAATAATTTTAGGCATAGTTATGACTCACTATCGAATGACTATGGCCACCTCCAATGCGTTTGTGATTTTACCGAGTCAGTATGAGAGTCCGACCGCTAGTAACTAGGATGATATTAGTATGCCCTGCATGATGATAGCATTGTAGAGAAAGGCATTCAATAAGTAGTACTTGGGTGCATCCAATAAGCAGTACTTGGGGGAAGGCATCTAATGATTTAGCACTCGAGGGATGGTATCCAATGAGTTAGCACTCGGGGGAAGGCATCTAATGAGGTATTACTCGGGGAATTGTATCCAATGAGTTATTACTCGGGGGATGACGCATATACGCTACATATGTGTATTTGTTGTAGTATATCTTTACGTATATAATAGTTTGGTTAATTATATACGGGCTTAACACATTAAGAGTGAACATATGTGTGTTTATTGTAGTATATCATTTAATATATAATATCTTAGTTCATTGTATATGGGTTTAAAACGTTAAGTGTGGATATTTATAAATAACAGGAGTGAAGTTATAATAATGATAAATGATGGAATGATTAATTAAGATAATGAGAGAAATAGGTAAGAAAGGAACAATAGATAATACTCAGGTTAGAGTGGTGTATCTGTGAGGTTTACAATGGGACTATGTAGACGGGGTAGTGTAACTAGGGGGGTTAAGATATATGCGCTAGGTGTGCACATTAGTTGAGAGGTGATGGGGATTCTCATGATAGTGCGACATCGGCTTAAATATGAAAAGTTTTACTGCATATTTATATAATGCATCTTAATTAGTTGAAACAATTTTAAAAAGGTTTTGGGATCTGACCCATATCAAATTTATTTTTAAATTTTTTTAAGGTGTCCATCCACAGGGATGCCATGTGTGACTATTCTTTCCAGTGATACAAAACTGCAACTGATGTGGAGTCTTGCAGGTTTTTGAGTAGCCACTTAAATTATTACATTCGAGATTAGGTTCTCTATTCCGGGATTGGTTGGGCATATTTCACTTTCAAACTTATGTATATCACAGTATTTTAGTCAGATGGACTAGATGTGTTGGATTTTTACCCAATGGTTTATTTGGGGACTTTATTCATTTATCTTTTCTTTACATTTTACATTACGGTTTCATTTATATTGATTACCATGTTTGGGATTATTATGGTTGGGTTAATATTATTGTATGTTAATAAAAGATCAAATTTGGCACCGTCTTATTTAATTAATTTGGGGTTAGTAATTTAAAAAGTTTTCGATAGTGATGCTAAGATAGAACCAGGTGAGACTTTTGTTTTTTTAGTAAAGGACTGATCACCCATGGTTGAAATAGGAGGGGTGTCATAACTTATACCATCTTACTGGTTATATGGATGGATCTCGTCATCCTGGCTAAGTGTCAGCATTAGTTTCCCGAGTCAACTAAGTTTAAAATGATCTATCCTTGCGTTTGTCAAATATGGTCGGATCTTGCGGTCCAAAAGACTGCATTCATGATCATCATCTTTGTCTTAATCCCATCACATGGAGTAGTCCATATGGATTATCTTTTTCCATTCTAATAAATTATAAGAAATATTTTAATTTAAGTTGAAATCCTTAAGATCTTTCCTAATAATTTCCTCGCATGATAGCTTAGGGCAGCCCCTTCCTCTTTTACCCTTAATTTCCAATAATCTTCCTATTATTATAAGTGTATCTATTGGTCTATGAAGAACATGTTGGTACATTCTAAGTCTACTCTCTCTTAATTTATCGATAATGGGAGCTACTCCTAACTTTTCTTTCACATAATGATTTTTAATCTTGTCCTTTATAGTAATCCTATCATCCATCGGAGCATCCTCATCTGACTAATATGGAGATTTTGTTCATGTTTTTTCTTTTAATCCCAACATTTAGCTCCATAGAGGGTCCCTGGCCTAATAATTATTCAATAAGACTGCATTGGATTTCTTAAACTTAGAAAATCTTCTTGTTCATGATTTGTCCTAAGACGATATTGTATATGAAGTTAGGTTTCTTGCTCGTGACCTATCCATTGACGGGGTCATTCATTAAGCAAGTTTTCTAGATGTAAATCTTGATGAGTTTAGCTCTAAGGTGTATTCGGCTTAGACTTCTTGAACACCTCTCGCACTGAAGAAATGATCTTTGAATAATGCAAAAAAGTTTGAAATGACCACATATGTGGAGGATGAAGTTTCAGTTTTTTTTAATCACTGTTTTGAATTAAAAAGGAGTGAAAAAGAAAGTTTACATTGGATTACCTCATCAAGTGTTTGGAGTTCTAAGGTTTCTTGAACTGCTCGCCATTTAGAGTCTCAGTCCTATATATTCTTGGTCATACAATCAGAGATACTCTATATAGTCCATGCCAGTTGGGTTCTATCTTGTTCATCTTTTGAATAATGTTTTTGGGCACGTAGTCCGCTTCCTTTAAGATGCCCAATTTCAATTGTTTATTATAAAATCGCACAATCTTATACTGATAGGTGACAACACATAGCGCAGCGCACTCTCTGACCGCTTCAACTAGGTCTTTGATCGATTCTTCTCATAATATCGCTTTTTGGGGATTTGTAGTTGAGCTCTCGATTGGTGGGTAGGCCGATCCCAGTGGGCATTACCAATTCAGTGCTAAATGCCAACATAAATGGAGTTTCACCTGCCGCCATTCTTGGTGTTGTTTTGCATACCTATAGCACGCCCTACTGCCCATTGATCCAATTCCAGTTCGAGTAGTCCAATTGTTTTATGCCATTGAGTAGGGGTTTGTTTCTTATCTTTGAATTCCCGTTACAATGCGGATAATCGGGTGTTGAGTGTAATTTTTGGATCTTTGAACTCATGTAGCTTTCTTCAAACTCTCAAACTGGGTACCATGATCCGTCATGAATGCCTATGGCATTCCATAGCGACATATGATGCTCTTCCATATAAAATGGAGGAATTTTTTCACTACACCAAAAATAATAATCTGAAATGATTTAAAACCGTGCCAGATCAAATCTGGAACAGTTTTAAACTGTGCTAGAATCGTGTGTTCTAAATAGGCCTTTTTTCCTGGCACGGTTCAAAAGTGTGCAAGATTTGGCTAAACAAGAACACTCTGACACACTTTAAACCCGTGCTAGAATTTGATATTTCTGGCACACTTTTGTCCCAGTTTATAACTGGGCCAAATTGAGTACATTTTGGTACACTTTTGGCACAGTCAAAAGCGTGCCAAAATTTGGTACATTTTTGGCACAGTTTTGAATTATGCCAAATTTTTGTACCAATAAAAAAATATAAATAATATTACCCCAAAAAAATTAAGGACGTTTCCACTATTTTTATACATTTATCAACCAGTTAATTTAAAACCTATTTTACCATAACAAAAAATAAATAATAGTACAAAATACGCATGGAAAAAATAATACAACAATACAAATTGTGTGCAATAACTCAAGTACACATCCAGACAATAAGCCCAATAAAAATTAATGTCTCAAATTTCATTAATGGAAAATTCATCTCAATACATATGAAATTCATCTCGATTCATGATGCAATTTAGGAAATCTATATCAAATACAATAATCATGTTCATATACATCAATGAAATGTTTGTTTATTAGGCATGCGACCTATATGGAGTGAATGATGATGGTGCCCACAAGGCGAAAAACCCGCCTCACCATGTCCTTTCTTATGGCTTCAGATTTTGAAGTCTTCAAGGGAATTTTGTGGCATGATTTGTATTAGATGGAAATGGTCTTTCGATTTACAAATTAATAGATATATTTTTTGAATTATCCAAATTTGTTGAGAATCTGCACATGAAATTGTTAAGGACCCATTAATAACAGTGATTCGGTCCCAAAAATATATAAGGATACTGAATATAAACATAGCACTGTCAAGGAGTATATTGTGAAAGATAATACTCAGGGGTCCTTTTGTCGCGTGGAAAAAGGAAGTCCAAGTTCAATGGTAACATCTTTTGGGAACTTTACAAGCATTAAGAACCACTAAGTAAACACATCAAAAATACAAGTAAAGCCCATCCCAGGGAAACAAATTGTCGCTAACCTGGACTTTAATTATCACCACTTTCTAAAATTGCCAATTTTTAAATAAAATCAAAATATTACTTATTAATCACAATAAAACATTAGAAATAAATTTACTAAATAGGATACTGTTGCTGACTCAGATCCGCCCGCAACAATGAGATACAACTGGGCATTTGGCATGTCTTGTAGTTGCTCGAACTCACTTCATCCACATTGTGACAACTTCCATAATTGAACACTGCCAAAATAACATGACAATCCAAAGCAGATAGTGAACAACCCTTAAAAAGAAAGTGGAATATAGTAATACTTAAGACATAATTTTAGACAACATTTTTATAATTTTAAATAAGTCATCGATATCTTCACTTTCATTCTTTTGTGACACCCCGCCTAATTAATTACTAGGTGATCAGTCCTTTGTTAAATTAAAATCAAGGTGAACAGTTGGTTGATATCGCAAAATAAAATATACCAATTTAAACAACCAAAATAATTAAGCTAAGTGTCAAAACAATTAATCTTATAAATTAAGTCTGAATGTCATTATTAATTACGAGACCATTTTCACGAACACAATTGATAGTATTAAAACCAAATCATCCAAATGAAAGAACATTCTAGATAAATCAATCCAAATAAAATATCCCAATTTGGAGGACAAAGTGATAATTATAAGTAATCCCAACTACAACAGAATATCGAAATAAATTAAAAGTACAAATCTCTCTAAACTAGATAGAACAGGAAGTGGGCGACACATACCCTATATAATGAGAACTAAATGAAAGATTGAGAAAAAAAGGATGAAGTCGTCTACTGCAAAGACCTTCAACTCCCACACTAGCTGCAGTACGTCGACAGTCCAAAGATCCGATCCTGACGCCCCTGTGGCTGGGCACCTCTAATGCACACACACACACACACACACACACACACAGATATATATATATATATATATATATATATATATATATATATATATATATATATATATATATATATATATATATATATATCGAAGAGAGAGAAAAGAGCATAGGAAACGGGTCAGAGCCCGAGTGTAAAACAGTTTTAAAAATAGTTTAGCAAGTATTTAAAATACTTACCGTCTAACTCAACAACCATGTTAGTATATGAAACACTCTTGAGAATTCTCACCTCTCATGTAGTGTGCACGCCTACCGTAGTAATAAATCTCCTAAGTTTCTCTAACTTACTCTCCATAAGGTTTTATCACGTAAAAAGTAAGGTTAGGATATTTACTTGAGGAAATCATTCTCTTTAAGATTGCTTACGTTATTTAGAACAACTCATAACCATTATAAAGTTCCCGAACACTTATAATAAAGTTGAAGCATTTATTCATTACTTATCTAGTTATGCGCACCATATAAAGTTCCCATATAGATATACGTATATATATTGGTCACACATATAATATGTATACTAACGGCACCCCACATAAAATCTATGGTGCAAGCATACTCTGCAATCAAGTCCCCGTATCACTTAAAGTAAGGGAAATAATAGTTTGAAATCACTCTTGAACTGTATTAACACAAAATACAAACAAATGGAGGCGAAGCATAGTTCCCAGTCATTAAGAGGTCAGGACATACCCTCACGTCTCTTAGGACCATCTGACTATCACTCAGATAGCCTGTATCAAAGATACTATCTTTTAGGGTACGAGTCAATATCTCCCATAAAGGTCTAATCGAGATAAGACTGTCCCGGTGCGGAAACCCCCGTGATAGCAAGTAGCCCGGGTATGATTTTTACACAGATATTCAAATAATATATATACATGCACTCATATACATATTTACATAAATCAACTAGGTACGCCCACGACCCATAACATTATTCTAGCCATGCGTAACATATAACGCTCGAGTTATACGTATAAGTAAATCACTCTTTTTATTCTATTAAGTATAACAAATCCTTAAGTACTTCTCGACTCTTGAAGTGTATCCTCTCAAAATGATATAAAATCAGTAGGTGCACCCTCAGTACTCTACTAGTCTAAGTCTTCCTTAATTCTCACAAGATATACTATAATGTACGCATTATTTCCCACTAAATTTATATTCCCAAAACCCCACGATTAAATCGCATATGAATCATATCACCCGAACCTTGCCTACAATCCTACTGGTCTTTCCCAAGTCCTATTATGGTATATAAAACATGTATAAGGGTTCCCACAATGTGCTATAGGGTTAATCATTAAGAGTAAAGAACAAGCTTCAAAATTCGGAAGAGGTCGATCGATCAAAGGTAGGGGATCGGTCGATCGATCCAGTCGATCGATCGACATTCTAGGTCGATCAATCGATCGCCTAGATATTTCCCAGATTCTGCATATCTATCCTACGGGTTTCATCACGAAAAGTCCTCAAAACCTCTATCAATTTCGTCCAAACTCCCAAATAAAATTACTACTGGTTCTATATACATATATGCATGAATTTCTACATAATAGATGTATAGTTTCATCAACGGAATTGTATTAAAGGTCCAATACGCCTTAATTATCAAGAACCCTAATTTTTCACTAAACTTCCATTATTCTAATTCTTTTTCCATATTTCTCACTTCTAAATTGTTCAAATTTCATGGGCAATTTTCTATATATGATTGAGATTTCATTATATATTTATTTTCTCTACAACATGTGATTGGGTTCTCTAAATTATTAAATTCTTCCATGAAACCTAGGTTCAACAATCCTAATCTAACATGGTGAGACATTAACTAAAAGAGAAGCAATATGGATACTTTCCTAGAATTTGAGTTTCTGATTTGTGGACGAAAGAGGTATGGTTGCGTTCCTCGCCGTGCGATCTATGCTTTGGTGGTGGTGACGGTGCAAACGGGTGAGTCTTTGGCCTTGAGTTGCTTGGAAAGCTCTCCAACTCCTTCTCTAATGGTTGTTCTTTGGTTTTATGTTTGTTAAACCTAGAAGACAATTCCTAAAGCCTAATATATCCTTAGGAAATTCGCGGGTTTAATTGCCCAAAAATGTAAAATATCTATAATACCCTCTCGGGATGCCAATTAGGCTTAAAAACGCCCCGAGATCCGAACTAAAACCCCGGGTACATTATTTTGACTATCTCGACCCTTACGCACACATTGGCGAACTCGAAAAGACAATACGGGCAACTTATAATTTATTCACTTTTAATAATAATAATAATTTAGTCCTTACACGACACAGGCGCATCCCGACTTAATTTTCATAATTGCCATTTTATTCAGTCGTGATAATTTTAATAAAATCAATCTTATTTATTACTTTACTCATCTAGTAATATTCAACAAATTTCCAATAATTACTAACTCTCGTCACGCTAGTAAATATTAAAACGAATTTCCAGATTAATATTAAATTAATTTATCTCAATTAAAAATTTAATAAATCCCGAAATTTAAAAGCCAAAAAAATACGGGGTGTTACATACTTCCCCTCTAATAACGGAATTCCGTCCTGAAATTCAGAAAATAAGGCCTATCAGGTAAAAAAATTATGGATACCTTATCAGTACGCAAACTATCTACATATTATGGCACTCAATTACTATAGCCCTCGCCTAACAGCAAGCTTGTTCAACACTCTCATTAAAGACACTTCACATTGTGCTCCTATCCGACAACATTCGCATAAGACACGCCTATACATTATTAATTCCCATTATTTCAATATCATTGGGAGGTCGCACCTCACTACATGCCAACTACTCGGATTTATCTAAACACAAAACTCCCATTCTGAGAGAAACTATACGAACATCTGACCACTCTTGTTCGCCTAACACAGTCGTGGAATTCCACCATAGTCATCAGACTCCAACTCAGCCAATCCAAAATTCTGATTATCCGCCCATCTCTTAACATTCAGATTGAGAAAAGTTAAGGTTTTTCCACACCAAAACCTCAATAAGCACCTTATTCACAATAAGCAGGTACGAGTGCTCCCACGGAACTCTACCATTAGGTAATATCTTCCCCAAATTACCGTACTATACTCCACTTGCTAGCTATAATCTTTGTGGAAATGAAGCGATCACAATGAATCCAAAAATTATTTTGACACTGCTCCACTAATGGTTAATCACCGCTCGCCTACTCCCCGGATTAAGGGTGACACAACCTGATCAAAATGAAATGGTATCCCGGCTGCTTCCTGAAATCCCATATTGAAGGTGGGATTTAAAAATCTTATCCTAATTTAGAAAAATATCGTATAGGACCACGTATTGGCGCGATCCTACCTTTCAAAGGAAGACTGGGGCACACTAGCTAATATTGTAAATCACCCCAAAGGAATGTCAATCACTTCCTTCTTGATCGACTTGTTCTACATGTTCGAATGAACCATGTATTTTGCCTTGAGGTCAGCAACCCATCAAAGAAACTTTATCGACTTTACTGGCCTCTTCCATTATAGGGATCGTCGGTTGCCACAAAATTCTCTGGTTGCTCCTCTTGTTCCAATCTATTTCTATTTATGAGTAGTGCCCATGGAGACTACTCACTATGTCCCTCTCAACATCGAATTTTACTTGTAATGTCTCAGATTAAGTGACACTTAATACTCCCCTTCTTTCTTTTGCGTATACTGAAAGTTTCGACCCATGAGCTTTTCTCCACGATGTGCACTTCCTGGCCTTTTTATACCATACTGACATCTTCATTTTTTGTACGCATCAGTCGCTCTCAACATTTGACTAATTACAACTCTGCTCTGACCGTTCTCCATAATAATTAAGTTCTACCCTTCTCAAGGAAAACCCCTTTTTAAATGGCTTCCCGCAGTCTTCCAACCAAATTCGAGTGTGCTACTCTAATCGCAAATGTATATATGGATTATCGTTCTTCACACGACGCTTAGTCCACTCTACCACTTCCACCTCATTATGTTAGTTTTACAAACATATATTCCACACATCAATTCCTACATCCCTTCAACTCGGACAATTCTAACATCAGCTAACCAGAATGCCCACACACCCTATAAAATGTGCATACTAGCGTAAGCATCATATACTCTTCACACATACCACCTAATTCTTTATTTTCTTTGTGCTCACAACGTGATTACAACACTTGGGTACTCTCAATCGCCCTAGAAATCGAAATTTTAAATTTCTCCTTATCATCATTCCACCCTTCAACTCGTGGTGATAAACAAAACTTTCAATGCTTTCTTACCACCCAACGGGCTCCACCGGCCTTAAATTATAATTCAACTTCCAACTTATAGATATAATTACCTGCTCCTACTACGACCAAAGTACCAAACTCATAGACTAATGACCAAACATCTTCCTACTTCCAAACTTACGCTAAGTTTCAAGCGTGGGATGTCTCATAAAGAGAAATCTAAACAAGGAACCCCTCGATACACTACTACCTAGCATTATCGATTATCGAAATCCGTTAGGCCCTATATCCATAACATGTACCCCTTTATTTTGTCCCTTGACATAAAAGTTACATCTCCTCCTGTAATTACACTTAACAAAGAACATTTCACTAATTGTACAATCGTTCAGCATCGGTGGTAATCCCATTCCATAAACCTCGAATACATACGATCGGGGTTATCGAAATCCTGTCCCCAAACATATAGGTATAACTATTAACTCTCACATCTCTAAAGGATAGATATATCAATGCGCTCTTCCTATCACCAAGTCCTGAGGGCTAAACATAATATTGCGTTAAATCTTTTCGCTCAACGGTGAACCCAATACATACTGAATCATAACAACAAAGTCTTACACACACCGGGATCGAATATCTCGAGCCCACTATCCCCTCCGAAGTCTCTAGAATAGATAATATAAGTGCGAGTCCGACCCTCTCGCAGGTGAGGCCTCGCCAGGACAAAACATGTTGCACTAATGCAACCATTCCGATAGACTTGCAATAACTGCCTACTATCGTACTAACCATTTCTATAAAGTTGTAACCAAGACAATATCATACTCGCATCTCACATAACTAAAATGGGTAATCTCAATAAAGTATATAAAACTATTAATACACCCATTTATCCTTCATGGATAGCACTAAAGATAATCCCGCTACACTAGGGAAAATATTCACAATTATAATGTTTATAGTTATATGCATTAAAATCGTCTCACATGCTAATCTAGCAATGAACAAAATACAGTGAGTCACTCATGTCACATAAAACACGCCTCATCCTCCGAGGATAAAACTCATACTTCTACCTTGCCAATCATCTTGACTGCACAAATGGTCCTCGGACGTAACACGTCTGTCCAAACCACCACAAAAACTACTTTAATCATTGTCCTTTACTAGGCATCCTACTCTTGTTCCTTTATTCAATTCGGTAAGACATTAACGCCTGTGATTTCACTCTCCACAAAATACCTCTATACATAATCCACTTATCACCTGTCATACTAACCATATAGGACTGTCCGTCTCTCGGACTTTGGTAGGCTCGATTCCTGATGGCTACCATCGTTGTTCCCTTAGCCTTATTGGCCCTAAAGAACATGCTATTAGTTACAATAGTCCTTACTTAATTCACCATTGCTTGGTAAAAATTCATATATTTGTATCATTTAAATGGGTCCCCTAATGTGTATCCACACCCCCTTGTGGTGCTACCATACCACCGTTGCATCCAGTCTTATTCTTGACTAAATTCTTTAATTCTTTTAGCTTTCGACACAAAGAAGCATTATCATCTCCATTGAAAAAGCACGACAATGTTAACCTTTGAATCGACTGTCCAGCAGAATTCCCTTTAAGTGTTATTAACTACTCTTATGAGTCGATCTCCCACATAAAGTTGTCTCCTCCATTTGTATCTTCATCCTTCGATACAAGATTCGCTAACCGTTTAGATTCATATTCACAAATGGACCTCTGTCTGGACCTCCTGTGATGAGTTCAGAACAACATTCACATCTTATCCTGAGCATCTGATGAAGGAACCTGCGATCAAACTGTACCTAAGATCCTTCTATAGACATAGCCTTCCACTTCTAAAAGTGGTGGCTGACTCCCACCACTATAACTTCTTTCCGACGAGCCAAGAAAAAAAAATTACCCCAAATTTTCACTTTCAGTTAGCCACACTTCGTAATATGCCCAATCCCATGGATATTTTCCCCTCCTTTGGCTGACGTACACAATCCTCACGTTTCCAGAATTTCCACCGATGGTTCTCCTAAATGCTTCGTCTGACCCTTTCCCAGTCATACCACATTCGGTGAGTATGGTTTGGCTTCTTTTTTGACTATAGCAGCATTTGGAAATTACAGGCGGCGTCCTAGCCGTTCTTATAGTCCTGGCCTCTCGTGCCATAATAGGGGTGACCTCAACTACAGTCATCATCCTCGAATACGCTTTAAAACCTCAACTAAGGGCTGGCTCCTGGTGTTCGCGTAACAGCCCTCGTTTGACATCCTTCATCGCTCGGCACACACACACATCCGAATGCAATTAGAATTCACTAATATACATACGTTATAGCAGGAGAACAAAATCTCACCATAGAAATCAACAATCCTAAACATAGGGCCCTATATGAAACAAAGCAACGCTGGAAGCATAATAAGCCGCACAAATCCTAAAGGACACTAGAACCTGATGCTCTCATACCACCTGTGACACCACGCCTAATTAAATATCGGGTGATCAGTCCTTTATTAAATTAAAATCAAGGTGAACAGTTGGTTCATTCTTAGCATCACTGTCACAAAATAAAATATACCAATTTAAACACCCTAAATAATTAAGCTAAGTGTCAAAACAATTAATCTTGTAAATTAAGTTTGAATGTCATTATAAATTACGAAGCCATTTTCACGAACACAATTGATAGTATTAAAACCAAATCATCCAAATGAAAGAACATGCTAGATAAATCAATCCAAATAAAATATCCCAATTTGCAGGACAAAGTGATAATTATAATTAATCCCAACTACAACAGAATACCAAAATAAATTAAAACTACAAATCTCTCTAAACTAGATAAAACTGGAAGTGGGCAACACGTGCCCTATCTAAGGAGAACTAAATAAAAGATTGAGAAAACAAGGATGAAGTCGTCTACTAGAAAGACCTACAACTCCCACACTAGATGCAGCACGTCGACAGTCCAAAGAGCAAAGCATGACGCCCCTGTGCCTAGGCACCTGTAATATATATATATATATATATATATATATACATACAAGAGAGAGAAAAGATGACAGGAAACGGGGCAGAGCTCGAGTGTAAAACACTTTTAAAAATAGTTTAGCAAGTATTTAAAATGCTTACCGGCTAATGCAACAACCATGTTAGTATGTGACACTCTCTTGAGAATTCTCACCTCTCATCTATTGTGCACGCCTACCATACTAATAAATCTCCTAAGTTTCTCTAACTTATTCTCCATAAAGTTTTATCATGTGAAAAATAAGGTTAGGATATTTACTTGAGGAAATCATTCTCTTTAAGATTGCTTACGTTATTTAGAACAACTCATTACCATTATAAAGTTCCCGAACACTTATAATAAAGTTGAAGCATTTATTCATTACTTATCTACTTATGCGCACAGTAGAAACTTACCATATAGATATACGCATATATATTGGTCACACATATAATATATATACTAACGGCACCCCACATAAAATCTATGGTGCTGACATACTCTGCTATCAAGTCCTCGTATCACTCAAACTAAGGAAAATACTAGTTCGAAAGTAGTCTCGAACTGTATTAACACAAAACATAAACAAATAGTGGCCAAGCATAGTTCCCAATCACTAAGAGGTCAGCACATACCCTCATGTCTCTTAGGACCATCTGAGTATCACTCAGATAGCCTGTATCAAGGATACTATCTTCTAGGGTACGAGTCAATATCCCCCATAAAGGTCCAATCGAGATAAGTCTGTCCCGGAGCGAAAACCCCTGTGATAGCAAGTAGCCCGGGTAAGATTTTTACACAGATATTCAAATAATATATATACATGCACTCATATAAATATTTACATAAGTCATCTAGGTATGCCCACGACCCATACCATTATTCTAGCCATGCGTAACATATAACACTCGAGTTCTACGTATAAGTAAATCACTCTTTTTATTCTATTAAGTATAACAAATCCTTAAGTACTTCTCGACTCTCCAAGTGTATCCTCTCAAAATAATATAAAATCAGTAGGTGCACCCTCACTACTCTACTGGTCTAAATCTTCCTTAATTCTCACAAGATATACTATAATGTACGCACGATTTCCCACTAAATTTATATTCCCCAAACCCCACGGTTAAATCACATATGAATCATATCACCCGAACCTTGCCTACAATCATACCGGTCTTTCCCAAGTTCCATTATGGTATATAAAATATGTATAAGGGTTCCCACAAGGTGGTACAGGGTTAATCATTAAGAGTAAAGAATAAGCTTCAAAATTCAAAAGAGGTAGATCGATCGACAGTAGGGGGTCGATCGATCGACATTCAAGGTCGATCAATCGATCGCCCAGATATTTTCGAGATTCTGCATATCTATCCTACGGGTTTCATCACCAAAAGTCCTCAAAACCTCTATCAATTTTGTCCAAACTCCCAAATGAGGTTGCTACTGGTTTTATATACATATATGCATGAATTTCTACGTAAGACATGTATAGTTTCATCAACGGAATTATATTAAAGGACCAATATGACTTAATTATCAAGAACCCTAATTTTTTACTAAACTTCCATTGTTCTAATTCTTTTTCCAGATTTCTCACTTCTAAATTGTTCAAATTTCATGGGTAATTTTCTACATATGATTGTGATTCCAGAATATATTTATTTTCTCGACAACATGCGATTGGGTTCTCTAAATTATTAAATTCTTCCATGAAACCTAGGTTCAACATTCCTAATCTAACATGGTGAGACATTAAATAAAAGAGAAGCAAGATTGATACTTGCCTGGAATTTGAGTTTCTGATTTGTGGACGAAAAAGGTATTGTTGCGTTCCTCGTCGTGCGATCTATGCTTTGGTGGTGGTGACGGTGCAAACAGGTGAGTCTTTGGCCTTGAGTTGTTTGGAAAGCGCTCCAACTCCTTCTCTAATGGTCGTTCTTTAGTTTTATGTCTGTTTATCCTAGAAGACAACTCCTAAAGGCTGATATATCCTTAGGAGATTCGTGGGTTTAATTGCCCAAAAATGTAAAATATCTATAATACCCTCCCGGGATGCCAATTAGGCTTAAAAACGCCACGAGATCCGAACTAAACCCTCGGGTACATTATTTTGACTATCTAGACCCTTTCGGACACAGTGGCACACTCAAAAAGACAATACGGGTGGCTTATAATTTATTCACTTTTCATAATAATAATAATTTAGTCCTGAAATGACACAGGCGCGTCCCGACTTAATTTTCATAATCGCCATTTTATTCACTTGTGATAATTTTAATAAAATCAATCTTCTATATTACTTTACTCATCTAGTAATATTACACAAATTTCCAATAATTACTAACTCTCGTCACGCTGGTAAATATTAAAACGAATTTTCGGATTAATATAAATTAATTTATCTCAATTAAAAATTTAATAAATCCCTAAGTTTAAAAGCCATAAAAAATACGGGGTGTTACATCTTCAAAATACACCACTCATATCAACAACTTATTCATTCCTCAAGCAATGAAAAGTACTTCGAATGATGAATAGTGATATACAAACACCCCTTAAACTAATGTCCCATAAGCATTACATAAGAGCAGGGATGAATATAATATATTTTAGTAATGTATATATTGTGCGCACCTAGTAATCACAAGAGTTCTCAGATATATGACGTTGAAAATTTACCTAATTTTAAAGAAAAATGACAGAATTATCAATCAATATCTACTTTTATTTAAATAAAGATATAATCTTTCTAATAGAAGACCAAACAACACCTAGCACAAAAAGTATTCAATCTCCGGCAACCTAGTTCTCATGTGTCAACTTTTTGTATCTGCTGCTACAATCCCAAAATCCCAATTGAAAACTTGCCAACAAGCTCAAGAAAGGAGAAAAAGGAATCAATTGCTTTCTCCAGACTCAATTTTTCCAGGATCTTCACACAAAATTTATTTCAAAATTTTATCATGGACTTGATGAACTTAATTGTTTATATTAAAGAAGATGAAAGAGAAGAGAACTATTCACCAACATTACCATGCAATCCTGAAACTTCGGCTACAAGTGATTCTCCCTCTCCTTGTACATGAAAATCTTGAAACCTGTCGGCAACAATGAATGTCATTTAGAAAATAATATCTAGCATTACTTAAATCACTAGATAACTTGTTTATGAAAATTACAATTTGAGTTACTCAATGAGTAATATTCTCTATTACAAAACGGGTCAGTTTTCGGTGTTTATCAATCCCTTCTTTAAGAAGTTGTATCTCTTCTACTAAAGCATTATTTTCACCCATGAGATATTTTCCAGTAGAGACTAAACTGTCTGGAAGCATATCCAACCGTTTAATTTTTTCCTCATGAAACCTTAGAATCATTTTCATACGATGCACATCTTCCTCTTTTTGGTGAGCCTGAAATTATAGATTTCAACTATAAATGAATTCATTGATATAACTACTTATGCTAATATTTACACATTTAAGTAGTAATCATTAATCATGGCTACTACAGAAGATAATTATACAAATAAATCAAATAATAAATAAAATAGGGTTGTCATAACCACACATACTAAGTAGTTCAATTGTTCAATTTCCACCTGTAATATTGTGGTTGCAGTCTCCGCTAATTTCTCTCTCCTAAAAGCACAAACTAAAGTATCCTCCAAGCATTTAATCTTCCATAAATAAATTAGCACACCACAAGCGTACAACATCATAGACCTCTCAGGTCCAAAGAAAAACACCTTTTACTTTTGGATTAAAAGATTACTTTCCTTTTTTGGAATGTCCTAAACTTATATTCAATAAATAGAACATGAAAAACTCAATGTTCAAGGTTTGGAATATATTCAAATATATTTTTCCCCTTTGTGTATTCGCTAAATGTGGATGTTTTAACAAAGTGGAAAATTGGCTTTCCATTTATTGAAAATTATGATTTTTCATTGTTAATCAGTAAACCCCCAAAATGAAAAATAAAATGAAAAGATGACCTAATGCATTATAGATGTGGATACAAAAGACTAACATTTTAGAAAGAGATGTGTAGAGATAAAAGCACCTCCCACTAAAGAGATAAATAAAAAGGAAAAAATGGGGGTTAAATGAAGTGCTAGGATCGTAGGTACAAGAATCTTGTCGAAGGACAAAGACATAAGAAAAAATAAATTAGGGAAAAATAAAGATTGAATCCTCATATATTTCATGATGTCATAAAGAGTATGTGCAATTGAATTGTCCCAATGAGTGTGGAGTCTATTACTAGTCCACAACAAATAGCAAAAAAAATGGCGCAACAGCATTTTTAAACACATGTGGGGACAAGTGGAGGGCCTTGTAGAGAATCTTTTGCTAAGTGAAAGTATGAGATATGGATCTCTAAATAAAGCCAAATCAAGGAAGACAAGGATTGAAGAGCTAAAGAATCATTATAGTCTCAGTAATGAGGGTATAACAGCAACATCAACAACAGGTGACATAGGCACTGAGAATGTAGCAGCATAACACAAATGAAATGGTAGTACAGTAGCAACAGTAAATGGGAATATATGAATAGTTTAACCATACAATTGGGTAGATATGATGTGTTATTATATTTTAAGGTATATACACTGAGCCAAAGTAGAAGCAAATGGGAATAGATGAATAGTTTAATTATCCAATTGTTTCTTAAAATGGTTTGTCTTAGTACAAAACCGTTCATTGGTTTTGGCGATACCTAAATCGTTAAATACTCTTGTTGTTTCTTTTTTTCTCAATGTGCTAGAAGATGAATAGCTATATGAGTTGGACACTAATTTGAGACACAAATGCAATATATCTAGTCCTCAATATAATCATAAAATCATAGTTATGAAGATTTTACCCTCAAGTTTTAAGTAGTTGCCTTTGTTATAATCAAGCAGGAACAAGTTAAAACAACATAGACCTCCGAACCGAGTGGAAGTGAGTTTACCTCAGCCATGGCCAAGTAGACAGAAATGTGTTCTTTACCATTTTTATTCTTACTTTTATTCAGATGGAGTACTAACTTCCTACAATCACATATGTAGTCAATATCAAGCTAAGATTGAAATAGTAGTAACATAAGACATGCCACAAACAAAACTAACATTGCTGATGAACATAATGCAAGAAATGAAGAGAAATAACTATACCATTTTTAGCCTTCGTGTTTAAAAAAGTTTGATTCATTTGTCTCTATATAATTCTTTGCTAGTGTTGATGTAAAAAACTAGACTAAGTCTAATGAAATGATTAAAGATAATATTTGTGAGTAAAAGAAAGAGATAAAGAGGTTTTTAAAATGGTTCGACCTATGAAGAAAATCCTACGTCCACTGTGCTTCTTATTACCTGGTATTTCTCTTTCAATCACTTGCCCTTGATGAAGGGATTACAACGTATTTACAGAACAATAAAGATACCAAGAAATGTAATATTAAAGGATAGAATGACTTTACAAATTAGGCATTTACATTAATATAGAAGGTCCATAATGTTTCTTGTTTTTGGCATTTTGCTGATAGTGTTGGTTGGCCTCCCTACTGTTGGTCGATCTTCCTGGCATTGGTCGGCATCCCAGTATGATGGTCGACATTCCAGTATAATGGTCGGTATTCCAAGCCTTGGTCTCTAGTTATGCCTTGCTGACTAGGATTATTTCCACAGTGGATGACACATGTCTATTTTTGATGGTCCATGTTAGTGGGTAATTTTTGGTATCAACAGATACCCCTAATGTTCCATGATTGATGATTTCTTCAAAGTATGGAGCATTTAGTTCTGGTAGTTTCTCGGACTACATTTCTGATGCTTAGTCAGTTGTCGACTTCCCAGACTTGTAAAATTATTAGCTTTGCTGATGGCTTGTATAACTGATGGCATTGTTATAAATATTCAAACTTATAATGAATCGTTTTAGGGTAAATATGTCTTTTTCTGCTTAGTCGCCAAAATCTCAATCATAGTTTCGCTTTAATCATTACGTTTTCCGGTTCTCAAGGTAATCTATAAAAGGCGATAAAATCCCGATCATATCTTACCTCAAACTTTCTAAGTTTTTGCTGCAATTTCTTGAGCTTTCGTGCGATCGGTCTTCCCGTCTTCTAATTCTTACTGAATCCTAAAATCTTTCTAAGAATTCTTTCTCTCTCTTCTTTTCTTCATATTTAATCATGGTCTACATTATTATCTCTTTAGATGAGTTTAGAAAAAAATGGAACATACTAGACTAGGTAGACTTAGAGTTTCCCAGTCCCCCTGTAGACATTTTTTCTTTGTCTAAGGGTCATGGGATCCCTTCCTTATTCATTGTTGAATGTGGTTTTACCTTTCCCCTAAATCGTTTTTGCCTGGAATTTTGTCAATATTTTGACATTATACCTTCCAGAGTAGACCCCGATACTTAGAGGGTTATCAATGGTGTTCATATGCTCAATCAACTCCATGGAACCCACGTAGGCATTCCAGAAATCATATTTTATTATAAGTGGGTCACTAGTGATAGTACTTACTATTTCAAAACTAGGGCTGAAAATAGAGCATTAGTTGTTAGCCTTCCTGATTCTAATAGGGATTACTTTGACCATGGAGTGATTGCCAAATATTGGGAATATGCACCTCTAACAGGGGGTGAAGTGTGAAATGGGCCAAAATTCCCTCAGGAAGGACATGGGATAGGTTGTTTTAATTTCCTATGTGACATTATAAACAATTTTTCTGTTGAAATATTAATTAATCACTAGTTGTTTATTTACTTGCAGTTGATAGGAAGAGGAAGTGTTCCAAAGAAGGTGACATTAAGTTTAAGGAGATCATGTTTATATGGGGCCTTCATCAGAAAATTAGCGAGGAACATACTAGGTTGGCATCATACTTACTGAAATACAGGAGTTCTATGACCTCCTTTATTGCCCGATCTTCTGCTGTTGCTCCGACCATAATTATTGACTTGGACCAAGACCCAATGTCCACATCATCAGGCAGTGGTGAACTTTCTGCTGGTCCTTTTTCATCCTTTGACTCTGACCTTCCTCTTTCTACTGCTATAGGAAAGAGGAAATTCTCTAATATAATGGGAGATATTGCTTCTCCTAGCTCCACCAAATCTTCTACTGGTGGGGACACTAATAAAGAAGATTTTAGGAAGAAGGCCCCATTTAATAAGGGTGAAGAGTTCTTTCTTAAACGTATAAGAAAAGGTCTTCCATCTAGACTTGCTGAAGGAACTATTGCTACTACCGACCAACAGAACTTGGTCAATTTATCTATTGTTGACACTGGTTCTCCTGTGCCCATAGGTCTTGGGTTAGCCAGACAATTAATAAAGTCTGGTACTTTGTTAAATCATAGGGGTGCTGCCTATGCCATGCCCGTTTGAAAATTTCTGAAAGGGCTGCTCAAAGCCTTGCTTTAGTAAAAACTCTTACTGTTTCATACTTGTACTTTCTTATTGATTTCTTGCATTAATTTGGCCTCTCTTTTTTGTAGTTCCTAATTGATTTCAACTAGATGTTAAAGAAGTATGATGCACTTCGATGTTCTTCAAATGACGTAAAAGATGATTTTGAATGCTTGAAGAAATCCTTGTTTGACTCCCAACAAGCATTGAAAAATTAGAAACAATCTTGGGAGAACAAAATAAAAATTATTGAGGATGGTCAGAAGAAGGCTGAGAATGAGGCTGTTGCAATTCGGAGACAAGTCTCTGAGTTGGATAAGAACTTTGTTACTGAGAAGTCCAAGAGGATGAAAGTTAGAGAGGTTTGTTTCAAAAAGGGATGGAAGAAGGCCATATCAGTTGCTTCTATCCACATTGACTATGTGAAGAAAAAGTGTTATAAGCTTTTACTCAGACATAATCCTGGTTCCCCACAAAACTTGTATGAGGAAGTGGAAGATGATGTGGGGTTAGGGGATTCCACCCTTGTTCTAGAACCTACAGCCGACCAACTGCAGACAGTTTCTTAGTCTTCTCTCCCCACCACTTCCGATAAAATAACTCCACCCACTCCTTTCTCCAATTAAGTTGAAGCTAGAACTGATGCGGAGAAGGTGTAGACTTGCTCGACAATAAGCCTTTTTTTTTTGTCTTTATCTTCCCTTTATTTTAATGCATTTGTAACTTTATTTTACATCAATAAAAAGAGTATTTCCTTCCTCTGCACTTGGCATCTTTTGATTATTACTCTGTACTCTTTCTTATGTTGTTAATTGGATATTTCATGACTTTTATAGTTCATGGACAAAATGGATCAATTTTCTTCTACTGACTCTGAGCTAATCAAGAGATGTAATAATATATTCAAGGCTAGTCATATAACTTTGTTCGAGGAAGATCCGTCGAATTTTCTCGGGGATGATGTTTTTTTATCAAAAGAAATCTTACTTATACTTCAAGTGTCTTCTTAATCGGGTAGTGACTAAAAATGTAGCTTACTTCGAAATGATTTAAGATCTTTAAGAAAATCATAAAGAAGCCAAGCCTCTTCTACATGCTGATTATGAGAAGAAGTACAAAGCTCTAAGTGAATTTTGGGATTTTGAGGAAAAATTAGAGAGATATGCCTCTAATTTTAGGAAGAAAAAGTTTTTGCTCAAGTGTGAAGTGGATGAGGCTAGGGTCATTGCCAAGTTATTGGAGGAAGAAAATAATAGTTTAAGAGAGGAGCTGAACTCTTTGAAGGTTCCCTCAACTACTGCTGTTGTTGATGAGGGAGTCTCATTTTGGAGACTGATATGCTAATCTAAGGGAAGAACTATAGGCTTTAAAAAATCCAAACCTTCCACCTCCTCCCAATGAAGAGCAATACCTAGTCGAGATGCAACGAATGAAATCAGGACTCAATAGACACTTGCAAATCAAGTTGTACAAATAAAGGTCATGAATTTATCCATTGTTGAGATGTACCAAAAGATCCAAACCCAGGCCAAGAAACTGGCCACATAGTCTCCTCAACTGCAAATCAAGGATGGAGTGCTGAAGAAACTACAAGACGAGGTTGAAAGGTTAACTTTCGAGTTTCACAAGTAACCTATAGATGTTTGGATGTAGGGGTACAATGAGGCCCTTTGTCATTTTGATGAATGATTTAGTCAAGCTCAGCTCGAAGGCTATAAATGAGGATTGACCAATTCCCTAATAGTTAGGAAGGTTGATCATAACAATAGATTATGGTATTGGGATGATGTAGGGATTTTAGAGTGTCAAGAGCCTCCTTTTAAATTAGATATCAGCTGGATCCCAATAAAAACCATTCCCCAATGCCCGATCTCCAAATACTTAGAGGATTATGGTCTGCATGACAAACTAGAAATAGTTCAACCCCCTCATCTGTTAGATGCTCCGATCAACATCAATAGGTGAATGCTTTAAGATTTATACTTCATTTACTCCCCATAAAAATTAGATGACCATCCAGCAGGCATGGAACCAGCACCAAGCTCCTCTAAAGATGAAGGAAAGCATCCAGTAGAATAATCTTTAAGAATAATTCGTTCTTGTATTTCATAATATTTGAATGTAATCATCTTATGTATAGAAATTAATGTCGTTTGACTAACTTATCTTGTTACTTTCTATATGCTTAAATGTCTTCGTTATTTCGTTAGTTATACTGACACACTTAGACATTTGCCTAAATTTAGTATCAGTTACTAATGAGATTATCATAGGTTCTACTGATATACTTAGATTTCTAAGTTTAATACCAGTTACCATCGATGTGGCCATAGGTTCTACTAGTGCACCTAGATTTAAATCCAGGTTTAACATTAGTTACCCGTGGTATTTCCATAGGTTCTACCAATGCACCTAAATTTTTAGGTTTAGCACTAGTAGTGACCAAGCATATGTGAAAAATGTGTCTACATTCCTGTTTCGAAATCTTCACAACGTTGGTCCTCTATTTTGCTCAGTTTGGATAAAACTTGTTAATTTTTATACTGAGTTTTATCCCTGATTTTTCTTCTTGACCAAGTGCTTAGGGTTAAAATCTTATTTTGAATTGGATTTGTGTTTGTTTTGTTGATCAAGTATCTCTTTTTTGTACCACGTCCGACCAATTAGTGCATCTCTATCGACCAAGTATTGGGTATGTATATCTCCAATATGCCCCCGAAAAAAATCAAAACCAAATGGAAAAAAAAACTAAATTATTATTGATACAGAAGAAAATTTGTTATAAAAAATATTGCTCTCTACATTAGTGGTAGTACTTCCTAAGATACTCTTCATTCCAAGGATTTTTAAATTCATCCCCTCCAAAGTTTTAATTCGATAAGTTCCTGGTCAAAGAACAGCTGAGAAACGATAAGGCCTATGCCAATTCTCTTCTAGCTTGTTGGTCTTCTGAATCACCTTCTTAAGAACATAGTCCCCTTCTTTTAAGTTGGTCGGCTTCATCCTTTTATTATAAAAGCATTTCGTTTATTATTTATAAGCAGCATTTCTCAAAGAAAAATCTTCACGAACTTCTTCCAACATATTTAGGTTTAGCCTTCGCATAAATCACTCAGAGGATAGTCAAAGTTCAACACTCTATGAGTTGGCAAACCTATTTCAGCTGGTATGACTGCTTCATTTCCAAATTCCAGCATCTATGGTGTTTTTTAATGGCAGCTCTCGGAGTTATCCGGTATGCCTAGAAAAATGAGTGCAATTCATTTATATAATTCCATTTAGCATCATCACATCTTTTATTCAACCCATTGAGTAAAGTTTTATTTGTTACCTCGGTTTTCCCATTGTTTTGAGGATATCCTGGAGCAGAGTGAAGCTTTTGAATCTTGGATTGGGCACAATATACTGCAAACTCTTCATTATCAAACTTAGTGCCATGGTCACTGATGAAGGCATAAGGTAATCCATATCTATAAATGATGATTTTCCCGATAAACTGGTAAACTTTCTCGTAAGGCATATCCACTAATGGTTCTGCTTCAACCCATTTTGTGAAATAGTCAACAACTACGACCAAGTACTTAAATCTTCCTCAATGGTCAGCAGTGGCCTGACAAAGTCTATCCCCTAAATAGAAAATGGCTAAGGTGAGGTAATGGAGGTCAAAGCTGCATGTGGTGTTTTACGAGTATTGGAGAACTTCTGGCACTTGACAGTAATACCCTTGAGTATTCATTCATTATAGTAATGATCTTCCTGCTACTTGAGCTCCACAGGATCCTTTATGAACTTCTTCTATTAGATCTTTAACCTCTGTTGGGTGAACACATCGCTTGAGGGTAGCTGTTAATCCTCTCATTTATAGAACTCCTTTGTCTAACACATACCTTTTTACTTTATACTTGAGCTTTTTGGCCTCAATAGAGTCTGTTGGAAGTAATTATTCTTCAATATAAGCTCTGATGGGATCCATTAAGGATGGTCCCGTGTCTACTGTAATGAAAGTAATCATCAAATCTTCATCAATGCTTCGATTGCCAAAAATTTCATTGGGGAATGGTTCTCCTGAGCTTAATTCTGGTCACTGATGTCAGTCTGGCAAGTGCGTCAACTCGAGCGTTGTCCAGTCTGGGAATTCTGCTCATCCGAATAGTAGGCACTTTTATTATAACCTCCAATGCTTTGGCTATGTGTCTTATCATTAGTTCTCCTTTGGCTCCATACAAACTCAAAATTTAGTTCACCGCTAATTGAGAATCACTATGTGCCACAACTTGTTCTACGTTCAGTGAATGAGCTAAACTTAGGCCCACAATGATACCTTCATACTCTGTTTTATTATTTGAGGGATGAAATTGGAATCGCAATGCATATTCAATGTATATCTCGTCAAGGGTGTTGAGTATTACACTTGCTCCACTTCCTGATGCACATCAGGATCCATCTACGTACAAGTTCCATATGGGGATACTATTTTCAAACACTTGGTATGTTAATATCCCATGATGAAATACTTTGATTCTTTCCTCCTCATATCTTTTGTCCACCTCCTACATCCTGGTTGATGTCTCTGGTAAGTCAACACAACTTCTTTTGAGCTTATCTCCAATGGGGTGTGTTTGGACTGGTAGTCGATGATAACTTTTTTTGGGCTTTTCCCTATTTGGGTTTGCTTTGCCTTAATGTTCTGTTGCTCGGGAAGCTCTGAATAAGTTAATTCAACAATAAAGTCTTCCACAGCTTGGCCCTTCAATGAGGATCTTAGCTCATATGAAATATCGTACTCCTCAAGTTCTACTGTCTAATACATTAATCTACAAGACTTCTCTAATTTATGAAGAGCTTACCGAAGAGGCATGTCGGTGTATACCACAATGGTATGTTCTTGGAAGTAAGGTTTCATCCATGTTGATGCCTCGATCAATGCCAAATATCATTTCTCCAAGCGTGGATATCTAATTTTGTCTCCTTAGAAGGCTTTGCTTGTGTAGTAAACAGGCTTTTACACTCTGTTATGTTTTGATATCTAGGCAGAATTTACAACTGACTCAGAGACAACTAAGTATAAATATAATTTTTCTCCCAATATTAGTTGGGAAAGTAATGGAGGTGATCCCAAATACTTTTTCAATTTCAAAAAAGATTTCTCACATTTATCATTCCATTCAAAACTCTTCCTTAAGATTTTAAAGAATGGTAAACAGTTATCTATAGCTCGGGATATAAATTTGTTCAATGCTGCTACTCGCCCAGTAAGCCTTCGCACATCCTTTTTACAGGTCAGAGACTGCATTTCAATCAACACCTTGATTTTGTCAGGGTTAGCCTTAATTCCCCTTTGATTCACTATCTACCCGAGGAACATCCCTTCTTGGACACTAAATATGCACTTGGTCAGATTCAACTACATCTGGTGCTTCTCCAGTTGATCAAAGGTTTGGATGAGATCGGCAATATGATCAGATGCTCTCTGGCTCTTCATCAACATGTCATCTATGTATACCTCCTTGTTTTTGCCTATTTGTTCCTCAAAGACTTTGCTCACCAACCTCTGGTAAGTATCACCTACATTTTTCAAACCAAATGGCATAACATTATAACAATATGTTTCTCGGGGAGTAATAAAAGAAGTACTTTTCCAATCTTCGGGCTTCATCTTGATCTGGTTATAACCAAAATATGCATCCATGAAACTCAATAGTTCATGCCCAGAGGTAGCATCAACAAGTTGGTCAATTCTGGTCAAAGGAAAGTGGTCTTTTGGGTAGGCTTTATTCAAATCTGTAAAATCCACACACATGCTCCATTTGTTATTTTTATTTTTCACCATAACTACGTTACCCAACAAATCTGGATATTTCACATCTTCAATAAATGAGGCATTTTTAAGTTTCTCTACCTCCTCTTGGATAACCTAGTTTTTTGGGGGGCTAAATACTCTACGCATTTGCTTTATTAGCTTGGAATCCTTTTTGATGTTGAGCTCATGACAAAGGAAATTAGGATCAATCCCAGGCATCTCCCCATGACTCCAAGAGAACATGTGCTTTCATTGCGCCACGAACGTCACTACCTCCTATTTAAGAATAAGGTATAGAGTTGATACTACCTGTGTAGTTCGCTCCAACTTGTCATCATCTAAAATGATATTATCCATTACCTCTACGATTTGGACTTTTACCAATTTTGTCTCCTCTCTTGGATATAAAGTTTCCACCTCAAAGTCTCTATTGGGCTCAGGAATATCCACTTGGTAAGTGGTGGTCTTCCTCTTTATTTCTTCTAAATTTTCTTGCTCAACAGAGGAGTAATAACATTCTCGAGCTATTTTCTGATCACCCTTGACCACACCTACATAAAAATTGGTCAGGAACTTTTAGCATTAATGAACTATAGATGGAACGACTTCAAATTTCTTCAATCCTACCCTTCCCATGATCATATTGTAGGTGGAATGAACATTCTTTTCCATTATAAAGAAATGTATCTTCTCTGTTGGACTTATTGGCCAGGTGCCAATCAACACTTCCAGCTTGATTGTGCCCAAGGAAAATACTTTTTCACCAGAAAAACCTATTAGGGGCCTATGGTAATGGTCTAATTGGCTAAGCTTCAACTCCAAACTATCAAAGCATGGATAAAACATAATGTCCACCGATCTACCATTCTTAACCAATACCCTGGAAACAATTATATCTTGCATTCTGACCTTGATTACTAAGGGATCATCATTGGGATAAAGTACCTCTGAAAGGTCATTTTTGGAAAACCCAATCATTAAGGCCCTGTTTGGTTGCAAAAATTATTTGATTATGTAAATTGGTTCATTGCGAATTAATGAATTGTAAACTAGTAGATTTGAAATGAGTTTAAATCCAATTTTACGCAATGTTTGATAATGTGAAATTTATGTTAAGGTTCGATAAGGAAAAAAGATATAAACAAATTATGGGGGAGGGAGAAGGGGAGTGGATGTAAAGAGAGAGAGAAGCATGAACTTTACGTGATTTCTATTTCAAATGGATGCCTTTCACATTTTTTGTGAAATGATCAAATTTCAAATTTTACACATGAGCTAAAATGGGACAATTAATAAATCATTTCATTAATGAAACCAAACACAATTAATGGATCAATTTATAAATGAGACAATTTATAAATTGGCCAATTTGCAAATTTGGGACAACCAAACGGGGCCTGATTTTTCTCTGTTAACTTTCCTTGGCATGTCTTCCTCGGCTAGATTGATCATTTGAATATAGGAGCACGCTTGATCTTCTCCTCCTGTATGTCCACATGTAATCATCTCGCAATTAGAAGATCCAAAACTAAGCATGATTACCTCACGTTCTGGTTGCCTGGGTCTTTTAGGCAGGTCGGGATCATATTCTTGATCGTATTTATGAGTTCTCTTTTTCTCATCCCTAGGATTGCATGGAGATTTTAGTTTTCTCCGAGATCCATGGTTATCCTTCTAATCAACAAACCTATCCATTTTTCCTCTTCGGATGAAGGTTTCAATCTCATTCTGTAGAGCAATACAATGATCTATCACATGCCCATGGTCCCTATGAAATTCACAATACTAGGATTTTTCTCTCTTTTCAGTAGGTGCTCTTAACTTCTCAGGCCAACGTACTACTTTGGTATGCTTTATTTCTTCCAAAATATGGTGAATACCCATTGTTAATGCAGCATAATTGTTGTATTTTTTAAGCCTATCAGTGTTCACCTTTTTCTTCAATTTCGTATGCTCCTTTCGCTCCTTTATCTCGGTTTTGCCTTCAGATTTTATACTTGAGTTTTGTTTGGCGTCCATGGCTTCCTTAGCATTCATTATCTTAGTTGCTTTAGCCATCAATTATGTCATTATCTTTAGAGGATATTTGGCAAGTGTGTAGTAAAGCTTCTCGGGAAGTAATCCACTCATGAGGGCTATAATAGTTATTTTCTCCATGTAGTCAATGACTTCCAACTTCTCGTTGTTAAAACGAGTAATATAATCTATGGTACTCTATCTTACCCTTTGCCTTACACTTAGCAAATGAGCTGCTCTTTTCACCGGTTTGTCTCCAAAGCAGAAGTTACCAATAAATAGCTGAGCGAGTAGGTTGAAACTAAAAATCTGTCCCTGAGAAAGGTTATTGTACCAAATTTTAGCAAGCCTTGTAACTGTTCCTGAAAATTCCCTGTATCTCATTTCATTAGGAACAATACAGATATCAGTTGATGCTTGGTACTGCTCTATATGAAGAACATGATATGTTTTCCAATTATACTTTGGAGTAACCACGGGATCTTTAAACTTTGAAGGAGTAGGAAAGCCTGCAACATCTTGCATAAAAGGAGATCCTTTCACAAAACTTCATTGCAAAGGATTTTTTTTGCCTTTGATATTTCCCCAGCCTACCTTCCAATCGTTGAATAGATCCATCCCATTCATTATTACCAGTAGCATTACCAGCATCAGATTTATTTATTGCAGCTCGGTTGTTATGACTAAATGTTTGTGCTAAATTATCCTCCTATAAAGTTTGTTCGGTACGGACAAATTGTCGAGCGTCTGATCTGGATTGGGCTGGTCCTTCACGTTAATCGGTTGGTCATTGAGAATTTCTCTACAATGACCTAGGAATATATCTACTCCCCATGGGTCCCAGATGATCAAAGTGAGATGCTCTACTCAATCTTTCCAAAGCACTCAATCTTTTAATAGTTATAGATTGTTCATTATATAGTTTTGAAGTTATAAGTGAATAACTTTCTCCTAGACGGTAGGACGTATCTCTAGTAGTCCCATTTCCTAGAGGTGGTGGTGCCATATTTCCATGAGCAGATAAGGAAGGAGATCCAGGGTGCAGTGTTTGAGCTAATTGCCTAATGGTATCTTGCATAGCCTCTTGTCCTCTAGAAAGACTAGCCAGGATTCCCGTCAGATCGTTGTTTATTGGTGGAGTAGATTGGATAGGAGGAATTCCATCATTCCTGGTGCTTGATTCGGGAACATCAGTCATGTTGGGTGAATGAATGAGTGAAAATGTTTAGCAATACATTTCCCATAGACAACACTAATCTGTTGATATAAAAAAATAGACTATGTCTAATTAATTAATCACAGATAATATTTGTTAGTAAAAGAAAGAGATAAAGAGATTTTTAAAGTGGTTCGGCCTATGAAGAAAAGCATATGTCCACTGTGCTTCTTATTGTCTGGTATTTCTCTTTCAATCACTTGCCCTTCACGAAGGGATTACAACGTATTTATAGACCAGGAGGGAGACCAAGAGATGGAATGCCTTTATAAATTAGGCATTTACATAGGTATAGACGGTCCATAATGTTTCTAGCTATTGGCATTTTGTTGATAGTGTTAGTTGGCCTCCCTGCTGTTGCTCAGGCTTCCTGGCATTGGTCGGCATCCCAGTATGATGGTTGGCATTCCAGTATGATGATCGGCATTCCCATCCTTGGTCAGTAGTTATGCCTTGGTGACTAGGATTATTGCCAAAGTGGATGATGCATTTATATTTCTGATTGGTTTACGTAAGTGGATAGTTTTTGGTATCAACAGCTAGTAAAAAAATTTCATGATAACTTAATGACTTACAATTGAGTAGAAGCAAAGAAATAGTGTTTAGGCATGAATTCACATTCAATAAGATGAATTAAAGGTTCTTAAGACTCTGTCATACTTACATATCCTACTAGATGGAAGGGAAAATCTTAGCACCATGGTCAATCAGTCAACTATATAACCACAAATATTTAATGGCATGAGAAACTATATATATATATATATTATATGAGAGGGGGGTGTTTTACTGTTCCAAAAAATTAACGGTTCGGATCAAATTTTTTGGACCGATCTAAGGGTTCCAGATTGTGCCATGTCAGATTGTACCATTTTGACATGGCAAATGAGACAACTTACCCTTCCAAACCCGTTGCCCTCCCCGACTTATCAATATCTGCCCCTCTCTCCCTCTCACGAACTACCCCTCCAAACCCTACCCCTCTCTCCATCTCACGAACCATCCCTCTAGCCACCGCGCAGCGCCGCCCCACCTCACCCCGCCCCGCCCCGACCCTTCCTCCTATCGTCTTTGCGCTGCCACGCTCATAGGTAATATATGTTTCTTCTACACACACACAAAATTGCACCTTATCTGCCTCTTTCTTACACGCGTTTGATGGTGAGATTTCTAAATTTCTGATGGTTCAATTTTTTTAACTCCCAATTGATGCTGCAATTTTCTTCAAATTTTTTTCGTGCAGATCTTTCAATGATTCAAGGGAAAAAATTTCTTCTTCAATGATTCAAGGTGAGATTTTTAAATTTCTGATTATTTTTTTCATTCAGATCTGTCAATGATTCAAGGGTTTTCTGAAGTTGTTTTAGAAATCTGGGTTACACCCATTGAGATTTTGTGATATTCTTGAATTTAGGGTTTCAAAATTTGATTTGGGGGTTTTCTAGATCAAATTAGGGGAATTTTTTTTTCATTCAGATCTGTCAATGAATTTGTGATATTCTTGAATTTAGTGTTTCAAAATTTGATTTGGGGTTTTTTTAGATCAAATTAGAGGCAATTTTTTTTTCTTCATTCAGATCTGTCAATGTTGCAATGGTTTTTGTCCTTTTTTTAGAAATTTGGGTTACACCCACTGAAATTTTGTGATATTCTTGAATTTAGAATTAAAGGCAATTTTTTTTTCATTCAGATCTATCAATGATTCAAGGGTTTTCTGATTTGGGGGTTTTCTGTCATTTTTTTAGAAATCTGGGTTACACCCATTGAGATTTTGGGAGTGTTTTTTTGCTTTTTCAATAATGTATGGGTTGAGTTATTCAGAGCTTACTTCCAATACTGTGAGTGTTTTTTGATTTTGAATAATTTTTGTTAGTTTCTACTTTTGCTTTTATAATTTACGAATTTAGTGTTCTTGAAGATTTTTTTTCACATGTTATATTCCATATGCATGACAAAATAATCAACGGATTTTTTGGGGAAACCTTTTAAAAAATATATGATTTGATACCATGTTATCTTTGAATCTTGAAGTTTTTTTTTTCACATGTTATATTCCATATACTTGACAAAATAATTAACTGATTTTTTTTGGGAAACCTTTTAGAAAATATATGATTTGGTACCATGTTATCTTTGAATGTTTAATGGCATAAAAAATTATTATATATACATCTATGTATGCTTACATGTATAAAATTTATCGACATAAAATTTATTTGTCTACTTTTATTGGGTCTCGAGTATGGAATTTTCCTAATTGAACTTCTACTCAGCATCATGGAATCGAATTTTCCAAAATAATGTCAAATGCCAGTATAATAATAATATCCTAGTATAAGTTTGTGGTATTTTTATAACTGTAAAACTTGGACTGAACTTATTCAAATTGGCCTCAATACTAAAATTGAGAATGTGGATCTATTAGATTATATGTCTGGGAATTTAGGGGTTCAAGTGGTTTGATGGATTTGTTTTTCATCTCTATGGATTTTTCGAATTTCTTTTTTGGTTTTAAGGTACTAATTTAGTTTCCATCTCCCATATTTATTGCCCCCCACCCCACCCCACCCCAAACTCACAAAGATAAGGCTGTTGTGCCTATGATTATAATAAAGAATAAAGTTGTTCTACTTTTCATTTTAATGAATGATACTTTTGTAGGATTTCATTGCTTGGATTCTCCCCCCTCTAGTGAATATTCAACCCTCAATGGCTGAGAGAATCATTTGACAATAATATATTTGAGGCATATTACATGCTTTGAGATCTCCATATTCATCCCATAGTCCATTGAATTAGCATTCAGTTGTTCTGTTGCTATCCCTATTGTTAATAGTTTAACGATGTTTTTCTTCTTCTTTGGATTCACTACTTTCTTAGTATCTTAGACCTTATAAAGGAAGGATGTTACATACCCCTGTTTCATTGTTTATAGACGAATTTTCCTTTTTTTGTTTCTATACTATGAGAATACCTATAGGGAATTGAATCCAGTTGATTGTAATAAGTTCTATAAATAGAAAATTTCATTGCTCTGTTACATTGCTCTGTTACTCAAATGCCCGACTTGATACAATTTTTGGTACTAATTCTAACTCACATATTCTATCTTTTGTATGTTTTTTCACATAAACTAATTCTAACTCACATAAACATGGCCTTTTGTGAAGGTTTATCCTTTTCCTTCTAACTCCCATAAACTAATTCTAACTTACATAAACTAATTCTAATTCTAACTCACATCATATATATATTATATTTATGTTCGTGTATGCACGGTTTACTTCGTATGGGGATGAACAACTCATGTCTATATGATTTCTAAGCTGCTATATTGATTGGTTGAATGTGATTTTGTCTCGAGACTACACCCACTCATTTGTTGTATCGGTAGATATGTGATGTGTAGTTTATTCTTCTTATATCCACCCTTTCTTTTTTTTTCTTTATGTTTTTTTTAGAGGGTGGCTTTTATCCTTCTCCATTCTCATAGACAGTGGTTGTTTTCAATTTCTGATGAAGTTATCATATATTACCAAGTAGACTAGAATAATATTAGCTTCCCTCCCAACATCTCTCATTATATCTGATTCATATATCATTTTGTTAAAAACGGGAGTCCAAATTAGTAGCATTTGAAATTGAAAAAGGAGTTGTTATCTTTTAAGCGTGTTTTCTTTGAATGTATATGACTAATTTATGAATTTAATTTGATTGTGATTATTTTATGGTAGTGGAATCCATCATTATCCTCGACATAAGAAACCACAACGAACTCCATAGACTCCAGCTTGCTATGATTTCCATTGGGGTTTAAGTTCAGTGCATGAGCGCTTGAGATGGAGCTAGATGTTGTCACATGGATCAAACCAAAATTGGGTATATGGGTTTGTGTTGGTGATGATGACGGAAGAGAGAGCACAATCCAATGAAGCTTCTCGAGATATTTGGCAGATAAGTTAGAGGCAAGTGTTGTGCAAGAAAATGAAATGCCGATTCACTTATGTATGGATGCAAGGGGAGGTTTCAGAATATGATTTTCATTTTTCATGAAGGTGATAATGGGGGATTACTTATAGGACTTACCATCTTCCTCTAAATTCACAATTCCGGAGCAGATTTTTTTTAGACAGCTGTTGTTGGATATGCTTGGGGACTGGAGAATGGAAGCAATTGCGGTTCACATTCGGTATTGCCTTCATCAACACAATGTATAGCCTCCACTCTTCATTGGCGAAGGTATCTCTCCCCGTCACTTTTTCGCATTACAACACAATTATATTGCTATTCCCTGACACCTTTTGTTTATATAATAGATTACTACTAATGATGATGTTCAGTTCTGGTATACACTGTGCTGCTGCTACTGTTCGGTTATGTTGATGCTACTGCTACAATAACAACATAGCCGCCATGCCACTATAATACCATAACACTATATTTTTCATATTGTCAGGTTTGTGTGTTGTGAATGGTGACAATGGTGCACATTTTTCATATTATTTTTCATATAAATACCTATTTTTTAGCATTGTTTTCGACCAGGAGTTTAAACGGATAGGCATTGCTTTTTTTTACTTCAAAGCTAAGGTTTTAAGCATGTGTGTTTGGATTTGGGGCATTACGCATTATAATTTTGAAGCTATTATATACTCCTATTTCCTTTTTAGTGTCAATAATTTAGTATGAATTTTTTGCTATTGTTGTTGTTAGGGAGAGAAAATGGTCCCGTAAAATTACTAGGGCTGGCAAAACATTGTGAAAGGAGCTGGAAAGAGGTTTTAACTTAAGAGTTGTAACTCTAGGATATCTATTAGTCCGAATGCTCCCAATCTCCTGGGCTTTCATGTACCAGCGCCTTTAATTCCAGTAATACCTCTAGGGTCTGTGTTTAACTAAATCTTCAGCTAGATAGACCCCATCGTGTGTGGATTGGTTGTGGTTCACAAGGTTTCTGGAAACTCATCAGTAATGAAAAGATCCCATATTATTGTGGAAAAGGTCATGAAGAAATCAAATTTATCTTTAAATATCCCTCACAGCTGAAGCCAAGGGAAAATAAAGTTAGAAAGGAGATAATCACTGAGCCTATATATGTGGAGAAACAGAAGGGAAAGAATAAAATCGAGGTATAAATTGTTGGTCAAGAAATCGGACCAATACAAGAAGTGACTCAAGAAGAGCCTGACATGTCCCTAATCACACATTTGGTTCAACCAATAGAAGTCTCTAATCAATTCAAAATCAAGCAAAAGAAGTCTCAGATATTGAAAACTGTAATGTTTCCCCAAGAGGCACCCAACTTCTTAAAATGGAAAATTACAATGATCCATATAAAGAATGCCATTCTGACTCTCACAGAAAAAAGAAGATTGTCGCGTTGGTAGAGGACCATTCTGACTCTCACAAAAAAAAAAAGATTATCCCGTTGGTAGAGGAATTAAAGTCCTTCTCAGTTTGTTTTGATGTCAAATGGAAATCATACCAGAAGGCAAAAACATTAAGGAACAAGAAGGAGCATGAAGCAATCAAAGAAATCCCTTTAGTTGACTATCCTAAAAAAGGCATCAAACCAAAAAAGACTCCCTGATTACATTTGAAATTCTTAATACTATTTATATCCCTTGCAAGAATCTCATATGGTGTTTGTCATCCCACCTTATGTCAACAGGTGATGAATCAACCAATGTTGGGAATTGAATGAAGACTGTAAGTCTTTTATTGAAATTTTTTCATCTTATTCAATAATTAAATACATTACAAAAATTATGTAAGTGCACACATTAATATATACATTACAAAAATTATATTGCATTTGACATATGAGAAGTGTGGATGTAAAATCTAAATTCGGTCTCATTTTTCTTACATATTTTGTAACTAACAAACTTACACGGGATGATTGGAGACATTCATCTTGAAGTTTACATTGGTAGGTTCTCATACATTTCAGGCAGGTTTTAGATTTTGTTTCAGTTTATCCATATGTTTCTATTATGTGCATACATCTTAAAAAGACTCAATTTTTGGTATTATTTACATTAGCATTAAAACTATTAGTTAATAATTTATCCAATGATTTATTATTTACATTAGCATTAAAACTATTTGAATTAAAACTAAACCATAATATTCAACTTGATATTGTGGCCATCTGCATATATGCATATGGAAAATATTCAACATGCTCTCCATGCATAATGAAATGGCACAAGCAATTAAAGAGAGCTCGGCTCAAGGAAGAAATGGCTTACCAATACAAAATTGCCAATTTTGATTGAGGTTGCATCTGCTATTCAGAGAAGATTGGACCTAAGGCTGTAGCAGCTATACAAAATTGGCAATTTTGGGGAATATTTGTACGTATTGATGTCGACCAAGGATGCAGCTGCTATCCACTTTTTTTATAATTTCCGGGGATTATTGGGACATGATATGATTTACTTCTTGCTGATTTTTGAATTGTTCGATATATCAGGTATACTGCATCCCCCTGTTTTGATCTCCATTACACAGTTGCGGCCAATGTTCGATATATCAGGTATATTTCGATATATCAGGTATATTCCTTATGCAATTTTTGTATATTGTATGAGTTGTCTCTCATTATTATTTATTTTTTAAATTACGTTGCAATAAATTATTTTGTTTTTAATATCATACATACTTTCGTAGGTCGGTCCTACATGTGGTTGAGTATGAGGGTAAATATCTATCTAAACTGTTTTTGATATCATACATATTTCCATATCAGTATGGATTTATACATCTCATGACTTTTTAGAGTGGTGACTTTGTATAACATATGAGGGTAAATAGCTATCTAAATTGATTTTTTTTAACTACCATTATTCTAAATGTTATTTATATACGTTACCATGGAATTATTTTACACTTCTTAACTAGGGATTAAGTAATTACTTCTTAACTAGGGGTTGAGTAACTTTTACTCGAGGTTTGAGTTGGTTATATTTTTAGACTCATGTTTCTCAAGGCCTAATGTTTTGAAGACTTAATGTTAAAAGAATGGTGTAATTTTGTTTAATCAAATATTTGATGAGGTGGTGGTGAGCTACAGTGTTGTACATTTTTTGGATATGATATATGTATTTCATGATGTTGGTATTTCAAAGTTCATCAATGGTATGTTCGTAAACATCACTCTCATCATGAATTCTACATATATTTGTTGACATATGACTCATAAGGCCAAGCTTCAGAATGACATATGTTCAAGGTCTCGATAGACAAGCTCAGGTGGATGAAATGTATTATCTTTTCTATTCTATAGATATTCTATTGGTTGATTTTTTGTTTCTTACATTATTTAGAATTTCGACATGATATTTCTATATTACTTGCATATACAGTTATTCTCGGTCAATATTCTCCACAAGTTGTCACCTGGATAATCTCTAAAGCTTGGAAGGATATGGCATTATGATTCAACGAGGATGATGAAGAAGAAAAATAACCGTCTAAAGCCCTCGAACCTAAGTTGATATATATATATGATTTTTTTACAAACTTTGTTTTGTTGAAGTATTTGTTAGATAAATTTGAGATAATTGAATATTATTGGATTGGTTGTTATCCCTTAAGAGGGTGGAAAGTCCAATAAATAAAGGAGATTATGTCCAATTTTTTTAAATGGACATTTCATTTTTTTGAGGTACAATGTGAATTAAGTTGATGAATATTATATATTTCATGTTATATGTGAATTTGTTTGATGAATGTAGGCTATTTGAATGTTGGAAAATTTGTTATTTATTAAGCATGGTGGATAGTTCTATAAACAAAGGGGATTATGGACAATTTTTTAAAATTTACACTTTGTTTTGTTGGGGAACGATATTTTTTCCGTTTTGCAATTACGTACTTTGAAAATTTTTGTCGTTTCGCGATTAAGTACTTTCGAAATTTTCGTTATGCCTTCAGGCACGGGCATTTCGCTAGTATATATATATATATATATATATATATATATATATATATATATATATATATATATATATATATATATATATATATATCATACAATATATATACTAACAAAAATAATTTAAGATGTGCTGTATATTTGTCAAATAGTTCACAGAGAGCACAAGCTGGCAGTTAACAACCAACACTACACATGTGCACATAGTTGTCATGGGGATTCCTAGACCGACAACTTCCCCACTTATTTAAAAGGCTTGATGCTCTATCTCATATATGCAAAAGAAGAATATATAGGCTGAACTGAACATGCCAATTATTCGCCAACAAAGGATACGGATCCAGCTAAACATGACATTTTGCATGCCTTAATGGTATAATATAGGAAACTGTAACAACACACACAAAGCATCATTTACTTTTCTTTTGTGGTAAAAAATTTTCTTGATTTGGAAATGAGAAGGGGGAGAGTTGTTTTCAAAATCAATCTTGAGACAGAATTATGCGAATACATCCTGATCAAATACTCCAAGGAAAATTATAGAAAATGATGTGAAGAAGACGTTATAAAGTGTTGATTGCCAATGTTTGTATGCAGGTTGTCTAGAGATGGACACATATGCTTGAAGAAGAAAATACTGAAACCAAAGGAAATGTTCTTGTAAAAGAAATGGCATATCTGTTAAAAATATAAAAAAAAAACATTAGTTTTCTCGTTTATTTTGCTAATGATTGATGGCTAAATTATCTGCTGATAAGTACATAAAAGGGGCATAAACATAATCAAGAAAACTTATATATAATGGTTGAGTACCTAATGTCAAGCTCTAAAAACATGTCTTTCACATCACCTCTAGAGCGTAAGTAAGCAATTTCTCATATATAATTATATCCAACAAATGTGTACTCAAGTGCTAGCGTTCTATGGATCTACATGATATACTCAACAAATTGATTCTTCATTATGGAATCTATAGCTTAATTTTTGGTTTAAGTGTCTCTCCGGAATTTGTTATGCATTAAGCAAAGAATTATAACAAAAAGTCCCAAAATCCCCAAATCAATAAAATGCATTCAAAGCAGTATAACATCAGAATGAAATGATATATAAAAAATCAATATAACAGCAGAAATCACTATAAGAAAGTAATATAACAAAAAGTCCCAAACTCACTCTCGATTCATAATTACAATAATTATAAAGAACCATCCCGATACAATCGAAAACTACCATATTGCCCACAACGAGTGGCATAACAGACCCAAGACTAAAAAAAGCACAACGAAAGCCTAAAATTAAACACGCTGCAAAATTAAGGGTGCATTAATCTAATCCGAATCTGATTTTTTTATAAATAAATTGCATTAGCTTTTGTAACTGAATAAAAAAATGATAAGTATCTACACAAGTGTATATGATGTGTAAATACAAATATTCTAATCAATAATGACAGCCTGGATACAATATTTATATAAATCGTCACACCTTTATGGATGAAGAGCCTATCATTTGAATAATTTAATGACCAATTAACCAAGAATAGGGAACTAATATGACTATAATCACCCTAGAGTGCTCTTATATCTGAATTGTGCAAAATATTTTCCAAGGTTACTATTTTCATGTGATTATACCATCAAAAAAACGTACGGAGTTGCAAATATAATTTATTCAACATGAGAATTCTTGATAGACTAGTCAATAGGTCAAGTTGTGTCGTCAGTTTTTTTATTGTATAGTTTTTGGACATTTAAATGAATTTTTATCCATAAACAACCGAAATTAAAGCACATAACTCAAACTGTACATATATATATATATATATATATACACACACACACACACACACACATTAAACACGGGTTAATGAGCTATAAATAGGGTAAATTTTGCACAAAGAAGGTCATGCATACACACACACGCACAAAGATTGAAACCATATATGTATATATATATATATATACACATTCACACATTGAAATGAAGATTTTACACATAAACAACATAAAGATAACTCAAAATGTACACACACACACACACACACATAGAGAGAGAGGTTTGAAGCATAATTAAGTACTTAGGGTTTAGTGAAAGAATTGGCCGAAACATGCACCGATTGTGATTACAAAGAGAGAATGAGAGTGGAAATGTTTATGACTTGTTATACTTTAGGAACGTGAGAGAGAGAGAGAAGGGGGGCCAACTTGTGAGTAGAGAGCGTGGACCTATGAAAATGAGAAAGACGAACCAGCAGGAGACTAGAGCGGGAGACCAAAAGTGAGATTAGTATTTTTTTGGTATTATATATTTTAGTTAAGTGTGCTCGATTCTGGCACACTTTTAAATAGTGCTAAATTTTGGCACTTTTTTAAAGTGTGCCAGATTGTCATTAAACCATGCCAGAATTTGGAACAGTTTTAAACTGTGTCAGATTTTTAATATTAAGGTCTGTCAAATTATTGTTTTTGGTGTAATGCTTCAATAGACCCACATTTGGTCGATCAATTCACAGAGCTACTTGATAATCTATTAAGGAAATTCGATCGAAGTCTGCAGATGTGTGGTCTATCTTGGCAAAATAGATGGCTGAACAAGTATCTCATTTACTCCCTCTCACCCTATTACTGGTTATAAGAGGACTGGATCTAGTCTGCAAGTGCAACCACCTTTTTGACGATATCGAGGATGAGTTTCTTCCAAAAAAGGGTAAAGATGTGGAAGAAGAGGAAGACGCCCCTTTAGTTCGACTGTTTTGCAGGTTGCGTCGAATGTATTAAACTGACAAACCTGATTCCATTCCCATGGACTATATAATTCTTGATGATTATAGCGAGGTCTAAAATCAAGATAAATATAAAGCAACCCCTAGCGTTGAAGACTATTCATCTCAACATACTCCTAGCATTGACCCTTATTCATCTTCCCCTCAGCGTGAAGAAAATATTCCACTTATCTTAGAGCATAGTCCTTCTTTGCTAGTTATTTCTTAGGCCAAAGAGGTGGTTGAAGTTTCATTCACAGCAGTTGCTAGTCCTATAACAATGGCAAGTGTGTACTGATTTCTTGCACTTTTTGTATCTCATTCATGTGTACATTACACATACATTCTGCGATGCCTTTTGCAGGTTTCTCCCATTGAAGAAGTTGAAACCAACCCTTGTAGAGATATTGTTGTTGTTCCCCCCAAGGCCACCATTACTGAACAATTGGTGGGGTTGTTTAGTCCCTACATACTAGATGGTAAAGTATCCACTCCTGAGGAAGGGAAAGTTGGAGCAGAAGCCAAATCCTTGAAGAAGATAGTTATTGCCCCTACTGGGGTTTCTGAGGTTTCCCGTGATCCAATGGCTATTAAGGGGGTATTTCTGCTCTCAATTTCTTTTGTCAAACCATCCTTTGTTATTGTGAGTAAAATCTATATTTTTGTAAGTAATAAGTAGTCCACCTAGTCGAGCAACCCCATAGGTCCTTTACATAAACTGAGGCTTGAAGATTCCCAATCTTACTTAGTCAAGCAACCATAAAGGTACTTTAAGTAAAATTAGGACTTTTGAAGGGATAACAGTTTACCTAGTCGAGCAACCATAAAGGTTCTTTAAGTAAATTGCGGATTAAGAATGCACAATCTTACTTAGTCGAGCAACCATAAAGGTGCTTTAAGTAGAACTCAGACTTTTTAAATGACAACGGTTTTCCTAGTCGAGCAACCATAATGGTGCTTTAAGTAAATTTTAACTTAACAATGCCCAATCTTACTTAGTTATGAAACTATAAAGGCACTTTAAGTAAAATTAGGACTTTTGAAGCGACAACATTTTACCTAGTCGAGCAACCATAAAGGTGCTTTAAGTACACTGTAGCTTAAGAATGGCCAATCTTACTTAGTCGAGAAACCATAAAGGCCCTTTAAGTAAAACTGGGACTTTTTAAGCAACAACAATTTACATAGTCGAGCAACTATAAAGGTGATTTAGGAAAACTTCGGCTTAAGAACATGTGTTGTAGCCATACTCTATTTTCTTCACATTTGACTTATTCCTCATTCTCTCAAGTGGAAGTTAACAAACCAATAACTTTGGGGGATGATGTTACCCCTACTGAGCAAGTACCTCCCGAGCATATTCCTCCAGAATTTTTTGGGAATTTTGTTGAACCCAACATGGTTCCTTAAACAACCTAAAACGCAGAGGGAGGGGAACGAGACACAACTCCAGTTTTGTAAAAAGATGATAGGGCTTCAAACTCTATATTTTCCTCTGCCAGTAACAATGCTTTCAGTGTCCATCCTCCAAAATTGTCTCCTGTTGAGGTTGTGAGGCATTCTTTGAAGGAATTTTCCTATATTATAACTACACCTTATAGTGACCTGATCGAGCGACTGGTAGAACATCACCCATTAACTTTTACTTCTTCTTGCAGTCAAGTCATCCTTGTTATGATGGCTTACAGATTATTACGATTTTCTACCGTATTATCTGATGTGTTGCACGCCCCTATGCCTTCTTAAAGTCCCAAGAAGATCAAAGAAATAATTAGGCAAATTAATATCCTTGTGGGCGAGGGTTTTTCCTTGAAATGGCTCATTGATCTGCTTAAGTCCTTCAAGAAAGATGACTTGCCTCCTATTATGCAAAAATCCAGGCCACTACCCGTTCGTAGAATGCATTAGCTGAGAGATGGCCACTTTGAATTATGAACTTACCAAAGCTGAGGAACATGTTGTTGTTACCAAGAGTCTTTGGCTTAGGCTGAGACAAAGGTTGATAAGATTTAGTAGGAGATGGACCGTTATCAGCATGAGATGACAGACTTGTCTAACGAGGAGGTTTCTTTGGCCTCTCTTCTACCTCATCATCACCACTGAATTTTAGACTCTTGTGGTTTATTGTATATGACCCAAGTGATTATTAAAGGGACTTTTGATTTACATATAGTGATAAAATAATATACTACCCTATTTTTTCCATATATCTTGAGGCAGTAGATACTCTTTTATTTCTTAATTAAACTTTGGAATTTTGGAATTTTGGAGTGCATAAGTTTGAATTACCTTTTACCTTTATGCAAATTGTATATGAAAACAAGAAAACAAAGTTGTGGTTTGATCAACATTACCCCCATGCTTGGTATATAATTCACAAAAAATTATTTTAACAAGTTGTTAGAACATGCTCTCTTTCCAGCTTACTTGTACCTACAACTTACAACCCTCTAAAAAAATTCTAGGACAAGTTAAACAAAATAAATCTTGAGACATTTATTGTTGAGTTTTAAAGTCTCTTCATCGTCAACCTTCTAGATTTCACAATATCCTAAATCATGGGCCTTTTGAACAAAATAGGGTACTTCCCAATTTGCCTCAAACTTAGGTAGCGAAAGACCCCTGATGTGTCTTGTACAAGCCTTCAAAACTAGATAACATTCCTAGAAGTTTCTTGGATTTACTATTTGGTTATAAGATCTGGATAGCTTCTTTTTATACATCTCAAAATGACATTTTGCGTTATCTATGTGCTCTTCCAATGCTTCTAGTTGTACATGATGATTATGAGGAAGAATTTCACTTTGTAGGTTGCAGTGTGTAGAAGGTACCTCGATTTCTACTGGGAGAATTTCTTCAGCATCAAACACCAACGAGAAAGGAGTGTACCTTGTAGGTTTCCTCTTTATGGTTCTATATGCCCACAAGACCTCTGGTAGTTTATCATCCCACATTTCTGGGAAGTCTTCTAACATCTTCAAGAGGATATTTACCAGAGTCTTGCTTCGTGGCTTCATCTTGTCCATTGCACTTAGGGTAGGCAACTATTGACTTGTGGTGAATAATAGAGTATTTTTCTGCAAGAATTCACACATCACTATTATCAAGTGGGGCTCCATTATCTGACAGGAATATCTTCGGGATACAAAATCTACAAGTAATGTACTCCTTCATAAAGCGTGCCACTACCCCAGCTGCAGCTTTCTTCAATGGTATAGCCTCTACCCACTTGGTGAAACACTCCACAACCACCAGTATCTAGATCTGGCCCCTCAAGGAAGGGTTTATTGTCCCTACTAGATAGAATTCCCATGTATGTAATGAAAAATGAGTGGAAAAGGAATGTAGATCCACCGAGGGAGCATGAATTATATTCCCATAGAGCTGGCATGCCTTGCACTTTCGAACAAATTTCGCTGAATCAATCACCATAGTTGGACAAAAATATCCCAACATCATTAGTTGGTCATAAAATTTTGCTCCTCTAATGTGCCCTGGCTCATGTGCTTGCTTTAGTACCTCGTCCGCTTCCTCTAGTCTAATGTATATTAGGTGCCTATCATGGTAACCTTTTTGGTAAATCTTCCCCTCCTGGGCATAATACCTAGACACTCATCATCTCAGTCTTGTGGCATCGTCTTTATCCATCGGAATAATCCCATCAACCAATATGTTTAGGTACGGTTACCTCCAATCTGATGGTTGATCTATGAAGTTACATTCCACAGCTTGGTAATACAGTATCCATTTCCAATAATCTCTCTGTAGTAATGCGTCATCTCATTTCATTGTTGGCCAAAAGTACCCATCCCTCTGAATTCTTCAATATAAAGAGCTTTTTGTTATCTCATAGCTTTTGTCATGTATCACTATCAATATTCAGGTCTCACACACCTAGATATCCACCCCCCTTTATTTTTAAAGTAAAAATTGCCTGAGGTGGTAAAGTATTATGATAGATTAACGAACGTTAGTGGGCCTTCCCCATTTCTAGTTGTTTCCATGTTTCCCCTTCTAGTCATCGATAGCATTAGAAGGCAATATTTTTAATATAGTTGAGGGTGATGTTCTCTTTGTGATTCTGATAAGCGTGGACTCTCCATCAAAGAAAATTTTTTGGGCTATCGTGGCATAAGCATCTGCATATGTGTACACCGTTCTTGGATGTCTCCTGATCTTCACATTAAGGAATTAGGCAAGCGACATTTATATAATTGTTCGATAAGGTTGTCAGGTTCTGTGCTTGAGAGCATACTCTCCACTCACCTGCAGTATCACCAGATTGGAATCCCCTTTTATTGTCAGCACCTGTATACCCCTTGGTTGAGCCTCTAACAACCCCAACATTAAAGCCTTGTATTCAGCTTCATTGTTTGAACGTTTAAAATCTATCTTGAAGGACGATCGGAGTTCTTCTTCCCCTTAACGTAAAATTGCTCCTGCCCCTCTTCTGTTTTCAGCTAAAGATCTAGCAAATTGAATGATCCATTATTCTAGATTTGCTTCGAGATAGTTGTCTTGGAGATTAGCTCTAGGCAGCTCCTCAATAGGTGGCTCAAACATTTCCAAAGGGAATATGGCTAGCAGATCTGCATAAAATTGACTTTTGATCGCTCTAGGAACCACGCCCTTGAGATCATACTCCGAAAGAATCAAAGAACCATCGATTAGTCATGCCTATTAACATAGTTCTAGCTAGAAAATTTTTTATGGGGTCACATCTAGTAATGATGTGAATCGTGAAAGACAACATGTAATGCCTAAGATTCTGAGCAACAAACACTAGACCTAAACAATGTCTCTCAATGCTTGTATATCTAGTGTCAGGCCCATGTATGATTTGTCTTAGATAATACACAGGTTTTTCTACGCCCTCCATTTCTTGAGCCAATAATGCCCCTATTGATCTTATAGTGGATGTGATCTAGAGATGTAAAGAAATACCTGCTTGAGGGGGGACCATCATTTGGGAAGATGTCAAGAACTTACTCAACTCATCCAATTCTGCCTCGTGTAACTGCTCCCGTATGAACTTTGCCTTTTCTCACAAGAGCTCCATTAGTGGGTGAGTGACTTCAGTTAGCCCAGGCATGAATCTCCTCAAGTAAGAAACTTTCCACATAAAATTCTTCAACTCTTTCGTAGTCTTTTTCCTTGGCATGTTACGGATAACTTCTCTCTTATCTAGATCCATTTGCACCCCTTCTTTGTTCACTACAAATACTAGGAACTTTCCACTAGTTACTCTAAATGCACACTTCAAGGGATTCATCTTTAACTTGTAATTCTCGCACTCCTGAACACTCTCCTCAAATACCCAAAGTGGGTGGCCTCTACCTTGGACATTATCACAAAATCATCCATATAAAACTCTACAATCTTGTGAAAGAGATCATGGAATTGGGGCATCATAGGGTGCAAAGGCCTATCTTTTTAGCATATTCTGGATCCATTTTAATCTGGTTGTATCCCACATAGCCATCCATAAGCTATACATCTTGTCCCTGATGTTGTGTCTATGAGGCTATCAATGGATGGTAAGGGTAACTCATCTTTTGGACCGGATTGATTTAGATCTCTAAAGTCCATACAAATCGAAATTTGGTTCTTGTCCTTCTTCCCTATAGGAACAATACTGGATAACCGAATGGGGTGTTGGATGGAGGTAATAAACCTATCGCGAGTGACCTCTGGACCTCTTCCTTTATGTTCAAGTATAGCTCTAACTTATACGTTCAAATGGCTTTCTTTACTGATATTGCTGATGGTATAACATTCAACCTGTGGCGGCTTACCTCTTGGTCTACCCCGGGCATCTCAGTATATTTCCATGTGAACACATCCTCTAATTCCCTCAACATCTCCACCAACGCTCCTTAGGTAGTGGCATCAAGGTGTTTCAAGATAAACATTGGTCTCGAGTCATCCCCATTATCAGCTAAGTCAATTTGTTCTATCTCTTGGACTTGGGATCTTAGCCTATCCTTCATGCACTTCAGTTTTTCCTTAACCTCCTCCACAAATTCCTGGATGTTAGAGTTGTCAATTACCAAGCATTGACCTAAACCATCCACCAAAAATCATTCTTAGACCAGGTCAGCCTAATGATCCAGGCGTTCGACTGCCCGATCACACCTTCAAAGTTTGTAAATAATCTTGCCATTGGCCAAAACCACTCTTTGGCTTTGGCTCGGTTTCTCCTCCTTGCGAGGTATTTTGCGTGCATTCTCTTCTGACTCCCTCGCTAAAACTCTACTGAGAAAACTTTACTACAGGACTTGATGTTTGATTGTATCACTTCATGGCATCATCATATCACGAAGATATCTCGAAAGGCTGGGAGGCCTAACTGTCTCATTCTCCATTTCTTTTTCCTCATAAGCCACTACCGGGTGAGGAGGTGAATGTACCATTTACCTAGTACTTGGAATCTTTACCCCCCTTGTGTACCAATTGAGCACTGTAGATTCTGTAGCTAACTTTGTATAGAAGGATGCATCCACCAAGTGAGCTTCCTCCCTTATGAAAGGATTCTTAGATGCTCGAATGACTACTTCCTTTATTTTGACATTGGCATTTGCACAGTGGTGATATGTGGAAGGAACTAAATAATGGTTATGCATCCATACCCTACCCATAAGTAACTGGTAGGACGGCTCGCAATCCATGAGGTGGAATTTAATGTAGGAAGTTATGTTCCCCATTGTGATCCCCAGATTCACATAACGTATTAACTTGCTCTATTGGTTATCATATCCTGCTATGGAAAATGGACTCTGCATAATCCTTATCTCATAGATATTGCAGGCATAGAATGAGACCATAGGCATAATGTTAATAGATGCTCCCCCATCCATCAAGGCACGGTTAAAGCTACACCCATTCACACTCCTCGTCACATAAAGTGGCCTGTTATGGGGATATCTAAACAACCGATCTACCTCTGAAAAAGTAGCCTATGAAGGTAATTTCTTTACTCTCTTGGCCATTGGACCTTTCCATCCCAAGTTTAGGGCCATGTTTTTACTTGGAGATTTCCAAGATTGCTCGGGTGACCTCCAATCGAGAATCTTCTGGAAGTCTAAATTGTTCAAAAAACCAACTGAACTTTTGAGATCTTGCTACTGTAGCACATTCCACCCAAGGATTAACCTATTTTTCTTCTAACTCGTAAACCTCCTCTACATCTATGTATGCTGATTCATCATATGGTATCATCACACATACTCCCCCTGAGGATCAAGCCCCCAGTTGTCTACTCTAATCATCGATCGGACTGCACTCATATTATGTTTCCTCTTCCAGCGTCGAATAAGACATTTGGTATAAACACTCTTCCAAAGAATATGAGAAGCCTTCCTCTTGGAATCTATACTCTACCATCGGCTATTATGCCTCCTCATCAAAAGAACTCGCCATATTTGCTCCATGCGTTAACAAAGGGTTGTTGTTGAGGTTGGCTTAAGACAGCTCAATATCTCCTCTCTTGACATGTCTGTATATTATCTTCCTAAGATCAAAACACTTGCTCATTGGATGTCCCACCCCATTTTGTACCACGCAAAACTTCGAGCCCTCTCTGTCTTCTCGAGTGATGGGTGTTGTATTGGCCACAATGCACCAACACATGTTATCTCAAATCATGAGATCATAGGATTCAATAGACTACTCAACTAAGCAAGGTAACTCCGGGGGATCATCTTTTTTTAACATCCTTTTGCTTCCCCTTCCCTTTTGGCCGCGATTTCCTTCAGCATGCTTTCCACCTTCATCATTGGCATAGTTCACACGAGGAGGTAGCCCTCCCCTGAGCTACCTTAAGTGGCTTCACCATGAAGGCAATGTTCCTTGTAGATTTAAGGAACGAGACAAATGTACCTTCACGAGTTTCATTTATCAAATGGAATATATACTCATGTAACAAGCCGTCTGCACATACCTAGAAGAGCTTAGCTTCTCGTGTCTCTTCTCTCACGTCTAGAGAGCGCTTGCAAAATCTCCTAATGTACGTCATTACATCCACATTGGGCTTCTGTTTCTCTCGAGCAGGTTGTGTAAGAGTAAATTCATCTTCAGCCAAGAAGAATTTTTAAACGAACTGAACATGGGAGTACCAAGTGTAATCTTTGTTAGTTAGAGATGTGAAAAATTCTCTCAACCTAAGATTCTTGTTATTATAGTGGGCCCAAGGTTCTCCATAAACCTTTAAATATGCTCTTTGGGATTCCCCCCTTTCCTATATAATTCTCAAAAATAAGGAGAATATACCCCAATGGGTAGGATTTGTTATTGTACTCCTCTAGATACAAAGTACGAAAGTCATCATATAATGAAGAATCTTCTCTTCCCAGCTTAGAAGCCACCATCATTTTCAAAAGATCATTTTTCATCTCCTCCATCGTAGGTGGATCTGAGTTGAGCTACACATGGGATCATCGTCACTGGGTTCACTATTTGTGGTGCGATCGTTGTGCCATTGCCCTGACACGCAACCTGGGGGAAGTTGTCACACTAGTTCCATGTGGTCCTCCTCCTATACCAGAGGGAGAGTTCAAAGGTGGTGTTGTCGGGGTCGTACTGTTGGTAGTTGCCTAAGCCACTCCCCCTGAGATAAATGGAACTTGTAAAGTCGTCGGTGGGGTCACAAATGAACTGGGCCCCAATGCAGTCCCTAACACCACCTGAGTTATCAGAGTCTCGATGAACTCAGCGAACAAGCTCATTAGCCCTGCCATCTGCGAAAAACCTACATCGATCGTCCTACTAACAATGGTCACAGTAGTCTCTGTTTGCCCTACTCGCTCTCAGTCCGACATTGGTGAGATTCTCTTCCTCCTCACGTTGTATAACATCAAAATCAATGTTCCTTACTACATCGTCATTTGCCATCTCTCAAAAGATAATACCTCCCCATAAGAGTCACCAAGTGTAGGAGGTGAGTTCATAAAATGGTATTAATGTTAAGGTAGGCGTAACCCCTTATAAGATGGTAATTATGTCCTTAGAACAATCAATGACAACAATAAATGCAAGTCTCAAGTTGGCACATTTAATAAATAAACTCATGAATTAAATTTGCTCTTTCAACATGAATGCTATAGCAAAACAATCAATGAGAGAGATCCCACATTTGACTTGGTTAGAGGGAGTGGGAACAAGCAACTTTAAGGCACTAAATACAAGGCAATAACCTTAAACACAAATGGAGTAAATGGGGTTGGTCTCTCAATAAATGTTCTCACGATAATCTCTCTTATATGGGAGTATTTTAGCAACAACCCTAGGCTAGAAAAATGTGATCCGCAATTAGTATAACTTTGGAGGTATTTATAGGAGAGCAAGATCATTCGAGTGACCTTCCTATAATAAATGCGTTTGACCCCTCTTGATGTTAACAATCTTGTGCATTTAATGCCAAAGATATTTCATTAAATGAGCTAGACATGATATTTTAGAGGAAACACTCTTTAGACTCGTAGAGTTGTGAACGCATTAAATAGGACATGATGTGTCAACTATAGATCTACCATCCTAGGAATATCTTCACTTGAGTGCTATTTTATCGAGTTCCTGAATGTCAGACATGCTGACGTCAATGAGTCGGTAAACAGTAACCTGCGAGGGATGTGCTATCACATCACTCAAAAAGGTAGTTCATCGAATTGAAGGTTGCTCAACTAATGATTGTTCGAACAACTTGTGGTGTGTATAAACTTTAGAGGTTAATTTTTTTGACAACTTTTTAGGACTGAGGACCCTCAAATGCGTTCCCAGAGATGGTATCTCCAGATACTACTGGGCCATGTTGTGTATAAATCAAGGATTTATCTAAATACCCTACAGGGGTTAATCTCCTCCAATGTTGTATTGCATCCAATCCTTCAAACCAAATCCCTGCGAGATACCCAGAATGAGTTTGTTCGATAGAGCATGTAAGCTCTCCCATGTACTGCCAGACATGGTCCCTCGAGGGAACCGAACAACCTCAAAGCTTTACAAAGTAATCTCTATATTTACAAAGGGGGATAAATTTAAGTACATCAAACTTCCTATTACAATTTTTGTTTTCCTAGTTTTATCTCCTATTCTGGGTATTTGTGGGAGACCCTTTGAACAGCTTGTCTTTGTGCGAGAAACCTTCTTTACATGATCATTCGAGCAACTTTAGCTTTATGAGAGAAACCATCCCTAATCTTTCTTGTGAAGTGTTGACACTATTTTAATTGAATTTCTGCTTGGACCTCCCTCTACACTCTTATTTAATCACCCTAAAAGGTTCATATTGATATTTAATTACAAAATCCTTAAGAATCATATCCAAGGATTGAAGTTAGGTATTTTGTGTCAAAAACTTCCATTATGCCAAACTCAAATCCACTTTAGGCATATTCTTAGAGAGAGGCTATTTATACATTCTATTCCTTTAAAAGATTGCCTACTCCAATTCTACTATTCTCGTCTTCATATTTAATACAAGCAACAGTTTTAGATCCTCATCATGATTGACCAATTATGACGGATTCATAGTTGATGACCCTCCGGAGGGGGTGTCACGATGGTGGCTACAATGATTGGGACAAATTGAGGGGGGGGGGGGGGGGGGGGATCAACCCTTGGACATGAAATCGTTGTGAGAGGAGTGAGATCTCGTAAGGTAATGATCTTTTCTCCTAATCCTAATATCTAATTGGATATGATTTGATTCACGAGATCGGTATGACTGCTCAACACTCATAGTGGAAAATTTTATAAATGAAGTGGTGGGGGATGAAAAGATTACCTAGAGATGACTCAAAATTATCGGGGACCTAAATCTATAGTGATGGTGTTTACCAATGTAGCATAAAGTGTAATACATAATAATAAAAGATGCAAGATATTTGTGGTTCAGCAAGTCATCCATGCATGCATTTGTGAGGAAAAGAGATGGTGAGATGTTTCATTATGAATAAATTAAACTTGGGATTGTGAGGATATCCATTTGAGAGTCCAAGTCGAAAATATAATATTGTATATTACGACAGATTGTCAATATATGTCCTCCTCATAATAAGAGTCGTATTTAGAAAAAGACAAAGTTCATATTCCTCAACAAGTGTTAAAAACTACAATCTATTTAGATCCGATTTGTATTGGAATATATCTTCACTATTGCAATTTAGTTTGTGTATGACTACCATGTCGGAGAAGCTATCGAACGAGATTGTCGTACTCAAAGGGTTATGAAGTAATTTGTACCTAGCTGATCACAGTGAGTCGTGACCATTTAGACTCAGGTATTTTAGGTAAGTTTGACATGTGTTTTGTCCTTTAGAGTGTTGACTCAAGTGCCCTTAATATATGTTTGAAAAAATAAATTATAAAATAATTCTTAGTTTAATATATACAATTTATTCTGTTTATTTTTTACTCTTAGATAATCATGGAAAAATATTTAGAAGAAAGAGAAGTCCTGAATTTTATACAATACTTTCCACTTCATTAGAAAATTTATACTACATTTTGCTCCCTTGCCCCACTTTTAAATACAATATAACAATTAACCATTATTACAAAATACTAGTGGTGAACCCGCGCGATGCGTGGGAGAGACGATTGTGTACGCGTGGTTAAAAATATATATGTTCTTTGAAAACAAAATTACCATTTCAATGGTTACAACTCAGTACCATCCTTGAGAAACCGGTTGGAAAATAATCTTGGACCACTTTTCCCTCTCTACCTTACTACGTCTTATTCCGACGCAACACATATATCATAACATTACTTTTTCAGCAAAAGGTGTCAATATTTTTCTCAGATAAAAATCGAAAGTATAAAAGTATAAAATTATTAATTTTTTATCCAATTTCTTAACAACCAAACAAAGGGCCACAAAATTCTAACAAAAAAACAGAGAATAGTTCCAATGACTCCACCCAGTGTTGTCATCTCCAAATGACACCAATGACTCCAAATCATGAAATGACACCAATTCTTCTTCATTATGCTGATAAACACGAAAAATAACACAATATTACATTCCAAAATGGTCCACAGTATTTGGACACTCGAATTCAATCCAATAATTGTACATAGATGCTGAAATTTCTAACAAAAAAAATAGAAAACAATTCCAATAACTCGACCTAGTGTTTTATCTCCAAATGACACCAATGAATCCAAATCATGAAATTACACCAACTCTTCATTATGCTAACAAACCTGAAACATAACATTACTATTATAAACAGTAAATAGAATGCATGTTAATAACCATGAAAAAATAAAAATTAGAGTAATTCTAGATATCCCTCCTCTATACCGCCTCTAAACCGCATCTCTCAATTTGTTTTTTGTATAAGTTTCTTATTCTTTTTTTAACAATTGTGTACATCACCTTAAATTTAATTATCCTGTTAATATAAAAAAATAGTTTTTTATTAAAATTAAAACGATTTTTTTATTGAAATTAAAATTAAAAAAATATTTTTTCATATATAAAAAAACTATGTTTACTAATAAAAGAATCTATAAGACATTTTTTCCTTCATTGTGATCAATAAATACATCAAATATTCCCTGATCAAGGAACATCTAGCAACAAAACCCAAATCCAAAGACCAATTAATTCAAAATAAAAAGAAAAATATCTCCCATTTTTTGTAGTCAAAATTGAACAATAACCGTTAAAAATAAATCCGAAAATAAGAACTCAAAGACTTGTATCTGGTGTCCTCATCTGAGTTTCTCAGATGTGGAATGTGAAGAACCTCATCAGCTTCCACTAAAAATAAATGCATATTGCAAATTCACTTTTCACCCTCTGAATTGCTCTTGCCTTTTGGTATTGACTTGGTGATCTAATTGGTCAACTCCTTAATAAAACCTTACTAGAATTATAGATGACTACGGGAAGAGATCTCATATATTTCGGACAAAAGAGAACTCATGATATCAATTAATAGGATTGGATCCTCTCCATTTTCTTTTTTCTTCATTTTTCCACTTTCATTTCATCATCAAATCGAAGATATCCCATTTGAGGCTTCATCACGTACATCAAAACGGTGATGAAGGTGTCTGACACATCTTGAGATTTGGGTCCGATGATGAAGGTGCTTTACTTTTTGAGATTGCTGGAGTTTTTCTCGCTGGCACATTAGATAAGAGAAATAAGAGTGTCTAAGTTTTGAGATGAGGTGGTGCAGTCTCTATCAGTGGGAGGTAAATCTGATGTTGGTTGACCCGTTGGGACGTCGGATGAAGAGTCATTGGTGGGTGGTGCGGGTGGAGAAGCCATTCCCGGGGTGGAACAGGAGGGGTCAATGATGTCACGAAGGCTAAATGATAACCATCAATTAGATCATCCTCTAGTCTAAAACAGAACAATCAACACATCTTTTTAATAAATAAAAGTTATTTTTTTAACCATAAACAAATCGACATAACAAAGTTCACGAGAAATTACAGCACACAAATGCCTATTTGCAGTTGATATGGGACTTCTCTATTAGTTTTATGTTTTATTCCTTAAGATAACATTTTTTCTCTTACTTTTAACCGTACCTTTGAAATCCTCCGCACCCAAATTTTCCTCTTGATCTTCATCACTTCCTCAATTTCTTTTGGGTAATTTTCTTCCCATTCCCTTTTTCTATTCTCGTACATTGATTTTTTGGTTGCTTTCAAGCATTGAGACTTAGACAATTTCTTCAATGACATTGGTGGTTTTCTTCATCATTGTGCAATTATTCTTTCACGAAGACTTCTTCATAGCCATTTTCTCCCCCCTACTTTGTCTGCGTGTTTCATTATTGTGAGTTTTCTGAACAATGAACACATTAAATAAACGTTCATAGAAAATGTTAAACATACAAAAAAGTTTAAAACCAAAACGTTAAAACCACAAAATCTTGTTACGGTGTCGATAACCCGTTCAACAAAAATTAGCCTACCTGAGTTTTTTCACCTTGGTTGGGGTCATTGGTTTTAAAAAGAAAATGTTATTGGTGAGGGTGCATATGCGGTGTAAATAAGAAAAGAGAATGGGAAAGGTTGGAATTGAAAAGATTGGAAGAGAGAGAGAGGAGTAAATGGTTTACTGATATTTCATTTTTAAAAGATCAAATGCTACGTAAATAAAAAGCACACGAATAATAGAGGTTAAAATTCATGATGCCACATGGATAGCCTAGATAAAGAGGAGCCTTTAAAGTCTTGTATAGCATTTTATAGAGAATGGGAAAGGTTGGAATGAGAAAGATTGGAAGAGAGAGAGAGTTGAAATGAATGGGATAAGTTGGAGTAAATGGTGTACTAACCTTTCATTTCTAAATGACCAAATGCCACGTAAATAAAAAGCACACGAATAATAGAGGTTAAAATTCGTGATATCACGTAGATAACCTAAATAAAGATGAGCCTTTAAAGTCTTGTATAGTATTTTATTGTATATAAAGATAAAGATAAGACCATCATAAACAATTTTGCATGCATTTTTAAATAATATGATAATTTATATAATTGTACTTATAAAATCAATACATGGTTTCAAGTCTATACAAAGTTTAGAGGTACGAAATATAATGTTACGAAAATGTAAATCTGTCACTGAAATAGTCAAATCCGGTTGAACAATATACACGTTTGAAGTGAGATAAATAATAAAGATTGAAAATAAAAATGGCGGTATTCTAACTAACATGTCCCAACTAGTCATCTTCCCCGAATCCCCCTCTCTACCCACGTAAACTATAATCAAACGTCCCCACGCAAAAGTAAACAGAAACACCGCGTCGATCCCAATTTCCTCATTAAATGAACCGCACCAAATTCCTCTCTATATAAACAAAAACAGCACCACCTCAACTTCACATCATCATATTCGCTCTACAAGAAAACAGCATAACAATGGGAGAAACAAAGCAGCCTCACTTAAACGGAGCCTACTACGGTCCCTCAATTCCCCCGCCTTCTAAAACCTACCACCGCCCCGGCCGTGGTGGGGGAAGTTGCGGCATATGCAGCTGCCTTTGCGGGTGCATATTCAACCTCATCTGCCAAATCATCATTACCATCGTCGTCCTCATCGGCCTAGCCGTCCTCATCCTGTGGCTCGTTTTTCGACCCAACGTTGTCAAATTCCACGTCACCGACGCCAACCTAACCCAATTCCAACACACCACCCCAAACAACACCCTCTACTACAACCTCGCTCTCAACATGACTGTCCGTAACCCCAACAGACGCATCGGAATCTACTACGACAGACTCGAAGCTACAGCCGCCTACCAAGGCCACAGATTCGCTTTAACCGACTTAACCCGCTTTTATCAGGGCCATAAAACCACCAATTATTTGAACCCTGTTTTTCAAGGCCAGCAAATTCTTTTGTTTGAAGGGAATCAACTCAGCAGCTATAATGAGGAGAGAACGTCTGGGGTCTATAGTATTGAGGTGAAGCTTTATCTGAGGATCAGGTTGAAGGTTGGTATTTTTAAAATGCCTAGAATGAAGCCTAATATCGAGTGCGATTTGAGGGTTCCGTTGGATTCTAATGGCAGGATATCTGGTACTACTTTTGAGACGACTAGGTGCGATTTCGATTGGCGTTAGATTCATTTCAGGATTATCTTCTTCTTTCATCGATTTTATTTGTTTTACACACACACAGTTTCATACGTTGGTTGCATGGTTATATTGAGCTGTTTTACATTCAGGATTATTGTCAGATTACATTTGTGTAGATGAATAATACCGTTGCTGAGTTGTTTGACTTATATCTTTTGTTATTTTATTATGATGGATTAACATTGCATGACTTTTAAGACAATGGGTTTGAAATTATAATGATAAAGATGGGAATAAATACTGATTCTTCAAAACGTGAATTGAATTAGCTGTTGAATATTAAAAAAAAAAGGTAATCTTAAATCTTTTCATGCATTTCATAAGTAGGTCCATTTAAAAATAATTAGTACGTTAATTTACTAAAACGGGACATCACAAAGTGAATGTATTATTTTATTTTGATGGATTAATTTAATAATAAGTTTAAGTAAATGTGCTTACAAAACTTATGAATGAATACAAAATCACCTATAAAAAATGAATATATTATGTATCCTGTGTGTAGTCTTTATAACCTGCTCTCTACATGGAAGTATTGTTGCTGGTCATGTAAAGACTTGTTTTTACAGCTTTAAATTAGATTATTAGTTAGCACGAGCACTCTAATTTGATGCAATGTGATTCACCTGGTAGAAGGTGTTTTTTTTCTTTTAGAAAATCACAAAACATCCAGTTCTATCATAATTTTTCCAAAAACCGTCAACCTTCAAAAATTGTTTTCAAACTTGATCCACAAATTCAAAAGATTACACAAATCAATCCTAATTTCCCAAGAAGAATCGTTCTACTAGAGGTGGTCATCGCGGTAATTTTTCAAAATCAGTGCTACATCTTTCAGAGGTTAACATTTTTATTTTTTTTGGATAAAAACTTGTTGCAAGAATTGTCTTAACATTAGCCATAATTTTTTTTTTTTATTGAAAAGTTCTTTGCATGTGAAAGGGCTATTTTGTCATTTAAATATGAGGCTCTTTTTTTTTTTTTTGTGGGAACCCCTTTATATAAAATCAGGGAACCATCGTCCCATGGTTAAAAAATCATTTATTTATTTATTATTTGAATATCTTAAATAAGAAAACGAATTATGTATTTACTTAGTCTAATTTACTATCTAGCTTCGTATGATCTTTAACTCATAACCATTAAAGAGGAAAAAATGACCCATGATCTTAGAATTTTTTAAAATTATAGATACTATTTAGCATCTCTTAAGTATGAATGATCAAGTTTAAGTGGGACAAACAAACAACCCTCGAAATGCATAATTGTTTTTTATTGTCCAATGACATTACGAAATTACTCATCCTATAACAAGTTTCCTAATTTGGCACCAGCGCGTAAGGGTGTCAATTTTTGACATAATAACCCGTTTTACTATGATAACCCAATTATGACGCGACATAATTAATTAAAATCGATCAATTTGTTACAATTTAAAAATAGAAATAAAAAACAAAACTACACTGCTCTAATACGGCACGGCTAATGAGAAAACAAGATGGGGTTTTCTATGAGTTTATTCGCATTTTAGGCTAATCACACATAAATTCAATTTAGCCCAAATTTTATCTTGATTAATAATTAGGTGTTGCAAGAACAACTTTCCTAACATTGTTCATAGCATAACTTTAGGTTAATTTGACGTATCCCGTTACAAATCGTCACGTACCGTCAAAACGAACCGAACTCAAGCATCTCCAAGTTTGTGTAACTCCCCGTAATTTTAATTGTTTTTATATTGGAATTAATTAAATTAAAAAGGAAAATAATTCGGCTTAAAATAAATACTAATTAGCGAGACAATGGTTAATATTTATTTATATTGAATATTACTTAGTGAATGAGTAATAAACTGATAAGAAAGCATTATGATTGTCGTGGGTGACAAATAAACCAGTTATGGTAAATTTAATCGGGGAGCGCGTGTCAGTCGTGTCGGGACTTAAATTTATGAGATAAAATATAATTTAATTATGGGTCATTCATATGGTCATTTCGAGTGCGTCAGTGTTCGGAAGGTTCGAAATAGTCAGAAAAGTGTACTCCGGGGGTTTGGATTGGCCCGAGGCATTTTTACGCCAAATTAACACCCCGAAGGGGTATTTTGGTCTTTTAAATTTTTAGAGAAAATAGTCCTATGAATTTTAGAGGTTATGTCATTAGTTATGTTGAGGAGGTCAGGGTTAAAAGTTATAAAAAATACAGAGAGGCCAATACAGGAGGAAGAGAATGGGTTTCAAGGGTTCCCACATCAATTTTTGCACCACCACTGTAAATCGGGAGGAGAGGAAAACAATCCCACCATTATTTTGCAGAAATTCAGACCTACTATTTGAGGCAAGTATTTGTCTTGCTAATTTTGAGCAATATATCATCCATGTTAGTGTATAATGAATAATCTCATGAATATATAAATGTTGGCTTTGATTTAGAAGACTAAAATCATGTTCTTGGGTAGAAATCTTGATGGATATGTTTAATTCATATATGAAACACGAAATTAAGGATTGGAACATTAAAACGTAGAAGAAATCTGAGATATTGTTGCTTTTTTTAAAGAAAAAAATAACCTAGGGTTTTGAAATTTAAATGAAGAATTAATTCGATTTACATGACCCTCCCTGGTGATTTGATGTTTTGATTATATTAGAATTCGCTCATACATGTTAATATAGGGTCTAGTAGGTTTAGTTGGGAGTTTGGGGTTATGTAATGGAGGTTTGGAGTGTTAAGATTGGTGAAAAACGTAAAAAACTGAACGAAGAAGATGAACTGCTACATTTCGAATCAATTTGGACCAGGGGCGAATCGATTCAGCCCTTGGACGAATAAATTCGATTTCCCAGAATTTGGACATTTTCCCTTATTTCAGCCTAAAACTTGTGAATTGTTATCTAGGGCACAAATAGGACACCCTTAAAACATAATGAGGGATATTATGGGATAATTTAGACCTTGATTAGATTGGGACTCAGTCACATGAGGATAATTTAAGGATAAGGATAAATGAACATAATTTGTAATGTAATGAATTCGGGAGAATCAGATCGAGTCACGGGGATTTCGAGGAACCTACGACTTAGACCAGTAGAGTACAGCTGTGTTAACTACTAAAATAAATTAAGGGGTGGTTGAAAACCTTAGAGTAGTGGGGATACTCGAAAATATACGATTAGAAGTAAAATCGTAATTTAAATAATACGTAGGATATTCGGGAGTCATATATACTACGTACGGGACATATATTATGAGTTGAGTGTATACCTATATTGATATTATATATAGGTTGTGTGAATACGTATTGTATGAATTTTCATGTGTGAATCTAGGCTACTTGCTATCACGGGAGGTTCGATGTCATGGACAGTCTTATCCTGATGAGCTCATTGGCGGGATTTTGACTTATATCTCAGAACATAGAGCTTAACGATTGAGAACTAATTATGTGAATGAGAGTGTGATCGGTCATTTGGGTGCATTAGGTGTGTGCGTATCCCAAAGACTTAGGACTATGTCGCCTCCAAATTTTGTGAATTGTGAATGTATGGTTCGATAGTGATTCCGCACCCAAATTACTTTTAATCGTACCTTTCAAATCCTCCGCACCCAAATTTTCTTCTTCTTCTTATTGATCTTCATCACTTCCTCAATTTCTTTTGGGTAATTTTCTTCCCATTCCCCTTTTCTATTCTCGTACATTGATTTTTTGGTTGCTTTCAAGCATTGTGACTTAGACTGTTTCTTCAATGACATTGGTGGTTTTCTTCATCATTGTGCAATTATTCTTTCACGAAGACTTCTTCATAACCATTTTCTCCCCCTACTTTGTCTGCGTGTTTCATTATTGCGAGTTTTCTGAACCATCAACACATTAAATAAACGTTCATAGAAAATGTTAAACATACAAAAAAGTTTAAAACCAAAACCTTAAAACCACAAAATCTTGTTACGGTGTCGGTAACCCGTTCAACAAAAAATAGCCTACCTGAGTTTTTTTACCTTGGTTGGGGTCATTGGTTTTAAGAAGAAAATGTTATTGGTGAGGGTGCATATGCGGTGTAAATAAGAAAAGAGAATGGGAAAGGTTGGAATGGGAAAGATTGGAAGAGAGAGAGTTGAAACGGAAGGGATAAGTTGGAGTAAATGGTGTACTGACCTTTTATTTTTAAAAGACCAAATGCTACGTAAATAAAAAGCACACGAATAATAGAGGTTAAAATTCATGATGCCACGTGGATAGCCTAGATAAACAGGAGCCTTTAAAGTCTTGTATAAAATTTTATAGAGAATGGGAAAGGTTGGAATGGGAAAGATTGGAAAAGAGAGAGAGTTGAAACGGAAGGGATAAATGGAAACGGAAGGGATAAGTTGGAGTAAATGGTGTATTGACCTTTCATTTCTATATGACCAAATGCTACGTAAATAAAAAGAACACGAATAATAGAGGTTAAAATTCATGATGCCACGTTGATAGCCTAGATAAAGAGGAGCCTTTAAAGTCTTGTATAGCATTTTATAGAGAATGGGAAAGGTTGGAATGGGAAAGATTGGAAGAGAGAGAGAGTTGAAACGAAAGGGATAAATGGAAACGGAAGGGATAAGTTGGAGTAAATGGTGTACTGACCGTTCATTTAGTTTTACCAACACATGTTGATTTTAGTAAAATAGAGTTATTAACAACCCTAATAATACTATGGAAAACATTTTTATTCGAGAGCAATGGGGGAAACTCCCAAATACTCCTCCAAATGAAAATATGGAGCAATCAGACAGACCCAAAATGTATCATTCTCGTAAAAAAAATTACCACGTAGTCCCGTCGAAATAAACACATGAGATTGTTTGAAATAAACTCACAAGGTCCATCAAAAACATATATCGTAGAACATTTGAAACTGTCCATCACAACAGAATATGAGCTTCATAAAATTTAAGTATGAAATATGAGATCAATATCCACGATCTCAGGTTGATCAAAGAAATAAAAATGACTAAAAGCGTTTCGTACCCACAATCGATATGTTTCAACTTAGGATTAATACACTAACTATATCTATGAGTGGGAAAATATTGGAGGGGCTCAACGATAAGCCCCCCATTTAATTATTAAATCGGATTACAAATGATTATTGTTGATTAAACTCCATGGTACCACATATGTTTATGCGACTCAGATGTTATTGTACGCGTCCAATATATTGCGCATATTTTTTTATTATTTATGCATCAACTCGAAAGTTATTCTAGTGTAAAGGGTGCATCATATGCTATGGGACATGTGCCATCCAAATTAGGACTTGTGCCACCATAAATTTTTGACATGTCTCATGTAATATGTTAGTACCTTTGAAGCCTGGGAGTATAGTAATACTAGTTGAGGTGTAACCCCATTAGGTATGGTGATAAATGAAAACCCAAGAGCTCTTCAATAAATACAAGTGAACAGATAATATTATATATTATCAACACTAAGATTGAACTCACAAGACTCCCGTGTATAACTCAAATAATAATAAAGGAAACTTAGAAGCAACGCATTCAAAGGAAGAGAGAAGTAAGCACCCTAGATATACCTTGGCAGGTAGCCAACACACCAACAACCTCTTAAAGATCTCTGGTTAGATATTAAAGGGTTTGCAATAAATGACAATTTTGGGTGAGTTAAACCTCTTGTTTGCAATAACTTCTTTATGATATATTATCTTTCTATTAATAATCTCTAGAAAGACCCCCTCTCTGAGAGGTGGTTGAGGCCAAAAAATAGCCCCCCCACGACTCCCGAGATGCCTCAGTCCTACACAATTATGAAAGACATCCCCTCGTACTTTACATCATAAGCATTAAATGCATGATGGGTCCATCAGTTCTGCATCATTAACATTAAATGTCAAGATATGCCTTTTGTCGAACCACTGTACGTTAGAGGACTGTCATAACAAAGGTGTCTCACCAACTGTCTGACAGTCCCAAATACCATGGTGGTTTACTTAATTACAAATTGGATAATGCTTAGCTGGATAATGACATCACCTAAAGTAGATGTGACAATTGCTTGAGGGTTGTTTGGCTCAAAAATCAACATACGATGAAATTCAAGGCTACTCTGAACAAGCTTCCACAGTGAAAGGTCACTCAGTACCAAGTGCATTTAAGATGGTCAAGACAAGCCCCAATGCTTCCTCACTTCTCAATCCTCCAAACCAATTCCCTCTGAAGTTCCCACGACGAGGTCCCTCGATAGAGCATGAAAGCTCTCTCAGGCCCTTCCAGGCCTAGTCTCTCGTGAGTACCGTTTGACCTCACACTAAATACTACAATCATTACATCATTACAATCAATGTTACTTAAAGGTACAATTTAACTAAGTAAGAAAAATAAGAGAAAGTATGAGCTCCCTCGTCCAATCTCCTTATTGGGTTGTCTCACTGCCTTCTTGTAGCTTCCTTCCTTGAGTCTATTCTATTAACTGGGAAGACTTTATAATATTCATAGATTATCTTCAAGACCCCTACATTTTACCCTTTGTGTAGAGATTTGTTCTGATAACAAGAAATGTATACGCAAAAAACTTCTCAATCCGATGAACCGTCTAGTTGTGAGGAAAAAAATTCTTCCATATCTGTCTTCGCTGCAAATTCTATCGTTATCTCTTCTAAAAAATAGTTAAATTCTCCCCGATGTATCTGAACCAATGCTATGAAAAATCTTAGCTAATAGAGAAGGGACATCGTAACTTTTTTTTGTTGTTTACATCCCATCCGTTCTGACTTCTTCACTAGTTGTTGGAATTCTCCCAAAATATCTGAGGATACTGTCAATCACCCGTTCTGACTTTTCAAATGTTAAATTCTCCCCTATGTGCATTATTATGTTCGACCATGTAGTGAACTTGTAGTAAGTGGGCATTTTCATTGGGACTGCCCCTAGTGGATATGAATTCTCCATAATAAAAATTCTTAGTGTTTAGACTTGTAAAATTCTCCCAAAGTTACTGTTGAACTATAAATGATCCCCAGTCTTTTCATTCCGTTCCCCCACTGAGTGAACCTTTAATGAGGGGACCTTATCGTTAGGACTGCCCCTAGTGGAAAGAGTTCTCTTTATTTTTAATTATCTGTTATTTTTCCCCGTTTCAATTTGTTCAAAAAGTAAAAATTCTCCCTGATGTACTTAACCGAGAAGTAACTCCGGTTAGGCTTGTGGCGAGGGGACATTGTGAACCTTTTGAACTGTGCTGCGTGGAGCCCTTCCTCTAAAGTTGAAATTCTCCTCGATTCCTCTTCAACCTGTAATATCTTAATTTGGGTTTCCAGTATGGGAACTATATATGGTTAAAAAAATTCTATGCCAAAAATTAACTTCTCCTGAAATCAACACACCTTTTACAAAACGTCACCTGACTAATGAAGTGCGCCTATCTTTTTAACTGTCAAAGCATGCCTTGAAGTTCCACATGTCCACTTGCAATTGTTTTGACGGCTTGGCACGTGCCTCTTTGGGAAACTCAAACGTTCATTTTATTTTTCAAACGACTAATTCCCAACACTTGGTCATTTTTCATCTTAGTCTCTTTCCTTACCTCCTTACTTACAGAGATTTTAGAGAGAGAAAGTTCTATCCGCCATTATTGCTGAAGGTTTCTTCTATTTCTTCTTCCTTGTCGTCACTGTCTTTTCCACTCATTATTACTCCACCATTTTCATTACTACCTTTCTTCTTTACAAGCCCCCACCATCTCTTATGGATTATTCAAGCTCTCCAGTTGCTCCTGCCGCCAGTGCTCCACCTGCCACCACCACTACCGCTTCTGCTGCTCCTTTGGATGCCACCGCTGTGGTGGTGGCTCACCAGAAACAACTTCCCTTCTATTGCCTTTATCCTATTTTTGAAGAGGGTGATGATTACTCCTCCATATGAAAATTCGTTATTCTCAGTGCTAAGTGTGACTCCTTGACACTTGGAGATGAAGACATCAAAGTTAAAGATTGGGTTTTCTTCCCCCCAGAGGGGACTATGAACTTTCGTTTGGACCGTGGTGACTTCCCCTTCTCCCAGATCAAATTCTGAGGGCCAGGAGGTTCCCCGACCAACTTTTCTATTTAGAACACATACATGCAAAAACACTTATGATGTTTCCTTTACCAAGATTGGTCTCCATTGGGAAAAGTGGTTCGGTAAGTTCACTCTTTCCAAACACAACGTTTCTCTCCAAGTCTTGATCTCTTACTAGAACATTACCACCCATACCTTTATAGCTTCATGGGGTGATTTTACCATCACATTGGTGGAAGTTTGTGAACTATTGGGGCTTAAGCCCACAGTTTTTATACCTTATTTCTAATAAGGCCATGGACGCCAAAGAAGTTGCTGGTCATTCAGAGTTGGATCAAATTTTTCGAAGCTTCACTAAGTCATCCAACAAAGCCACCTTCACTCCTCTCATCAATTACTTCTTTTGATATCCCTCAGAAAAGGAAGGTTCTTCTGCTGCTGGCAAAGGGTAAGGTATATCTGTAGAACTGGCAGTTTACATACTTGTCATTCTTTCTCATTTTGTGCTGTCTGGGAAATTGAATGACCAACCCAGCAGGGACCTCATCAACATATATATTCGTTTATCCAAAGGGTTCAAGCTCCCTCTAGTATCCATGGCCCTGGGGTCCATCTACACCTGGCTAGACATGACCCATCTGGACATGGAACGATCCCTTGGCCGTTACAACCTAGCAAATTTTTTCAACACCATACTTCTCACATGCTTCCTCTTCCCCCTTTTCCCTGCCATAGAAACCAACTCCATCCATCCTCCCTATGGTGAATACATCAAGCCCCGTCGCTTGTACTGTTACCACAAGAAATAGAGCCATAAGGACATACTTCCCATTTTCGACAAGCCTGACAGTTTTGTCACGAGGCCTTACTGTGAAGAAGCTTTCCTCCACACTTGGGATTTTTTCCAATATGGAGCAATAGTGGTCCATCCTACTATGATGGACCTTATTATTGAAAATCCTTCCCTGGCAGTGGTCCTTATATTCTCTCCTGGGTATTTTCTTTCTTACACTAAGTGAGGGTATACTTCGGAGCATTACAACTCCAACCATTCCTACCGTCAATTTGGTTTTGGCCAAGGGGCCCCTCACCCAATTTTTCAACAATCCCACCCCAAGGATACCTTTACTGAGGCATGTTCCTTCTATACCTCTTCCACTTCCTCGTCCATTAAATTAACAATAGATGGGTGAGTTACCACCCCAGTATTACAAGGAAGGGGGATGTGACCTCTATTTGAAATAAAGTTCTGACCGATGTAGCTAGCCAAGATTGTTGAGTTTATTCAAGGCCTCAGTTTTTTCTTTCTCTGCTTCTAAACTGGGCCTTAAGGGAAATTATATACTTGGAATTGAGTTCCCTCTAATAAGCACACCAAAAGATACCCCAAATGAGCTATATCTTCATTACCCCATTATCCTCACTGCCATACCCAAAGCTAAAAAATCTCCCACGCCCAAATAAACCACTATTGTCGAAGGTGCTTCTAGCTAGGAGCCTTCAAAACCTCCCTCCAAGAAAAACAAAACTTTCAAGAGTGGGACTTCTTCAAAATCTAAGTCCCAGTCAAAGTCTCAAACTCCTATAAACGCATTCCCCATTTCCTTTATTCCACCTACCCTATATACAGATCTGAATGGGAAAATAAAAGCCAAGTGCGAGGCTGAGTTAGAACGGGTACAATGCGCGTTTGAACAATACGCTCCCCCCATTCATCCTGCTACTATATTCCTCACCATCATCGTAGATCTAATTGAGGGAGTATCAAGGTGAAGAAAGAGTTCTAGAGTCCCCTCTGTTGCTTGTGGCTCTAGTGCCAGAAAGAAGACTCTGGGTATAAAAACCCAAAGGAAACGTGGTTATGAGGTGTAGGCAACACTTTCTACTTCTCCTTCTCCAGCTCCCGTTGAGGATATTACCCTTGATGACAACCTTGACTCTCAACATGGTCCATCTGAGAGGGATTGTCCATTTCCTTCACCGCCTGCTTTACCAATGGTCATTGTTGATGCAAAAAACTGGACCGAATCCCATTTTTATGATCACAGATAAATAGATGAAAGCAATCCAATCAAGCACATGAGAGACAAAGATTTTTAAAGTGGTTCGGCTATGAATAAAGCCTACGTCCAGTGTTATTTTATTCCCAGGGGTTTACAATAACACCATATGGTGTAGAGAGAGGAAGGATGTGTATCTTGTGTATGGGGTTTCTAGGTTCCCCCGGATCTCTCTTTTTTTTTTTGCTAAGGGGATACATGTATTTATAGTGATGGGAGATAAAGAGATTCATTGTATGTAGACATTTACGTCTACATTCAAAGAATCTAATTGTTGAATTGCATGGTATGCTATGTGTTGTCATCTATTAATACAGTATAAATGTACATTAAGGCTCATTAAATGGGCTGTCATCTTCTTTAATGCACATTAAATGAATAGTTATCCTTTGATCTTTCTGATTGGTATGCCGACCAACTCTCCTCGGGTGCCGACTAACTCTCCTTGGATGTCGAATATTGCCACGTAGGATGACATGTGTCCTTTTCTGATTGGTCCTCGTAGATGGAGAATTTTTGCGTTAACAGAAGCCCCCAATGCTCCATGCTTGATGGTTTACTTGAAAGGATGGAGTATTTATTCTGCAGTGTTGCTCGGTGCTCGTGAAATTCTTGATCTACCTTCTTGATTTTTTCAACATAAAGTGCATTATCTCCTGGACGACATATGATGCAGGCTGATCGATGGTTGCTAATCTTTCTTTTGATGAAATCCGTTTGCTATGTATCACCCCTGGGAATTTGGATGCATCCATGCCATAGTATGCAACTTGTAGCTTGTCATAAACTTCAAGTATGTTGGTTGGTTTGCTAGATGACCAACTACCTCCTGTGTCGAGCAACTGAGTGCTAACTTCACGTGCTTGATTCTTCTGATTTATGATCCTCTGAATACTTTGTTGAGTAACATACTAGCTTTTGAACCCAACTCTTCAATATGATTAGTACCAAGCTAGTGGTGGACTTTGAAACATTTTCATACAACTTCTTCCTCAATGTTGGTCGGGACAGTAGTAATAAAGATCTCAGTGCTGTAGATGATGAATTTGACTTCTGAACTTCAATAGTATGTGCATAATAACTCATGAATATGCCTCCTGAACTTCAATATACCTCCTGAACTTCAATATTCCTCCTGAACTTCTGAATACGCCTCCAGAACTTCAATATACCTCCTGAACTTCAATATCCAAAATAATTCATGAGCAAGAAAAATAACTCCTGAATGATGATTGGTCGGGGCCCCGACCGTGTGAGTTTGTGGAGTTGAATTTGATGCTCGACTGCATGATGTTATAAGAATGTGCCACCAAATGAACAAATATATCTGTAATAGAAGCCCCCAAGTGTGGAATGTGAACTTTGAATGCTTTTTGCTTGATCTTTTTCACATACTCATACTTTGTTTAAATAAAATGTTTCCGACCAACTATAGTTGACATCTTCTTAATTCCGACCAAACAAAGTTGACATTTTTGGGAATAGATTTATTTCCTAACCAACATAAGTTGGCATTTTTAGGAATATATAGTTTTACTTCCCGTAGGAATACATTTACTTCCTAACCAACATAAGTTGGCATTTTTAGGAATACATAGTTTTACTTCCCGTAGGAATACATTTACTTTCTAACCAACATAAGTTGGCATTTTTAGGAATACATTTCCTAACCAATATAAGTTGGCATTTTTAGGAATAATTTTACTTCCCGTAGGAATACATTTACTTCCTAACCAACATAAGTTGGCATTTTTAGGAATACCTAGTTTTACTTCCCGTAGGAATACATTTACTTCCTAACCAACATAAGTTGGCATTTTTAGGAATACCTAGTTTTACTTCCCGTAGGAATACATTTACTTCCTAACCAACATAAGTTGGCATTTTTAGGAATACATAGTTTTACTTCCCGTAGGAATACATTTACTTCCTAACAAACATAAGTTGGCATTTTTAGGAATACATAGTTTTACTTCCCGTAGGAATACATTTACTTCCTAACCAACATAAGTTGGCATTTTTAGGAATACATAGTTTTACTTCCTGTAGGAATACATTTACTTCCTAACCAACATAAGTTGGTATTTTTAGGAATACGTAGTTTTACTTCCCGTAGGAATACATTTACTTCCTAACCAACATAAGTTGGCATTTTTAGGAATACATTTTTGATAATAAATGATAGAGACTTCCTCGGAGCTGACCAACAGATTGTTTGGAATAGAATAAGATATACTAAATGTTGGATCCCTCCTCGGCGCTGACCAACAAATTATTGGGAATATAATATAATAAATGTTGGAGACCTCCTCGGCACTGACCAACAGATTGTTGGGAATAAAATATAATAAATGCTTGAGACCTCCTCGGCGCTGACCAACAGATTGTTGGGAATAAAATATAATAAATGCTGGAGACATCCTTGGAGCTGACCAACAGATTGTTGGGAATAATATATGCTGGAGACCTCCTTAGAGATGAATATATGATTATAAATATTTGTCGAGCTCCATGCTGAAATAAGAATAGAATATTCATCCGAATAGATATAAAGAATAATAATAAAGTTCCTCGTTGATCTGTCGAGGTAGAATTATATAATGCCAAACAAGAATATGATCTTCCAGAACATAAGAATATGGCTGATAACGTTGTCAGGCCTGAATATAAATAAGAATTATCCGACCAACTATCCGTTGGGGGTGAAATACAACGAATGTTGTAATTCTCCTTAAAGCTGAATAAGTATCTTGTCGAGGCACAATTGCATAATGCCGAATAAGAATAATATTTTCCAGAACATAAGAATATGACCGAGAACTTTGCTGGGCCTGTATATAAATAATAATTACCCCGACCAACTATCCCTTGGGGGTGACATATAATAAATGTTATAGTTCTCCTCGGAAGTGAATATGATAATAAGTATCTCACCGAGTTCCATGTTGATATGAATATAGAATATGAATCCCAAGGGATATATAGAATAATTTGTGCTTGAGCTGAAAACTGGGCCTGAAAATAAATAAGAATTGCCCCGACCAACTATCCGTTGGGGGTGAAATATAATAACTGTTGTAGCTTTTCCTAGGAGCTGAATATATATAGAGAGAAGACATTTTTCGAGCTCCATGCTGAGATAAATATAAAATATGAATCCGAACGGATATAGAATAATTTGTGCTTGAGCCGATATCTCCGAGTGAAATGATAATAGTTTCCAGATTGTTTCCGAGCATTCGTCGGCGTTGAATCGTGTACCTGTAAAAATTAATAATTTGCTCTACCATATGTGTAGGCTGAATTGATTAGTCATGAGAATAATTTACTCATCCAATCAATATATGATATGTATATGCTTGAGAAATAAAAATATTAATTTCAAAAAATGAAATAATATATGTTGGCTGATATGTCGAGTTAAAACTTCCTGATGTCGAGCAATAATAGTTTCCAGAGGTTTAAGATTGTGGCTGAGCTTTCGTCGGGACTTAATATCGTCACTATGAAATCTTAATAAGCTACTCGAGCACCTGTCGAGACTAGATCAAATAATTATTGTCATGAGAATAATTATTCAGCCAAACAATATGTGATGTGTATCAGCATAAGGCAATAAAAATTTTAAAATATGAAATAATATGTTTTATGCCAAATGTGTGTGAGATGGACAAATTATTATTAGATATGCGCCATAAATAAGACGTAGAGTTTTTTGTAAAGTTATTTAATCTCCAACAACTAATCAGGTATAAGTTGCTGTTTGAAAATTATTTATCACTTGGTTTTAAAAATATTTTTGGGGTGATCACAAGTTAAAAAGGACTCAAGCCCCCTGTTTGTCCCCAAGCTGAACTTGTGTTTAAAGAAATATCTGGGGTGCTTCGCATTTTTTAATACCCCAAGATTCTACTGCTGCCGACAAACGACATGGATGTTGCCGACCAACATTTAAGGATATCTCAAGTTATAGAATATATGGTGTTGACCAAGAAGCAAATGGTCCTCGACCAGCTGAGAAATTTTGCCGATCAACAAAAATGGTGTATTGACAGCACCGAACAATATTAGATGTCACCGACCAAAAAGTGGATGGTTGGATAGTTGCTGACCAGTAAATTGAACCCTCCAAACAAGATTGAGATGTCACTGATCAAGAAATAGATGATCGTCGACCTGCAATTGGTTCCACCGAGCTACAATATGGGGCTCCGACCAATAATAAGATACCTCGTAGTTGGATAAAATTATTTCAACGTTGCTGATGGATCTTCAAATCTTTTCTCCGACAAACAAAAATGGTCTGGTTAACCTTCTCTTTTATAAAATATGGCCCAAGATGATGCCGACCAACAATATAGATGGCTGACAAGAATATCTCGAATCCTTAGATCAAAAAAATAACATTCGATGTAAAATTTAAGCATTAAGAATGTTAATTAAATGAATAATTATCTAATCCACTATATCGTGTGATTCCGATAAAGAAACCCCGTGATGTGATGAATGAGGGGCCAACATATCACATTTGTGCCCAGAGTCTTGATATGGTCATGATTTGTTTTACTGATCCTCTTTTATAAGAGGTGGGTGATGATTTTTCAGGTAGGAGAAAATTATTTTTTATATTGATCCTCTCCTATTTCTTATTTGGAGATATAAAAATATGTTGAATGATCGAAGTTATTACCAAATTTATATAAAAAAATCAATCAATTTGACCTTTTTGACATAGATGGAAGATGAACCAAATTAAGTATATAGTTCATAAAAATGAATGCAAAGAGACTCAAACTTGAAGAGAGAGAAAGTAGATCTGGGTCATGATTTCCATGAGAAAACTTTTTATTGTCTTTAACCTTTTCCCATTCTCTGATTAAAAATGTAATGGGAATTTGAATAGTCATAAAAGATCTTTCAAAAATTATTTCAAAATCAACAATGAAAATTATCAAATCTTATCATCGTCGTATATATTGGTATATGTAATCATTTAAAATATTGATTTCATGAGATAAAATTTTAACTTGAGAATCAAGCCAAAAGTTTTGATTTATGAAATCCACCTTTTCACAGATTTCTCGACAAGAATTAATTTAACAGTTATGATTTTGAAATCATGATATGCAATTTTTGCAGATTTCATAAATAAAAATTGGACAACTAATTTACGTATATAAACATAAAAATCATGATTGAATCAACAGATGTATGTATAACTTATTATACGTAGAGAAAATAAATACTTAGCTTTTGATGGAGAACAATGCTTGTAACATGTTCCCACAGACGGCGCCGATCTGTTGATGCAAAAAACTGGACCGAATCCCATTTTTATGATCACAGATAAATAGATGAAAGAAATCCAATCAAGCACATGAGAGACACAGATTTTTAAAGTGGTTCGGCTATCAATAAAGCCTATGTCCACTGTTATTTTATTCCCAGGGGTTTACAATAACACCATAGGGTGTAGAGAGAGAAAGGATGTGTATCTTGTGTATGGGGGTTCTAGGTTCCCCCGGATCTCTCTTTTTTTTGGCTCAGGGGATACATGTATTTATAGTGATGGGAGATAAAGAGATTCATTGTATGTAGACATTTATGCCTACATTCAATGAATCTAATTGTTGAATTGCTTGGTATGCTATGTGTTGTCATCTATTAACACAGTATAAATGTACATTAAGGCTCATTAAATGCGCTGCCATCTTCATTAATGCACATTAAATGCATAGTTATCCTTTGATCTTCCTGGTTGGTATGTCGACCAACTCTCCTCGAGTGCCGACTAACTCTCCTTGGATGTCGAATATTGCCACGTAGGATGACATGTGTCCTTTTCTGATTGGTCCTCGTCGATGGAGAATTTTTGCTTTAACAGTCATGTCATCCCACTCTTCTCCTGAGTAATAGGTATGTTTTCCCACACTTAACCATTTCAAGCTTAGTGAAGTGTATTTTCTAACACTTAGCTAAAATTTTTTTTGTTTGTACAAGTGATTGAAAGAGAAAGACCTTTTCCTCCTATGAGCCCCTTTGTGGGAGGATGCTTCAGGAACACTTCAGCCGATGCATCTTCTCCCCGTTCTCCCATGTATGGGCAGGCCTATTCTCATCGATATGCCTGCAAACGTGTAGAGGATATTACCAGGAGGGTTGCTACCTATGGGGAATCCATTGGAGCTTCTCCTCAGCTAGAGGAAACTCCTATGGCTTCTTCTGTGTTATTTTCTGTTCTTATGGTTCCTCTATACATTGTTCCAGTCTTTTCCATCCCTCCAGAGGTAAAAACTTAATTCACTTAGCTATCTTTTACCCCAATTTGGTTGTGTACTTAGTATTTTCTTTGGCCTTTGGTTTGTAACTTCTCTTGAACTAGCCACCTCTCTCGCTGGTTCAATTCTTCAATTTTCTCTACTGAGGCCTGTAATTGTGTTGTCTCTATTCATCCATATTATTGAGGTGAGATCTCTCCTTTTACTTTTTTTTCATTTCTATTGTGTGTTGCTTATGCCCAACACTTTGTTATTATATACAACTTTCTCTAGGTTTAACCCCTCCATCTCCCTTTACGACCCCTCATACTCCTCAGGGCATCATTGGATCTTCTCGCCCATGGGTTCATTTAGCCCATATGAGGGTTGATGCCCGTTAGGATTACAAATAGTTCTTTCTGATCCCACATGTATCATAGCTATTGTGCCCTATTTTGAGGAAGGTGCGTCACCAAGGATTGAGGTTCCTCTGGCTGAACACTCCTCTGAAGCTTAGAGGGATGCTGATTTTTCTCTTGCAGTTTCTACTGTTCTAGTTATTTCTCTAGACACCGTTACTGCTTTAGGCATCCCTGAGGTATTTTTGCTATTTTCTCCCTCTTTTTTGCATAAGTCTTTTTGTTATGCCCCCAAGGTAATTTTAATAATGAAAAAACACTTGTTAGAAAAAAATTCTCAAACTCCACCTATAACCGTGACTTAACAATGAATACACATTTCTTAAGCTTGCTTATAAACTCCACCTATAACAGTGACTTAATAATGAAAATTACCTGTTAATATTTTTCATCAACTCCACCTATAACGGTGACTTAACAATGAAAACTTCTTGTTAATATTTTTCATAAACTCTACCTATAACACTGACTTTAAAATGAAAACCACTTGTTATGATTTTTCATAAACTCCACCTACAACGGTGACTTAACAATAAAAACCACTTATTAAGATTTTTCATAAACTCCACCTATAACGGTGACTTAACAATGAAAATCACTTGTTAAGATTTATCATAAACACCACCTATAACGGTGACTTAACAATGAAAAAACACTTGTTAATATTTTTCCTCAACTCATTATTTTTTAATGCTTTGTAGGTTTTAAGGGAGCATACACTACACCAAATCCTGCGAATGATCACGGCCAGTTGGTCACGGCCCAATTCCACAACCCGCTGGTCACGGACATGGGCGGTGACCATCTAAATTTTTTGCGTGACGATATTCATTACCACCCTGAGTCATGGATGCTCTGGAAGTGGTCACGGACCAAATCCCTGACCACTGTGGGTCAAAAACTTAGATCGTGACTAGGTCATGACCATCTTGGCACCAAATATGCACCAAATTTTCCTTCAAACTTGGTCGCGAATGGGTCATAAACTTGGACCGTGACCATAGGCATGACGAAGGAGAAAACATACACATATGGGGTCACGGATGGGGGCTGTGACCATTTCTTATTGTGGGTCACGGCTGTGGGCCGTGACCATCCTTCAATTCAAGGTCTGATATTGGCCACACATGGGGCCACGACTATATTTCGTGACCATTGGTCATTCACGTAGCAACAACAAGGAGGTTATGGGGTGTAATGCTGGGTCACGGCTGATGGCAATGACCTTGTAATTCCTAAAAAAAAGAGAAGAGGCGCTTAATTTTCATTTCCATTTGTCCCTTTTCATTTTCATTTGCCCGCTTCTCTCTCTCTCGTCAAAGACGAAGCTATGGATTCTCTCTCTTGTCAAACACTAATGGCTTTTCTCTCTCTCTCTGCTGTCGACCCCTGCTACCGCCGACGACGCCACCTCCTGCAGGCCGACCCCTACTGCCACCGATGAGTATACCTTACTTTAATTTCTGTTTTGATTTGTTTGATGAGATACATATATGTGAATGAGGTTTATTGGTTTTTTTATTTCAATTTCATGAGATACAATCATACAGATTTGTTTTCATTTTTGTTTGATGAGATACATATACTTTAATTTCTATTTTTGGTTTTTTATGTATTGCCCTACTGTATTTAATATTTGGGGTGCCTAATTTCAAAATGATTTATGCTCAAAAAGATTGATAGGTATTGAGAACATAAATCGTATTTGGTATTATTGTGTTCAAAACGATTTAGACAAATCTAACAATACGATTGTGAACAACTTGGATCAATTGTTACATGTTGATTTGGTGCCCTAATTTGAATTCAACGATAAATGTAAAATTATTGCCATAATTTGTTTATTTATATTAGTTTTTTTATAATTTAGCAGGTGTTTAATTTTTTTTTTATAGTTGGAAACTACTACTTATAATTGTGTTTTTTATAATATGGCAGGTGTATACTAGAGTCAATTATACTTTTGAAAAAAAAATGATTTTAATGCTCTGTTTCAGCAATATGTGCGTAAATATTTCATTCCTATTTGGCACTTACTGTTCAGGTTCGTAAAAATCAGATTAGTGATTTTTTTTCTTTTGAGTTGTTGTAGTCAAATCTAACTCAATACACTCTTGCCCTTGGTTCTAATTTTTTTTCGGATGTGGATTCATGTTTGATGTTTTTGAATAGTGGATACTTTAAATACGATCTCTTATTATCTATTGTATCGCCTAAGTGAAAAATAATCCAATAACATGTCATGTTGAAATTGGTAATTTGCATTGAGTCCTTTATGTATTCAGTGTCATTCTTATATGATATTAGCTATTTACAATTTTTGAGGCTAAAAGGTTTCAACTATATTATGGGTAATTGCCAACAAGAATTGCAATGTACTTAAACACGAGCTTTAATTTTTAGACAAAGTGGCTGATTTGAATTGCCCTAGATTTTTTTCTTAATTAAAACCATGAAGAAGTTTATTCTCAACTTTACATCACTGATCATGTTAGACATAAACACGGGGATTTGAAATTTCATGTTGTAAAGCTATAAAAATGATGAATTCTCTCACAACCCTGACAATTCATAGAAAGCTTCATGATGCATCGTTTCATATGTGCGGGTGTTTCCTCCATCGTCTCCATCATCTTCTGCATGCTAACTATCCCGGTAAGCAAATTTCCCCCATCTTTCTGCTTGTTTCTATTCACGTGATTAAGATTAAGTATATGTAAGGGGCCGATGTTGGATTAATATTGCCTAGTGAAATATCTTCAAATCTGTTTGAATGAATCTGTACTTCAATGAGGTATATCGTCACTAAGGGGACTCAAACTCAGACAAATGTAAGTTTTTTGGATGTGATTATAAATACGTGTTCATAAATATAAATGTGTTCATAATATATCTTCACTTGTACCAAAAAAGTGAGGACCACTTTTCATTTTTGAAATTCCTTTTATTTGGCTGTGCTAATAAATATATATAATCATATCAATAATGGTATTAAAATGAGGAAAAATATAGAAGCTAGAAGTGATGGAATTTTTTGGATGGTCTTAATCTTTTGCAAGATCACTTTTGGTGACTTAGTGAAATTTTTCGTTTTCATAGATCTTTTCCCGACAAAGCAAAAAAATTGACCTCCCTATGAGAGCAACTTTGGTATAATGTTTTTTGTTAGTAGGTAAACAATAATGAAATATCTAAAATAATTTTGGCACTCTTGTTCCCATTTTTTATCTGTTGAAACTAAAGTAGATTATGGGTGAATGTTGAATGATTTTTAAGGTTTACTAATAACTCTTACAAATGAGCTAAAGTTTAGACCATGCCCAGTTGTCTTTGCTTCCTTTTCTGGGGGGCCAAAAGTGTGTATGTACAAGGTTCTTTGGGTAATTGTATTAGATAACTTGTATGAGAATTTGCTTAATGGTGAATTTAACTTTCCTTTCGCTTCCATTATGAGTTCAGATAGATCAGTTATAATAATTGTGTCTCTTTTGGTTGCCGATAATTAAGGGAAACTGTGAAAAACATTTCAATCTAGTATGCTTTATTCAACTTATATGTATGTGTGTTTCAATAACATTTGCAGTTTTCACCATACCTACCCCTGTGAAAAACATTTCAATTTAGTATGCTTTATTCCAACATTTTCAGTTTTCAATTTGTATGTATTTCTGTAAATCTAAGACATATTATGGGCAACTAATAATCCTTCAGGGGTTTTGTGAGGTACTTTCTTTAATTTTACATACCAATTCTTCATTACACATTGTCTACAAATTGCAGATCTAAACAATTGCATACCAGTTCTTCATTACATATCAGGTACTCTTTACTTTAACTAAAGTAGTTATATAATTGATATGCATTATCTATTAAATCTTTTAGATGATAGAAGGAGTACGGGATAATTATTAGTTTTGTTTGGTTTGGCTGTTGGATAATTATTAGTGGTTGACTTTTGTTTGATAGTATGTTTGAAGGAGTACGAGATAATTACGAGTTTGATTATTGGATAATATGTTGAAAATATTTTAGACTCCCGGGTTGAGAATACGATGATAATTTGAAAATGTCTAGACTTAGGCTTAAAAATACGGCATTAGAGGGTGAAACCCCGAAACAGCCCCCCAACGATGCAGTGAGAGGTACCAACACCTCGCACAGGATCAATATAACTCGTAGGAACTGATCATACTATCACGGGACTCCCGATTTGAGAATATGATGATAATTTAAAAATATGAAGACTTAGGATTAAAAAATAGCATTAGGGGGAAAAACCCAAAACAACCTCTGAACGGCCTCATGAGAGGCACCAATGCCTTGTACGGACTGAGTGCGTAATCACGGGACTCTCGGTTTGATAATACAATGATAATTTGAAAATATCTAGACTTAGGCTTAAAAACATGCGGTTAAAGGGCAAAAATGTGAAACAGCACCCGAATGGCCCCATTAGAGGCACCAACACAATGCATGGGACAAATGTAACTCGTAGGAACTGAGCGTGCGATCATGGGACCCCCGATTTGAGAATACGATGATAATTTAAAAATATCTAGACTTAGGCTTAAAAAATGGCATTAGAGGGCGAAACCCATAAAAAAACCCTGAACGGTCCAGTGAGAGGCACCAACACCTCGCACGGGACCAATGTAACTCGTAGGAACTAACCATGCAATCACGGGACTCCCGGTTTGACAATATGATGATAATTTGAAAATATCATAACTTAAGCTTAAAAATAGCATTAGAGGGTGAAACCCCGAAACAACCCCGGAACGGTCCCATGAGAGGCATCAACACTTCGCACGGGACCAATGTAATCGTAGTAATTGACCGCATGATCATGGGATACCCTGTTTGAGAATACAACGATAATTTAAAAATATATAAGCCTGGTCTTAAAAAATGGTATTAGATGGGCGTAACCCTGAAATAACCCCCCAACGGTCCCGTGAGAGGCACCAACACCTCGCACGGGACCAATGTAACTCGTAGGGATTGACCATGCAATCACGGGACTCTCTATTTGAGAATATGACGATAATTTGAAAATATCTAGACCTAGACTTAAAAATGGCATTAGAGGGTGAAACCCAAAAAAACCTCCGAACGGTCCCGTGAGAGGCACCAACACCTCATATAGGACCAACATAACTCGTAGGAACTGACATCGCAGTCACGAGACTCCTTATTTGAGAATACGGTGATTACTTGAAAATATCTAGACTTAGGCTTAAAAAATGGCGTCAGAGGGCGAAACCAAAAAATAGCCCTCCGAACGGTCACGTGAGAGGCACTAACACCTCGCACGGGTCGAATGTAACTTGTAGGACCTACCGCGTGATCACGGGACCCCCGGTTTGAGAATACGATGATAATTTCAAAATATATAGACTTAGGCTTAAAAAATGGCATTAGAAGGCGAAATCCCGAAACAACCCCCGAACAGACCCAGGAGACGCACGACCACCTCGTACGGGACCAATGTAACTCGTAAGGACTGATTGCGTGATCACGAGACTTACGGTTTGAGAATACGATGATAATTGGAAAATATCTAGACTTAGGCTTAAAAAATGGCTTTAGAGGGCGAAACCCCAAAATAACCCCCAAATAGTCCCGTGAAAGGCACCAACACCTCACACGGGACCAATGTAAATAGTAGGAATTGACCGTACGATTACGGGATCCTAGCTTCAAATATGACGGAAATTTGAAAATATTTAGAATTACGCATAAAAAATGGCGTTAGAGGGCAAAACTCGGAAACAGCTCCCAAACGGCCCCGTTAAAGGCACCAACACAACACACGAGACCAATGTAATTCCTAGGAACTGATTGCGCGATCACGGGTCCTCGATTTAAGAATACGACAATAATTTGGAAATATCTAAACATAGGCTTAAAAAATGGCATTAGAGGGCAAAACCTCGAAACAACCCCTGAATCGTCCTGTGAGGTGCACCAACACCTCGCACGGGACCAATGTAACTATTAGGAACTGACCGCTCAATTACGGAACCCCTCTTTGAGAATACGATGATAATTTGAAAATATATAGACTTAGGCTTAAAAAATGGCATTAGAGGGCGAAACCTCAAAATAACCCTCGAACGGTCCCGTGAGAGGTACAAACACCTCGCACAGGACCAATGTAACTCGTACGATCTGATCACAGGACCCCCAATTTGAGAGTAAGAGGATAATTTGCATATATCACGACTTGGGTTTAAAAAATGGCATTAGAGGGAGAAATCCCGAAAGATCCCCGAATGGTCCCGTTAGAGGCAGCAACACCTCGCACGGTACCAATGTAACCCATAGGGACTGACGATGCAATTACGAGACTCCCGGTTTGAAAATACGATAATAATTTGAAATTATCTAGACTTATGCTGAAAAAATGGCACTAGAGGGCGAAATACCAAATGACCCCATGAGAGGCACCAATACATCCCACGGGACCAATGTAACTCATAGGAACTGGCCTCGCGATCACTCGACCCCCGCTTTTAGAATATGATGATAATTTGAAAATATATAGAATTAGACTTAAAAATGGCATTAGAGGGTGAAACCCCGAAATAACCCCCGAATAGTCTCGTGAGAGGCACCAACAGCTCGCACGGGACCAATGTAACTCATAGTAACTGACCACGTAATAATGGGACCTCCGGTTTGAGAGTATACTACATCAAATCTGCCAAATTGTCACGGTCATTGACCTTGACAAGTTCAACTTGTCAAGGTCAATGACCGTGACAATTCTGGCGAGATAACTTTTTTTGTCACGTACTTGTCACGGTCATTGATCGTGATAAGGGCGTTAGAATTGTCACGGTCGTGTCACGGTCCTTGACCGTGACAACTTTTGTCATGGTTAAGGACCGTGACAAATCGGTGACATTTTATAAAAAATTATCACGGTCAATGACCGTGAGAATTCTGGGCAGAATTGAAAAACAATCTGCTGGACAGTATGGCCACTGCCCCTACCTAGTAGTATATTTGTACCTGTTATACCAATGTTGTACCTGTTCAAACATCATATATCCAAATAAAATAGAGATAATGCAAATATACATTCAAAATAGAGAGAATATGCATCACCATATAATCCAAATATAATTCAAATGTAACAACTTAAAACAATTCGATTCAACCTTAAAACAATTCAATTTAAACTTAAAACAATGTCACTAATTATCAGGGGTATGCTTAACTCCGAGGAGGTGAGTAGGTCACACGATATACGAATTAACACACCCACTAATATACATCGTGAAGCATTGTTCGCCCAACCACAATGGGGAGTTCTCCTTCCCGGGCATCACATGCATGATGAGCACCCTGGACTCTATGTCTTGAATCTCATGTCCATGAACTAGTGCACCCTGGACGATATTCGGGTCCCTCAACCCCTTCCCTATCCGCTGGCCATCAAATATTTCCATTATAAACACGCTCGGCCAACCAAGTGTCGATATCGATCTGTTGAAGGGATCCAAATAGGGAAGTTGATCATCAAAGTCCACACGTGTCGGTGATGAAGTAGCGAGGTCCACATCCTCGTCCCCATCCTCGCACACATCCTCCTCTTTCACCTCCTACCGGACCGCCTTCTCGTTCCCTTTACCCTTACGATTTTCTCCCAACCAATTCTTCACAAATGAGAACATATCCTGGATCGTCACCTCCAAACGGGACAGCTTTGCGTCATGTGAAGCCACCATTCCAGCTAACCCGGTGTCGTTCGTCTCCAATTCGATGATCCTAGATTTGGCCACCCGTGAGCTCACCCCCCTTGTCCTCCCCTCGCGATCAGAGCCAAGCACTTGGTTGAGTGCATCTGTAGACAAAGATGCCTTGTCGGAATCAGACTGTGACTCATTCACTTCCTTAAGCTTTGCCTGAAATGACAAAAAGCACATGATTAGTAAAATAAGTAAATTAAAAAATTATAACTTAATTAACAAAAAGTAAACTGTCGGATTACTTACAATCGTGGCCACGACGCTTGGGGACACCTCCTTGTCCTTACCCTTCTTCATCCAAAAAGTCACATAAGTATCGAGCCTATGTGGCCTACCCCCAGGGCCACTCCCTGTCCCCTGAAATAAAATAATTTAAAATTAGTATCGGCCCCGCAAAGTAAAATAATGTAGAATAATATATTTTATGTAGTTATAGAAAGATTAAATCTTACCATCATCCTATCCTCCACCTCGGCGTAAGACGTCCGGCCGGAGTAGTGCATGTCCATATTTTTTGCCCGATTTTCCCTTCCCGATTGGCGAGATGCCAATGGTCGCTCCCCGATCTCATTGTCAATGAACCTTTGCCATTGTGCCAATAAGATCGTCTCCTTCGGTGGGATGGATTCACGCCTTTGGATAATGGACTCTTGTGTCTTCCCAAAGTACCGGGTTTGCATATTTTTCTTCCACGTCTTGTGTTGCTCCCTTAACTACTCCAAGACGGAATCGTGTAGCTTTGGATCCAGGTTGAATTGTTCCTGTAGAACAAATACAATGTTAGTTGCAAATAAATATAAATATAAATATTAATATAAATATAAGATGAAATTGAAATTAAAATTGAAATATTAATATAAATATAAATATAAAAACATTACATGTAGTGTCACCCAAACAGCTAACTTGAGCTCATATGGCACCTCCTTCCAACTAATGTACCCTGGGCCAATGATCGTCTTTACTAGCTTGAGGGATATCGCTAATAGCCCCGACTTGTTCTCGATGGGCACCCCCAATTTGCCATATTTTGGGAGACTAGGGGCCGAGGAGCCCTCGTCGCCTCCGTTACCACCGAGCCTAGATGACATCATCATAACCAACATCATCATCCTCGCCTTAATACCTGAGGGAGACATTTGCTATAAAAAAATATTATTAGTACATATCAAAATGAATTAAAAGAAGACATGCAAATACGTACAATTACTACAAATGAGAATGAATTGTTACTATTAAATACCTCAATTCTGAATTCCAAAACAACAACATCTAGCTCATAATATGTAAAAGAGTGAAACATCCCCACCCCCACCCCTACTGCCCACACATACGCACACTACACAAGAGTGAAAATGATAAAGTTCAAATCAATTAAAAGCATTAAAAATGGATGTTTCGGTACAAATTGGAATATTTATTACAAATTGAAAAATTGTTTGAAATTTGGGTTATCATAAAAAATGAATTGATATTCGGTAGTAGTAGCAAAGGCATCCACACTACTATTTAGACGATTTGGCTCGTGTTGGACAATTGACCACAGCTCGTTGTTGATATACTCCGAGTAAAACACTTGGTTAACCTTTTGAAATTCATAAACAAACGGCTCATTGCTCACATGGTCGTTGCTCTTCAACTTGGACAAGTCAGACGTGATTAAATTGGTAACATGAACAACTTTACATGCATTTTTATCCTCAACTCTTACCCATTCACAGTAAAATACAACCTCTTTGAAGCTTATATAATCCAAATCAAATATATTTCGGATTACACCATAGTAAGTCATTTCAGCTTCAACGTGGTTTTTATCTTTTGCGCTCGCTCGAAAGAAAGTAAGAGCCTTGCATGAAATGCCCAAGTTATGTACATTTGTAATTTCCTCGTACATTTTAGCACCAAAAATGTAACTGTTCAATCTATACTTTTTGTACTCTTATGCCACGAACAAGGGTCCAGTGGCTAAATGAGCAAGCCTTGATGTCGCATCACCTGTCTTTAAGAGCTGAGAATATAGATAAATTAATTATATTAGTGGTAAAATTTTAGTGTAATGTAACGTTATATAACGACCATTTTCATTATAATTATCTCTTGTGTCAACCACAACCTAAATTCGATGTCTGATTGTACCATTGTTTTTCGTCTTTTATTATTCTCACAGGCTTCATATTTTCTGCATATTACAAAATTAATCATGTATTAAATAATCTAAAATAATGTTTAAAATTATAATAATCGAATCTTACTTTTTCCATTCTTCGACATCTTCATGTGTGTCAAATAGATAACGAGCTACTTGTTCATGTTATAAACTCGTTAATTTCACTCGTTTCCCATCACATGATCACCATCATCGACGAACTCATCAGTGTCATCAACGCTAGTCGAGTCAGGCATATATTCCCGAGTATATATTGATGACTCCACAGTGATGTTTTCCTCTCAAATTGATCCTGCAATGTATCGCGTATTCTTGATGTAATCTTTAAAAACTTTCATCAATCTTTCAAACCGATACATCCACCGATATCTAACCGGACCACAAAGGAGTGCCTCGTCGCATAGGTGTACCAACAAATGAACACTTATGTCAAAGAATGATGGGGGAAAGTACTTCTTCAATACACAAATCGCTTCAGTCACCGCCAATTTTACGGCCACTATGTGTTCTCGATTGACTACCTTCTCACACAAGAGTGAGAAGGTAATACTAATTTGCATAATAGCCCTCCGCAAATCCTTGTGCTCGGAGAAACAATTCTTAAACAATAGAGGAACTAATTGCATGATCACATGCCAACCCTGGGGCTTACACTTATGTAAATCATGAGTAGCATAATTCACAATCCTTTCCAAGTTGGATGAAAAAGTAGATGGGCCCTTCAAATTATATATTGTGTCTAAAAGCACATTCCTTTCCCCACTTGTCAAAGTAAACGCACCAGAGGGAATTATTGTCCTTCCCCTACTATCTTCTTTCAACCATAGTTGTGTCTTAAGTTTCAACGATTTAAGGTCTTTTCATGCATTTTCTCCATCCTTAGAATGACTCCCCCCAAGATAAGTTCCCATAATATGTTCAGCAAAGTTCTTCTCAGCATGCATCACATCTAATACATGGCGCACGGGTTTATTTTTCCAATAAGGCAAGTGAAATAAAATTAACCTCCTAGACCATGCCTTTCTTGTCTCAGTTTCATTCCCAGTTGGGGTCTTCTTATGCTTGACGTTCTTAAATTTTGGATTCTTACTTGGCATATTAGGGCCACATTAAGAAGATTTACTTTCAATTTCTGAACTCGAAAGTTGTCTCGGCGGAAGCCTATGTTCAACCCCGCCCAATAAAAAATTGGAACCATTCTCAGTGCTAAAACTATAATCCGGGGGTAAAAACCTCTTATGGCAATGGTATACATTTCTTGAGCTAAAGGATAGACGAAGAGATTCAGTCTCCTTTCCACAAATCAGACACCCCAAATAACCATGTACTACACAACCGGATAATGCCTCGTAAGCTGGAAAATCATGAATTGCCCACATCGACATAGCTTTCAGCCTAAACTCTTCTTTTCTAAAAGAGTAAAATGATTGCACACCCTCTTCCCATAACTCATTTAATTCTTCTACCAAAGGAGCCAGGTAGACGTCCGTGTCATCACTTGGTGCCTTTGGCCCAGGTATCAACAAAGCCATCATCGAAAATTCAAGTCTCATACACTGTGAAGGAGGGAGGTTGAGTGGGGCTAGGATCACTGGCCATACACTCTGATTGGTGCTTAAATTTCCAAATGGATTGAAACCATCTATTGATATATCCAAATGAATGTTGCATTATTATCGAGAAAATTCGGGATACTCATAATTCGTCCTCCTTCAGGCAGTAGAATCAATAGGATGACGCATGATATTTCAATACTTTTTGAGGCACTTTTGATTATGCCTTCCTTACTAGTAGATTGGACTTATCTAGGTTCATCGCATACCGGACAACGATCGATATTTTCATACTCCTTTCGGTATAATATGCAGTCCTACACACAAGCATGAATCGATTTATACTTCATTCCCAAACCTTTCAAACTATTCTTCATTACTTGATAGCTTTTTGGAAGTGTATTCTCCTTGGGTAATAAGCCCTTCACCCATTTCATAATTCTTGTCACGCTATTACCAGATAAACCGTACTGCATCTTCAAACTGTGCAAACCAACCATGGGATGTAAAGTTGTTTGATCTTTCTCATAGCCAAAGTATAACGGTTGGGTCGCCTTAAATTTTAAACTTTGGTATTCATCGTCAAGTTTTATCATGATATCTTCACAAGCACTTGAACCTTCTACATCATCAGTAACCTCATTCTCCTCTACTTCATAACCTCCATACACATCATCAACTAAATCCTCTATCATATTATGTTCTACGTCATCCCCTTCTACATCAATCCTACTTGTTGATGGTTATTGTGAAGGTTGGTTGGGTACAAAAGGAACTTTCAATTCACCGTGAAAAGTCCAAAATCGATAACTATCTTGCATACCTGATCTTAACAAATATAGTTCAAATATTTTCCAATCAAACACCTTACCATTCTTACACCTAGCACACAGACACGAAAACTCTTCATCATTATGACATCCCTTTGCATATTTCACAAATTCATTAGCACCTCTGCGAAACACATCCCCCATTCTATTTGTCTCACCCATCCACTCTTTGTATTTCAGATATCCCATCACAGCTACCACACTAATCACCTATTAAAGGTACGGAGCATATATTCATGGATAAGTATAAAGAAAACTTAGATTTATAATATGCTTCATTTAATTATGTCTTATTTATATTCAAATTCAATTTATAATAGAAATTTCTATTTCCTGCATATCCTCTAAAGGGTGAGTTGTCTTATCCCATTCAAGACCGCATTTTTCTGTAATATACTTAACAGATCATGCATATTGTTACAATTTGGAAATAATTTGGCATCATATCCCCGTAGTTCTCCAAGTACACGACATAGATTGGCAAGTGTGAGTGTTATTTCAATTGATCAATTGAAATAACAGTCACACTTGTCAATCGAGTATGTACCAAGAGAACATTAGGATACGACTACAAAACTTCCTCCAAAAGTAACAAATTTAAGCCACTAAGAATATTATACAGAAATTATGCAGTCCTAAACTGTCCAAATGGGACAATTCGAGAGATCTCATTACAGGGGTAATGACTCTCGAACGGGTCTAAGGGCTATTAAATGCGTATGCATAAGAACTAGAAGGCTAGTATCTATGCTCACTATATGTAATTTCAAGTACGTTTCATTTAATTATCATACTATATATATATATCGTTCGATATACAAAGTAATTTTCAAAAAAAGTTGAAAAATTCCACCCCCATATGGACAATAATCCAGTGGTCATGCCACTTTTAAAATTAACCAACCCAACATCGATCCACTATAATCTAACAGTAATGTCAACAGCAAATGTGTATCCCGTACTCCTTCTAATTCATCCACTCAATTAATTATTTTCATCAATTAAACTAATAATTAAAGTATACAATTATTAATTTAGTAATTTACAAGGAGGGGCAATCCCACTTTCATACTTAATCATATATTAATTTACTAATTTACAATGAGGGACAATCATATATAAATTTACTAAAAAAATTAATAATCAATTCATTCGTTTACAAGGGACATTACGCACAAACACGCGCGCCACACACACACAGCCCCCCACCCCTACCCCACCACCCACTCACCCATCCCTGCCTCCTCCCCTCACCCACCACCACCCCACCCTCACCCACACACACAACAATACTCCCACCTTGACCCACCCCTACTCCCACCCTTGCCCACCCCCTCCCCATCCCCCACACACCACACATGCACACACACACAGATACACACACAAACACAACATCCCCCATCCTGCCCCACCCCCTACCCCCACCCTGCCCCACCCCAACGCCCATCCCCTTCCCACCCCCAGGCACCACACATGCACACACACACACACACACACATATACACACACACGCACATATATACACATACACACACATATATATACACACACACATATATAAATGGAAGAGAGAGAGAGAGAAACTAACCTGAAAGTAGAGAGAGAGAGCAGCGTAGAGAGAGAGAGAAAAAAAGGAGGGAAGAAACGGCGGGGGAAAAAAGAAGGGGAAAGGGTTTTCTTACTGCGACATTTGTCACGGTCGTGTCATGGTCATTAACCGTGATAATTTTATAAGGATTGTCACGGTCATTGACCGTGACAAGCTTTTATCACGACCTTGTTACGGTCAATGACCGTGACACAAAATGCGTGTGCCTTGTCACGGTCAATGACCGTGACAAGGCAAAATGCATGTTTGTTTTCATGGTCAATGACCGTGACGAGAATAATTTGCATATATAAGGACTTAGGCTTAAAAAATGGCATTAGAGGGCGAAATCCAGAAACAACCCCTGAACGTTCCCATTGGAGGCACCAACACCTCGTACGGGACTAATATCACTTGTAGAAATTTAATGCATGGTCACAGGACCCCGGTCTGAGAATACGACGATAATTTGTAAATATCCAGACTTAGGCTTAAAAAATGACATTAGAGGGAGAACTTCGAAACTACCCCCGAACGGTCCCGTGAGAGGAACCAACCCTCGCACAAGACCAATGTAACTCGTAGGCATTGACTGCGCAATCACCCGACCCCCGGTTTGAGGATATGATGATAATTTGAAAATATATAGACTTTGGCTTAAAAAATGGCATCAGAGGGCGAAACTCCAAAACAACCCCCGAATGGTCCCGTGAGAGGCACCAACACCTCGCACGTGACCAATGTAACTCGTATGAACCAATCGCGTGATCACGGTACCCTAGTTTGAGAGTACGAGGATAATTTGCATATATCAGGACTTAGGCTTAAAAAATGGCATTAGAAGGAGAAATCCATAAACAACCCCTGAATGGTCCCGTGAGAGGCACCAACACCTCGCACAGGACCAATGTAACTCGTAGGGACTGACGACGCAATAACGTAACTCCCGTTTTGAGAATATGACGATAATCTCAAAAGATATAGACTTAGGCTTTAAAAATGGCATTAGAGGGCAAAACCCCGAAACCTCACATAAGACCAACGTAACTCGTAGGAACTGACCGCGCTGTCACGGGACTCCTGATTTGAGAATACGATGATTATTTGAAAATATCTATACTTAGGCTTAAAAATGGCATTAGAGGGAGAAACCCAAAAATAATCCCCTGAACGGTCACGTGAGAGGCACCAATAACTCGTACGGGACGAATGTAACTCCTAGGACCTGACCGCGCAATCACGGTACCCCCGGTTTGAGAATACGATGTACTTTGAAAATATATAGACTTAGGCTTAAAAAATGGCATTAGATGGAAAAATCGTGAAACAACCCCTGAACGGTCCCGTGAGATGCACAACCACCTCGTACGGGATCAATGTAACTCATAGGGACTGACTGCGGGACAGCGGGACTCCCGATTTGAGAATACGATGATAATTTGAAAATATCTAGACTTACGCTTAAAAATGGATTTAGAGGGAGAAACCCCGAAAAACACCCGAACAGTCCCGTGAGAGGCACCAACACCTCGCACCAGACCAATGTAACTGGTAGGAACTGACCGTGAGATCACAGGACCCTCGGTTTGAAAATATGATGAAAATTTGAAAATATATAGACTTTGGCTTCAAAAATGGTGTTAGAGGGCGAAACCCCGAAATAGCCCCCGAACGGCCCCGTTAGAGGCACCAACACAACACACGGGACCAATGTAAGTCATAGGAACTGACCACGCAATAACGGGACCCTCAGTTTGAGAATACGATGATAATTTGAAAATATCTAGACTCAGGCTTAAAAAATGGCATTAGAGGGCGAAACCTTAAAATAACTCCCGAACGGTCCCGTGAGAGTCACCAACACCTTACACGGGACCAATGTAACTCGTAGGAACTGACCACGCAATCACGGAACCCCTAATTTTAGAATACGATGATAATTTGAAAATATATAGAATTAAGCTTAAAAATGGCATTAGAGGGAGAAACCCCGAAACAACCCCCGAACGGTCCTATGAGAGGCACCAACACCTCGCACAGGACCAATGTAACTCGTACGATCTAATCACGTGATCATGGGCACCACAGTTTGAGAGTACGAGGATAATTTGCATATATCATGAATTGGGTTTAAGAAATAGCATTAGAGGGCAAAATCCCGAAACTACCCCCAAACGGTCCCGCTAGAGGCACCAACACCTCGCACGGGACCAACGTAGCCCTTAGTGACTGACGACTCAATCACGAGACTCCTGATTTTAGAATACGACAATAATTTAAAATATCTAGACTTATCCTTAAAAAATGGCATTAGAGGGTGAAATCCTGAATGGCCCCATGAGAGGCACCAATACCTCGCACGGGACCAATGTAACTCATAGGAACTGACCGCGTGATCATACGACCCTCGCTTTGAGAATACGATGATAATTTAAAAATACATAGACTTAGGCGTAAAAATGGCTTTAGAGGGTAAAACCCCGAAACAACCCCCTAATAGTCCCATGAGAGGTACCAAAACCTCGCTCGGGACCAATGTAACTTGTAGTAACTGACCGCGCAATCATGGGACCCCCGGTTTGAGAGTAAGAGGATAATTTGCATATGTTAGGACTTAGGATTAAAAAATGGCATTTGAGGGTGAAATCCCGAAATAACCCCTGAATGTTCCCGTTAGAGGCACCAACACCTTGTACGGGACCAATGTCACTCGTAGGAATTCACTGCGCAATCACGGGAACTCGGTCTGAGAACACGATGCTAGTTTGTAAATATCCAGACTTAGGCTTAAAAAATGACATTAGAGGTCGAAACCCCGAAACTACCCCCGAACGGTCCTATGAGAGGAACCAACACCTCGCACGAGACCAATATAACTCGTAGGCACTGACTGCGCGATCACGCGACCCTCAGTTTCAGGATACGACCATAATTTCAAAATATATAGACTTAGGCTTAAAAAATGGCATTAGTGGGTGAAACCCTGAAACAACCCCTGAATGGTCCCATAAGAGGCACCAACACCTCGCACGGGACCAATGTAACTCGTATGAACCGGTCGCGTGATCACGGGACCCCCAGTTTGAGAGTACAAGGATTGTTTTCATATGTAAGGACTTAGGCTTAAAAATGTTATTAGAAGGCAAAATCCCGAAACAACCCCTGAACGGTTCCGTGACAGGCACCAACACCTAACACCTGACCAATGTAACTCATAGTGACTGACGATGCAATCACATAACTCCCGGTTTTAGAATACGATAATAATTTGAAAATATCTAGAATTAGGCTTTAAAAAAGGTATTAGAGGGCGAAACCCCAAAACAACCTCCGAACGGTCTCGTGAGAGGCACCAACACTTCGTACGGGACTAATCTAACTCATAGGAACTGACCGTGTGAGCACGGGACCCCCGATTTGAGAATAGGATGATAATTTGCATATTTGAAGACTTAAGCTTAAAATCATGGCGTTAGTGGGTGAAAACATGAAACAGCCCCCGAACGGCCCCGCGAGTGGCACAAACACCTCGCACGGGAATAATGTAACTCATAGGAACTAGCCGCACAGTCACGGGACTCCCATTTTGAGAATACGATGATAATTTAAAAATATCTGGACTTAAGCAAAACTTGGCGTTAGTGGGTAAAAACCCAAAACAGCCACCCCCGACGATCCACGTGAGTGGTACCAGCACCTCGCACGGGACTAATGTAAATCATAGGAACTGATCGCGTGATCACGGGACTACCGGTTTATGAATACCACGATAATTTGCATATTTATAAACTTAGGCTTAAAAACATGTCGTTAGTGGGTGAAAACCCAAAACTGCCCCCGACCGGCTCCGTGAGTGATGCCAACACCTCGCACGGGACCAATGTAACTCGTAGGAACTGACCGCACGATCATGGGACTCCTGATTTGAAAATACGACGATAATTTGCATACTTCTAGAGTTATGCATAAAAACATGGCGTTAGTAAGTGAAAACTCAAAACAACCCCCGAACTGCCCCGTGAGTGTACCAACACCTCGCACGGGACCAATCTAACTCATAGTAAGTTATTGTGTGATCACGGAACTCCGAGTTTGAGAACACAGTGATAAATTGAATATTTCTAGACTTAGGCATAAAAACATGGCGTTAGAAGGTAAAATCCCGAAATAGCCCCCGAACGACACCTTGAGTGGCACCAACACCTCACTCGGGACCAATGTAACTCGTAGGAACTGATCGCACAATCACGGGACTTCCGGTTTGAGAATACGATGATAATTTTCATATTTCAAGACTTAAGCTTAAAAACATGGCCTTAGCAGGTGAAAACCCAAAACAACCTCTGAACGGCCCCGTGAGTGACACTAACACCTCGCACGCGACCAATGTAACTCGTAGGAACTGACCGTCCGATCACGAGACTACCAGTTTGAGAAAATAATGAAAATTTGCATATTTCTAGACTTAGGCATAAAAATAAGGCTTTAGTGGGTAAAACCCCCAAAAAAACCCGAATGACCCCGTGAGTGGCACCAACCCCTCGCACTGGACCAATGTAACTCGTAGGAACATACCAGGTGATCACGGGACTCACGGTTTGAGAATACAATGATAATTTAAAAATATCTAGACTTAGGCTTAAGAAATGGCATTAGAGGGGGAAACCCCAAAATAACCTCGGAACGGTCCGGCGAGAGGAACAAACACCTCGCACGGGAAAATGTAACTCGTAGGAACTGATCGCACAATCACGCGACCCCCAATTTGAGAATACAATGACAATTTCAAAATATATAGACTTAGGCTTAAAAAATGACATTAGAGGGCGAAACCCCAAAACAGTCCCCGAATGGTCCCGTAGGAGGCACCAATACCTCGCACGGGACCAATGTAACTCGTACGAATGGACCGCACAATCACGGGACCCCCGATTTGAGAGTACGAGGATAATTTCATATATCTGGACTTAGGGTTAAAAAATGGCATTAGAAGGAGAAATCCAAAAAAAAACCCGAATGGTCCCCCGAGAGGCACCAACACCTCGCACAGGACCAAAGTAACCCGTAGGGACTGACAACGTAATCACAGGACTCACGATTTGAGAATACAATGATAGTTTTAAAATATCTAGACTTAGGTTTTAAAAATGGCATTAGAGGGCGAGACCCCAAAACAATCCACGAACGGTCCTGTGAGAGGCACTAACACCTCGTACGGGACCAATGTAACTCGTAGGAACTGACCGCACGAGCACGGGACCCCTGGTTTGAGAATATGATGATAATTTGCATATTTCTAGACTTAGGCTTAAAAACATGGCGTTAGTGGGTGAAAACCAGAAACAGCCCCCGAACGGCCCCATGAGTGGCACCAATACCTCCCACGGGACCAATGTAACTCGTAAGAACTGGTCGCGTAGTCACGGGACTCCCAATTTGAGAATACAATAATAATTTAAAAATATCAGGACTTAAGCAAAACATGGCGTTAGTGGGTGAAAATCCAAAATAGCCCGCGAACGGCCCCGTGAGTGGCAACAACACCTCGCACGGGACCAATATTACTTACAGGAACTGACCGCGTGATCGCAGGACTCTCGATTTGAGAATACGATGATAGTTTGCATATAGATAGACTTAGGCTTAAAAACTTGGTGTTAGTGGGTGAAAACCGAAATAGCCCCCGAACGGCCCGGTGAGTGGCACCAACAACTGGCATGGGACCAATGTAACTCGTAGGAACTGACCGCGCAATCACTGGACTGCCGGTTTGAGAATAGGATGATAGTTTACATATTCCTAGACTTAAGATTAAAAACATGGCGTTAGCGGGTGAAAACCCAAAACAACCCTCAAACGGCCCCGTGAGTGGCACCAACACCTCGTACGAGACCAATATAACTCGTAGGACTGACCGCGCGATCACAAGACTCCCAGTTAGAGAAAACGATGATAATTTTTATATTTCTAGACTTAGGCATAAAAACATGGCGTCAGTGTGTAACAACCCAAAATAACCCCCGAACGGCCCCATGAGTGGCACCAACACCTTGCACGGGACCAATGTAAGTCGTAAGAACTTACCACGCTATCATGGGACTCCCGGTTTGAGAGTACAATGATAATTTAAAAATATCATAACTTAAGCAAAACATGGCGTTAGAGGGTGAAAACCGAAAACAACCCCCGAATGGCCCCATGAGTGGTACCAACACCTCACACGGGACTAATCTAACTCGTAGGAACTGACTGCGTGGTCACGGGACTCCCAGTTTGAGAATACGATGATAATTTGCATATTTCTAGACTTAGGCTTAAAAACATGGCATTAGTGGGTGAAAATCCGAAACAACCCCCGAACGACCTTGTGAGTGGCACCAACACCTCACACGGGACCAATGTAACTCACAGGAACTTACCGCACGATCACGGGGCTCCCAGTTTGAGAATATGATGATAATTTAAAAATACCAGGACTTAAGCAAAACATGGTGTTAGTGAGTGAAAAATCGAAACATCCCCCGAACGGCCATGTGAGTGGTACCAGCACCTCGTACGGGACTAATGTAACTCTTAGGAACTGACCGCGTGATCACGGGACTCCCGATTTGAGAATAGGATGATAATTTATATATTTCTAGACTTAGCCTAAAAAATATGGCGTAAGTGGGTGAAAACTCGAAATTGCCCCCAAACGGCCCTTGAGTGGCACCAATACCTCTCACGGGACCAATGTAACTCGTAGGAACTAACCACATGATCACGAAACTCTCAGTTTGAGAATAAGATGATAATTTGAATATTTCTAGACTTAGGCTTAAAAAGTGGCGTTAATGATTGAAAACCAAAAATAGCCCCCGAACGGATCCGTAAATGGCACCAACACCTTGCACGGGACCAATGTAACTAGTAGAAACTGGTTGCACGATCACGGGACTCCTAATTTAAGAATACGACGATAATTTAAACAATCAGGACTTAAGTAAAACATGGCATTAGTGAATGAAAACCCGAAATAGCCCCCGATTGGCCCTGTTAGTGGCACCAACACCTCGCACGGGACCAATTTAACTCGTACGAATTGATCGTATGATCACGGGACTCCCGGTTTGAGAATACAACAATAATTTTTATATTTCTAGACTTAGGCTTAAAAACATGGCATTAGTGGGTGAAAACACGAAACAACCTCTGAACGGCTCGGTGAATGACACCAACACCTCGCACGGGACCAATGTAACTCGTAGGAAATGACCGCGCAATCATGGGACTCTTGGTTAGATAAGACGGTGATAATTTGCATATTTTTAGAGTTAGGTATAAAAACATGGTGTTAATGGGTGAAAACCCGAAACATCCCCCGAACGGCCCCGTGTGTGGCACCAACACATCGCTCGGGACGAATGTAACTCGTAGGAACTAATCGTGCAACCACGAGACTCCCAGTTCGAGAATACGATGATAATTTGCATATTTCTAGAGTTAGGCATAAAAACATGGCATTAGTGGGTGAAAACTCGAAACGGCCCCCGAACGGCCCCGTGAGTCGCACTAACACCTCGCACGGCACTAATCTTACTAGTAGGAACTTACTGTGCGATCACGGGACTCCGGGTTTGAGAATACGACGATAATTTGTATATTTCTATACTTAGGCATAAAAACATGGCGTTAGAAGGTAAAAACCCGAAATAGCCCCCGAACGGCCCCGTGAATGGCACCAACACCTCGCTCGAGACCAATGTAACTCGTAGGAACTAACCGCGCAATTATGGGACTCCCGATTTGAGAATACGATGATAATTTGCATATTTCTAGACTAATGCATAAAAACATGGCGTTAGTGAGTAAAAACCCGAAACAGTACCCGAACGACCCCATGAGTGGCACCAGCACCTCACACGGGACAAATTTAACTCATAGGAACTTATCACGCGTCACGGGACTCCTGGTTTGAAAATACGATGATAATTTAAAAATATCAAGACTTAAGAAAATCATGGCGTTAGTGGGTGAAAACCTGAAATAGCCCCTGATCGGCACCGTGAGTGACCACAACACCTCACACGGAACCAATGTAACTCGTACAAACTGACCGCACGATCACGGGACTCCCATTTTCAGAATACGATTATAATTTGTATATTTCTAGACTTAGGCTTAAAAACATGACGTTAGTGGGTGAAAATGCGAAACAGCCCACGAATGGCCTCTGAGTGGCACCAACAGCTTGCACGGGACTAATGTAACTGGTAGGAACTTATCGCACGATCACAGAACTCCCGGTTTGAGAATACGATGATAATTTTCATATTTCTTGACTTAGGCTGATATGTTGATAATTATAACTCGTATATGCAATTTTTCATCTTGAATAGATTTTTTGTAAAACTACTTAGTTGCTGATATCATTTTTTTTGTTGTATCTAATCATTTGCAAGATAACATTGTATCGTTTGATTTTTTGCACGTGAAACAAATGAAGGAGGCAATGGTTTACAACATGAAGATTGTTTATATAGTGTTGTGGACATTCAGGATTATGTCTTTTATGTGTTAGAGCCATGTGGGCTTTTATTATTTAGTTTTATGGTCGTGCGGGTTTTTATAATTTGATTGTAAAATTTTATGGCCATGCGGGCTTTATAATAAGCAGGTTTTATATTTCCAAGGTTTGGAATGTCCATAAAAAAGAGGAAACTCTGCCCAATTTCTTTTTTGGTCTTTGAATTATTAAGACGTGTAATATTTTAAGTTTGTATATATATTAGTTTATTAACAACATTCTCGAGTCGTAATTTGTGATTTTTTTATTGTTTTGCCAATAATAAATATTTGTATACCCTCGTACGCATCCAACGTTACACGTAGCAACCGACCATGCAGTCACAGGACCCCCAATTTTAGGATTGGATAAAAAAAGACATTTTTTTAAAATTATAGTTAAATATGGTCAAGGACTTTATCCATGACCATTCTCATTTTGTCCGTCGTGCATAAAAATAGTCGCGACCAATGACCATGACCCCCAACCGTGACAAAAAATGGTTGCGGACAAAGTCTGCGACCATTATTTTCCTTTTTTTTCGTCGCGATATGGATACGAACTTGGGCCGTTACCATATTTTTCCTTTTTTTTCGTCATGGTTTGGGTCACGGACTTTGGCCGCAATATATTTTTGCCATGGTTGTGGGTCACGGACTTGGTCCGTGACCATTTGTTTCCCTTTTTTCTGTCGTGGTGTGGGTAACGAATTTTGGTCGCGATCAATTTTTGTCACGGTTGTGGATCACGGACATAGGTCGCGACCATTTTTTCCTTTTTTTTCATCGCGGTGTGGGTCACAGACTTTGGCCGCGACAAATTGTTATCACGGTTGTGTGTCACGGACTTGGGCTGTGAACTTTTTTCCCCATCGTGGTATGGGTCACGACCCAAGTCCGCGACCATCTACCTTGACCATTTATTGGTCACGGACTTGGGCCGTGACCCATGAAATTAATCGTGTCGAAAATGGTCACAACCCAAGTCTGTGACCCATAATCTTGGTCAGGGATTTTGGCCTTGACCATTTGCCAATTTTGGTGTAGCGATGCTATCATTGAAATGCCAGCTCCGCGTGATCCCTCACCGTTGAATCCACACATCAGGAACCAGTCACCTCTGAGGATTCAAGCCATAATGAGCATGGTTTAACTACCAAACTGCCAGCTGACGGTGAGTCACGTTATGAGGTTCTTCCCCCATACATGGCTCCTCATGAATTCTTCCTTATAGTCCTTCACCAATCTCCTCAAATTTCTGCGTGTGATCGTTCTATCATCGAACATATTTCCCTCAACTATCTTCAAACTTTTACCACTGACTATGTGGGCTCAAATGTTTTAGTGATGATCCATAGGCTCCAAGGTCTGACAATCATTATTACTTAGGTCCTCAACACTTAAACATTCAATCTTACTAGGCCCTTATCATTCAGTACCTGGGAAGTTTAAAGGAGATGGTCAAGGATGGTTTCCAACTGAGCTGGCTGATTAGACACTTGAAGTTTTTATAGAGCTAGCAGATGGGAATCCAAAGGGAACTCTATCTAAAACTGGTAGAGGGTCAACAGTCTGAGGAAAAGAGGCCACTAGAGTTGGACCCTCTATTAGTAACAGTTAATGATAGAGTGAAGGATGCCGACAAAGCTCTATCGAAGGCCAAGATGGAACATGAATCCATTTTGATCAAATGGGCTCAAGTGAAGACCAGGCTTGAAGGTTGCCTTATTTCCCAAAGAACATGCTTAGAGGATTCTTAAGTCTTGCCTGGAGACTTCTTCTCCCAACCTGATTTGTGGTTTCTTCTCAGCTAAAGTCCCTTCTTTAAATTGTAAAATTTTCTTTATTTCTCCATATGTAATTCTTGGGCAGTAGTTCCTAATTTTGTAATTACAAGTCATATAAATGAAAGAGATAGCATTTTGTCATCATGCGCTATTTTGTTGCAACGCTTCTGTTTATTGCAAAGTTAAAAATCTTACAATTTACAAGTAAACTCTTTTTTTTTCATCTCATTTACAAAAGAAATAACTCGTACAATGAATTTCCGCATAACTCTAACAAAAATAAATTTCTAACTAAGGTTACTCACTTAAACATGATAAACTTTCAACCACTTTTTATTAATCTTAAAAGGTTTATCTTCTTCCATCTTAGAGATTAAGCAGTAAGCTAAATTGTGAGCCTTGTTTACAATGAAAGGTCCCTTCTAATTAACAACAAATTTAGGCAATGGGAGCCCTCGAATGTGCTTCACTACTGCCTTCAAAACTAAATCCCCTTCTATAATTTTTTTTGGTCTCACTAAGTTATCATATGCACTGTAAAGATGCTTCATGTACATTTGTAAGTATTGCATCGCATTGTCCTTATGCTCATCCAGTGCTTCCAATTGTACATCTTTGTTCAGAGGGAGCATGCTGCTTCATAAGGCATATCAGGCCTAAGGAACTTTTAGTTATACTGGGGGAATTGATTTATCTCCAAACATAAGAGAGAACGGAGTATACCCTGCAGGCTTCCTCTTCATTATTCGATAGGTCGACGGACTGCTAGAATCTTGTCATTCCACGATCTTGGGAAGTCTTTCATCATATTGGCCAAGATGTTGACCAAGGTCTTATTAGTTTCTTCGGCTTGACCATTCCCCTTAGGATATTCCACCGTTGAGGTATGATGGCTGATGGAGTATTTGTTTGTAAGCATCGTTACTTCTTTATTGATGAATGAGGTCATATTATCAGAGAGGATAACCTTTAGAATCCCAAACCTAAAAATAATGTACTCTTGAATGAAGTTATCCACCACACTTTTTGTTGTTCTTTTGAGTGGTATTGCTTAAGCCCACTTCATAAAACATTATATTGCCACGAGTATCCAGGTCTTTCCTCTCGAAGATGGCTGTATTGCCCCTACCAGGTCAAATGCCCATGGAATGGGCATGGAGTGGCTAAAGAGTGTAAGTCCATCTAAGGAGTATGGATCATGTTTCCATATAGTTGGCATGCCTTGAACTTTTTCACAAACTCAGTAGAGTTCTTCTCTATAGTTGTCCAGTAATACCCCAAAGTCATTAACTGTCCATATAACTTTGCCCCTCTAATGTGAGCTGAATCGTGAGAATGCTTTAAAACATTCATTGCCTCCTATATGGTGATGCATCTTAAGGGCCTATTAAAGTATCCTCTATGATAGAGTTGATCCTCCTGAACATAGAACTTTGGGGCCCTTCGCTTGAGTCTCATCACATCCATTTTATCTATTGGAAGCACTCCATATTTGATAAAATCAATGTAAGGATGTTTTCATTATGTTTGAGTCTTAATGAAGTGGCATTCATCTTCCTGACAGAAAATTTGACATTTATTTCACCTTCGTTGTAACTCTACTACATCTTTCTTCATCGTCGGCCAGAAGTATCCCTCTTTCTAAATTCTTCTGTACAATGGGATCTTAGTTGTTTTGAAGTGTTCTTCACATGTGTTCTTTAACCTATGCTCTTCTTCTTCTGGACCGATGCAACTTAACAACCATCCTCTCACATTCCTAAAGTAAAGATTTTCTTGATTGGCAAAGCACTGATCTAGCTCTTTCAGTTCCATCTTACCTTACCTAGACTCCAACTACCTTATGATCTCCCCCCTCTAATATGAATCATATTCCATTGGTAAGATTAATTGCACAACCGATGGGCCTATTCTCCATTGTATCACGACAATAGTTGTGTCAGTTTTCATAGCCAATTATTGAGCAATGGTGGCATTGGCATTAGCATGTCTATTCATCATCCTGGGATGCCTTCTTATCTTAACTCGATGGAACTGGTTGATCAACCATTGGATGATCGTTTAGTAGGGCACCAGGCTGAGGTGCTATAATGAATATTCACTGTTCACTTACTGAACCACCAAGTTCAAATCCCCTATGATGCAGAGTGAACGGATGCCCCTTTAGAGGGCCTCTAGCAACCCCAGTACTAATACTTCATATTCTGCTTCACTCTTGGAGCAAGAAAAATCCAACTTGTAGGAAAGGGAAAATTATACCTTCTCTTTAGAAAGGTTATGAATCATCCATTCCTCAAGGTTAGCATTCATAAAATTTGCCCATAAATCATCCCCAGGAATGCGCTTTCGGGGTGGCTCAAATACCCGAGATGGGAAAATTACCAATAGGCTTGTATACGCATGGCTCTTGATTACGCGAGGGACCACACATTTTAAGTTATATTATTAAAGGATAAGGAACCACCTAGTTTCCCTTCTAATTAAAATGGTTCTCACCAAGAAAAACTTAATTGGGTCACACCTTGTCACAATGTGAATTGTGAAAGACAACATATAATGTCAAAGTTTTTATGCCACAAATACCAAGGCTATGAAATGACTTTCTTTACAACTGTACCTTGCCTTTGGTCCATGTATGATCCTGCTTAGGTAGTAGACTGTCCTCTCTTACTCATCAATTTCCTATGCCAAAAGATCCCCAACGGACCTTGTGGTAGATGTGAGGTAGAGTTGCAGCAGTATCCCTATCCTAGGAGGAATTATCGTTTATGGAGAAGTGATTAGCTTCTTTAAGTTGGTTATAGATTCTTGATGAGCTTCCTCCCATATGAACTTCGTGCCCTTTCGCAATAGCACCATCAGTGGGTGAGTTATTTCGGCTAGCTCTGGTACAAGTCTCCAAAGGTAGGAGACTTTACCGAGGAAACTCTTGAGCTTCTTCACCGTTCTTAGTCATGGGTTCTCCATAATTGCTCATTAATTATCTAGTCCATCTGCACTCCCTTTTAATCTACCACAAAACCCAAGAACTTTCCACTTGTAACCCCGAAAGCACACTTCAGAGGGCTCATCTTCAGTTTGTACTTTATGTACCGGATGAACACCTTCCTCAGATCCCACAGATGGGACTCCTCTTTCTTTGACTTGATGACCAAATCATCCACATAAAATTCCAAAACCTTATGAAAGATGTCATGGAAAATGGCCATCATTGTCCTTCGATACGTTCCCCCAAAATTCTTTAACCCAAAAGGCATTACTTTGTACATGAAATTAACTAACGGGTTTTTAAACACTGTTTCTATGCATCATCTGGGTTCATCTTGATATGGTTGTACCGCCACATACCCGTCCATAAATATGAACATCTCATGCATAATAATTGCACCGATCAAGCTATCAATGGAGGGAAGATGGAACTCATCCTTCGAGCAAGATCTGTTAAAATCTATGAAGTCTACACAAATCCTTATTCGATTCTTATTCTTCTTCCCCACAGGGACGATGCTTGACAACCAAAGTGGGTGTTGTATCATCTTAATGAACCCTGTCACTAGTAATCGTTGCACCTCTTTTTTAAATTCGAAGTCCAGCTCAGTTTTGTAAGTTCGTGTGGCTTACTTCGTTGTTTCTGTGTATTTACATGCAAAATTGTCCCTGTACTCTCGAATTAGCTCAACTAGGGCCCTTCTTTTCTCCTCGCTTAGATCTTTCAAAATAAAGATGGGCCTTGGGTCTTCTCCTTCATTGTTTAAGTCCATATGTTCTAGTTCTTGAACCTATAGATTTGGACGATCCATCATGTACTCTTTCTATTTTCCCACTTCTTCCACAAACTCTTATATGCTAGAATTGTCTATGACCAGACATTTCCCCTGTTGGTCTACTAAGAAACACTTATACACCGGGTCAGCCTCTTCGTCAGCTTTTAAAATAGCTCCTTTGACTGCCTGCTCACACCTTCAGAAGAGATAAATTACCTTCCCATCCCATGTTATCTTCTTCTTCCACTACCTACTGGCCGTTACATTTACTATTTTATTTTATTTCCTTCTAAGCTTCTGCTAGTCAATTTCCAGAAAACCTACTGAGCATGCTCTGTCATTGGGCTTCGTTCTCTATTGGGTCCATCCTGGGCCTCATTCTCTTCCTAAGTTATTTTGAGATATTCTTAGGTTTAGGATCATCCTAATGAACTTCCTCGGCTACTTCATTTTTTCATTCTCCCTCACAGCTCTGACTATTCACAGGAACCATCCATTCTCTGATAGTGGGAACTCTAGCTCCCTGTATCCTTCTTGTTAGGACCCTGTCATCTTCCTCTAGCTCCATGTAGAAAGTTGTGTCCACCACGTAAGATTATTTAGTGGCAAAGGGTTTCTTCATCGCATGTATGACAATTTTAGTTCTTTCACGTTTCCCTTCGCACATTGGTGATATGTCGAAGGGACTAAACCATGATTGTGCATCGACATCCTTCATATCAGAAGGTAGTAAGAAGTAGCACTCTCAATCACATGGAATTTAATGTGTGAAGTGAGGTTCCCCATCATAATTCCAACATTTACATATCCAATCGACATGGATAATTGGTTATCATAACCAGAAATGACCAAAGGCATTGGTATCAACCTTGCCTCGGGAAGGTTGGATGCATGGAAGGAACTGATGGGCATGATGTTTATCAATGTCCCCCCATCCATCAAGGATTTTTTAAAACTCACACCGTTAATACTAGTAGTTACATACAAGGGACTATTATGTGGGAACCTTACAACCCTGTCGGCATCACTAAAAGTTACCTCAGATATGAATTTTCTTATGAATTTGGCCATGGTCCCTCTCCACCTCAGTGAAAATATCGCATTCTTCTTTGCAATGTCCATGATCACTTGTGTTATCTCTAGACGGATTTTCTTAGGCATCACCCCTAGGTAAAAGAACTATAAGAACTTGGGCGACTGAGATATAACCTGGTACTCTAGCCCCTGGTCTATCCCTTCACCTTCCAGATTGTACACATCTTCTATAACTCTGGCACTATCTTTATCGTAAGCTATCACTGTGTTTTCCATTCCTCTGGTGCAGTCCTCCAACACTTCCTCAAACTCTTCCCTTTCAATCTCCAACTCTCTCGCCTCCCATTCAGCCTCTTCATCGTAAGTAATTATCAAATTAGCCCCATGTGCTGGCAAGGGGTTATTGATGACATTTTACTAAGAGATCTGAAGAGTCTTTGTCTTCATGTGTTTTCTTATAATCTTCCTTAATATGAAGCAGGTTGTCGTTGGATGACCTAACTTTCGATGGATCTAGCAAGAATTAGGATTAAATATCATTTATGCATCTGGTTCCATGGCTAGATTGCCCTTGGGATCGTTCACTATCTCCATTTAGACCATAGTGTTGTAATAACTAACAACCTCCTCAACATTACAACCTGGTGGTGGTGGATCCTCTCTATCTCCACCGAACTTTATCTTATTATCCTTCTTTGGTTGCTTCGACCCTTCTCCTCTTTCGGCGTACCCCACCAGTGGGGGCTAGCCTCATGTCTCCACGAACTGTATAGGCAGTCTAAACATCAAAGGAACCATAATGGGACTTGGCCGAATGAACAAAAATATTTTCCTTGATGCCTTTAAAAATGCCGTAACAGTCCCCTCGTGCGTTTCTTTGATGAGGTGGCAGATATACTATGGGAGCAAACCCTCGGAATAAAGATGAAGCAGTTTGGACTCCTTATCCTCTTCTCTTACGTAGAGAGACCTCTCCCTGAACCTTCGGATGTATGCTACCACGTCCTCCCCCGAAAGTTGCTTCTCTTTTCCTAGCTGGGTCAGCATGATCTCATCTTTCACCAGAAAGAACTTTTGGAAAAATAACACAACAATTCCTCCCACATTGAGACACTTTTTGGTGCCAAGTGAGAGTACGAGGTGTAAGCTTTATCGGTTAGGTATTTGTAAAACTACCATAACCTTATCTTCTTGTTATTATAATGACCCCCCAGATGCTCAACGAAGAGTTTGATATGCTCCTTCGAGTATCCTCCCTTTCCTGTGTACTTATCAAAAATGGGAATAATGTAATCCTTTGGGTAAGGTTCATCATTGTATTATTGAGGGTAAGGAGTACAAAAGTCATCATACACTGATTCTACCTCACTGACTCACTGCGAGGAAGATGCTATCATCTTTAACATCTCCTTTTGCATCTCTTTCCTCATTTCTTCTGCGATAGACACAAGAGTTTTCTCGGCTATTGGAGTAATGGGCCGAGAACCACAGGTGGGATGCCCATCACACCTGGCATACTTACTATATGTGGAATAGCTGGCACCCTTGGGATACCCACTGTTAGGATAGGGGTGGGTATTATGTTCGTGGGACCAGCTCCTGTTGGAGTTGATCTCGATGGGGCTATAGGAGCCGCCATTGGTGTTACGAAGGAGTTGGGGTCAATCCTCCAAAAGTCATTGCAGATATATGAGTCTGCAAGAAGTGAAGAAATTTTCCCATGAGAAGGGCAATCCATGCCTGTCCCATCACGACACTAGAATAAGATTGTGTCACCATTGAGAATCCCATTGCTATTTGAACTGGGGGTACCTCCACCCAAGGGATCCCTCGCAGCTTGTTCTTCATTATGCCGAATAGTGTCAAAAAATATGGTACAGTTAACGTTATCTTGTGCCATACTTTTAGAACAATACCTCCCTAATAGAGTCTCCAAATGTAAGAGGGTAGTCCCTTTGAAGCCTGGGAGTATGGTAATACTAGTTGAGGTGTAACCCTATAGGTATGGTGATGAACGATAACCAAGAGCTCTTTAGTAATTACAGGTGAACACATAATATTATATGTGATCAACACTCAGATTCAACTCACAAGTCTCCCGTGTATAACTCAAATAATAATAAAGGAAACTCATAAGCAACTCAGTCAAAGGGAGAGAGAAGTAAGAATCCTAGATACTTCTTGGCTGGCAACCAACACACCACCAACATCTCAAATATCTCTAGTTTTCTATTAAAAGGTTCGTAATAAATGACAATGGTGGGTTAGTAAGAGCTTTTGTTTGGAATAACATCTTTCTGATGTATGCTTTTTCTCTAGCAATAATCTCTAGAAAGAACCCCCTCTCTCAGAGGCGGTTGAGGCAAATAAATATCCCTCATACCACTCTTAAGATGGCTTAGTCCTCCAGAGCTGTGAAAGACATCCCCTCATACTCTAAGTCACAAATAATAAATGCATAATGGGTTAGTCAGTCCTACATCATAAACATTAAATGCCAAGACATGCCTTTTTCCCAACCATTGTGCGTCAGAGGACTGTCACAACATAGGTGGCTCATCAACTATCTGACAACCCCAAATACCATGGCGGTTTACGCAAGTATGGATTGGACAGTGCTTAGCTGGCTAATGACATCACCTAAAGTAGATGTGATGTTTGGTAGAAGGTTTTTTGGCTCAAAACTAAACATACGACGGAACTCAAAGCTGCTCCTCACAAGCTTCCCCAGTGAAAGGTCACTCAGTGTTTTACCAGATTTATCTAAGATGGTCAAGTCCCAACGTTGCCTCAATTCTCAATCCTCCAAACCAAGTCCCTCTGAAGTTCTCATGACAAGGTCACTCGATAGAGCATGAAAGCTCTCGTAGACCCTACCGGGCTTGGCCTCTCGTGAGTACCGTTTGACCTCACACATAATAGTACAATTGTTACCGCATTACAAATAATGTTACTTAAAGGTACAATTTAACTAAGTAAGAAAAAGAAGAGAAAGGAGGAGCTCCCTCGTCCAATATCCTCGCTGGGATGTCTCACTGCCATCCTGCAGCTTCCGTCCCTTGAGTTTCTTCTATTAACTAGGAAGGTTTTCTCTAATTGAGAGATTATCTTCATCTGGCACCCACTTATTTTTATTTGTTCTTAAGTAAGGTCATATTCTTTACTGAGAAGAAAAGTGTTTTTGAAAGAGGAGACATGATAACTCTCCCTCTTAACCATCATCATGTGATAAGCCATAAATTTATAGCTAAAACAAAGTGGTTGCTCTCTTCACCCACCTCTCATCTCTCCGAAAGCCACCACAATAAGTTTTTCGATGAATAATACAAACCCATGAATTACACTGACTTTGATTCTGATTATAACGGATACATAGGTGCAACCAAAGTTACTCAAGCCAAATATGTAACAAAATCCGGTATTTTCCCTGATTAAACTACTCTCTTATACTTTAATTTTATTATTAAATATGAAATATGAAATCTAAATAATAAAATCTCTGAATGAATACTGTATTATGTCTCAGTATAATTTATTGTCCATCTCCAAATCTTTGAATGTTTCTAATATTATAGATAATATTTAGTACCTCAAAATCATGAATGATTGAGATTTAGGTTTAAGCGGGAATAACAAATAACCCTTGAGAAGTGCAATATAGTTTTTATTGGCTAATGAGATTACAAAAGTAGCCATTTCATAACAAATTTCCTAATTTTTCACTATTGCATAAGGGTGAGAATTTTTGGCATGATAATGCATTTTTCCTAAAACAACCGGATTATGACATGACATGATTATTTTAAATTGACCAATTTGTTGGAATTCAAAACTTGTAATCGCAAACAAAACAACACAACTCGATTATGACATAACTAACCTAATATGCACCCCGACTAGTATGTTAAAGTAACTTGGATCGTGTGCTATAATTATTCTTTACGTAAATTACATAATTTAAGGGAGGTTGTATATAATGCGTATAATTAGGGATTTTTTATACGGAGTTGAGCTACGGTTTTTGTAGTTTTATCATTAATCTCCAGTCCTTAACTATTAAGTGATTGTCAATAAAGCAATAAAAAAGATGGATCCATCAATGTTGTATTTTTGTGAGTTCGGTGTTCTCAATGTTGTAACAAAAACATTAGTCAATGCACGAGAACCAAACTTCTCTTAAATGGGAAAATTGAGATCGATATCATTTTATATGACTTGAACGATACTTGTCCATCTAAAGTGCATACTTGTTAAAAATAAGGCGAACATTGTGAATATGTTACCCTAAAACGTATGTAGTGAATATTTGTAGAACTAATCTTTCAAAATATCTCAAACCCATTTTGCAACCTCGTCTAGAGCTAATTTTAGAGATAAATGATTCATATTCATAAGATAGTGGAGATGGAGATGGAGATGTTATCTAATGAATATTCAATGATTATTTTTTAATTTTCTAAGACTGATTTGTTATCGATTTATTACACACACCAATAACAAAATTGCACATCTTCTGGTTGTGCCACACCCTTGAATTATATCATTGGCCTATATTAAAGCTAAGGAAAATTAGACCCAAGGGTATATATTTCATCCATACATACTCACCATCTTATTAGACTTGTATTTTATATAAAAGGTCTACTAGTTGTAGATAACTACATGAATAAAAATAGATGTTGTCCTCATTTTGTGAGCAACTATGACGCTCAGATATTTTTAAGAACATTTAATATACTATAAATTCTTGGTCAATGTTGACGTCTAAAACTAGTGTATGGATTTGAGTCTTAGCTAAATACATTAATATTAGATTCACAACAGATAAAGAGAGTATAATGGAAGAAAATCTCTTTTAGAGCAAGTAAAGAAGAGAGAAAATGAGAGAGAAAATGTGGGAATCGTGTTTACATGATTATTCCCAATACGGTAACTACACCCACAGGTGCAATACTGATTTGTATTAGTCTTAATGGGCAAGAGATATAGATGAATGGAGTATTACAAGATCACTTGTTCACTCTATAAATGGGCATAATAATGGTAGAAAAATAAATTATCGATCCCCTCTACTGAGGATGGTGTGTCATATTTATATGTTACTTGAGTAGAGAGAGAGAGAGAGTAGTGGAGTCACAAAGGAATGCAAGGTGAGTTGTTTCATGCCTTTATAAATTAGACATATGCACCTTTAGATGTTTAGTGGGGAATGGTATGGACGTACGTTGCCCATCAATAGTGGAGGAATAAAATACCTTAAATCCCCCATACGTGTCTGCTAAGTATTTCTCACATCAATCCCACTACCTGATGTTCACATGTACACATTGTTAACTAACACCGTCATTAGCCCTATGACGGATGAGCTAAACTCACTGCATGTGATGCTGAAGACAGGAAGAATTACAATGGATGACCTGCTACTAGTTTGAGCCGACCTCTTTCAGGCCATAAAAAAAGCCAGCAATCACTATATAATTGGTTCTCTGATCACACCATATTATGGTATGAGAAACCCCCCAATACTTTTCTAGGGATTAAGGGACGAAGTAGATTCTAAGAAGTGTTTTCCCATAGGAGAGTCTACTGAGATGATATGAGAAAAGTAGAGTATTATCCAAAAAGAATGTTATCGGCCTCAAAATCATCTCGGTGCGCATCAAACAGACTGACTTGTCATTTTCCACTCCAATATTGAATTTGACACATGTCCCTAGCTAGGTGTTTAGGCCCAATAAAATTATCACGTGTACATAGGGCACTACACACGTGTTTAAAGTGACAGTTCCTGTTCGAGCATCATGATTCATTGTTGCTACGCTTTTTGGGTATAAATATTCATTTCAAAATAGTTTTACCTTTTCCCAATTAAATTATTTCCTTCGAGTGAGTTTTAGAAAGAGAAAACCCCCAACCTTTCAAACTCTACTTATTCTTAAAACCAAAAATTTCCTGAGTCTCCGCCATAAATGTTAAGCAATCTAATCTTTTACTTTGCTTTTCTTCAAGGTTTAGGCGCTTTCGGTCGTCTTCGAAACTTGTTACCTATACCATCTCTCTACAGGTTAGGGATTATTAGAGAAACCCTTATTTTTAGCCATTTTCACCACCTTGCTCTTACTGTGATTACTTTATTTATTGGTAATTATTAATTAATTGAAGTAACATCTGTATTTAGATCGCCATCGAGTTGGTTTGGCTAGGGCTTCTAATTTTGTTAAGGTTTTTATTAAAAATTGACATTTTCTTTCTGTGCCTGAGTAGCATCTAAGCTTAGGCAGCCCATAAAAACTCCCTATTTTATCGTGATGAGTTATCCACCCCATTTTCAGTAAGTGTTTGAGATTTTATGTATTTTAGGGATTCTTTATTGTCTTTTACCATGATGGGTTCTCCCCCACCACATTGGTACACTTTTTACATTTCATTCTATTACGCTTGTTTTTATTTATGCTTACTCACCTCATTTTTTATTCATCTTTTTGTAGTAAAAAGGCTCCAAATCTCCCCCTGTCTTAAAGGAATTGGTGAGTACTACCTGTACCCCCAATCTCAAAGAGTTCAAGAAGTTGTTCTTTATCCATAAGTTCATCAACTTGGGGTATTAAATCCCCCAAGTGGTGTCCCTCCAAGATACGAGCAAATTAACTTAGATGTTGACTGTGAAGTCCACAAGCGCTTTATTGAGGAGGAAGAGATTGCCGAAGGTACAACGCTTAACTTATGGTGGTCTTAGCCGAAAATTTTACTTGGTTGATGCACATTTCAAAATCCTGATCATATCTCCTTTTTTAGTCTTTTCTTCTGGTTCCCCTCAATCAACAAACTCAAAGGCACCTCCAGTCCTTGATTGTATAGCAATGCAGATTTCTAGTATAAGGAAGTTAGATGTCGAGGTGAAGAAAATGATGGTTGTCGCCGCTGCTAAAGACAAGGAGAAAAAGAGGATCGAGGATGAGAAAATGGCCAAAGAAGTGGATGGGAAAAATGATGAGTATGCAGCTAAAAGACAAGTTATTGTTGAAACTGCTGCTAAGGCCAAGGGTAAGGGCAAGGTCGTTCCTTTTTAGGACGAGCCAGTTTATCGTAAAAAATAGACAATAAAGAATACCTTTCCCCTACGTAGCCCCAAATAGTAGAGAACTATGGCTAGGGTTGAGAGAGTTCAAATTATGGGGGCACCTAATCGACGACTGATCCTAGGTGCTAGGTCTTACAACCCTTACGGAGAGGTGGATCCTATTACCTGGGACCCAAATAATCTAGCCACTAAGGAACAACTAATAGAAAAGAAAGACTCCATTATTTGGTACAGGGAAAATGCCACCAGCATTCTTGAATATCAAGGTTATACCCGTTGATGATACAAGAAGTCAAACATAAGTTGTTCTCATGCATCATATCAAGTGTAGAATAAAGATAAAGCAGGAAAAAAGGAAAAAAACACAGAATATAGAGTGGTTCGGCTATAAAAATGATCCTACATCCACTTTGTTGACATACTATCAGTATATACATTATACAATACAATGTGATTGGGCCTAAAGAGGCGTATAAGTAAACGAGGAGAAGATAATACATTAGTATAGTGAATCTGGGTAGACCGAATGTGAATTGCAAGGTAGTTCGTATGCTAGCAACATCTTGCTAATCCCTCAGGCGGGTGTAGCTATATAGAGATTGGTAGTGTAGAGATTTTGGTAAGTATTCACCAGGTCATTCTATTCTCCATCCCCTAATTATGAAGTGAGCTCCTCTATTTATAGGACATATATAGGTAGTATCATGTGTTTAGGTCACGTGACATATGGATAAGTCTGGAGAATGAGGAACTATTCTAGAAGTTGGACAACTATCAATTCTCGTGTGTGAATAGGTGTTACATCCTATTTGGACCCAGGAAGTAGCAAACCTAAATGGGGGTTCGTGGCCTGTTTGAGCCCAGGCAGCGGCCAGTGTTGAAGAAGGTTTCGTGGCTTATCAAAGCACAAGCAATAGCCACTGCTTACCAAGGTTGGCTTAATATGAGACTTAATAGCTATATGGTGTCGTGTCGTATCTGAGCTAAGGTTGTGGCCTCTTATTAATGCCTCTATGGTAGTATGAACGATATTGGCCATATCAATAAGCCCCCAAGCCATAGTGCCAAGAATTATTGAGTTGGGGATACGACTGAATTCAATGTTGTGGTAAGTATTCATAGGTTGTCGCATAAATCGTAAGGCGATGTTTCACCTTCCCGCGCCCCGTATATAAATGCGATTTCACCGTGGCCTTCATTACCTTTTCCAAACCTTGAGATCAAACTTTGAGAGAAAATTGAGAGCAAAACTATGTCAGTCTTATCTTGAGATTTTTGGCAAGTGTTTAGTGGTGGTTCGAGGTGGAGTTGAGGCAGAGTAGAAGTTGAGCAACCAGTGGTTCTCTATTTATCATGCATTTCCAGGTAATCTTTCCTATTAGCCTTTTATTTCTCTATAGTTTCTCATTTTGATCCAGTTTGCAAGAGCAATCTGGTTATATCTTATGTATATCATATTTGAGTCTGTGTGGTTGAATTTCAATTGAGAATCCTTTTTGCTTACTTTTGATATTTAAATTTGTTGTAGAAACTGAGGGTTTAATGATGTTGAACCGTTTGGTAGGACCTTTAGCTTTTTCACACCGTCACTAAAGCATATAGGTTTTACGAATTTTGAATTTTTGGATTAAAACATGTTGTAAAGCTGAACGTCCGTCTCATACCATTCTTGGATTTTTGGGTAGATGTTTGGATCTTCTGGGTTTGATCCACACCTTGACCCCATTTCGAATTTTGTTTTTGGACAAAGACACCAAGAACATGTTCTTAATGTTCTTGGCCAAAGCCCTAGATTCTTGAGTTTTTAATCTTTGTAAACACGTATTTCATCCAAATTAATTATTTGTGTATTTGGCCGCGGTTGTTAGTATGACTTGTGCTATTTTCTTTAAGCCTTTTGTCATTCTTGCCTCTCGGCTGCAGTCTATGGCTTGAAGTTGAAAAATTGCTTGTGGTCCTTAGAGTAATAGGTTGCAGCATTTTGGATTTGTAGTTTTTGGCTTTTGATGGCATTTGAAGCCTTTTAAAATAAGTTAGTTACAACTGACTTTAATTTTTCTGTACTACCATTTGTATCTGTTGCACCCTCTAAGAGGCTTCTCTAACCATAGCGGTTGCGACACCTAACTACGGAGCCCTTTTGCTTTTCAGGTCTTGCTGCATCCCTATGAGTTGAAACCCTCAAGATTTCTTGGACGACTTCTGAAAGCTTCATTTTGGCATTTGTCCTCCTTGGATCTCATTTTTAAAGCCGTTGAAGGATATTGTGGCCTATCTGCTCAAAGACTTCCCCAAATGCATCACTCTTGATTATGACTCTGCGGATTCCTTGAACTGTAGGGACACTAGTGAGGTTACAGATGTTATAGAGGAGAATAAAAACTACAGCAACAATCTTCTTGATAATGGTCGTCTCTCCTAGTGTCCCCAAATGCATCACTCTTGCAAAAAACAGAGTGTCGGTCGACCGGGCTTGGGACCCCGTTCGACCGTGGTTCGAAGTTATGCCTACAAATTGAGACAGTGGGCTGGGACCTGTTCGATCGATCGATTGATCGATACCCATCGATCCATCGATGGTCTTTGATCGATTGATCGATCATACCAGATATTTGGAAATTCGTTCCTTTATTTTTCTTTTTTCTTTATATCTTTATTTCATTTGTAACTTACTATATACAGGAATTTTGGTTTTCTATTTTCATACTTAGAAACAAATTAGATTTTAGAGATTTGTAGGTTAGGGTTTGGGGGATTTGAGAGTTCTTCTTCTTCCTCTCTTGGTTTGACAACCTTTAGGGTTTGTAATTGGTACTTTCATCTTCCCTCTCCATTATTATAGCTTGTATTTAATTTATTCTTCTTTTCTAGTTAATTTACATGCTTTCTAATTTAGGTTTATTTGCTTTCTAGTGTAGGTTTATTGCGTTTATTTACCGCAATTTTAACATGCTTTCTAGCTAATTTAAATTACTTTATGTTTGAATTGAACTCACTCGGGTTGACGCTTTGCTTTGCTTTGGTGATGGTGTTTACGGGTCTATTTCGGGTGCGTTGTCCTAGTTATTCTGCATAGGAGATTTGACGAGGCATATCATGTATGTCCTGTGCTTACTACCTTGCGTGCATAATTTCTAGGGTATTTATTGACGCCAAAATCTTATTAGGATTTTATACGGATTTAGGGGGGTGACAATCCTTGGTTTAATTACCTGTCAAAACGAGACACATCTGTAATAACTCCTCGACGCATGTGACCATTTTATACTAATTAACTCGGGTAAGGGATATTCGATGCAACCTATAGTTTTATCCTCTTTCTTAACGTAGTTTGAATACACTCGTCTAGATTAATATTTCCCTTTTATGCATATTTTCCTTTTTAGTTTGTAATTCACCTTTTACGCTTTTATTTAGGAGTATTAGAACCTATAAATTCTAGCAACTCATCTCTGTGGATTTTCGATACCCGACTTACTGATATACTCACTGGTTGAGTGTATTCGTAATTTAGGTTTGTTTGTATTATCGCGATGAAACAAAAACAACGACCGTCGTTTGACATGCGCCGCACTTTTCACGCGGTGATCAAATGGCATCGTTGCCAGGGATGAGTTTTTTTATATTTTATTTGATTTAATATTTCATTGTATTTTCTTTCTATTTGTATTTTTTGCTAATATTTTTGCAGGCCTTCCATATTTGAGCACTTAGAAACGCTTGAATTTATCGCGCGCGCACCTACTTTGTGGAATTTGCCACTTCGAGCTATTTTTGGTAAGCATGTCTTATTCCAATTCTTTCGGTAATCATTGTTATAATTCTCAAAATGCTCGTAATCTTAAGACTTTCGGTCAATACTTAGAGTCCCAAAAATTTACAAATTCAAAAATTACTTTGGGCAAGTATAACGAAAGTCAAAATTTGGGTTATTGGAATTTTGATGATGATGATAATGATTTTGGTCCTTTACCTCCTTATAATAGGAATTTTGAAATGAATTGAAATAGTTTTTCAAAATTCCTATAATAATGAGTTTAAGTTTAAGTCCGATGGTAATTTTCAAAGTTCCCATTTTCAAGGATCCGCATCTCGACCTATGACACTAGGTGAGGGCTTGCGCATGCTTGACAATGAGAAAATTGAAAATCGTTATCGGTAAGAAAATTGTTATTGGGATCAAGACTTGGATTTATTATTCTAATTCGACGACGATTTTGTTTCCGAGACTTTTAAAGTCGAAGAATATTTGGAACCAAATGAGGATTTTGTGCCTACTTGGGAACACACCATTCTAGACTTTGCCCACTGCATAATAGATATTGAAAGTGAGGATGAAAATGATGTAATATCTATTTGCAATGAAATGATTTCTTCTTTGGCCCCCAAAGAAGAACATTTCATTGAAAATGATCTTTTTTCCTTCGAAACTCAATCTTCATGCGATGATGATTAATCTCATGACTTTGAATTTCTTTCCTCCCCATTTTCATTTTCTGTTATCACACCGTCACAAGTACTTGATGATTCAATTTCAAACTTTAATGTTTTAAACCTTTTTGTCGATGAGGAGTACTTGCTCGAGTCTCCCTCCACGATCGTATCTTTGCCTTTGTGTGCGCCACCTCCCATTACACTTCCTAAATCTTTGGAAGGATTTTCTACTTTTCTCGGTCTCCACATGTTTTTGTCACCCGTTCAATCCAAACCCCCCATCGTCCCTCTAAAAATTTAAATTGACGATGGTTCATTTCTTCCGCCTTACACATGCCTTCCGTTGTTCAAACGGAATCCATAATTTACGAAATGCATGCTTGTATGTGAGGGTACACCGGTTATCCTCCAAAGTCAAACTGTTTTTATGGTGGACCATAAGCTATTTAGACTTCTAGTGGATAGTTAGTGTGAAGCCTCAATAGTAGGTTGTATATAGTTAGCTTTTTATTCCTTCTTTATTTTTTCTTTCCTTTTTAATTTAGTCTAGTGTAATTAGTTAACTTTTTGTTATTTGTTTTTCTATGATCGGTACTAACTTGTTCTTATGGGGATCGCTCCAATTTTGGGTAATATCACTATTTTCCTCTCTTTAACTTGGTTCTTAATTCTCATTGAGGACAATGTCAAGTTTTAAATTAGGGGGTGTGGGATATTCTATAAATTTCTTATTTGAGTCCATGTTTTTATTCACATGTTAGTTAATTAGTATGCTTTTTTAGAAAAATTAAAATATTTCAAAAATATTCTTTCTTTTTTCTCCTTTATTGGGCATTTTTCCTTTGTTTTCGATGATAAATTTCAATAATTTCCCGATCCAATTGACAACCCAATGATCCATGTTCTCAATTTTAGAAGTTATTAGACTTTAGTCCTCAATCATTGATATTATGAATAACTTCATGAATTAAACTTTAATCCCATGACCACATGCACTTTTATCATTCTATTGATTTGGTTTAAGATTTTTATAACTCGGTAATATTTTGTTACATTGTATATACTTACACCGAGTAAGCTTTGTACCTTTCGTCGTTTGTTAGTGTATACATTATTCTTTCCTCTTTGAAAACGTTGAATTCGTTGGTAATCTCACTATTCATTCATTTGATCGTCCATTAATTGAATTCATATTTGAAATGTATTACTTGATAATTATTTTCATATATTGTTTTGACTCGAGCATTGCGCAAACTTTTAGAAATAATCATAGGCCATCCTTGTTATATCACCCAAATTGACCTTGACCTCACCTTAAACGTTTCCCCTCGTCAACCCCTTTGAGCCTAAATATAGCCTTTCGTTTCATAACCCAAATCCCATAACCAACTCCGAATTGGAGTTTTCGCCCATATATACACTTTCCTTACCTTTGTTTGGAATGTTTCTTGGGATTGAATGATGTTGTTGTGATGTCGGTTGCAATTTAGGCATATGAGAGTGAGAAAAGTAAAGAAAAGAGATGTGAAAAAAAGAGAAAAAGAGAAAGTAAAAAAGCAAAAGAAAACAAAAGAGAAAAATGAGAAAAAGAAGAAAAGAAAAGAAAGAGAAAGTTGTAAATGTTGTGTATGTAGTTCAATAAGCTTTGATTACTCTACAATTGTTATATCCAATGCTTGTTTGGAATTGTTTTCCAATTTTTCTATTGCCTGCATTTTCCCATTATTCCAAGTTTTCATTTCAAACACTTTGAACCCGTACATACATATCCTTCGTTTCGTACCCTAGCCTTGCCTACATTACAACCTTATACAAGTCCTATGTGATCTTAAGGAGATGTAATTTAAAGGTTTAAATATTTTGGATAATCTATGAAAATGCATTTCGCCTCCTTTAATGAGCGGTATCCTTTCACTGAGATTATATTTTTCATTTCATATATAGTGTTCTACATTTGTGACATGTGCGCGGCCTTGTTTCCATTTCCATTTACTCTGTTTTCCCGCATGTTCCGTATGTTACCTCTCTGTTTCGAGTGAATTCACTTGATGAGTGTGATTCCCGTGAGGATTGAATATATGCTTGTTTTAACGTTTATCTACTTTATTTAAGTTTTTGCCAAATCACACTATGCATGTGCTTGCTCCCCTCCCACATTTTAAGGTTTCAATTCTATGAGGTGCATTATATAATGTTAATGATTCGTTCTTTTGTTTGAATTCATTCACTTTGCTAATAATGCGTATGAAATTTTTTTCACTTTTGTTGGGCTTGTCGCATGTTGGGTTAGGCATATTTTGAGGAAACCATATGATGTTTGTGGGTGTCATCCCTGAAAACCCTCACGAGACGCCACTTGTCAACTAGGGTAACCCAGGGGTTTAACGGCTTATTGCATATGCTAAATGCAATCGTGATTCCTATGAAAGTGGCATTTATATTTCAATGCATATATACGTATTGTACAGAAGGACTGGTTTTGTATCTTTCATTACTAAGGTCTAGCAATGTTTAAGTTAGGGGGTGTGATTCGTATCAAATATTACATATTTTTGCCCATTATCTTTATGCATTCTAGCACTTTTATGGTCCTTAATGCCTATATTTATGATCATTAAACAAACAACCTTGGATTTGGATATATACATGTTTTATAGGGGTTAATTGTGCTTTTGTAAGTATTGGAACGCTAAAAGTGAGGATCCGTTGCATTTTTGAGAAGTTTCGTCATTGAACGATACTTCAAGGTCATTTTAGTCAATTGAAATTTCTTCTCTAGCTCATGTAAATTCCACGGATACGTATTTCATTGAGTTAGCGTCGCGTGGCCATAAACGGTGCGTCGTTTGGAGTTCGAAAGAAGAAGTTATGGCCGTTTCCGTTTGCAACCATCTCTCCCCTCTTCATGGACCAAGGGCTGCCAAAAACAAAGTTCCAGTCGACTGGGCTTGGGCCCCTGATCGACCTTGGTTTGACGTTAATCCTATGAATTAAGACAGTGGGCTAGGACCTATTCGATCGATCGATCGATGGTTCTGATCGATCGATCGATTATACCAGATATTTGGCAATTCGTTCATTTTCTTTTCTTTTTTCTTTATTTCTTTTGTAACTTACTATATGAAGGAATTTTGGTTTTCTATTTTCATACTTAGAAACAAATTAGATTTTAGAGAGTTGTAGGTTAGGGTTTGGGGGATTTGATAGTTCTTCTTCTTCCTCTCTTGGTTTGACACTCTTTAGGGTTTGTAATTGGTACTTTCATCTTCCCTCTCCATTAATATTGCTTGTATTTCATTTATTCCTGCTTTGTTGTTAATTTTACATGCTTTCTAATTTAGGTTTACTTGATTTCTTTACTTTCTTTCTAGTGTAGGTTTATTACGATTATTTACCGCGTTTTTAACATGCTTTCTAGCTAATTTAAATTAGGTTGTGTTTGAATTGAACTCACTCGGGTTGACGTGTTGCTTTGCTTTGGTGATGGTGTTTACGGGTCTATTTTGGGTGCGTTGTCCTAGTTATTACACCTAGGAGATTTTACGGGGCATATCATGTATGTCTCGTTCTTATGACCTTGCGTGCGTAATTTCCAGGGTATTTATTGATGCCAAAATCTTAGTAGGATTTTATGGAGATTTAGGGGCATGACAACCCTTGGATCAATTTACTGTCAAAATGAAACGCATCGGTAATAACTCGTCGACCCATGTGACTATTTTATACTAATTAACTCGGGTGAGGGATATTCGATGCAACCTATAGTTTTATCCGCTTTCTTAATGTAGTTTAAATACACTCGTCCGGATTAATATTTCTATTTTATCCATCTTTCCATTTTTAGTTTGTAATTAACCTTTTACACTTTTATTTAAGAGTATTAGATCCTATAAATTCTAGCAACTCGCCTCTTTGGATTTTCGATACCCGACTTATCTCTATACTCACCAGTTGAGTGTAGTCATAATTTAGGTTTGTTTGTATTATTGCGGTGAAACGAAAGCAACGATCGGCGTTTGACACGCGTCGCACCTTTCACGCGGTGATCACCTCGCCTAGATGGGTTATGTTATTGATCCACCCATAGCTGTTGATATATATGTATAAAGCCATCCTTGACTAGATATTATAAGCCTCCCGACTTAATGATGCGTCCTAGAAGATAAGAACGGGCATTGTAAGCCCCCGTGGCTAATAATGCATCCCAAAAGCTAAGAAGGAGCCCATGACTAATGACGCATCCCAAAATATAAGAACGGGCATTGTAAGCCCCTGTGGCTAATAACGCTTTCTTATAAATGTTTTATAAAATGTAGCCATAATATGCTAGAATATAGTCTCCATGAGTGATGTTGCGGACCAATTTAGATAGCTGCTCTCAATAGTTGCTTTCGCTAATTTCAATTATCATTTGCCTTCAGATAACCAGGCGTCACGACGGGCGTTGTGGGCCTATTAGATGTTATCATTCCAGATATAACATATTTTACTCGATTCGTAATCTATTTAAGACCAAGTGTCTTTTATAAGATAACCTTTAATGGAAATGAGAGTTAAAATATGGCACTATCAAGTGAACTTGATTTCATAAATCTATTCATATATTTAGGACTTTGCTAGTTCAATACAAAGTTAAAATGGAACCACTTAGAAAGAGTTTTCACTCAGAAAAGAAATAGATGAAACATAAATATGGGCATACAAAGAGGAATGTGTCGTGTCAGACTAATTTACATCCCTTAGGCATCCTTGAGGAAGTGCTGCAGCATTCCCTGTCTTATGAGCCTTTCAATCTCATCTTTTAGGGCATAACACTGCTCAGTGTCATGTCCATGTTCCTGGTGAAATTTGCACCATTTGTCTTTGTTCCTCTTGTGGGGTGGATCCCTCAACTTCTTTGGCCATTTCAGCAGCTTATCTTCCTTGATGAATTTGAAGATGTCCTCAATCTGGAAGCCTAATGGGGTGTAGGACTCAAAGAACCTTTTTACCTTCTCCATCTTCCTTTTCTTGTTCTTTCATAATACTTTTGTGGATGGAAATTTCGAGACCACGGCAGTGATTGTTGCAGCAGTAAACCAAGGTGCCACACCCATATTTGGGGAGGATGTGTCCTTTAGCATGAGAACTCTCTGGATCAAATAGTTCACTTGAGTTTGGAGTAAAGTGTGGCTATCGTAGAGATGATTGAGGTGATTGTACAGCTGCATAATCTCGTCCTTGACTTCTGTGCTCTTGCTAGATTCTCCCTCCATTTTCTACTTTGTTAGTCTTTATAAAATATATAATGTGAGATAAAACTAACAGAAGTGAGTAATCATAGAAAGTAGGATGAACCAAGTATAAAGTAAGGATGTAGAGTTTGTATCACTTCATGACTTTATTGCTATGGCTGCGGCTAGTAAGGCATATGTGCATTGCCGCTGCCTTTGTAGTGGAATTCACCAAGGTTGAAATTGGGACCACGTCTTGATGATTTAAAGCTGCTGTAAACTAATACTAGTAGGGGCTGCAACAAAAAGGGAAGTTAAACTACCAGGCCACATCACTTCTTGGGCAGACCAGAGAAATCCCTGAATTAGAACCCGAAAACTGAGTTTTCACTCGAAATACGTGGATAACATACCTACTAGGGTCTATGCATAGCAGAGCAACCTCTTGGTGCATAATAATGGCACAATAATTGCAGGAAACCCTAGATCATAGGCTGAGAAAGTAACAAACGAGCAAATGGATCTCATCCCTCACTACCCACCTTTGCGAGGCTATTGCCTTTTACACTTTTCAGCATTATCTTGGTGGGATAACATTATCAGGGTGTGTAAAAATAGATCTAAGGTCATAAAAAGAGAGACTCATAAACATATCTGAATATATGTGATATCCATTTGAAGGTGTGTATAGAAAATACGAGTTCAATAACTAAAATCCACCCATGAGATAATGATCCAACGGATCCCCATGAATAAGATAAGGTGTTGAAGAACCCAAAATATAGAGAAATAAGATTGAAATACCTAATTCCCACAGACGGCGCCAGATTGGAATACTGTCCCCCGCGGGCTTTCAAGGTGGTCACACCCTTATGTGTTTCTCTTTCTGGATCTCCTCATCCTCCACGAAACATTGCGACAATTAATGCCAACTCCCCAGAGCAGGTCAAGAGTGGTTCCTGGTGGCCATCCCCGGCTTTAAATAAGGCTGTTTGATACCAATTCTTCATGGTATATAACTGTTAGGGCGGTCAATAGAATGAGAAAAGTTCCAAACAATATTGATCTTGACGGCCTAGTAGAATAAGATCATGAGGACTTGGAGGAATATGCCCTCCATAGTCTGCTACGAGTAACTATTTCATCGCCTTATTTTATCCTTAGTTATTTCTTTATATGAACCTTCCTTCAAACATTCAGGCTGCAGACGTTGTCATGTTCCAGAGGATGAATTATGAGGGGATCTTCAAACTCTATAGGGCTTAAAAGTCTACTCATAAGATTAACACACAGACTGCCTAAGCCACCTCTTTTGAGGCAGGAAAACAATCCTCTACCGCAACACTTCAATTGGCCAATATGAATTTGGAGGCTGCCACCAGGGCAAAAGATGAGTCTGAACAAAATTTCAACGCGGACACAAAATCCACTACTATTGCTAAGGCTACCAGGAAATCCACCTCTTTTAATAATAAACTCAACCTCATACAGCTGAAATATGAATAGCCAGAGCAGAGCAATACTTCTTCCCTCTAACACAAAGATAACGACGAAAGATAAGGAGAAAGATGTAGCCTTGAAGTAAGCTGCGGTGGATGATATGATAGCTTATAAGGCCTCCATGGATTTCTTCTTAACCAACAATAAGGCCTACCTCTAAGGCCTCTAGGAATTTAGGTGCAAGGTGGTGAAAAACCTCCCTGAAGCCAAAGAGAAAGTTATGGCCTGATAGTTAAGTGATGCTAAACACTTAGAGTGTGTGGCAGAGATTAGGGTGGGTGCAGAGAAAAGAACTAGACAATAGATGGAGCAAGCTGTAGCTGATGAAGAAGAGGAGATAGAGACCGCAATCGAAAAGGATGATGAAGATGACGTTGATGATACACCCACATAGCTATTTTCATTTTTTGTACTTTCGCCAATGCCATATTTTTGTAAGGCCGCGGCCATAATTATTAGCACTGTAAAGCTGCAGCAACTACATTTTCACCTGAATACCTGTAATTATACATGGGCTGCAACCTTTTTAATTCTCGATCAAATTCCTTGTCTTCATATGTTTGTGCAACTTTTCTTAATCATGCTACGGAATTTATTGAATGTTATATATAAAACCTTAACTGGATGCAACCACATTTGTATGTCTGCGACATCTTTCATTTGGACTGCACGCTTGGATACTTGGATATTTGAATGTGCACTTTGTAATTACAAGTATTTCACTCTAATGTTAAGATGTAGTTAAATGACACCTTGTTGAAAATTGGTTACTGCACATAAATTTTCTCAATTTGAACAGACTAAAATTCCCAGTGCAGAATTATTTAGAGAACGAAATAAGTTTCTTTACCATGGTTGTTTACGTCTTTTGCTCACTTTTTATTTGTCACGTCTTCTTTTTATCCCTTATAATTTGAATCCATCTTGAACTTTAGATGCTGCCCATAGATCATCACGGTCTGTGGCAATACTTTTGATTTATTACTTTTGTAGAGTGAAGAACTTTGGTTATTGCCTAAAAAAGCTGCGGCCATAATCTTATCATGTCCAAGTGAAAATTTTGCTGCAGAAATGCTGGATAGTGGGCAATTAGGAATTATCTTCTATTACCGCAGACATTTGTCTTTGGCATGCGCTCCTTATCTTCTTGTCGTCTTCTCTTTTCCTGGGGAACTATCAAGCCTCCCTAGGTTTGGTTCAATATCAAGCCACCCACGACTGCAATGGGATAGATACCAATCCATCCTTAACTGGGAATGGGCATTATGAGCCCCCGTGGCTAATTGAATCATCTGAAAGTTGAGAACAAGCATTATGAGCCCCCATGGCTAACTGAAGCATCAAAAAGCTAAGAATGGGAATTATGAGCTCTTGTGGCTAATTGAAGCATCTGAAAGCTAAGAACGGGTATTATGAGCCCCCATGGCTAATTGAAGCCTCCAAAAGCCAAAAACGGCCATTTTGAGCCCCCGTGGCTAACTGAAGCATACCAAAGCTAAGAATGGACTTCATGATCATAATAATCATCGCAAAATAAATAAATAATATCTGGGATGCTTGGTCATCACGTTCTACTGAATCTGTTTAAGACGAAGGTCTTATCTTAGATTCTAAGGAAGGAAAACAAAAATTAATATGCAACTTCTTCAAATTGCCATTCATTCATATATATATATAATAATAAATTACAAAAGTTTAGGAGATATAGCTACAAAGAGTTTCACAGATAGATTTCAAGAATAGGAAAATGGGTATAAGTAGAAAATAAGGTTGAATATGTTTGGCGGTATGTCTGGTATGGGTTGCACCAATTAATCATTCTTTAGGAACCGTTGAAGTGCTTCTTTCCTGACGATGTTTTTGATCTCGCTCTTAAGGTCATTGTAACTATTCGTGTCATGGTCATGATCATTATGGAAACTACACCATTTGTCCCGGTCCTTCTTGTGTGGAGGGGACCTCAGCTTCTCGGGCCAACGGAGAAATTTTTCTTCTCTGATAAGCTCCAGGATGTCTTCAATGTGGTATATTAGAGGGCTGAGGTTTCGTAGACTTTACCTTGTTTTGGCTGTTCGAGCTTCCTATTTTGAGCTTTGGTCGCAGCCACTGTGGCCTCTACTGTGGTAGCCTTTTTCATTGAAGTGAAGGTTGCGAGTTATGTTGCTATATAACATGCTGAGGTGAAGTTTGCGGCTTCCAATGTCGGAACTCTTTGTTCCAGGAAGTTGACCTGGTCCTGGAGTTTGGATTAACAGTCATACGGTTAATTAATATACAACTGGGCAACTTCTTTGCTCTGATATGTGCTTGTCTTTGACGTTCTTTCCATGGCTTCTATTGTGTTAGTGTTTTTGAAATATATATTCCGAGATCAATCAGACAATTATGAGAAGCAAAGGAATTCAGGAAAAACTAAGCATAGTAATAGGTATGCAGTGTTTTGATACACTACAAGTTTACACTGTTGTGGTTGCGGTTTCTTGTACACATGTAACTGTTCTTGTGGCCTTTTCATCGAAAAATTCACCATGATTGAGTATGTGGACAATTGATAATTATCCCTTGCTCTGGTGATGAATTGTAGTGATCTCTCGCACCAATTTCAATAGTTGGACTGTGTCTTATAGGAACTCAAAGTGCCAAGCCGCATCCTGCATGTTACAGTAGAAGGTGGGATCTCAAAACTGGACCCAAATCTTGGGTTTAGCCCACTATAGATGACCAGAAAAAGACTACTAGGGGTCTACCACAGAAAAAATAGCCCCCTTGAGCAAAAAATAGCACAAACTTGGTTACAAAAATCCGAGATCATAGGTGTGTAGGGGAGAAACAATCAACTAAAACTCTTCCATAGTTACCCACCATTATGCTATAGCCTCTCATCCTTTCAGCACTATTCTGTTGGAGTAATATCACCAGGTTATAGAAAAAGAGATGTTAGGTCGTAAAAAAAGTGAGCCATAATTCGATCTGAATATAATAATCCCTCCAAAAAGGGGGTTTTATGTGGAGAAGCATGATTTTCTTGACCGAGATCTCACCAATGAGATAGTGGCTCGAGGTCCCTCTAGGATGAAATAAGGTGCAAAAAATTATAAAATGTAAAAATAAACAAGAATTAAAATGTTGTTCCCACAGACGGTGCCAATTTAATGATATGAGAAATCGGGCACAAGTCGTTCTCATGCATTATATTAAGTGTATAATAAAGATAATGCAATCAATAAGAAAAAGAACACAAAATATAGAGTGGTTCAGTTATAAAACAGAGCATACATCCACTTTATTGCTACACTCTCATTATATGCATTGTACAATATAATATGATTGGGCCTAAATAGTCATACAAGTAAAAGAGGAGAAGAGAATACATGAATATAGTGAATCTGGGTAGACTGAATATGAACTGTAAGGAAGTTTGTATGCTGGCTGCAGCCTGGTAAGCTCCCAGCTGGGTGTAGCTATGTAGAAAGAGGTCGTGTAGAGTTGTTGGCAAGTATTTGACGGGTAATTCTCATCTCTATCCCCCAATTATGAAATGAGCTCCTCTTTTTATAGCAGATACAAAGTTAGTATCATATGTTTAGGACATGCGACATATGGATAAGCCTAGAGAATGATAAACCCTTTTAGAAGTTGGATAGTTGTCAATAGTCATGTATGAATAGGGGCCACGACCTTTTTGGACCCAAGAAGAAGGCAACCTTAATGGGGGGTCACGGCCTGTCTGAGCTCAAGCAGCAACCAGTGTTAAAGAATGTGATGTGACCTATCTGGGCCCAGGCAGTGGCCACTGCTTACTAAGGCTGACTTGGTATGAGGCCCAATAGCCATCTGGTGTCACCGCCTATCTGAGCCTAGGCAGCGGCCTATTGTTAATGCCTCCACGGTAGTAGGGACGATATTGGACATATCACCCATGATTTCTAACATCTTTGACAGTTCAATGCTGATGAGCTCTAAAGCATGACTCATCATAGCATGATGGTGGTAAGTTCTAGGAAAGACTCTTGTTTGTCTGATTTATTCATGTTGTGTTGAATTTTATGACAACTTCTTCATTTTAGGTTGCTATGGGTTCCACCATTATGCGGGAGCAGGTGGTCTCATAATAAAATACATATGATGAACTGAAGAACGAGAAAAATGATCTCCTCGACCACTATAAGACCTCGTCGAACGAACTTAAATATACCAAGGCTTATCATAACAAGGTTTGTTCAGTGCTGAAAGTGAAAGATGATCAATTTGTGGCTAATGTGAGTGCTCTAGGACAAGCAGATGAGGAGATAAAAAATATAAAGGAGCAGGCACAGACAAATGCAGCTAAGCTCAAGTCCTCAAATGAGGCAATTTCCAAGGGAGAAGAGGATTTATAGAGGGTTAGTGAGTCTCTGAAAAAAGACATCGCTTCTCTTGATGTTGCTAAGGAGGAGGGGTTGAAAAAGTTTAAGAGCTTTACTGAATATAACATCGACCTGGTGACCATCTTTATGAAGGGATACGACGAGCTTAAAAAAAGGGTCATCAGGCACTTCCCTACTATCGTGGAGACAATACAGGCATATGAGGGAGATGATGATGAGGACAAATCCGTGTCTTCTAAGCATGAGGCACTAGTGATGGAGATTTTTGTAGAAAATTTTTTAGACGAGCAGGCTGATATTACAGCTGACTAGCTGAGTGCTTCAAATGCTATCCCTGCCACTGTTGTGGATGTCTAAATGATAGACACTGAGACTCGACACAATTGAAGCATAAATCCCCCTCTATTGAGAATTTTTGTGAATTTTTTATTTTTGATCTTCTATCTTTTGACAGAAATTTGTAATTTGTGATAAACGTATTTATGCATCTCTATTTTAATGATCAATCTTCAATCACATCTGCTATTTTTTCAACATTTTTATACTTGTCAGACTAACTTTGATGATATTTACATACACCTAACTTATTGTAACATACTGCTTGTTTGACAAGTGAGCTTAGTAACTACTTTAATGCTTGGGATGGGCCTCTTAATAGTTTAGTATTACCAGTTTTGGATGAATCTTAATTGTCATGACTTAGGTTTCACCAGTGCTTGTGCCCGCTTACTAATCGTATGGAGATATCTCATCGTCTTGACCATGTGACAGCATTGGTTAATAGAGTTGACCAAGTTTACTAGGATCAATCCTTGTGTTTGTCAGTTGTAGTCGGATCTTGTCGTCTATAAGGCTGTACTGGTTACCCAATCTTGGTAAAACCTTACTGGCTACCATTTCTGGACAAACTTGAGTTTTCCTAACTTAGGTACTTATGTAACACCCATATTTTTTAATAATTATGGATTGAATTATTTACAGTATTTTTAAATTACACCTGTCCAATAATTTAATTAAAATGAAATATTACGTATTTAAAAAATATTAATTGAGTGAGATTAGGATTAATATTTATGTGGTAAATTTACTAAGTGTGTTTATAGTAAATAAAATATGGTGAATTGTTAGTACATCGTAGTAAGTGAAAATGACGAGATTTTTGACGGTATCTCAATCGAAGATTATAAGTAGATTATTTTAAGGTTGAGATAGGAAATTGATGTATAGTGACTCGAATGGAAATTTTGAGTGATGGTTGATTCGAAATGGGTTCAAATAGTCAAAATTAAGTACCCGAGGGGTAATAATTGGATTTCATAAGCTTTTTAAACAAGTTAGGACCCATTCGGGGGGCATATAGGTCATTTTACATGAGGAGGTTAATCTAAATACGGGATTAAGGGGTTTAATAAGCAAATTAGTGCTAAGAGGTAGCTATTATACACAATTAAAACATCCCAGAGGTTTGTGGTGAGAAAAAAGAGAAGAAAAAAACTAAAGGAGACCTAAGAGGGAGAAAAGTGAGAAGAATGGAGGATCTTTTAGGGCTATAATCATCATACATCGAAGGATAATCGGAATCAACGTATTGATTAATGCAAGTAATTAACTCGCTAGATATTTTATGCATGTAAATTTAGTTCATATCATAGTAGGTGATATATTATCTTTTAGAAGACTTTGGGTGGATTGGGATCTATGTTAAAAGATACGATTTTGGGTGATAAGTACTATAACCATTGGTTAATGCATATTTTGAAGATAAATCCAAACATAAAGATTAAATCTTGAATGAAAAAGTTGAGGAATTGCATAATCTAGAATGGGAATTACGAAAGTGCATAATTTGTGATTAAGATATTAAATCGCATGAGTTTAATTGTTGTTGGGTGAATTTGAATGTAAAGATACGTGTAATTATGTTTAGAATTGATAAAAACTATAAATTTTGGGTTAGATTGGGGATATAGCTAGTTGAGATTCTTGTTCAAACGAGGTTGGTATTTCCTTTGAACGATCCTTGGGTTTGGTTATGGAGATAGATCTTTTTGTTACGAACGTGTGGCCGCTACTTACATATTTTTCTCACTTTTTTAAATTAGTTATGAATTTTCTATGTAAGGGTGTTCGTGACCGAAATCTTCAGTTGGAAATCAAATCTGTGTGTGGATGTGCTGGCGTTATACGGTGAAAAAAAACACTCGGGGTATAATTTATGAAATCAGGTTGGAATTTCAAAAAGAGTTAGGTTACGGGCCCGAGTTTAGATAGGCTTAATGTCCAAAATAAAATATAAATGTGATATATATAAATAAATGAGTGACTATGGGTGGTAAACGGAGGGATAGGATCGCATATCATGTTTTTCATATCCGTATCCGCTATCTGGATGCATTATTCGTATCCGTATTCGTATCCATATACGTATCCGTTCGGATAGTTAAAACAACTATCCATATTCGTATCCACTCGGATACCTCGGATTCAAATAATTTACATATCATTTTACATTATTTAGTCATCGCAAAAATTTACTATTAAAATATCCAATCCAATGAAATCCAATACAATACAAATAAATATATAACAAAATTACTACCTCCTAGCATCAAGAAGTGTGGCTTCCATAATAATAGTAGCATTCCATAATGATAATATGGCTTAAAGTCATCCATACTTTACAACCATATAAGCTTAAAGCCGTAAAAAAAATAATAGTATCATTCCATAACAGTAGATATAAATATGTACCTTCTAAATTAAATCAAATTTATTGAGAATGATAACCTCATGGACCTTTCAGTCTTCAAAACATACTGATATTTTTATTTTAATAAGTATACATTTTTATTTTGTGTATAATATACCAATTGTTAACTTCAGTTCTCATCACAATCAAAACCATCTCTTTACTTTTTTGTTTCTCTCCTACATTTATTTATAATTAAGGAAACTAATGAAGAATATATAAATACAATTTTGTTTTGAGTGAAATGATGATTTCTATTCTCCTGTTTTGTATGAAAGAGAAATGAAATGAAATTAGGGTTTTTTTATTTTAAGTGGAGTATATGTTCTTTAGTGGGTGTATGTTGTGTATGATAGGGTGTATTATAACTTTAGTGTAACTCTAAGATAATATACCCAAGAAAATAATAATACATGAAATTTTATAATATACCCAATAAAATTATAACTTTAGGGTGTTTTTGTTTTGAGTGGAATATGTGTTTGTTTTATTTTAGGCAATAAACCATTAAGTTTTTTTAATATTATTTTATTACTAATACTAATACAAATATTATTAGTAAAATTTTAAATATATGTTTGATGGATACGGATATCCGGTAAAACGGATATCCGATCAAATGGATACTCTGCATCGGATACGGATTATTCATGTCGGATACTAGTACTATATGTATCCGTATCCACTTTCTCGGATATTTTATAGAGTACCCATATTCGTATCCGTTTCCATTTTTTCGGATAAATATTCGCAAATTCGGATTCGGATATCGGACGGATACGGATTTTCGAATATCTGTTTACAGCCCTATGAGTGACTACTTATGAATTATGGAGTTGGATTAAGACTCGAAGATTTAAGGCTAGTTCTATGAGTGACCTGCACGATTAGATGATTTTATTTTATATATACGTGGATATAGAGATGGTATATATCGAAATAAGAATAATATATGTGAATGATATTTCTATGAAACATACCCCTCTAGTGATATTGTGGGAAGTCGCGTTATTTGGATGATTCCCCTGGCTAGTGAATGTTAGGTGAGTATAGTCCCTAGGGCATAGCACCACGCATGTGCTCTTGTGAGGGTTGATGTTCGAGGTAAGGTTATTTTGGGTATGGTTAAGACTCACTATCGAAGGAATATGGCTACCTCCAATACGTTTGTGATTTTATCTAGTCAATGTGAGAGTTCGACCATCGATAATGAGGATGATGTTAGTATGACCTGAATGATGATAGCATTGTAGAGAAAGGCATCCAATGAGTAGTACTCGAGGGAAGGCGTCTAATGAGTTATTACTCCGGGTATGGTATCTAATGAGTTTACACTCAAGGGAAGGCATCTAATGAGGTATTACTTGGAGGGTGGTATCCAATGAGTTATTACTTGGGGGATGATGACTATACATGGCATATGTGTGTTTGTTGTAGAATATCTTTACGTATATAATAGTGTGGTTAATTATACACATTCTTATCACATTTAGAGGAGAAAATGTGTGTTTATTGTAGTACCTCATTTCATATATAATATTGTAGTTAATTATATATGGGTTTAATACATTAAGTGTGGATGTTTAAAAATAACTGGAGTGAAGTTATAAGAATGATAAATGATGGAATGATTAATTAAGATAATGAGAGAAACATCAAAGAAAGGAACAATAGACAATAATCGGGTTAGAGTGGTGTATTCGTAAAGTTTACGATGGGACTAGTTAGACGGGGTAGTGTAACTAGGTGGGTTATGATGTATGCGCTAGGTGTGCACATTAGTTGAGAGGTTAAGGGTTGTGCGACACTGGCTTAAATATGGAAAGTTTTACTTCATATTTGTTTTCTTCATTTTAAGTAGTTGCAACTGTTTTTAAAAGGTTTTGGGCTCTGACCCGTATCAAATCTATTTTCTAAAAACTTTTAGGTATCTAGCCACAGGGACGCCTTCGATGACTATTCATTCGAGGGACACGAAGTTGCAGCTGATGTGGAGGATTACATGTTGCTGAGTAGCCTCTTCACTTATTGCATTCTAGATTATGTTCTCTACTACGATATTGGCTGGGCATGTTGCCCCTTTTCATTCAAACTTATTTATATCAAAGTATTTTAGTCAGATATTTGCTTTGCATTTTACATTGTTGTTTCATTTATATTGATTACTGTGTTTGGTATTATTGTGTTTTGGTTAATATTGTAGTATGTTAATGAAAAATAAAATTTGGCACCATCTTATTTAATTAATAGGTGGTTAGTAATTTAAAATGTTTCCAATAGTGACTCTAAGAATGAACTATATGAGATGACTATTTTATTTCAGTACAGGACTGATCACCCGTGACTGAAATCGGTGAGGTGTCACGGATAGTATCAGAGCCTCAGGTTCTAGTGTCCTTTAGGATCTCTGTGGACTTACTACATTTTCATTATTCCTTTTCTTTTATATAGATCCCTATACTTAGGATTGTCGATTCATAATGTGGCTTACGTTCTACTGCTATTGAGTAAAGTTGATTCGAATCATATACGAGTTTTCTTGGGCTTCGTATACCGATCAATAAAGGATAACCAATGAGGGTCGCTAGGAGGACTGCAAGAGGATAGGCTCAGCCGAAGCCATAGAGTATTCTGGGAACGGTGACTGCGGTAGGAGTCACCTTTAATATTGATCAGGTAGTTGATGTTGTGATAACCATCGGGGCGCAGTAGTTTCCCCAAGTACCACCGTATCATACGGTGGCGCCAATTCAAACTCACCCATTCCAATCGGCAAGGGAGAGAGAGTCAAAAGTACTTTTTAGAAGTTCTATCCATAAGAGTTTCGGGAAGTGCGAAAATGTGATTATCCAATGGAAGGAGAACATTAAAAGGAAATTGCGTATGGTGGAGTGCAGTGACACTTAGGATTTAAATTTTGAGAAAACATTTTAGCTCATAGGAGCATCGTTTCCATGGTAGGAGTTAGTCACCACATATAAGGAAATAGATAATGTATTAATTGAGTAATTTTGGGGGTCGTTCGACTGTAAGTCTGTTAATCTGTTATTTAAACAGAGATGAAACGGATGTTCCTGGACTTATCACATGAGGAACAAATTGAGACGATTGTGTTGAAGAATTTACTTGTTTAAGCGAACTTCGTACCTGATAAGGTTGGGAGGGAGGAGAAAATAGTTCTTAAGTGTGAGGAGGACTCATGAGTAGAAGTCTCCAGCACTTATGGGAAATCCTTCTTGGATGAATTATGCATATGGCATCAATGTCGTAATTTTACAATGTTAATATCAATGCTCCCATGTGAAGGGAGCCAAGAGAATTAGAGAATCTATCCAGAAGGGTAAGACTGGATTTAATGGTGCTAGTGAGGCACCACAGACACCCAATAGGGGACCCATTTAAATGATTCAGATAAATGGAATTACTACAAAATGAGGGTGGATTCAGTCAGGGCCGGAAGAACCAAACATTGTGCTCCATAGGGCTAGCAGAACTAAAGGAACAATGAGGGTGGAAATCGGGGCCAAGGAAACTAGGCCCAAGAGAAGAACAACCCGAACATGGCCAGTGGGGTCAGAGACAAGGGAATGACACAAAGAGGTGTCTTATGCATGGAGAGTAAGGACACATGTGTTGATCTTGTCCATAACGAGTTAGGGGACAAGAGCGGGATGCCCAACAGGGGAAATGATTATATAAGTTTTTTGTTTAGTTTGGACGAGAGTATTATGTCCAGGAACCATTTGAACCACCAGTGTTATTGGTGATTAAATAAATGAGTTTTATCCATGGGTAAATAGGATAATATTTATATGACACGGGTGATTCGTAGTATTTTATTAGCATTAGATTCGATGTGAGACGGGATTAATAGGTGTATCGTTAGTGTTACTATTTTGTGTATATATTTATCGTTGGGTAGAAGGGCTTTCTTTTAGTGGATTTACTCATTTGAAATATATGATATGCGAGTATCACATCATCCTGGGTATGGACTGGTTAGCGATGGTGAGTTATTATAGCAAGGCTATCATGTTTGCTATTCCAGGGAGGGATGTGTTGTTTTGTGATGTCTCACCTGAAAGAGGCATGAGCTTGCATCTGTATTATATTGTTGATGAGACTTCAGATAGTATATTTGTCTCTTTATATTTGATCTCGTTGTGTAAGGAATTTATTGGTGTGATTCAGGGCATATCTGGTTTCCTATTGAGTAAAGAGATGTAGCTCATTATTAATTTTACGCTCGGGACTTAGTGATAGTGCGAGCACAATGTTAAATAAATTCTTTACAGATATATGAGTTTATGATTACACTTATATAACGGGGGACATAATTTTGAGTGTACCGGTTATATGCGTTGGGCCTACAAAACTCGATGACTGATAATTCTAGGTGATAGTGCATTGGGGGAGTTCCGTGTTTGAGTTTCATTTGCGGGACGTTGTACGCGTGAACCGTAATAAACGTCGAGTGTGGGGAGAATTTGTTGGATGGTAGGTCAAAAATTTTAAATGTTAGTGATTGAATGTGTAGGGATAACATTTTGAGATGAGAACTCTTTATACTATATAAGTACAGTGGAGTCGTTAGTGTTCGGTAGGAAGCACTGGGGAACTCTTGCACCACTAGTTCATAGGTGGGGTAGTCTTGAGGAGAAATAAGTCACGATTAGTAGGGAAACTGAGTACTACCTTACTGTATAGCCACGCCGAGAGTGCAAGCTGAGCTTGAAATAAGTATGTTACGTATGAGACGTTAGTGATGAATGTGCAAGTGTGCACAAGATATAGGGTGTATGGGTGCCCTGGTTAGATTGATTTTCAGAATTGTCCAGGATACGGAGGTGTGGATATAGTTGTGTTGAATGTATGCATGTGGGGCAATTAGAAAAATAAGTGGAATGGTATAATGGACTGAACTTTGTTTGAGAAAAGGAGATAGTTCAACTATGTGTATATCAAGGATAACTCTCACAACCGAGATGGGTTGAAAGACTATAGAGACACGTGTAAAATATATCTCTGGATAAGAGATGATCCAATGGTTTTGGGGAAGTGGTGCGGAGTTGTAGAGGGGTGTTCAAGACATTTGGGAAAAACGAACGGGCGAGCAGGCCCACATCCACGAGCAGCCCCCTCCAAAAGATGTTAAGGCCAAAGTCAAACTCCAGTTAGACGATGAGGGTCATAACGAGGTCCCCCTAATCCTAAAGCTCAAATCCATAGAATTGAAGCAAGGATGAGGAGGTCTCACCACGAACTACCCCTCATCTTAAGATTGAAACCATGAAAGAAAGTGAATAGGCCGAGGAGGACTCATCACAAGAAACTCCTCGTCCCAAGACTAAAGCCATAGAGAACTGTCATGGATAAGGAGGGCTCTCCATAAGGATCCCATCATCCCAAGACCCAAGTCATGGAAAGAAGCAAGTTTGAGAGGGCTCATCACGAGTAACCTCTATAAGTAAGTGAAGCCACGGGAAAAGGCCAAGGCAAGGGCACTCATTATGAGAAACCCCCTTTGCCTCAGTTCATATATTACAGAAGTGAAGGAAGGGCGAGGAGGTCCACCTAAAGTGTCCCATTTACCCCAAATGACCTTCAATAAAAATGACACATGGCGAGGAGTTCCATCTAGAGTGACCTCCTCCCCAAGATTTGTCAATCAGAAAATATTAAAGTACTAATATTTTACTTTCTTGTACAGGAGCCTGGTTGATCAAACATTGCTCAAAAAGACCAATTGGAATCTCTTCGAAGTTTTGGCTTGGTGGCTGAGGAACAAGGTTTGTTGAGCAAGATTAACCACTTAGCACTTTAAGATTGAGAGAATACTAGTAGAGAGACTCTAGGGGTCACTCAAGCCCTTACACATCTCACACCCAGTCATAATTGAAGTGAGAATAAATGAAATTTTTGTCAAAATGACTTTAGAGAAGGTTCCACGAGGCCCCTCTCAAGTTTACAAAGTTTGTATCACAAGTTGCCATTCTAAAAGATATTTACGAAACTAAATAGTTTGTCTCCATTAAGAGACACATTTTCCTTATGACTTTAGCTTACACCAGGAGTTGTTTGTCAGAGGGGACAGACGACTATAGACCTAAAAGGGATAAAATGTACATTGCGGAACTTGTCCCTCTAAGTTTTCCCTCTTGATTTTCTCACCCTAAAAGGCCCAACCCAACCCCATGTTCACATATAAATAGGACCATTGGTGAGGTCAAATCAAATATTAAAAACTCAAGTTATATCGTTACTCTGTCAAAATCACACTAGACCACCTATTATTCTCTTCCTGCTCTCTTTCTAGGTTTTGAGTGCTTGTTACTTCACTCCAATCTTGACAACCATCATTCTTAGGAGATATCTTTCTCCAAGTTACCATTATTATTTTTTAAGATTATCTTCTAGCAAGGGAGGTTCTAGCATTGACTCCATTTTTACCAAAAATAAAAGCTTTTCATACCCATCTACTCTTCAGACCTTGAAGGAAAAGTCCAATTGGAGTGGATCACGCCTCACCCGTTCCAATTTCTTATCAGACACTCTAGTCACACTACCCTACTATACTTGGCGACTCTGCTGGGAAGGTATCATCACTTTCATTGACAAAGAAGGCTTTAACATTTCTAAGTAGATGATTTTTGAAGACACTCCACCTGGGAATGGAGCTCAAATTAATAAGACCACCCAAGTGGAGGTGCTGGTGATTGGATCTAGAGTGCCTCCTCCTCAGGGAGGGAAAACCAGTACAGTAGTAGCAGCTCCATGGGCAGGTATGAATTTAATGAACATGTTTTTTTTAGTTTTTGAAACGAAAAAATGTTGATTCGACAACTTGTACCAAAGTTGTGTAATGCAAGCAACAACCCTTATGGAGGGGCGGTTACTACAAAAACATTAACAGTAGAGGTGTCTCCTCCACGAAAGGTGGTGTCGGATCAAGTCGTGACACCATTGAGTTCACTAGCCCCAAAGAATGTGGGCTTAGAGGAATTTCCTTCCAAGTCGGTTAGCATAGAGGAAGTGAAAATATGAGGAGTTCCAGAACCCCTACCCGAAAAGTATGAATGAGAAGCCATACCCAGAGGGTTATGTTCCACCAAAACTCATCAAGTTCAAAGTCAAAGGAGAAAATTCAGGGGAGCATGTGAAAAGATTTGTTGAGTACTTAGAGGTTCATGGGAATGACAAGAATCGGAAGTTACAGGAGTTCTCCGAAACTCTCGCTGGGAAGGCCTACATGTGGTACTCTTACTTGGCACCCAACAATATTACCACATGCATTGGCAGTTCCTTCAAAAGCTTTTTATAGCAGAGGATGAGTTCACGTTGAGACACCTAGCGTAGGAGGTGCATAAGCCTAGTTAATAACCGATGCAATATAATAAGCGCTTTTCTAAGAGGTCACTAAATGTCCATGAGGATGTGGCAGAAGCAAGACTGCTACAAAAATGTGTTGAGGGTCTCTTGGAACAATATAAGATCCACTTGGTCAATGAGGCCATAGATGGGACCTTTAGAGAATTCACTAGGGCTGACAGTAATATAGACATGAAAATTAAGCCTAAATCCTCAAACTGGAGGACACAAATGCCTTTGACTTCGAAAAGATTTCAAGTCTCAAGGAGTCAAGTAGTTAATTATGTATATGTATATTCAAAGGGAAGGAAGTTAGGTTCCGAATTCAAAGGCAACAACCCAGCTAACAAGATGAAGTTTGGAGAGGATAACCCATAGCCGCTGCCTTGGAGTGTGGCGGAAGCAATGGATTGTTATCGTACATTGGTACGCGAGGGGGTAGCAAGTCCCCCCCCCCCCCCCCCACATTTAAATGGGCAAATCCCAACATCAGCAGACAAAGATAATGCCAAGTATTTTGAAATGCACGAGGGGGTGCAACACGCCACCAAAGAATTTAACTACCTAAAGAGAATCATTACCGAAAAGGTGGACAGTGGTACTTTGCACATACCTCCTGTAGATGCCAACGAGAACACATTTCTAGCACATTATTATGGCACTGCCAATATGGTGGTAGAATATGATGAAGCAGAGACTCAAAATCTGATGTAATGGGAAGGTACTAAAAAATATGTGAAGAGTTAGACTGACACTTAATAGCGCATAGAGAACAGAGATGGAGAGGAGGTGCGAGGATTGGTTCTTAAATCCTGATTAAGAAGAGGCTGAATATGAGGGGGTTAAGAAAATGAACCTCCCAGAAGGAAAAGTAAATGGAATCCTCGCTCTAGATGAAGGAGGAATAACTGAGGAAGAATATATTTGGAATGATCAAACTTATGAGGTAGATTTGAACTTTGAGTGTGAAGTCATATTAAGAAGCCTCAAGTTCAAATGGTTCTTCAATCAGATAGGACTCAAATATGATACCAGGGTCATCATCATGAGGAAGGTTTTAGAAGCAGTGCAGTAACGCGAGGACCCCTCACTAAACTGACAAAGACCCATTATGTGGTTGATTATAAGATATACGTCTAAAGTGGTCTTCTCTGAGGCAGACAAAAAAGTACCATATTTTCATAACTGCCCGCTCTATGTAACGACAATGATTAATGGAATTTCTTCCCCAGTGTATTGATGGATAGAGGATCATCCATCAACATTATGCCAACCATCACGTTATATGATATGGGGATATCTCAAGGAAAGATAGTACCCGTGTCGTCGGTGATTTCAAGATTTGACAGTGCAAGCATGAAGTCGCTTGGATACATGAACGTGGTTATCAAGATGGGAACTTCAGTTCCCACATTAAGTTTCATGTCATTAATGACAACACAAGTTATCAAATGCTCATAGGGAGAGTGTGGATGCACACTCATGGAATAGGGACTTCTACATATCATCAATGTGCCAAATACAATATTCAAGGTACGAAGATTATAATCAAAGAAATATAAAGGCCATTTTCTATTGAGGAGGCCCACTTGGCTGATGCAACATTTTATACTAAGCTTGATAAAGAGAGAAAGAGCTCAATAAGGAAGTTAGAGGGGCTAAAGGTGGTGGTAGGAAGTGCCTAACCAGGAATGTTTGTGCATGAACGTTTGGGGGAGAGAGTGATTTTCCAGATAGCGAAAAGAAAAAGAAAAGTAGAGGAGGTAGACAAGCCCCCTCGAACATGTAAAAAGGTGGTCCCGCCGGATAAAAAAATCATATAATGCTTATAACGGTCTGTGCGGGCGGCATTCTGAGATAAGACCGTCGACCCGACACCAGAATGGTTTGTGGTGGAAAAATTCCACATTATTGAAAATATTTAGGAGCCAAAATAAGCCCTTGAATGTATACAAGATGGACCAAAGGACCAGTTGCAAGAGTTGGAGAAAATTAATCTGCGAATAGAAGGGGGTAGGAGTAGACCCATTCAAATTTCCAAAAGTTTGAACTCAAAGCAGCAGGAGGAGCTCATCTGCCTACTCAAGGAATTTACTAATGTGTTTCTTGGAAATACACAGAGATTCTGGGGATAGATCCATAAGTGAGTTACCACAAACTAAATGTTCTTCTTAATGCTCTCCAAGTTAGACAATCAACTCGCACAAACATATCTAAGATTGACCTTGATTAAAGAAAAAGTAGAGAAATGTTTGGTTGCGAGGTTCATAAAACCCATTCAGCACCTTCTATGTCTCTCTAGCATTATGTTAATGGCGAAGAAGAATAAAAACCAAATTCGAATTTACGTGGACTTTCACGACTTAAACTAGGCATGTCCCAAAGATGAGTTTCCCTTGCCAAGTATAGATAGCTTAGTAGATGTTACCGCATGCCATAAAATATATAGTTTCATGGATGGGTACGTCGTCTATAATCAAATCAAGATGGATTCAACGAACGCAAAGAAGACTGTCTTCCACATGCCATTAGAAAACTTTCATTACACGGTCATGCCATTTAGGTTGAGGAATTTTAGGGCCACCCACTAGCAGACCATGATGGCCATCCTCCATGATTTGTTTCATGATATATTAGAGTTCTATGTGGATGACCTAGTAGTAAATTCACATAAAGAAATAAATCATATCCAGGACCTCAGGCGTGTATTTGAAAGATACTGCAGGTACACGATGAGAATGAACCCCTCAAAGTGTGCCTTTGGGGTCACTCTAGGATATTTTTTCGGATTTGTAGTACATCAATAGGGGGTGCAGGTCGATGATCGAAAGAAGAAAGACATTACACTACAAAAAAAAATAGCTTTTGAGATGGTGGCCTAACAGTCCCAAAAGATGGTTTATCTGTCTCAAATACTTTTTGGGACGCTGTTTGGGACGACTAGGGGGTCTTTTTGATAGGGGGTTATAAATACTTTTTGTGACGCCATAACCGTCTCAAAATAGTTTTTTGAGAGGGGAATAATTCTGTCTCAAAAGCTCATCATTTTATATGACCATTTTGAGACGACAAGAGAGTTGTCCCAAAAGAGTACTTTTGAGACGGGAATTAATCTATTTTAAAAGGTCACTATTTTAGAAGATTTTTTTGAGACGGCAACATAGCCGTCTTTAATATATTTTTGGGATATTTTTAACCATCTTAAAAGAGGTGAAGGGACCTTAAAATTTTTGCACCAATATATCATGGAAAATAAAATCTATCGCTAAAGTTTAATATATAATTGAATTACTTTTAAAACAAAACAACAAAATGGATTATCATAAAATATAATACATACGATGATTTTCAACAAACACAACGAATCATTTTCATTCAATAATAGTTAGAGTTCTTGCAAGCATCTCCAAATATTCATCAAAACAAAAATTATAACACTAAGTTCAACTATTCGACTTGACACCAAAATAGATTAATTTCTTCTACTCCAAAACACGAAATGTTTTTATTAAAGTAATCACGCAATTTTAAAGCGTACGACCTCCAAAATCACTGATTATCATTGCACGTTCTACAAAAATTGTACTGCAAAAAAAATTAGTGTCTATTATGTCAAAATTAATATCTCACTCCTCAACAATACAATGTACAATGAATCAATATAGTATATTCTCATCACAATATCTAATTACTATTATTTTTAAAAAAAATCGATCGAGTCTCTTCTGTTTATTCATGAATACCACGGGTAGCAAACCTATTTCAAACATTAAAATTGATTCTAAGAATACTATAAACCAACCAACAGAAAATTCTGACCACCACCAGAACATATTTTCACCACCACCACAGCAAATTTTCATTTAAAAAGGAGGTTTTTCCACCTAAAAATATCTCGATATATATAAGTAATTATATGTATGAACTATAAATTATTACCTAGTCGATCTGAATTGTTGAGGTAATGGAAGCATGAGATGAATGTAAGATCTAAACTCGTGAATCTCACGGGAACATGGAAAACCTAACACGAGGATCTGCCCAAAAGGTAGTTTTATCCAGTTCCAGGACAATAAGAGTGACGTTCACATATCTCACAATAACAACCATGTCACATATCTACACAATAATGAAGTGAATGAGAGTAAAAAAACGAATACACCAAAAATAAAGAGGATGAAATCTAAAGTGAAAAAAAAAACAAAATTCATGAAAAATATTGATGATAAAATGGAAAATAAACAAAAATCAGCTAGGACTTACTAGTCCTCCCATTTGGTTGAGTCCTCCATTACAAAAAACCATAAGGTAACCATTGTTCTTATAAACGCCGGTAACAAAATGCTACCCAATTAATGAGCTCAAGAAGAAAATTGGAATACATAACAAGAATGAATATATAAATAAAATCAATAACAATATTGATTATATAGGTAAATAGTAAACAAATCATAATAATGAAAACATAGATTTTAAATACCAATTTTTAGTTGTGTGTCTATAGCCCATGTTTGGTGAAAGATCAGATGATAAAATCATGAAACAAATCGAAATTAGTGAATTAGAATCCAATCTAACATTATCGGGAATCAAATCAAGAAAATTATAAAAGATTGATTAAAATTTATACAAATAAAAATAATCTGAACATGGACTCTAACCACCAATATAAAAGGCTATGTAAATATGAACAGGGACTCTAACCATGTTTGGTGGATCAATTTTTAAAAACCTTTGTGACATAACTTTGTCTCCTTAATTCTCACCTTAAAATCCTTACTCAAAGTCTCAACCTTCCATCCATTATGTAAGCATACAATAAGAGGCACCATACTCACCAATTAATGGGAGGCTTTAAAGACCATGTGTGCCAAGAAACCAGTTTTGTTTTAGAGGTAGATCTTGATGATCATGATAACTACCATGTGTTTTGTCGGCTTCTTAGATGCTTTAAAGTTAATTACCAGTTGTCACACAACATGAATAGCTATAGTGAGTGGATAGATTTAGTAGCCCAGTTCATACTAAAGTCCTTACCGTAATGGCAGTGGGCAAGGAGTAGTTTATACTACCTTCTTGGACTATGGTCTAGATTGGTGGTATCTGTGTCATATTTGAAGGGTGACACACCAAGCATGCTAAGTGAATATGTGCCGGTGATTATAGAATGTTTTATAAGATCAAAGTCTGAATATTTTTAGGTTGGATTATCCGATGATATCCCTGAGAACCCACTTGATAATGTGGTAATTTCTTCAAAATTAGCTTGATTTCATTCCTCACCTATGCAGATTTTAGTATGAGTGATGTAGCAAGTACATGGCGCAAACCTGTGATCCAATCCTATAAACATATATGGAAGAAATACATGTCGGGGCCAATAACAGTCAGTTGTCTATCATTGAAACTAAACTTACTTGGATAGTGCATATAGGGGTGGTGATTCTCAAGACAAATCAACTTGTCTCATATAGTGGGGAATCACAAAGAATAAATGATACAGTGCTCTCATCATGTGTACTCAACTTGATAAACATCATGGACGGTGGACTCCAGGGTCAGAGATATAGTGAACCGAGCAAGCAAAGACTAGATCGTGTAATTTTAATATTTTTTCAACATTTTAGAAAGTCCTGTGTAGGCAATCCAGGAATGCAATCTTCTAAGCCTCTATATACCCGACAATCTCAGCTTCTTGGACTCAATGATCATATGATGATATTGATGTTATTATAGGAAAGATCATAATAAATCTGAAGTTGTATACAGCGAGTGAAGAAGTCTTCAATCAAACTTTAAATCTATTTCTGGAAATGTCATCAGAATATTCAAACGATAATTTCTCATCATAATAAGGATAACTTTCTCATCATATTGAATGTTATTGTAGGAAAGATCGCAATAAATCTGAAGTTCTATTCAGAGACTGAAGAAGTCATCAATCAAACTTTGAATCTACTTCTGGAAATGTCATCTGAATGTTGAAACGATAATTTCTCATCATAATAAGGATGCTTCTAAAGTTGAATACTGTTCAAATGATAATTTATCATCATAAAAAGGAGCACTTCCCCTTTTTGAAAGACTTACAATGTTCTCGTAGAAGAACAACCTTCTTTTTCATTGTCGGATTATTGGTCTTCATAGAAGACAACCTTTGTAAATTCAAATCTTCAATGGAGCCCCTTATGAAGGTTTTTGTCGATTTGGAATCAACACCTAATGTGATATTTCGCACAAAATCGATTCAGTGAGCATTAATTGATGCAGGATATTAGGGGGATTGCAAAGGCTGCAAATAATCGAAGAACATATGGTTTCCTTTTTGATTGGTTATATCCGCATATGCCACTTTTGCTGACGCCAATCATGCATTAGGCAGAGTGCCCAGAGGTAACAACTCCATTGTAGAAATTTATAGCTGAGCTTGTGCTGAATAAGTCACAAAGATTGAATTTTGATACATCATCTCCGAATGGCATACTTATTTTTCTAGAAGTGATAAAATTAATCATTTCTTACGGATCAAGGATTTTATCTAATCTTAATCATGTGGATATGTACACATTCAAGTACAAGGGGACATGGATTTTTTTGACTATTCTCTCAAGAGCTGTGGCTGGTAGCTATGTCAACTTTGGTGTGTTTGAAGTGTGGTGATAGAGCACTTGTCGATTCTATGGATATTGCATTGAAGATGGTATCATCGATCCCTTTGATGGATGTATTGGTATATCGAAAGCTCACATGCGCGTACTTTTCATTTCTGGAGGCTTTATTAAACACTCACATCACTTATATCTTGAATCCAGATTTTACAACCTTTGTGTTGGTTGTTGGATCTATTGAGTTTGGCCTTAAATTACCAGATGCAAGTATCATGTCACAGTGTGCATCTTATGTGGATTATCTGGCTACTTATAACAGTTGGAGAATTGCCCACCTCCCCAACTTCGATTAATTTTTCTTGGCACATTTCCCTACATTATTTCCTGAAAAACTAAAATTCATGTTCGAGATCGTTCTATATGAGGACTCTGGAAACAAGTGCAATATTAGAGGACCAATGTTGAGTTTGATACTTGTAAGCGAAGAGATGTTTACAAATGTGAAATCACAGGTTCTCGCTTCACAACCAGTGTATGAACATTAACTCCTTTCCCAGTGCTTTGATAAACTCATTGAAAATATTACTCAAATCTTAAATCCAAAGAAGAGGGATAAGTTTACCAATACTCTTACCACTTTAAGGACTGGATTTGGCTCCAGATAAGATTGATTCTTCTGCCCAATTGAGCAAGACCATGAACATAATATATACCCCCAACCCTCCCCCACCCCACCCCCGAAAAAAAATGGAAAAAAATGTGGAATGATACTCACGTTCTATTAGTGAGGTTCTACTTAAATTGTGGTGATTGTGTAAGGATTTGCATTAGAAACTAGGGAAGAAGATAGATAGATATAGGTACAGTGTAACTGAATTTCAAATGAGTTCTCTCTTTTTGCTAAGAATTGTTTTGCCATATATTTTATGGTGGTTATAAATAGTAGCTACAATATAACGATACAATCTAACAAGAACTAGTGTATACTTGCATCACATATTCAAATTTTAAAAAAAAACAATAAAGATTAATTTGTAATTCAGATGTGTACACTTTTATGTGACCAGATTGAAGAAGTTAAAAATCAGTTTTTAAAAAGGCCAAACAAATGTAATATGTACTCATCCCATGCATAAAAACAAAAATAAATAAATAAATCAGCAAATTTAAGATGGCATATGACCATTTATTCATTTTTTCAATAAAATTAACATTAAATATTAGTTTTATTTTAAGAATCTATATGCAATGCGCCAATGCGTCAACTGACTAGTAAGGTTGAATCCAACCAATGAACAAAAATGGCTTTTATACTATATCGAAAATGCATGAGCAACCATAGCAACATATGCAGTCCTCGCCCTAGAGTAACTAGTTCCATTTAACAATATAAATGGAGCCCCAAAGAAAACACTTAGGACCTCATGCATGATATAGTAAACAACATTTATATGAGTATAAGTACAACTTAGGCCCTTTCTCACTAACCTGTAAAGTACCGCTTGACCTTCAAGCTTAGTGCTTGATCTTCACAACTATTGAAATACAAGCTGATTTATTTATTTATTTTTGTTTTTATGCATGGGCTGAGTAAATATTACCTCATGCATGACCATTTATTCATTTTTTCAATAAAATTAACATTAAACATTAGTTTTATTTTAAGAATATATATGCAATGCACCAATGCGTCAACTGACTAGTAAGGTTGAATCCATCCAATGAACAAAAATGGCTTTTATACTATATCGAAAATGCATGAGCAACCATAGCAACATATGTAGTCCCCGCCCTAGAGTAACTAGTCCCATTTAACAATATAATTGGAGCCCCAAAGAAAACACTTAGGACCTCATGCATGATATAGTAAACAACATTTATATGAGTATAAGTACAACTTAGGCCCTTTCTCACTAACCTGTAAAGTACCGCTTGACCTTCAAGCTTAGCGCTTGATCTTCACAACTATTGAAATAGAACGAGCATTGCCTCCAACAATATCTCTAGATAAATATTGTAATTAAACCTTATAAACAACATGATTGATAGGATCAAGTTGGAAGAACTTCAACTCCAGATCAAGAAGTTGAGTTCTGCGTTCATATTGAGGCAAATGCATAAACAATTCGACTCTGTTTTTAGCTTCAATTGGTTTGACTACTGAACGCCTTTTAGCCTTTTCAACCCGGTTCAAATCTTCAAATTGCATACGTGGAGGAGGAACATCTTTCTTTCTATCCTTCTCTGGTTGTCGATCACTTCCTTTATTATCCGAAGCTGCCACAAAAATCATCAAAGATACTTTAAAATATGTGAACAGGAATTGCCCAAATTCAAGCAGTCAAAAATCATTAAATCAAGATACTTCAATTTAATTATAGCATTCTAAATTACAAAACCCTTTGTCTCCATCCCAACATGGCAATGACATTTCAATGTGATTAAATGTAACACAAATGAGATTTCAATGTGATTAATTATAACACCCATAGGAACCTTGTTAATTGTCTTCGTTTGTAAGAATATTGATTAACAAGAAGATAAAAACACATCTAAGAAACAAAAAGACTAGTCAGAGGTTTGCACTATTAAAAATGAAAGGATGCAAATTGAAGATGTGTATTATTACCTCTGTGAATAAATAGAACCAAATCCGTAAATACACATTAGAAAAACCAAGCTCAAATGCGAAGTAACTATTACTACATTTAAACTAGATATGGTTGTGTAAGAATTCAATAGATAAAGGGGGTTTTATGTTCAACTTTAACCACATGCTGTGAGCAACACACGTGTGTTATGTCAATCACACGCTTGCAACACAATTCTAGACTCAATTATTCTTAGGCTACACCATGTATACTACATGTCCCGCAATGTTTTTCAATCAGCTTCATAATAGAAGTATTGCCAAATCTACAACGTACTTCGATTTAAAAGTGGACATATAAAAGATCACAATTACTCTAATTAAATAATTTATGATCTTTTGTTTATACAAACCTCACATATCCAAGTTTATCAATAAATAATTTATCAAAATAAATATGAGTAAGATATGATTAAAAATAGACATAAAGTATATATAACTAACTTGAGTAATTCGTGACATAAAGAAACCGCCAATTACAATCTTCGACCAACTAAACTAAGTGACATAAACCACCCACCAATAAAATAAAACTAACAATTAATTCAAACCATCTGCCGAAATTATCTGAAGACAACCTACGATTTCCAAAGTCTTCCATTAAATAAAAGGAATTTTGCATACAACAACCTCTAGATGAGTATGGTTTTAAAAAATCAACACAATTAGTGATACACACAAACAAATTTACCTTGTATTAGATAAACCTCACAAAAAGAAGAAACACAATATTGCTCTCTGCAAAATTAATAGTTGGTTAAGATTTTGAATTGTCCAATTTTTATAAATAAATAATGAATTCAAAATTAGAGAATACCATTCTGAAATATGAATGCAAAATTTGAAGAGGGTCAATCAGAAGGCCCCTTATTTTTATATGAAAGATCGTAATTTAACCTTTTTCAAAGTACTACTCGCATAGGAAATAAATTTTTTCTATCATTCAATTCAGCCCACTACACCCAATCACCACCGAAGCAGAAATACAAATCCCTAGAACAACATGGAATAGAAACTAAGGAAAACGATGTAACTAGAAATCATTTTGCTTTATGATATGTTCCCACCGGAATTCTTTGTCAATTTGTTATATGATAACTTATTTGATTAATATCTGATTGGGTAATCACTTATTACATCCTCGAACTCGAATCAATCTTTATAAGTTTAAAAACTTCCTCTATTCAATCACATAAGTGAAAGGTTAGAGCAGTATTAGGTTCGGTTCGCCATAAGTAATTTTCTATCAATATTGGGTTCGGTTCCCCATCACTTAATATTGATAGACCAACATTGTTGGGGCCTTGTTCTAGCTTTGGCGTTAAGAGTACATGTGCATACATATAGTGGTTCCTTGTTAGACCCAGAACTCAGTGTTAGTAATTTAACGGTGATGTTGTTATACTCAATATCGTGGGTATAATCGTCTCATACTAGAATTACCAATGATATATTCAACATTGAACCAATTTTCTTTTATTACAATTAGGTGAGACGGCAACATCTACGGGCAAGCTCGTAGTTGGCATATAGTCATTTGGTTTAGATGTTGATGCAACAACCCTTCTTACAATTTTGTTTTATTTTTGTCTATATATGGTCTCACTAATTCTTTGTAATCAATTTAAATTGTGTTTTTGCTCATGTGTGACATTTGTTATTCTTGAGATTATATATATATATGGACCATTCCCATGTTAATTTCGACCACCTCTCTTAAGCAATAGTAACTTTGTAAAATACATTTTATTAAAGAAAGACTCATAGTAGTAATTATTTGCTATTTAAAATCATACACATATACACATACACACACATAATGTTTATATGGCCCAAAATTTTTTAACACTTATTAACATACCTAGACACAAACATGCGATCATTTTGCACAACCTATGTGTAATATTGTTTCTATGTATGAAATTATAGGTGTAAATAAAGAAAAATCGTAAATCACACAAATCTAGCAATAATCATTACTAAAGAGGAATAATACGACTTACCCCGGAGCACCTGCGGTTGTCAAAGGAAGCGACCGACGAGAGCGAGAGAGAAATTTGGGCGGGGTGAGGTTTTGCCTAGATTAACAAAGTGTCAGGGTAAGGTTTTGTTTTGGAGTTCTCTTTCCCATTTTTTTTATCTAAAATTCTAATAAAATAAGTTTGAAGAATCAAAAGATAAATTTTGAAAGGCAGAAAAAAAATTAGTCATCTCATAAGGTATACCTTTTGAGACGGCTGCTAATTTGTCATCTCTTTAGTACTATTTTTTAGGATGGGTAATTAAAGGAGTCTTAAAAACTATTAGTTTTTAAAACCACAAATTTTAGTTGTCTCAAAAGGATGGTTTTAGGGACTCAACTTTAGCCGTCTTAAAAGGTCCAGTCTGAAAAAGAACTTTTTTTTGTAGTGTTATGATGATGCCACAACCAAAGAGTCAATGGTAACTCAAGAACTTATTAGGAAAGGTGTCCTACATAAGAAGGTTCATATTCGCACTGGCGGAGGTGACCCACCCGTTCACCCCCTACTAAAGGAAAAAGCTAAGTGGATTTAGGGAGATGAGAAGAAGAAGGCGTTTGAGAAAATGAACGAAATTTTTGCCTCTCCATCTGTGATGATACCACCAAAGGCTAGGGCACTGCTGCTGCTCTACCTCACCTCAGTAGAAAGATTTATAGGAGCATTACTTGTTGATCAGAAGGAGGGGTAGAGAGGCAAGTGTTCTACTTGTCAAGGGTGATTTCAGGCACATAATCCAGATACACCAATGTTGAGAGGCATTGCCTTACCTTTATCTTCATGACCCAAAAGTTGAGACACTACTTGCTGGCCTTTATAGTCCACATTATCACTGACTGTGACCCTATAAAGTACCTCTTTGTGCGAACAGTATTGGTAGGGCAAGCAATAAGGTGGTTCTTAATTTTATCAAAATATGATTTGAAATGCGTAGTGCTAAAATCCATCAAAACTCAAGAAGGTTCAGATATATTGGCACAATTCCCAAGCCAGTGTTCTGAGCCTCCTAGTGAAGAACTTCTCGGAGAGAATTTCCATGCATGTTTGGCATAAGAGATGGAGGAGTGGAATATGGATTTTGATGGCTCTAGTGCACAAGGAATAGGGGGTGACTGTATTATCCTCTCAAATAGTAAGGAAAATGTCACTCTGTCCTTCAAGATAGATTTCAAGTGCTCAAACAGTAAGGCTGAATACGAGGCCCTCATTCTGGGGTTGTTAGAGGCACTGTGAAAAGGCATTAGAGTGGTGTGTATACGAGGGGAATCTAAATTGGTGGTAAAACAAATTAATGGGTATTTCTCCCTCAAGCATGCCAACTTAGCACCTTATAGATCCATCATCTAGAAGATTTTTGGCCAATTTCTAAAAGTAACTATTGAGAGACATAGTCAAACAATGAACAGATACCCCGACACACTAGCTATGATAACCCATAAATTTGAGATGGATGAGTTGGAGGCAACAATCACAGTATGACAGAGAATGGTACCTAGCACAGTAAGATCTCTATTCCCAAGTGATGAGCTGGAAGACTGGAGGTACTTGGTTGTGAAGCAGCTGACAATAAGAGAAGGAATAATAAAGATCTTGGAACTGACCAACTACCACCTGCTGTAGGGAACCGTTTATTATAAGAGCCTCGTGGGGTTCTTATCAAGATGTGTAAGAGAAGATGAAGCTAGAGGGAGGTTGGCATCAATGCATAAGAAGCAGTGCAGTATACTAATATTCCTCTTTATCGTCGGTTACAGCGAGGGGTCTACTACTAGCCTACCATGGGCACAGAGGCTGCTCGTCTATAGTAGGGTTGTCTAAAGTGCCAAACCTAATATGACCAACCATCATAAGATAAATTTTTAGAGGGATTTGAGGATTGGAGGAAACCATAAATATCATATCTAAAAGATGGTGAGTTGTTGGTGGAGAAAGCAAATAAAATTTATCTTCGAAAGATAGTGGCCCGCTTCTATCTAGTAGAAAGGGAGCTCTACATAAAGGGATATAATGAGAAGGAATTGTAATGTATAGCTAAAAGGTATGCAAAGAAATTTCGAAAGGAGGCTCATGATCCCTCACACATGGGAAGCGCCAAACTATACGATCAATTAATGGCGTTGAGGTACTTCTGCCCAACAATAGAAGATGACTCCATTAGTTATGTGAAGAAGTGAAGATCTTACCAAGTACATGGTACATGACCCTTTAGTCAGTATGCAAAGCTTAGTAGCCCCATATCCCTTCCACACTTGGTCATTTGATCTGATGGGAAAGATCAACCCGGCCTCTTATGGTAAAGCTTTCATTATCGTGGCTACATAATTATATACCAAATGGGTAGAGGCCATTCCTCTAAGGAGTGTAACTGCCCAAGTGGTAACCCAGTTTATTAAGGAGTATATCATATGTAGGTTTGGTATACCAAAGCTGATCCTAACAGATAATGGGAAACAATTCATATACAAGGAGATGGCATTTCTCACTGACAAGTATAAGATTATGCACACCAGCTCAACTATCTCCTATCCAAAGAAAAATGGTCAAGTAGAGGCCACAAAAAAACTTAAATCAATATACTAAAGAAGATATTTAAGGACATGCCAGAGTCATAGGATGAGAAGTTACCCATGGTGTTATGGGATGACCGTACTTCAAAGAGAAAGCCGACTATGTTTATCCCATTCTCACTTGTGTATGGAACCGAACTTATCCTACTGGTAGAATTAGCGGTACCCTCATCTAGAATCGCTCTAAGAAAAGGGAATCATCCCTGATCCACAACAATTGCAGATGGGGGCATTGGACGAGCACAAAGATAAGGCGAAAGAGAACTTTAAAGTCTACACCCAACAACTGTCCAAACCTTATGAGAACCCAGTCAAACCCAAGGAGTTTTAGGTGGGAGATTTAGACCTACGTCCATCCATTCATCATTTCCACAGCATGTCGGCATCAAAGTTCAAACCCAATTGGGAGTGCCCCTTTGGGATAAAGGGTTGGTAAGTTAGGGTACTGCCATATAATAGAGCCGAAGAGTGAGTGTCTTCAATCCATTAACTGTAAGTGGCTAAAGAAGTACTATACTTAGCTCTTACAAGATTTTTGATCATTTGTACAAAGGCTGAATAGCTTGCTGTAAATACGTAAAGTTATTTTTTTTTAAGATAAAAATGAGCATAGTTTTTGTAAACAGTACAGGATACATAAAAATGAATGCAACTTGTCTTACCAGTATTTAAAACTCACATGTATGTTTTTATGCCTCTGTTATAAAATTGGTACACTTGATTTATGATTTTCCTCTTTGCTAAAAGAATAGCGATACCCTCTACTAGACTAACAAAAAGAACTTTTCTCATTACACATTGGGGGGGGGGGGGTTACATCCATCTCAGGGGGAAGTACATTGAGTAAAGTCCTTCCAAAATAATAGATCAACATTCATCACCAGACCAGCAAGAGGTTGTCCTCCTAGTGATAAATAAAAAAAATTATCTCACAAGAGATTTATAACTTAGAGAACAAGTACTAGCCTCTATTATGAAGAAAAAGTTTTACATGACCAGTCTTCAGAAAACTTAGAGAAGAGGTTCTACCTACCTCCTCTCTAAACTTGTTATTTCTCCATGACAAAAAAAAGGTTCTCAAGAAAAGTTTGGAATAAGGACGCCGATTACCAGGGGCAAGTATTAGTATAAGGAAATAATTATTTTCTTTACTCATGACTTTGTGAAATTTTATTCAAAATTTGTGGGAGTAGAACGGCTAACCCCCTATCTAAGTTATTACCTAAGAATTAAAGGTGCATAACAAAATGCCCCACAGTCACACGAGGCTTCACTAAAAAAATATAACTTTCCCAAATTTACACAAGTACCCCATAGTATAGGAGGTAATTCAAATTGACCAAGTGGTCACAGAAAATTAGAGCAAGTCATATTAAACAGACATCAAAAGAATAGATAGAAGTAAAGAATGAGCAGTGCAGTAGAAGGCAACAAATATTTTTCATTGATAAATCAACTTGTTCTATACATATGAAAAAAAAGAAAAAAAAATACAGGATGAGGCATACAAATCCAGATCAACTCCCCACAAGACAAAATGAAAAATAAGTCATATCGAGAGCGTAGGTCTGTATAAGAAGGACTTGCCTCCTTAATGGGATGCTTATCTAGTCTGGCCTCATCTTTAGCATAACAAGCCTCTAACTTCACCATCTTGTCATCGAGGGACTGAATCTGACCCCTGATCTGAACTCCCTCTGTCTAACACTGCTTTACTCTGGACTGCCTAGAGGTATGGAGCTTCATCATCTTCCTAAAGGTGACGTCGAGGAATTGATGGACTAAAGTGTCAAGCCAATCCATTTGAAAATGGTAGAAATGCTAGAGATCACCAAGATCCTAGAGGAATAGCATGGCCCTATGAGTGGTCGTTTCAGTAGGGGGAGTGGATAGGAAGTCGTTAAGATGGCTGGCTAGGGCCTACATGCTGAAAACCATGAGAGGAATAGCTTGGCCCTATGAGTGGTCGTTTCAGTAGGGGGAGTGGATAGGAAGTCGTTAAGATGGCTGGCTAGGCCCTACATGCTGAAAACCATGAGTCTGTCAATGTTGAGCACACACTAAGACAAAAAAGTCTCAGCGTTGTGCTCCAGGACCATCTTTAACACCTCCCGCTCATGCGCACGAAATCTAGAAGGCATCTCTGAATGTCACAGCACACTCATGAAAAGCCACAGAGCATATACCTCTATATCATCGTAGCCCGTGTTTTGAGACTCAAGCTCCAAAAGAGGAAGACAGGAATCCACGTCGAAGTAGGCATCATCCGTAGCTTCAGAGTCCTACTCCTCCTCGATAGGCTCACCAACTGGATCCTATAAGAGAGGAAATAAAAAAAAAGGAAAAGTCATAGAGAAAGAAAGAATGAGTAGGTGGTGAAATATCCCTACTCAAGTTGTAACAAAAGTTATAAAGCCTTACCCCATAGCCTAGAGGGGTCAGTATGTTGCCGCCAAATCGAGGAGGCACCTTGTGACCCCAGACAACAGCCTAACAAAAGATAGGCAATAGTTATTACTTATTTTTCTAAGAAGAAATGAAAAATATTAACTTTATCGACAAAAATAAATTAGGTATGACGGTTTAATATCTAGGAAATGCGTAATATAACACTCATAGTATGTCTTGCAGTGTTAGGGACGACCGTCTCTCTACCCTAAAAATAAGTAAATAGGGGTGTACGGTGCGCATAATTGCACAGTAGATTGAAGAAGAAAGGGCAAATAGAAAGGAGAGCAAGGTATGCCATTATCATACCTTGCTCGCAACAACCACCGCTGGATGTTCCATGGTCATAGGAACAATTAGGACACTAAACTGAAAATAAGGAAACATGTTAATGTTAGCAAGCACTGGCACAAAAAATGCAAGTTCAAAAGGTCTAAGTAAACCAAGTACTTACCAGGGATCCCTTTGCTGAGACACAAGCCACATGTCTTGTAGCAGTAAGAATAGGAGCCATACTGACCTGCGGAATGACAAAGGAAGAAAATGTTAATAAATTATTGCATAGAAAACACAAGTCAATACAAAAGGAAAATACATAGTGTTATACATACCGAAGCAGTCTCCTCTGGGATGCTAGTTAAAGTCATTGCTAGCCTAGGATCTTGCATAATATTAATTTGAGAACCGTAATATAAGTCCCGCAGATAAAGGGACCATTATTACAGATATGTTAGAGAGTGTTTTAACATTTGCATACATATAAGATAAGTGAAGAATGACGAATAGGGGTGCAAAAGTTAACGTACCACTGAAGTCACTCTTGCAGGACTAAGAATAACCCCCTCAAAGGGAGTTCAACGACACTAGCCTACCGGAAAAAAGGAGTGGAAAATGATTAAATAAAAGGAAAATACAGAAATGACTATTTTTTTGTACAATAAAAGCCTGATACATGTGCAGTTACCCCTGTAGAAATCAGATGAGGGCCTACAGGTTGTGCCTAGAGAGCAATATCTATAGCACTCACTGAAGGCGGAATAGATGAAGAAGCATGACTAGTACCAACCTATAAATAAAACAATGGCGTAAGACTTGGAAAGTTACCATAGTAGCAAAGAAAGGGAATATAGAAGAAGCATAGTCAAGTTAAGGAAAAAAAATAAGTACTAGGAGAGGTGCTATGACAATTCCCCTAACAGAGATAGCCATAGTAGGAGCCCCTGCAATCACAGGTGAAGTCGTAGCAAAAATAGTGGCCTAATCATCACATAATTATTAATAATTAAACACAGATAAAAGAAAAAAAAAGAAAGCTAAATTTATTAAGAACAATCAGTACCTGAGAGGAACTGATAACCTGTGTAATAGGCCCACTAGAAGCAATGGTAAAAATCGGCTGGGACGGTATAGGCTAAATGTGAGGCCTATTATCCATAGGCACAAAAACCTAAGAGATAAGTATCCTACCTAAGGTAACAAGCCTGGGGGAGTAACTCCTATTAGTGGTGTAGTTCCCCCAATAGAGGAAGGGATATGTAGGGATAGTCCCTACGAAGAAGGAAGGCAAAGACAATATAAACTATATCTAGAAAGTGGTAATAAATAGAAAAATATAGAAGAAGTAACAAAGTTCAGAGTACCTTTGGAGGCCCGACAGAAGAAACCCTTACCACAGAAGAGGTGGGAGCTAGGTAAGTGCGGCTAAGAGAAATGGTCACCTATGCATACAAAATAAGAGATTTTAAAAAAATTATGACAAGTCAAAGAAAAAGAATTCAAAAGAGTTCATGATTACCTGAATATAAGAGGATGACATGGAGGAAGCCCTCGTGGTCGTCAGGAACACAGAAGATAGATGCAAAAGAAAAATAAGAGAATCGGCTATATCAGTAAAGTTGTATAGAAAAAGAGTAATATTTGAGTAGGGAGGAATCAACAAACCTCCCTAGACAGGATCAAAGAGGACACCAATATGGACTTCCACGCTCTAGGAAAGGTCCCTTAGGTCGGAGGCATAGGCAAATGATCACTCGCTGTGACAAAAACACCCTGTAAATACCCTAAAGATAATGACAATTTAAATATGAACTAGGCAAGCTTAAGGAGATAATAAGTGATTTAAAAGAAGTCAAGAGAAAAGACTTACAATGGTCGTGTGAGCATTCTTCCCATATGAAAGATGTCCAATAGTGGGACTACTGGAGGATACAGAATCTATCATAATGTCCTCACTAGAGGATTCTCTTAAAACTAGTAATAAAGAAGAATCATCAGGATGTTAATCATCATGAGGGTCAATGGCAATCACTTTATTTGAAGAATAACTTCCATCATCATAGAAAGGAGTGCTTTCATGATCGACGAGTTCCTCTTCAAAGGATGGAGAAGGGGAACTAATAAGTGAAACTCCATAAAAGCCATTTTCACTATGTAAAAAGGAGTAAGATATAGTACCTTCACCAGCTAGGATATAAGTGATAGTAGGCTCCTCAAAAGACAATCCCAAGGCTTTATAGCCATGCTCGTAAATAGTTTGATAGGTCTCCTCCATACCTATGTCATCAGTAGCTTTCTTCTTTTTGTTGCTCTCCCTAGTCCTTATTGGAAAGGGAGGGGAAGTAGGGGCACTAGTAGTAGTGGTATCAATAATAGGTGGAGCAGCAATGGATGGGATGAAGTTGGAAACATCCACATCAGGATGCTTCCCCTTGAAAGTAGCAGGGGCTTTTGCTTTACCCTTTCCTTTAGACTTGACAGGCTGGGTCTCAAGTTGATTTGAATAAATGTATTCGTCGAGTAGGGGTCTCACTAAGATAGGGGTGACTTTCTCGATGGGTAATTGGTGATGGTATTGCGATGCCATAGCATTTTTTGGTCCTTTTACCTAAATGTTTATAATTATTGGGGTGTTTAGTGGAAATGGTTTTATGAGGGACATCATTCACACATTTTTAAATAAGAAGGACCTATCTCTGCCAAAGAGTGAACCAGGAATGCGTAAATGAAGGAAGGTAATCTATAGAGGGTAAAAATAAGATCCCTATTTGTATGACTTTATAAACCACCCCCTCAAAAATAAAATTGGCAAAAGCCTCCAAGTATAGCTCAGATGGGGAGTTTCTCGAAGGATAAGTAGGAGTGTAAACACCTTGGTCATAACTAAACTGCCTCCTCATCCTCTTAGAATGATAAAAATCCACACCTTGTCCAAGATCCGTCAAGGAAGGCAAAGTGCATGGAAGAAGCATAACAACTACCTGGATGTGGGGGTAGGTGGAAACAAACTCAACATCAATAGGGCAATAGAATGTTCCCTTTGTGGAAGAGAAGGAGCCCCATGTAAAAAGGCATCTAATGTCTCGCAATAAGTCCTGAATGAGAACTCAACAATATTATCTATCAAAGGCCCTAAGGGGACTTAGGGTCTTCTTGTTCCATCTCGCAGCACGAGCAACATTACTATAGAAAGCCATTTTCTCCGGAGAAAAGGTGGGAAACCTCTCAAACGTGAAAGGAATAAAGATGAAGGTGTTGGTGAAGTTAATGGCGTCATGGAGACCAGAAGATCGCTCAACATCTATATGATCACGATCTAACCATGTATAGCGGAACCCTAATGTTAGAGGTGTGGGGGACCGTTCTCCTTCGAGAAAGTCCCATAACCAACTTAAAAAGGAGCTCGCGAGGGGAGTCATATGGTATCCCTAAAAATAAGAACCTACTTAGGAAAGTGATAAAAGAGGATGCTAAGTGCGAGGGAGAGTTAATATTGGGCCCCACTTAACTCTTCAAAACCCTGTTCGAGCTCTGTCCTTTAGGTAGCTTCTCAAAGTCCTTAAACCAGTACCTTTGCCATTTGGTGAAGGAATGTTTGGTCTGTCCTATTTGATTGATAGAAATATACTTTGTACACTCACCCAAAGTTGAGTGAATCTCCACCACCATTTTCTCCTCAACCTTATCCTCAAAACCATCAGTAAGCACATGCTCTCCCAAGTAGGGCACGATAAGAAACTTGCAGATATATTCCATGGTGATGGTAAACTCACCCTAACCAATGATAAAAGTGTGAGAATCCCTTATCCAACGAGAAGCCAATAAAGTGAAGGTGAAGGTATATTTGTCAATTGAGCAAGACTTGAGGTTATTGATAGAAGTTATAAGACCCAACCCCTCGATGCCAGGCTTGTGCAAGGGGGTGGCCAAGACATAGTCCCCCCAAATGGACCACTCGTCTAAGGACAATCCACCAACCTTAACCTCAATAGTAGAATGGGTCAAATCAACACTATGTACTTGTACCCTGATAATTGAGTCAGGGAAAACAATAAGAAGGTCAGAAGACTCACTCAAACCCATATAGGGTTACTCGTGTATCTTAGCCACAAACTCCTGCTCGAAATTTGTGAGGGAGGACATGAAGGTAACTTTAGCACCAAAATAAGGGTCGAAGTCCCTCTTCGAGCGAGGGGCCAAGTACTCCCTCTGGAACTTGGAGTAAGCAGTGGTTGAGGGACCCTTCCTCATGGGAATATAAACAGACGTCTCATCCAAGATAGTGGTGGTGGGTTCCAAGACGGCAGAGGTGAAAATGGTGGCTCTGGTGGCCAAAACCGTCAAGACGGTGATGGAAATAGGCACCATGCACACTAGCACCTCCCTAGTGGTAGCGGCGACGGTGAAAATGGGGTTTTGAGAGGAAGAAGAGGCCATTTTCTTGGTAAAGAAAAAAGGATGACAAGGACAGTTATAAAGGAAATATTTTTTGCTTTCTCTCTATCTCTCTCTACAAAAAATCAAGTCTGAAAGAAAATGGTAAGGTCAAAAAAAGGGACTGATGTGAGTTGATGTGATAGACCTATTTAATGCCAATAATGCTTTGATGAGATTGAAATAAACTATTCGTATTCCAAGACACAGTGAATCATTGCCTATAAAACCCTTTAGTTTACCCAACACAAATTTTTTTATACAAGGGGACTAATGTAGATGGGTGTTCAAGTCATTTAGGAAAAAACACATGGGCGAGAAGGCCCACTTGGCGAGAGGACTAATCACGAGAAGCCCCCTCCAAAAGATGTTAAGGCAAAAGTCAAAGTCCAGTTGGATGAGGATGACCATAGTGAGGGGACCCTATTCCTAAAGGTCAAAGCCATAGAAATGAAGAAATGATAAGGAGGGCTCACCAAGAGCAATTCTTCGTCCCAAGACTCAAACCATGAAAGAAAATGAATAAGGATGAGGAGGGCTCATCACGAGTAACCCCTTACCCCAAGACTAAAGTCATAGATAATTGGCTTGGATGAGGAAGGCTTACCACGAGAAGCCCCTGATCCCAAGACCTAAGTCACATGAAGTAGCAAGTTTGAGTGGCCTCATCATGATCAACCTCTCCAAGTAAGTCAAGTAAGTGAAGCCACAGGAAAAGGCCAAGGCAAGGGGACTCATTACGATCAGCCCCCTTTACCCTAGTTCATATATTACAGAAGTGAAGGAAGGGCGAGGAGGTCCGTATAGAGTGTCCCCTATGCCCCAAATGACCTACTACAAAAGAGACGCAAGGCGACGATGTCCATCTAGAGTGGCCTCCTCCGCAAGATTTATTACCCAAAAAATATTAAAATACTAATATTTTACTTTCTTGTATAGATAGACTAGTTGAGCAAGCATGGCTCAAAAGGCCAGATGGGATCTCTTAGGAGTTTTGGCTTGGTGGCTGAGGCACAAGGTTTGTTAAGAAAACTCAACCACTTTACACTTTAAGATTGAGAGAATACTAGTAGAGAGACTCAAAGGGTTAATCAAGCTCTTACACAACTCACACCCAATCATAACTGAAGTGAGCAACCAAAAGGTCGCTCAAAAGAAATGAACTCTCTATAAAATGACTTAAGATAAGGTAGTCGTCGAGGCCCCTCTCAAGTTTAATAATTTTAGAGAATGTGGTCCTCGAGGCCCCTCTCAAGTTTACAAAGTTTGTACCACAAGATACCTTTGAAAGATATTTACCAAATAAAATACTATGTCCCCATTAGGAGACACATTTGATTTTTTCCCTTAGTTTACACCAGGTTTCGTCTCTTAGAAGGGACATGCGGCTGCAGATCTAGTAGGGACAAAAGGTACATTGCAGACCTTATCCCTCTAAGTTATCCCTCTCGATTTTGGAGCCCCAAAAGGCCCAAACCATCCCCATTTTCACCTATAATAGGACCATTAGTGAGGTCAAATTAGATATCAAAAACTTAGAGGGGCCTAGTATTCTCTCCTTGCTCTCTCTCTCTAAGTGCGGAGTGCCTATTCTTTCACTCCCATCTTGACAGCCATCATTCTCAGTAGATATCTCTCTCTAAGTTACTATTATTGTTTATGAAGTTAATCTTCTTCCGGAGGAGGTTCTATCGTTGACTCCATTTTAAACAGAAATAGAAGATTTTCATACCCAACTGCTCTTGAGGCCTTGAAGGTTTTAAAGGCAGAGTCCATTGGAGTGGGTCACGCCTCACCCATTCTAGTTTCTTATTAGACCCCAATAACACTACCCTCCTACATCAGTCTTACTCAATCGAATGCTGAGGGTGGCTTGAGAATAAATGGAATGTTAATTTTTACCTGACAAAAAGAGCCCAACAAGTGCACAGTTTTAGAGAAAACGCACGGGCAATAGTTTTGGTATATCCCATAAAAGAGGAGTAAGATATGCCACAAGATGTGAAATGTTGAGCATGTGGATCGGTGTTTAGTGAAACATAGTGAAGTTGTCTCCAAGTGCACCACTCGTAGATGGAAAAGTTTGGTCCAAGATTATTAACAATAATTTTGTAATAGATTGATGATTCCAGTGACGAAATTGATATGCAGATTGATAAAGTTCATTATTGGGTTATCAAAATCATGGAGAGGTCAGGATTTCCTTCGCATTTGTTGAATGAATTGACCAAAATGGAATAATTGTTATTAATTTGCGGTGAGTTATATTATTTGGTAGTGTGACCAATATTTGATTTTAGAGAAGAAATAAACCGTCATAAGGTGCCACCCAATATTGTTGTTAATTACGATGAGACCATTGAGTCCCATCTCTTATAGGGAGTGTCAGGAGGCGATAGGGATGGATTTTTGTTTTGAGCTTGACGTGTCACTTGTAGGCCGATGAATAGATGAGATAGGTGACTAAAATATTAGAGAATGTAAGGAGTGCATATTCAGAATTTTAGGGTAATTGAGAGTTGTAATTACAACTGGTAGACTTACGTGTGATGATTATTAGTAGATTAGTATTTGCGAGAAACCTTTTGAGGCTTCATATTAAGATCTTGTCATCCACCCTTTGGTTGGTTAGAAGTGGGGAATAACAAGCTTCTTGGACCCGAAGTGATTCATGGTCCGTCGGCAAGGATTGAGTTAATCTACGTCATTTTCGTGTAGTTCAGGAACATAGTAAGAGTATGTAGCCATGAACTAAATTTTTTTATTCTGACATGAGTGATGAGGGATTGTTGCGGGTATTTCCCATCAAGGGAGTTACGTGATTTGTCAACAAGGAAAATCGGCACCTATGGAAGTGGGGCCCTTTCTAACATTGAGATGATAGATCTACTGGAGTGTAGGCTCGTCTTTTGTGTGTTGTTAGAGGATTTATGATAGTTTTTACATGTCATTGTATAAGCAACACCTTAAGAATAAGGGGATATATTGGTATGTAACAGTTTGTATGGACTTGTCGCTAATCTTGGCTTATAGTGAGTAGACCTTCACTCAAAATAGTACCATTAGCGTGTGTATAATGGAAACAGCAAAATATTATTATGAGTTAATATTGAATACATTCGAATCCATTGCGTGTAAGGATTTGAAGTTTAGTACCGAGAATAATCGAATTTCGAAGAGAAAAATTCCTTTGCAGGGGGAAGTATGAAACACCCCGTATTTTTGAATAATTATTGATTTATTTATTTTTGGTATTTTTAAATTACACGTGTACAGTAATTTAATTAAAATAAAATATTACATATTTAATAAATATTAATTGGGTGAGATTAAGATTAGTATTTATATGGTAACTTTACTAAGTGTGTTATAGTAAATAAAATACGGTGAATTGTTAGTACGTCGTAGTGTGTGAGAATGATGGGATTTTTTATAATATCTCAACTGGTACTTGTGAGTAGATTATTTTAAGGTTGAGATAAGAAATTAATGTATAGTTACTCAGATGGTTATTTCTAGTGCATGGTTGATAAAAAAATGAATCCAAATAGTCAGAATTAAGTACCCGGGGTAGTAATTGGGTTCTGAAAGCTTTTTAGACTAATTCGAGCCCATTGGGGGGCTTATATGCCATTTTACATGAGAAGGTTAACCTAAATACGAGATTAAGGGGCTTAAAAGGATATTAGGATTAGGAGTCAGATATTATACATAATTAAAACATCCTATATGCTCGTGGTGAGAAAAAGAGAGAAGGAAAAAGCTAAGGGAGTTAAAAGGAAGAAAAGTGAGAGGATTGAAGGATCCTTTGGGCATATAATCATCACACATCGAAGGACGATCATAATCTACATATATATTGAGGTATGTAATTAACGTGCTTGATATTTTATTCATGTAAATTGAGTTCATATCATTGTAGGTGATAAATTGTGTTTTAGAAGACTTTTGGGAAACGGGATCTATGTTAAAAGATAGGATTTTGGTGATAAGTAGTGTAACCATTGCTCAATACATATTCTGAAGATAAATTTAAACATAAAGATTAAGTCTTGAATGATAAAGTTGAGGAATTTAATAATCTTGAATGGGAATTACAAAAGGGCATAGTTTATGATTAAGCTGTTAACTCCCATGAGTTTAATTCTCGTTGGAGGAATTTGAATGTGAAGATAAATGTAATCTTGTTAAGAATTGATAAAAGCTATAAATTTTGGGTTATATTGGTGATATATATGGTATTGTTAATTGGAAGATGATGAATATTGCCTAAGAAAGTGAGTTACAACGTCAATCTCATTACAAGTTCGTTTGAACGAGTTGAGATTCTCCTTCAAACGAGGTTGGGATTTTGTTTGAATGATCCTTGGGTTTGTTCATGGTGATAGATCTTTTCGTTACCAATGCATGATCGACAGTTTCGTATTTTTCTGATTTTTTTAATTAGTTATGAATTTAATTAAAAGGGTGTTCGAGATCCAAATCTTTGGTTGGAAATCAAATATGGGTATGGATGCACAGGTGTTTTAGGGTGAAAAAAAATGCTCAGGTATGATTTATGAAATCAGGTTGGAATTTCAAAAAGATTTAGGTTACGGTCCGGGTTTGGATAGGCTTAGTGTCCAAAATAAAATAAAAACATGATATATATATAATTAAGTAAGTGACTACATATGAATTTGGGAGTCGGATTTAGACTCAGAGATTTTAGGCTAGTGCTATGAGTGACATGCATGGTTTGACGATTTTATTATTATATATATATATATATATATATATATATATATATATATATATATATATATATATATATATGAATGAATAATAATAATATCAGTGTGCATAATATTTATATGAAACATATCCCTCTACTGCTCTCGTGGGAGGTTGTGCGATGTTGGTGATTCCCCTCGCTAGTGAATACAGGGTAAGTATAGTCCCTAGGTTATAGCGTCACATATGTGCCCATGTGAGGGTTGAAGAGATGAAATAATTTTAGGCATGGTTGTGACTCACTATCGAATGACTATGTCCACCTCCAATGCGTTTGTGATTTTACCGAGTCAGTATGAGAGTCTGACCGCTAGTAACTTGGATAATATTAGTATGCCCTGCATGATGATAGCATTGTAGAGAAAGGCATCCAATAAGTAGTACTTGAGTGCATCCAATAAGAAGTACTTGGGGGAAGGCATCTAATGATTTAGCACTCGGGGGATGGTATCCAATGAGTTAGCACTCGGGGGAAGGCATCTAATGAGGTATTACTCGGGGAATTTTATCCAATGAGTTATTACTCGGGAGATGACGACTATACGCTACATATGTGTATTTGTTGCAGTATATCTTTACGTATATAATAGTGTGGTTAATTATATACGGGATTAACACATTAAGAGTGAACATATGTATGTTTATTATAGTATATCATTTAGTATATAATATCGTAGTTCATTGTATATGGGTTTAAAACGTTAAGTGTGGAGATTTATAAATAACAGGAGTGAAGTTATAATAATGATAAATGATGGAATGATTTATTAAGATAACGACTGAAATAGGTAAGAAAGGAACAATAGATAATACTCAGGTTAGAGTGGTGTATCTGTGAGGTTTACAATTGGAGTAGGTAGACGGTGTAGTGTAACTAGGCGGGTTAAGATATATGCGCCAGGTGCGCACACTAGTTGAGAGGTGATGGGGATTCTCATGATAGTGCGACATTGGCTTAAAGTTTTACTGCATATTTATATAATGCATATTAATTAATTGAAACTATTTTTAAAAGATTTTGGGATCTGAACCATATCAAATCTATTTTTAAATTTTTTTTAGGTGTCCAGCCACAGGGACGCCATGTATGACTATTCTTTCCAGTGATACAAAACTGCAACTGATGTGGAGGCTTGCAGGTTTTTGAGTAGCCACTTCAGTTATTACATTCGAGATTAGGTTCTCTATTCCGGGATTGGTTGGGCATATTTCACTTTTAAACTTATGTATATCAGAGTATTTTAGTCAGATGGAGTAGATGTGTTGGATTTTTACCCAATGGTTTATTTGGGGACTTTATTCATTTATCTTTGCTTTACATTTTACATTATAGTTTCATTTATATTGATTACCATATTTGGAATTATTATGGTTGGGTTAATATTATTGTATGTTAATAAAAGATCAAATTTGGCACCGTCTTATTTAATTAATTTGGGGTTAGTAATTTAAAAAGTTTTCGATAGTGATGGTAAGATAGAAACAGGTGAGACTTTTGTTTTTTTAGTAAAGGACTGATCACCCGTGGTTGAAATAGGCGGGGTGTCACAACTTATACCATCTTACTGGTTATATGGATGGATCTCGTCGTCCTGGCCAAGTGTCAGCATTAGTTTCCCGAGTCAACTAAGTTTAATATGATCTATCCTTGCATTTCTCAATTATGGTCGGATCTTGTCGTCCAAAAGACTGCATTCATGATCATCATCTTTGTCTTAATCCCATCACATGGGGTAGGCCATATGGATTATCTTTTTCCATTCTAATATATTATAAGAAATATTTTAATTTAAGTTGAAATCCTTAAGATCTTTCCTAATAATTTCCTCGCATGATAGCTTAGGGCGGCCCCTTCCTCTTTTACCCTTAATTTCCAATAATCTTCCTATTATTATAAGTGTGTCTATTGGTCTATGAAGAACATGTTCGTACCTTCTAACTCTACTCTCTCTTAATTTATCGATAATGGGATCTACTCCTAACTTTTCTCTCACATAATGATTTTTAATCTTGTCCTTTCTAGTAATCCTATCATCCATTGGAGCATCCTCATCTGACTAATATGAAGATTTTGTTCATGTTTTTTCTTTTAATCCCAACATTTAGCTCCATAGAGGGTCCCTGGCCTAACAATTATTCAATAAGACTGCATTGGATTTCTTAAACTTAGAGAAACTTTTTGTTCATGATTTGTCCTAAGACGAGATTGTATATGAAGTTAGGTTTCTTGCTCGTGACCTATCCATTGACGGGGTCATTCATTAAGCAAGTTTTCTAGATGTAAATTTTGATGAGCTTAGCTCTAAGGTGTATTCGTCTTAGACTTCTTGAACACCTCTCGCACTGAAGAAATGATCTTTGAATAATGAAGAAAAGTTTGAAATGACCACATATTTGGAGGATGAAGTTTCAGTTTTTTTTTAATCACTGTTTTGAATTACAAAGGAGTGAAAAAGAAAGTTTACATTGGATTACCTCTTCAAGTGTTTGGAGTTCTAAGGTTTCTTGAATTGCTCACCATTTAGAGTCTCAGTCCTATATATTCTTGGTCATACAATCATAGATACTCTATATAGTCCATGCCAGTTGGGTTTTAGCTTGTTCATCTTTTGAACAATCTTTTTGGGCACGTAGTCCGCTTCCTTTAAGATGCCCAGTTTCAATTGTTTATTATAAAACCGCACAATCTTATGCTGATAGGTGACAACACATAGCGCGGCTTACTCTCTGACCGCTTCAACTAGGTCTTTGATCGATTCTTCTCATAATATCGCTTTTTAGGTATTTGTAGTTGAGCTCTCGATGGGTGGGTAGGCCGATCCCAGTGGGTACTACTAATTCAGTGCCAAATGCCAACATAAATGGAGTTTCACCTGTCGCCATTCTTGGTGTTGTTTTGCATACCTATAGCACGCCCTACAGCCCATTGATCCGATTCCAGTTCGAGTAGTCCAATTGTTTTATGCCATTGAGTAGGGGTTTGTTTCTTATCTTTGACTTCCCGTTACAATGCGGATAATCGGGTGTTGAGTGTAATTTTTGGATCTTTGAACTCATGTAGTTTTCTTCAAACTCTCAAACTGGGTACCATGATCCGTCATGAATGCCTATGGCATTCTATAGCGACATATGATGCTCTTCCATATAAAATGGAGGACTTTTTTCACTACACCAAAAATAACAATCTGTAATGATTTAAAACCGTGCCAGATTAAATCTGGAACAGTTTTAAACTATGCTAGAATCGTGTGTTCCAAATAGGCCTTTTTTCCTGGCACGGTTTAAAAGTGTGCAAGATTTGGCTAAACAGGAAAACTCTGGCACACTTTAAACCCGTGCTAGAATTTGATATTTCTGGCACACTTTTGTCAAAGTTTATAATTGGGCCAAATTGAGTACATTTTGGTACACTTTTGGCACAGTCAAAACCGTGACAAAATTTGGTACATTTTTGGCACCGTTTTGAATTATGTCAAATTTTTGTACCAATAAAAAAATATAAATAATATTACCCCAAAAAAATTAAGGACGTTTCCACTATTTTTATACATTTATCAACCAGTTAATTTAAAACCTATTTTACCATAACAAAAAATAAATAATAGTACAAAATCCGCATGGAAAAAATAATACAACAATACAAATAGTGTGCAATAACACAAGTACACATCCAGACAATAAGCCCAATAAAATTTAATGTCTCAAATTTCATTAATGGAAAACTCATCTCAATACATATGAAATTCATCTCGATTCATGATGCAATTTAGGAAATCTATATCAAATACAACAATCGTGTGCATATACATCAATGAAATGTTTGTTTATTAGGCATGCAACCTATATGGAGTGAATGATGATGGTGCCCACAAGGCGAAAAACCCGCCTCACCATGTCATTTCTTATGGCTTCTGATTTTGAAGTCTTCAAAGGAATTTTGTGGCATGATTTGTATTAGATGGAAATGGTCTTTCGATTTACAAATTCCCAGATATATTTTTTGAATTATCCAAATTTGTTCTGAATCTGCACATGAAATTGTTAAGGACCCATTAATAACAGTGATTCGGTCCTGAAAATATATAAGGATACTGAATATAAACATAGCACTGTCAAGGAGTATATTCTGAAAGATAATACTCAGGGGGCCTTTTGTCGCGTGGAAAAAAAGGAAGTCCAAGTTCAATGGTAACATCTTTTGGGAACTTTACAAGCATTAAGATCCATTAAGTAAACACATCAAAAATACAAGTAAAGCCCATCATGGGGAAACAAATTGTCGCTAACCTGGACTTTAATTATCTCCACTTTCTAAAATTTCCAATTTTTAAATAAAATCAAAATATTACTTATTAATCACAATAAAACATTAGAAAGAAATTTACTAAATAGGATATTGTTGGTGACTCAGCTCCGCCCGCAACAGTGACATACAACTGGGCATTTGGCATGTGTTGTAGTTGCTCGAACTCACTTCATCCACATTGTGACTACTTCCATAATTGAACACTGCCAAAATAACATGACAATCCAAAGCAGATAGTGAACAACCCTTAAAAAGAAAGTGGAATATAATAATACATAAGACATAATTTTAGACAACATTTTTTATAATTTTAAATAAGTCATCGATATCTTCACTTTCATTCTTCTGTGACACCCCGCCTAATTAAATACTGGGTGATCAGTCCTTTATTAAATTAAAATCAAGGTGAACAGTTGGTTCATTCTTAGCATAACTATCGCAAAATAAAATATACCAATTTAAACACCCTAAATAATTAAGCTAAGTGTCAAAATAATTAATCTTATAAATTAAGTTTGAATGTCATTATTAATTACGAGACCATTTTCACGAACACAATTGATAGTATTAAAACCAAATCATCCAAATGAAAGAACATTCTAGATAAATCAATCCAAATAAAATATCCCAATATGCAGGACAAAGTGATAATTATAAGTAATCCCAACTACAACAGAATATCGAAATAAATTAAAAGTACAAATCTCTCTGAACTAGATAGAACTGGAAGTGGTCGACACATACCCAATATAAGGAGAACTAAATGAAAGATTGAGAAAAAAAGGATGAAGTCGTCTACTGCAAAGACCTGCAACTCCCACACTAGCTACAGTACGTCGACAGTCCAAAGACCCCAGCCTGACTACCCTGTGGATGGGCATCTGTAATACATATATATATATATATACAAGAGAGAGAAAAGAGGACAGGAAACGGGTCAGAGCCCGAGTGTAAAATAGTTTTAAAAATAGTTTAGCAAGTATTTAAAATTCTTACCGTCTAACTCAACAACCATGTTAGTATATGACACTCTCTTGAGAATTCTCACCTCTCATCTAGTGTGCACGCCTACCAAACTAATAAATCTCCTAAGTTTCTCTAACTTACTCTCCATAAGGTTTTATCACGTAAAAAGTAAGGTTAGGATATTTACTTGAGGAAATCATTCTCTTCAAGATTGCTTACGTTATTTAGAATAACTCATTACCATTATAAAGTTCCCGAACACTTATAATAAAGTTGAAGCATTTATTCATTACTTATCTTCTTATACGCACATTAGAAAGTTCCCATATTGATATACGTATATATATTGGTCACACATATAATATGTATACTAACGGCACCCCACAGAAAATCTATGGTGCTAGCATACTCTGCTATCAAGTCCCCGTATCACTTAAAGTAAGGGAAATACTAGTTCGAAATCACTCTTGAACTGTATTAACACAAAATACAAACAAATGGAGGCGAAGCATAGTTCCTAATCACTAAGAGGTCAGCACATACCCTCACGTCTCTTAGGAACATCTGACTATCACTCAGACAGCCTGTATCAAGGATACTATCTTCTAGGGTACGAGTCAATATCGCCCATAAAGATCAAATCGAGATAAGACTGTCCCGGCGTGGAAACCCCCGTGATAGCAAGTAGCCCGGGTATGATTTTTACACAGATATTCAAATAATATATATACATGCACTCATATACATATTTACATAAATCATCTAGGTACGCCCACGACCCATAACATTATTCTAGCCATGCGTAACATATAACGCTCGAGTTCTACGTATAAGTAAATCACTCTTTTTATTCTATTAAGTATAACAAATCCTTAAGTACTTCTCGACTCTCGAAGTGTATCCTCTCAAAATAATATAAAACCAGTAGGTGCACCCTCACTACTCTACTAGTCTAATTCTTCCTTAATTCTCACAAGATATACTATAATGTAGGCATTATTTCCCACTAAATTTATATTCCCAAAGCCCCACGATTAAATCACATATGAATCATATCACCCGAACCTTGCCTACAATCCTACTGGTCTTTCCCAAGTCCTATTATGGTATATAAAAGATGTATAAGGCTTCCCACAATGTGGTACTGGGTTAATCATTAAGAGCTAAGAACAAGCTTCAAAATTCCGAGGAGCTCGATCGATCGAAGGTAGGGGGTCAGTCGATCGATCCAGTCGTTCGATCGACATTCAAGGTCGATCAATCGATCGCCTAGATATTTCCCAGATTCTGCATATCTATCCTACGGGTTTCATCACGAAAAGTCCTCAAAACCTCTCTCAATTTCGCCCAAACTCCCAAATAAGGTTACTACTGGTTCTATATACATATATGCATGAATTTCTACGTAATACATGTATAGTTTCATCAACGGAATTGTATTAAAGGACCAATACGCCTTAATTATCAAGAACCCGAATTTTTCACTAAACTTCCAATATTCTAATTCTTTTCCATATTTCTCACTTCTAAATTGTTCAAATTTCATGGGTAATTTTCTACATATGATTGAGATTTCATAATATATTTATTTTCTCTACAACATGTGATTGGGTTCTCTAAATTTTTAAATTCGTCCATGAAACCTAGGTTCAACAATCCTAATCTAACATGGTGAGACATTAACTAAAAGAGAAGCAAGATAGATACTTTCCTGGATTTTGAGTTTCTGATTTGTGGACGAAAGAGGTATGGTTACGTTCCTCGTCGTACGATCTATGCTTTGGTGGTGGTGATGGTGCAAACGGGTGAGTCTTTGGCCTTGAGTTGCTTGGAAAGCTCTCCAACTCCTTCTCTAATGGTCGTTCTTTGGTTTTATGTTTGTTAACCCTAGAAGACAATTCCTAAAGCCTGATATATCCTTAGGAAATTCGTGGGTTTAATTGCCCAAAAATGTAAAATATCTATAATACCCTCTCGGGATGCCAATTAGGCTTAAAAACGCCCTGAGATCCGAACTAAACCCCCGGGTACATTACTTTGACTATCTCGACCCTTCCGCACATATTGGCGAACTCGAAAAGACAATACGGGTAACTTATAATTTATTCACTTTTAATAATAATAATAATAATTTAGTCCTTACACGACACAGGCGCATCCCGACTTAATTTTCATAATTGTCTTTTTATTCACTCGTGATAATTTTAATAAAATCAATCTTATTTATTACTTTACTCATCTAGTAATATTCAACAAATTTCCAATAATTACTAACTCTCGTCATGCTAGTAAATATTAAAATGAATTTTCAGATTAATATTAAATTAATTTATCTCAATTAAAAATTTAATAAATCCCAAAATTTAAAAGCCATAAAAAATACGGGGTGTTACATACTTCCCCTCTAATAACGGAATTTCGTCCCGAAATTCAGAAAATAAGGCCTATCAGGTAAAAAAATTATGGATACCTTATCAGTACGCAAACTATCAACATATTAAGGTGCTCAATTACTATAGCCCTCGCCTAACATCAAGCTTGTTCAACACTCTCATTAAAGACACTTCACATTGTGCTCCTATCTGACAACATTCGCATAAGACACGCCTATACATTATTAATTCCCATTATTTCAATATCATTGGGAGGTCGCACCTCACTACATGCCAACTACTCTGATTTATCTAAACACAAAACTCCCATTCTGAGAGAAACTATACGAACATCTGACCACTCTTGTTCACCTAAAATAGTCGTGGAATTCCACCATAGTCATCAGACTCCAACTCAGCCAATCCAAAATTCTGATTACCCCCCCATCTCTTAACATTCAGATTGAGAAAAGTTATGGTTTTTCCACACCAAAACCTCAATAAGCACCTTGTTCACAATAAGCAGGTACGAGTGCTCCCACGGAACTCTACCATTAGGTAATATCTTCCCCCAATTACCGTACTATACTCCACTTGCTATCTATAATCGTTGTGGAAATGAAACGATCACAATGAATCCAAAAATTATTTTCACACTGCTCCACTAATGGTTAATCACCGCTCGCCTACTCCCCGGATTAAGGGTGACACAACCTGCTCAAAACGAACTGGTATCCCCGTTGCTTCCTGAAATCCCATATTGAAGGTTGGATTTAAAAATCTTATCCTAATTTAGAAAAATATCGAATAGGACCACGTATTAGCGCAATCTTACCTTTCAAAGGAAGACTGGGGCACGCTAGCTAATATTGTAAATCACCCCAAAGGAATGTCAATCACTTCCTTCTTGATCGGCTTGTTCCACATGTTCGAATGAAACATGTATCTTGCCTTGAGGTTAGCAACCCATCAAAGAAACTTTATCGACTTTACTGGCCACTTCCATTATAGGGATCGTCGGTTGCCACAAAATTATCTGGTTGCTCCTCTTCTTCCAATCTATTTCTATTTATGAGTAGTGCCCACGGAGACTACTCACTATGTCCCTCTCAACACCGAATTTTACTTGTAATGTCTCACATTAAGTGACACTTAATACTCCTCTTCTTTCCTTTGCGTATACTGAAAGTTCTGACCCATGAACTTTTCTCCACGATGTGCACTTCCTGACCTTTTTATACCATATTGACATCTTCACTTTTTGTATGCATCAGTCACTCTCAACATTTAACTAATTATAACTCCGCTCCGAGTGTTCTCCATAATAATTAAATTCTACACTTCTCAAGGTAAACCCCTTTTTAAATGGCTTCCCGCAGTCTTCCAACCAAATTCGAGTGTGCTACACTAATCGCACACGTATATATGGATTATCGTTCTTCACATGACGCTTAGTCCACTCTGCCACTTCCACCTCATTATGTTAGTCCCACAAACATATATTCCACACATCTATTCCTACATCCCTTGAACTCGGACGATTCTAACATCAGCTAACCAGAATGCCCACACACCCTATAAACCGTGCATACTAGCGTAAGCATCATATACGCTTCACACATACCACCTAATTCTTTTTTTTCTTTGTGCTCACAATGTGATTACAACACTTGGGTACTCTCAATCGCCCTAGAAATCGAAATTTTAAATTTCTCCTTATCATCATTCCGCCCTTCAACTCGTGGTGATAAACAAAACTTCCAATGCTTTCTTACCACCCAACCAGCTCCACCGGCCTTAAATTATAATTCAACTTCCAACTTATAGATATAATTACCTACTCCTACTACGACCGAAGTACCAAACTCATAGACTAATGACTAAACATCTTCCTACTTCCAACCTTACGCTAAGTTTCAAGCGTGGGATGTCTCGCAAAGAGAAATCCAAACAAGGAACCCCTCGATACACTACTACCTAGCATTATCGATTATCGAAATCCGTTAGGCCCTCTGTCCATAACATGTACCCCTTTATTTCGTCCCTTGACAGAAAAGTTACATCTCCTCCTATAATTACACTTAACAAAGAACATTTCACCAATTGTACAATCTTCAGCATCGGTGGTAATCCCATTCCATAAACCTCGAATACATACGATCGGGGTTCTCGAAATCCTGTCCCCAAACATATAGGTATAACTCTTTACTCTCACATCTCTAAAGGATAGATATATTAATGCGCTCTTCCTATCACCAAGTCCTGACCACTAAACATAATATTGCGTTAAATCTTTTCGCTCAACGGTGAACCCAATACATACTGAATCATAACAACAAAGTCCTTACACACACCGGGATCGAATATCTCGAGCCCACTATCCCCTCCGAAGTCTCTAGAATAGATAATATAAGTGCGAGTCCGACTCTCTCGCAGGTGAGGCCTCATCAGAACAAAACATGTTGCACTAATGCAACCATTCCTATAGCCTTGCAATAACTGCCTACTATCGTACTAACAATTTCTATAAAGTTGTAACCTAGACAATATCATACTCGCATATCACATAACTAAAACGGGTAATCTCAATAAAGTATATAACACTATTAATACACCCATTTATCCTTCGTGGATAGCACTAAAGATAATCCCTCTACACTAGGGAAAATATTAACAATAATAATGTTTATAGTTATACGCATTAAACTCGTCTCACATGTTAATCTAGCAATGAATAAAATACAGTGACTCGCTCATGTCACATAAAACACTCCTCATCCTCCGAGGATAAAACTCATACTTCTGCCTTGCCAATCGTCTTGACTGCCCAAATGGTCCTCGAACGTAACACGTCTGTCCAAAGCACCACAAAAACTACTTTAATCGTTGTCCTTTACTAGGCATCCTACTCTTGCTCCTTTATTCACTCCGGGAAGACATTAACGCCTATTATTTCACTCTCCACAAAATACCTCTATACATAATCCACTTATCACCTGTCATACTAACCATATAGGATTGTCCGTCTCTCGGACTTTGGTAGGCTCGATTCTTGATGGCTACCCTCGTTGTTCCCTTAGCCTTGTTGGCCCTAAAGAACATGCTATTAGTTACAATAGTTCTTACTTAATTCACCATTTCATGGTAAAAATTCATCTATTTGTATCATTTAAATGGGTCCCCTGATGTGTATCCAGACCCCCTTGTGGTGCTACCCTACCACCGTTGCATCCAGACTTGTTCTTGACTAAATTCTTCAATTCTTTCAGCTTCCCACACAAAGAAGCATTATCATCTCCATTGAAAAATCACGATAATGTTAACCTCTGAATTGACCATCCAGCAAAATTCCCTTTAAGTGTTATTAACTACTCTTACGAGTCGATCTCTCACTTAAAGTTCTCTCCTCCATTTGTATCTTCATCCTTCGATACAAGATTCGCTAACCGTTTAGATTCATATTCACAAATGGACCTCTATCATGCCCTCCTGTGATGAGTTCAGAACAACATTCACATCTTATCGTGAGCATCTGATGAAGGAACCTGCGACCAAACTGTACCTAAGATCCTTCTATAGACATAGCCTTCCACTTCTAAAAGTGGTGGCTGACTCCCACCACTATAACTTCGTTCCGACGAGCCAAGAAAAAAAAATTACCCCAAATTTTCACTTTCAGTTAGCCACACTTCATAATATGCCCAATCCCATGGATATTTTCCCCTCCTTTGGCTGACATACACAATCCTCACGTTTCTAGAATTTCCACTGACGGTTCTCCTAAATGCTTCGTTAGACTCTTTCCCAGTCATACCACATTGGGTGAGTCTGGTTCGGCTTCTCTTTTGACTATAGCAACATTTGGAAATCGCAGGCGGCGTCCTAGCCATTCTTATAGTCTTGGCCTCTCATGCCATAATATGGGTGACCTCAACTACGGTCATCATCCTTGAATATGCTTTACAACCTCAACTAATCCCTGGCTCCTGATGTCCGCCTAATGGCCCACGTCTGACATCCTTCATCGCTCGGCACACGCAGACATCCGAATGCAATTAGAATTCACTAATATACATACGTTATAGTAGGAGAACATAATCTCACCATAGAAATCAACAATCTTAAACATATGGCCCTATATCAAACAAAGCAACGCTGGAAGCATAATAAGCCGTACAGATCCTAAAGGACACTCGAACCTAATTCTCTGATACCACCTGTGACACCACGCTTAATTAAATACCAGGTGATAAGTCCTTTATTAAATTAAAATCAAGGTGAACAGTTGGTTCATTCTTAGCATCACTGTCATAAAAATAAAATATACTAATTTAAACACCCTAAATAATTTAGCTAAGTGTCAAAACAATTAATCTTATAAATTAAGTCTGAATGTCATTACTAATTACGAAGCCATTTTCACGAACACAATTGATAGTATTAAAACCAAATCATCCAAATGAAAGAACATGTTAGATAAATCAATCCAAATAAAATATTCCAATTTGCAGGACAAAGTGATAATTATAAGTAATCCCAACTACAAAAGAATACCGAAATAAATTAAAAGTACAAATCTCTCTGAACTAGATAAAACTGAAAGTGGTCAACACATTCCCTATCTAAGGAGAACTAAATAAAATATTGAGAAAATAAGAATGAAGTCGTCTACTGCAAAGACCTACAACTCCCACACTAACTGCAGCACGTCGACAGTCCAAAGAGCAAAGCCTGACGCCCCTGTGGCTGGGCACCTGTAATATATATATATATATATATATATATATATATATATATATATATATACACACACACAAGAGAGAGAAAAGATGTCAGGAAATGGGTCAGAGCCCGAGTGTAAAATAGTTTTAAAAATAGTTTAGCAATTATTTAAAATGCTTACCGGCTAATGCAAAAACCATGTTAGTATGTGACACTCTCTTGAGAATTCTCACCTATCATCTAGTGTGCACGCCTACCGTACTAATAAATCTCCTAAGTTTCTCTAACTTATTATCCATAAGGTTTTATCATGTGAAAAATAAGGTTAGGATATTTACTTGAGGAAATCATTCTCTTCAAGATTGCTTACGTTATTTAGAACAACTCATTACCATTATAAAGTTCCCGAACACTTATACTAAAGTTGAAGCATTTATTCATTACTTATCTACTTATACGCACAGTAGAAAGTTCCCATATATATATATGTATATATATTGGTCACACATATAATTTATATACTAACAGAACCCCACATAAAATCTATGGTGCTGACATACTCTGCTATCAAGTCCCCGTATCACTTAATCTAAGGGAAATACTAGTTTGAAAGTAGTCTCGAACTGTATTAATACAAAACACAAACAAATGGTGGCGAAGCATAGTTCCCAGTTACTAAGAGGTTAGCACATACCCTCATGTCTCTTAGGACCATATGAGTATCACTCAGATAGCCTGTATCAAGGATACTATCTTCTAGGGTACGAGTCAATATCCCCCATAAAGGTCCAATCGAGATAAGACTGTCCCGGCGCGGAAACCCTTGTGATAGCAAGTAGACCGGGTAAGATTTTTACGCAGATAGTCAAATAATATATATACATGCACTCATATAAATATTTACATAAATCAGCTAGGTATGCCCATGACCCATAACATTATTCTAGCCATGCGTAACATATAACACTCGAGTTCTACGTATAAGTAAATCCCTCTTTTTATTCTTATAAGTATAACAAATCCTTAAGTACTTCTCGACTCTCGAAGTGTATCCTCTCAAAATAATATAAAATCAGTAGGTGCACCCTGACTACTCTACTGGTCTAACTCTTCCTTAATTATCACAAGATATACTATAATGTACGCACGATTTCCCACTAAATTTATATTCCCAAAACCCCACGGTTAAATCACATATGAATCATATCACCCGAACCTTGCTTACAATCATACCAGCCTTTCCCAAATCCCATTATGGTATATAAAACATGTATAAGGGTTCCCACAAGGTGGTACAGGGTTAATCATTAAGAGTAAAGAACAAGCTTCAAAATTCAGAAGAGGTAGATCGATCGACGATTCCTCAAAACTTCAAAACCTCAGAAGAGGTGGTACAGGGTCCTCAAAACCTCTATCAATTTTGCCAGAACTCGCAAATGAGGTTACTACTGGTTCGATATACATATATGCATGAATTTCTACGTAATACATGTATAGTTTCATCAACGGAATTATATTAAAGGACCAATATGACTTAATTATCAAGAACCCTAATTTTTAACTAAACTTCCAATATTCTAATTCTTTTTCCATTTTTCTCACTTCTAAATTGTTCAAATTTCATGGGTAATTTTCTACATATGATTGAGATTTCATAATATATTTATTTTCTCTACAACATGTGATTGGGTTCTCTAAATTATTAAATTCTTCCATGAAACCTAGGTTCAACAATCCTAATTTAACATGGTGAGACATTAACTAAAAGAGAAGCAAGATAGATACTTTCCTGGAATTTGAGTTTCTGATTTGTGGACGAAAGAGGTATGGTTGTGTCCCTCGTCGTGCGATCTATGCTTTGGTGGTGGTGACGGTGCAAACAGGTGAGTCTTTGGCCTTGAGTTGCTTGGAAAGCTCTCCAACACCTTCTCTAATGGTCGTTCCTTAGTTTTATGTCTGTTACCCTAGAAGACAACTCCTAAAGGCTGATATATCCTTAGGAAATTCGTGGGTTTAATTGCCCAAAAATGTAAAATATCTATAATACCCTCCCGGGATGCCAATTAGGCTTAAAAACGCCACGAGATCCGAACTAAACCCTCGGGTAAATTATTTTGACTATGTAGACCCTTTCGGACACAGTAGCACACTCGAAAAGATAATATGGGTGGCTTATAATTTATTCACGTTTCATAATAATAATAATTTAGTCCTAACACGACACAGGCGCGTCTCGACTTAATTTTCATAATTGCCATTTTATTCACCCGTGATAATTTTAATAAAATCAATCTTCTATATTACTTTACTCATCTAGTAATATTACACAAATTTCCAATAATTACTAACTCTCATCACGCTAGTAAATATTAAAACGAATTTTTGGATTAATATAAATTCATTTATCTCAATTAAAAATTTAATAAATCCCTAAATTTAAAAGCCATAAAAAATACGGGGTGTTACATCTTCAAAATACACCACTCATATCAACAACTTATTCATTCCTCAAGCAATGAAAAGTACTTCGAATGATGAATAGTAATGTACAAACACCCCCTAAACTAATGTCCCATAAGCATTACATAAGAGCAAAGATGAATATAATATATTTTCGTAATGTATATATTGCGCGCACCTAGTAATCACAATAGTTCTCAGATATATGAGTTTGAATATTTACTTAATTTTTAAAGAAAAATGACAGAATTATCAATCAATATCTACTTTTATTTAAATAATGATATAATCTTTCTAATAGAAGACCAAACAACACCTAGCACAAAAAGTATTCAATCTCAGGCAACCTAGTTCTCATGTGTCAACTGTTTGTATCTGCTGCTACAATCCAAAAATTCCAATTGAAAACTTGCCAACAAACTCAAGAAAGGAGAAAAATGAATCAATTGTTTTCTCCAGACACAATTTTTCCAGGATCTTCACACAAAATTTATTTCAAAATTTTATCATGGACTTGATGAACTTAATTGTTTCTATTAAAGAAGATGAAAGAGAAGAGAACTATTCACCAACATTACCATGCAATCCTGAAACTTCAGCTACAAGTGATTCTCCCTCTCCTTGTTCATGAAAATCTTGAAACCGGGCGGCAACAATGAATGGCATTTAGAAAAGAATAGTTAGCATTACTTCAATCACTAGATAACTTGTTTATGAAAATTACAATTTGAGTTACTCAATGAGTAATATTTTCTATTACAAAACGGGTCAGTTTTGGGTGTTTATCAATCCTTTCTTTAAGAAGTTGTATCTCTTCTACTAAAGAATTATTTTCATCCATGAGATATTTTCCAGTAGAGACTAAACTATCTGCAAGCATATCCAACCGTTTAATTTTTTCCTCATGAAACCTTAGAATCATTTTCATACGATGCACATCTTCCTCTTTTTGGTGAGCTTGAAATTATAGATTTCAACTATAAATGAATTCATTGATATAACTACTTATGCTAATATTTACACATTTAAGTAGTAATCATTAATCATGGCTACTACAGAAGATAATTATACAAATAAATCAAATAATAAATAAAATAGGATTGTCATAACCGCACATACTAAGCGGTTCAATTGTTCAATTTCCACCTGTAATATTGTGGTTGCAGTCTCGGATAATTTCTCTCTCCTAAAAGCACCAACTAAAGTATCCTCCAAGCATTTAATCTTCCATAAATAAATTATCACACCACAAGCGTACAAACATCATAGACCTCTCAGGTCAAAAGAAAAACAACTTTTACTTTTGGATTAAAAGATTACTTTCCTTTTTGGAATGTCCTAAACTTATATTCAATCAACAGAACATGAAAAACTTAATGCTCAAGGTTTGAATATATTCAAATATATTTTTCCCCACTGTGTATTCGCTAAATGTGGATGTTTTAACAAAGTGGATAATTGGCTTTCCATTTATTGAAAATTACGATTTTTCATTGTTAATCAATAAACCCCCAAAATGAAAAATAAAATGAAAAAATGACCTAATGCATTATAGATGTGGCTACAAAAGACTAACATTTTATAAATAGATGTGTAGAGACAATAGCACCTCCCACTAAAGAGATAAATAAAAAGGAAAAAATGGGGGTTAAATGAAGTGCTAGGATCGTAGGTACAAGAATCTTGCCGAAGGACAAAGACATAAGAAAAAATAAATTAGGGAAAAATCAAGATTGAATCCTCATATATTTCATGATGTCATAAAGAGTATGTGCAAGTGAATTTTCCCAATATGTGTGGAGTCTATTACTAGTCCACAACAAATAGCAAAAAAAATGGCGCAAGAGCATTTTTAAACACATGTGGGGGCAAGTGGAGGGCCTTGAAGAGAATCTTTTGGAAAGTGAAAGTACGAGATATGGATATCTAAATAAAGCCAAACCAAGGAAGCCAAGGATTGAAGAGCTAAAGAATCATTATACTCTCAATAATGAGGGTATAACAGCAACATCAACAACAGGTGACATAGGCAGTGAGAATGTAGCATCATAACACAAATGAAATGGTAGTACAGTAGCAACAGTAAATGGGAATAGATGAATAGTTTAACCATCCAATTGGGTAGCTATGATGTGTTATTATATTTTAAGGTATATACACTGAGCCAAAGTAGAATCAAATGGGAATAGATGAATAGTTTAATCATCCAATTGTTTCTTAAAATGGTTTGTCTTAGTACAAAACCGTTCATTGGCTTTGGCGATACCTAAATCGTTAAATACTCTTATTGTTTCTTTTTTTCTCAATGTGCTAGAAGATGAATAGTTATATGAGTTGGACACTAATTTGAGACACAAATGCAATATATCTAGTCCTCAATATAATCATAAAATCATAGTTATGAAGATTTTACCCTCAAGTATTAAGTAGTTTCCTTTGTTATAATCAAGCAGGAACAAATTAAAACAACATAGACCTCCGAACCGAGTGGAAGTGAGTTTACCTCAGCCATGGCCAAGTAGACAGAAATGTGTTCTTTACCATTTTTATTCTTACTTCTATTCAGATGGAGTACTAACTTCCTATAATCACATATATAGTCAATATCAATCTAAGATTGAAATACCAGTAACATAAGACATGCCACAAACAAAACTAACATTGCTGATGAACATAATGCAAGAAATGAAGAGAAATAACTATACCATTTTTAGCCTTCGTCTTTAAAAAAGCTTGATTCATTTGTCTCTATATCATTCTTTGCTAGTGTTGATGTAAAAAACTAGACTAGGTCTAATTAAATGATTAAAGATAATATTTGTGAGTAAAAGAAAGAGATAAAGAGGTTTTTAAAATGGTTCGACCTATGAAGAAAATCCTACGTCCATTGTGCTTCTTATTACCTGGTATTTCTCTTTCAATCACTTGCCCTTGATGAAGGGATTACAACGTATTTATTGAACAATAAAGAGACCAAGAGATGTAATATTAAAGGATGGAATGACTTTACAAATTAGGCATTTACATTAATATAGAAGGTCCATAATGTTTCTTGTTGTTGGCATTTTGCTGATAGTGTTGGTTGGCCTCCCTACTGTTGGTCGGGCTTCCTAGCATTGGTCGGCATCCCAATATGATGGTCGGCATTCCGGTATAATGGTCGATATTCCAGGCCTTGGTCTGTAGTTATGCCTTGCTGACTAGGATTATTTCCAAAGTGGATGACACATGTCTATTTTTGATGGTCCACGTTAGTGGGTAATTTTTGGTATCAACAGATACCCCTAATGTTCCATGATTGATGATTTCTTAAAAGTATGGAGCATGTAGTTCTGGCAGTATCTCGGACTACATGTCTGATGCTTAGTCAGTTGTCGACTTCCCACACTTGTAAAATTATTAGCTTTGCTGATGGCTTGTATAACTGATGGAATTTTTATAAATATCCAAACTTATAATGAATCGTTTTGGGGTAAATATGTCTTTTTCTGCTTAGTCACCAAAATCGCAATCATAGTTTCGCTTTAATCATTACGTTTTCCGGTTCTCAAGGCAATCTATAAAATGCGGTAAAATCCCGATCATATCTTACCTCAAACTTTCTATGTTTTTTCTGCAATTTCTTGAGCTTTCGTGCTATCGGTCTTCCCGTCTTCTAATTCTTACTGAATCCTAAAATATTTCTAAGAATTCTTTCTCTTTCTTCTTTTCTTCATATCGAATCATAGTTTACATTATTATCTCTTTAGATGAGTTTAGAAAAAAATGGAACATACCAGACTGGGTAGACTTAGAGTTTCCCAATCCCCCTGTAGACATTTGTTCTTTGTCTAAGGGTCATTGGATCCCTTCCTTATTCATTGTTGAATGCGGTTTTACGTTACCCCCAAATAGTTTTTGCCTGTAATTTTATCAATATTTTGACATTATACTTGCCAGAGTAAACCCCGATACGTGGAGGGTTATTAATGGCGTTTATATGCTCAATCAACTCCATGAGACCCACGTAGTCATTCTCGAAATCATATTTTATTATAAGTGGGCCACTAGTGATAGTACTTACTATTTCAAAACTAGGGCTGAAAATAGAGCATTAGTTATTAACCTTCCTGATTCTAATAGGGATTACTTTGACCATGGAGTGATTGCCAAAAATTGGGAATATGCACCTCTAACAGGGGGTGAAGTATGCAATGGGCCAAAATTCCCTCAGGAAGGCCATGGGATAGGTTGTTTTAATTTCCTATGTGACATTATTAGCAATTTTTTTGTTAAAATATTAATTAATCACTAGTTGTTTATTTACTTGCAGTTGATAGGAAGAGGAAGTGTTCGAAAGAAGGTGACATTAAGTTTAAGGAGATCATGTTTATCTGGGGCCTTAATCAGAAAATTAGCGAGGAACATACTAGGTTGACATCATACTTACTGAAATACAGGAGTTCTGTGACCTCCTTTGTTGCCCGACCTTCTGCTGCTGCTCCTACCATAATTATTGACTTGGACCAGGACCCAGTGTCCACATCATCAGGTAGTGGTGAGCTTTCTACTGGTCCTTTTTCATCTTTTGACTCTGACCTTCCTCTTGCTACTGTTACGGGAAAGAGGAAATTCTCTAATATAATGGAAGATATTGCTTCTCCTAGCTCCACCAAATCTTCTACTAGTGGGGACACTAATAAAGAAGATTCTAGGAAGAAGGCCCCATTTAATAAGGGTGAAGAGTTCTTTCTTAAAGGTATAAGAAAAGGTCTTCCATCTAGAATTGTTGAAGGAACTATTGCTACTACCGACCAACAGAACTTGGTCAATTTATATGTTGTTGACACAGGTTCTCCTGTGCCCATAGGTCTTAGGTTAGCCAGACAATTAATAAAGTATGGTACTTTGCAAAATCATAGGGGTGTTGCCTATGCTATGCCCATTTGAAAATTTCTAAAAGGGTTGCTCAAAGCCTTGCTTTGGTAAAAACTCTTACTGTTTCATACTTGTACTTGCTTATTGATTTCTTGCATTAATTTGGCCTCTCTTTTTTGTACTTCCTAGTTGATTTCAACCAGATGTTAGAGAAGTATGATGAACTTCGATCTTCTTCAAATGACGTAAAAGATGATTTTGAATGCTTGAAGAAATCATTTTTTGACTCCCAACAAGCATTGAAAAATGAGAAACAATCTTGGGAGAACAAAATAAAAATTATTGAGGATGGTCAGAAGAAGGCTGAGAATGAGGTTGTTGCAACTCGAAGACAAGTCTCTGAGCTGGAGAAGAACTTTGTTACTAAGAAGGCCAAGAGGATGAAAGTTAGAGAGGTTTCTTTCAAAAAGGGATGGAAGAAGTCCATAGCAGTTGCTTCTATCCACATTGGCTATGTGAAAAAAAAGTGTTATAATCTTTTACTCAGACATAACCATGGTTCCCCACAAAACTTGTACGAGGAAGTGGAAGATGATGTGGGGTCAGGGGATTCCACCCATGTTCTAGAACCTACATCTGCCCAACTGCAGATAGTTGTTGAGTCTTCTCTCCCCACCACTTTCGATAAAATAACTCCACCCATTCCTGTCTCCAATTAAGTTGAATCTACAACTGATACGAAGAAGGTGTGGACTTGCTCGACAATCAGCCTTTTTTATTTTTTGTCTTTATCTTCCCTTTATTTTAATGAATTTGTAACTTTATTTTACATCAATAAAAAAAGTATTTCTTTCCTCTGCACTTTCCATCTTTTGATTACTACTCTGTACTCTTTCTTATGTTGTTAATTGGATATTTCTTGACTTTTATAATTCATGGACAAAATGGATCAACTTTCTTCTACTGACTCTGAGAAAATCAAGAGATGTAATAATCTATTCAAGGCTAGTCATATAACTTTGTTCGAGGAAGATATGTCGAATTTTCTCTGGGACGATGTTTTTTTATCAAAAGAAATCCTACTTATACTTGAAGTGTCTTCTTAATCGGGTAGTGGATAAAAATGTAGCTTACTTCGAAATGATTTAAGAGCTTCAAGAAAATCACAAAGAAGTTAAGGCTCTTCTGCATGCTGATTATGAGAAGAAGTACAAAGCTCTAAGTGAATTTTGGGGTTTTGAGGAAAAATTAGAGAGATATACCTCTAATTTTAGGAAGAAAAAGTTTTTGCTCAAGTGTGAAGTGGATGAGGCTAGGGTCATTGCCAAGTTGTTGGAGGAAGAAAATAATAGTTTAAGAGAGGAGCTGAACTCTTTGAAGGTTCCTTCAACTACTACTGATGTTGATAAGGGAGTCTCATTTTGGAGACTGAAATGCTAATCTAAGGGAAGAACTAGAGGCTTTAAAAAATCCAAACCTTCCACCTCCTCCCAATGAAGAGCAATACCTGGTCGAGCTGCAACGAATGAAATCAGGACTCAACAGATACTTGCAAATCAGGTTGCACAAATAAAGGTCAAGAATTTATCCATTGTTGAGATGTACCAAAAGATCCAAACCCAGGGTGAGAAACTTGCCACCTAGTCTCCTCAACTGCAAATCAAGGATGGAGTGCTAAAGAAACTACAAGACGAGGTTGAAAGGTTAACTTTCCAGTTTCATAAGTAACCTATAGATGTTTGGATGTAGGGGTACAATGAGGCCCTTTATCATTTTGATGAATGATTTAGTCAAGCTCAGTTCGAAGGCTATAAATGAGGATGGACCAATTCCCTAATAGTTAGGAAGGTTGATCATAACAATAGATTATGGTATTGGGCTGATGTAGGGATTTTAGAGTGTCAAGAACCTCCTTTTAAATTAGATATCAGCTGGATCCCAATAAAAACCATTCCCCAATGCCTGATCTCCAAATACTTAAGGGATTATGGTCTGCATGACAACCTAGAAATAGTTCAGCCCCTCATCTATTAGATGCTCCGAGCAACATCAATAGGTGAATTCTTTAAGATTTCTACATCATTAACTCCCCATAAAAATTGGATGACCATCCACCAGGCATGGAACTAGCACCAAGATCCTCTAAAGCTGAAGAAAAGCATCCAATAGAATAATCTTTAAGAATAATTCGTTCTTATATTTCATAATATTTGAATTTAACCATCTTATATATAGAAATGAATGGCATTTGACTAACTTATCTTGTTACTTTTTATATGCTTAAATGTCTTCGTTATTTCGTTAGCTCCACTAACACACTTAGACATTTGCCTAAATTTAGTATCAGTTACTAATGAGATTATCATAGGTTCTACTGATATACTTAGATTTCTAAGTTTAATACCAGTTACCATTGATGTGGCCATAGGTTCTACTAGTGCACCTAGATTTAAATCCAGGTTTAACATTAGTTACCTGTGGTATTGCCATAGGTTCTACCAATGCACCTAAATTTTTAGGTTTAGCATTAGTTACTAGTGGTGACCAAGCATACGTGAAAAATGTGTCTACATTCATGTTTAGAAATTTTCACAACGTTCGTCCTCCATTTTGCTCAGTTTGGATAAAACTTAATAATTTTTATACTGAGTTTTATCCCTGATTTTTCTTCTTGACCAAGTGCTTAGGGTTAAAATCTTGTTTTGAATTGGATTTGTGTTTATTTTGTTGATCAAGTATCTCTTTTTTGTACCACGTCCGACCAATTATTGCATCTCTGTCGACCAAGTATTGGGTATGTATATCTCCAATATGCCCCCGAAAAAAATCAAAACAAAATGGAAAAAAAACTAAATTATTATTGATACTGAAGAAAATTGATTATAAAAAATATTGCTCTCTACATTAGTGGTAGTACTTCCTAAGATGATCGGCATTCCATGGATTTTTAAATTCATCCCCTCCAAAGTTTTAATTCGATAAGTTCCTGGTCAAACAACTGCTGAGAAACGATAAGGCCTATGCCAATTCTCTTCAAGCTTGTTGGTCTTCTGAATCACCTTCTTAAGAACATAGTCCCCTTTTTTTAAGTCGGTCGGCTTCACCCTTTTGTTATAAAAGCATTCCGTTTATTGTTGATAAGCAGCATTTCTCAAAGAAACATCTTCGCGCACTTCTTCCAACATATTTAGGTTTAGCCTTCGCATAAAATCACTCAGAGGAGAGTCAAAGTTCAACACTCTATGAGTTGGCAAACCTATTTCAGCTGGTATGACTACTTCCTTTCCAAATTCCAGCATCTATGGTGTTTTTTAGTGGCAGCTCTCGGAGTTATCCGGGATGCCTAGAAAAATGAGTTCAATTCATTGATCCAATTCCCTTTAGCATCATCACGTCTTTTATTCAATCCATTGAGTAAAGTTCTATTTGTTACCTCGGTTTTCCCATTGCTTTGAGGATATCCTGGAGCAGAGTGAAACTTTTGAATCTTGGATTGGGCACAATATGCTGCAAACTCTTCATTATCAAACATAGTGCCATGGTCACTGATGAAGGCATATGGTAATCCATATCTACAAATGATGATTTTACCGATAAACTGGTAAACTTTCTCGTAAGGCATATCCACTAATGGTTCTGCTTCAACCCATTTTGTGAAATAGTCAACAACTATGACTAAGTACTTAAATCTTCCTCAGTGGTCTGCAGTGGCCTGACAAAGTCTATCCCATAAATAGAAAATGGCTAAGGTGAGGTAATGGGGGTCAAAGCTGCATGTGGAGTTTTACGAATATTGGAGAACTTTTGGCACTTGCCAATAATAACCTTGAGTATTCATTCATTGTAGTAATGATCTTCCTGCTACTTGAGCTCCACAGGATCCTTTATGAACTTCTTCTATTAGATCTTTGACCTATGTTGGTTGAACACATCGCTTGAGGGTAGTTGTTAATCCTCTCTTGTATAGAACTCCTTTGTCTAACACATACCTTTCTACTTTGCACTTGAGCTTTTTGGCCTCAATAGAGTCTGTTGGAAGTAATTCTTCTTCAATATAAGCTCTGATGGGATCCATCCAGGATGGTCCCATGTCTACTATAATGAAACTAATCATCAAATCTTCATCAATGCTTCGGTTGACACAAATTTCATTGGGAATGGTTCTCCTGAGCTTAATTATGGTCATTGATGCCAGTCTGGCAAGTGCGTCAACTCGAGCGTTGTCCAGTCTGGGAATTTCGCTCATTCAAACAGTAGGCACTTTTACTATAGCCTCAAATGCTTTGGCTAGGTATCTTATCATTAGTTCTCCTTTGGCTCCATACAAACTCAAAATTTAGTTCACCGCTAATTGAGAATCACTATGTGCCACAACTTGTTCTACGTTTAGTGAATGAGCCAAACCTAGGCCCACAATGATACCTTCATACTCTATTTTATTATTTGAGGACTGAAATTGGAATCGCAATGCATATTCAATGTCTATCTCGTCAAGGGTGTCGAGTATTATACCTTCTCCACTTGCTGATGCACATCAGGATCCATCTACGTACAAGTTCAATATGGGGATATTATTTTCAAACACTTGGTATGTTAATATCCCATGATGAAATACTTTGCTTCTTTCCTCCTCATATCTTCTATCAACCTCCTACATCCTGGTTGATGTCTCTGGTAAGTTAACAACAACTTCTTTTGAGCTTCTCTCCAATGGGGCGTGTTTGGACTGGTAGTCGATGATAACTTTGATTGGTATTTTTCGTATTTGGGTTTTCTTTGCTTGAATGTATAGTTGATCGGGAAGCTCTTAATAAGTTGATTCAATAATAAAGTCTTCCACATCTTGGCCCTTTAATGAGGATCTTGGATCATATGCAATATCGTACTCCCCAAGTTCTACTGTCTAATACATTAATCTACTAGACTAATTTAATTTATGATAAGCTTACCGAAGAGGCATGTCGGTGTATACCACAATGGTATGTTCTTGGAAGAAAGGTTTCATCCATGTGGATGCCTCAATCAATGCCAAATATCATTTCTCCAAGCATGGATATCTAATTTTGTCTCCTCGAAAGGTTTTGCTTGTGTAGTAAACAGGCTTTTAAACTCTGTTATATTTTGATATCAATGCAGAATTTACAGCTGACTCAGAGACAACTAAGTATAAATATAATTTTTCTCCCAATATTGGTTGGGAAAGTAATGGAGGTGATCCCAAATACTTTTTCAATTTCAAAAAAGATTTCTCACATTTATCATTCCATTCAAAACTCTTCCTTAAGATTTTAAAGAATGGTAAACAGTTATCTGTAGCTCGGGATACAAATTTGTTCAATGCTGCTACTCGGCCAGTAAGCCTTCGCACATCCTTTTTACAGGTCAGAGACTGCATTTCAATCAACGCCTTGATTTTGTCAAGGTTAGCCTTAATTCCCCTTTGATTCACTATGTACCCGAGGAACATCCCTTCTTGGACACTAAATATGCACTTGGTCAGATTCAACTACATCTGGTGCTTCTCCAGTTGATCAAAGGTTTGGATGAGATCAGCAATATGATTAGATGCTCTTTGGCTCTTCATCAACATGTCATCTACGTATACCTCCTTATTTTTTCCTATTTGTTCCTCAAAGACTTTGCTCACCAACCTCTGGTAAGTATCACCTCCATTTTTCAAACCAAATGGCATAACATTATAACAATATGTTTCTAGGGGAGTAATAAAAGAAGTACTTTTCCTGTCTTCGGGCTTCATCTTGATCTGGTTATAACCAAAAGTATGCATCCATGAAACTCAATAGTTCATGCCTAGAGGTAGCATCAACAAGTTGGTCAATTCTGGTCAAAGGAAAGTGGTCTTTTGGGCAGGCTTTATTCAAATCTGTAAAGTCCACACACATGCTCCATTTGTTATTTTTATTTTTCACCATAACTACGTTACCCAACCAATCTGGATATTTCACATCTTCAATAAATGAGGCATTTTTAAGTTTCTCTACCTCCTCTTGGATAACCTAGTTTTTTGGGTGGCTAAATACTCTATGCATTTGCTTTACTGGATTGGAATCCTTTTTGATGTTGAGCTCATGACAAAGGAAATTAGGATCAATCCCAGGAATCTCCTCATGACTCCAAGTGAACACGTGCTTTCTTTGCGCCAGGAATGTCACTACCTCCTATTTAAGAATAAGGTATAGAGTTGATCCTACCTGCGTAGTTCGCTCTGACTTGTCATCGTCTAAAATGATATTCTCCATTGCCTCCACGATTTGGACTTTTACCAATTGTGTCTCCTCTCTTGGATATAAAGTTTCCACCTCAAAGTATCTATTGGGCTCAGGAATATCCACTTGGAAAGTGGTGGTCTTCCTCTTTATTTCTTCTAAATTTTCTTGCTTAACAGAGAAGTAATAACATTCTCGAGCTATTTTTTGATCACCCTTGACCACACCTACATAAAAATTGGTCAGGAACTTTCAGCATTAATGAACTGTAGATGGCACGGCTTCAAATTTCTTCAATCCTACCCTTCCCATGATCATATTGTAGGTGGAATGAACATTCTTTTCCATTATAAAGAAATGTATCTTCTCTGTTGGACTTGTTGGCCAGGTGCCAATCAACACTTCCAGCTTGATTGTGCCCAAGGAAAATACTTTTTCACCAGAAAAACCTATTAGGGGACTATGGTAAGGGTCCAATTGGTTAAGCTTCAACTCCAAACTATCAAAGCATGGATAAAACATAATGTCCACCGAGCTACCATTCTTAACCAATACCCTGGAAATAATTATATCTTGCATTCTGCCCTTGATTACTAAAGGATCATCATTGGGATAAAGTACCTCTGAAAGGTCATTTTTGGAAAACCCAATCACTAAGGCCCTGTTTGGTTGCAAAAATTATTTGATTATGTAAATTGGTTCATTCTGAATTAGTGAATTGTAAAATAGTAGATTTGAAATGATTTTAAATCAAATTTTACGCAATGTTTGATAATGTGAAATTTATGTTAAGGTTCGATAAGGAAAAAAGATATAAACAAATTATGGGGGAGGGGGAAGGGGAGTGGATGTAAAGAGTGAGAAAAGCATGCACTTTATGTGATTACTATTTCAAACGGATGCCTTTCACATTTTTTGTGAAATGATCAAATTTCAAATTTTACACATGACCTAAAATGGGACAATTAATAAATCATTTCATTAATGAAACCAAACACAATTAATGGATCAATTTATAAATGAGATAATTTATAAATTAGCCAATTTGTAATTTTGGGACAACCAAACGGGGCCTAATTTTTCTCTGTTAACTTTCCTTGGCATGTCTTCCTCGGCTAGATTGATCATTTGAATATAGGAGCATGCTTGATCTTCTCCTCCTGCATGTCCACATGTAATCATCTGGTAATCAGAAGATCCAAAACTAAGCATGATTACCTCACATTCTGGTTGCCTGGGTTTTTTAGGCAGGTCGGGATCATATTCTTGATCGTATTTATGAGTTCTCTTTTTCTCATCCCTAAGATTGCATGGAGATTTTAGTTTTTACCGAGATCCATTGTTATCCTGCCAATCAACAAATCTATCCATTTTTCCTCTTCGGAGGAAGGTTTCAATCTCATTCTGCAGAGCAATATAGTGATCTGTCACATGCCCATGGTTCGTATGAAATTCACAATACTAGGATTTATCTCTCTTTCCAGTAGGCGCTCTTAACTTCTCAGTCCAACGTAATACTTTGGTATGCTTTATTTCTTCCAAAATATGGTGAATACCCATTGTTAATGAAGCATAATTGTTGTATTTTTTAATCCTATCAGTGTTCACCTTTTTCTTCAATTTCTTATGCTCCTTGTGCTCTTTTCGCTCCTTTATCTCGGTTTTGCCTTCAGATTTTATACTTGAGTTTTGTTTGGCTTCCATGGCTTCCTTAGCATTCATTATCTTGGTTGCTTTAGCCATCAATTCTGTCATTATCTTTAGAGGATATTTGGCAAGTGTGTAGTAAAGCTTCTCGGGAAGTAATCCACTCATGAGGGCTATAATAGTTATTTTCTCCATGTATTCAATGACATCCAACTTCTCCTTATTAAAACGAGTAATATAATATATGGTACTCTCTCTTACCCTTTGCCTTACACTTAGCAAATGAGCTGCTCTTTTCACCGGTTTGGCTCCAAAGCAGAAGTTACCAATAAATAGCTCAGGGAGCAGGTTGAAGCTAAAAATCTATCCCTGAGAAAGGTTATTGGAACAAATTTGAGCAAGCCTTGTAACTGTTCCTGAAAATGCCTTGTATCTCATTTCATCAGGAACAATACAGATATCAGTTGATGCTTGGTACTGCTCTATATGAAGAACATGATATGTTTTCCAATTATAGTTTGGAGTAACCACAGGATCTTTAAACTTTGAAGGAGTAGGAAAGCCTCCAACAGCTTGCATAAAAGGAGATCCTTTCACAAAACTTCGTTGCAAAGGATTTTTTTGCCTTTGATATTTCCCCCAGCCTATCTTCCAATCGTTCAATAGATCCATTCCATTCATTATTACCAGCAGCATTACCAGCATCAGATTTATTTGTTACAGCTCGGTTGTTATGACTAACTATTTGTGCTAAATTATCCTCTTATAAAGTTTGTTCGGTACGGACAGATCGTCGAGCGTCTGATCTGGAATGGGCTGGTCCTTCAAGATAATCGGTTGGTCATTGAGAATTTCTCTACAATGACCTAGGAATATATCTACTCCCCATGGGTCCCAGATGATCAAAGGGAGATGCTCTACTCAATATTTCCAAAGCACTCAATCTTTTAAGAGTTACAGGTTGTTCATTATATGGTTCTGAAGTTATAGGTGAAGAACTTTTTCCTAGATGGTAGGACGTATCTCTAGTAGTCCCATTTCTTAGAGGTGGTGGTGCCATATTTCCACGAGCAGATAAGGAAGGAGATCCAACGTGCAGTGTTTGAGCTAATTGCCTAATGGTATCTTGCATAGCCTCTTGTCCTCTAGAAAGGCTATCCAGGATTCCCGTCAGATCGTTGTTTATTGGTGGAGTATATTGGATAGGAGGAATGCCATCATTCATGGTGCTTGATTCGGGAACATTAGTCCTGTTGGGTGAATGAATGAGTGAAAACGTTTAGCAATACATTTCCCATAGACAACACTAATTTGTTGATATAAAAAACTAGACTAGGTCTAATTAATTAATCATAGATAATATTTGTAAGTAAAAGAAAGAGATAAAGAGATTTTTAAAGTGGTTCGGCCTATAAAGAAAAGCCTACGTCCACTGTGCTTCTTATTGTCTAGTATTTCTCTTTCAATCACTTGCCCTTGACGAAGGGATTGCAACGTATTTATAGAACAACAGGGAGACCAAGAGATGGAATGTTAAAGGATGGAATGCCTTTATAAATTAGGTATTTACATAGGTATAGACGGTCCATAATGTTTCTAGCTATTGGCATTTTGTTGATAGTGTTGGTTGGCCTCCCTGTTGTTTCTCAGGCTTCCTGGCATTGGTCGGCATCCCAGAATGATGGTCGGCATTCCAGTATGATGATCGGCATTCCCATCCTTGGTCGGTAGTTATGCCTTGGTGACTAGGGTTATTGCCAAAGTGGATGATGCATTTATATTTCTAATTGGTTTACGTAAGTGGATAGTTTTTGGTATCAATAGCTAGTAAAAAAAATTCATGATAACTAAATGACTTACAATTGAGTAGGAGCAAAGAAATAATGTTTAAGCATGAATTCACATTCAATAAGATGAATTAAAGGTTCTTAAGACTCTATCATACTTACCCATCCTACTAGATGGAAGGGAAAATCTTAGCAGCATGGTCAATCAGTCAACTATATAACCACAAATATTTAATGGCATGAGAAACTATATATATATATATCTATATAATAGGTTATAAGTGTGTTTTTACTGTTCTATAAGATGTTAACACATTTAAGGGTTGAGATGGACGCCAACGTGACAAGAAATTGAGGGTCAAGATAATTTCCCCTTCTCTAATCTTACACGTCTGAATTTCAGGCCACTCGCCCACTTTATTGAGCACAAGGCTCAAGAAGAAAGGACGCTCAAGAGGGTATTATGCCAGAGCGCCAGGCTCGAGAAAAAACCACGGTCTCTCACTCCAAACCTAAAAATTCATCTGATGTATTTTTGCTCTGTCTCCCACAATCCAAGAACCTTTCTCTCTTTCTCAGTTTCAAACACTCATTTCTTCTCTTGATCCCTCTCCCCACCCCTCTCTGCCTTTGACAAGAGAGAGAGTATGATACCTTCCAATAAACTCGAGGGAGGGCATGCAAGTTCCATGAAAGATGTCTTTTTTTTCAACTTTGGATGTGTCACAGGTACAAAACCTCTCTATATCTCTCTCAAACCCTCACTATAATAAATACCCTTAAACCCTTATATATGGGATTGTTTCTTTATCTTTTTTTTTTCTTTTCTAATTTGGTTATGCATCAGGGTTTTCCGTTTTTGTTTCTTTAATGTCAAAGTTAAGAATGGGGCTTTCGGCTTTCTTTGAAGAATAGTGAGATTTTGGCTTTCTTTGAAGATGGGGATTTCGGCTTTCTTTGAGAATGGGGCTTTCAGCTTTCTTTGAAGAATAGTTGGACTTTTTTTATTAGGACTCCGGCTTTCGATCTGACAACGACACCACGTATATTTCTTTCAAACACTCAATAATCAGATATGTTGGACTTCTTTTGCTGGATTGGAGATTAGATAAGTAAGATTTTCATTTTTTTACTACGATTTGTCATTTACACGCTTCTTTATTTGTATGAAAGTAATAAAGAATCTCACAATGGTGTTAAAAAGCTAAGACTCAATAGTGGTCAGTTCATTCCCACATGCGAAATTTATGATTCCAGATCGTTAGTTGAAAGGGTGATGAGTCAGGTAGCTCCTTCTCTACTCACTATTCTCCTTTTCATTATATTTATTTTGGTGGATTTTTTTGATGTAGTCTCATGAATCCAACCAAATATCATTGTGGACGTCAACGAAAGCAACATTGAATACCGTAATTGGTGGGCTTTTTAGTATTACTCTCTCTGATGCTTTATAATTTCTGATGCATTGTGTTGGTTTTTCAAGTATATCTTTTGGGTTTTTTAGGTATATCTTTTCGGGGTTTCAGGTATTCTTTGGTCTGCATTGCAATTTTTTTCTCTTTATTGGTATATTTTGTTTGTGTTATTATGGTGGTCTTGAGATTAGTTTTCAGATCTCAATGCATGGCTTCAAAGTTTTAGAAAAAAGGGTATAAATGATTTTTGATGAAGTGGGTGTTCTTCTATCCGTAGAAAAATTAATGAAGTGGGTAAAGAGATTTTCATTTGTAATGTTTTTGGATGGATGTATGAGGTTGCATTTTTTTGGATGGGGTTCTCGCCGGTGTGGAGTTATGCGCCAGAGATGTTGGATATGGGGGTATGTGGAAGAAGAGAGCTGGAAACAAAAACAAACGTAAAAAACTCATTGTTGGAGAGAGAAAATGGGAGTTGGGGGTTGTTTGAGTGATGTTGGGTAATATTGACTCCTAACAATTCGGGTTAGATATTTACTAAGATTATATTTTTTGATGTTTCTTACTTACCTGATAATGTATACATATATATATACTAGGGTATGCCCATGCCTGAAGGCACGCTGGAAATTTTCAAAGTATATAATCGCAAAATGACGAAAATTTTGAAAGTACGTAATCGTAAAACGACAAAAAAAATTAATGTACGTAATCTCGAAATATCAAAAATTTCTAATAAAGGCACGCATATAATTTTGAAAAATATTAAGTCATGTACAATATAAACCAAAGTAAAGCATTTTGTGTCTTTCCATTCCATAAACCCGATGTGAATTAAGAATAGATTCTCAAATATTCATTAATGAACAATGAGTTTTATTTTTAAACTAATTTTATGCACATGTACTTTCTAGTATAAATAACAATATAAGAAATACTATGCATACAATTTTCATACAAAATAAGTTCATGTACTTTGCATACATTATAAGAACTATTATGCATACAATTTTCAATTACACATGCAATATCCGACTTAAAAACAGTACTGAAAATCTCTAAACAGGTAATTGGTAAACTATAAAAAAATAGAACAATGGGAGCTAAACAAAAAAAGAGCGTGTCGGGGGGGGGGGGGGGACTTAAACATAAGATGTGTTATAATGCGTTATAATGAGATATTAACCAACAATGTGCATATTATGTACCTATATCAATCAACCATGCTAATTTAAAATTCTAGAACACTTTGGCTTCAATAAAGAACCGGGACATTATAGTAAAAAATAAAAATAAGTGAGAGAGAGAACATATAAAATATCTTTATTTTGAGAAATGAATGGTTGAAACTTGTTTATAGAAACACAGATACAGTACACTAAAAAAATTGAGTACTTACTCCATAAAATGTATTGCAACTTCAATGCGTAAACTCATCGCATTCCAAGCGACACTTATTATCTCCAAATAGACCAAAGAATGCAATGCGGGATAGTCAGACATATACAATGATACTCTTTAGTCTTTCCTCACACAACAGCAATGCCATGACATACCTTACACCACCTCAGAATGTGACAGATTATCATAAATGATCACCTTAGATACTTTACACAACTAACATATCCTCTGTATCTGCTCCCTTGCTGCTGAATATTCTTTGATATCAAGATAGAACCTTTAACAGAAGTCCAGGAAAACAAATCCACCTTTGGCAGTACCTAAGATCTCCAAATGCCTCTGTAATGGAACCCCGATTTAGATTAGCCTTGAATATGGGAATAGGAATACTTCACATAGAATTTGTTGTTGTCATTTCCCACTCCTTACAAACCAAAGCATTACAATAAAAACTCATCGACGTGTAATCGAATGTTGACATGCTGAGAATTGACCTCGACATCGACACGCATGAAGTGCCAAAAAAAACTATTTAAACAACCTATATTACTCTCGATCACTCAAAAACTGGAACTATATACTGTGCAGATTTCAACTGTACTCTGCAAATTTCAAATTAGTTATCTCGTTCAACTGCAAAAAGAAACCATATTGAAAACTATATACAAAATACAACTGAAGAGAAACAGCCAAATGGATGGCCAAAAGTTTGGCTCTAACTGTCACATATCTAAAATCATTAAGGTTTATGTGGAGATTGCATTTATATCAAGATATATAGATTTTGCCAAATCATATACACCAAGACAAAAAATGTAACATGCATGTGTAATAAAGTATTAAATTTTTAAGTAAATGGCCGCTAACAATGGAAGCTTGTTTAATACCACCAAATAAAAATAAACCAAGGCAAATAAGACATGGCATACGGTCTAAATAAACCAAGGCAAATAACAGTGATGTGGTGTTGTGGATAAAAAGGACACATGGCATATTGTCTAAATAAAAGTTTTAGTTTGTGGATAAAAAGGACACACTAATTTAACCCATATTCTCTTATTTTTAAAAGTTCGCGTCAGCGGCACACATTGACTGTTTTTATGTGGTGAGAGCCTTTTTGACAATAAACATAGTTTTTTTATTTATATAGAAAAATTTGTTTTAATTTTAATTGACATTAGATAGGACATAACACTGATTTAATTTACATTATATAGGTCATAAAAAAAACTCGTATCGTGTCTTACTTAACATAATTTAATTGACATTAGATATGACATAAAACTGATTTTATCAGGAAAAAAAAACACCAAAAAAAGTGTTAAAACAGATTTTAACAAAAAAAAATATGTTTTTTTTATTTTAATTTAGTCATGTTCGTGTGCTTGTTTTTTTATATATATAATAACACTTTTTTTATATAAAAAATACAGATTTTTTATAAAACAAAATTGGTTTTTAATTAATAAAAAATAAAATAAATAAGATTAATGTTATTAAAAAAACATATAAAATTGATTTAACAAAACAAAAACTAATTTTAATGATATAAAACTATCTAAAAAAATATATAAAATTACATATAAAATTGATTTTCAAAAAAAATGAAAATGGAGAGGCATTGGGTACTAAACATTTCCATCTGTAGAAAAGAGATAAGGAATTGGGTACGAAATATTTCCATCACACCCATTATATAACATTTAAAAGTATAAAAAAGAAAAAAGAATATAAAAAAACAGGAACACGAACATGACTAAATTAAAAAACACCAAAAAAAGGGTTACAATAGATTTTTAAAAAAAATTATGTTATTTTATTTTAATTTAGTCATGTTCGTGTTCCTGCTTTTTTATAGGTATAAAAACACTTTTTTATATAAAAAATATAGGTTTTTTATAAAACAAAATAAGTTTTTAATTAATAAAAAAATAAAATAAACAAATAAGATTGATGTTATTAAAAAAAAGATACAAAATTTATTTAACAAAAAAAAACTGATTTTAATGATATAAAACTATCCAAAAAAAGATATAAAATTACCTATAAACTGATTTAAAATAAATGAAAATGGAGAGGCATTGGGTACTAAAAATTTCCATCTGTAGAAAAGAGATAAGGAATTGGTTATTAAAACTTTCCATCACACCCATTATATAACATTTAGAAGTATAAAAAAGAAAAAAGAAACACGACTGCTTATGCATTAGGGGTGACAATTTTAGAAATGACACAAAAAATGATACGGAATGACACGAAATTGACACGATATTTCGTGTCGTATTATTTTGACACGAAGTCGTGTCGTGTTCGTGTCTTAATTATGTGTCGTGTTATCGTGTTATCGTATTTTTAGGCGTGAAATTTAAGAAATTTTGATATTCGTGTCGTGTCGTGCCGTGTTATTTTTTATTCAGGTTGTGTTCGTGTCAACTAAAAAAACACGAATTCGTGTCGTGTCGTGTTGATATCTGAAAAAAATTTGTCGTATCGTGTCATGTCGGCCAAAACACGACCCCTTGACCCGAATTTCCACCCCTATATGTATGGACCATATATAGACAGTTCGTGTATGTATATATCTGATATTATAGGTTTATATATAGACAGTTCGTGTATGTATATATCTCAATTTGTGTAAACCCAGTATGTATATCCGTGTAAACACGACTGTCTATGTATATATGTTTATATCTCAATTCGTATATATCTAATGGGTTTTTATATAGACAGTTCGTATATGTATATATCTCAGTTCCCGTTTACACGCATCAAATGTAAACTGTATCGGGTAAACCCAGTTAGGTTTAAACTGTATGAGTGTCAAGGCATACATTTTACAAAACTCTACTATCTCACTATCGTTTAAACCCAATTGGGTTTAAATTGTATGAGCACTACAAAACTCTACTATCGTGTAAACCCTGTTGGGTTTAAACCGTATGAGTGGCAAGGCATACATTTTAAACCCAACGTTTATATAACCCAGCGTCCCAACGTTTATAAACTGTATGAGTGGCAAGGCACGATACAGCGTCCCAACGTTTATATAACCCAGTGTCCCAAGATTTCATGAACAAACTGTCACGTTGTATATATCTCATCAGTCGTCTCAAGATGTATAACCCAGCATACAGTTTTAATACAACGTTTATATATTTCATAAGTGGCAAGAAAAAAAATGTCATGAACAAAGAACCCATCCATAAACCCAGCAGTTGGTGTAAACCCATTCATTTTACAAATGTAAATTGTCACGTAAACCCAACTTCAGTAAGAACACGCATTGAGAACCCAGTTCCAACTTTAAACACAACGTTTATATATCTCATAAACCCAGTCATAAAATGTATGAGTTTTGTAAACCCACTTATGAAACTCATAAACCCATTTATCAAACTCATAAACTCATAAACCCAGTCATAAAATGTAAACTGTACGACGACCCAACCATTTATGTCTACACCGGGTGTAAACTGGGTTTATGATTTTATCAGTTGTCCCAAGTTGTAAACTGTATCAAGATGTAAACTGGGTTTATGAGTTTTATAAACTGTATATATCAGTCGTAACAGAAGAAGACTTACCGTAACATAAGAAACTCAAGCAGCTGAATTTTTTTTCCCTAAGACACTCAAGAAACTTAAGTAACAGAATAAACTCAAGAAAATCAAGCGGATGAAGTACATGGTTTCACGTGAAGATATGGAGAAAGTAGTATGTTAGGTTGTACTTCAACCACTCTACTCTATGATTGTGAGTGTCAATATAAATTATGTCACAATCTATTGTTCAGTCTGACCCATTCATTTTCAACCATTAAATTCAAGTACTTCATATTTAATCTCAGACCATTAATTGCAAACCCCATTGATGACATCATTAAGCAAATTTATGACATACATAAGTTTGCTACTTTATTATATATATATATATATAGTGTTATACATTTACTATATATATACACATACCCAGATAATGTATACTTACCTGATTATATACACAGATGGGTTTAATTTTTTGGATTCTTAGTTTGACAGATCTGTTCGTTTCTCTATTGCAAACTATAAGGAACTGGTGGGTGTTTGAGACCAACAACAATATGTGGTGGGACTTGCAAGGACTAAGAGTTCCAAGTTGGTCAACACTATTATTTGGTATTGAAGAAATGCAGAAAAAAATAATACGGAAAGGTGTTTTTATCAAATATCTGAGAGGCTAGAATGACCAGATGCTTTTTAGACGTTATCAGAGCACAAGGCTCGAGGCCATTTACTCCTTAAGAGAGCACAAGGCTCGAGAGAGAATATATATCCATAGTATAAGTCATTTTGACAGCTTGGTATACTTTTGTGTATAAACTTGAGTTTGTTGGTTTATATGGTTCCGTGTATAGACTGTAACATAATTTAGTTTGTTGTTGTACACTACATAAATTAGTCCGTGGATAAAGTGTAAAAATGCAAGGCTTGGCCATATACACTATTATTTGATCGTTCTTAATTTTTTTTTTTTTTTTGTATTTGGGTTCCAAATAAGACAGTATTATTTGCTCTGCTACAAATCCTAATTCGAGGAATTTTGAAGTAAACAATTTTGTGAGTTTTTTTTTTTATTAAAAATACAAATTTTACTAAAAAAATGTTTTTTACTAAAAATTATTCTTATTAAAAACTGTTTTTTACTAAAAAAAAAATTTTTTTATTCAAAATACAAATTTTTAATTTTCATCAATTGTTTTAGTTGAAGGTAAAAAAGTGGGTAAGAGCAATTTTTTATTCAAAACACAATTTTTTAAATTCAAAATACAATTTTTTTAATTCAAAATACAATTTTTATTAAAGTTTTTTATTCAAAAATATCAAAATACAAAGTTAAAACAATTTTTTTAATACTGGAAATAACTTTTTTTTTACTTTTTAAAACGATTATATAAAGTTAAAGCATTTTTTATACAAAATTTGTTTTATATTTTTTATATCTAAAATTGTTTTCAATATAAATTTAACTTTTTAATTGAATAAATAAAAAAGTGAATACAAATTTTTGGTAGAATTTGAGTTGAATGAAAATTAGTTAAGGATTTAATATTATTTGATCGTTCTTAATTTTTTTTAGTATTTCGATTCCAAATAAGATAGTATTATTTGCTCAGCTACAAATCCTAATTCGAGGAATTTTGAAGTAAACAATTTTGTGAGTTTTTTTTTTATTGAAAATACAAATTTTACTAAAAATTATTTTTTACTAAAAATAGTTCTTATTAAAAACTGTTTTTTACTAAAAAAAGTTTTTTTATTCAAAATATAAATTTTTAATTTTCATCAATTGTTTTAGTTGGAGGTAAAAAAGTGGGTAAGAGAAATTTTTATTCAAAATACAATTTTTTTAATTCAAAATACAATTTTTTATTAAAGTTTTTTTATACAAAAATATCAAAATACAAAGTTAAAGCAATTTTTTTAATAGTGGAAATAACTTTTTTTTTTACTTTTTAAAACAATTATATAAAGTTAAAGCATTTTTTATACAAAATTTATTTTATATTTTTTATATACAAAAATGTTTTTAATATAAATTTAACTTTTTTATTGAATAAATAAAAAAGTGAATACAAATTTTTGGTAGAATTTGAGATGAATGAAAATTAGTTAAGGATTTAAGTGTATTATAATCTTTAAATCTTATGATGGAGTGGGAGAAGAATATGGGGAGTGCGAATATTCGGAGCCATAAAAAATTACTAAAATATTTTCATCATGTCATTACGACATATTATTAGTAATTCGACGTATTATACGAGGTCGAAGATGAATTATTATTATTTTTGCGAACTAAATACGACATATGGTTCAATCAACGACGTAAAATTTCGAAAATTATCGGCGTACCTTCAGGCACGGGCATACCCTAGTATATATATATATATATATATATATATATATATTATATGAGAGGGGGTGTTTTACTGTTCCAAAAAATTAACGATTCGGATCGAATTTTTTGGATCGATCTAAGGGTTCCAGATTGTGCCATGTCAGATTGTACCATTTTGACATGGCAAAGGAGGCAACTTACCATTCCAAACCCGTTGCCCTCCCCGACTTATCATTATCTGCGCCTCTCTCCCTCTCACAAACTACCCCTCCAAACCCTACCCCTCTCTCCATCTCACGAACCATCCCTCTAGCCACCGCGCAGCGCCGCCCTACCTCGCCCTGCCCCGGCCCTTCCTCCTATCGTCTTCGCGCTGCCACGCTCATAGGTAATATACGTTTCTTCTACACACACACACACACACACACACACACACACAAAATTGCACCTTATCTGCCTCTTTCTTACACGCGTTTGATGGTGAGATTTCTAAATTTCTGATGGTTCGATTTTTTTAACTCCCAATTGATGCTGCAATTTTCTTCAAATTTTTTTCGTGCAGATCATTCAATGATTCAAGGGCATATTTTTCTTCTTCAATGATTCAAGGTGAGATTTCTAAATTTTTGATTATTTTTTTCATTCAGATCTGTCAATGATTCAAGGGTTTTCTGATTTGGGGATTTTCTGTCGTTGTTTTAGAAATCTGGGTTACACTCATTGAGATTTTGTGATATTCTTGAATTGAGGGTTTCAAAATTTGATTTGGGGGTTTTCTAGATCAAATTAGGGGAATTTTTTTTTCATTCAGATCTGTCAATGAATTTGTGATATTCTTGAATTTAGTGTTTCAAAATTTGATTTGGGTTTTTTTTAGATCAAATTAGAGGCAATTTTTTTTCTTCATTCAGATATGTCAATGATTCAAGGGGTTTTTGTCCTTTTTTTAAAAATTTGGGTTACACCCACTGAGATTTTGTGATATTCTTGAATTTAGAATTAGAGGCAATTTTTGTTTTCATTCAGATCTGTCAATGATTCAAGGGTTTTCTGATTTGGGAGTTTTCTGTCATTTTTTTAGAAATCTGGGTTACACCCATTGAGATTTTGGGAATGTTTTTTTTCTTTTTCAATAATATATGGGTTGAGTTATTCAGAGCTTACTTCCAATACTGTGAGTGTTTTTTGATTTTGAATAATTTTTGTTAGTTTCTACTTTTGCTTTTATAATTTACGAATTTAGTGTTCTTGAAGATTTTTTTCACATGTTATATTCCATATGCTTGACAAAATAATCAACGGATTTTTTTGGGAAACCTTTTAGAAAATATTTGATTTGATACCATGTTATCTTTGAATCTTGAAGATTTTTTTTTCAGATGTTATATTCCATATACTTGACAAAATAATTAACTGATTTTTTTTGGGAAACCTTTTAGAAAATATATGATTTGGTACCATGTTATCTTTGAATGTTTAATGGGATAAAAATTTATTATATGTACATCTATGTATGCTTACATGTATAAAATTTATCGACATAAAATTTATCTGTCTACTTTCATTGGGTCTTGAGTATGGAATTTTCCTAATTGAACTTCTACTCAACATCATGGAATCGAATTTTCCAAAATAATGTCAAATGCCCGTATAATAATAATATCCTAGTATGAGTTTGTGGTATTTTTATAACTTTAAAACTTGGACTGAACTTATTCAAATTGGCCTCAATACTAAAATTGAGAAGGTGGATCTATTAGATTGTATGTCTGGGAATTTAGGGGTTCAAGTGGTTTTATGGATTTGTTTTTCATCTCTATGGATTTTTCGTATTTCTTTTTTGGTTTTAAGGTACTAATTTAGTTTCCATCTCCCATATTTATTGCCCCCCACCCCACCCCAAACTCACAAAGATAAGGCTGATGTGTCTGTGATTATAATAAAGAATAAAGTTGTTCTACTTTTCATTTTAATCAATGATACTTTTGTAGGGTTTCATTGCTTGGATTCTCCCCCCTCCAGTGAATATTCAACACTCAATGGCTGAGAGAATCATTTGACAATAATATATTTGAGGCATATTACATGCTTTGAGATCTCCATATTCATCTCATAGTCCATTGAATTAGCATTCAGTTGTTGTGTTGCTATCCCTATTGTTAATAGTTTAACGATGTTTTTTTTCTTCTTTGGATTCACTACTTTCTTAGTATCGTAGACCTTATAGAGGAAGGATGTTACATACCCCTGTTTCATTGTTTATAGACAAATTTTCCTTTTGTTTCTATACTATGAGAATACCTATAGGGAATTGAATCCAATTGATTGTAATAAGTTCTATAACTAGAATAACTCATTGCTCTGTTACTCAAATGCCCGACTTGATACAATTTTCGGTACTTCTAACTCACATATTCTATCTTTTGTAGGTTTTTTCACATAAACTAATTCTAACTCACATAAACATGGACTTTTTGTGAAGGTTTATCCTTTTGCTTCTAACTCCCATAAACTAATTCTAACTTACATAAACTAATTCTAATTCTAACTCACATCATATATATATTATGTTTATGTTCGTGTATGCACGGTTTACTTCGTATGGGGATGAACAACTCATGTCTATATGATTTCTAAGCTGCTATATTGATTGGTTGAATGTGATTTCGTCTCGAGACTACACGCACTCATCTGTTGTATCGGTAGATATGTGATGTGTAGTTTCTTCTTCTTATATCCACCCTTTATTTTTTTTTCTTTATGTTTTTTTTAGAGGGTGTCTTTTATCCTTCTCCATTCTCATAGACCATGGTTATTTATAATTTCTGATGAAGTTATCAAATATGACCAAGTAGACTAGAATAATATTAGCTTCCCTCACAACATCTCTCGTTATATCTGATTCATATATCATTTTGTTAAAAACGGGAGTCCAAATTAGTAGCATTTGAAATTGAAAAAGGAGTTGTTATCTTTTAAGCGTTTTTTCTTTGAATGTATATGACTAATTTATGAATTTAATTTGATTGTGATTATTTTCCGGTAGTGGAAACCATCATTATCCTCAACATAAGGAACCACAACGAACTCCATAGACTCCAGCTTGCTATGATTTTCATTGGGGTTTAAGTTCAATGCATGAGCGCTTGAGATGGAGCTAGATGTTGTCACATGGATCAAAACAAAATTGGGTATATGGGTTTGTGTTGGTGATGATGATGGAAGAGAGAGCACAATCCAATGAAGCTTCTCGAGATATTTGGCGGATAAGTTAGAGGCAAATGTTGTGCAAGAAACTGAAATGCCGATTCACTTCTGTATTGATGCAAGGGGAGGTTTCAGAATATGATTTTCATTTTTCATGAAGGTGAGAATGGAGGATTACTTATAGGACTTACCATCTTCCTCTAAATTCATAATTCCTGACCAGATTTTTTTTAGACAGCTGTTGTTGGATATGCTTGGGGACTGGAGAATGGCAGCAATTGCGGTTCACATTCGGTAGTGCCTTCATCAACACAATGTATAGCCTCCACTCTTCATTGGCGAAGGTATCTCTCCCCGTCACTTTTTCGCATTACAACACAATTATGTTGCTATTTCCTGACACCTTTTGTTTATATAATAGACTACTACTGATGATGATGTTCAGTTCTGGTATACACTGTGCTGTTGTTGTTGTTCGGTTATATTGATGCTACTACTGCAATAACAACACAGCAGCCATGCCACTATAATACCACAACACTATATTTTTCATATTGTCAGGTTTGTGTGTTGTGAATGGTGACAATGGTGCACATTTTTCATATTATTTTTCATATGAATACCTATTTTTTAGCATTGTTTTCGATCAGGAGTTCAAACGGATCGGCATTGCTTTTTTTTACTTCAAAGCTAAGGTTTTAAGCATGTGTGTTTGGATTTGGGGCATTACGCATTATAATTTTGAAGCTATTATATACTCCTATTTCCTTTTTAATGTCAATAATTTAGTATGACTTTTTTGCTATTGTTGTTGTTAGGGAGAGAAAATGGTCCCGTAAAATTACTAGGGCTGGCAAAACATTGTGAAAGGAGCTGGAAAGAGGTGTTAACTTAAGAGTTGTAACTCTAGGATATCTATTAGTCCGAATGCTCCCAATATCCTAGGCTTTCATGTACCAGCGCCTTTAATTCCAATAATACCTCTAGGGTCTGTGTTTAACTAAATCTTCAGCTGGATAGACCCCATCGTGTGTGGATTGGTTGTGGTTCACAAGGTTTCTGGAAACTCATCAGTAATGAAAAGATCCCATATTATTTTGGACAAGGTCATGAAGAAATCAAATGTATCTTTAAATATCCCTCACAGCTGAAGCCAAAGGAAAATAAAGTTAGAAAGGATATAATCACTGAGCCTATATATGTGGAGAAATAGAAGGGAAAGAATAAAATCGAGGTATAAATTATTGATCAAGAAATAGGACCCATACAAGAAGAGCCTGACATGTCCCTAATCACACATGTGGTTCAACCAATAGGAGTCTCTAATCAATTCAAAATCAAGCAAAAGAAGTCTCAGATATTGAAAACTGTAATGTTTCCCCAAGGGGCACCCAACTTCTTGAAATGGAAAATTACAATGATCCATATAAAGAATGACATTCTGACTCTGACAGAAAAAAGAAGATTGTCACGTTGGTAGAGGACCATTCTGACTCTGACAAAAAAAAAAGATTATCCCGTTGGTAGAGGAATTAAAGTCCTTCTCAGTTTGTTTTGATGTCAAATGGAAATCATACCAGAAGGAAAAAACATTAAGGAACAAGAAGGAGAATGAAGCAATCAAAGAAATCCCTTTAGTTGACTATCCTAAAAAAGGTATCAACCCAAAAAAGACTCCCTGATTCCACTTAAAATTCTTAATACTATTTATATCCCTTGCAAGAATCTGATATGGTGTTTGTCATCTCACCTCATGTCAACAGGTGATGAATCAACCAATGTTGGGAATAGAATGAAGACTGTAAGTCTTTTATTGAAATTTTTTCATCTTATTCAATAATTATATACATTACAAAAATTATGTAAGTGCACAAATTAATATATACATTAAAAAAATTATATTGCATTTTACATATGAGAAGTGTGGATGTAAAATCTGAATTCGGTCTCATTTTTCTTACATATTTTGTAACTAACAAACTTACACGGGATAATTGGAGACATTCATCTTAAAGTTTACATTGGTAGGTTCTCATACATTTCAGGCAGGTTTTAGATTTTGTTTCAGTTTATCCATATGTTTCTATTATGTGCATACATCTTAAAAAAAACCCGTTTTTGGTATTATTTACATTAGCATTAAAAATATTAGTTAATAATTTATCCAATGATTTATTATTTACATTAGCATTAAAACTATTAGAATTAAAACTAAACCATAATATTCAACTTGATATTGTGGCCATCTGCATATATGCATATGGCATATATGCAACATGCGCTCCATGCATAATGAAATGGCACAAGCAATTAAAGAGAGCTCAACTCAAGGAAGAAATGGCTTACCAATACAAAATTGCCAATTTTGATTGAGGTTGCATTTGCTTTTCAGAGAAGATTGGACCTAAGGTTGTAGCAGCTATACAAAATTGGCAATTTCGGGGAATATTTGTACATATTGATGTCGACCAAGGCTGCAGCTGCTATCCACTTTTTTTATAATTTTCGGCGATTATTTGGACATGATATGATTTACTTCTTACTGATTTTTTAATTGTTCGATATATCAGGTATACTTCATCCCCCTGTTTTGTTCTCCATTACACATTTGCAGCCAATGTTCGATATATCAGTTATATTTCGATATATCAGGTATATTCCTTATGCAATTTTTGTATATTGTATGAGTTGTCTCTCATTCTTATTTATTTTTTAAATTATGTTGCAATCCTTCCGTAGGTCGGTCCTACATGTGGTTTAGTATGAGGGTAAATAGATATCTAAACTGTGTTTGATATCATACATACTTCCATATCAGTATGGATTTATACATCTCATGACTTTTTAGAGTGGTGACTTTGTATAACATATGAGGGTAAATAGTTATCTTAACTGATTTTTTTTAACTACCATTATTCTAAATGTTATTTATATACGTTATCATGGAATTATTTTACACTTCTTAACTAGGGATTAAGTAATTACTTCTTAACTAGGGGTTGAGTAACTTTTACTCGAGGTTTGAGTTGGTTATATTTTTAGACTCATGTTTCTCAAGGCCTAATGTTTGGAAGACTTAATGTTAAAAGAATGGTGTAATTGTGTTTAATCAAATATTTGATGAGGTGGTGGTGAGCTACAGTGTTGTACATTTTTTGGATATGATATATGTATATCATGATGTTGGTATTTCAAAGTTCATCAATGGTATGTTCATAAACATCACTCTCTTCATGAATTCTACATATATTTGTGGAAAGATGACTCATAAGGCCAATCTTAGGAATGACATATGTTCAAGGTCTCGATAGACAAACTCAGGTGGATGAAATGTATTAGCTTTTCTATTCTATAGATATGATATTTCTATATTGCTTGCATATACAGTTATTCCCGGTCAATATTCTCCACAAGTTGTCACCTCGATAATCTCTAAAGCTTTGAAGGATATGGCATTATGATTCAACGAGGATGATGAAGAAGAAAAAGAACCGTCTAAACCCCTCGAATCTAAGTTGATATATATATGATTTTTTTACAAACTTTGTTTTGTTGAAGTATTTGTTAGATAAATTGGAGATAATTGAATATTATTGGATTGGTTGTTATCCCTTAAGAGGGTGGAAAGTCCAATAAATAAAGGAGATTATGTCCAATTTTTTTAAATGGACATTTCATTTTTTTGAGGTACAATGTGAATTAAGTTGATGAATATTATATATTTCATGTTATATGTGAATTTGTTTGATGAATGTAGGCTATTTGAATGTTGGAAAATTTGTTATTTATTAAGAATGGTGGATAGTTCTATAAACAAAGGAGATTATGGACAATTTTTTGAATTTTACACTTTGTTTTGTTGGGGAACGATATTTTTTCTGTTTTGCAATTACGTACTTTGAAATTTTTTGTCGTTTCGCGATTAGGTACTTTCGAAATTTTCGTTGTGCCTTCAGGCACGGGTATTACGCTAGTATATATATATATATATATCATACAATATATATACTAACAAAAATAATGAAGATGTGCTGTATATTTGTCAAATAGTTCACAGAGAGCACAAGCTGGCAGTTAACAACCAACACTACACATGTGCACATAGTTGTCATGGGGATTCCTAGACCGACAACTTCCCCACTTCTTTAAAAGGCTTGATGATCTATCTCATATATGCAAAAGAAGAATATATAAGCTGAACTGAACATGCCAGTTATTGCCCAACAAAGGATACGGATCCAACTAAGCATGACATTTTGCATGCCTTAATGGTATAATATAGGAAACTGTAACAACACACACAAAGCATAATTTACTTTTCTTTTGTGGTAAACACTTTTTATTGATTTGGAAATGAGAGGGGGAAAAGTTGTTTTCAAAATCAATCTTGAGACAGAATTATGCGGATACATCCTGATCAAATACTCCAAGGAAAATTATAGGAAATGATGTGAAGAAGACGTTATAAAGTGTTGAATGCCAATGCTTGTATGCAGGTTGTCTACAGATGGACACATATGCTTGAAGAAGAAAATAGTGAAACCAAAGGAAATGTTTTTGTAAAAGAAATAGCATATCTGTTAAAAATATAAAAATAAAAAAAAAAACATTAGTTTTCTCGTTTATTTGGCTAATGATTGATGGCTAAAATATCTGCTGATAAATACATAAAAGGGGCATAAACATAATCAAGAAAACTTATATATAATGGTTGAGTACCCAATGTCAAGTTCTAAAAACATGTCTTTCACATCACCTCTAGAGCGTAAGTAAGAAATTTATCATATATAATTATATCCAACAAATGTGTACTCAAGTGCTAGCGTTCTATGGATCTACATGATATACTCAACAAATGGATTCTTCATTATGGAATCTATAGCTTAATTTTTGGTTTAAGTGTCTCTCCGGAGTTTGTTATGCATTAAGCAAAGCATTATAACAAAAAGTCCGAAAATCCCCAAATCAATAAAATACATTCAAAGCAGTATAACATTAGAATGAAATGATATATAAAAAATCAGTATAACAGCAGAAATCACTATAAGAAAGTAATATAACAAAAAGTCCCAAACTCACTCTCGATTCATAATTACAATAATTATAAAGAACCATCCCGATACAATCGAAAACTACCATATTGCCCACAACGAGTGGCATAACAGACCCAAGACTAAAAAAAGCACAACGAAAGCCTAAAATTAAACACGCTACAAAATTAAGGGTGCATTCATCTAATCCGAATCTAATTTTTTATAGATAAACTGCACTAGCTTTTGTAACTGAATAAAAAAATGATAAGTATCTACACAAGTGTATATGATGTGGAAATACAAATATTCTAATCAATAATGACAACCTGGATACAATATTTATATAAATCGTCACACCTTTATGGATGAAAAGCCTGTCATTTGAATAATTTAATGATCGATTAACCAAGAATAGGGAACTAATATAACTATAATCACCCTAGAGTGCTCTTATATCTAAATTGTGCAAAATATTTTCCAAGGTTACTAATTTCATGTGATTATACCATCAAAAAAACGTATGGAGCTGCAAATATAATTTCTTCAACATGAGAATTCTTGATAGACTAGTCAATAGGTCAAGTTGTGTCGTCAGTTTTTTTATTGTACAGTTTTTGGACATTTAAATGAATTTTTATCCATAAACAACCGAAATTAAAGCACATAACTCAAACTGTACATACATACATATATATATATATATATATATATATATATATATAGACACACACACACACACACACACACACACGCACATTAAACACGGGTTAATGAGCTATAAAAGAGGGTAAATTTTGCACAAAAAATGTCATGCATACACACACATGCACAAAGATTGAAACCATATATGTGTGTATATATATATATATATATATATATACACATTCACACATTGAAATGAAGATTTTACACATAAACAACATAAAGATAACTCAAAATGTACACACACACACACACATAGAGAGACGTTTGAAGCATAAATAAGTACTTAGGGTTTAGTGAAAGAATTGGCCGAAACATGCACCGATTGTGATTATAAAGAGAGAATGAGAGTGGAAATGTTTGTGAATTGTGATACTTTAGGAACGTGAGAGATAGAGAAGGGGGGCCGACTTGTGAGTAGAGAGCGTGGACCTATGAAAATGAGAAAGACGAACCAGCGGGAGACTAGAGCGGGAGACCAAAAGTGACATTAGTATTTTTTTAGAATTATATATTTTAGTTAAGTGTGCTCGATTCTGGCACACCATTAAATAGTGCTAAATTTTGGCACTTTTTTAAAGTGTGCCAGATTGTCATTAAACCATGCCAGAATTTGGAACAGTTTTAAACTGTGTCAGATTTTTAATATTAAGGTGTGTAAAATTGTTGTTTTTGGTGTAATGCTTCAAAAGACCCACATTTGGTCGATCAATTCATAGAGCTACTTGATAATCTATTAAGGAAATTCGATCGGGGTTTGCAGATGTGTGGTCTATCTTGGCAAAATAGATGGATGAACGAGTATCTCATTTACTTTCCCTCCCTCTATTACTGGTCATAAGAGGACCGGATCTAGTCTCCAAGTGCAACCGTCTTTTGACGATATCGAGGATGAGTTTCTTCCAAAAAAGGGTAAAGATGTGTAAGAAGAGGAAGACGCCCCTTTAGTTCGACCGTTTCGCAGGTTGCGTCGAATGTATTCAACTGACAAACCTGATTCCATTCCCATTGACTATATAATTCTTGATGATTATAGCAAGGTCTAAAATCAAGATAAATATAAAGTAACCCCTAGCACTGAAGACTATTCATCTCAACATACTCCTAGCGTTGACCCTTATTCATCTTCCCCTCAGTGTGAAGAAAATATTCCACTTATCTTAGAGCACAGTCCTTCTTTACTAGTTATTTCTCAGGCCAAATAGGTGGTTGAAGTTTCATCCACAGCAGTTGCTAGTCCTATAACCATGGCAAGTGTGTACTGATTTCTTGCACTTTTTGTATCTCATTCATGTGTACATTACACATACATTTTGCGATGCCTTTTGCAGGTTTCTCCCATTGAAGAAGTTGAAACCAACCCTTGTATAGATATTGTGGTTGGTCCCCCCAAGGCCATCATTACTGAACAATTGGTGGGGTTGTTTAGTCCCTACATAATAGAAGGTAAAGTATCCACTCCTGAGGAAGGGCAAGTTGGAGCAGAAGCCAAATCCTTGAAGAAGATAGTTATTGCCCCTACTGGGGTTTCTGAGGTTTCCCGTGGTCCAATGGCTATTAAGGGGGTATTTCTACTCTCAATTTCTTTGGTCAAACCATCATTTATTCTTGTGAGTAAAATCTATATTTTTGTAAGTAATAGGTAGTCCATCTAGTCGAGCAACCCCCTAGGTGCTTTACATAAACTGAGGCTTGAAGATGACCAATCTTACTTAGTCGAGCAACCATAAAGGTGTTTTAAGTAAAATTAGGACTTTTGAAGGGATAACAGTTTACCTAGTCAAGCAACCATAAAGGTTGTAAGAATGCACAATCTTACTTAGTCGAGCAACCATAAAGGTGCTTTAAGTAGAACTGGGAATTTTTAAATGACAATGATTTTCCTAGTCGAGCAACCATAATTGTGATTTAAGTAAATTTTAACTTAAGAATGCCCAATCTTACTTAGTCGAGAAACTATAAAGGTACTTTAAGTAAAATTAGGACTTTTGAAGCGACAACAGTTTACCTAGTCCAGCAACCATAAAAGTGCTTTCAGTACACTGTAGCTTAAGAATGGCCAATCTTACTTAGTCGAGAAACCATAAAGGTCCTTTTAAGTAAAATTGGGACTTTTGAAGCAATAACAATTTACATAGTCGAGGAACTATAAAGGTAATTTAGGCAAACTTCGGCTTAAGAACATATGTTGTGGCCATACTCTGTTTTCTTCATAATTGACTTATTCCTCATTCTCTTAGGTGGCAGTTAACAAACCAATAACTTTGGGGGATGATGTTACCCCTACTGAGCAAGTACCTCTCGAGGATGTTCCTCCAGAATTTGTTGGGAATTTTATTGAGCCCAACACGGTTCCTCAAACAACCTAAAACGCAGAGGGAGAGGAACGAGACACAACTCCAGTTTTGTAAAAAGATGACAGGGCTTCAAACTCTATATTTTCCCCTGCCAGTAACAACGCTTTCAGTGTCCATCCTCCAAAATCGTCTCCTGTTGAGGTCGTGAGGCATTCTTTGAAGGAATTTTCCTATATTATAACTACACCTTATAGTGACCTGATCGAGCGACTGGTAGAACATCACCTATTAAATTTTACTTCTCGTTGCAGTCAAGACATCCTTGTTATGATGGCTTACAGATTATTACGATTTTCTACCGTATTATCTGATGGGTTGCACGCCCCTATGCCTTCTTTAAGTCCCAAGAAGATCAAAGAAATAATTAGGAAAATTAGTATCCTTGTGGGCGAGGGTTTTTCCCTGAAATGGCTCATTGATCTGCTTAAGTCCTTCAAGAAAGATGACTTGCCTCCTATTATGCAAAAATCTAGGCCACTACCAGTTCGTAGAATGCATTAGCCGAGAGATGGCCACTTTGAATTCTGAACTTACCAAAGATGAGGAACATGTTATTGTTACCAAGAGTCTTTGGCTTAGGCTGAGACAAAGGTTGATAAGATTTATCAGGAGACGGACCGTTATCAGCATGAGATGACAGACTTGTCTAATGAGGAGGTTTCTTCGGCCTCTGTTCTACCTCATCATCACCACCGAATTTTAGACTCTTGCGGTTTATTGTATATGACCCAAGTGGTTATTAAAGGGACTTTTGAGTTACATATAGTGAATGTACTACCCTATTTTTTCCATATATCTTGAGGCAGTAGATCCTCTTTTATTTATCAATTGAACTTTGGAATTTTGGAATGCATAAGTTTGAATTGCCTTTTACTTTCATGAAAATTGTATATGAAAATAGGAAAACAAACTAGTGGTTTGATCAACATTACTCCCATGCTTGGTATATAATTCACAAAAAAATTATTTTAACAAGTTGTTATAACATTCTCCCTTTCCATCTTACTTATACCTACAACTTACAACCCTCCAAAAAATTTTTAGGACAAGTTAAACAAAATAAATATTGAAACATTTATTATTGAGTTTTAAAGTCTCTTCATCCTCAACCTTCGAGATTTCACAATATCCTAAATCATGGGCCTTTTGAACAAAATAGGGTACTTCCCAATTTGCCTCAAACTTAGGTAGCGAGAGACCCCTGATGCGTCTTGTACAACCCTTAAAAACTAGATAACATTCCTAGAAGTTTCTTGGATTTACTATTTGGTTATAAGATCTGAATAGCTTCTTTTTATACATCTCAAAATGACTTTTTACGTTATCTGTGTGCTCTTCCAATGCTTCTAGTTGTACATGATGATTATGAGGAAGCATTGTACTTTCTAGGTTGCAGTGTGTAGAAGGTACCTCGATTTCTACTGGGATAATTTCTTCAGCATCAAACACCAACGAGAAAGGAGTGTACCATGTAGGTTTCCTCTTTATGGTTCTATATGCCCACAACACTTATGGTAGTTTATCATCCCACATTTCTGGGAAGTCTTCTAACATCTTCAAGAGGATATTTACCAGAGTCTTGCTTCGTGGCTTCAGCTTGTCCATTGCACTTAGGGTACGAAACTATTGACTTGTGGTGAATAATAGAGTATTTTTCTGCAAGCATTTACACATCATTATTATCAAGTGGGGCTCCATTATCGGACAGGAATATCTTCGGGATACAAAATCTACAAGTAATGTACTCCTTCATAAAGCATGCCACTACCCCAACTGTAGCTTTCTTCAATGGTATAGCCTCTACCCACTTGGTGAAACACTCCACAACCACCAGTATCTAGATCTGGCCCCTTAAGGAAGGGTTTATTATCCCTACTAGATCGAATTCCCATGTATGTAATGGAAAAGGAGTGGAAAAGGAATGTAGATCCACTGAGGGAGCATGAATTATATTCCCATAGAGCTAGCATGCCTTGCACTTTCGAACAAATTTTGTTGAATCAATCACCATGGTTGGATAAAAATATCCCAACATCATTAGTTGGTAATGTGCCCTGGCTCATGTGCTTGCTTTAGTACCTCGTCTGCTTCCTCTAGTCTAATGCATATTAGGTGCCTATCATGGTAACCTTTTTGGTAAATTTTCCCCTCCTGGGCGTAATACCTAGACAGTCATTATCTCAGTCTTTTGGCATCATCTTTATCCATGGGAATAATCCCATCAACCAATATGTTTAGGTATGGTTGCCTCCAATCTGATGGTTGATCTATGAAGTTACATTCCACAGCTTGGTAATATAGTATCCATTTCTAATAATCTCTCTGTAGTAATGCGTCATCTCATTTCATCATTGGCCGAAAGTACCCATCCCTCTGAATTCTTCAATATAAAGAGATTTTTGTTATCTCATATATTTTGTCATGTATCTCTATCAATATTCAGGTCTCACACACCTAGATAGCCACCCCCCTTTATTTTTAAAGTACAAATTGCCTCAGGTGGTAAAGTATTATGATAGATTGCCGAACGTTAGTGGGCCTTGCCCCATTTCTAGTTGTTTCTGTGTTTCCCCCTCTAGTCATCGATATCATTAGAAGGCAACATTTTTAATATAGTTGAGGGTGATGTTCTCTTTGTGATTCTGACAAGCGTCGACTCTCCATCAAAGGAAATTTTTTGGGCAATCGTGGCTTAAGCATCTGCATATGTGTACACCATTCTTGGATGTCTCCTGATCTTCACATTAAGGAATTGGGCAAGAAAAATTTATATAATTGTTCGATAAGGTTGTCAGGTTATGTGCTTGAGAGCATACTCGCCATTCCCCTGCAGTATCACCAGATTGAAATCCCCTATTATTGTCAGCACCTGTATACCCCTTCGTAGAATCTCTAACAACCCCAACACTAAAGCCTTGTATTCAGCTTCATTGTTTGAACGTTTGAAATCTATCTTAAAGGACGATCGGAGTTCTTCTTCCCCTTAACGTAAAATTGCTCCTGCCCCTTTTGTGTTTTCAGCCAAAGAGCTAGCAATTTGAATGATCCATTATTCTAGATTTTCTTCCAGATAGTTGTCTTGGAGATTATCTCTAGGCAGCTCCTCAATAGGTGGCTCGAACATTTCCAGAGGGAATATGGCTAGCAGATCTGCATAAAATTGACTTTTGATCGCTCTAGGAACCACGCCTTGAGATCATACTCCGAAAGAATCAAAGAACCATCGAGTAGTCATGCCTATTAACATAATTCTAGATAGTAAAAATTTTATGGGGTCACATCTAGTAATGATGTGAATCGTGAAAGACAACATGTAATGCCTAAGATTTTGAGCAATAAACACTAGACCTAAACAATGTATCTCAATGCTTGTATATCTAGTGTCAGGCCCATGTATGATTTGTCTTAGATAATAGATAGGTTTTTCTACGCCCTCCACTTCTTGAGACAATAATTCCCCTATTGATCTTATAGTGGATGTGAGCTAGAGATGTAAAGAAATACCTGCTCGAGGGGGGACCATCATTTGGGAAGATGTCAAGAACTTACTCAACTCATCCAAAGCTACCTCGTGTAACTGCTCTCGTATGAACTTTGCCTTTGCTCACAAGAGATCCATCAGTGGGTGAGTGACTTCGGTTAGCCCAGGCATGAATCTCCTCAAGTAAGAAACTTTCCACATAAAATTCTTCAACTCTTTCGTAGTCTTTTTTCTTGGCATGTTGAGGATAACTTCTCTCTTATCTAGATCCATTTGCACCCCTTGTTTGTTCACTACAAATCCTAGGAACTTTTCACTAGTTACTCTAAATGCACACTTCAAGTGATTCATCTTTAACTTGTAATTCTCGCACTCCTGAACACTCTCCTCAAATACCCTAAGTGGGTGGCCTCTACCTTGGACATTATCACCAAATCATCCATATAAAACTCTACAATCTTGTGAAAGAGATCATAAAATAGGGGCATCATGGGGTGCAAAAGCCTGTATGTTTAGCATATTCTGGATCCATTTTAATCTGGTTGTATCCCACATAGCCATCCATAAGCTATACATATTGTCCCTAATGTTGTGTCTATGAGGCTATCAATGGATAGTAAGGGGAACTCATCTTTTGGACCGGCTTGATTTAGATCTCTAAAGTCCACACAAATCCGAATTTGGTTCTTGTCCTTCTTCCCTATAGGAACAATACTAGATAACCAAATGGGGTGTTGGATGGAGGTAATAAACCTACCGCGAGTGACCTCTAGACCTCTTCCTTTATGTTCAAGTATAGATCTAACTTATACGTTCGAATGGCTTGCTTTACTGATATTGATGATGGTATAACATTCAACCTATGGCGGCTCACCTCTTGGTCTACCCCGGGCATCTCAGTATATTTCCATGTGAACACATCCTCGAATTCCCTCAACATCTCCAACAACGCTCCTTCGGTAGTGGCATCAAGGTCTTTCAAGATAAACATTGGTCTCGAGTCGTCCCCATTATTAGCTAAGTCTATCTGTTCTATCTTTTGGACTTGAGATCTTAGCCTATCTTGCATGCACTTCAGTTCTTCCTCAACCTCCTCCACAAATTCCTGGATGTTAGAGTTGTCAATTACCAAGCATTGACCTAAACCATCCACCAAAAATCATTCTTATACCAGGTCAGCCTCATCATCCAGGCGTTCGACTGCCCGATCACACCTTCAAAGTTTGTAAATAATCTTGCCATTGGCCAAAACCACTCTTTGGCATTGGCTCAATTTCTCCTCCTAGCGAGGTATTTTGCGTGCATTCTCTTCTAACTCCCTCGCTAAAACTCTAGTGAGAAAACATTACTGCAGGACTTGATGTTTGATTCTATCAATTCATGGCATCATCCTATCACGAAGATATCTCGAAAGGCTGGGAGGCCTAACTGTCTCATTCTTCCTTTCTTGTTCCTCGTAATCCACTATCGGGTGAGGAGGTGAATGTACCATTTCCTTAGTACTTGGAATCTTGATCCCCCTTGTGTACCAAGTGAGCACTGTAGATTCTGTAGCTAACTTTGTATAGAAATATGCATCCACTAAGTGAGCTTCCTCCCTTATGAAAAGATTCTTGGATTCTCGAATGACTACTTCCTTTATTTTGACATTGGCAGTTGCACAGTGGTGATATTTGGAAGGAACTAAATAATGGTTATGCATCCATACCCTACCCATAAGCAACTGGTAGGATGGCTCGCAATCCATGAGGTGGAATTTATTATAGGAAGTGATGTTCCCCATTGTGATCCCCAGATTCGCATAACGTATCAACTTGCTCGACTGGTTATCATATCCTGTTATGGAAAATGGACTCTGCACAATCCTTATCTCAGAGATATTGCAGGCATAGAATGAGACCATAGGCATAATGTTAATAAATGCTCCCCCATCCATCAAGGCACGATTAAAGCTACACCCATTCACACCCATCTTAACATAAAGTGGCTTATTATGGGGATATCTAAACAACCGATCTACCTTCGAAAAAGTAACCTATGAAAGTAATCTCTTTACTAGCTTGGCCATTGGACCTTTCCATCGCAAGTTTCGGGCCATGTTTTTTCTTGAAGATTTCCAAGATTGCTCGGGTGACCTCTAATCGAGAATCTTCTGGCAGTCTAACTTGTTCAAAAAAGCCAACTGAACTTTTGCGATCTTGCTACTGTAGCACATTCCACCCAAGGATTAACCTATTTTTCTTCTAACTCATAAACCTCCTCTACATCTATGTATGCTGATTCATCATATGGTATCATCACACATACTCCCCCTGAGGAGCAAGCCTCAAGTTGTCTACTCTAATCATCGATCAGACTGCACTCATATTCTGTTTCTTCTTCCAGTGTTGAATAAGACATTTGGTATAAACACTCTTCCAAAGAATATGAAAAGCCTTCCTCCTGGAATCTGTACTCTACCATCGGTTGTTCTGCCTCCTCATAAAAAGAACTGGCCATATTTGCTCCATGCGTTAACAAAGGGTTGTTATTGACGTTGGCTTAAGGCAGCTCAATATCTCCTCTCTTTAAATGTCTGTATATTATCTTCCTATGATCAAAACACTTGCTCATTGGATATCCCACCCCGTTGTGTACCACACAAAACATCGGGCCCTCTCTGTCTTCTCGAGTGATGGGTGTTGTATTGGCCACAATGCACCAACACATGTTATCTCAAATCATGATATCATAGGATTCAATAGACTACTGCACTAAGAAAGGCAACTCCGGGGGGTCATCTTTTTTTAACATCCTTTTGCTTCCCCTTCCCTTTTGGCCGCGATTTCCTCCAAAATGCTTTCCACCTTCATCATTGGCATAGTTCACACGAGGAGGTAGCCCTCCCCTGAGCTACCTTACGGCTTTAGTAACAAACTTGCTAAGGTTGGCGAGGGTGTTGGCTGTGGATTCACCACGAAGGCAATGTTCCTTGTAGATTTAAGGAACGAGGCAAATGTACCTTCACGAGTTTCATTTATCAAATGGAATATATACTCATGTAACAAGTCGTCTGCACATACCTTGAAGAGCTTAGCTTCTCGTATCTCTTCTCTCACGTCTAGAGAGAGCTTGCAGAATCTCCTGATGTACGTCACTACATCCACATTGGGATTCTATTTCTCTCGAGCAAGTTGTGTAAGAGTGAATTCATCTTCATCTAAGAAGAATTTTTATACGAACTGAACATAGTAGTACTACGTGTAATCTTTCTTAGTTAGAGATGTGAAAAATTCTCTCAACCTAATATTCTTGTTATTACAGTGCGCCCAAGGTTCTCCATAAACCTTTAAATATGCTCTTTGGGATTACCCACTTTCCTATATAATTCTCAAAGATAGGGAGAATATACCCCAATGGGTAGGATTTGTTATTATACTCCTCTAGATACAAAGTACGAAAATCATCGTATACTGAAGAAGCTTCTCTGCCCAGCTTAGAAGCCACCATCATTTTCAAAAGCTCATTTTTCATCTCCTCCATCGTAGGTGGATCTCAGTTGTGCTACATTTGGGATCATCGTCACTGGGTTCACTGTTGGTGGCGCGATCGGTGTGCCATTGCCCTGACACACAATCGGGGGGAAGTTGTCACAGTAGTTCCTCCTCCTATACTAGAGGGAGAGTTCAAAGGTGGTGTTGTCGGGGTCGTACTGTTGGTAGTTTCCTGAGCCACTCCCCCTGAGATAAAGGGAATTTGAAAGTCGCCGGTGGGGTCACGAATGAACTGGGCCCCAATGCAACCCGTAACACCACCTAAGTTATCGGAGTCTTGATGAACTCAGCGAACAAGCTCATTAGCCCTGCCATCTGCGCAAAACCTACATCGGTCGTCCTACTAACAATGGTCACAGTAGTCTCTGTTTGCCTTACTCGCTCTCAATCCGACAAATTGGTGAGATTCTCTTCCTCCTCACGCTGTATAGCATCAAAATCAATGTTCCTTACCCCATCGTAGTTTTCCATATCTCAAAAGATAATACCTCCCCAACATAGTCACCAAATGTAGGAGGTGAGTTCATAAAATGGTATTAATGTTAAGGGAGGTGTAATCCCTTACCAAGATGGTAATTATGTCCTTAGAACAATCAATGACAACAATAAATGCAAGTCTCAAGTTGGCACATTTAATAAATAAACTCATGTATTAGATTTGCTCTTTCAACATAAATGTTATAGCAAAACAATCAATGAGAGAGATCCCACATTTGACTTGGTCAGAGGGAGTGGGAACAAGCACCTTTAAGGCACTAAATTCAAGGCAATAACCTTAAACACAAATGGAGTAAATGGGGTTTGTCTCTCAATAAATGTTCTCACGATAATCTCTCTTGTATGGGAGTATTTTAGCAACAACCCTAGCCTAGAAAAGTGTGATCCCCAATTAGTATAACTTTGGAGGTATTTATAGGAGAGCAAGATCATTCGAGTGACCTTCTTATAATAAATGCGTTTGACCCCTCTTGATGTTAAAAATCTTGTGCATTTAATGCCAAAGATATTGCATTAAATGAGGTAGACATGATATTTTAGAGGAAACACTCTTTAGACTCGTAGAGTTGTGAACGCATTAAATAGGACATGATGTGTCAACTATAGATCTACCATCCTAGGAATATCTTCACTTGAGTGCTATTTTATCGAGTTCCTGAATGTCAGACATGCTGACGTCAATGAGTCGGTAAACAGTAACCTGTGAGGGATGTGCTATCACGTCACTCAAAAAGGTAGTTCATCGAATTGAAGGTTGCTCGACTAATGATTGTTCGAACAACTTGTGGTGTGTGTAAACTTTAGAGGTTAATTTTTTTGACAACTTTTTAGGACTGAGGACCCTCAAATGGGTTCCCAGAGATGGTATCTCCAGATACTACTGGGCCATGTTGTGTATAAATCAAGATTTTGTCTAAATACCCTACAGGGTTGGTCTCCTCCAATGTTGTATTGCATCCAATCCTTCAAACCAAATCCCTGCGAGATACCCAGAATGAGTTTGTTCGATAGAGCATGTAAACTCTCCCATGTACTGCCAGACATGGTCCCTCGAGGGAACCGAACAACATCAAAGCTTTACAAAGTAATCTCTATATTCACAAAGGGGGCTAAATTTAAGTACATCAAACTTCCTATTACAATTTTTGTTTTCCAAGTTTTATCTCCTATTCTGGGTATTTGTGGGAGACCTTTGAATAACTTGTCTTTGTGCGAGAAACCTTCTTTACATGATCATTCAAGCAACTTCAGCTTTGTGAGAACAACCATCCCTAATCTTTCTTGTGAAGTGTTGAGACTGTTTTAATTGAATTTCTGCTTGGACCTCCCTCTACACTCTTATTTAATCACCCTAAAAGGTTCATATTGATATTTAATTACAAAATCCTTAAGAATCATATCCAAGGATTCAAGTTAGGTATTTTGTGTCAAAAACTTCCATTATGCCAAACTCAAATCCACTTTAGGCAAATTCTTAGAGAGAGGCTATTTATACATTCTATTCCTTTAAAAGATTGCCTACTCCAATTCTACTATTCTCGTCTTCATTTTTAATACAAGCAACAGTTTTAGATCCTCATCATGATTGACCAATTATGACGGATTCATAGTTGATGACCCTCCGGAGGGGGTGTCACGATGGTGGCTACAATGATTGGGCCAAATTTAGGGGGGGGGGGGATCAACCCTTGGACATGAAATCGTTGTGAGAGGAGTGAGATCTCGAAAGGTAATGATCTTTTCTCCTAATCCTAATATCTAATTGGATCTGATTTGATTCATGAGATCGGTATGACTGCTCAACACTCATAGTGGAAAATTTTACAAATGAAGTGGTGGGGGATGAAAAGATTACCTAGAGATGACTCAAAATTATCAGGGACCTAAATCTATAGTGTTGGTGTTTACCAATGTAGCATAAAGTGTAATACATAATAATAAAAGATGCAAGATATTTGTGGTTCAGCAAGTCATCCATACGTGCATTTGTGAGGAAAAGAGATGGTGAGATGTTCCATTATGAATAAATTAAACTTGGGATTGTGAGGATATCCATTTGAGAGTCCAAGTCGAAAATATAATATTGTATATTACGACAAATTGTCAATATATATCCTCCTCATAATAAGAGTCGTATTTAGAAAAAGACAAAGTTCATATTCCTCAACAAGTGTTAAAAAATACAATCTCTTTAGATCTGATTTGTATTGGAATATATCTTCACTGTTGCAATTTAGTTTGTGTATGACTATCATGTCGGAGAAGCTATCGAATGAGATTGCCGTACTCAAAGGGTTATGAAGTAATTTGTACCTAGCTAATCACAGTGAGTCGTGACCATTTAGACTCAGGTATTTTAGGTAAGTTTGACATGTGTTTTGTCCTTGAGAGTGTTGACTCAAGTGCCCTTAATATATGTTTGAAAAAATAAATTACAAAATAATTCTTAGTTTAATATATACAATTTATTCTGTTTATTTTTTACTCTTAGATGATCATGGAAAAATATTTAGAAGAAAGAGAAGTCCTGAATTTTATACCAAGCCTGGAGTGCAGTACTTTCCACTTCATTAGAAAATTTATACTACATTTTGCTCCCTTTCCCCACTTTTAAATACAATATAACAATTAACCATTATTACAAAATACTAGTGGTGAACCCGCGCGATGCGCGGGAGAGACGATTGTGTACGCGTGGTTAAAAATATATATGTTTTTTGAAAACAAAATTACCATTTCAATGGTTACAACTCAGTACCATCCTTGAGAAATCGGTTGGAAAATAATCTTGGACCAGTTTTTCCTCTCTACCTTACTATGTCTTATTCCGACGCAACACATATATCATAACATTACTTTTTCAGCAAAAGGTGTCAATATTTTTCTCAGATAAAATTCGAAAGTATAAAAGTATAAAATTATTAATTTTTTATCCAATTTCTCAACAACCAAACAAACGGCCACAAAATTCTAACAAAAAAACAGAGAATAGTTCCAATGACTCCACCGAGTGTTGTCATCTCCAAATGACACCAATGACTCCAAATCATGAAATGACACCAATTCTTCTTCATTATGCTGATAAACACGAAAAATAACACAATATTACATTCCAAAAATAGTCCACAGTATTTGGACACTCGAATTCAATCCAATAATTGTACATAGATGCTGAAATTTCTAACAAAAAAAATAGAAAACAATTACAATAACTCGACCTAGTGTTTTATCTCAAAATGACACCAATGACTCCAAATCATGAAATGACACCAACTCTTCATTATGCTAACAAACCTGAAACATAACATTACTATTATAAACAGTAAATAAAATGCATGTTAATAACCATGAAAAAATAAAAATAAGAGTAATTCTAGATATCCCCCCTCTATACCGCCTCCAACGTTGTCAAATTCCACGTCACCGACGCCAACCTAACCCAATTCCAACACACCACCCCAAACAACACCCTCTACTACAACCTCGCTCTCAACATGACTGTCCGTAACCCCAACAGACGCATCGGAATCTACTACGACAGACTCGAAGCTACAGCCGCCTACCAAGGCCACAGATTCGCTTTAACCGACTTAACCCGCTTTTATCAGGGCCATAAAACCACCAATTATTTGAACCCTGTTTTTCAAGGCCAGCAAATTCTTTTGTTTGAAGGGAATCAACTCAGCAGCTATAATGAGGAGAGAACGTCTGGGGTCTATAGTATTGAGGTGAAGCTTTATCTGAGGATCAGGTTGAAGGTTGGTATTTTTAAAATGCCTAGAATGAAGCCTAATATCGAGTGCGATTTGAGGGTTCCGTTGGATTCTAATGGCAGGATATCTGGTACTACTTTTGAGACGACTAGGTGCGATTTCGATTGGCGTTAGATTCATTTCAGGATTATCTTCTTCTTTCATCGATTTTATTTGTTTTACACACACACAGTTTCATACGTTGGTTGCATTGTTATATTGAGCTGTTTTACATTCAGGATTATTGTTATCAGTGTTAGATTACTTATATCTTTTGTTATTTTATTATGATGGATTAACATTGCATGACTTTTAGGACAATGGGTTTGAAATTATAATGATAAAGATGGGAATAAATACTGATTCTTCAAGAGGTGAATTGAATTAGCTGTTGAATATTAAAAAAAAAAAAGGTAATCTTAAATCTTTTCATGCATTTCATAAGTAGGTCCATTTAAAAATAATTAGTCCGTTAATTTACTAAAACGGGACTTCACAAAGTGAATGTATTATTTTATTTTGATGGATTAATTTAATAATAAGTTTAAGTAAATGTGCTTACAAAACTTATGAATGAATACAAAATCACTTATAAAAAAAATGAATATATTATGTATCCTGTGTGTAGTCTTTATAACATGATCTCTACATGGAAGTATTGTTGCTGGTCATGTAAAGACTTGTTTTTATAGCTTTAAATTAGATTATTAGTTAGCACGAGCACTCTAATTTGATGCAATGTGATTCACACGGTAAAAGGTGTTATTTTCTTTCAGAAAATCACAAAACATCCAGTTCTATAATAATTTTTCCAAATAACGTCAACCTTCAAAAACTGTTTTCAAACTTCATCCACAAATTCAAAACATTACACAAATCAATCCCAATTTCCCAAGAAGAATCGTTCTACTAGAAGTGGTCATCGCGGTAATTTTTCAAAATCAGTGCTACATCTTTCAGAGGTTAACATTTTTTTTGGGGGATAAAAACGTGTTGCAAGAATTGTCTTAACATTAGCCATAATTTTTTTTTCTTATTGAAAAGTTCTTTGCATGTGAAAGGGCTATTTTGTCATTTAAATTTGAGGCTCTTTTTTTTTTTTTGTGGGAACCCCTTTATATAAAATCAGGGAACCATCGTCCCATGGTTAAAAAATCATTTATTTATTTATTATTTGAATATCTTAAATAAGAAAACGAATTATGTATTTACTCAGTCTAATTTACTATTTCGCTTCGTATGATCTTTAACTCTTAACCATTAAAGAGGAAAAAATGACCCATGATCTTTGAATTTTTTAAAATTATAGATACTATTTAGCATCTCTAAGTATGAATGATCAAGTTTAAGTGGGACAAACAAACAACCCTCGAAATGCATAATTGTTTTTTATTGTCCAATGACATTACGAAATTACTCATCCTATAACAAGTTTCCTAATTTGGCACCAGTGCGTAAGGGCGTCAATTTTTGACATAATAACCCATTTTACTATGATAACCCAATTATGACGCGACATAATTAATTAAAATCGATCAATTTGTTACAATTTAAAAATACAAATAAAAAACAAAACTACACAGCTCTAATACGACATGGCTAATGAGAAAACAAGATGGGGTTTTCTATGAGTTTATTCGCATTTTAGGCTAATCACACATAAATTCAATTTAGCCCAAATTTTATCTTGATTAATAATTAGGTGTTGCAAGAACAACTTTTCTAACATTGTTCATAGCATAACTTTAGGTTAGTTTGACGTATTCCGTTACAAATCGTCACGTACCATCAAAACGAACCGACCTCAAGCATCTCCAAATCTGTGTAAACCCCCGTAATTTTAATTATTTTTATATTGGAATTAATTAAATTAAAAAGGAAAATAATTCGGCTTAAAATAAATACTAATTAGCGAGATAAGGGTTAATATTTATTTATATTGAATATTACTTAGTGAATGAGTAATAAACTGATAAGAAAGCATTATGATTGTCGTGGGTGAGAAATACGGCAATTACGATAAATTTAACCGGGGAGCGCGTGTCAGTCGTGTTGAGACTTAAATTTATGAGATAAAATATAATTTAATTGTGCGCCATCCATATGGTCATTTCGAGTGCGTCAGTGTGTCCGGAAGGTTCGAAATAGTCAGAAAAGTGTACTCGGGGGTTTGGATTGGCCCGAGGTATTTTTATGCCAAATTAACACCCCGAAGGGGTATTTTGGTCTTTTAAATTTTTAGAGAATATAGACATACGAATTTTAGAGGTTATATCATTAGTTATGTTGAGGAGGTCAGGGTTAAAAGTTATAAAAAATACAGAGAGGCCATTACAGGAGGAAGAGAAAGGGTTTCAAGGGTTCCCACATCAATTTTTGCACCACCACTGTAAATCGGGGGGAGAGGAAAACAATCCCACCATTATTCTGTAGAAATTCAGACCTACTATTTGAGGCAAGTATTTTTCTTTCTAATTTTGAGCAATATATCATCCATGTTAGTGTATAATGAATAATCTCATGAATATATAAATGTTGGCTTTGATTTAGAAGACTAAAATCATGTGCTTGGGTAGAAATCTTGATGGATATGTTTAATTCATATATGAAACACGAAATTAAGGATTGGAACATTAAAACGTAGAAGAAATCTGAGATGTTTTTGCTTTTTTTGAAGAAAAAAATAACCTAGGGTTTTGAAATTTAAAAGAAGAATTAATTCGATTTACATGACCCTCCCTGGTGTTTTGATGTTTTGATTACATTAGAATTCGCTCATACATGTTAATATAGGGTCTAGTAGGTTTGGTTGGGAGTTTGGGGTTATGTAATGGAGGTTTGGAGTGTTAAGAATGGTGAAAAATGTAAAAAACTGAACGAAGAAGATGAACTGCTACATTTCGAATCAATTTTGACTTGTATCTCAGAACATATAGCTTAATGATTGAGAACTAATTATGTGAATAAGAGTGTGACCGGTCATTTGGGTGCATTAGGTGTGTGCGTATCCCAAAGACTTAGGACTATGTCGCCTCCAAATTGTGTGAAGTGTGAATGTATGGTTCGATAGTGATTCCGAACCCGATGTCCTTTACTTAGTACATGATGTACCATGACTTGATAGCAGAGTATGTCCGCATCGCAGGTCTTCACCTAGGGATTCCTTATTCGTATATATATATGTGTGTGTGTGTGTGTATATATATATATACTAGGGTATGCCCGTGCCTGAAGGCACGCTGATAATTTTAAAAAGCATAAAGTCGTGTATAATATAAATAATAAATGTGTTATATATTAGAAGTGTAAATTTTCAAAGTATAAAATCGGGTAAATTTAAGTAAAACATTTTTTTACACCACAAATGTATTAATATTTTATATGTTGGACCTCATATAAACATCAACCATTGTATCAATAAATAAATAAAATTTAGCAAAAGTTTCCTTTGTTTGTAGTAATATCCGTTGTGTTTAAGAAATAAAAAATACTCCTACATTACTAATACATGAATAATCAATTGAATCAATTTGTGAAAAAACATAAACACGTGAATATGATGGCCTTAAGTGGAGGTTAGCTAATGAACAACTTAGATATCTTCAAAACTAATTGAGACGGTGTTTGGAGTGACTCGCTGATGGTGTTAGGGGTTGAGACGATGTTTGGACACCTCATCAGAAGCCTCGCAGACTCGAGCACCCCATGGCCTTTGTCAGATCGCTCTACACTTGAGAGAACTCGAAACGTGGAGTGTCTCGCCTTAGTGAAAAAAATAAAAAAGATATGAGCATACAGATATAGTTAAAGTCCATGAATAAAACAGATCTCAATAAAAAAAAGAGCGTACAGATATAGTTGAAGTCAAAATTTAAAATTAAGAACAAATTACAAAAGGAAAAATGCATATATATAAAAGTAAGCAAACATCACTAAATATCAAATATATGATCAAATAAAAATTACTGAAGTTAACGTTTGTACAATGTATAAAGAAAAGTTCTATATAAACGCAGATAAAGATTGTTTGTATAAGGAAATACTTTGAAGTTATATGCGGATCATGAGCAGCTTCTTCACATAGGAGTGCATCAATCCTATTCTCCCTACATGCGTTATGAATATCTTACATCCTCTCTGAAGATCTGCAAATACCGTTGCAATTCCAATCGTATGTGGCAGTGCAAAAATTTCCCTCCATAGCCTTCAACTCGCAGTCTAACATGGATCAACGTTGCATTTATAGTGATATACAGAAGATAAAGTATGGGTATTGACGGATCAACGCTGCATTTTGTTACCCTCGTGAGTTTTGATGAAACTTAAAGTTGTTCGCGCTTCATGACTATTCATAGTTGTTCACGCCTCAAGGATGTTCACGCTTCGAGGCTGTTCATGGTTGTTCACACTTCATAGTTGTTCACGTCTCAAGGATGCATTTTGTATATAATGCTATAACTACATAGCAGCTAGCTATATAGAACATAAATTGGATATATCACAAAAAGAATATATATAGAGCTATTGGATCCAATTTATGTTCTATATAGTTGTACACATACTATAATAGCTTTTATACATAAATTGGATCCAATTTATGCATATAAATATAGCTCTTGGATCTGTATAGATGTCATAGATGTTATAACGCTTGATCTATATAGCTGTCATACTTCAACAATTTGAAGTTAGTATACCAACAAAGGATACTAACAAATAGGCTCTTACTATCTAACACCTAATAACGAAATTCAAACCATAAGATCCAAGCAGGAAGACTAACCTCAGTACCCTTTTGAAACTATAAAAACAAAAGCACTAAGAAAGTTAAAATGTCAAAAAGAAGTAGGATACAAAAGATGTTCAAAAATTAATTAACAAAGCTAAAAGACTTCCTTCTAATGTGTCTACCATTCACCACACGCATTGTTTTGCTCCGCATTTACTCGAGAGATGTCACCATATAAAGACAAAGTGAAAAATCTTATTGTTCAAGTCACAATCTAAGAGAGAAAAGTTGATCACCACCAAATATACATTTAGATTTGTGGTACCTACACATCTATAAATGTCAAAAAATCAATATAGTATGTCCATACACAGAGTCTGTAACACACGCACAAAAATAAAACACAATTAGTATGAAAAATTAGAGAATGAGAGTTCTAAAATGTAACTTTGTTTTAAATTTCAAAACATTAATCTGTACCATATGAAACTTGTAATTCACCTGATATAGCTGCACTGGATATGCTCACACATGCTAAAAAGAATTTTGAGCAACATGTTACCTATCTAGAATTAGCTGACAATACCGCTGCATGCGTCTAATTTACCTGTAGGCAGCAAAGTGGCTATTGGAAAAGACTTTTCCAAACATCTCAACTCTAGGGACAATGCAAAGATTATATCTGACTTAAGAGTCCAACTGAGACTTTAGATGCCACAAATTTTATCACCAAACCACCTCAAAAGTTTGCTGAAAATTGGACTTCGGATCAAGATCGGCTAAGTCAATGTTCTATTGTTGAAGTTGAGTTAATTAATTCTCAAGAAAAATTTGAGATCTAAAGCTGCTACTGAACAAAACTGGTAGTATCCCTCGCTCAGGTGATACTCCCAGCCTCAAAATTGCAGGATAGTGTTTTAAAGGCCACTCAATAGCTTTCTCAAGCTTTTTTTTACATTTCAATATATCAGAGATCTATTAAAAAAATGCAGGAGCAAAATAAGACTAAAGTATGTAGACCTTCAAATCTTTTAATCCCCCAATATCTTCCCATGAGACCTTCAAATCATTAAGCTACGAATACATCAACCGCCTCACAACATAAAATTTCTAGATCGGCGCCAACATAGTCATTGCAAGATACAACAACCTCTTTCAAGTCAACATTGTGATCCAGAAAATTGGCATTGTTTTTGGAAGGTTTGGAGACAATAATATCAATACGAAGCTTAAAGTGGTTGACATGCTATTCATACCTCTACTCTGTTCTTTTACCAAATGACCACTGTGCGCGGATTGTTCACCTAACCAATACGTAATGAGTATAATATCAATAACATTTATGCATTTACAAAATGGATTTATTTCCATAGTAGTAATGCCATACTAATAGAGAAGTTATGCATTGAGTAATTATGCATTGTGTCATACTAATAGAGCAACATACATAAACATATATACTAATTATGTATGTTATGCATTGAGTAGTTATCATTGAGTATTTATCCGTACTAATAACGCAGTACATACTAATAGGGCAAAAATACATAAACATATATACTAATAGAGCAACAATACATAAAAATTAATACTAATAGAGCAGTAGTGTATAAATCATTTGTAGTCCAATTCATATAAAAACACATTTTCCAATTGTATTTTAGTGCACTTCAACCATATATAAGGATACCACATAGTTTGGAAATGACAGAAGGAAAATCTTTATAGGTGAACCTATGAACTGAACAGGAAACATCGGTTGAATCGTGACTGAATAGGAAATAGTGGTTGCGCACTGGAGAGCCATGAAGTGTGGACAACATCATGTCATTTTATCTTGCACCTGAGAAAAGCAGAAACAATAACCCCTGTTAAGAAATGTGTATGACGACAGTGTAACTGTGAAATAGGGAAATGCAACACAATGCACCATCGAAGTTCTTCACGTTTGTTTCCTACCTCAACTATCACTTAACAAATATTAGTAATGAACCTAAAAAACTGTCCAAAATCATGGAAAACTGTAATAATATAGCATTTATATTGGATGAAATTAGCAGTGCTCACGCATACTGATAGTACAAGTATAGCACCCTGTCGTGGCAGTACTTCTATAATCACATTCAAGCCATATATGCCGCGTCCTGTATCTCATATGAGGCGCGGCCAGAACTCTTGTAGGGTGCGGCCTCTCCATAAGAGGCCGCGGCACCCCAATGACCTCAGCTCAAGTTCCGGGGATCCCCTTCAGTAGCGCAGCGCTGCTGATCTGGGCGCACGCCCTCATCCACATCTACTGCAGACTTGGTGTACGCCACGTGCTCAGGGCACGTTATTTAACACACAGACCTCCTATAAATAAGGGTCCACACCTAGAGATAATGGATTCTTTTTGGATCGATTCCAAACACACCCGAGGCACTACAACATAGATTCCCTCTACATCACCCTAACATAAGCTTTGGAGGTATAGAATCTACGTCACAGCCACCTCACGGGCTCACCGGAATCTCTAATACTATCATGTACTCTCCTTTAGTCTCATACTTGTACACCTCTATAGGCATGATAATATTGTACAATGCAATGCACATAATGAGAAGGAAGCAACACAGTGGACGTAGGCCCATTTTAGGGGTTGAACCACTCTATATCTTGTTTACTCTCTGTTTCCTTGCTTTATCTATTTATTCTACACTTCATACTTGATTTTTTGGCACGAGATCTACCTGTGTACGATTTCTCGTATCATCAATTTGGCGCCGTCTGTCGGAAGAGACATTTCAATCTTGTTTCTCTGCATATATGAGTCCTTCAAACACCTTATTCGATCCCAAGTGGTCCTTTGGATCATCTCCTCGCGGGCCGGTTACTGGTTATTGGACTCCACATCATATTCATACCCATAGGTGGGTATTTCTTATATCCAGATATACTCCATCTTATGGCTTTAGATCCATCTTACATACCCCTATGATATCATTCTATCTAGAAAGTATCGAAAGGCATGACGGGCTTTTGCCTAAAAAAGATGAATGATTAGGGTGGGATTGTATCTACTCCTTTGCTGTTCTTGGCCTATGATCTAGGGTTATCATTGAAACTGCGCCTTGTGTGCATCGAGAGGTTATTTACTCATGAACAAACCCTAGTAGGAGCGTAATCAGTCGGGCTCTAACTTTACCATGGTATCATACGGGGCCGCGGCAGTGCATCTTGCTACGCGCCTTATAGTCGCGGCCTCGGTGTCACGTAGCAGTGGCTGCGGCCTCTATTTCCTACTTGGTTCAGTATCTATGGGATTGCTCACTTCTGTTAGTTTGTTCTCAGATTATATATATACATTGTAAAGACTAACAAAAGCAGAGATGGAGGGAGAATCCAGCCGGAGTGCAGAAATCAAGGATGAGATTGTGCAACTATACAATCACCTTAATCACCTCTATGACAGCCACGCCTCGCTTCAGACCCAGGTCAATTTTCTCACTCAGAGGGTGCTAATGCTGGAGGCCGCGACATCTAAAAACATAGGCACGGACGTGGAGGGATTAGCAAAACCTGCCATGCCTGCCGCGGTAGTAAATGAAGCCGCGGAATCAACCATCAGAGGTCAAAAAAGGCAGAAAAAGACAGGTGCCTATACTCAGTTGAGCCTCCCAATTGAAGAGATCTTGGAATTCATCAAAGGGGACAAGATTTTGAGGTGGCCAGAAAAATTGAGAGCTCCACCCCACAAGAGGAACAAAGCTACCTAGTGCAAATTCCATCAGGACCATGGCCACGACACAGAGAAATGCTATTCTCTGAAGGATGAAATTGAAAGGCTAATCGGGCAAGGGATGCTGCAGCGATTCCTGAAGAATGCATAGGGGATTCAGCCATACCCAGCCGAGGCTGCCTACTGCATCTCATCCTTAGTCTTTCTAATTTCAACTATTTCTGTTTATGTTTTATGAATCTCACTGTAGCCCTAAATACTCAAGACTTTATGTTTTGTTAACAAAGTCATTGGGAGCATACATATATAAGTATATGAACTAACAAGTTTAGCTATATCTGATATTTCTCTTGGTTTCATAACCTGCTACCTCAAAAAAAGACTTGTTGTCTCAAACAGATTTCAGAGGAAATATAAAAAAATTATCTCGAAGGATTATTCTACTTCAGAATGCGCTCATGGATGGGATACGACCTTCGTTAGCTCTAAAGTTTTCCTCCCAATGTGCAACTACATCTTATCACATGATGGCTATACTCGCGGAGGCATCTGAGGATTCAAGGAGCTTTTATCAACCACCAGGGCCTACATTGCCAATTCTCTGCTCTCGAAGTGCGACGTCAGCCACGGGGGCTTATAACGCCCATTCTTAGCTTTTGGGACTCGTCATCGAGCCAGAAATGGCTTTATATGTATTATTAACTGTGGGTGGCTTAATAACATAACCCAGCCTGGAGAGGCTTGATAGTAGTTCGCATATTAGCTATGGGTGGCTTAATAACATAACCCAGCCTGGAGAGGCTTGATAGTATCTCGCATATTAGCTGTGGGTGGCTTAACAACATAACCTAGCCTGGAGAGGCTTGATAGTATCTCGCATATTAGCTGTGGGTGGCTTAACAACATAACCCATCCTGGAGAGGCTTGATAGTATCTCGCATATTAGCTGTGGGTGGATTAACAACATAACCCAGCCTGGAGAGGCTTGATAGTATCTCGCATATTAGCTGTGGGTGGCTTAACAATATAACCCAGCCTGGAGAGGCTTGATAGTGTCTCGCATATTAGCTGTGGGTGGCTTAATAATGTAACCCAGCCTGGGGAGGCTTCATAGTGTCCCAAGATCGACTAAAGGAAAGCCATGAAAGACAATCGAATCGGCTATTGGAGGCTCGGTCATCATGATCACGAGGCATGTCAAACCCACAGAAGGGTGGCTTCGGTTTCCCAAGGGCAAGGTTCTGCAGCCCCATTATCTTGTCAGCAGTCAAATAGATGCCGCGGCATCCTCATCCACCACTACCCTAGTGCTGGATGGCAACTTGCCACAGCTAGATGGAAAAAAGCGACTGAGTCGCTGAGGTGGGCTTGGATTCAGAGTAGTTGCCCTCGTTCAAATCACCGCGGCTTCTACAAAAAATTGAAGAAATCAAGCCGCGGCCCCAAAACCAGACTTCATTGGCACCGCGGCCTGGGGATCACAGCCCTACGGTAATGCTAAGGTAAAGCAAAAAAAAAGGGGCCAAGGTGACAAGGGCACCGCGGATGATTAACAAGAGCAAGATTGCATCGAATTATGCTATGCTTCCGTGGACCTAGTTACAAGTACTACAAGTTCATTCAATACAGAAAGCAAGTTACAAATATGAGGCAGTAACATGCAACCATTCATTATAGCAGGCAGAGTAAAACATGCAATGCAGAAAAGAAAGGAATATTAAGCAGTGATAAAAATATGGCCGCAACCCTTGTATTAATAAACTTGGATTACAGAAGTGAGGGCCGCAGCCACAATAAAATTCAAAATTACAAACATGCAACAGAAATTAAAAATCTAAGAGGCTGCGTCATCATCATCATCATCAGCCTCATCACCGCCCGCGGCAGTCTCTGTCTCCCCGTCCTCAGCCGCTGCCTCTGCCTCTACTTGGGCTATCAACCTTGCTCTCTCTTCAGCCGCGGCCCTCAGCTCAACAATGCACTCCTGATGTTCTGCATCACTTAATTTTCAAGCGAGGACCGTCTCCTTGGCATCAGGGAAATTTTTAATGATTCTCTGCCGCAACTCCTGATAGCCGCGGAGGTATGCCCCATTATTGGTAAGGAAGAAATCCTTAGAGCCTTTGAAGGACTCCACGGCATGATCTATGGCTAGCTGGAGGGCGTCGCCATGATCAACTTACATCTTTTTTATGGCCGCGGCATGGGCTTCTTCCTTCTGAGCAGACTTGGCTTCAAGCTCTTGGTATTTTTGTTGGAGGAGGGCAAGCTTGGAACTTGCAATCTATGCAACACAGGCGGCTTCGGCTGTTTGGGCCTGCAATGATTTCAGAGATTCCGCAGCCCGATTGAAATTCTCTTCCGCTTCCTCTCTGGCCTTGTTGGCCCTCTCCAGGTCCATATGGGCTGCCTGGAGGGCCGCAGCAGAAGACGCTTTCACGGCCTCAAAATAAGAGGTCCGAGCAGACTGTAGGTCCGCGATATGAGCACTCTTCTCGGCCTCTTTCAGCCTGTACAAAGCCTCGTACTTTCTTTTCTGGACCACAATCACATCCGCGGCCTGTATATGAAATAAAAGACGTTAGCAAAAGTACAGAAAAATATGAGATACGAAGATTAAATGACTAGTACGTACCCTGAGAAGGCTGTGGAGGCCACAATCCTCCAGATCTTCGTGATCCTCCCCAACAAGTCTGTCGAGGTCCGCGGCATCCAAGGCTCGCTTCATTCTCCGTGCAGCCTTTGCAGTAGTGTCCCAGGAGGAATTTGGGTCAGGCTGCCTTAGTTGAGGCCTTGGCCTACCGTCTGGCCCGGACTCTCCGCGAAATTGGGGAGGCGGCAAATTTGCATTAACGGCCACTACATTTAATGGGGGAGGAGAGGACGGTTGGAGGGGAATTTCCGCTGACATCAGTCAGGCCGCGGCCAAATTTTCCCCTATGTCGTCATCAAAATGTTCATGATGCACATGGGTTTCATCATGAACCACCTGATCCGCGGCAGGATCTTTGGTCTTATCTCCAGCGGAGGCCGCGGCCTATACCTTGGCTCTGGACCGCTTCCTTTTCCTGCTTCGCGCGGTGTTATTGAGGATGACCGCGTCCTCATCCATCTCTGCCAGCTGCGCAGCCAGCAGCTCCCTATCAACCTCTTCACCTGAAAAAGAATGGCATGAGTTCAACAAGTTCCAAGAGAATAAAATGACCGCGGAATGAAAACAATGGCACAGTTAATTACCTTCTGTGCCCATCTGTTAAGGAATTGATTTATTTGGGAAGAATCCCGCCTCAAATATATTGGTCGACGTTACAAGTATGATGAACTTCTTATGCTCCGCAGGAAATTTCGCGGCCTCAGCAACTCTTTTTTCCTGCCGCGGGTTCAAGTGCAGATTTTCAAGGGCTGCAGAAAGAAAATACAATTCAAGTTAGTAGAAGTCAAGTGAAATTAAAGGACGCAGCTATAATCTTATACCTAGATTTGAGGGTGAACCCCACTGCCGCGACATTTTATATGATCTCTCTCTTTCATTCTCCTCGGGGTGCATCTCCCAGCCTTCACCGGAGATGTAAAAATATTTCCCCTTCCAGTTTTTCACACTGGTCGGTCTCCCAGTGTAAAGGGTCTCGTCCCTGCCACGGCTTGAAAAATAGTAGTAGCCCACGAACTTTACGGAGTTCTCCTTTGGGCGGTAGAAGTGAAAGAACTCCGCGGGAGTAATGTCCTTTTTGAACAACTTCTCCCAAAGGACAACTTCAGCAAGAACAACTCTCCAACCGTTGGTCTAACTGAGATGGAGCCAGTTTCATTGTCTAGAAAATGCGATGGATGGGAACAGGAACAGGCAGCCATAGCCCATAGATGAACGCGTGCAAAGGGAAACAAATCCCATCGTCAGAAAGAACCGTGCACGGTCTTTGGTTCGCGGCAGGGGCTGAACACGTCAAGTTTTTTGGAAACTCGAAAGCCTCAGCAACCTGCTCAACCCAATCTTGGGTCATCAAGCCGCGGATGTTAAGCGCGGCCAATGGTTTTGCAACCCTCCCTGATGTACCTCCATGCTTATTTCTGGCAGCCGCGGCAATATCTCCTTCTCCCATGGGATGGGTACTTGAGTTGGCTTCCTCTTCCATCGACTGAGATGGGGAATCCTTCCCAGATGCAGAATTCGCGGAGGTTGAGTCAATTATCACGCAGTTCGGGCAATCTTTCAGTTTGCAGGGCCCAACTGATCTCAGCGGGGGCACGAAAGTAAGTTCTAGGGGAGAAGTCCCAAAATGCTATGCCCAAAAGCCTCTAAGGAACTCGTCTGGGTCAAAGCTCATATGGCTGCAGCAGTACCTGAAAAGCAGAATTCGCAGTTAAGCGCCGCAGCCAGTATGACTTGTAAGACTTCAAGAAGCCGCAGAAGGTTATTTTTTAGGTCTTACAAGCTGGAATTACGTCCCTAATACGTTTGCTTATGGTACCAAACGGTCCCAACTGGCCGCGGCCACATCCATATTTATGGAACATGTGCTGCCACAGAAATAAGACAGAATTGCTTTAAAGCATTCCCGACCACGGCCATTCCTAATTCTTCAGACAACTCGATATGCTCTAGTAGCAACAACAGTTATTTTACAAGGATGTCTTGGGTTCGTAAAGGTTTTAAGGCTCATGAAAGTTTTAAGGCTGCTCCGAGATGACTAGGTGGGATTAAGTTGATTTGTTGCCGCGGATGACGGCTTGGGGGGCCGCGGACATTTAGCAAGGTTTGACGCAGAATTGCAAGTTCAGACGATTATTATAATCCTATGTTGCCGCGGCCTCAATCCTAAACAGTTGATTAACCAATTTTTAACTATTCTAAGATCAAATTCACAGAATGTGGAGGGTTCTCCTATGAACATCAAGAACAGTGATGTGTATTTCATATGCAGCATATGTGACAAAAAACCAAAACGGACAAATAAAAGCCTAGATTTCTAGAAAATGAATCAGGAAAGGCATAAAAACGGAAGAAAATTATAAATAGTGGTTGAAAAATCACCTGGGAATGAAAAGGATCGAGAAGATCAGCTACAAACCGCCTTCAAATGCCACACACCACCTCGGAGGGTCGTCGGAATATGCAGGAAGAAATGTTCAGAGTTTCGCTCTTGATTTGCTCTCAAAAGATTTGGAAACGTAATGAAGTCCATGGCCAGAAACAATTTATATAAGGGAGCACGGAAGACGAATCGCCTCTTTGGAAGCACCGCGGCACCTTGGCTACTTAGCCGCAGTCCCAATATGTCTCCCTTGACACTACGGCTTGGGGGCTTATTGATAGTACAAGTATAGCACCCTGCCGTGGCAGTACTTCTATAATCACATTCAAGCCATATATGCCGCGTCCTGTATCTCATATGAGGCGTGGCCAGAACTCTTGTAAGGTGCGGCCTCTCCATAAGAGGCCGCGACACCCCAATGACCTCAGCTCAGGTTTCGCGGATCCCCTTCAGTAGTGCAGCGCTGCTGCTCTGGGCGCACCCCCTCATCCACATCTACTGCAGACTTGGTGTACACCACGTGCTCAGGGCACGTCATTCAACACACAGACCTCCTATAAATAAGGGTCCACAGCTTGAGATAATGGATTCTTTTTGGATCGGTTCCAAACACACCCGAGGCACTACAACATAGATTCCCTCTACATCACCCTAACATAAGCTTTGCAGGCCTAGAATCTATGTCACAGCCACCTCACGAGCTCACCGGAATCTCTAATACTATCATGTACTCTCCTTTATTCTCATACTTGTACACCACTATAGGCACGATAATATTGTACAATGCAATGCACATAATGAGAAGGAAGCAACACAGTGGACGTAGGCCCATTTTAGGGGCTGAACCACTCTATATCTTGTCTACTCTCTGTTTGCTTGCTTTATCTATTTATTCTACACTTCATACTTGATTTGTTGGCATGAGATCTACCTGTGTACGATTTCTCGTATCATCACATACCAATAAATGGGTGTAAGCTTCTGGAACATAGGTTGGATGGTTAACCGAGGCGGGCTTAAGAATATGATTGTAGCTTCCTTTCTCCATGAAAATCTTGGATAAATGATTCTTGAGATACAAAATGCTCTCGAGAGCTGCATAATTCGATTATCCAGAAGAACCGAGAACTGAGAACTGTGTTTATATGTTTAAGGAAATGAAGCAACTATGTCTGTGTGTCTCTAGATAAAGATATAAAAGGAAATGGGATTGTTTTTTATGAATTTCAAATCGGAATTAGATTGTGTATCTAGATTAAGATATCAACTGTGTCTAATTCAAATCAGAATTAGATTATTTTTTCTGAATTTCAATTCAAACCATTTCATATGCAATTCAAACCATGTCGTACCTTCTTTGAAGTCATATATTAGAAAAGGAAGTGGCAAATTCGAAGCCATATCTGGTGCCGTCGCCGATGACCTCGGCTTCTTCAGTTCTGTAGATATCTCCGGGGACTAAACGGATAGTGGGTGTACATATCTGCTATTTTTCTAGGAGCCTGAACTGCTCTAACTACTGCATCGATTAGTAGGGGTACATAAGTTTTAGGAGTACCATACCCCTATTTTTTCCCTTCATGCCTGATCATATCCATTGTAAATTCAATTAGAATGACAGGCATGTTAGAAATCTAATAACATATTTTAACTATACAATCAACTAAAATAGTACTCCTATTTAACCATTTCTCAATCCAGTGATGGTGAAATTGTGCGAGCAGACCATACGATCAACTAAAATAAACACCATCTTGTGCCTTGAAATAGACTCCATCTTGTGCATTGAAATAAATACCATCTTGTGCATTGACTATCTCCCCAATGATAGTGTGGTGGAGTAGATTAGTGGGATTATCCCTAGGTGAAAACACGTGGAGATGTCCAAACTGGAAAGCATGTCTGATAGGTTCATGTACGCATTGATTTCACTGGATCGCAATTCATCACGATTAAATATGAAATATCCATACATATGTACTGACCAAATATAAACAACAGGTATACCTGCGATTCCAGACGTAAAAATCAGTCAAAATGAGAGAAGAATGGTAATCCATTGCCGCAAAATCAATGAAAATGTTGTGATGAAACGTGCGGTTCTCACCACATCTGTGTTGTTCTCACCAAATCAGTTTGGAAAATGCAAACTTTGGAAGAATTTACACTTTTCATATAGTTTGAACCGAAGATGTAATCTGCAAAACCATATTGTTCATATAACAAATTTAATATGCTATAAAGAAGGCTTCATATCCTCGTCTATTTCACCGTTCGACTTCGACTTCACATCGGCAGAAGAAATTTCCCTTAGAATCCCCATACAAATCATGATTTGAAAGTCAATCCATAGCAAACCTGTAGAGAAATACCAAGTGCGCAGCCACATCATAACTATCATGCATTCAAAAATGGGATATATATATATTCAAATTAGGTGAGAATTGAAGTAGTTTTACATGGAATATATATATGCTAGAAGTCGTAAATAAGTATACTATTTCTTACTCAAAAAACGAAAGCAAAGTTAGTAGAGTAAATGAAATCTATGGATAAAATGGAGATGCTATTTAAAAAGCATATGCCCAATATCTCATAAGACAAAATGTAATCTTAAAATACAAATTACCCAAAAATTTTGTGTGGAATTCACGGATAGTGGTGCAGCCAAAGGATCCGACTATTTTCATTTAGGGTATATGATGTTCCAGAAGATACCTTTGGATCTGACTGTTTCTTTCATTTAGGGCATACACGTTTCAATTTCCTCCAAGAATAATGTTGAGATTCCCCCTGTGGTTGTTACAGCTGTAAATCTGAAAACTATAATCAATGAAAAACATAATGTAAATGAAATTGTCTCCGCATCGGTAATATGTTGTTACAGTGCTAAGGTACATCTAATATACTTTTTTGTATTTTTGATTTAAGAATGATTAATCTATCTAATTAAATTTTAGTATCATGTTAATAAATCTATTAACTGCATGGGTGGTTGTTTCAGATTGATACTCCCATGTCAGCCTCAGAATGGACGAAACCTGACATGCTTAGCCATTTTACTATGAAAATGATATATTTAGGACAAACCAACATAAGAATTCAAATCCCCTTCACATAATAATAATACCATTATAAGTTATAACTGAAACTGATCATTAGTACACAATTATAATACCACTTCGTATCTACTGTCAACACAGAGTGATGAATAAAGATCATATGTATATACCTAAAATCAATTTAAATAGTTATGAAATCCTCTATTAAGAGAACAAAAACTAAAGAAATTAGCATGTTTAAAGAGTAGCAGACCTAAGTACACTATAATTCATTATTATGTACACCATAAAAATGTTAAAACAGTCACAACGCCATATATATACTTTCAATGTACCAATGTAAACAAAACTAAAGCCTTAAAAAATATATTTAAAGAAAAAATTTGGACTTCTAACTTTTCAATAGATTGTAAATTAAAGTCGTGACTTTGCAACGTGAACATCTAGAATCAAGAACAGGGGATTAAATCAACAACACCACAAATACAAATACTTAAACTTAGTTAAAAATGAAACCCAACGCTTCGACACAAAATGAAACAACACATAATGAATCTTTGCCATCGCATCCTCGCATGACTAACAAATATAGATAACCCAAATCATTTAGACCTTATTGACCTTGTTAGGAGCTGATATGGGCTTAACTGAACTCTGAGTTAGACGCTACAAATCTAGGATCTTCTTCACAATGAGTCCCCCCCCCCCCCCCCAAAAAAAAACCTTTAAGTCAAACATATTTTTCAATTTCTTCAGTAAGTTTTTTCCCCAAATTGTTGCATATTTTTCCCCAAATTGTTGATCAACCTTTTTCACTTTCACTTTCAGATATATCTATAGTTGAGTTTTCTCTAACCTTATTGACAAATATATCAAATGTGAATGTGAACAACAAATTATAACAGGAAATGAGATGCAATGTGTTTTAAACGAGTAGAGAAACCAAATTATAACCAAATTTTAGTCAGAGAAGAATAATGATACCTAGATTTCCAATATATATCTCAAACCCGAACAACCTGAAACGGAAAAAAAACACCCTGCATCTTGTCATGATCAACATCTTTTTGTCCAACACCTTTTTGTTAACCTCCACCTTGTTGATACCTAGTTTAGAAATAATACAATGGTCTTGAGTATAACCTAATTTATTGCATAATGCACAATACTCGGGCATGTTTGAAATGGATCGTGTTCATTTATAAATTATGGGTACAATTCAAACTCCAAAATCCAAATGATACACAATATACAAATTATGTCTAAACAACACTCATTCCAAAGGCTAAACAACATCAATAGAAACTACGAAATCACATATAGGACATAGAAATCACACATAGGACATTGAAAGACGAAATCTAGGAATTCAAGTGGACATTTTGTCAAACGCGTAGGTAGCTATAGGATTAGAATAAAATGGCTACTGATTTATGAAATATCTAGTTCCATATGCACACACTTATACTAAACACGTGAATTAGAAGGATAATGATGTGATAGGTTTGGTGGATGACATAAATAATTAAGATCTTTTGAAACCACAATCTAAAAATAAAACCTACATAAAGGACACTCAACAGTTGCTAGACCTCTAAAAAAATTGAATGCCTAACCTCTAAAAAAATCAGTTCAAGGGCACAAAAGGGAGCAAAAATTAAGAGATATGCCATACCTCCAAAGTAAGAGAAGAACTCAGATCCGACATATATAAATCAAAAGTAAGAGAAGAAGATTGCACCACAAAACTAAGAGAGAGTATACCTGATTTGACCAAGAGTCGGCCTCCGAAATCAAATTTGATCGAGATTTGGCCTCCGAAATCTGATACAAAATCACAATCAAATCACATAGAAAAATCATAAAACATATAATAACATCGCTATAATACACACAACCTGGCTTAAGGACATATAATTGAAGTCATACGATAAATAATGCCCAATCATGTTGTAACTCATCGCTATAATATCACAAATGAAGCTTAATTGAAGCCATACGATAAACCCATGGAACATAAGCTTCGAATTAAACAATATATACGAAAACTGCTAAAACCAAACATCTCGTGACATATTAGTTCACGGACATGAAGTGTGAAAATATTTTGGTAAACAAATACATGAAGCCTCCTAAGTTCTATGTCACAAATAGAGTAAGTATTTTAATATCAAGAACCAATTGAAAGCTACATTCAAATTCGAAAGAAATAAAAGTCGTAAAAATGGTTACAATATGTTGATAAAAGCATTAAAAACAGGCATTCATTCAAATCCCAAGTAACAATAAGCTGATAAAAGTATTAAAAAAATAGGCATACGGTTAAGTCGACCTTACCTGATAAAAGCTCTCTTCTTGCCTTTCCCAGTTGCAATGCTGATCAAAAGCTCTCACGTGTCTGGTGTTGAACTCCTCTTCCTCATTCTTCGTAGGTACATCCTCATCCATTGGGTGAATTCTTCATCCAATGTAGAAGAATCCACTGTATGTTGCGATATAAATCAACCATCCATGTAAGAACATATAAATAAACGATCCATGTAGAACTCTTATTTTCCGCCAAGTTTAAAAATTCCTACATAAAAGCTAAATACTAAACCAAGTCCAATATCATTTTCTTTAACTATATGAGGACCACACAACAAAACACGATGAGTATGAAAACCTCATTGAAGTATGCATTTGTGATAGAATACATAATGGTTCAAACTTGGACATTATGTGTGGTTAAATTTCTTGTGAGAGGATACTTTGAATGGTGGATGGATTAATTCAAAAAACGTTATTTAAACTACTCAAATGAAATAATTTTAACACATACCTATGCTCGGGTTCACATTTGAACCATAGGAGTATATACCTGTGAACAATAGCAGTTAAGATACAATTAAAAGACTAAAACGTAATGAATCAAAATAAGCGCTCGACCTTAAACGTGCCAAAACATAAAATTAAAACTGGATCATAATCACGTAAAGATGAACCATGTAATGATGAACCAAACAAATACATTACAAAAAAAAATTAGTAAAACATTAGGTGTAAGATCATAAACACCCGAGTGAACTAAAATATACCTTTAAGGGTCGTTTCACTTCCTGATCAACTGTAGAGGCAGCTAAACCATTACAAAATTGGACCATTAGTGACTGAAATTCCAAAAGGATGAAACCATTAACAATGAAAGAAAAAAATCATGGAAATGACTCTTTTCAAGAAAATCATAACAAAAATACCAAAAATTTAAAACTAAATATCATAATGTGAAAATAAAAGAACCACAAATAAAACATAGCATAAAAAATTTCAAATTAGCATAGTAGAATTAGAGGTCGATCTCCAAAATAGAGCATAAAAACTTTTAAAAACAAAAGCAACAATAACATTAGTGCTAAGTAGATTTCTAACATCTACAAATTCTAATCAATAGGATTTCTCCTCTCTAAAACCTTAGCAATTTTGGCAATAAAAAATAGAGTTTAAGAATATTCCCTCCAAAAATGAAACTTGACAAAAGTTAAAAGTATCAAAATTGAGAAATCAGAGTCTATGTCCATTATTTAATTTTTTTACATAAAAATCTTCAATAAACCAAGGGGAAAGAGTTTTATGAACCCACTTAAATATAAACACTAACTCTTCAATCCATTTTTTATCCCATAATACATTCATTAAATCTCAATAATACAAAAACCAAAGTATATATTAGAATAAAAAAAATACCTTTTTCAAACATATACAAAGCTAGAACAAATATACATATCAAAACCCAAATCATAAATCTAACATCGCGGGGACAAATCATAAAGCTGAAGAAGATATATCTAACCTTTGTAATCATAAATCTGAAATCATGGGAAACCAAATCTCAAATCATTACTGTATATAGACCCATAAAAACCAAATAAAGAATATAGGAACAATAAAATGAGGGGCATACGTTCGATTCACATCTACAAAAGTAAACAACAACAAAACTCTAATGGAAAGAGAATAAATAAATCAAAACCACCAAAAATGGTGGAAACCCTAATTTATACCTATTGATAGCAGGGAGGAATAGCTGGAGGAGAGGTTGATTGGTTGCGGGTCATAGGGGGACCGTGATGAGGATCGACGGTGGGGAGATGGGATGACAGCGGGGCAGAGGGTTTGTAGTGCACATGGCTTGAGGTTAGTGTGGGGGAGAGGATGAGTGAGAGAGGTAGGCGGATGAGGTAGTTTTTTTTTTGTCTTACTGATGAGATGACGGGATAGTGAGAGGTTTGTGTGAGAAATGAAAGTGTGTCAAAAAACGTATGAACGGATTATGACCATCGTACCCCCAATTTTGAATTGAAATGTAAATTTAAGAAGTGAAAAAGAGGGGGAAATCAAATATTTGAGGGGTAAAATAGGAAATGTACACAAAATTCATCTTGATGACATCATCATTTAAGCTTGTGACATACATAAGTTTTATACTTTATATATATATGTGGGTGTGTGTGTGTGTGTGTGTGTGTGATTTATTCTACTACATGTGCACTAGTAGATAAGATGGATAGTGATATCTAAGGTAATTAAAGTATGTGGGAACTTAATAATCGATTGGTAACTTCTAATGGACAAAAAGGACTTGGAAATTTAGTAACATATTGTATGGGCAACACGGGTGGGCGCGGTGAATTATTGGATGGGACGAGACTTATTTAAAACTAGTTAAGCAGGGTAGCGTAACTAGGTTGGTTTAGAAGTATACGATAGGAGTGCACAATAGTTAAAAGGTGAGTATTTCAAGTGAGAGCACGTGAAGCTAACATGTATATAATATCTACTCTTAATGCACTTTAAATACTTGATAAATATTTTCAAACTATTTTATTTGGGCTCTTACCCGTTTAAAATCCATTTTTGTAAAATCATTTTAGGTGCCCAGCCACAGAGACATCAGACATGTGAGTTTCTTTATATTCAACGTGTTGCAGCTACTGTGGACATTGCAAGACATTTGTAGTAGACGCCTCCACATTTATCAGTTCCTATTTGTCATTTTTCTATCTCAATCGGGCATGTTGCCCATCTCTAGCTAGTGGTTATTTTCAACGACATTTTTCCAGTATTGGCTTTTAATTTATATTATGGATGGTTGTATTTTATTGTCGTCTTGAGTGCTACTCCAGTCATATTTATTCATCTCATTATGTTATCATTTATTATTATTGGAATGGTGACTGTGAATTATTCGTTTAAATTAACTACATGTTAATCGTAAGATTAAAATTTTGACACGGGGCCATTTTGATATTAGTATCATTAACATGTTTATACAGTAATACTAAGAATGAGACCAATTATGATTCCTGTCTAATTTAATAATAGACTGGTCACCCAGTATTCGAATAGGCAGGGTGTCACCGAAGGTAACAGAGCATCAGGTTCTAGTGTCCTTAGGATTTATCCGAACTTATTACATTTCCTGCGTAGCGTTCTTTGATATAAAGTCCTAGTATTAGGATTGTTGTATTCATGAATACGCATATACATCTTCAGCTATTTTGAGATATATTTAATTATGGACTTATGGAAGTTCACTTTTTTTATTTCAGATGCCTCCCAGACGTGCACCATGAGCCACCCAAGATGCATAGCCCGAGTCGCAGCCAACTCAGGCATTAAGGACTATGAATGATGTTGAGTTTGCATCCATTGTGTCATAGGCGGTTAATGCAACTTTGACTACATTTTCTCAGCAGGAACCATAGGCGCCACCCCAACCTCAGGTTGTGGCTCTAGATCTGACGCACTCGTTTCCTTCTACCTGGGAGCTAGTCGGGGATGCCTTTCAAAAGTCTCACACTCCCGAGTTTTAGGGGAGCTCCGATGTATTTACGACATGCCAATAGAAGAAGGATATCCAACGGCACTTGCGGACGTATGAGTTCTATGATGTATATAGACATATATTATCTACCTTTAATCTAGTGGGGGAAGCCTTGTAGTGGTACGAGTTCATTACCATCGTACCAGAGAGAGAGACCATAACGATTCAGGAGTTCTGGGAGAGGTTCGATCGCAAGTACTTCTCATCTTCCATTGAGGCAGATATGAGGCAAAAATTCTTACACGTTTTGCTGAAAAGGAGGATAGTCGTGGAGTATGAGGAGGAATTTACTATGTCTGCAAATATTATTCCCGAGGAGGTGATCACAAAGGAGAAGAGGATACAACTGTTTGTAGATGGTCTTACCTGGAGAATCCGATAACATTTGTTGGGTAATCCTCTTTAAAGACATATGCAGATGTTTTAAATGCCACTTTAGTGCACTGTCAGGACCACCGCTTCCACATAAAATGAGGCAAGCACTCAGGAAAGTCCAGCTAGCAGGGTAGGACAGGGGGTAGCAGTGATAGTGGAGCACAATCGACTCAAACTCATATGATACTAGGTGAGTAAGGTTCCCATCAAGGGGATGTTACTAAGCATTTCCTCTCTGGAGATTTCAAGAAGGGGCAGGGTGGATTCAAGCATGGTCAGCAGGGTCAGTCGGTCCAATATTTTCAACGGGGCCAAGGGAGAGGTGGTAGTGGCCAGCAGGGTCGAGACCAGTAGGGCCAGAGGGAAGGAAATTTCACAGCCAGATGTTTCATATGTGGCAAGAATGGCCACAAGAGTTTGGATTGCCCTGATGGTCAGAGTTCCGCAGTAGTAGGTCCCTTCCAGCACTAGCATTGCCTGCAGTACTAGTCAGCCCAATAGCCCCACCTTAGTAGGGGTAGTTACTATACGGGCGCATGTATAATGTCCACTAGGCCACAGTTGCATAGGCTGCACCCACAGTTGAGGTTACATTTCTTATACATAGGACTTCAGCGCACATTTTATTTGACACTGGGGCTTCACATTCATTTATATCCACTATATTTTCACGAGCCACAGGATTGTTAGACACGGTCGATAGCATAGTTATGTGTGTAGACTCACCACTGGGTAGCGAAACTCTTATCTTCTTTATTTATCGGGGGTGTGAGTATAGATATTGGGAGACTTATTTGGCCTGCCGACATGCTCGTGTTAGATATGTCTAAGTATGACGCCATTATTAGTATGGATTGGCTAGCAGCGTATACGTCCATAAAATGAATCCCAACGATAAACATTTCCATATAGTAGTGTATCGGGATATCCAATTTGAGGCTTCATCACGTACATCAAACTGGTGATGAAGGTGTTTGACACATCTTGAGATTTGGGTCCGATGCGAAGGTGCTTTACTTTTTGATATTGCTGGAGTTTTTCTCGCTAGCACATTGGATGAGAGAAATAAGAGTGTCTTAGTTTTGAGATGAGGTGGTGTAATCTCTATCAATGGGAGGTAAATCTGATGTGGGATGACCCGTTGGTGCTTCGGATGAAGGGTCATTGGTGGGTGGTGCAGGTGGAGAAGCCATTCCTGGGGTGGAACAATAGGGGTTGATGATGTCATGAAGGCTAAAGTGAGAACCATCAATTAGATCATCCTCTGGTCTAAAACAGAATAATCAACACATCTTTTTAATAAATAAAAGTAATTTTTTTAACCATAAACAAATTGACATAACAAAGTTCACTACAAATTATAGCACACAAATGTCTTTTTACAGTTGATATGGGACTTCTCTATTAGTTTTATGTTTTATTCCTTAAGATAACATTTTTTTTCTCTTACTTTTTATGGTACCTTTGAAATCCTCCGCACCCAAATTTTCCTCTTCCTCTTCTTGATCTTCATCACTTCCTCAATTTCTTTTGGTTAATTTTCTTCCCATTCCCCTTTTCAATTCTCGTACATTGATATTTTGGTTGCTTTCAAGCAATGTGACTTAGACAGTTTCTTCAATGACATTGGTGGTTTTCTTCATCATTGTGCAATTATTCTTTCACGAAGACTTCTTCATAGCCATTTTCTCCCCCCTACTTTGTCTGCATGTTTCATTATTGTGAGTTTTCTGAACAATCAACACATTAAGTAAACTTTCATAGAAAATGTTAAACATACAAAAAAGTTTAAAACCAAAACATTAAAACCACAAAATCTTGTTACGGTGTCGGTAACCCGTTCAACAAAAATTAGCCTACCTGAGTTTTTTCACCTTAGTTGGGGTCATTGGTTTTAAAAAGAAAATGTTATTGGTGAGGGTTCATATGCGGTGTAAATCAGAAAAGAGAATGGGAAAGGTTGGAATGGGAAAGATTGGAAGAGAGAGAGAGAGTTGAAACGGAAGGGATAAGTTGGAGTAAATGGTGCACTGACCTTTCATTTTTAAAAGACCAAATGCTACGTAAATAAAAAGCACACGAATAATAGAGGTAAAAATTCATGATGCCACATGGATAGCCTAGATAAAGGGGAACCTTTAAAGTCTTGTGTAGAATTTTATAGATAATGGGAAAGGTTGGAATGGGAAATATTGGAAAAGAGAGAGAGTTGAAACGTAAGGGATAAATGGAAACGGAAGGGATAAGTTGGAGTAAATGGTGTATTGACCTCTCATTTCTATATGACCAAATGCTATGTAAATAAAAAGCACACGAATAATAGAGGTTAAAATTCATGATGCCTCGTGGATAGCCTAGATAAAGAGGAGCCTTTAAAGTCTTGTATAGCATTTTATAGAGAATGGGAATGGTTGGAATGGGAAAGATTGTAAGAGAGAGAGTTAAAATGGAAGGGATAAATGGAAACGGAAGGGATAAGTTGGAGTAAATGGTTTACTGAACTTTCATTTCTTAAAGACCAAATGCCACGTAAATAAAAAGCACACGAATAATAGAGGTTAAAATTCATGATGTCACGTGGATAGTCTAGATAAAGAGGAGGCTTTATAGTCTTGTATAGCATTTTATGGGAAAGGTTGGAATGGGAAAGATTGGAAGAGAGAGAGAGAGTTGAAAGGAAGGGATAAGTTGGAGTAAATGGTGCACTGGCCTTTCATTTTTATATGACCAAATGCTACGAAAGGTAAAAATGGAAGAGAGAGAGAGTTGAAACAAAAGGGATAAATGGAAACGGAAGGGATAAGTTGGAGTAAATGGTGTACTGACCTTTCATTTAGTCTAACCAACACATGTTGATTTTAGTAAAATAGAGTTATTAACAACCCTAATAATACTATGGAAAACATGTTTATTCGAGAGGAATGGGGGAAACTCCCAAATACTCCTCCAAATGAAAATATGGAGCAATCAGACAAACTCAAAATGTATCATTCTCGTAAAAAAATTACCACATAGTCCTGTCGAAATAAACACATGAGATCGTTTGAAATAAACTCACAAGGTCCATCGAAAACATATATCGTAGACCATTTGAAACTGTCCATCACAACAGAATATGAGCTTCATAAAATTTAAGTATGAAACATGAGATCAATATCCATGATCTCAGGTTGATCAAAGAAATAAAAATGACTAAAAGTGTTTCGTACCCACAATCGATATGTTTTAACTTAGGATTTATACACCAGCTATATCTATGAGTGAGATAATGTTGGAGGGTCTCAACGATAAGCCCCCCATTTAATTATTAAATCGGATTACAAATGATTATTGTTGATTAAACTCCATGGTACCACATATGTTTATGCGACTCGGATGTTACTGTACGCGTCCAAATTATTGCGCATATTTTTTTATTATTTATGCATCAACTCGGAAGTTATTCTAGTGTAAAGGGTGCATCATATGCTATTGGACATGTGCATGTAATACCCCGTAATTTTAAATGACTTTTAAAATGGGTTATATTTTAAATTAATGGATTAATTAGATTTTATTATTAATTAAATCCTTCGAGTTTTATCCGGACTGTGGATATGGATATGGATGATTCTGAATATTACTTAAAGATATTTAGGTAATATATGAATGTGATGTCATTGAGATGACCGTATGATATAAATTCGGTAATTTATATTTTTTTTAGTCAGACGCAGTATGGGACGTGTCGGGACTAGTTTATTAAATTAAAAAGGGAAATTTATTTTCTATCGACCTAATAGTCATTTCGACTGCGGTGTTGCGTCCGAAAGGTTCGAAATAGTCATAAAAGTCTATTTGGATGTTAATTTTGAGTCTCGGGTCATTTGGGAATGAATAGACAACCCGAAAGGGCATTTTGGTCATTTTTCTAGGGGGATGAATAGTGATTTCGGATTTCGGATCATTATAAGAATAGGTAGATTAAGTGAATGGGAGTTATTCATCTCCTCTTCACAAATAAGAGCATCCATCTTCTTAGAGTGAGAGTAAGAGTGCTTGGGAAGGGAAAAGTCACTTGGGAAGGAGAAGAACTAGAACTAAGGTTCACCACCACCAACCACCACCAGCCACCACCGGAGTTTGACCGGAGAAGGGACAACCAACTGAGATAAACTAAATCAAAGGATCAGACCTACACTAAAGGCAAGTGTTTAATAATAGGAATTTAAGTTTGTATATTGTCCATGTTAGAATAGTATGAAAAGAGAAGATTATTCATGTTTGGAAGAGATAATGGATCATTAAATGGATTTCTGGAAAACTGAAATGATATAGGAATTTAACTCATGTGTTAGGATATTAATAATCCACGAATTAGTCATGAATCTGTTGAAGAAATGATGGAAACCATTGATGTGTTCTTGAAGAGGTTATGTTAATAAATTTCTGGGAATAAGTAGATAAACATGCTTTTTAATCTAATCCTTTGATGATTCTAGGATGTTTAGAGTATTGGAAATCGTTCATATATGTTGAGATATCATGAAGTAAAGTTTATAAGTCATTTGGGATGTTTAGATGAAGGTTTAAATGATCAAAAGTTGTTAAACCCGTAGTTGCAGAAAATGCAAAAAATCAGGCCTGGACCTGAGGGATCGATCGATCGACCCCTACCTTCGATCGATCGACCTCCCCTGATTAAGTAAAGTTGTTTCTTTTTAAATGTTGATTCTTATCCCAAAACTTTTATGGATCTTTGTTGATTATTATTTGAATATTTTGGGACTTAGAAAATATCAGTAAACCCTTGTTAAGATTTGAATTAATTGGATTTAGATTCAAATGATTTAAATGATGAAAATTATATCGAATGGAATTTCGGTTTCTAGATTCGTTTGTTAATTTTCGAATGGTGATGTATGAGGATTTAAGATAGGACCAGTAGGGGTGATTTTATATAATACCTGGGTATCCTTAAGTTTACAAGAGGGTTTAATCCTAAGTGAAATATACGTGTTTATAAGAGATTTGAAACTATCGGTATTAACCGTAATTAAAAGGAGAATTAAATTCGTAGTAGTTCGGGAGAAATAAAGGTTATGGACCAGTAGGAAATTAGTGACTTATCACTGATTATAAGATGAGAGAAATCCTAATTAAATCTTGTGAGATGGGAGTTTAGAACTCATTTGGTTGAAAGAGGGTATGCCGTTATCCCGATCGCATAGTTGAAGTTTTCGGACCTCCTCGATCGACAAAGTTAAGTAGTAGTGTATTGGAGGGGTTCCTTGTTTGGATTTCGCTTTGAGAGACGCTCCGCACATGAACCTTAACGACGTCGGGAGTGGAGGGATGTCATAGGATGCGGGGATAATTAAATATGTTATATTAATACGTGGAATTTAAAAGATATATAATACTACGTATGGGAAATATCTTAGGGAAATGATAATTACCTATTGATATTATATTATAGGTATGATAATACCTATTTGATTGATTAATGATTTATGTGTATGACATACCTAGCTTACTTGCTATCGGTGGGAGGTTTACGCGCGAGGGCAGTCATATCCTGATGAATCCATGGGATCTTTGAATTGTCGCTCGAGAACATAGGTCTATGAAAGACTTATCTGGGAGTTGATAAGTCCGCTGACTGTGGGTACGTAGGTATGTGCGTGACCCATGGATACGAGAACTATGTTCTCCTCCAATTTGTTTGTTGTTGTTTGTGGTTCGTGGAATCTTACCGAACCTTTAGTCCCCTATTCGGCGACCTGCGATGCTGGGACATGATAGCAGAGTAATGCATTGCATCGCAGCTGTGACTCGGGGTGCCGTATTATATATGAATATATATATATAATGGATTAAATGATTAAATGGATATATTGTGGTTAGATCTATCTACGATGATAATTGTAGATAACGGTGAATAAAATATGTTAATGGAATTTAGTTAATAAATGTTTATGCTTTTAGAATTGAATAAAACTTAACTCATGTTAATGAGAAATGATTCAGATTAATGAATAATGATTCATGTTAATGAGAAACTAATCATAAAGGAGAAATGTAAATGGATAATAATGTGACGTATGGTATGGGACATACGGGGATTATGATATGGGAATGGAACTTTAATATGGAGATTAGAAACGATGAACCATTAACTAGGAGGTTAATAAGAAACGTTAAGTGTGCACTCTAGTTGAGAGGTGAGAATTGCAAGTGAGAGTTGGATCTACCATGTACATAATAAATGATTTATTGCACTTGTTAAATACTTGCTGTTTTAAAAATACTCTACACATTCGGGCTCTGACCCGTTTCCTTGCATATTTTCTCTTCTATTGTATCTCTATATCAGGTGTCTAGCAACAGGGACGCCAACCTTAGTTGATTTTGACGAGCTATGGAGATATGGAAGTTTTGCTTAAACGCTTATCATCTTTTTGATTCACAGTATTCTTAGTTAGGGCATGTCGCCCAAAAGGATTCCAGTTATCATTTTCCATTGGAGTAAACTATTGTTGTATTTTGACTTTTAATACATTTAACATTGTTGGGATTATTGTAAAGGATTTATATTACTTGGGAATGTTTATTCCAGTTGCATTTAAATTATTTTGTGTTACTTATTGTGTTATCAATGTTGTAAAATAAATGTGTTGTGTTATTCTTAAAAATGGAAAAAGGTTTTGTTGAAATTTAAATTGGAAAGTTTTTAACACCAGCTTATTTGAGTATTGGGTGAGTTGTAAATGTTTTCGACAGTGATGCTAAGAATGAGCCAACTGTATATTATGTTTTAATTTGGTATGGGACTGGCCACCCGGTATTTAATTAGGCGGGGTGTTACAGTGCCATCCAAATTAAGACTTGTGCCACCAGAAATTTTTGACATGTCTCATGTAAGATGGTAGTACCTTTGAAGCCTGGGAGTATAGTAATAATAGTTGAGGTGTAACCCCTTTAGGTATGGTGATAAATTATAACCCAAGAGCTCTTTAATAAATACAAGTGAACATACAATATTATATATTATCAACACTTAGATTGAACTCACAAGACTCCTGTGTATAACTCAAATAATAATAAAGGAAACTTAGAAGCAACTCAATCAAAGGAAGAGATAAGTAAGCACCCTAGATACACCTTGGAAGGTAGCCAACACACCAACAACCTCTTAAAGATCTCTGGTTAGATATTAAAGGGTTTGCAATAAATGAAAATTTTGGGTGAGTTAAAGCTATAGTTTGCAATAACTTATTTCTGATATATTCTCTTTCTATTAATAATCTCTAGAAAGAACCCCTCTCTGAGAGGTGGTTGAGGCAAAAAAATAGCCCCCACACCACTACCGAGATGCTTGAGTCCTACACAGTTGTGAAAGACATCCCCTCGTACTTTACATCATAAGCATTAAATGGATGATACGTCCATCAGTTCTGCATCATAAACATTAAATTCTAAGATATGCCTTTTGTCGAACCACTGTACGTTAGAGGACTGTCATAACAAAGGTGGCTCACCAACTGTCTGACAGTCCCAAATACCATGGTGGTTTACTTAAGTACAGATTGGACAATTCTTAGCTGGATAATGACATCACCTAAAGTAGATGTGATAATTGCTAGAGGGTTGTTTGTCTCAAAAATCAACATACGATGAAATTCAAGGCTACTCTGCACAAGCTTCCACAGTGAAAGGTCACTCAGTACCAAGTGCATTTAAGATGGTCAAGACAAGCCCCAACGCTGCCTCACTTCTCAATCCTCCAAACCATTTCCCTCTGAAATTCAAGGCTACTCTGCATAAGCTTCCACAGTGAAAGGTCACTGGGTACCAAGTGCATTTAAGATGTTCAAAAAGTAAAAATTCTCCCTGATGTACCTAACCGAGAAGTAACTCCGGTTAGGCTTGTGGCGAGGGGACATTTTGAACCTTTTGAACTGTTCTGCGTGGATCCCTTCCTCTAAAGTTGAAATTATCCTCAATTCCCCTTCAACCTGTAATATCTTAGTTTGGGTTTTCAGTATGGGAACTCTATATGGTTAAAAAAATTCTACGCCAAAAATTAACTTCTATTGAAATCAACACACCTTTTACAAAACGTCACCTGACTAATGAAGTGCGCCTATCTTTTTAACTGTCAAAGCGTGCCTTGAAGTTCCACGTGTCCACTTGTAATTATTTTGATGGCTTGGCACGTGCCTCTTTGGGAAACTCAAATGTTCATTTGATTTTTCAAACGACTAATTCCTAACACTTGGTCATTTTTTATCTTAGTCTCTTTCCTTACCTCCTTACTTACAGAGATTTTAGAGAGAGAAAGTTCTATCTGCCATTATTGCTGAAGGTTTCTTCTATTCTTCTTCCTTGTCATCACTGTCTTTTCCACTAATTATTACTCCACCATTTTCATTACTCCCTTTCTTCTTTACAAGCCCCCACCATCTCTCATAGATTATTCAAGCTCTCCAGTTTCTCCTGCCTCCAGTGCTCCACCTTCCACCACCACTACCGCTTCTGCTACTCCTTTGGATGCCACCGCTGTGGTGGTGGCTCACCAGAAAAAACTTCCCTTCAACTACCTGTATCCTATTTTTGAAGAGGGTGATGATTACTCCTCCATATAAAAAGTCGTTATTCTCAGTTCTAAGTGTGACTCCTTGACACTAGGAGATGAAGACATCAAAGTTGAAGATTGGTTTTTCTTCCCCCCAGAGGGGACTATGCACTTTCGTTTGGACCGTGGTGACTTCCCCTACTCACAGATCAAATTCTGAGGGCCGGGAGGTTCCCCGTCCAACTTTTCTATTTAGAACAAATACATGCAAAAACACTTATGTTGTTTCCTTTACCAAGATTGGTCTCCGTCGGGCAAAGTGGTTTGGTAAGTTCACTCTTTCCAAACACAACGCTGCTCTCCAAGTCTTGATCTCTGGCTAGAACATTACCACCCATACCTTTATAGCTTCATGGGGGTGATTTTACCATCACATTGGTGGACGTTTGTGAACTATTGGGGCTTGAGCCCACAGGTATTATACCTTATTTCTAATGAGGCCCTGGACGCCAAAGAAGTTGCTGATCATTCAGAGTTGGATCGAATTTTTCGAAGCTTCACTAAGTCATCCAACAAATCCACCTTCACTCCTCTCATCAATTACTTCTTTTGATATCCCTCAGAAAAGGAAGGTTCTTCAACTGCTAGCAAAGGGTAAGGTATATCTCTAGAACTGGCAGTTTACATACTTGTCATTCTTTCCCGTTTTGTGTTGTTTGGGAAATCGAATGACCAACCCAGCAGGGACCTCATCAACATATATATTCGTTTATCCAAAGGGGTCAAGCTCCCTCTAATATCCTTGGCCCTGGGGTCCCTCTACACCTGGCTAGACATGACCCATCTGGACATGGAACGATCCCTTGGCCGTTACAACCTAGCCAATTTTTTCAACACCATACTTCTCACATGCTTCCTCTTGACCCTTTTCCCTTCCATAGAAACCAACTCCATCTATCCTCCCTATTTTTTCTTTCTCTGCTTCTAAACTGGGCATTAAGGGAAATTATGTACTTGGAATTGAGTTCCCTCTAAGAATCACCCCAAAAGATACCCCAAATGAGCTACATCTTCATTACCCCATTATCCTCACTGCCATACCCAAAGCTAAAAAAGCTCCCATGCCCAAATAAACCACTATTGTAGAAGGTGCTTCTAGCTAGGGGCCTTCAAAACCTCACTCTAAGAAATATAAAACTTTCAAGAGTGGGACTTCTTCAAAATCTAAGTCCCAGTCAATATCTCAAACTCCTATAAACGCATTCTCCATTGCCTTTATTCCACCTACCCTGTCTACAAATATGAATGGGAAAATAAGAGCCAAGTGCGAGGCTGAGTTAGAACGGGTACAATGCACATTTGAACAACACGCTCCCCCCATTCCTCCTGCTACTATATTCCCCACCATCATTGTAGATCTAAATGAGGGAGTATCAAGGCGAAGAAAGAGTTCTAAAGTCCCCTCTGTCGCTGGTGGCTCTAGTGCCAGAAAGAAGACTCTAGGTATAAAAACCCAAAGGAAACGTGGTTATGAGGTATAGGCAACACTTTCTACTTCTCCTTCTCCATCTCCCGTTGAGGATATTACCCTTGATGACAACCTTGACTCTTAACATGGTCCATCTGAGAGGAATTGTCCAGTTCCTTCACCGCCTTCTTCGCCAATGGTCATGTCATCCCACTCTTCTCCTGATCAATAGGTATGTTTTCCCACACTTAACCATTTCAAGCTTAGTGAAGTTTATTTTCTAACACTTAGATAATTTTTTTTTTGTTTGTACAGGTGATTGAAAGAGAAAGACCTTTTTCCTCCTATGAGCCCCTTTGTGGGAGGATGTTTTAGGAAAACTTCAGTCGATGCATCTTCTCCCCGTTCTCCCATGTATGGGCTAGACTATTCTCATCGATCTGCCTCCAGACGTGTAGAGGATATTGCCAGGAGGGCTGCTACCTATGGGGAATCCATTGGAGCTTCTCCTCAGTTAGAGGAAACTCCTATGGCTTCTTCTGTGTTATTTTTCGTTCTTATGGTTCCTCTAGATATTGTTCCACTCTCTTCCATCCCTCCAGAGGAAAAAACTTGATTCACTTAGCTATATTTTACCCCAATTTGGTTTTTTACTTAGTATTTTCTTTGGCCTTTGGTTTGTAACTTATCCTGACATAGCCACCTCTCTCGCTGGTTGAATTCTTCAGTTTTCTCTACTGAGGCCTGTAATTGTGTTGTCTCTATTCATCCATATTATTGAGGTGAGATCTCTCCTTATACTTTTTTTTTTCATTTCTATTGTGTGTTGATTATGCCCAACACTTTGTTACTATATACAACTTTCTGTAGGTTTAACCCCTCCATCTCCCTTTAGGACCCCTCATACTCCTTAGGGTATCATTGGATCTTCTTGCCCAAGGGTTCATTTAGCCCATGTGAGGGTTTATGCCCCGTTAGGAGTACAAATAGTTCTTTCTGATCCCACCTGTATCATGGCTATTGTGCCCTATTTTGAGGAAGGTGCGTCACCAAGGATTGAGGTTCCTCTGGCTGAACGTTCCTCTGAAGCTCAGAGGGATGCTGATTTTTCTCTTGCAGTTTCTACTGTTCTAGTTATTTCTCTAGCCACCGTTATTGCTTTAGGCATCCCTGAGGTATTTTTGCTATTTTCTCCCTCTTTTTCACATAAGTCTTTTTCTTATGCCCCCAAGGTAACTTTAATAATGAAAAAACAATTGTTAGAAAAAAATTCTCAAACTCCACCTATAACCGTGACTTAACAATGAATACACATTTCTTAAGCTTGTTTATAAACTCCACCTGTAACAGTGACTTAATAATGAAAATTACTTGTTAAGATTTTTCATCAACTCCACCTATAATGGTGACTTAACAATGAAAACTTCTTGTTAAGATTTTTCATAAACTCTACCTATAACACTGACTTTAAAATGAAAACCACTTGTTATGATTTTTCATAAACTCCACCTACAACGAGGACTTAACAATAAAAACCACTTATTAAGATTTTTCATAAACTCCACCTATAACGGTGACTTAACAATGAAAATCACTTGTTAAGATTTATCATAAACACCACCTATAACGGTGACTTAACAATGAAAAAACACTTGTTAATATTTTTCCTCAACTCATTATTTTTTAATGCTTTGTAGGTTTTAAGGGAGCCTACACTACACCAAATCCTGCGAATGGTCATGCCCAGTTGGTCACGGCCCAAGTCCACAACCCGCTGGTCACGGACTTGGGCGGTGACCATCTCAATTTTTTGCGTGACCATATTCATTACCACCCTGAGTCATGGATGCTTTGGAAGTGGTCACGGACCAAATCCCTGACCAGTGTGGGTCACGGACTTAGATCGTGACTAGGTCATGACCATCTTGGAACCAAATCCACATCAAAATTTCCTTCAAGCTTGGTCGCGGATGGGTCACAAACTTGGACAGTGACCATAGGCACGAAGAAGGAGAAAACATACACATATGGGGTCACGGATGGGGGCTGTGACCATTTCTTATTGTGGGTCACGGTTATGGGCCGTGACCATCCTTCAATTCAAGGTCTGATATTTGCCACGCATGGGGGTCACGACTATATTTCGTGACCATTGGTCATTCACGTAGCAACATAAAGGAGGTTATGGGTTGCAATGGTGGGTCACGGCTGATGGCCATGACCTTGTAATTCCTAATAAAAAGAGAAGAGGCGCTTGATTTTCATTTCCATTTGCCCCTTTTCATTTTCATTTGCCCTCTTCTCTCTCTCTCGTCAAAGACGAAGCTCTGGATTCTCTATCTTGTCAAACACTAATGGCTTTTCTCTCTCTCAATCTCTCTGTTGTCGACCCCTGCTACCGCTGACGACGCCACCTCCTGCCGGCCGACCCCTGCTACCACTGATGAGGTTAGCTTACTTTAATTTCTGTTTTGATTTGTTTGATGAGATACATATATGTGAATGAGGTTTATTGGTTTTTTTATTTCAATTTCATGAGATACAATCATACAGATTTGTTTTGATTTTTATTTGATGAGATACATATACAGATACTTTAATTTTTGTTTTTGGTTTTTTATGTATTGCCCTAATGCATTAAATATTTGGGGTGCCTAATTTCAAAATGATTTATGCTCAAAAAGATTGATAGGTATTGAGAACATAAATCGTATTTGGTATTATTGTGTTCAAAATGATTTAGACAAATCTAACAATACGATTGTGAACAATTTGGATCAATTGTTACATGTTGATTTGGTGCCCTAATTTGAATTCAACGATAAATGTAAAATTATTGCCATAATTTGTTTATTTATATTTGTTTTTTTTATAATTTGGCAGGTGTTTAATTGTTTTTTTTATAGTTGGAAACTACTGCTTATAATTGTGTTTTTTATAATATGGCAGGTGTATACTAGAGTCAATTATATTTTGAAAAAAAAAATGATTTTAATGCTCTGTTTCAGCAATATGTGCGTAAATATTTCACTCCTATTTGGCACTTATTGTTTAGGTACATAAAAATCAGATTAGTGATTTTTTTTCTTTTGAGTTGTTGAAGTAAAATCTAACTCAATACACTCTTGCCCTTGGTTCTGATTTTTGTTGGATGTGGATTCATGTTTGATGTTTTTGAATAGTGGATACTCTAAATACGATCTCTTATTATCTATTGTATCGCCTAAGTGAAAAATAATCCAATAACATGTTCTGTTGAAATTGGTAATTTGCAATGATTCCTTTATGTATTCAGTGTCATTCTAATATGCGATTAGTTATTTACAATTTTTGAGGCTAAAAGGTTTCAAATGTATTATGGGTAATTGCCAACAATAATTGCAATGTATTTAAACACGAGCTTTAATTTTTAGACAAAGTGGCTGATTTGAATTGCCCCAGATTTTTTTCTTAATTAAAACCATGAAGAAGTTTATTCTCAACTTTACATCACTGATCATGTTAGACATAAACATGGAGATTTGATATTGCATGTTGTAAAACTATAAAAATGATGAATTCTTTCACAACACTCACAATTCATAGAAAGCTTCATGATGCATCGTTTCATATGTGCGGGTGTTTCCTCCATCGTCTCCATCATTTTCTGCACGCTAATTATCCCGGTAAGCAAATTTCCCCCATCTTTCTGCTTGTTTCCATTCATGTGATTAAGATTAAGTATATGCAAGGGGTCGATATTGGGTTAATATTGCCTGGTGAAATATCTTCAAATCTGTTTGAATGAATCTGTACTTCAATGAGGTATATCGTCACTGAGGGGACTCAAGCTCAGACAGATGTAAGTTTTTTGGATGTGATTATAAATACGTGTTCATAAATATAAATGTGTTCATAATATATCTTCACTTGTACAAAAAAAATGAGGACCACTTTTCATTTTTGAAATTCCTTTTATTTGGTTGTGCTAATAAATATATATAATATAATCATATCAATAATGGTAGTAAAATGAGGGAAAATATAGAAGCTAGCAGTGATGGCATTTATTGGATGATCTTAATCTTTTTCAAGATCACTTTTGGCGACTTAGTGCATTTTTCCATTTTCATAGATCTTTTCCCGACAAAGCAAAAAAATTGACCTCCCTATCAGAGCAGCTTTGGTATAATTTTTTTTGTTAGTAGGTAAACAATAATGCAATATCTAAAATAATTTTGGCACTCTTGTTCCCATTTTTTATCTATTGAAACTAAAGTAGATTCTGGGTGAATGTTGAATGATTTTTAAGGTTTACTAATAACTCTTACAAATGAGCTAAAGTTTAGACCATGCCCAGTTGTCTTTGCATCCTTTTCTGGGGGCCCAAAAGTGTGTATGTACAAGGTTCTTTTGTCTATAAATTGTAGATCTAAACAATTGCATACCAGTTCTTCATTACATATCAGGTACTCTTTACTTTAACTAAAGTAGTTATGTAATTGATATGCATTATCTATTAAATCTTTTAGATGATAGAAGGAGTACAGGATAATTATTAGTTTTATTTGGTTTGGCTGTTGGATAATTATTAGTTGTTGGTTTTTGTTGGATAGTATGTTAGAAGGATTACGGGATAATTATGAGTTTGATTATTGGATAATATGTTGAAAATATTTTAGACTCTCGATTTGAGAATACAACGATAATTTGAAAATGTCTAGACTTAGGCTTAAAAACACGGCATTAGAGGGTGAAACCCAGAAACAGCCCCAGAACGGTCCAGTGAGAGGTACCAACACCTCGCACAGGATCAATATAACTCGTAGGACCTGATCATGCTATCACGGAACTCCTGATTTGATAATATGCTGATAATTTAAAAATATGAAGAGTTAGGCTTAAAAATGGCATTAGAGGGCAAAACCCAAAACAACCCCCGAACGGCCTCATGAGAGGCACCAACGCCTTGTACGGACTGACTGTGTAATCACCGGACTCTCTGTTTGAGAATACAATGATAATTTTAAAATATCTAGACTTAGGCTTAAAAACATGTGGTTAGAGGACAAAACTCCGAAACAGCACCCGAACGGCCCCGTTAGAGGCACCAACATAATGCACGTGACAAATGTAACTCGTAGGAACTGAGCGTGCGATCATGGGACCCCCGATTTGAGAATACGACGATAATTTAAAAATATCTAGACTTAGGCTTAAAAAATGGCATTAGAGGGCGAAACCCAGAAATAACCCCTGAATGGTCCCGTGAGAGGCACCAACACCTCGAACGGGATCAATGTAACTCGTAGGAACTAACCATGCAATCACGGGACTCTGAGAACGCGTGTAATATCGATTTAAATTAAATTCGCAAGTTTCCAAGAACCCTTATTTAATTAGAATCTACTTTTAAACCAAATAAAATCAACCCTTAAACATGCATCTAAATCAACCCATCAAATATAAAGCATGCGACACAAACTTAAGGAAAAATCCCCGAAGGGCAAAATATTTTATTTCTAGAACTTTAAAGAATTTACAAGACCATTGACTTACATACAACCTGATAATCGCCCACAAGTGTAACGCACGGTGTCTTCGATAAACCTTCAAAGTAACGGCTAGAAACAATGTGACACAGAAATACCCGCATGTGTCGGTTCCTATGTCGGCGGCTGGAATTTTCCCTTTCTAGGAGGGCAGCAATGAAGAAGAGAACAACTTCTCCACAAGGGTTGAACAATAGCAAAGCTTGTGTTCTAGGGTTCCAAAAGATTCACAAAATTAATTGGGATTTTTTGGTGTGAATCAAAAAGATATTTGGCACATCAAAAAACGAAGTCTTGTTGTGTTTTATCTCTTAAAAACGTTTTCTCAAAGACTTGAAAAAATACACCAACGGAATAGTAATATATATAGGAAATATAAGATGGTGGGTAAAAAATACACGGAACTGCTCGAGTATATCCCAGGTGGACCGGTCCGGCTTGGAGGCGGATCGGTCCGGATGACCGGATCGGTTCTTTTAAAATATGGCTCCATCGGTTCGCTTGCGGTCCGGGGTATACTGGATCTGCAGCAAGCGGATCGGTCCGGTTGAGGGGCGGACCGGTCCGGTGGCGGATCGGTCCGGTATAGAGGCGGACCGGTCCGGCTTCCCAAAAAAATAAAAAAACTTTTACAAGCCTCATTTTGATTGGAAAAACTTACTTCTTATTTTTATAAAAAATATTTTATTAAAATTTCCCAATACTAAATATGAACTTTAAGGAACATAAAAACAAAATTTTACCAAGTTCATTCTCGCAGAGGCTATGATGTTGAAGACGCTTTGATATTCGGATCCGTTGATGTAGATGCGATCTTGAATTTCTTCAACGGTGTAACGGCGTACGACATACAAATTGATAATGGACAAAATTTTCCTTACAGACTCCCGGTTTGACAATATGATGATAATTTGAAAATATCATAACTTAAGCTTAAAAATAGCATTAGAGGGCGAAACCCCGAAACAACCCCTGAACGGTCCCATGAGAGGCATCAACACCTCGCACGGAACCAATGTACTCATAGTAATTGACCGCATGATCATGGGATCCCCCGTTTGAGAATACGATGATAATTTAAAAATATATAAGCCTTGACTTAAAACATGGTATTAGATGGGCGTAACCCTGAAACAACCCCCCAACGGTCCCGTGAGAGGCACCAACACCTCGCACGGGACCAATGTAACTCGTAGGGATTGACCGCGCAATCACGGGACTCCCAATTTGAGAATACGATGATAATTTGAAAATATCTAGACCTAGACTTAAAAAATAGCATTAGAGGGCGAAACCCAAAAACAACCTCCGAACAGTCGCGTGAGAGGCACCAACACCTCGTATAGGACCAACGTAACTCGTAGGAACTGACCGCGCAGTCACGGGACTCCCGATTTGAGAATACGATGATTATTTGAAAATATCTAGACTTAGGCTTAAAAAATGGCGTTAGAGGGCGAAACCAAAAAATAGCCCCCCGAACGGTCATGTGAGAGGCACCAACACCTCGCACAGGTCGAATGTAACTCGTAGGACCTGATCGCGCGATCACGGGACTCCTGGTTTGAGAATACGATGATAATTTCAAAATATATAGACTTAGGCTTAAAAAATGGCATTAGAGGGCGAAATCCTAAAACAACACCCGAACGGACGCAGGAGACGCACGACCACCTCGTATGGGACCAATGTAACTCGTAAGGATTGATTGCGTGATCACGAGACTTACGATTTGAGAATTCGATGATAATTGGAAAATATCTAGACTTAGGCTTAAAAAATGGCTTTAGAGGGCGAACACCCAAAATAACCCCCGAACAGTCCCGTGAGAGGCACCAACACCTCGCACGGGACTAATGTAACTGGTAGGAATTGACCATACGATTACGGGACCCCAGTTTCAAATATGATGGAAATTTGAAAATATTTAGACTTACGCTAAAAAAATGGCGTTAGAGGGCAAAACCTCGAAATAGCTCCCAAACGGCCCCGTTAGAGGCACCAACACAACACACGGGACTAATGTAACTCCTAGGAAATGATCGCGCGATCACGGGACCTCAGTTTAAGAATAAGATAATAATTTTGAAATATCTAAACATAGGCTTAAAAAATGGCATTAGAGGGTGAAACCTCGAAACAACCCCTGAATGGTCCTATGAGATGCACCAACATCTCGCACGGGACTAATGTAACTCTTAGGAACTGACCACGCAATTATAGAACCCCTCTTTGAGAATACGATGATAATTTGAAAATATATAGACTTAGGCTTAAAAAATGGCATTAGAGGACGAAACCTCGAAATAACCCCCGAACGGTCCCGTGAGAGGTACCAACACCTCGCACGGGACCAATGTAACTCGTACAATCTGATCACAGGACCCCTGATTTGAGAGTACGAGGATAATTTGCATATATCACGACTTAGGTTTAAAAAATGGCATTAGAGGGTGAAATCCCAAAAGAACCCCCGAATGGTCCCGTTAGAGGCACCAACACCTCGCACGGTACCAATGTAACCCATAGGGACTGACGGTGCAATTACGAGACTCCCGGTTTGAAAATACGACAATAATTGGAAATTATCTAGACTTATGCTGAAAAAATGGCATTAGAGGGCGAAATACCAAATGACCCCATGAGAGGCACTAATACCTCGCACGGGACAAATGTAACTCATAGGAACTGACCGCGCGATCACTCGACCCCCGCTTTTAGAATACGATGATAATTTGAAAATTTATAGAATTAGGTTTAAAAATGGCATTAGAGGGTGAAACCCAGAAACAACCCCCGAATAGTCTCGTGAGAGGCACCAACACCTCGCACGGCACCAATGTAACTCGTAGTAACTGACCGCGTAATAATGAGACCTCCAGTTTGAGAGTATACTACACCAAATCTGCCAAATTGTCATGGTCATTGACATTGACAAGTTCAACTTGTCAAGGTCAATGACCGTGACAATTCTGGCGAGACAACTTTTTTTGTCACGTACTTGTCACGGTCATTGACCGTGATACGGGCGTTAGAATTGTCACGGTCGTGTCACGGTCCTTGACCGTGACAAATTTTGTCATGGTTAAGGACCGTGACAAACCGGTGACATTTTATAAAAAATTGTCACGTTCATTGACCGTGACAATTCTGGGCAGAATTGAAAAAAAATTTACTGGGCAGTATGGCCACTGCCCCTGCCTAGTAGTATATTTGTACCTGTTATACCAATGTTGTACCTGTTCAAACATCATATATCCAAATAAAATAGAGACAATGCAAATATACATTCAAAATAGAGAGAATATGCATCACCATATAATCCAAATATAATTCAAATGTAACAACTTAAAACAATCCGATTCAACCTTAAAACAATTCAATTTAAACTTAAAACAATGTCACTAATTGTCAGGGGTATGGTTAACTACGAAGAGGTGAGTAGGCCAGACGATATACGAATTAATACACCCACTAATATACATCGTGCAACATTGTTCGCGCAACCACAATGGGGAGTTCTCCTTCCCGGGCATCACATGCATGATGAGCACCCTGGACTTTTTGTCTTGAATCTCATGTCCATGAACTAGTGCACCCTGGACGATATTTGGGTCCCTCAACCCCCTCCCTATCTTCTGGCCATCAAATATGTCCATTATAAACACGCTCGGCCAACCAAGTGTCGATATCGGTCTGTTGAAGGGATCCAAATAGGGAAGTTGATCATCAAAGTCCACACGTGTCGACGATGAAGTAGCGAGGTCCACATCCTCGTCCCCGTCCTCGCACACCTCCTCCTCTTTCACCTCCTCCTGCACTGCCTTCTCCTTCCCTTTACCCTTACGATTTCCGCCCAACGAACGCTTCTCGAATGAGAACATGTCCTGGACCGTCACCTCCAAATGGGACAGCTTTGCATCATATGAATCCACCATTCCAGCCAACCCGGTGTCGCTCGTCTCCAATCCGATGATCCTATATTTTTCCACCCGTGAGCTCAACCCCCTTGTCATCCCCTTGCGATCAGAGCCAAGCACTTGGCTGAGTGCATCTGTAGATAAAGATGCCTTGTCGAAATCAGACTGCGATTCATTTACTTCCTTAAGCTTTGCCTGAAATGCCTAAAAGTACATGATTAGTAAAATAAGTAAATTAAAAAGTTATAACTTAATTAACAAAAAGTAAACTGTCGGATTACTTACAATTGTGTCCGTGACGCTTGGGGACACCTCCTTGTCCTTCCCCTTCTTCATCCGAAAAGCCACATAAGTATCGAGCCTATGTGGCCTACACCCAGGGCCACTCCATGTCCCCTAAAATAAAATAAAGTAAAATTAGTATCGGCCCCGCAAAGTAAAATAATGCAGAATAATATATTTTATGTAGTTATAGAAAAATTAAATCTTAGCATCATCCTATGCTCCACCTCGGCGTAAGACGTCCGGCCGGAGTAGTGCATGTCCATCTTGTTTGCCCGGTTTTCCCTTCCCGATTGGCGAGATGCCAATGGTCGCTCCCCGATCTCATTGTCAATGAACCTTTGCCATTGCGCCAATAAGATCGGCTCCCTTAGCGGGATGGATTCACGCCTTTGGATAATGGAATCTTGTGTCTGCCCAAAGTACCGGGTCCGCATATTTTTCTTCCACGTCTTGTGTTGCTCCCTCAACTGCTCTAAGACGGAATCGCGTAGTTTTGGATCCAGGTTGAATTGTTCCTGTCCAACAAATACAATGTTAGTTGCAAATGAATATAAATATAAATATAAATATAAGATGAAATTGAAATTAAAATTAAAATTGAATTATTAATATAAATATAAATATAAAAACATTACCTGTAGTGCCACCCAAACAGCTAACTTGAGCTCATATGGCACCTCCTTCCAACTAATGTACCCCGGGCCAATGATCGTCTTTACCAGCTCGAGGGATATCGCTAATAGCCCCGACTTGTTCTCGATGGGCACCCCCAATTTTCCATATTTGGGTAGACTAGGGGCCGAGGAGCCCTCGTCGCCTCCGTTACCACCGAGCCTAGATGACATCATCACAGCCAACATCATCATCCTCGCCTTCATACCTGAGGGAGACATTTGCTGTAAAAAAATGTTATTAGTACATATCAAAATGAATTAAAAGAAGACATGCAAATATGTACAATTACTACAAATAAGAATGAATTTTTACTGTTAAACACCTCAATTTTGAATTCCAAAACAACAACATTTAGCTCATAATATGTACAAGAGTGAAACATCCCCACCCCCACCCCTACTGCCCACACATACGCACACTACACAAGAGTGAAAATGATAAAGTCCAAATCAATTAAACGCATTAAAAATGGATGTTTTAGTACAAATTGGAATATTTATTTGAAATTGAAAAATTGTTTGAAATTCGGATTATCATAAAAAATGGATTGATATTCGGTAGGAGCAACCAAGTCATCCACACTACTATTTAGACAATTTGGCTCGTGTTGGACAATTTACCACGGCTCGTTGTTGATATACTCCGAGTAAAACACTTGGTTAACCTTTTGAAATGCACAAACAAACGGCTCATCGCTCACGTGGTCGTTGCTCTTCAACTTGGACAAGTCAACCGTGATTAAATTGGTAACAGGATCAACTTTACAAGCATTTTTATCCTCAACTCTTATCCATTCACAGTAAAATACAACCTCTTTGAAGCTTATATAATCCAATTCAAATATATTTCGGATTAGACCATAGTAAGTCATTTCAGCTTCAACGAGGTTTTTATCTTTTGCGCTCGCTCGAAAGAAAGTAAGAGCCTTGTATGAAATGCCCGAGTTATGTACATTTATACTTTCCTCGTACACTTTAGCACCGAAAATGTAACTGTTCAATCGATATTTTTTGTACTCTTGTGCCACGAACAAGGATCCAGTGGCTATACGAGCAAGCCTTGACGTCGCATCACCCGTCTTTAAGAGCTGAGAATATAGATAAATTAATTACATTAGTGGTAAAATTTGAGTGTAATGTAACGTTATATAACGACCATTTTCATTATAATTATCTCTTATGTAAACCACAACCTAAATTCGCTATCTGATTGTACCATTGTTTTTCATCTTTTATTGTTCTCACAGGCTTCATATTTTCTGCATATTACAAAATTAATCATGTATAAAATAATCTAAAACAATGTTTAAAATTATAATAATCAAATCTTACTTTTTCCATTCTTCGACATCTTCATGTGTGTCAAATAGATAACGAGCTACTTGTTCATGTTATAAACTCGTTAATTTCACTCGTTTCCCATCACATGACCACCATCATCGATGAACTCATCAGTGTCATCAACGCTAGTCGAGTCAGGCATATATTCCCGAGTATATATTGATGACTCCACAGTAATGTATTCCTCTGCAATTGATCCTGCAATGTATCGCGTATTCTTGACGTAATCTTTAAAAACTTTCATAAATCTTTCAAATCGATACATCCACCGATATCTAACCAGACCACAAAGAAGTGCCTCGTCGCATAGGTGTACCAACAAATGAACACTTATGTCAAAGAATGCTGGGGGAAAGTACTTCTCCAATACATAAATCGCTTCAGTCACCGCCAATTTTGCGGCCACTATGTGTTCTCTATTGACTACCTTCTCACACAAGAGTGAGAAGGTAATACTAATTTTCATAATAGCCCTCCACAAATCCTTGTGCTTGGAGAAACAATTCTTAAACAATAGAGGAATCAATTGCATGATCACATGCCAATCGTGGGGCATACACTTATGTAAATCACGAGTAGCATAATTCACAATCCTTTGCAAGTTGGGTGAAAAAGTAGATGGGCCCTTCAAATTATATATTGTGTCTAAAAGAACATTCCTTTCCCCACTCGTCAAAGTAAACGCACTAGGGGGAATTATTTTCCTTTCCCTACTATCTTCTTTCAACCATAGTTATGGTTTAAGTTTCAACGATTTAAGGTCTTTTCATGCATTTTCTCCATCCTTAGAATGACTCCCCCCAAGGCAAGTGCCCATTATATGTTCAGGGAAGTTCTTCTCTGCATGCATCACATCTAATACATGGCGCACGAGTTTATTTTTCCAATAAGGCAAGTGAAATAAAATTAACCTCCTAGACCATGCCTTTATTGTCTTAGTTTGATTCCCAGTTGGGGTCTTCTTATGCTTGACGTTCTTAAATTTAGGATTCTTACTTGTCTTATTAGGACCACATTAAGAAGATTTACCTTCAATTTTTGAACTCGAAAGTTGTCTCGGCGGAAGCCTATGTTCAACCCCGCCCAATAAAACATTGGAACCATTCTCGGATCTAAAACTATGATCCGGGGGTAAAAACCTCTTGTGGCAATGGTATATATTTTTTGAGCTAAAGGATAGACGAAGATATTCAGTCTCCTCTCCACAAATCGGACACCCCAAATAACCATGTACTACACAACCGGATAATGTCCCATAAGATGGAAAATCATGAATTGCCCACATCGACATAGCTTTCAGCCTAGACTCTTCTTTTCTAAAAGATTCAAATGATTGCACACCCTCTTCGCACAACTCATTTAATTCTTCTACCAACGGACCCAGGTAGACGTCAGTGTCATCACTTGGTGCCTTTGGCCCAGGCATCAACAAAGCCATCATAAAAAATTCAGGTCTCATACACTTTGAAGGAGGGAGGTTGAGTGGGGCTAGGATCACTAGCCATACACTCTGATTGGTGCTTAAATTTCCAAATGGATTGAAACCATCTATTGATATAGCCAAAGGAATGTTGCATTGTTCTCGAGAAAAATCGGGTGACTCATAATTCATCTTCCTCTAGGCAGTAGAATCAATAGGATGACACATGCTATTTCAATACTTTTTGAGGCACTTTTGAGCTTATGCCTTCCTTACTAGTAGATTGGACTTATCTAGGGTCATCGCATACCGGACAATGATCGAGATTTTCATACTCCTTTCGATATAATATGCAGTCATACACACAAGGATGAATCGATTTATACTTCATTCCCAAACTTTCAAACTGTTCTTCATAACATGATAACTTTTTGGAAGTGTATTCTCCTTGGGTAATAAGCCCTTCACCCATTTCAGAATTCTTGTCACGCTATTACCAGATAAACCGTACTGCGTCTTCAAACTGTGCAAACCAACCATGGGATGTAAAGTTTTTTGATCTTTCTCATAGCCAAAGTATAACGGTTGGGTCGCCTTAAATTTTAAACTTTTTGTAGTCATCGTCAAGTTTTATCATGATATCTTCACGAGCACTTGAACCTTCTACATTATTAGTAACCTCATTCTCCTCTGCTTCATAAACTCCGTACGCAGAATCAACTAAATCCTCTATCATATTATGTTCTACGTCATCCCCTTCTACATCTATCCTACTTGTTGATGGTTTTTGTGAAGGTTGGTTGGGTACAAAAGGAACTTTCAATTCACCGTGAAAAGTCCAAAATCGATAACTATCTTGCATACCCGATCTTAACAAATGTAGTTTAAATATTTTCCAATCAAACACCTTACCATTCTTACACCTAGCACACAGACACGAAAATTCTTCACCATTATGACATCCCTTTGCATATTTCACAAATTCATTAGCACCTCTGCGAAACACATCCCCCATTTTATTTGTCTCGCCCATCCACTCTTTGTATTTTGGATATCCCATCACAGCTACCACACTAATCACCTATTAAAGGTACGAAGCATATATTCATGGATTAGTATAAACAAAACTTAGATTTATAGTATGTTTCATTTAATTATGTCTTATTTATATTCAAATTCAATTTATAATAGAAATTTCTATTTCCTCCATCTCTTAAAAAGGGTGAGTGGTCTTAACCCATTCAAGACCACATTTTTCTATAATATACTTAACAGATCATGCATATTGTTACAATTTGGAAATAGTTTGGTAGCATATCCCCGTAGTTCTCCAAGTACACGACGTAGATTGGTAAGTGTGAGTGTTATTTCAATTGATCAATTGAAATAACAGTCACACTTGTCAATCTAGTATGTACCCAGAGAACATTAGGATACGACTGCAGAACTTCCTCCAAAAGTAACAACTTTAAGCCACTAAGAATATTATACAGAAATTATGCAGTCCCAAACTATCCAAATGGGACAATTCGAGAGATCTCATTACAGGGGTAATGACTCTCGAACGGGTCTAAGGGCTATTGAATGCATACGCATAAGAACTAGAAGGCTACTATCTATGATCACTATATGTAATTTCAAGTATGTTTCATTTAATTATCATACTATATATATATATATATATCGTTAGATATACAAAGTAATTTTTAAAAAAAGTTGAAAAATTCCACCCCCATATGGACAATAATCCAGTGGTCATGCCACTTTTAAAATTAACCAACCCAACATCGATCCACTATAATCTAACAGTAATGTCAACAACAAATGTGTATCCCGAACTCCTTCTAATTCATCTACTAAATTAATTATTTTCATCAATTAAAGTATACAATTATTAATTTAGTAATTTACAATGACGGGCAATCCTACTTTCATACATAATCATATATTAATTTACTAATTTACTATGAGGGGCAATCATATATAAATTTACTAAAAAAATTAATAATCAATCAATTCGTTTACAAGGGACATTACACACAAACACGCACGCTACACACACACACACACACGCAACCCCCCACCCCTGCCTCACCACCCACTCACCCATCCCTGCCCCCTCCCCTCACCCACCCCCTCCCCCTCCCCACCCTCACCCACCACACACACGCACATGCACATACACACACAACATCCCCCCCACCCTGCCCCACCCCTACCCCCACCCTTGCCCACCCCCTCCCCATCCCCCACCCACCACACACGCACACACACACACATACATACACACAGACACAACATCCCCCATCCTGCCCCACCCCTACACCCAACCTTCCCCACCCCTTCCCCACCCCCACCCACCACACACGCACACACACATATACACACACACACAACAACCCCCTACCCCCACCTCCCTTCCCACCCCCAGCCACCACACATGCACACACACACACACACACGCACATATATCCACATACACACACATATATATACACACACACATATATAAATGGAAGAGAGAGAGAGAGAGAGAGATAAACTAACCTGAAAGCAGAGAGAGAGAGCAGCGTAGAGAGAGAGAGAAAAAAAGGAGCGAAGAAATAGCGGGGAAAAAAGAAGGGGAAAGGGTTTTTTTACTGCGACATTTGTCACCGTCGTGTCACGGTCATTGACCGTGACAATTTTATAAGGATTGTCACGGTCGCTGACCGTGACAAGCCTTTATCATGACCTTGTCACGGTCAATGACCGTGACACAAAATTCGTGTTTGTTGTCACGGTCAATGACCATGACAAGCCAAAATGCGTGTTTGTTGTCACGGTCAATGACCGTGACCTTGACGAGAATAATTTGCATATATCAGGACTTAGGCTTAAAAAATGGCATTAGAGGCCGAAATCCAGAAACAACCCCTGGACGTTCCCGTTAGAGGCACCAACACCTCGTACGGGACCAATGTCACTTGTAGAAATTGACTGCGTGATCACAGGACCCCGGTCTGAGAATACGATGATAATTTATAAATACCCAGACTTAGGCTTAAAAAATGATATTAGAGGGAGAAACCTCGAAAATACCCCCGAACGGTCCCGTGAGAGAAACCAACACCTCGCACGGGACCAATGTAACTCGTAGGCATTGACCGCGCAATCAGGCGACCCTCGATTTGAGGATACGAAGATAATTTAAAAATATATAGACTTTGGCTTAAACAATGGCATTAGAATGCGAAATCCAGAAACAACCCCTGAATGGTCCCGTGAGAGGCACCAACACCTCGCACAGGACCAATGTAACTCGTAGGGACTGACGACGCAATCACGTAACTCCCATTTTGAGAATATGACGATAATCTCAAAAGATATAGACTTAGGCTTTAAAAATGGCATTAGAGGGCGAAACCCCAAAACCTCGCATAAGACCAACATAACTCGTAGGAACTGACCGCGCTGTCACGGGACTCCTGATTTGAGAATACGATGATTATTTGAAAATATCTATACTTAGGCTTAAAAATGGCATTAGAGGGAGAAAGCTAAAAATAATCCCCTGAACGGTCACGTGAGAGGCACCAATACCTCGTACGGGACGAATGTAACTCTTAGGACCTGACCGCGCGATCACGGGACCCCCGGTTTGAGAATACGATGTAATTTGAAAATATATAGACTTAGGCTTAAAAAATGGCATTAGATGGAAAAATCCTGAAACAACCCCTGAACAGTCCCGTGAGACGCACAACCATCTCGTACGTGACCAATGTAACTCGTAGGGACTAACCGCGGGATAACAGGATTCCCGATTTGAGAATACGATGATAATTTGAAAATATCTAGACTTACGCTTAAAAAATGGATTTAGAGGGAGAAACCTCGAAAAACACCCGAATAGTCCCGTGAGAGGCACCAACACCTCGTACCAGACCAATGTAATTGGTAGGAACTGACCGCGCGATCACGGGACCCTCGGTTTGAAAATATAATGAAAAATTGAAAATATATAGATTTTGGCTTCAAAAATGGTGTTAGAGGGCGAAACCCCGAAACAGCCCCCGAACGGCCCCGTTAGAGGCCCCAACACAACGCACGAGACCAATGTAAGTCATAGGAACTAACCGCGCAATAAAGGGATGCTCAGTTTGAGAATACGATTATAATTTGAAAATATATAGACTCAGGCTTAAAAAATGGCATTAGAGGGTGAAACCCTGAAGCAACTCCCGAACGGTCCCGTGAGAGTCACCAACAACTTCTACGGGACCAATGTAACTCGTAGGAACTGACCATGCAATCACGGAACCCCTAGTTTTAGAAGACGATGATAATTTGAAAATATATAAAATTAATCTTAAAAATGGCATTAGAGGGAGAAACACCGAAACAACCCCCGAACGGTCCTATGAGAGGCACCAACACCTCTCATGGGACCAATGTAACTCGTACGATCTAATCACGTGATCATGGGCCCCACGGTTTGAGAGTATGAGGATAATTTGCATATATCATGACTCGGGTTTAAAAAATGGCATTAGAGGGCGAAATCCCGAAACTACCCCCAAACGGTCCCGCTAGAGGCACCAAAACCTCGCACGGGACCAATGTAGCCCTTAGTGACTGACGGCGCAATCACAAGACTCCCAATTTTAGAATATGACTATAATTTAAATTATCTAGACTTATCCTTAAAAAATGGCATTAGAGGGTGAAATCCTGAATGGCCCCATGAGAGGCACCAATACCTCGCACGGGACCAATGTAACTCATAGGAACTGACCGCGCGATCATACAACCACCGCTTTGAGAATACGATGATAATTTAAAAATACATAGACTTTGGTTTAAAAATGACATTAGAGGGTAAAACCCCGAAATAACCCCCTAATAGTCCCATGAGAGGTACCAAAACCTCGTTCGAGACCAATGTAACTTGTAGTAACTGACCACGCAATCATGGGACCTCCGGTTTGAGAGTAGGAGGATAATTTGCATATGTCAGGACTTAGGCTTAAAAAATGGCATTTGAGGGTGAAATCCTGAAACAACCCCCGAACGTTCCCGTTAAAGGCACCAACACCTTGTACGGGACCAATGTCACTCGTAGAAATTTACTGCGCGATCACGGGACCTCGGTCTGAGAATACGATGATAATTTCTAAATATCCAGACTTAGGCTTAAAAAATGACATTAGAGGGCGAAACCACGAAACTACCCCCGAACGGTCCTATGAGAGGAACCAACACCTCGCACGAGACCAACGTAACTCGTAGGCACTGACCGCGCGATCACGCGACCCTAGGTTTTAGGATACGACAATAATTTCAAAATATATAGACTTAGGCTTAAAAAATGTCATTAGCGGGTGAAACCCCGAAACAACCCCTAAATGGTCCCATAAGAGGCACCAACACCTTGCACGGGACCAATGTAACTCCTACGAACCGGTCGCGTGATCACGGGACCCCCGGTTTGAGAGTACGAGGATTATTTTCATATGTAAGGACTTAGGCTTAAAAATGTTATTACAAGGCAAAATCCCGAAACAACCCCTGAATGGTCCCGTGAGAGGCACCAACACCTCACACATGACCAATGTAACTCATAGTGACTGACGACGCAATCACGTAACTCCCGATTTTAGAATACGACAATAATTTGAAAATATCTAGACTTAGGCTTTAAAAATGGCATTAGAGGGAAAACCCCCAAAACAACCTCCGAACGGTCCCGTGAGAGGCACCAAAACTTCGTACGGGACTAATGTAACTCATAGGAACTGACCGCGCGAGCACGGGACCCCCGACTTGAGAATACGACGATAATTTTCATATTTCAAGACTTAGGCTTAAAAATATGGCGTTAGTGGGTGAAAACGTGAAACAACCCCCGAACGGCCCCGTGAGTGGCACAAACACCTCGCACGGGAATAATGTAACTCATAGGAACTGGCCGCGCAGTCACGGGACTCCCATTTTGAGAATACGATGATAATTTAAAAATATCAGGACTTAAGCAAAACTTGGCGTTAGTGGGTGAAACCCAAGATAGCCTCCCACGACGATCCACGTGAGTGGTACCAGCACCTCGCATGGGACTAATGTAAATCATAGGAACTGACCGCGTGATCACGGGACTCTCGGTTTGAGAATACAATGATAATTTGCATATTTATAGACTTAGGCTTAAAAACATGGCGTTAGTGGGTGAAAACCCAAAACCTCCCCGACCGGCTCCATGAGTGATGCCAACACCTCACATGGGACCAATATAACTCGTAGGAACTGACCGCACGATCACGGGACTCCTGATTTGAAAATACGATGATAATTTGCATATTTCTAGAGTTATGCATAAAAACATGCCGTTAGTAAGTGAAAACTCAAAACAGCCCCCGAACTGCCCCGTGAGTGTACCAACACCTAGCACGTGACCAATCTAACTCATAGGAAGTTATTATGTGATCACGGGACTCCGAGTTTGAGAACACGACGATAAATTGAATATTTTTAGACTTAGGCATAAAAACATGGCGTTAGAAGGTAAAACCCCGAAACAGGCCCCGAACGGCACCTTGAGTGGCACCAACACCTCGCTCGGGACCAATGTAACTCGTAGGAACTGACCGCACAATCACGGGACTCCCAGTTTGAGAATATAATGATAATTTTCATATTTCAAGACTTAAGCTTAAAAACATGGCCTTAGCAGGTGAAACCCCAAAACAACCTCTGAACGGCCCCATGAGTGACACTAACACCTCGCACGTGACAAATGTAACTCGTAGGAACTGACCACTCGATCACGGGACTGCCGGTTTGAGAAAACGATGATAATTTTCTTATTTCTAGACTTAGGCATAAAAATAAGGCGTTAGTGGGTAAAACCGCCCAAAAAAACCCGAACGACCCCGTGAGTGGCACCAACAACTCGCACTGGACCAATTAACTTGTAGGAACATACCAGGTGATCACGGGACTCGCGGTTTGAGAATACGATGATAATTTAAAAATATCTAGACTTAGGCTTAAGAAACGGCATTAGAGGGGGAAACCCCAAAATAACCTCGGAACGGTCCCGCGAAAGGAACAAACACCTCGCACGGGATAATGTAACTCGTAGGAACTGATCGCACAATCACGCGACCCCCGGTTTGAGAATACAATTACAATTTCAAAATATGTAGACTTAGGCTAAAAAAATGGCATTAGAGGGCGAAACCTCGAAAGAGTCCCCGAATGGTCCCGTAGGAGGCACCAACACCTCGCACGGGACCAATGTAACTCGTACAAATGTACCGTGCAATCACGGGACCCCTGATTTGAGAGTACGAGGATAATTTCATATATCAGGACTTAGGCTAAAAAATGGCATTAGAAGGCGAAATCCTAAGAAAAACCCGAACGGTCCCCCGAGAGGCACCAACACCTTGCACAGGAACAATGTAACCCGTAGGGACTGACGACGTAATCACAGGACTCATGATTTTAGAATACGATGATAATTTTAAAATATATAAACTTAGGTTTTAAGAATGGCATTAGAGGGCGAGACCCCAAAACTATACCCGAACGGTCATGTGAGAGGCACCAACACCCCGTACGGGACCAATGTAACTCGTAGGAACTGACCGCACGAGCACGGGACCCCTGGTTTGAGAATACGATGGTAATTTGCATATTTCTAGACTTAGGCTTAAAAACACGGCGTTAGTGGGTGAAACCCGAAATAGCCCCCGAACGGCCCCTTGAGTGGCACCAATACCTCCCACGGGACCAATGTAACTCCTAAGAACTGACCGCGTAGTCACGGGACTCCCAATTTGAGAATACAACAATAATTTAAAAATATCAGGACTTAAGCAAAACATGGAGTTAGTGGGTGAAAATCCAAAATAGCCCGTGAATGGCCCCGTGAGTGGCAATAACACCTCGCACGGGACCAATGTAACTTACAGGAACTGATCGGGTGATCGCCGGACTCTCAGTTTGAGAATACGATGATAGTTTGCATATAGATAGACTTAGGCTTAAAAACTTGGTGTTAGTGGATGAAAACCGAAATAGCCCCCGAACGGTCCGATGAGTGGCACCAACAATTGGCATGGGACCAAAGTAACTCGTATGAACTCATCGCGCGATCACGGGACTCCCGATTTGAGAGTATGATGATAGTTTGCATATTCCTAGACTTAAGCTTAAAAACATGGCGTTAGAGGGTGAAAACCCAAAACATCCCTCGAACGGCCCCGTGAGTGGCACCAACACCTTGCACGAGACCAATATAACTCGTAAGACTGACTGCACGATCACGAGACTCCCAGTTAGAGAAAACGATGATAATTTTTATATTTCTAGACTAAGGCATAAAAACATGGCATCAGTGTGTAACAACCCAAAACATCCCCCGAACGGCCCCATGAGTGGCACCAACACCTTGCACGGGACCAATGTAACTCGTAAGAACTTACCACATGATCATCGGACTCCCTGTTTGAGAATACAATGATAATTTAAAAATATTATAACTTAAGCAAAACATGGCGTTAGAGGGTGAAAACTGGAAACAACCCCCGAATGGCCCCATGAGTGGCACCAACACCTCACACGGGACAAATTTAACTCATAGGAACTGACCGCGTGGTCACGGGACTCCCGGTTTGAGAATACGATGATAATTTGCATGTTTCTAGACTTAGGCTTAAAAACATGGCATTAGTCGGTGAAAACCCAAAACAGCCCCCGAACGGCCCTCTGAGTGGCACCAACACCTCGCACGGGACCAATGTAACCCACAAGAACTTACCGTGCAATCACAGGGCTCTCAGTTTGAGAATATGATGATAATTTAAAAATACCAGGACTTAAGAAAAACATGGCGTTAGTGGGTGAAAACTCAAAACAGCCCTTAAACGGCCATGCGAGTGGTACTAGCACCTCGTACGGTTATAATGTAACTCATAGGAATTGACCGCGTGATCACGGAACTCCCAATTTGAGAATAGGATGATAATTTGTATATTTCTAGACTTAGGCTAAAAAATATGGCGTAAGTGGGTGAAAACCCAAAATAGCCCCCGCACGACCCTTGAGTGGCACCAATACCTCTCACGGGACCAATGTAACTCGTAGTAACCACGTGATCACGGAACTCTCGATTTGAGAATATGATGATAATTTGCATATTTCTAGACTTAGGCTTAAAAAGTGGCGTTAATGATTGAATACCCAAAATAGCCCCTGAACAGATCCGTAAATGGCACCAACACCTCGTACGGGACCCATGTAACTCGTAGAAACTGGCTGCGCGATCACGGGACTCCCTGTTTAAGAATACGATGATAATGTAAATAATCAGGACTTAAGAAAAACATCGCATTAGTGAATGAAAACCTGAAATAGCCCCCTAACGGCCCCGTGAGTGGCACCAACACCTCGCACGGGACCAATTTAACTCGTACGAATTGATCGTATGATCACGGGACTCCCGGTTTGAGAATACAACAATAATTTGTATATTTCTAGACCTAGGCTTAAAAACATGGCATTAGTGGGTGAAAACACTAAATTGCCTCCGAACGGCTACGTGAATGACACCAACACCTCGCACGGGACCAATGTAACTCGTAGGAACTGACGGCGTAATCACGTGACTCTTGGTTTGAGAAGACGATGATAATTTGCATATTTTTAGAGTTAGGTATAAAAACATGGTGTTAGTGGGTGAAAACCCGAAACATCCCCCGAACGGCCCCGTGTGTTGCACCAACACATCGCTCGGGACCAATGTAACTCGTAGGAACTGATCGTACAACCACGGGACTTCCAGTTTGAGAATACGACGATAATTTGGATATTTCTAGAGTTAGGCATAAAAACATGGCATTAGTGGGTGAAAACCCAAAACAGCCCCCGAACGGCCCCGTGAGTCGCACTAACACCTCGCACGGAACTAATCTTACTCGTAGGAACTTACTTTGCGATCACGGGACTCCGGGTTTGAGAATACGACGATAATTTGTATATTTCTATACTTAGGCATAAAAATGTGGCGTTAGAAGGTAAAAACCCGAAATAGTCCATGAACGGCCCCATGAATGGCACCAACACCTCGCTCGAGACTAATGTAACTCATAGGAACTAACCCCGCAATCATGGGACTCCCGATTTGAGAATACGACGATAATTTTCATATTTCTAGACTGAGGCATAAAAACATGGCGTTAGTGAGTAAAAACTCGAAACAACACCGAACGACCCCGTGAGTGGCACCAGCACCTCACGCGGGACCAATTTAACTCATAGGAACTTACCACGCGATCACGGGACTCCTGGTTTGAGAATACAATGATAATTCAAAAATATCAAGACTTAAGAAAAACATGGCGTTAGTGGGTGAAAACTTGAAATAGCCCCTGATCGGCACCGTGAGTGACACCAACACCTCACACGGGACCAATGTAACTCGTACAAACTGACCGCGCGATCATGGGACTCCCAGTTTGAGAATACGATTATAATTTATATATTTCTAGACTTAGGCTTAAAAACTTGACGTTAGTGGGTGAAAACGCGAAACAGCCCACGAACGGCCTCGTGAGTGCCACCAACAGCTCGCACGGGACCAATGTAACTGGTAGGAACTTATCGCGCGATCACAGGACTCCTGGTTTGAGAATACGATGATAATTTTCAAACTTCTTGACTTAGGCTGATATGTTGATAATTATAACTCATATATGCAATTTTTCAGCTTGAATAATTTTTTTGTAAAACTACTTGGTTGCTGATATCATTTTTTTGTTGTATCCAATCATTTGCAAGATAACATTGTATCGTTTGATTTTTTACACGTGAAACAAATGAAGGAGGCAATGGTTTACAACATGAAGATTGTTTATATAGTGTTGTGGACATTCAGGATTATGTTTTTTATGCGTTAGAGCCGTTCGGGCTTTTATTATTTAGTTTTATGGTCGTACGGGCTTTTATAAGTTGATTGTTAAATTTTATGGCCATGCGGGCTTTATAATAAGCAGGTTTTATATTTTCAGGGTTTGGAATGTCCATAAAAAAGAGGAAACTCTGCCCAATTTCTTTTTTGGTCTGTGAATTATTAAGACGTGTAATATTTTAAGTTTGTATATATATTAGTTTATTAACAACATTCTCGATTCGTAATTTGTGATTTTTTTATTGTTTTTCCAATAATAAATATTTGTAACACCTCGTACGCATCCAACGTTACACGTAGGAACCGACCATGCAGTCACAGGACCCCCAATTTTAGGATTGGATAAAAAAAGACATTTTTTTAAAATTATAGTTAAATATGGTCATGGACTTTATCCATGACCATTTTCATTTTGTCCATCGTGCATAAAAATAGTCGGGGCCAAAGTCCATGACCCCTAACCGTGATGAAAAATGGTCGCGGACAAAGTCGGCGACCATTATTTTCCTTTTTTTTCGTCGCGGACAAAGTCTGCAACCATTATTATCCCTTCTCTTTAGAAAGGGTATGCATCATCCATTCCTCAAGGTTAGCATTCAGAAAATTTACCTGTAAATCATCCCCTGGAATGCGCTTTCGGGGTGGCTCAAATACCCGAGATGGGAAAAATACCAATAGGCTTGTATACGCATGGCTCTTGATTGCGTGAGGGACCACACATTTTAAGTCATATTCTTAAAGGATAAGAAACCACCTAGTTTCCCTTCAAATAAAAATGGTTCTCAGCAATAAAAACTTAATTGGGTCACACCTTGTCACAATGTGAATTGTGAAAGACAACATATAATGTGAATTGTGAAAGACAACATATAATGTCAAAGTTATATGTCAAAGACAACATATAACTTAATTGGGATTCGTGCTCTATCGGGTCCATCCTGGGACTCATTCTATCTCTAAGTTATTTTGAGATATTCTTAGGTTTAGGATCATATTAATGAACTTCCTCGGCTACTTCCCTTTTTCATTCTCCCTCACTACTCTGACTATTCATAGGAACCATCCATTCTCTGATAGTGGGAACTCTAGCTCCCTGTATCCTTCTTGTTAGGACCCTGTCATCTTCCTCTATCTCTATGTAGAAAGTTGTGTCCACCAGGTAAGATTATTTATTGGCAAAGGGTTTCTTCATCGCATGTATGACAATTTCAGTTCTTTCACGTTTGCCTTCGCACATTGGTGATATGTCGAAGGGACTAAACCATGATTATGCATCGACATTCTTCATATCAGAAGGTAGTAAGAAGTTGCACTCTCAATCACATGGAATTTAATGTGTGAAGTGAGGTTCCCCATCATAATTCCAACATTTACATATCCAATTGACATTGATAATTGGTTATCATAACCAAAAATTACCAAAGGCATTGGTATCAACCTTGCCCCAGGAAGGTTGGATGCATGGAAGGAACTGATGGGCATGATGTTTATCAATGCACCCCCATCCATCAAGGCTTTTTTAAAACTCACACCGTTAATACTAGTAGTTACATACAAGGGACTATTATGTGGGAACCTTACAACCCTGTCGGCGTCACTAAAAGTTACCTCAGATAAGAATTTTCTTACCAATTTGGCCATGGGTCCTCTCCACCTCAGTGAAAACATCGCATTCTTCTGTGAAATGTCCATGATCACTTGTGTTATATCTAACCGGCTTTTCTTAGGCATCACCACTAGGTCAAAGAACTATAAGAACTTGGACGATTGAGATACAACCCGGTACTCTAGCCCATGGTATATCTCTTCACCTTCCAGATTGTACACATCTTCAACAACTCTGGCACTATCTTTATCGTAAGCTATCACTGCGTTTGCCATTCCTCTGGTGCATTCCTCCAACACTTCCTCAAACTCTTCCCTTTTAATCTCCAACTCTCTCGCCTCCCATTCAGCCTCTTCATCGTAAGCAATTATCAAATTAGCCCCATGTACTGGCAAGGGGTTATTGATGACATTTTACTAAGAGATCTGCAGAGTCTCTATCTTCATGTGTTTTCTTATGATCTTCCTTAATATGAAGCATGTTGCTGTTGGATGACCTAACTTTCGATGGATCTGGCAAGAATTGGGATTAAATCTCATTTATGCATCTGGTTCCATGGCTAGAATGCCCTTGGGTCCGTTCACTATCTCCCTTTAGACCATAGTATTGTAATAACTAACAGCCTCCTCAACAGTACAACCTGGTGGTGGTGGATCCTCTCTATCTCCACCGAACTTTATCTTATTATCCTTCTTTGGTTGCTTGGACCCTTCTCCTCTTTCGGCGTACCCCACTAGTGGGGGCTAGCCTCATGTAGCAACGAACTGTATAGGCAGTCTAAACATCAAAGGAACCATAATGGGACTTGGCCGAACGACCAATAATATTTTCCTTGATGCCTTTAAAAATGTTGTAACAATCCCCTCGTGCGTTTCGTTGATGAGGTGGTAGATGTACTATGGGAGCAAACCCTCGGCACAAAGATGAAGCAGTTTGGACTCCTTATCCTCTTCTCTTACTTAGAGAGACCTCTCCTTGAACCTTCGGATGTATGCTACCATGTCCTCCCCTAGAATTTGCTTCCCTTTTCCTAACTGGGTCAGCAAGATCTCATCTTTCACCAGAAAGAACTTTTGGAAAAATAACACAACAATTCCTCCCACGTTGAGACACTTTTTGGCGCCAAGTGAGAGTACCAGGGGTAAGCTTTATCGGTTAGGTATTTGTTAAACTCCCTTAACCTTATCTTCTTGTAATTGTAATGAGCCCCCAGATGCTCAATGAAGAGTTTGATATGCTCCTTCGAGTATCCTCCCTTTCCTGTATACTTATCAAAAATGGGAAGAATGTAGTCCTTTGGGTAAGGTTCATCATTGTATTATTGAGGGTAAGGAGTACAAAAGTCATCATACACTGATTCTACCTCACTGACTCACTGCGAGGAAGCTGCTATCATCTTTAACATCTCCTTTTGCATCTTTTTCCTCATTTCTTCTGGGGCAGACACAAGAGTTTTCTCGGCCATTGGAGTAATGGGTCGAGGGACCACAGTTGGGATGCCCATCACAACTAGCGTACTTACTATATGTGGAACACCTGGCACCCTTGGGATACCCACTGTTAGGATAGGGGTGGGTATTATGTTCTTGGGGCCAGCTCCTGTTGGAGCTGATCTCGATGGGGCTATAGGAGCCGCCATTGGTGTTACGAAGGAGCTGAGGTCAATCCTCCAAAAGTCGTTGCAGATATATGAGTCTGCAAGAAGTGAAGAAATTTTCCCATGGGAAGGGCAATCCATGCTTGTCCCATCACGACACTAGAATAATATTGTGTCACCAATGAGAATCCCGTTGCTATTTGAACTGGGGGTACCTCCACCCAACGGATCCCTCGCAGCTTGTTCTTCATTATGCCGAATAGTGTCAAAATATATGGTACAGTTAACGTTATCTTGTGCCATACTTTTAGAAGAATACCTCCCTAACAGAGTCTCCAAATGTAATAGGGTAGTCCCTTTGAAGACTGGGAGTATGGTAATACTAGTTGAGGTGTAACCCTATAGGTATGATGATAAACGATAACCCAAGAGCTCTTTAGTAATTACAGGTGAACACATAATATTATATATGATCAACACTCAGATTGAACTCACAAGTCTCCCGTGTATAAATCAAATCATAATAAATGAAACTCAGAAGCAACTCACTCAAAGGTAGATAGAAGTAAGAACCCTAGATACTTCTTGGCAGACAACCAACACACCACCAACATCTCAAATATCTCTAGTTTGCTATTAAAATATTCGCAATAAATGACAATGGTGGGTTAGTAAGAGCTTTGGTTTGGAATAACGTCTTTCTGATATATTCTTTTTCTCTAGAAATAATTTATAGAAAGAACCCCCTCTCTCAGAGGCAGTTGAGGCAAATAAATATCCCTCATACCACTCTTAAGATGACTTAGTCCTCCAGAGTTGTGAAAGACATCCCCTCATACTCTAACAGTAAATGCATACTAGGCCAGTCAGTCCTACATCATAAACATTAAATGCCAAGACATTCCTTTTTCCCAGCCATTGTGCATCAGAGGACTGTCACAACAGAGGTGGCTCATCAACTATCTGACAACCCCAAATACCATGGCGGTTTACTCAAGTACGAATTGGACAGTGCTTAGCTGGCTAATGACATCACCTAAAGTAGATGTGATGTTTGGTAGAAGGTTGTTTGGCTCAAAACTAAACATACAACGGAACTCAAAGCTGCTCCTCACAAGCTTCCCCAGTGAAAGGTCACTCAGTGTTTTACCAGATTTATCTAAGATGGTCAAGTCCCAACGCTGCCTTAATTCCCAATCCTCCAAACTAAGTCCCTCTGAAGTTCTCATGACAAGGTCACTCGATAGAGCATGAAAGCTCTCATAGACCCTACCAGGCTTGGTCTCTTGTGAGTACCGTTTGACCTCACACATAATAGTACAATTGTTACTGCATTTCAAATAATGTTACTTAAAGGTACAATTTAACTAAGTAAGAAAAAGAAGAGAAATGAGGAGCTCCCTCGTCCAATATCCTCGCTGGGATGTCTCACTGCCATCTTGCAGCTTCCGTCCCTTGAGTTTCTTCTATTAACTGGGAAGGTTTTCTCTAATTGAGAGATTATCTTCATCTGGCACCCACTTATTTTTATTTGTTCTTAAGTAAGTTCGTATTCTTTACTGAGAAAAAAAGTGTTTTTGAAAGAGGAGACATGATAACTCTCCCTCTTAACCATCATCATGTGATAAGCCATAAATTTATAGCTAAAACAAAGTGGTTGCTTTGTTCACCCACCTCTCATCTCTTCGAAAGCCACCACAATAAGTTTTTCGATGAATAATACAAACCCATGAATTACACTGACTTTGATTCTGATTATGAGGGATACATAGGTGCAACCAAAGTTACTCAATCCAAATATGTAACAAAATCTGGTATTTTCCCTGATTAAACTACTCTCTTATACTTTAATTTTAATTTTAATATTAAATATGAAATATGAAATCTAAATAATAAAATCTCTGAATGAATACTGTATTATGTCTCAGTCTAATGAATACTAGGGAAAAATATGACCCATAATCTTTGAATGTTTCTAATATTATAGATAATATTTAGTACGTCAAAATCATGAATGATTGAGATTTAGGTTTAAGAGGGAATAACAAAAACCCTTGAGAAGTGAAATATAGTTTTTATTGGCTAATGAGATTACAAAAGTAGTCATTTCATAACAAATTTCCTAATTTTTCACTATTGCATAAGGGTGAGAATTTTTGGCATGATAATGCATTTTTCCTAAAACTACCGGATTATGACATGACATGATTATTTTAAATTGACCAATTTGTTGGTATTCAAAACTAGTAATCTCAATCAAAACAACACAACTCGATTATGACATAACTAACCTAATATCCCCGACTAGCATGTTAAAGTAACTTGGATCGTGTGCTATAATTATTCCTTGCGTAAATTACATAAATTAAGGGAGGTTGTAGATAATGCATATAATTAGAGATTTTTGATACGTAGTTGAGCTACAGTTTTTGTAGTTTTATCATTAATCTCCAGTCCTTAACTATTGAGTGATTGTCAATAAAGCAATAAAAAAGATGGATCCATCAATGTTGTATTTTTGCGAGTTCGGTGTTCTCAATGTTGTAACAAAAACATTAGTCAATGCACGATAACCAAATTTCTCTTAAATGGGAAAATTGAGATCGATATCATTTTATATGACTTGGACGATACTTGTCCATCTAAAGTGCATACTTGTTAAAAATAAGGCGAACATTGTGAATATGTTACCCTAAAATGTATGTAGTGAATATTTGTAGAACTAATCTTTCAAAATATCTCAAACCCATTTTGCAACCTCGTCTAAAGCTAATTTTAGAGATAAATGATTCATATTCATAATATAGTGGAGATGGAGATGGAGATGGATAAGTTATCTAATGAATATTCAATGATTATTTTTTAATTTTCTAAGACTGATTTGTTATCGATTTATTACACACACCAATAACAAAATTGCACATCTTCGGGTTGTGCCACACCCTTGAATTATATCATTGACCTATATTAAAGATAAGGAAAATTAGACCCAAGGGTATATATTTCATCCATACATACTCACCATCTTATTAGACTTGTATTTTATACAAAAGGTCTACTCGTTGTAGATAACTACATGAATAAAAATAGATTTTTTCCTCATTTTGTGAGCAACTATGACGCTCAGATATTTTTAAGAACATTTAATATAGTATAAATCCTTAGCCAATGTTAATGCCTAAAACTAGTGTATGGATTTGAATCTTAGCTAAATACACTAATATTAGATTCGCAACAGATAAAGAGAGTATAATCGAAGAAAAGCTCTTTTAGAGCAAGTAAAGAAGAGAGAAAATGAGAGAGAAAAGGTGGGAATCGTGTTTACATGATTCTTTTCAATACGGTAACTACACCCACAGGTGCAATAGTGATTTGTATTACTCTTAATGGGAAAGAGATATAGATGAATGGAGGATTACAAGATCACTAGTTCACTCTAGAAATGGGCATAACAATGGTAGAAAAATAAATTATCGATCCCCTCTACTGAGGATGGTGTGTCATATTTTTATGTTACTTGAGTAGAGAGAGAGAGTAATGGAGACAAAAAGGAATGCAGGGTGAGATGTTTCATGCCTTTATAAATTAGACATATGCACCTTTAGATGTTTAGCGGGGAATGGTATGGACGCACGTTGCCCATCAATAGTGGAGTAATAAAATACCTTAAATCCCCCATACGTGTCTGCTAAGTATTTCTCACGTCAATCCCACTACCTGATGTTCGCATGTACACATTGTTAACTAACACCGTCAATAGCCCTATGCCGGATGAGCTAAAGTCACTGCATGTGATGCTGAAGACAGGAAGAATTACAATGGATGACCTGCTACAAGTTTGAGCCGACCTCTTTCAGGCTATAAAAAAAGGCAGCAATCACTATATAATTGGTTCTCTGATCACACCATATTATGGTATGAGAAACCTCCCAAGACTTTGCTAGGTATTAAGGGACGAAGTAGATTCTAAGAAGTGTTGTCCCATAGGAGAATCTACTGAGATGATATGAGAAAATTAGAGTATTATTCGAAAAGAATGTTATCGCCTCAAAATGATCTCGGTGCGCATCAAATAGACTGACTTGTCATTTTCCACTCCAATATTGAATTTGACATGTGTCCCTAGCTAGGTTTTTAGGCCCAATAAAATTATCACGTGCACATATGGCAATACACAAGTGTTTAAAGTGACAGTTCATGTTCGAGCATCATGATTCATTGTTGTTACCCTTTTTGAGTATAAATATTCATTTCAAAATATTTTTACCTTTTCCCAATTGAATTATTTCCTTCTAGTGAGTTTTAGAAAGATAAAACCCCCAACCTTTAAAACTCTACTTATTCTTAAAACCAAAAATTTCCTAAGTCTCCGCCATAAATGTTAAGCAATCTAATCTTTTGCTTTGCTTTTCTTCAAGGTTTAGGTACTTTCGGTCGTCTTCGAAACTTGTTACCTATATCATCTCTCTACAGGTTAGGGATTATTAGAGAAACCCTTATTTTTAGCCATTTTCACCACCTTGCTCTTACTGTGATTACTTTATTTATTGGTAATTATTAATTAATTGAAATAACATCTGTATTTAGATCGCCATCGAGTTGGTTGGGTAGGGCTTCTAATTTTGTTAGTTTTTTTTTATATGAAATTGACATTTTCTTTCTATGCCTGAGTAGCATCTAAGCTTAGGCATCCCATAAAAACTCCCTATTTTATTGTGATGAGTTATCCACCCCATTTTTAGTGAGTGTTTGAGATTTTATGTATTTTAGGGATTCTTTATTGTCTTTTACCGTGATTGGTTCTCCCCCACCACATTGGTACACTTTTTACATTTCATTCTATTATGCTTGTTTTTATTTATGCTTACTCACCTCATTTTTTATTCATCTTTTTGTAGTAAAAAGGCTCCAAATCTCCCCCTGTCTGAAAGGAATTGGTCAGTACTACCTGTACCCCCAATCTCGTAGAGTTCAAGAAGTTGTTCTTTATCCATAAGTTCATGAACTTGGGGTATTAAATCCCCCAAGTGGTTTCCCTCCAAGATACGAGCATATTAACTTAGATTTTGACTGTGAAGTCCACAAGAGCTTTGCTGAGGAGGAAGAGATCGCCGAAGGTACAACGCTTAGCTTATGGTGGTCTTAGAAGAAAACTTTTACATGGTTGATGCACATTTCAAAATCCTGATCATATCTCCTTTTTTAGTCTTTTCTTCTGGTTCCCCTCAATCAACAAACTCAATGGCACCTCCAGTCCTTGATTGTATAGAAATGCAGATTTTTAGTATAAGGAAGTTAGATGTCGAGGTGAAGAAGATGATGGTTGTCGCCGCTGCAAGATACAAGGAGAAAAAGAGGATCGAGGACGAGAAAAGGGCCAAGGAAGAGGATGGGAAAAATGATGAGTATGCAGCTAAAAGACAAGTTGATGTTGAAAATGTTGCTAAGGCCAAGGGTAAAGGCAAGGTCATTCATTATTAGGACGATCCAGTTTATCGTAAAAAATGGACAATAAAGAATCCTTTTCCCCTACGTAGCCCCAAATAGTAGAGAACTATGGCTAGGGTTGAGAGAGTTCAAATTATGGGGGCACCTAATCGACGACTGATCCTAGGTGCTAGGTCTTACAACCCTTACAGAGAGGTGGATCCTATTACCTAGGACCCAAATAATCTGGTCACTAAGGAACAACTAATAGACAAGAAAGACTCCATTATCTGGTACAAGGAAAATTCCACCAGAGTTCTTGAATATCAAGGTTATACCCGTTGATGATACAAGAAATCAAACATAAGTCGTTTTCATGCATCATATCAAGTGTAGAATAAAGATAAATCAAGCAAGAAGGAAAGAACACAGAATATAGAGTGGTTCGGCTATAAAAATGATCATACATCCATTTTGTTGACATGTTATCATTATATACATTGTATAATACAATGTGATTGGGGCTAAAGAGGCGTATAAGTAAAAGAGGAGATGATAATACATTAGTATAGTGAATCCGGGTAGACCGAATGTGAATTGCAAGGTAGTTCATATGCTATCTACAGCTTGGTAAGCCCTCAGGTGGGTGTAGCTATATAGAGATAGGTAGTGTAGAGATTTTGGTAGGTATTCACTAGGTCATTCTATTTTCTATCCCCTAATTATGAAGTGAGCTCCTCTATTTATAGGTGATATAAAGGTAGTATCATGTGTTTAGGGCACGTGACATATGGATAAGTCTGGAGAATAAGAAACTCTTCTAGAAGTTGGACAACTATCAATCCTCATGTACAAATAGGTGTTACATCCTATTTGGACCCAGGCAACAGCAAACCTAAATGGGGGTTCATGGCCTGTTTGATCCCAAGCAGCGGCCAGTGTTGAAGAACGTTTTATGGCCTGTCAGAGCACAAGCAATAGCCACTACTTACCAAGGTTGGCTTAATATGAGACTTAATAGCTATATGATGTCGTGTCGTATCTGAGCTAAGGTTGTCGCCTCTTATTAATGCCTCTACGGTAGTATGAATGATATTGGCCATATCAATAAGCCCCCAAGCCATAGTGCCAAGAATTATTGAGTTGGGGATACGACTGAATTCAATATTGTGGTAAGTATTCATAGGTTGTCGCAAAAATCGTAAGACGATGTTTCACCTTCCCGTGCCCCTTATATAAATGCGATTTGACCATGGCCTTCATTACCTTTTCCAAACCTTAAGATCAAACCTTGAGAGAAAATTGAGAGCAAAACTATGTCAGTCTTATCTTGAGATTTTTGGCAAGTGTTTAGTGGTGGTTCAAGGCGGAGTAGAAGTTGAGCAACCAGTGGTTCTCCATTTATCATGCATTTCCAGGTAATCTTTCGTATTAGCCTTTTATTTCTTTATAGTTTCTCATTTTGATCCAGTTTGCAAGAGCAATATGGTTATATCTTCTGTATATCATATTTGAGTCTGTGTGGTTGAATTTCAATTGAGAATCCTTTTTGCTTACTTTTGATATTTAAATTTGTTGTAGAAACTGAGGGTTTAATGATGTTGAACCGTTTGGTAGGACCTGTAGCTTTTTCACACCGTCACTAAAGCATATATGGTTTACGAATTTTGGATTTTTGGATTAAAACATGTTGTAAAGATGAACGTCCAGCTCATACATTCTTGGATTTTTGGGTAGATGTTTGGATCTTCTTGGTTTGATCCACACCTTGACCCCATTTCGAATTGTTTTTTGGCCAAAGACACCAAGAACATGTTCTTAATGTTCTTGGCCAAAGCCCTAGATTCTTGGGTTTTTAATCTTTGTAAACACGTACTTCATCAAAATTACCTATTTGTGTATTTGGTTGCGGTTGTTAGTATGACTTGTTCTATTTTCTTTAAGCCTTTTGTCATTCTTACCTCTCGGCTGCAGTCTATGGCTTGAAGTTGAAAAATTGCATGTGGTCCTTAGAGTAATTTACTGCAGCATTTAGGATTTGTAGTTTTTGGCTTTTGATGGCATGTGAAGCCTTTTACAATAAGTTAGTTACAGGTGACTTTAATTTTTCTGTACTACTATTTGTATCTGTCGCACCGTCTAAGAGGCTTCTCTAACCATAGTGGTTGCGACACCTAACTACGTAGCCCTTTTGCTTTTTAGGTCTTGCTGCAGCCCTATGAGTTGAAACCCTCAAGATTTCTTGGACGACTTCTGAAAGCTTCATTTTGGCATTTGTCCTCCTTGGATCTAATTTTTAAAGCCGTTGAAGGATATTGGGCCCTATCTGCTCAAAGACTGCCCCATATGCATCACCCTTGATTATGACTCTGCGGATTCCTTGAACTATAGGTATACTAGTGAGGTTACAGACGTTATGGAGGAGAATAAAAACTCCAGCAACAATCTTCTTGATAACGGTCGTCCCTCCTCAAATTAGGATTCCCCCCCTCCCCGCTGAAGTTTCCACCCATGGCCAGCCCTTTTAAAAGCCCCCCGCCCTGCTCAATCATAGGTGGATTATGAATGAGGATTGGATTGTTCATGTTACCATGGATTTTTAGTTCCCTAAAAGAACTATCTCCACTTTTCCTTCCACGGAACAAAGGTCATGTTTCATCGTTCCTAATGGTGTTTGCTTTCCCCTTCATGCCTTCTTTTGGGGATGCGACTTCTAGTTCCCCTGCCTATCAGAAGGATACTAAGTGCCATGAATCTGGCCCCAAACCAATTAAATCCCAATAATTAAAGGGCCAGCCTTACTGGCTTGGTGCTTTGGCATAAGCATTTTGATAAAGATATTACGCCTGCAGAGTTCTTCTAGTTTTATAGACCAAAGGAAATCTTCAAAGAGCTCCCATGATACTACTATTTCACACTGTGGAGGGGTGATAGGTACTTGTACACCTATAGGCCTACTAGTGTGAAAAAATGGAAACAAAAATATTTCTTTGTATCTAGGGATAGTTGGGAAATTTTCCTAGAAGAAACTGAAAGGGAAAAATCCTTCAAAATGCTATGGACATGGGGATGTCCTTCCAAAAAGGGTATGTACTGTCTGTGGTCCACATTAATCCTTATGGTTTTAATCTTTCTTATTATACTAACACTTTGTATTTTGTCATGTTGCAGATATTGACAACCTAAAACTTAGTAGAAACTAGGAGAAGAGGGTTGAGGACGCATCTCACTTACTTGATACGGAGAAGAAGTTTTTTGAACTGGTTACTTTTACCTTCATTCTTGAACAAGCACACTTTGCGTCCAATGAGCTCCCAAAGAAGGTGACAACGAAAGGTAAAACTTAACTCTTCTAATATTCTTTCTGCAACCTCCTCACATCTTTATTGGCTATTCATAATTCCAGGTGAGGAGATTGACCGTGATCTTCTGGTGTCCCAATTATTAGAATGGATCAGGATGTCATAGCCTTAACCATGCCCATGGGAAAAAAGGTCAAAAAAGGAAGAGAGATCAAAAGGAGGAAGCTCTAGTAAATGATCCAACTGTCGAGCCTCTGTAATAAACTACTGCAGCTGAGACTAGAGTAGTCTCGCCCGCAGAGAAGTCTGCGGCCCCTGATAATGTTATAGCGGAAGGTGAGAAGTAAGTTGATGATGACATAACTGAGCAACTTACCGCAACATAAATGAAGATACAAGAAATTGCCCACTTGTCATTCTCGTACTAGCAAGTCGAGTATAAAGTGCATAATAAGCGAATATAGCAAGTAAAGAGAGATAAAAGACATGATATATAGTGGTTTGGCTATAAAAATGAGCCTACATCCACTTTGGTGCCACACTCTCATTATATACGTTTGTAGTACACGTTTACAATGCCATAATAGGCGTACAATAGAGATGAGAGAAGAGACTACATGTCTATAATGATTTTGATTTGCTGGAGAGAAGGTTGCGATGCCGGATGGACCGAGTGGTCTCTGATCTATGTATTGGTACTAGAAATAAACCTGGATCTGGATGAGGAATCAATACCTCCCCACTTCTTCGGGTGTGGAACACTATTTATAGGTGTATGGATGAAGCAAAGGGGTTGAGGATGGTTAAGAAAATGGAAGAGGAGGCCAACTCTAGTAACAACCCAGTAGATATTGATGCCGCAGCTACTGGGCCATATACAGGTAGGGACGCGCCTACTGGTTCTTCTAACAGAGCTGAGAGACCTCATGCGGCCTTGACCATTAACATCATTATGACTCAGGAGTGGGTTGACCAAGTTACTGACGTACTTGAATTTCCTAAAGATTTGATTTGCTCAGTCCCCGCCTCAGAACAAAGGCCCTGCACGACACTTACTGATGATGGGGTTTGTTCCCCCTCCATGCATTTGTTTATGGGCTGCGGCTTCCAGTTCCAATTACCATTAGAAAATATTACAAACCATGATGTTAGCCCTAACCCAACTAGATCCCAACGGCTGGAGGGAAGTTCTTGCCTCGGTGGTGCTGTGGATGAATAAGTTTAATAGGGACATAACTCCTGTGGATTTTATCCATTTTTATAGACCTAAGGAAAATTCCATAAAGTTTGCATGGTACTATTACTTTACCATCTGCAGCAACGACGAAACCCTCTATAGTGGTAAGCCCACCAGTGTGAAGAATTAGAAGGTTAAGTACTTCTATATTTTTGGAGAAGGGTGGGAAATACACCCAGATGAGATAGAGAGAGAGAGGTCCTTTAGGATGCCGTGGTAGTGGGGACGCCCTTTTAAGCTAGGTAAATAAAGCTGAGGCTCTTTGAAGTGTGGTCGCATCCTGTTGTTTAAAGTTGTATTTTTCCCTTTACTTTTGTACTAATTTTGAACTTTCTATGCAGCTCTTGACAACTTTCCCCGTACTGAGAGGCAAGAGAGTAGGATAAGGAGGGCTGCGACAGTTAGTGCTAATGATAAGAAGTTTAGTACACTTGTGACTTCAGCCTCTATTTTTCAAGCGGGCTACTTAACCAATAAATCTATTCCCAAAGAGATGTTCGCGGGAGGTAATAATCATTTCTATTACTAATGTCGCGACAACTATTTTTAAACCTTCAAATTTTGACACTGCTTCATTTCATCTTTCTGGTGAGGAAATTGATAGGGAGCTTCTAGATTCCCAACTGGCAGAGATGGATGAGGACGCTGCTTCCCTCAATAATGCTGCAAGGTAGAGGAAGAGAAAAATGAAGTCTAAGCTTCCTGACGCAGTCCCTGCTAGTGATCAAGTTGATAGTTCCACGCCCTCAACTCAGGCTGATGACCCTTCTACCTAAGAAAGGCCTGAGGGTACATTTAATGATAACATTAACACCAATTTTTCCGCGATAGGGTTAATGTCAACTTCTGAACAACTCGAAGGCTGTGGCACCTCTCAAATCCGTAATTTAATTCCACCTCCTCCAATAACAGTGGTTGTTAATGCCAACCTGGCACCCACTCAATGTCGTGCCAGTATTAGTCTTGATGGTCGTCCGTGGCCTCAGCTTAGGCAACCCAGCCCTGAATATTCTTGGGACGCAACTGCGAGGGATTTCCACAGAATGAAAAGGTTTCAGATGCCGTGGACCTTGATTATCTCATGGATGAAGACCACGATGACTTGGAGGATTATGGCCTCCATAGTCTGTTGAGGGTAAGTGCAAGTTTACCTTTTTAGCATCATTTTTATACTTCATATTTTGCTTCTAAAATTAAATCTCCTTGAAGGTCGCGAATGTTGTGATGTCCCAGAAGCAGAAGTACAAAGCCCTTTATAAGATAAAATAGGTCGTGGAGAGAGTGCACTCCCCTGACCTAGAGAATGCTAGGGATGCTTCCTTTCAAGCTGGGAAACAGTACTCTACCGCATCACTTGAGGCGTATAAGATGGATGTGGACATGAAGGTTAAGGTCTCATAAGAATCTAAAAAGGAGGATGTGAATAGCTTCAAATAGGTTGCATACTCTTTGAAAATTGCTCAAGATCAAGTCGGTGAAGCTGCCCATGCCGCAACCTCATCAAATAGAAAACTTGAACTCCTCTAGAAGAAGTTCGATGAACTGGAGAGCAAGACTGCAAAAAGTGTTGAGGTCCATGTCGCGGCCATAAAAAAAAGGATGAATACCATGCTGAGGCACTTCAATTGGACATAGATAATCATGTGGATTCATTCAAAGGCTCCAAGTATTTCTTTATTATCAATAATAAAGCCTACCTTCGCGGCTACCAAGAGCTTAGGCACAAATTTATAAAAAATTCCTCAATATAAAGAGATAGTTCTTTCTTGGGGCCTTAGTGATGCTGAACATTTGTAATGTGTGGCTGAGATGAAGACTACAGCTAAAGAGAGAGCCAGACTAAAGGCCGAGGTAGAGGCTGCGACCACTGAGGAAGACACCATGACTGTTATGGAGGGAGCAGAGGGTGAAGAAGATGATGATGCTGGATCTTAATCTTTTGTATTTCAAGGCTAATATTTTGGGTTGCGTCCCTTTTCAAACTTGATTAAAGTCTATAAGGCTGCGGCTTTTTCCTTTTAAACAATATTTTGCTAAGGCTTTTGCCTTTAACTTTTCTAATTTACCTTCCCTCCTCTTTAGTTTCTCCCATGCTTCAATACTTGCATATTCTTATACTCTTCTATTTGAGTTTTTAACTATTGCCTACTTTGGTACTTGATTACTTGATTAGATGAATTTGCATTTGATTACCAAGGCTACGGCCTCTTGTCAGTATAACTTGACATTTTAATCTTTTGCATTGGCTGTAGCCTTTGAGCTACCTGTTAGTCTTAACTGATTCTTTACTTTCACCTTTATTTTTCTGCTTTGATATATTTGATTGCTTAATTGAATGATCTTGCAAAACTTCTTCAGCAATTGCAATGGGCATAAGGCCGCGATAACATTATATACAAGATTTCTCCAAAAAGGCTACGGCCTGTAATGCTTTGCCTCGAACTTTTCACAACTTGTATTTTTCCTTTGAATGCTTCAAATTTTTCACTCCATATATTGCTATAATCCCCCAAGATGCGTTGCCAATGAGAAATAGCTTTGGGAATGCGGCTTATCTATTTTACATCAATTCTTCTATAAAGGACCCAAAATTTGAATGCAATTTACAGCCCGCAGCTGGTTTGCAATGCAGTCGTAATCCTAAATGGTTGTAGCCTTATTGATAATGTTGCCGCTCTTTTCAGGCCTTTGTCTTTTAGAAATGGACCTCTGTACATATATGGGATACTATCAAGCCTCCCCATGATGGGTTATGTTATTAAGCCACCCATAACAAATATACAGGGTAGTATCAATCCTCCCCAAGCTGGGTTATGTAATTAATCCAGCCACAGCTAGTATACGGGATACTATCAAGCTTCCCCAGGCTCAGTTATGTAATTAATCCACCCACAGCTAATATACGGGATACTATCAAGCCTCCTCAGGCTAGATTACGTTATTAAGCCACCCACATATGTTATATGGCATACAATCAAGCCTCATGATTCGTATCAAATATTGCATATATTCGCCCATTATCTTTATGCATTTTAGCGCTTTTACTGTCCTTAATGCCTATATTTATACTCATTAACCATACAACCTTGGATTTGGATATATACATGTTTTGCAAGGGTTAATTGTGCTTTTGTAAGTATTGGAACGCTAAAAGTGAGGATTCATTGCATTTTAAAGAAGTTCCATCATCGAATGCCACTTCAAGGGCATTTTAGTCAATTCACATTTCTTCTCTAGATCATGGAAATTCCACGGATGAGTAGTTCGTTGAGTTAGCGTCGCGTGGCCACAAACAGTGTCTCGTTTGGAGTTTGGACGCAGAAGTTATGATCGTTTCCGTTTGTAACCATTTTTGCCCTCTTCATGGACCAAGGGCTGCCAAAAACAGAGTGCCGGTCGACCGGGCTTGGGACCCCGTTCGACCGCGGTTCCAAGTTATGCCTACAAATTGATACAGTGGGATGGGACCTGTTCTATCGATCGATTGATCGATACCCATCGATCGATCGATCGATCGATCGATCATACCAGATATTTGGAAATTCGTTCCTTTATTTTTCTTTTATATTTATATCTTTATTTCATTTGTAACTTACTATATAAAGGAATTTTTGTTTTCTATTTTCATACTTAGAAACAAATTAGATTTTAGAGATTTGTAGGTTAGGGTTTTTGGGATTTGAGAGTTCTTCTTCTTCCTCTCTTGGTTTGACAACTTTTAGGGTTTGTAATTGGTACTTTCATCATCCCTCTCCATTATTATAGCTTCTATTTAATTTATTCTTCCTTTCTAGTTAATTTACATGCTTTCTAATTTAGCTTTATTTGCTTTCTAGTGTAGGTTTATTGCGTTTATTTACCGTAATTTTAACATGCTTTCTAGCTAATTTAAATTACTTTATGTTTGAATTGAACTCACTCGGGTTGACTCATTGCTTTGCTTTGGTGATGGTGTTTACGGGACTATTTCGGGTGCGTTTTCCTAGTTATTATTCCTAGGAGACTTGATGGGGCATATCATGTATGTCCCGTGCTTACGACCTTGCGTGCGTAATTTCTGGGGTATTTATTGACGCCAAACTCTTATTAGGCTTTTATGCAGATTTAGGGGCGCGACAACCCTTGGTTTAATTAACTGTCAAAACGAGACGCAACTCTAATAACTCCTCGACGCATGTGACCATTTTATACTAATTAACTCGGGTAAGGGATATTCGATGCAACCTATAGTTTTATCCTCTTTCTTAACGTAGTTTAAATACACTCGTCTATATTAATATTTCCCTTTTATGCATATTTTCCTTTTTAGTTTGTAATTTACCTTTTACTCTTTTATTTAGGAGTATTAGAACCTATAAATTCTAGCAACTCATCTCTGTGGATTTTCGATACCCGACTTACTGATATACTCACCGGTTGAGTGTAGTCATAATTTAGGTTTGTTTGTATTATCGCGATGAAACGAAAATAACGACCGACGTTTGACATGCGCCGCACCTTTCACGCGGTGATCAAATGACATCGTTGCTAGGGATGTGTTTGTTTTAGACTTTATTTGATTTAATATTTCATTTTATTTTCTTTATATTTGTATTATTTGCTAATATTTTTGCAGGACTTCCATATTTGAGCACTTAGAAATGCTTGAATTTATCGCGCGCGCACCTACTTTGTTGAATTTGCCACTTCGAACTATTTTTGGGTAATCATGTCTTATTCCATTTCTTTCGGTAATCATTGTTAAAATTCTCAAAATGCTCGTAATCCTAAGACTTTCGGTCAATACTTAGAGTCCCAAAAATTTACTAATTCAAAAATTACTTTGGGCAAGTATAATGAAAGTCAAAATTTGGGTTATTGGAATTTTGATGATGATGATAATGATTTTGGGCCTTTACCTCCTTATAATAGGAATATTGAAACGAATTGCAATAGTTTTCAAAATTCCTATAATAATGAGTTTAAGTTTAAGTCCGATGATAATTTTCAAAGTTCCCATTTTCAAGGATCCGCACCTCGACCTATGACATTCGATGAGGGCTTGCGCATGCTTGAGAATGAGAAAATTGAAAATCGTTATCGGGAAGAAAATTGTTATTGGGAGAAAGACTTGGATTTATTATTCTAATTCGACGACGATTTTGAATCCGAGACTTTTAAAGTCGAAGAATATTTTTAACCAAATGAGGATTTTGTGCCTACTTTGGAACAAACCATTCTAGACTTTGCCCATTGCATAATAGATATTGAAAGTGAGGATGAAAATGATGTAATATCTATTTTCAATGAAATGATTTCTTCTTTGGCCCCCAAAGAAGAACATTTCATTGAAAATGATCTTATTTCCTTCGAAACTCAATCTTCATGCGATGATGATTCATCTCATGAGTTTGAATTTCTTTCCTCCCCAATTTTATTTTTTGTTATCACACCGTCACAAGTACTCGATGATTCGGTTTAAAACTTTAATGTTTTAAACCTTTTTGCCGATGAGGAGTACTTTCTCGAGTCTCCCTCCACGATCGTATCTTTGCCTTTGTGTGCGCCACCTCCCATTACACTTGCTAAATCTTTGGGAGTATTTTCTACTTTTCTCGGTCCCCACATGTTTTTGTCACTCGTTCAATCCAAATCCCCCATCGTCCCTCCAAAACTTTAAATTGACGATGGTTCATTTCTTTCGCCTTACACATGCCTTCCGTTGTTCAAACGGAATCCATAATTTACGGAATGCATGCTTGTATGTGAGGGTACACCGGTTATCCTCCAAAGTTAAATCGTTTTTATGGTGGACCATCAGCTATTTAGACTTCTAGTGGATAATTAGTGTGAAGCCTCAATAGTAGGTTGTATATAGTTAGCTTTTTATTCTTTCTTTATTTTTTCTATCCTTTTTAATTTAGTCTACTGTAATTGGTTAACTTTTTGTTATTTATTTTTTCTATGCTCGGTACTAACTTGTTTTATAGATGCTTTGGACTTGTTCTTATGGGGATCGCTCCAATTTTGGGTAATATCACTATTTTCCTCTCTTTAACTTGGTTCTTAATTCTCATTGAGGACAATGTAAAGTTTTAAATTAGGGGGTGTTGGATATTCTATAAATTTCTAATTTTAGTCCATGTTTTTGTTCACATGTTAGTTACTTAGTATGCTTTTTTAGAAAAATTAAAAAATTTTAAAAATATTTTCTTTCTTTTTTCTCCTTTACTGGGCATTTTTCCTTTGTTTTCGATGATAACTTTCAATAATTTCCAGATCCAATTGACAACCCAATGATGCATGTTCTCAATTTTAGAAGTTATTAGACTTTAGTCCTCAATCATTGATATTATGAATAACTTCATGAATTAAACTTTAATCCCATGAACACATGCACTTTTATCATTCTATTGATTTGGTTTAAGATTTTTATAACTCGGTAATATTTTGTTGCGTTGTATATACTTACACTCAGTAAGCTTTGTACCTTTCGTCGTTTGTGAGTGTATACACTATTATTTCCTCTTTGAAAACGTTGAATTCGTTGGTAAACTCACTATTCATTCATTTGATCGTCCATTAATTGAATTCATATTTGAAATGTGTTACTTGTTAATAATTTTCATATTTGACTCGAGAATTGTGCAAACTTTTAGAAATGATCATAGGCCATCCTTGTTATATCACCCATATTTACCTTGACCTCACCTTAAACGTTTCCCCTCGTCAACCCCTTTGAGCCTAAATATAGCCTTTCGTTTCATAACCCAAATCCCATTACCAACTCTGAATTGGAGTTTTCGCCCATATATACACTTTCCTTACCTTTGTTTGGAATGTTGCTTGGGATTGAATGATGTTGTTGTGATGTCGGTTGCAATTTAGGCATATGAGAGTGAGAAAAGTAAAGAAAAGAGAAAGTAAAAAGCAAAAGAAAACAAAAGAGAAAAATGAGAAAAAGAAGAAAAGAAAAGAAAGAGAATGTTGTAAATGTTGTGTATGTAGTTCAATAAGCTTTGATTACTCTACAATTGTTATATCCAATGCTTGTTTGAAATTGTTTTCCAATTTTGATATTGCCTTCATTTTCCCATTATTCCAAGTTTTCATTCCAATCACTTTGAACCCGTACATACATATCCTTCATTTCGTACCCTAGCCTTGCCTACATTACAACCTTATACAACTCCTATGTGATCTTAAGAAGATGTAATTTTAAGGTTTAAATATTTTGGATAATCTATGAAAATGCATTTCGCCTCCTTTAATGAGCGCTATCCTTTCATTGAGATTATATTTTTCATTTCATATATAGTGTTCTTCATTTTTGACATGTGTGCGGCTTTGTTTCCATTTCCATTTACTCTGTTTACCCGCATGTTCCGTGTGTTACCTCTCTGTTTCGAGTGAATTCACTTGATGAGTGTAATTCCCGAGAGGATTGAATATATGCTTGTTTTAACGTTTATCTAGTTTATTTATGTTTTTTCCAAATCACACTATGCATGTGCTTGCTCCCCTCCCACATTTTAAGGTTTCAATTCTATGAGGTGCATTCTATAATGTTAATGATTTGTTCTTTTGTTTGAATTCATTCACTTTGCTAATAATGCATATCAAATCTTTTTCACTTTTATTGTGCTTGTCGCACGTTGGGTTAGGCATATTTTGAGGAAACCATATGATGTTTGTGGGTGTCATCCCTGAAAACCCTCACGAGATGCCACTTGTCAACTAGGGTAACCTAGGGGTTTAACGGATTATTGCATATGCTAAATGTAATCGCGCTTCCTATGAAAGTGGCATTTATATTTCGATGCATATATACGTATTGTACTGCCTTCAGTGGATTGGTTTTGTTTCTTTCATTACTAGGGACTAGCAATGTTTAAGTTAGGGGGTGTGATTCGTATCAAATATTACATATTTCCGCCCATTATCTCTATGCATTCTAGCACTTTTACGGTCCTTAATGCCTATATTTATGATCATTAAACAAACAACCTTGGATTTGGATATATACATGTTTTACAGGGGTTAATTGTACTTTTGTAAGTATTGGAACGCTAAAAGTGAGGATCCGTTGCATTTTGGAGAAGTTTGGTCATCGAACGATACTTTAAGGGAATTTTAGTCAATTGAAATTTATTCTCCATCTCATGGAAATTCCACGGATGCGTCGTTTGGAGTTCGGACAAAGAAGTTATGGACGTTTCCGTTTGCAACCTTCTCTCCCCTCTTCATGGACGAAGGGCTGCCAAAAACAGAGTGCCGGTCGATCGGGCTTGGGCCCCCGATCGACCGTGGTTTGATGTTAATCCTATGAATTGAGACAGTGGTCTAGGACCTGTTCGATCGATCGATCGATGGTTTTGATCGATCGATCGATTATACCAGATATTTGGCAATTCGTTCATTTTCTTTTCTTTTTTCTTTTTTTCTTTTGTAAGTTACCATATAAAGGAATTTTGGTTTTCTATTTTCATACTTAGAAACAAATTAGATTTTAGAGAGTTGTAGGTTAGGGTTTGGGGGATTTGAGAGTTCTTCTTCTTCCTCTCTTGGTTCGACACCCTTTAGGGTTTGTAATTGGTACTTTCATATTCCCTCTCCATTAATATAGCTTGTATTTCATTTATTCCAGATTTCTTGTTACTTTTACATGCTTTCTAATTTAGGTTTACTTGATTTCTTTACTTTCTTTCTAGTGTAGGTTTATTGCATTTATTTACTGCGTTTTTAACATGCTTTCTAGCTAATTTAAATTAGGTTGTGTTTGAATTGAACTCACTCGGGTTGACGCGTTGCTTTGCTTTGGTGATGGTGTTTACGGGTCTATTTTGGGTGCGTTTTCCTCGTTATTATGCCTAGGAGATTTGACGGGGCATATCATGTATGTCTCGTTCTTACGACCTTGCGTGCGTAATTTCCAGGGTAATTGTTGATGCCAAAATCTTATTAAGCTTTTACGCAGATTTAGGGACGTGACAACCCTTAGATCAATTTACTATCAAAATGAGACGCATCTGTAATAACTCGTCGACCCATGTGACAATTTTATACTAATTAACTCGGGTGAGGGATATTCGATGCAACCTATAGTTGTATCCTCTTTCTTAATGAAGTCAAAATACACTCATCAAGATTAATATTTCCATTTTATACATCTTTCCATTTTTAGTTTGTAATTCACCTTTTACGCTTTTATTTAGGAGTATTAGATCCTATAAATTCTAGCAACTCGCCCTTTGGATTTTCGATACCTGACTTATCTCTATACTCACCAGTTAAGTGTAGTCGTAATTTAGGTTTGTTTGTGTTATTGCGGTGAAACGAAAGCAACGATCGGCATTTGACACGCGCCGCACCTTTCATGTGGTGATCACCTCACCTAGTTGGGTTATGTTATTGATCCACCCAGAGCCATTGATATATATATATAAAGCCATCCTTGACTAGATATTATAAGCCTCCCGACTTAATGATGCGTCCTAGAAGCTAAGAACGGGCATTGTAAGCCCCCGTGGCTAATAATGCATCCCAAAAGCTAAGAGCGAGCCCATGACTAATGACGTATCCCAAAATCTAAGAACGGGCATTATAAGCCCCTGTGGCTAATAACGCTTTCTAATGAATGTTTTCTAAAATGTAGCCATAATATGCTGGAATATAGTCTCCATGAGTGATGTTGCGGACCAATTTAGATAGCTGCTCTCAATAGTTGATTTCGCTAATTTAAATTATCATTTTCCTTCAGATAATCAGGCGTCACGACAGGCGTTGTGGGCTTATTAGATGTTATCATTCCCGATATAACATATTTTACTCGATTTGTAATCTATTTAAGACAAAGTGTCTTTTATAAGATAACCTTTAATGGAAATGAGAATTATAATATGGCACTATCGAGTGAACTTGATTTCATATATCTATTCATATATTTAGGACTTTGCTAGTTCAATACAAAGTTAAAATGGAACCACTTAGAAAGAGTTTTCACTCAGAACAGAAATAGATGAAACATAAATATGGGCATACAAAGAGGAATGTGTCGTGTCAGACTAAGTTGCGTCCCTTAGGCATCCTTGAGGAAGCGCTTCAATATTCCCCGTCTTATGAGCCTTTCAATCTCATCATTAGGGCATAACACTGCTCAGTGACATGTCCGTGTTCCTGGTGAAATTTGCACCATTTGGCTTTGTTCCTCTTCTGGGGTGGATCCCTCAACTTCTCTGGTCATTTCAGCAGCTTATCTTCCTTGATGAATTTGAAGATGTCCTCAATCTGGAAGCCTAATGGGATGTAGGACTCAATGAACCTTTTTACCTTCTCCATCTTCCTTTTCTTGTTCTTTCATGATACTTCTGTGGATGGAACTTTTGGGACCACGGCAGTGATTGTTGCAGCAGTAAACCAAGGTGCCACACCCATATTTGGGGAGGATACGGGCTTTAGCATGAGAACTCTATGGATCAAATAGTTCACTTGAGTTTGGAGTAAAGCGTGGCTATCGTAGAGATGATTGAGGTGATTGTACAGCTGCATAATCTCGTCCTTGACTTTTGTGCTCTAGCTAGATTCTCCCTCCATTTTCTACTTTGTTAGTCTTTATAAAATATATAATGTGAGATAAAACTAACAGAATTGAGTAATCATAGAAAGTAGGATGAACGAAGTATAAAGTAAGGATGTAGAGTTTGCATCACTTCATGACTTTATTGCTATAGCCGCGGCTAGTAAGGCATATGTGCACTGCCGATGCCTTTGTAGTGGAATTCACCAAGGTTGAAATTGGGACCACTTCTTGATGATTTAAAGTTGTTGTAAACTAATACTAGTAGGGGCTGCAATAAAAATGGAAGTTCAACTACCAGGCCACATCCCTTCTTGGGCAGACCAGAGCAATCCCTGAACTAGAACCCGAAAATTGAGTTTTCACTAGAAATACGTGGATAACATACCTACTAGGGTCTATCCATAGCAGAACAACCTCTTGATGCATAATAATGGCATAATCATTGCAGGAAACCCTAGATCATTGGCTGAGAAAGTAACAAACGAGCAAATGGATCTCATCCCTCGCTACCCACCTTTGCGAGGCTATTGCCTTTTACACTTTTCAGAATTATCTTGGTGGGATAACATTATCGGGGTATGTAAAAATTGATCTAAGGTCATAAAAGGAGAGACCCATAAACATATCTGAATATATGCGATATCCATTTGAAGATGTGTATAGAAAATACGAGTTCAATAACCAAAATCCACACATGAGATAATGATCCAATGGATCCCCATGAATAACATAAGGTGTTGAAGAACCAAAAATATAGAGAAATAAAATTGAAATACCTCATTCCCACAAACGGAGCCAGATTGGAATACTGTCCCCCGCGGGCTTTCAAGGTGGTCAGACCCTTATATGTTTCTCTTTTTGGATCTCCTCATCCTCATCCTCCGCGAAACATTGCGACAATTAATGCCAACTTGCCAACTCCCTAGAGCAGGTCAAGAGTGGGTCCTGGTGTCCATCCCTGGCTTTAAATAAAACACTTTGATCCCAATTCTTCATGGTATATAACTATTAGGGCGGTCAATAGAATGAGAAAAGTTCCAAACAATATTGATCTTGACGGCCTAGTAGAAGAAGATCATGAGGACTTGGAGGAATATGCCCTCCATAGTCTGCTACGAGTAACTATTTCATCGCCTTATTTTATCCTTAGTTATTTCTTTATATGAACCTTCCTTAAAACATTCTGGCTGCGGTTGTTGTCATGTTCCAGAGGATGAATTATGAGGGGATCTTCAAACTCTATAGGGCTTTGAAGTCTACTTATAAGATTGACACACAGACTGCCTGAGCCACCTCATTTGAGGCAGGAAAACAATCATCTACCGCAGCACTCCAATTGGCCAATATGAATTTGGAGGTTGCCACCAGGGCAAAAGATGAGTCTGAACAAAATTTCAACGCGGCCACAAAATCCACTGCTATTACTAAGGTGACACGACTCAGAATGTGTTTCTAAAGTGTGTGCTCTCTAGGCTCAAGTGCAAGCCTATCGTTCAAGTAATGATCCGACAAGTCGGGTATCGATCCTCAGGGAAAAAGGACAACGGAGTTGTGACGACGGGATAAGATTGAGGAATCCTAGCGATGACTCTAAAAAGAAAAGAAAAAGATTGATTTGGATTTTTGGGATTGGTTAAACTAAATGCAATTATGGAATTATGATGAAATATGCAACTAAATAAATTATCTAGATTAAGAATGAAGGATTAAACTGAAACTTTTAACTAAATGATGAGAAAACAGGATGGGAATACACTCCCCAACCCTAGTGTAATGCAGTGATAACGTTGATTATAAATTTATCCGATTAATTCAAACCCGGAATTTAGTACTTCCAAGCATTATGTATACGAGGTTCAAGCCCGCGTCATACCTAATCTGAGGATGAGTAAATCGGTATCGCGGTAATTACACTCAAATTGTACTCTAAATCATCACGAGTACCCATAGGCAAACGAGATATAAAGATCTACAATTCTTATGAAATTACGCGATACGATTTAAATTAATCATTAAATTCAGCGGATCGACATTATACGCATGCACTAACACATCAGGTTGGGTTCATGCATCCCAAACTTGAAAAACCTAGTCGGACATGTTAAATTGACTAATGCATGAAATAATGACGTTTCATGTGTAGGAATTCATGATGAAACTGACTAGAAACATGTAACTACGTATTATGAATGCGAAAACAAGTTGAATCTAATGAGAAAGCAAAGCATGCAAGAACAATAATAAAGAACAAGACTTTTGAATTAAAACTTGCAAAAACAAACCCGAAACAATGAATTCTTGAAGTAATTTGCGCCCTTGATGTTCCTAGATATTTATCTCCTTTTGTTCTCTCAAAAACTCTCTAAAAATAACCCTAAAAGCTGCTCCTAGGTTAATGCCTCCGTTCCCCACAAGTTTTGAGTGTTATATACCTAATAGAAGACTTGGAGACCAATTAAAATAAAATACAAAATTCGCGTGTCAGGTACAGCGAACCGGTTCGGAGGTACAGCGAACCGGTTCGCCCCTCCGAATCGGTTCGGGGTGGGGTTCGCATCTACCAGCCTGGTCTTGCTCTCAACACTTAGTTTTTTTCTGGTTTTTCTCTTCTTTTCTTGGATTTTTCTTCAACTTCAACTGAGCATAACTTTTCAATCGTAGCTCGGATTTGGGTCCCGTTTCTTCCAGTGTTCTCGTTGTTCTCAGATCTTCAACTTCCCAGTTGACTTCTTCTTCCGTATCGGGCTAAAAAATTACCGATATGCCCTTGAACTTGCCTTCTTAACTTTTCTTGCATAGTCTTGTTTCCTCCTTTGCACTGCTTGCATAATTAACCTGTAAAACTAATAGGAGAAGCACGAAACACGCAATACTCGCCAAGAAGGTTAGAAGCATAAAAGTGAATCAAATCCATATATGTTACATCATTCGGGTTCACAAAAGTACTGAAATTAGGGGGATAAATATACAATATTTATGCCCAATCAAACCCCCCTAACTTAGAACTTTGTGCGTCCCGAGCAATGTAAAAGAATGAAAGTAAGAGTTAAGGACACTTCAAGGACTTTATTGGGATAGAATACCACTTTCGCGGGCAAGCGATTGCATTTAGCGTATGCAACAAGCCTTTAAACCTCTAGGTTACCCTAATAGGACGAGTTGTGTCTCGTGAGGGTTTGCAGTGAATATACCCACAAAATTCGACTCAAAGAAAATTCAAAATATGCAAAAATTGTACAATTCAAACTTTTCCATAAAATAGTCATCATCAAGTCATATTAACAAGTATCAAACTGTAGTGCGTGTGTGCGAAGCCAGAAATATAACCGCCAATTTCCATCGATTGATCATTACGTTACTTATCCGAAAGTTCGTTTTGATTTCAATTTCTCACGTAATGCACTCACAAACGAATCTCTCGGATTATGGGTATTCTCTTGGCATGAGTGCTATAAGGAGTAAATGTAATGGAAGCAAATACACGCATGCAATTAGAAAGACGAAAATTTTATGGTGAAAGGATCTCTTCAATGGATTACGATTTTCAAAATGGGAACATTGCCTCTATTTCACGCACCTAACCTCTTATATTATCTTTTGGTGTCTTAGCTCTCCACGCGGTAATCAATTTTCGCAATTTGGACTCGGTTAGGACTTTTTCGGGTTGAAGGTTGCATTGGGTAAAATGAAAATGGTCGGGAAATTTGGAATTGGAAAAGTTATTTAGGATGTCCATTTGTGCTTTTTTTTTTTCGGGCTATTGCTCATATTTTTTTTTTTTTTTTTTGTGTTGAGCATTCTTCTATTTTTTTCTTGCCCCTTTTTGTTGCACTTTTCGGACTTAAATTCTGAATTTTTTTATTTTTCGCAATTCCAGGCTATTTTGGATTTTTCGGGTTGTCAAACGAAAGGAAAAATTTATTCGGCTCAATTTGGGTTACAAAAGGTAATTTTTCGCTACTTTTTCTGGCCAATATTTTTGGGATGACAAACGAGGGCCTACTTCATTGTCCAAAATGCCAATTACGTTACCATATGCGTTTCGAGGTGAATTTAAGTTTAGAGACTAATTTGGCACATTTTTCAAGGCAATATTGCACACATTTTTCAAAACCGATCAAAATGAAAGAATTGAGATCCTTGACAACTTATTAGGCGCTAAAAAGAACTTTGAGTTAACAATTAACTCGGATTGATTTAAAAACTCGCAAAAAGTGATAGGCTCGAATCTCACCGGGTTTGTTAATCTCCACATTTATTCGTTAAGTCGTCAATTTTCGCTCAATTTCCATCTTTGGTCAATTTCGGCTTTGTGTATGTTAGATGTTTACAATTTGAGACTCCAATTTGACTTTTAATGATATTTTTGAAAAATTTGAATTCCAATTTTTATTTATTTTGAACAAAAATATTTTTGGATTTTTCAAAATTTTATGATTTTTTTGGAAATTTTTGGCATTTTTGAAAATTTGTGAAGTTTTAGAAATACGCACTTGTGACCCCCCCTAACTTAGACTTTTGCATTGTCCTCAAGCAAAAAGGACTAAAATTTAACTTAAGGCAAATAAAAAGTGCGGAAAAATAAAACAAACAAATATGAAAAAATGCAAGATAGTATAATAACAAAAAGAAACCTGTGTTACATAAAAAAAAAGGAAAAAAAACAACTGTGAACAATGTGAAAGCCCTACCACCACTAACAATTAAACCAAAAGATAAAGACAATAAAAGCTCATGGGGGAGATGGGTGGGAGGAGCTTGGTGCATTCGGGTCATATGGGTCATAAAAGAAGGGGGGAGGAGGACCACCAAAGTTGAGCTGGTGAAGGTGGACTTGCAGTTGATACATCATCCGGGTGTCCCTCCGGTAAGCCGCTTGATCTTAATTGTATTGGTTGATGAACCCTTCGAGACGGGACTCAACCACTGAAAGGCGCCTATCGAAGTTTGCCCCCGGGGGCTCGAAATCGGAATCCTCCTCCTCATCCTCAAATTCCTCCTCGTCTACATCCATCATCGGGTCATCGGGAGCTTCCTCGGCCACGTCCTCCTCGTGAATAGGACGGTCGGGGTGAGCCACGCGCATTTGGCGCTCACTTCGAGTTGTGGACGTGCCGCCTACGGAGCGAGGAAGTCGAATTTGGTTTCCGGGTTCATCCACTCCCGCATCCATCAAGAGCTCCGTAATGAAACGGGCGTATGGGAGTGCCACCTTGCCGGTTTCATCATAGGCGGCATTGAGGATATCCGCGTAGAAGACTTGGGCAAGGTTGATGGTGCTCTCGGGGTCCAAAAAATAGTAGAGTAAATTGGCGTGACGGGACCGGACTACCGAGTCATTGGTGGTTTGGTGGATGGCACCACAAACAATGATGTGAGTGAAGCGGACGGTGGCGGCCAATCCACCAATGGGGAAGGATTCGCGTGTCCATTCCGCCCCGGGTGCCATGCGGGCAACGCATTCGTCTTTTGTGTGTGGGGCACCATTGTTTGGGTATTGGAAGGGCACGGGGAGGATCACCCCTTTGGCACGCATTTTGCGTGCAATAAGAGTTGCCGAGAAGGGAATAGTGATACCGTCGAGATAAGCCTCGTGAAGTGTGGAAGACTTGCGAACCAAGGTCGCATAGAATTGACGAATGGCGGTATCAAAAACGTTATTGCACGTAGGGGCGAGGAAAGAGCACCACCCACGGCGGTCAAAAAGGGCGGTGACTTCGCCCGGAAGGGTGTCCCAATCCACGAAACGCTCGATGTGAATGGCGCGCGTGGAGGAGAAGTAGATCTCGGACCAATGGCGTTCTTGGACGCATCGGAATACCCCCTGCCCGGGTCATCAAGTATGGTGGTCTCATCATATTTCTTTGGGCGGGGAGCGGGGCGGCGCGGCATTTTGATGGAAAAGAGGGAGAGAGAGGGAGAAAATATGGGAGAGAAGAGAATGAGGGAGAATGTTTTGGTGTGAAAAATGGAGGAGGGGTGGGGTGTATTTATAGGTGTGAAGGGGTGTGTTTTTGGTGGGAAATATGAAAGGTTGGGAAGGAGAGGGTGGAGGGAATGAATTAGGATGAATTTGGGAAGGAGGGAAGGATTTGGAGGGAAGAAAAACGAAGGGGGAAGAAGGGGAAAAGAATGGAGGGAAAGGGAATGAACTTGGAGGAAAAGGGGAGAAGAACCTGACAGGTACATGCGAACCGGTTCGGGGGTACAGCGAACCGGTTCGCCCCTTCGAACCGGTTCGGAGGTACAGCGAACCGGTTCGGGGGTACCAGGCTGGTCCAATCGCTGAAATTCACTCTTCTCTCCATTTCTAAGTGCTCTCTCATCCCCTAACTTGTGCATAATGCCCCTAAAAACCTTCTAGACCCTCGGGCTCTCAAAAACTTCCTCGAATACGACCTCGAAAAGCGTACTAGCACCCTCGAAAAACGTGCTAACCTATCTCTCATGCAACGCAGGCTCCGGACTCCTAACTAACCTATTTACACACGACTATTTTACACACAAAATCACCCCATACGCGTCGGGGGTGCGACGACCTCACTCGCTTAGCTCAATTGACCCCGTAAACGGGGTCCGACAACCAAATCGTGTCGACCTCATCCACAAAAGCCTCTAGGTATGGCTTTAGGTGTTGTCCATTTACCTTGAACGTGTTTTCCCCTTTTAAATCGTTTAGTTCAACAGCTCCATGGGGAAAAACATTCTTTACGACGAACGGGCCAGACCATCGTGACCCCAGCTTGCCTGGGAAGAGGTGAAGCCGAGATTTGTATAGAAGAACTTTTTTCCCGGGATGAAACTCTTTTCTTCGAATGATGCTATCATGAGCAAGTTTCATCCTCTCCTTTGAAATTTTAGCATTCTCATACGCATCATTGCGTAGTTCTTCTAACTCAATCAATTGTAGCTTACGGGCTTCACCGGCCTTGTCCAAGGCATAGTTCAATTGCTTAATTGCCCAATACGCTTTGTGTTCGAGCTCAACTGGAAGATGACAAGGTTTGCCATACACAAAATGGAAAGGGGACATTCCAAGTTGATTTTTAAACGCGGTACGATAGGCCCAAAGTGCATCGGTCAATCTAAGGGACCAATCTTTCCGGGTAGGATTGACGGTCTTTTCAAGAATGTTCTTGATTTACCGATTCTCTAGCTCGGCCTGCCCATTCGTTTGTGGGTGATATGTCATCCCAACCTTGTGGACGACCCCATACTTTCTCATGAGCTTCTCAAATGGCCTATTGCAAAAGTGCGTGCCATTATCGCTAATTATCGCTTTCGGTGCTCCTAAGCGAGAAAGTATGTGTTCCTGTAGAAACTTTATCACCACTTTGTTGTCATTAGTCTTAGTAGCTATAGCTTCTACACATTTAGAAACGTAGTCTACCGCGACTAGGATGTATAGGAAACCAAAGGATGGGGGGAAGGGACCCATGAAGTCAATACCCCAACAATCGAATATTTCAATGATGAGTATGGGGGTAAGGGGCATCATGTCGCGTCGAGAAATGGCTCCCATTCGTTGGCACCTATTACATAACTTACAAGCGTCATTTGCATCCCGGAAGATTGTGGTCCAATAGAGGCCACATTGCAGAATTTTAGCGGCCGTCTTTTTCATCGAGAAGTGGCCTCCACAAGCTTCCGAATGACAAAACTGGATGACCTTTGGAATCTTGTCATCCGGTACACATCGTCGGATGATTTGGTCGGCGCAATATTTAAAAAGGAAGGGATCATCGTAAAAGAACATGCGCGACCAATTAAGGAACCTCTTCTTATCTTGCGGTGTCCAATCGGGAGGGACGGCTCCCGTGACTAGATAGTTTACTATGTCTGCAAACCAGGGATAGGAAGAGGTGGCAAATAGTTACTCATCCGGAAAGTGCTCGTCTATGGGTATGGGATCACTAGGTACATCGGACGAGAGCCGAGATAAGTGGTCGGCCACGACGTTTTCTACTCCTTTCTTATCTTTGATGGAGAGATTAAACTCTTGTAGGAGTAGGATCCACCTTATGAGGCGCGGCTTGGCGTCTTTCTTCGCAAGTAGATATTTTAAAGTCGCGTGGTCGGTGAAGACAGTGATAGGAGAACCAATAAGATTCGATCTGAACTTATCAAGGGCAAAGACTACAGCTAGCAACTCCTTCTCCGTGGTAGAGTAGTTGAGTTGAGGTCCGGCAAGGGTCCGGCTAGCGTAGTAGATGGCATGAGCTTGCTTATCTTTACGTTGGCCCAAAATGGCCCCAATCGCGTAATCGCTCGCATCACACATAAGTTCGAACGGTAGGGACCAATCTGGAACTTGCATGATGGGAGCGGACACGAGCATGTTCTTTAATTTATCAAAGGAGCTTTGGCATGCCTCGGTCCACTCAAATGGGTTATCCTTCATGAGAAGGTTACTTAAGGGTCTAGCGATGGCGCTAAAGTCCTTAATGAACCTTCGATAAAACCCGGCGTGACCCAAGAATGAGCACACGTCTTTAAGCGATCTCGGTGGGGGAAGGTCAGCTATGACATCTATCTTAGCCCTATGAACTTCTATGCCCTTGGATGATACTATGTGACCAAGAACTATTCCCTCAGTGACCATGAAATGGCACTTCTCCCAATTCAACACTAAGTTCTTGTCCACACACCGGGTAAGTACTTTTTTCCAATTTTTCTAAACAATGATCGAAAGAGGTGCCAAAAACGCTGAAATCGTCCATGAACACCTCGAGTCCTCTCTCGACCATGTCGCTAAATAAGCTCAACATGCACCTTTGAAAGGTCGCGGGTGCATTACACAAGCCAAATGGCATACGTTTGTAGGCAAATGTACCAAAAGGGCAAGTGAACGTCGTCTTCTCTTGGTCAAGTACATCTACCTCAATTTGGTTATATCCGGAATAACCATCAAGGAAGCAATAGTAAGGGTGGCTCGCAACTCTCTCAAGCATTTGATCAATGAATGGCAAGGGGAAATGGTCTTTTCTTGTTCCCGCATTGAGTTTTCGGTAATCAATGCAAACACGTCAACCGGTGGTGGTGCGTTGGGGAACAAGCTCTCCCTTGGTATTCTCAATCACAGTTATACCCGACTTCTTCGGGACGACTTGAATAGGGCTCACCCATTTGCTATCCGAGATTGGGTAGATAATCCCGGCATCCAATAGTTTGATGATCTCGGTTCTCACAACTTCTTTCATATTGGGATTTAGTCTTCTTTGCATTTCTCTAGAGGGCTTGACATCCTCTTCGAGATGAATCTTATGGGTGCAAATCAAAGGACTTATCCCCTTCAAATCAGCTATACACCAACCAAAAGCATCCTGGTGCTTCCTCAGAATTCTCATCAATTTGCCCTCCTGCCCTTCGTCTAGGCTAGAGGAGATAACAACAGGAAATGTCTCATCCTCTCCTAGGTATGCATATTTGATATGGGAGGGGAGTTTCTTTAATTCGAGGGTTGGAAATTTTTCACTGGAAGGAGCCATATGTGTATCCCTCGGAGGTAGTTCCTCGAATCTAGAAACCCAATCAATCTCTCTCACGTCCTCGTCCGACGCACTCTCATCGAGTAATTCTCTCAACCTTCCAACATCCCTCTCGAAGTGGGTAGACGTCCCCTCACACTCATAGCTCGTCGCTAAACATGACTCTAAGGCGTCGCCATAAAAAGTTTCTTCGAAGTACTCTTCTACTACCTCATCTATGAGGCTCACCGCGTGAAGATCATCTTCCTCCCCTGCATTTTGGGCTATGTGGAAGATGTTGGTTTCCAAGGTCATGTTCTTAAAGGTGAGCTGCATTCGCCCATTTCTTGTGTTGATGATTGCATTAGCTGTAGCTAAGAAAGGGTGACCAAGGATGATGGGAACATGGTTGCTTGAGTTAAAGGAGGGCTCCGTGTCCCAAAGGACAAAGTCTACCGGGAAGTAGAAAGTGTCCACTTGGACGATCACGTCCTCGACTATGCCTCGTGGAATCTTCACTGATCGATCCGCCAATTGGAGAGTGACCTTTGTGGGATTGAGGTCGCCCAAGTCAAGTTGCCTATAAATGGAGTAAGGAAGGATGTTTACACTTGCTCCCAAGTCAAGTAAGGCTTTCTCAATTTTATTATCTCCAATGATGCATGATATGGTGGGTGCACCGGGATCTTTAAATTTAGGCGGGAGATCATTTAGCAGAATGGAACTCACGTTCTGAGCTAGAAAGACGTTCTTTTTAACTTTCATCCTCCTTTTTACCGTCAACAAATCTTTGATAACTTTGCCGTAGGCTGGAATTTGTTTGATGGCATCAAGGAAGGGTAGATTCAGCTTCACTTGCTTTAGTACTTCTAGCACTTCATCACGTGGAGTACCTTTTTGAGTAGGAATCAATCTTCGAGGAAATGGTGCTGCGGAGGGTGGTTTCACTACCACCTCAGGCTCACTAGTGTCTTCCTTATCACTCTCGTCCAAGGGGACATCTTCGGCCTCTTTCGTGCCGGGCGAAATCTCCTTGTATTTTGTTGTGTCGTGTGGAGGAGGTGATAAATCAACGACTCTTCCACTACGAAGAGTGGTCACTGCTTGACATTGCTCCTGATGTTCAGTGGATGTGGAGCTAACACTAGTCTGACCTTGGGGAGGTCGTTGGCCTTGGGCAGGGAATTTGCCCTTCTCTTGAACACTCAACGAGGATTGTATCTTAGACAGATTTGCATTTAGGTCGCCAATGAGACGATCATACTTGGCATTGGTTGCGGCCTGGCTTGCAATGAATTGACTCACAGTATCCTCGAGAGTTCTCCGCTGTGGCGGGATATAGTTTCCATGAGGTGGTGGTGCTTGCACATGTCCTTGCATGTGTGGAGCTTGTTGAAATTGTTGTGGAGGAGGAGGGGCAACATGCGAAGGAGGGTTCATTGCGGCGTGTTATTGCCCGTAGCTAAAACCGGGATAGTTTTTCTACGAAGGGTTGTATGAATTTCCGTGCGGGGCACTGAAATTACCCTTAAAGCCTCCTATCCCACTAACTTGCTCTTGTAATATTACTTTGCAGGCGGGTATCGTCGGGCATTCCTCAGTTGAATGTCCCGCCTCACAAATCGCACACACCCTTACGATAGGATTTTTGATAGATCCAACTACCTCACATAAGTCTCGCAGTCCTTTCTGAATGGTGTCCAACCAACAGTCCGACATAGAATTCTTATCTACGTGGAATAGACCGGACGTCGACGGAGCGGTGGTAGATTGTCGATTTTGGTTTTGAGCATTCGGATCAGAGGTATCCCAGGATTGGGTAGTCTCGGCGACATACCTCATGTGAAGATCAGCGTCATGGGCCTCTAGATCGACAAATGGACCACTTCCCATGGTTTCAACAAGCTGTTTAGAGTTAAGATTCAACCCATTATAGATAAAGGAGATGATTTGCGATGGATCGAATCCATGATGGGGGTATGAAGCCACTAACTCGTTGAAACGTTCATAACATCGATGGAATGGCTCATTTTCTTATTGCCTGAATGCTTGAATTTGAGCCTTTATAGATATTGTTCGATGTGTTGGGAAGAACTTCTTGAGAAATTTAGACTGTAGCTCATTCCAGGATGGAATCGAGCTTGGAGGTAAAGACCATAGCCAAGCTTTAGCTTTATCTTTAAGCGAGAAGGGGAAGAGTTTGAGGCGGATTACCTCTTGTATGCAGGTTTGATCATTGAGAGTATCACACACGTCTTTAAATTCCCTTATGTGGAGGTATGGCTTTTCAGAATCCATACCGTGGTAATGTGGTAGCGTCTGGATCATCCCATTTTTGAAACGAAACTGCCCGGCATTATACGGGAGTATAATGCATCCCGGAGTGACAGTGCGCTCGCGATATAAAAATTCTCTCAACGGGCGGTACGGGGGCCCGTCCTCACCGGTAGCTGCATTGCTATATTGCGACATCTCTATCTCACTTGACGATTCGGTGCTCTCACTAGGTGTGCACGACGTGTGTCCTACGAAGAAGAAGGGAGTGTTGCTAGAGATTTAATGTGACGGTGTGGGAGGTGGGATCCAGAATTGTGGGGCTTGTGGAGTGTGGGGACTATCACGATTATATTCAACAAGTGGATTTTCGTGAATGCTGGTTGGAGTATTATGGGGTGTGGGAGTGGTTTCAGAATTTTGCATTAAAGCTTAGGAGAGATGATGATTGTGAATCTTTTTGGAATTTTATTTTATTTATTTATTTATTTATTTATATATATATATATATATATTTTTTTTTTTGAATTTTTGGTCAAAGTTTTGGATTAACTCGATCTAATCCTAAGTCTACCTAATTCCCCGGCAACGGCGCCAAAAACTTGACACGACTCAGAATGTGTTTCTAAAGTGTGTGCTCTCTAGGCTCAAGTGCAAGCCTATCATTCAAGTAATAATCCGACAAGTCAGGTATCGATCCTCAGGGAAAAAGGACAACGGAGTTGTGACGACGGGATAAGATTGAGGAATCCTAGCGATGACTCTAAAAAGAAAAGAAAAAGATTGATTTGCGTTTTTGGGATTGGTTAAACTAAATGCAATTATGGAATTATGATGAATTATGCAACTAAATAAATTATCTAGATTAAGAATGAAGGATGAAACTGAAACTTTTAACTAAATGATGAGAAAATAGGATGGGAATACACTCCCCCAACCCTAGTGTAATGCAGTGATAACGTTGATCATAAATTTATCCGATTAATTCAAACCCGGAATTTAGTACTCCCAAGCATTATGTATACGAGGTTCAAGCCCGCGTCATACCTAATCTGAGGATGAGTAAATCGGTATCGCGGTAATTACACTCAAATTGTACTCTAAATCATCACGAGTACCCATAGGCAAACGAGATATAAAGATCTACAATTCTTATGAAATTACGCGATACGATTTAAATTAATCATTAAATTCAGCGGATCGACGTTATACGCATGCACTAACACATCAGGTTGGGTTCATGCATCCCAACCTTGAAAAACCTAGCCGGACATGTTAAATTGACTAATGCATGAAATAATGACGTTTCATGTGTAGGAATTCATGATGAAACTGACTAGAAACATGTAACTACGTATTATGAATGCGAAAACAAGTTGAACTAACGAGAAAGCAAAGCATGCAAGAACAATAATAAAGAACAAGACTTTTGAATTAAAACTTGCAAAAACAAACCCGAAACAATGAATTCTTGAAGTAATTTGTGCCCTTGATGTTCCTAGATATTTATCTCCTTTTGTTCTCTCAAAAACTCTCTAAAAATAACCCTAAAAGCTGCTCCTAGGTTAATGCCTCCGTTCCCCACAAGTTTTGAGTGTTATATACCTAATAGAAGACTTGGAGACCAATTAAAATAAAATACAAAATTCGCGTGTCAGGTACAGCGAACCGGTTCGGAGGTACAGCGAACCGGTTCGCCCCTCCGAACCGGTTCGGGGTGGGGTTCGCATCTACCAGCCTGGTCTTGCTCTCAACACTTAGTTTTTTTCTGGTTTTTCTCTTCTTTTCTTGGATTTTTCTTCAACTTCAACTGAGCATAACTTTTCAATCGTAGCTCGGATTTGGGTGCCGTTTCTTCCAGTGTTCTCGTTGTTCCCAGCTCTTCAACTTCCCAGTTGACTTCTTCTTCCGGATTGGGCTGAAAAATTACCGATATGCCCTTGAACTTGCCTTCTTAACTTTTCTTGCACAGTCTTGTTTCCTCCTTTGCACTGCTTGCATAATTAACCTGTAAAACCAATAGGAGAAGCACGAAACACGCAATACTCGCCAAGAAGGTTAGAAGCATAAAAGTGAATCAAATCCATATATGTTACATCATTCGGGTTCACAAAAGTACTGAAATTAGGGGGATAAATATACAATATTTATGCCCAATCATAAGGTTAAGGCTACAAAGGCTACCAGGAAAGTCGCCTTTTTTATGAATAAACTCAACCTCCTACAGCTGAAATATGAATAGCTAGAGTAGAGCAATACTTCTTCCCTCTAACACAAAGATAACAATGAAAGATAAGGAGAAAGTTATATCCTTGAAGTAAGCTGCGGTGGATGTTATGACAGCTTATAAGGGCTCCATGGATTTCTTCTTAACCAACAATAAGGCCTACCTCTAAGGCCTCTAGGAATTTAAACGCAAAGTGGTGAAAATCCTCCCTCAAGCCAAAGAGAAAGTTATGTACTGATAGTTAAGTGATGCTAAACCCTTAGAGTGTATGGCAGAGATTAGGGTGGCTACAGAGGAAAGAACTAGAAAGTAGATGGAGCAAGCTGCAGCTACTGAAGAAGAGGAGATAGAGACCGCAACCAGAAATGATGATGAAGATGACGTTGATGATACACCCACATAGCTGTTTTCATTTTTTGTACTTTTGCCAATGCCATATTTTTGTAAGGCCGCGACTATAATTATTAGCACTGCAAAGCTGCAACAACTACATTTTCACCTGAATATCTGTAATTATGCATGTGCTGCAACGTTTTTAATTCTCGATCAAATTCCATGTCTTCATATGTTTGTGCCACTTTTCTTAATCATGCTGCGGAATTTATTGAATGTTATATAGAAAACCTTAACTAGATGCAGCCACATTTGTATGTCCGCGACATCTTTCATTTGGACTGCACGCTTGGATACTTGGATATTTGAATGTGCACTTTGTAATTACAAGTCTTTCACTCTAGTGTTAAGATGTAGTTAAATTACACCTTGTTGAAAATTGTTTGCTTCACATAAATTTTCTCAATTTGAACAGACTAAAATTCCCACTGCAGAATTATTTAGCGAACGAAATAAGTTTCTTTGCCGTGGTTGTTTACGTGTTTTGCTAACTTTTTATTTGTCACGTCTTCTCTTTATCCCTTATAATTTGAATCCATCTTGAACTTTAGATGATGCCCATAGCTCATCACGGTCTGCGGAAATACTTTTGATTTATTACTCTTGTAGTGGAGTGAGGAACTTTGGCAATTGCCTAAAAAGGCTGGGCAAATAGGAATTATCTTCTATTGCCGCAGACATTTGTCTTTGGCATGCGCTCCTTATCTTCTTGTCGTCTTCTCTTTTCCTGGGGAACTATCAAGCCTCCCTAGGTTTGGTTCAATATCAAGCCACCCACGGCTGTAATGGGATATATATAAATCCATCCTTAACTGGGAATGGGCATTATGAGCCCCCATGGCTAATTGAATCATTTGAAAGTTGAGAACGAGCATTATAAGCCCCCATGGCTAACTGAAGCATCCAAAAGCTAAGAATGGGAATTATGAGCTCTTGTGGCTAATTGAAGCATCTGAAAGCTAAGAACGGGTATTATGAGCCCCCATGGCTATTTGAAGCCTCCAAAAGCTAAAAATGGGCATTTTGAGCCCCCATGGCTAATTGAAGCATCCCAAAGCTAAGAATGGACTTCATGATCATAAGAATCCTCGCAAAATAAATAAATAATATCTGGGATGCTTGGTCATCACGTTCTACTGAATCTGTTTAAGACGAAGGTCTTATCTTAGATTCTAAGGAAGGAAAACAAAAATTAATATGCAATTTCTTCAAATTGCCATTCATATATATATATATATATATATATATATATATATATATATATATATATATATATATAATAACAAATTACAAAAGTTTAGGAGATATAGCTACAAAGAGTTTCACGGATAGATTTCAAGCAAAGGAAAATGGGAACAAGTAGAAAATAAGGTTGAATATGTTTGGCGGTATGTCTGGTATCGGTAGCACCCCCTAATCATTCTTTAGGAACCGTTGAAGTGCTTCTTTCCTGACGATGTTTTTGATCTCGCTCTTATGGTCATTGTAATTATTCGTGTCATGGTCATGATCATTATGAAAACTACACCATTTGTCCCGGTCCCTCTTGTGTGGAGGGGACCTTAGCTTCTCGGGCCAACGGAGAAATTTTTCTTCTCTGATAAGCACCAGGATGTCTTCAATGTGGTATATTAGAGGGATGAGGTTTCGTAGCCTTTTCCTTGTTTTGGCTGTTCGAGCTTCCTGTTTTGAGCTTTGGCCACAGCCACTGTGGCCTCTACTGTGGTAGCCTTTTTCATTGAAGTGAAGGTTGCGAGTTCTGTTTCTACATCCCATGTTAAGGTTAAGGTTGCGGCTTCCAATGCCGAAACTCTTTGTGCCAGGAAGTTGACCTGCTCCTGGAGTTCGGATTAACAGTCATACGGTTAATTATGAGAATCAAAGGAATTCAGGAAAAACTAAGCATAGTAAAAGGTATGCATTGTTTTGATACTCTACAAGTTTACACTGTTGTGGTTACGGCTTCTTATACGTATGTAATTGTTGCTGTGGCCTTTTCATCGAAAAATTCACCATGATTGAGTATGTGGACAATTGATCATTATCCCTTGCTCTGGTGACGAATTCTAGTGATCTCTCGCACCAATTGCAATAGGTGGACTGTGTCTTATAGGAACTCAAAGTGCCAAGCCGCATCCTGCATGTTACAGTAGAAGGTGGGATCTCAAAACTGGACCCAAATCTTGGGTTTAGCCCACTGTAGATGACCAGAAAAAGCCTACTAGGGGTCTACCGTGGAAAAAATAGCCCCCTTGAGCAAAAAATAGCATAAACTTGGTAGCAAAAACCCTAGATCATAGGTGTGTAAGGGAGAAACAATCAACTAAAACTCTTCCATAGTTACCCACCATTATGTTATAGCCTCTCATCCTTTCAGCACTATTCTTTTGGTGTAATATCACCAGGTTATAGAAAAAGAGATGTTAGGTCGTAAAAAAAGTGACCCATAATTTAATTTGAACATAATAATCCCTCCAAAAAGGGGGTTCTATGTGGAGAAGCATGATTTTCTTGACCGAGATCTCACCAATGAGATAGTGGCTCGAGGGCCCTTTAGGATGAAATAAGGTGCAAAAAACTATAAAATGTAAAAATGAATAAGAACTGAAACCTTTTTCCCACAGACGGTGCCAATTTATTGATATGAGAAATCGGACACAATTCGTTCTCATGCATTATATCAAGTGTATAATAAAGATAAAGCAATCAATAAGAAAAAGAACACAAAATATAGAGTGGTTCAGTTATAAAATCGAGCCTACATCCACTTTATTGCTATACTCTCATTATATGCATTGTACAATATAATATGATTGGACCTAAATAGTCATACAAGTAAAAGAGGAGAAGAGAATACATGAATATAGTGAATCTGGGTAGACTGAATATGAACTGTAAGGAAGTTTGTATGCTGGCTGCAGCCTGGTAAGCTCCCAGGTGGGTGAAGCTATGTAGAAAGAGGTTGTGTAGAGATGTTGTCAAGTCTTCGACGGGTAATTCTCATCTCTATCCACCAATTATGAAATGAGATCCTCTATTTATAGGAGATACAAAGTTAGTATCATATGTTTAGGACATGCGATATATGGATAAGCCTAGAGATGATAAACCCTTTTAGAAGTTGGATAGTTGTCAATCTTCATGTACGAATAGGGGCTACGGCCTTTTTGGACCCAAGAAGCAGGCAACCTTAATGGGGGGTTGCGACCTGTTTGAGCTCAAGCAGCAACCAGTGTTAAAGAATGTGATGTGACCTATCTGAGCCCACGCAGTGGCCACTGCTTACTAAGGCTAACTTGGTATGAGGCCCAATAGCAATATGGTGTCACCGTCTGTCTGAGTTTAGGCAGCGACCTATTGTTAATGCCTCCACGGTAGTAGGGGCGATATTTGACATATCACCCGTGATTTCTAACAGCTTTGACAGTTCAATGCTGATGAGATCTAAAGCATGACTCATCATAGCATGATGGTGGTAAGTTCTAGGAAAGACTCTTGTTTGTCTGATTTATTCATGTTGTGTTGAATTTTATGCTAACTTCTTCATTTTAGGTTGCTATGGGTTCCACCATTATGCGGGAGCAGGTGGTCTCATAATAAAATACATATGATGAACTGAAGAACGAGAAAAATGATCTCCTTGACCACTATAAGACCTCATCGAACGAACTTAAATATACCAAGGCTTATCATAAACAAGGTTTGTTCAGTGCTGAAAGTGAAAGATAATCAATTTGTGGCTAATGTGAGTGCTCTAGGACAAGCAGATGAGGAGATAAAAAAGATAAAGGAGCAGGCACAGACAAATGCAGCTAAGCTCAAGTTTTCAAATGAGGCAATTTCCAAGGGAGCAGAGGATTCATAGAGGGTTAGTGAGGCTCTGAAAAAAGACATCGCTGCTTTTGAAGTTGCTAAGGAGGAGGGGTTGAAAAAGTTTAAGAGCTATACTGAATATATCATCGACCTGGTGACCATCTTTATGAAGGGATACGACAAGCTTAAAAAAAGGGTCATCAGGAACTTCCCTACTATCGTGGAGATAATACAGGGATATGAGGGAGATGATGATGAGGACAAATTCGTGTCTTTTAAGCATGAGGCACTAGTTATGGAGGTTTTTGTAGAAATTTTCTTAGACGAGCAGGGTGATATTACAGCTGACTAGCTGAGTGCTTCTAATTCTATCCCTGCCACTGTTGTGGATGTCTAAATGAAAGACACTGAGACTCGACACATTTCTGAAGCATAAATCCCCCTCTATTGAGAATTTTTGTGAATTTTTTATTTTTGATCTTCTATCTTTTGACAAAAATTTGTAATTTGTGATAAACGTATTTATGCATCTCTATTTTAATGATCAATCTTCAATCACATCTCCTATTTTTTCAACATTTTTATACTTGTCAGACTAACTTTGATGATATTTACATACACCTAACTTATTGTAACATACTGCTTGTTTGATAAGTGAGCTTAGTAACTACTTTAATGCTTGGGATGGGCCTCTTAATAATTTAGTATTACGATCGTACAGTCGTCTTATCGCCAACTTAATCTACCTTACTAGCTACCAGTTTTGGATTAACCTTAATTGTCCTGACTTAGGTTTCACCAGTGCTTGTGCCCGCTTACTAATTGTATGGAGATATCTCGCCGTCTTGACCATGTGACAGCATTGGTTAATAGAGTTGACCAAGTTTACTAGGATTTATCCTTGCGTTTGTCGGTTGTAGTCGGATCTTGTCGTATATAAGGCTCCTCTGGTTACCCAATCTTGGTAAAGCCTTACTGGCTACCATTTCTGGACAAACTTGAGTTGTCCTAGCTTAGGTACTTATGTAACACCCTTAATTTTGAATATTTATGGATTGAATTATTTATGGTATTTTTAAATTACACCTGTGCAATAATTTAATTAAAATGAAATATTACGTATTTAAAAAATATTAATTGGATGAGATTGAGATTAATATTTATGTGGTAAATTTACTAAGTGTGTTTATAGTAAATAAAATATGGTGAATTGTTAGTACATCGTAGTAAGTGAAAATGACGAGATTTTTGACGGTATCTCAATCGGAGATTATAAGTAGATTATTTTAAGGTTGAGATAGGAAATTGATGTATAGTTACTCGGATGGAAATTTCGAGTGCATGGTTGATCCTAAATGGGTCGAAATGGTCAAAATTAAGTACCCGAGGGGTAGTAATTGGATTTCATAAGCTTTTTAAACAAGTTTGGACCCATTCGGTGGGCATATAGGTCATTTTACATGAGGAGGTTAATCTAAATACGGGATTAAGGGGTTGAATAAGGAAATTAGTGCTAAGAGGTAGCTATTATACACAATTAAAACATCCCAGAGGCTTGTGGTGAGAAAAAAGAGAAGAAAAAAACTAAAGGAGACCTAAGAGGGAGAAAAGTGAGAAGAATAGAGGATCTTTTCGCGATATAATCATCATACATCGTAGGATAATTGGAATCGACGTATTGATTAAGGCAAGTAATTAACTTGCTTGATATTTTATGCATGTAAATTTAGTTCATATCATAGTAGGTGATATATTATCATTTAAATGACTTTGGGGGGATTGGGATCAATGTTAAAAGATACGATTTTGGGTGATAAGTACTATAACCATTGGTCAATGCATATTTTGAAGATAAATCCAAACATAAAGGTTAAATCTTGAATGATAAAGTTGAGGAATTGTATAATCTAGAATGGGAATTACGAAAGTGCATAATTTGTGATTAAGATATTAAATCGCATGAGTTTAATTGTTGTTGGGTGAATTTGAATGTAAAGATACATGTAATTATGTTTAGAATTGATAAAAACTAAAAAATTTGGGTTAGATTGGGGATATAACTAGTTGAAATTCTTGTTCAAACGAGGTTGGTATTTCCTTTGAATGATCATTGGGTTTGGTTATGGAGATAGATCTTTTTGTTATGAACGTGTGGCCGCTAGTTACATATTTTTCTCACTTTTTTAAATTAGTTATGAATTTTCTACGTAAGGGTGTTCGTGACCGAAATCTTCAGTTGGAAATCAAATCTGGGTGTGGATGTGCTGGCGTTTTACGGTGAAAAAAAACACTCGGAGTATAATTTATGAAATCAGGTTGGAATTTCAAAAAGAGTTAGGTTACGGGCCCGAGTTTAGATAGGCGTAATGTCCCAAATAAAATATAAATGTGATATATATAAATAAATGAGTGACTAGGGGTGGTAAACGGATGGATATGGATCGCATATCATGTTTTTCATATCCGTATCCGCTATCTGGATGCACTATCCGTATCCGTATTCGTATCCATATAGATATGCGTTCGGATAGTTCAAATAACTATCCATATTCGTATCCACTCGGATACCTCGGATTCAAATAATTTCCATATCATTTTACATTATTTAGCCATCGCAAAAAATAACTATTAAAATATCCAATCCAATGAAATCCAATACAATACAAATAAATATATAACAAAATTAATACCTCCTAGCATCAACAAGTGTGGCTTCCATAAAAATAGTAGCATTCCATAATGATAATATGGCTTAAAGTCATCCATACTTTACAACCATATAAGCTTAAATTCGTAAAAAAAATAACAGTATCATTCCATAACAGTAGATATAAATATGTACATTCTAGATTAAATCAAATTTATTGAGAATGATAACCTCATCGACCTTTCAGTCTTCAAAACATACTGATATTTTTATTTTAATAAGTATACATTTTTATTTTGTGTATAATATACCAATTGTGAATTTTAGTTTTCATCACAATCAAAACCATCTTTTTACTTTTTTGTTTTTCTCCTACATTTATTTATAATTAAGGAAACTAATGAACAATATATAAATACAATTTTGTTTTGAGTGAAATGAGGATTTCTTTTTTCTTGTTTTGTATGAAAGAGAAATGAAATGAAATTAGGTTTTTTTTATTTTAAGTGGAGTATATGTTCTTTAGTGGGTGTATGTTGTGTATGATAGGGTGTATTATAACTTTAGTGTAACTCTAAGATAATATACCCAAGAAAATAATAATACATGACATTTTATAATATACCCAATAAAATAATAACTTTAGGGTGTTTTTGTTTTGAGTGGAATGTGTGTTTGTTTTATTTTAGGCAATAAACCATTATTTTTTTTAATATTATTTTATTACTAATACTAATACAAATATTATTAGTAATATTTTAAATATATGTTTGATGGATACGGATATCCGATAAAATGGATATCCGATAAAATGGATACTCTGCATCGGATACGGATTATTCATGTCGGATACTAGTACTATCTGTATCCGTATCCACTTTCTCGTATATTTTTATAGAGTACCCATATTCGTATCCGTCTCCATTTTTTCAGATAAATATTCGCAAATTCGGATTCGGATATTGGACGGATGCGGATTTTCTAATATCTGTTTACAGCCCTATGAGTGACTACTTATGAATTATGGAGTTGGATTCAGACTCGGAGATTTAAGGCTAGTTCTATGAGTGACCTGCACGATTAGATGATTTTATTTTATATATACGTGGATATAGAGATGGTATATATCGAAATAAGAATAATATATGTGTGAATGATATTTCTGTGAAACATACCCCTCTAGTGATATTGTGGGAGGTCGCGTGATTTGGATGATTCCCCTGGCTAGTGAATGTTAGGTGAGTATAGTCCCTAGGGCATAACACCATGCATGTGCTCTTGTGAGGGTTGATGTTCGAGGTAAGGTTATTTTGGGTATGGTTATGAATCACTATCGAAGGAATATGGCTGCCTCCAATACGTTTGTGATTTTATCTAGTCAGTGTGAGAGTTCGACCATCGATAATGAGGATGATGTTAGTATGCCCTTCATGATGATAGCATTGTAGAGAAAGGCATCCAATGATTAGTACTCGAGGGAAGGCGTCAATGCTCCAGGGATGGTGTCCAATGAGTTTACACTCAAGGGAAGGCATCTAATGAGGTATTACTTGGAGGGTGGTATCCAATGAGTTATTACTTGGGGGATGATGACTATACATGACATATGCGTGTTTGTTGTAGTATATCTTTACGTATATAATAGTGTGGTTAATTATATACATTCTTAACACATTTAGAGGAACAAATATGTGTTTTTGTAGTATCTCATTTCGTATATAATATTGTAGTTAATTATATATGGGTTTAATACATTTTGGTGTGGATGTTTAAAAGTAACTGGAGTGAAGTTATAAGAATGATAAATGATGGAATGATTAATTAAGATAATGAGAGAAACATATAAGAAAGGAACAATAGACAATAATCGGGTTAGAGTGGTGTATTCGTAAAGTTTATAATGGGACTAGTTAGACGGAGTAGTGTAACTAGGTGGGTTATGATGTATGCGCTAGGTGTGCACATTAGTTGAGAGGTTAAGGGTTGTGCGACACTGTCTTAAATATGGAAAGTTTTACTTCATATTTTTTTACTTCACTTTAAGTAGTTGCAACTGTTTTTAAAAGGTTTTGGGCTCTGACCTGTATCAAATCTATTTTCTAAAAACTTTTAGGTATCCAGCCACAGGGACGCCTTCAATGACTATTCATTCGAGGGACACGAAGCTGCAGCTGATGTGGAGGCTTACAGGTTGCTGAGTAGCCTCTTCACTTATTGCATTCTAGATTATGTTCTCTACTACGATATTGGCTGGGCATGTTGCCCCTTTTCATTCAAACTTATTTATATCAAAGTATTTTAGTCAGATATTTTCTTTGCATTTTTCATTGTTGTTTCATTTATATTGATTACTGTGTTTGGGATTATTGTGTTTTGGTTAATACTGTAGTATGTTAATGAAAAATAAAATTTGGCACCATCTTATTTAATTAATAGGTTGTTAGTAATTTAAAATGTTTCCAATAAAGATGCTAAGAATGAACTATATGGGATGACTATTTTATTTCAGTAAAGGACTGATCACCCGTGATTGAAATCGGTGAGGTGTCACAGATGGTATTAGAGCCTCAGGTTCTAGTGTCCTATGGGATCTCTGCCGACTTACTACGTTTTCATTATTCCTTTTCTTTGATATAGATCCCTATACTTAGGACTGTCGATTCATAATGTGACTTACGTTCTACTGCTATTTAGTATAGTTGATTCGAATCATATACGAGTTTTCTTTGGCTTCGTATACAGATCAATATAGTATAACCAATGAGGGTCTCTAGGAGGACTGCAAGAGGATAGGCTCAGCCGAAGGCATAGAGTATTCTGGGAACGGTGACTGCGGTAGGAGTGACCTTTAATATTAATCAGGTAGTTGATGTTGTGATAACCATCGGGGAGCAGTAGTTTCCCCAAGTACCACCGTATCATATGGTGGCACCAATTCAGACTCACCCATTGCAATCGGCAAGGGAGATAGAGTCAAAAGTACTTTTTAGAAGTGCCATCCATAAGAGTTACGGGAACTGCAAAAGTGTGATTATCCAATGGAAGGAGAACATTCAAAGGAAATTGCGTATGGTGGAGTGCAGTGACACTTAGGATTTAAATTTTCAGAAAACATTTTAGCTCATAGGAGCATCCTTTCCATGGTAGGAGTTAGTCACCCCATATAAGGAAATAGATAAGGTATTATTGAGTAATTTTGGGGGCCGTTCGACTGTAAGTCCGTTAATCTGTTATTTAAACAGAGATGCAAAGGATGTTCCTGGACTTATCACATGAGGAACAAATTGAGACGATTGTGATGAAGAATTTACTTATTTAAGCGAACTTCGTACCTGATAAGGTAGGGAGGGAGGAGAAAATAGTTCTTAAGTGTTAGGAGGACTCATGAGTAGAAGTCTCAAGCACTTATGGGAAATCCTTCTTGGGTGAACTATGCATATGGCATCAATGTCGGAATTTTACAATGTTAATATCAATGCTCCCATGTGAAGGGAGCCAAGAGAATTAGAGAATCTATCCACAAGGGAAAGACTGGATTTAACGGTGCTAGTGAGGCACCATAGACACCCAATAGGGGACCCATTTAAATGATTCAGATAAATGGAATTACTACAAAGTGAGGGTGGATTCTGTCAGGGCCGGAAGAACCAAACAGTGTGCTCCATAGGGCTAGCAGAACCAAAGGAACAATGAGGGTGGCAATCGGGGCCAAGGAAACTAGTCTCGAGAGAAGAACAACCCGAACATAGCCAGTGGGGTCAGAGATAGGGGAATGACACAGAGAGGTGTCTTATGCATGGAGATTAAGGACACATGTCTTGATCTTGTCTATAACGAGTTAGGGGACAGGAGCGGGATGCCCAACAGGGGCAATGATTATATAAGTTTTTGGTTTAGTTTGGACGAGAGTATTATGTCCAGGAACCATTTGAACCACCAGTTTTATTGGTGATTAAATAAATGAGTTTTATCCATGGGTAAATAGGATAATATTTATAAGACACGGGTGATTCACAGTATTTTATTAGCATTAGATTCGGTGTGAGACGAGATTCATAGGTGTATCGTTAGTGTTACTATTTTGTGTATATATTTATCGTTGGGTTGCAGGGCTTTATTTTAGTTGATTTACTCATTTTAAATATATGATATGCGAGTATCACATCATCCTGGTTATGGACTGGTTAGCGATGGTGAGTTATTATAGCAAGGCTATCATGTTTGCTATTCCAGGGAAGGATGTGTTGTTTTGTGATGTCTCACCTGAAAGAGGCATGAGCGCTCATTTGTATTATATTATTGATGAGACTTCAGAGAGTATATTTGTCTCTTTATATTTGATATCGTTGTGTAGTGAATTTATTGGTGTGATTCAGGGCATATCTGGTTTCCTATTGAGTAAAGAGATGTAGCTCGTTATTAATTTTGCGTTGGGGACTTAGTGATAGTGCGAGCAAAATGTTATATAAATTCTTTAGAGAGATATGAGTTTATGATTAGACTTATATGATGGGGGACATAATTTTGAGTGTACCGGTTATATACGTTGGGCCTACAAAACTCGATGACTGATAATTCTAGGTGATAGTGCATTGGGGGAGTTTTGTGTTTGAGTTTCATTTGCGGGACGTTGTACGCATGAACCGTAATAACGTCGAGTGTGGGGAGACTTTGTTGGATGGTAGGTCAACAATTTTAAATGTTAGTGATTTAATGTGTAGGGATAACATTTTGAGATGAGAACTCTTTATACTATATAAGGACAGTGGAGTCGTTAGTGTTCGGTAGGAAGCACTGGGAACTCTTGCACCACTAGTTCATAGGTGGGGTAGTCTTGAGGAGAAATAAGTCACGATTAATAGGGAAACTGAGTACAACCTTACTGTATAGCCACGTCGAGAGTGCAAGCTGAGCATGAAATAAGTATGTTACGTATAAGACGTTAGTGATGAATGTGCAAGTGTGCACAAGATATAGGGCGTATGGGTGCCCTGGTTAGTTTGATTTTCAGAATTGTCCAGGATACGGAGGTGTGGATATAATTGTGTTGAATGTATGCATGTGGGGTAATTAGAAAAATAAGTGGAATGGTATAATGGACTGAACTTTGTTTGAGAAAAGGAGATAGTCCGACTATGTGTATATCAAGGATAACTATCACAACCGAGGTGGGTTGAAAGACCATAGAGAAACGTGTTAAATATATCTCTGGATAATAGAGGATCCAATGGTTTTGGGGAAATGGTGCGGAGTTATAGAGGGGTGTTCAAGTCATTTAGGAAAAATGCACGGGCGAGCAGTACCACATCCACGAGCAGCCCCCTCCAAAAGATGTTAAGGCCAAAGTCAAAGTCCAGTTAGACGATGAGGGTCATAATGAAGGCCCCCTCATCCTAAAGCTCAAATCCATAGAATTGAAGCAAGGATGCGGAGGTCTCACCACGAGCTACCCCTCATCTTAAGATTGAAACCATGAAAGAAAGTGAATAGGACGAGGAGGGCTCATCACAAGAAACTCCACGTCCCAAGACTAAAGCCATATATAATTGGCTTGGATAAGGAGGGCTCTCCACGAGGAGGCCATCATCCCGAGACCCAAGTCATGGAAAGAAGCATGTTTTAGAGGGCTCATCACGAGTAACCTCTATAAGTAAGTGAAGCCACGGGAAAAGGCCAAGGCAATGGAACTCATTACGAGAAACCCCCTTTGCCTCAGTTCACATATTACATAAGTGAAGGAAGGGCGAGGAGGTCCACCTAAAGTGGCCCATTTACCCCAAATGACCTTATTTAAAAATGACACATGGCGAGGAGTTCCATCTAGAGTGACCTCCTCCCCAAGATTTGTCAATCAGAAAATATTAAAGTACTAATATTTTACTTTCTTATATAGGAGCCTGGTTGAGCAAACATGGCTCAAGAAGACCAATTGGGATATCTTCGGAGTTTTGTCTTGGTGGCTGAGGAACAAGATTTGTTGAGCAAGATTAACCACTTAGCACTTTAAGATTGAGAGAATACTAGTAGAAAGACTCTAAGGGTCACTCAAGCCCTTACACATCTCACACCCAGTCATAACTGAAGTGAGCAACCAAAAGGTTGCTCACAATAAATGAACTTTTTGTCAAAATGACTTTAGAGAAGGTGCCACGAGGCCCCTCTCAAGTTTACAAAGTTTGTATCACAAGTTACCATTCTAAAAGATATTTACGAAACTAAATATTTTGTCTCCATTAAGAGACACATTTTCCTTATGACTTTAGCTTACACCAGGAGTTGTTTGTCAGAGGGTACAGACGACTATAGACCTAAAAGGGATAAAATGTACATTGCGGAACTTGTCCCTCTAAGTTTTCCCTCTTGATTTTGGCACCCTAAAAGTCCCAACCCAACCCCATGTTCACATATAAATAGGACCATTGGTGAGGTCAAATCAAATATTAAAAACTCAATTTATATCGTTACTCTGTCAAAATCACACTAGACCACCTATTATTCTCTTCCTGCTCTCTCTCAAGGTGTTGAGTGCTTGTTACTTCACTCCCATCTTAACAACCATAATTGTTAGGAGATATCTTTCTCCAAGTTACCATTATTATTTTTGAACATCATCTTCTAGCAAGGGAGGTTCTAGCATTGACTCAATTTTTACCAAAAATAAAATCTTTTCATACCCATCTACTCTTCAGACCTTGAAGGAAAAGTCCAATTGGAGTGGATCACGCCTCACCCGTTCCAGTTTCTTATAAGACACTCCAGTCACACTACCCTACTATAATTGGTGACTCTGCTGGGGAGGTATCATCACTTTCACTGACAAAGAAGGCTTTAACATTTCTAAGTAGATGATTTTTGAAGACACTCCACCTGGGAATTGAGCACAAATTGATAAGACCACCCAAGTGGAGGTGCTGGTGACCGGAGCTAGAGTGCTTACTCCTCAAGGAGGGAAAACCAGTACAATAGCAGCAGCTCCATGGGTAGGTATGAATTTAATGAGCATGTTTTTTTTAGTTTTTGAAACAAAAAAATCTGGATTCGACAACTTGTACCAAAGTTGTGTAATGCCAGCAACAACCCCCTATGGAGGGGCAGTTACTGCAAAAACATTAACAGTAGAGGTTTCTCCTCCACCAAAGGTGGTGTCGGATCAAGTCGTGACACCGTTGAGTTCACTAACCCCAAAGAATGTGGGCTTGGAGGAATTTCCTTCCAAGTCTGTTAACATAGAGGAAGTGAAAATATGACGAGTTGAAGAACCCCTGCCCGAAAAGTATGAATGAGAAGCCATACCCAGAGGGTTATGTTCCACCAAAATTCATCAAGTTCAACAGCAAAGGAGAAAATTCAGGGGAGCATGTGAAAAGATTTTTTGAGTACTTAGAGGTTCATGGGAATGATAAGAATCGGAAGTTACAGGAGTTCTCCAAAACTCTCGCTGGGAAGGCCTGCATGTGGTACTCTTACATGGCACCCAACAATATTCCCACATGCATAGGCAGTTCCTTCAAAAGCTTTTTGTAGAAGAGGATGAGTTCACGTTGAGACACCTAGCGTAGGAGGTGCAGAAGCCAAGTTAATAACCGATGCAATATAATAAGTGCTTTTCTAAGAGGTCACTAAATGTCCATGAGGATGTGGCAGAAGCAAGACTGCTGCAAAAATGTGTTGGGGGGCTCTTGGAAGAATATAAGATCCACTTGGTCAATGAGACCGTAGATGGGACCTTTAGAGAATTCACTAGGGCTGAGAGTAATATAGCCATGAAAATTAAGCCTAAATCCTCAAACTGGAGGACACAAATGCATTTGACTTCCAAAAGATTTCAAGTCTCAAGGAGTCAGGCAGTTAATTATGTATATGTATATTCAAAGGGAAATAAGTTAGGTATCGAATTCAATGGCAACAACCCAGCTAATACGATGAAGTTTGGAGAGGATTCCCCATAGCCGCTGCCTTGCAGTGTGGCGAAAGCAATGGATTGTTATCGTACATTGGTACGTGAGGGGGTAGCAAGTCCCCCCCCCCCCCCATTTAAATGGGAAAATCCCAACATCTGTAGAAAAAGCTAATGCCAAGTATTGTGAAATGCACTAGAGGGTGAAACACGCCACAAAAGACTTTTACTACCAAAGGAGAATCATTAGCGAAAAGGTGGACAGTGGTACTTTACACATACCTCCTGTAGATGCTAACGAGAACCAATTTCTAGCACATTATTATGGCACTGCCAATATGGTGGTAGAATATGATGAAGTAGAGACTCAAAATCTAATGTAATGGGAAGGTAATAAAAAATATGTGAAGAGTTATACTGGCACTTAATAGCGCACAGAGAATAGAGACGGAGAGGAGGTGTGAAAAGTTAGTCTTTTATCAAGGTCAATCTTAGACGGAGAGGAGTTTTTTGAGGTGCGAGTTTTTTGAGAGGGGAATAATTCTGTCTCAAAAGCTCATCATTTTATATGAGCATTTTGAGACAACAAGAGAGTTGTCCCAAAAGACTACTTTTGAGACGAGAATTAATCTATTTTAAAAGGTCACTATTTTAGAAGATTTTTTTAAGACGGCAACATAGCCGTCTTTAATATATTTTTGGGATATTTTTAACCATCCTAAAAGAGGTAAAGGGACCTTAAAATTTTTGCACCAATATATCCTGGACAATAAAATCTATCGCTAAAGTTTAATATATAATTGAATTACTTTTAAAACAACACAAAAAAATGAATTATCATAAAATATAATACATACGATGATTTTGAACAAACACAACGAATCATTTTCATTCAATAATAGTTAGATTTCTTACAAGCATCTCCAAATATTCATCAAAACAAAAATTATAACACTAAGTTCAAATATTCGACTTGACAACAAAATAGATTAATTTCTTTTACTCCAAAACACGAAGTGTTTTTATCAAAGTAATCCCACAATTTTAAAGCGTACGACCTCCAAAATCAGTGATTATCATTGCACGTTCTACAAAAATTGTACTACAAAAAAAAATAGTGTCTATTATGTCAAAATTAATATCTAACTCCTCAACAATACAATGTACAATGAATCAATATAGTATATTCTCATCACAATATCTAACTACTATTTTTTTTATAAAAATCAGTCGAGTCTCTTCTGTTTATTCATGAAAACCACGGGTAGGAAGCCTATTTTAAACATTAAAATTGATTCTAAGAATATTATAAACCAACCAACAGAAAATTCCAACCACCACCATAACATATTTTCACCACCACCATAGAAAATTTTCATTTAAAGAGGAGGATTTTCCACCTAAAAATCTCTCGATATATATAAGTAATTATATGTATGGGCTATAAATTATTACCTAGTCGATCTGAATTGTTGAGGTAATGGAAGCATGAGATGAATGTAAGATCTAAACTCGTGAATCTCACGGGAACATGGAAAACCTAACACGAGGATCTGCCCAAAAGGTAGTATTATCGAGTTCCAGGACAATAAGAGTGACGTTCATATATCTTACAATAACAACCATGTCACATATCTGCACAATAATGAAGTGAATGAGAGTAAAAAAATGAATACACCAAAAATAAAGTGGATGAAATCTAAAGTGAAAAAAAAACAAAATTCATGAAAAATATTGATGATAAAATGCAAAATAAACAAAAATCAGCTAGGACTTACTAGTCCTCCCATTTGGTTGAGTCCTCCATTACAAAAAACCATAAGGTAACCATTGTTCTTATAAACGCCGGTAACAAAATGGTACCCAATTGATGAGCTCAAGAAGAAAATTGGAATACATAACAAGAATGAATATACAAATAACATCAATAACAATATTGATTATATAGGTAAATAGTAAACAAATCATAATAATGAAAACAAATATTTTAAATACCAATTTTTAGTTGTGTGTCTATAGCCCATGTTTGGTGAAAGATCAGATGATAAAATCATGAAACAAATCGAAATTAGTGAATTAGAATCCAATCTAACATTATCGGGAGTCAAATCAAGAAAATTGTAAAAGATTGATTAAAATTTATACAAATAAAAATAATCTAAACATGGACTCTAACCACCAATATAAAAATGAATAGGGACTCTAACCATGTTTGGTGGATCAATTTTTAAAAACCTCAGTGACATAACTTTGTCTCCTTAATTCTCACCTTAAAATCCTTACTCAAAGTCTCAACCTTCCATCCATTATGTAAGCATACAATAAGAGGCACCATACTCACCAATTAATGGGAGGCTTTAAAGACCATGTGTGCTAAGAAACCAGTTTTGTTTCAGAGTAGATCTTGATGATCATGATAACTACCATGTGTTTTGTCGCCTTCTTAGATCCTTTAAAGTTAATTACCAGTTGCCACACAACATTAATATCTATAGTGAGTGGATACATTTAGTAGCTCAGTTCATAATAAAGTCCTTACCGTATTGGCAATGGGAAAGGAGTAGTTTATACTACCTTCTTGGGCTATGGTCAAGATTGGTGGTATCTGTGTCATATTTGAAGGGTGACACACCAAGCATGCTAAGTTAATATGTGTCGTAGATTATAGAATGTTTTATAAGATTAAAGTTTGAATATTTTCAGGTTGGATTATCTAATGATATCCCTAAGAACCCACTTGATAATGTGGTAATTTCTTCAAAATCAGCTTGATTTCATTCCTCACCTTTGCAGATTTCAGTATGAGTGATGTAGCAAGTACATGGTGCAAACCTGTGATCCAATCCTGTAAACATAAATGGAAGAAGTACATGTCGGGGCCAATAACAGTCAGTTGTCTATCATTGAAACTAAACTTACTTGGATAGTGCATATATGGGTGGCGATTCTCAAGACAAATCAACTTGTCTCATATAGTAGGGAATCACAAAGAATAAATGACGCAATGCTCTCAGCACGTGTACTCCACTTGATAACCATCACTGACGGTGGACTCCAAGGTCAGAGATATAGTGAACTGAGCAAGCAAAGACTAGATCGTGCAATTTAATAGTTTTTCAACATTTTAGAAAGTCCTGTGTAGGCAATCAAGGAATGCAATCTTCTAAGCCTCTATATACCTGACAATCTCAGCTTCTTGGACTCAATGATCATATGATGATATTGAATGTTATTATAGGAAAGATCATAATAAATCTGAAGTTGTATACAATGAGTGAAGAAGTCTTCAATCAAACTTTAAATCTATTTTTGGAAATGTCATCAGAATATTCAAACGATAATTTCTCATCATAATAAGGATAACTTTCCCATAATATTGAATGTTATTGTAGGAAATATTGCAATAAATATGAAATTATATTCAGAGAGTGAAGAAGTCATCAATCAAACTTTGAATCTACTTCTGGAAATGTCATCTGAATGTTGAAACGATAATTTCTCATCATAATAAGGATGCTTCTAAAGTTGAGTACTGTTCAGACGATAATTTCTCATCATAATAAGGAGCACTTTCCCTTTTTGAAAGACTTACAATGTTCTTATAGAAGAAAAACCTTCTTTTACATTGTCGGCTTACTGGTCTTCATAGAAGACAACCTTTGTAAATTCAAATCTTCAATGGAGCCCCTTATGCAGGTTTTTGTCGATTTGGAATCAACACCTAATGTGATATTTTGCATGAAATCCATTCAGTGAGCATTAATTTATGCAGGATATTAGGGGGATCGCAAAGGCTGCAAATAATCGTAGAACATAGGGTTTCATTTTTGATTGGTTATATCCACATATGCCATTTTTGCTGACGCCAATCATGCATTGGGCAGAGTGCCTAGAGGTAACAACTCCGTTGCTAAAATTTATAGCTGAGCTTATGCTGAATAAGTCACAAAGATTGAATTTTGATACATCATCTCCGAATGGCGTACTTCTTTTTCTAGAAGTGATAAAATTAATCGTTTCTTATGGATCAAGGATTTTATCTAATCTTAATCATGTGGATATGTACACATTCAAATACAAGGGAACATAGATTTGTTAGACTATTCTCTCAAGAGCTCTGGCTGGTAGCTATGTCAACTTTGATGTGTTTGAAGTGTGGTGATAGAGCACTTATCGATTCTCTGGATATTGCATTGAAGATGGTATCATCGATCCCTTTCATGGTTGCATTGGTATATAGAAAGCTCACATGCGCGTACTTTGCATTTCTGGAGGCTTTATTAAACACTCACATCACTTATATCTTGAATCAGGATTTTACAACCTTTGCGTTGGTTGTTGGATCTATTCAGTCTAGCCTTAAATTACCAGATGCAAGCATCATGTCACAGTGTGCATCTTATGTGGATTATCTGGCTAGTTACTATTTCAATAATATAATAGTTGGAGAATCGTCCACCTCCCTAGCTTCCATTAATTTTTCTTGGCATATTTCCTTACATTATTTCCTGAAATACTGAAATTCATGTTCGAGATCGTTCTGTATGAGGACTCTGGAAACAAGTGCAATATTAGCGGACCAATGTTGAGTTTGATACTTGTAAGCGAAGAGATGTTTACAAATGTGAAATCGCAGGTTATCGCTTCACAACCAGTGTATGAACATCAACGCCTTTCCCAGTGCCTTGATAAACTCGTGGAAAATATTACTCAAAGCTTAAATCCAAAGAAGAGGGATAAGTTTACCAATACTCTGACCACTTTAAGGACTGGATTTTGCTCCAGATAAGATTAATTCTTCTGCCCAATTGAGCAAGACCATGAACATAATATATACCCCCCAACGCGCCCCCAACCCACCCCCGAAAAAAAAAGGGAAAAAAATGTGCAATGATACTCACATTCTATTAGTGAGATTCTACTTGAATTGTGGTGATTGTGTAAGGATTTGCATTTGAAACTGGGGAAGAAGATAGATAGATATAGGTACAGTGTAATTGGATTTCAAATGAGTTATCTCTTTTTGCTAAGAATTTTTTTGCCTGATATTTTGTCGTGGTTATAAATAGTAGCTACATTATAACGGTACAATCTAACAAGAACTAGTGTATACTTGCATCAGATATTCAAATTTAAAAAAAACAATAAAGATTAATTTGTAATTCAGATGTGTACACTTTTATGTGACCAGATTGAAGCAGTCAAAAATCAGTTTTAAAAAAGACCTAACAAATGTAATATGTACTCAGCCCATGCATAAAAACAAAAATAAATAATTAAATCAGCAAATTTAACATGGCATATGACCATTTATTCATTTTTTCAATATAATTAACATTAAACATTAGTTTTATTTTAAGAATCTATATGCAATGCGTCAACTGACTAGTAAGGTTGAATCCAACCAATGAACAAAAATGGCTTTTATACTATATCGAAAATGGATGAGCAAGCATAGCAACATATGCAGTCCCCGCCCTAGAGTAACTAGTTCAATTTAACAATATAAATGGAGCCCCAAAGAAAACACTTAGGACCACATGCATGATATAGTAAAGAACATTTATATGAGTATAAGTACAACTTAGGCCCTTTGTCACTAACCTGTAAAGTACCGCTTGATCTTCACAACTATTGAAATACAACGATCATTGCCTCCAACAAAATATCTCCAGATAAATATTGTAAGTAAACCTTATAAACAACAAGATTGATAGGATCAAGTTGGAAGAACATCAACTCCAGATCAAGAAGTTGAGTTCTGCGTTCATATTGAGGAAAATGCATAAACAATACGACTCTGTTTTTAGCTTCAATTGGTTTGACTACTGAACACCTTTTAGCCTTTTCAACCCGGTTCAAATCTTCAAATTTCATACGTGGAGGAGGAACATCTTTCTTTCTATCCTTCTCGGGTTGTCGATCACTTCCTTTATTAGCCGAAGCTGCCACAAAAATCATCAAAGATACTTTAAAATATGTGAACAGAAATTGCCCAAATTTAAGCAGTCAAAAATCATTAAATCAAGATACTTCAATTTCATTATAGCATTCTAAATTACAAAACCCTCTATCTCCATCCCAACATGGCAATGACATTTCAATGTGATTAAATATAACACAAATGAGATTTCAATGTGATTAATTACAACACCCAAAGGAACCTTGTTAATTGTCTTCGTCTGTAAGAATATTGATTAACAAGAAGATAAAAACACATCTAAGCAACAAAAAGACTAGTCAGAGGTTTGCACTATTAAAAATGAAAGAATGCAAATTGAAGATGTGTATTACTACCTCTGTGAATAAATAGAACCAAATCCGTAAATACACATTAGAAAAACCAAGCTCAAATGCGAAGTAACTATTACTACATTTAAACTAGATATGGTTGTGTAAGAATTCAATAGATAAAGGGGGTTTTATGTTCAATTTTAAACACATGTTGTGAGCAGCACACGTGTGTTATGTCAATCACACACTTGCAACACAATTCTAGACTCAATTATTCTTAGACTACACCATGTATACTTCATGTCCCGCGGTGTTTTTCAATCAGCTTCATGATAGAAGTATTGCCAAATCTACAACGTACTTCGATTTAAAAGTGGACATATAAAAGATCACAATTACTCTAATTAAATAATTTATGATCTTTTGTTTATACAAACCTCACATATCCAAGTTCATCAATAAATAATTTATCAAAATAACTATGAGTAAGATATGATTAAAAATAGACATAAAGTATATATTACTAACTTGAGTAATTCGTGACATAAAGAAACCGCCAATTACAATCTTCGACTAACTAAAGTAAGTGACATAAACAAACCACCAATAAAATAGAACTAACAATTAATTCAAACCATTTGCCGAAATTATCTGAAGACAACCTACGATTACAAAAGTCTACCATTAAATAAAAGGAATTTTGCATACAATAACCTCTAGATGAGTATGGTTTTAAAAAAACCAACACAATTAGTGATACACACAAACAAATTTACCTTGTATTAGATAAACCTCACAAACAGAAGAAACACAATATTGCTCTCTGCAAAATTAATATTGGGTTAAGATTTTGAATTGTCCAATTTTTATAAACAAATAATGAATTCAAAATTAGAGAATACCATTCTGAAATATGAATGCAAAATTCGAAGAGGGTCAATCAGAAGGCCCCTTATTTTTATATCCAAGATCACAATTTAACATTTTTCAAAGTACTACTCGCATAGGAAATAATTTTTTTGTATCATTCAATTCAGCCCACTACCCCCAATCACCACCGAAGCAGAAATACAAATCTCTAGAACAACATGGAATAGAAACTAAGGAAAACGATGTAACTGGAAATCATTTTGCTTTATGATATGGTCCCACCGTAATTCTTTATCAATTTGTTATATGATAACTTATTTGATTAATATCTGATTGGGTAATCACTTGTTACATCCTCGAACTCGAATCAATCTTTATAAGTTTAAAAACTTCCTCTATTCAATCACATAAGTGAAAGGTTAGAGCAGTATTAGGTTCGGTTCGCCATAAGTAATTTTCTATCAATATTGGGTTCGATTCGCCATGACTTAATATTGATAGACCTACATTAGTAGGGCCTTGTTCTAGCTTTGGCGTAAAGAGTACTTATGCATACATATAGTGGTTCCTTGTTAGATCCAGAACTCAGTGTCAGTAATTTAACGGTGATTTTGTTATACTCAATATCGTGGGTATAATCATCTCATAATAGAATTACCAATGAGATATTCAACATTGAACCAATTTTCTTTTATTACAATTGGGTGAGACGGCAACATCTCTGGGCAGCCTCGTAGTTGGCATATAGTCATTTGGTTTAGATGTTGATGCAACAACCCTTATTACAGTTTTGTTTTATTTTTGTCTATATATAGTCTCACTAATTCTTTGTAATCAATTTAAACTATTTTTTTGCTCATGTGTGCCATTTGTTATTCTTGAGATTATATCTATATATGAACCATTCCCATGTTAATTTGGACCACCTCTCTTAAGCAATAGTAACTTTGTAAAATACATTTTACTAAAGAAAGACTCATAATAGTATTAAATTGCTATTTAAAATCATACACATATACACATACACACACACATAATGTTTATATGGCCCAAAAAATTTTAACCCTTATTAACATACCTAGACACAAACATGCGATCATTTTACACAACCTATGTGTAATATTGTTTATATGTATGAAATTGTAGATGTAAATAAAGAAAAATAAAAAATCACACAAATCCAGCAATAATCATTACTAAAGAGGAATAATAGGACTTACCCCGGAGCACCTGCGGCTGTCAAAGGAAGCGACCGACTAGAGCGAGAGAGAAATTTGGGCGGGGTGAGGTTTTGCCTAGATTAACAAAGTGTCGGGATAAGGTTTTGTTTTGGAGTTCTCTTTCCCATTTTTTTTTATCTAAAATGCTAATAAAATAAGTTTGAAGAATCAAAAGATAAATTTTGAAAGGTAGAAAAAAAAATAGTCATCTCATAAGGTATACCTTTTGAGACGGCTGTTAATTTGTCATCTCTTTAGTACTATTTTTTAGGATGGGTAATTAAAGGAGTCTTAAAAACTATTAGTTTTTAAGACCACAAATTTTAGTTGTCTCAAAAGGATGGCTTTAGGGACTCAAATTTAGCCGTCTTAAAAGGTTCAGTCTTAAAAATAACTTTTTTTTGTAGTGTTATGATGATGCCACAACTAAAGAGTCAATGACAACTCAAGAACTTTTTAGGAAAGGTGTCCTACATAAGAAAGTTCATATTCGCACTGGCGGAGGTGACCCACCCGTTCACCTACCTACTAAAGGAAAAAGCTAAGTTGATTTAGGGAGATAAGAAGAAGAAGGCGTTTGAGAAAATCAAGGAAATTTTTGCCTCTTCATCTGTGATGATACAACCAGAGGCTAGGGCACTACTAGTGCTCTACCTCACCTCAATAGAAAGATTTATAGGAGCATTAGTTGTTGATGAGAAGGAGGGGTAGAACGGCTAGTGTTCTACTTGTCAAGGGTGATTTCAGGCACAAAATCCAGATACACCAATGTTGAGAGGCATTGCCTTACCTTAATCTTCATGGCCCAAAAGTTAAGACACTACTTGCTGGCCTTTATAGTCCACATTATCACTGATTGTGACCCTATAAAAGTACCTCTTTGTGCGGACAGTCTTGGTAGGGCAAGCAACAAGGTGGTTCTTAATTTTATCAGAATATGATTTGAAATGTGTGCTGCTAAAATCCATCAAAACTCATGAAGGAGCAGATATATTGGCACAATTCCCGAGCCAGTATTCTGAGCCTCCTAGTGAAGAACTTCTCAGAGAGAATTTCCATGCATGCTTGGCATAAGAGATAGAGGAGTGGAATATGGATTTTTATGGCTCTAGTGCACAAGGAATAGGGGGTGATTGTATTATCCTCTCAAATAGTAAGGAAAATGTCACTATGTCCTTCAAGATAGATTTCAAGTTCTTAAACAGTAAGGCTGAATATGAGGCCCTCATTCTGGGGTTGTTAGAGGCACTGCGAAGAGGCATTAGAGTGGTGTGTATACGAGGGGACTCTAAATTGGTGGTTAAACAAATTAATGGGCATTTCTCCCTCAAGCATGACAGCTTAGAACCGTATAGATCCATCATCTAGAAGCTTTTTGGCCAATTTCTAAAAGTAACTATTGAGAGATATAGTCAAACAATGAACAGATACCTCGACACACTAGCTACGATAGCCCATAAATTTGACATGGATGAGTTGGATGCAACAATCACAGTATGACGGAGAATGTTACCTAGCACAGTAAGATCTCAATTACCAAGTGATGAGTCGGAAGACTGGAGGTACTTGGTTGTGAAGCAGCTAGAAATAAGAGAAGGAACAATAAAGATATTGGAACTGACCAACTACCACCTACTGCAGGGAACCATTTATTATAAGAGCCTCATGGGGTTCTTATCAAGATGTGTAAGAGAAGATGAAGCTAGAGGGAGGTTGGCATCAATGCATGAGAAGCAGATACTTAAGGACATGCCAGAGTCACAGGATGAGAAGTTGCCCATGGTGTTATGGGATGACTGTACTTCAAAGAGAAAGCCGACTAGGTTTATCCCATTCTCACTTGTGTATGGAACCGAAGTTATCCTACTAGTAGAATTGGCGGTACCCTCATATAGAATCTCTCCAAGAAAGGGAATCATCCCTGATCCACAATAATTGTAGATGGAGGCATTGGACGAGCAAAAAGATAAGGCGAAAGAGAACTTTAAAGTCTACACCCAACAACTGTCCAAACCTTATGAGAACCCAGTCAAACCTAAGGAGTTTTAGGTGGGAGATTTAGACCTGCGTGCATCCATTCATCATCTCCACAGCATGTCGGCATCAAAGTTCAAACCCAATTGGGAGTGCCCCTTTGTGATAAAGGGTTGGCAAGTTAGGGTATTGCCATATAATAGAGTCGAAGAGTGAGTGTCTTCAATCCATTAACTGTAAGTGGCTAAAGAAGTACTATACTTAGCTCTTACTAGATTTTTGTTCATTTGTACAAAGGCTGAATAGCTTGCTCTAAATACATAAAGTTATTTTTTTTAAAGATAAAAATGAGCATAGTTTTTGTAAACAGTACAGGATACATGAAAATGAATGCAACTTGTCTTACCAGTATTTCAAACTCACATGTATGTTTTTATGTCTGTGTTATAAAATTGGTACACTTGATTTATGATTTTCCTCTTTGTTAAAAGAATAACGATACCCTCTACTAGACTAACAAAAGGAACTTTTCTCATTACACATGGGAGGGGGGGGGGGGGATACATCCATCTCAAGGGGAAGTACATTGAGTAAAGTCCTTCCAAAATAATAGATAAACTTTCATCAGCAGACCAGCAAGAGGTTGTCCTCCTAGTGATAAATAAAAAAAAATTATCTCACAAGAGATTTATAACTTAGAGAACAAGTACTAGCCTCTATTATGAAGAAAAAGTTTTACATGACCAGTCTTCAGAAAACCAAGAGAAGAGGGTCTACCTGCCTCCTCTCTAAACTTTCTATTTCTCCATGACAAAAAAAAGGTTCTCAAGAAAAGTTTGGAATAAGGACCCCGATTACCAGGGGCAAGTATTAGTATAAGGAAATAATTATTTTCTTTACTTATGACTTTGTGAAATTTCATTCAAAATTTGTGGGAAGTAGAAAGGCTAACCCCCTCTCTAAGTTATTACCTAAGAATTAAAGGTGCATAACAAAATGCCCCACAGTCACACGGGGCTTCACTAAAAAAATATAACTTTCACAAATTTACACAAGTACCCCATAGTATAGGAGGTAATTCAAATTGACCAAGTGGTCACCGAAAATTAGAGCAAGTCATATTAAAGAGACATCAAAAGAATAGATAGAAGCAAAGAATGAGCAGTGCAGTAGAAGGCAATAAATATTTTTCATTGATAAATCAACTTGTTCTATACATATGAAAAAAAGAGAAAAAAAATAAAAGATGAGGCATACAAATCCAGATCAACTCCCCACAAGACAAAATCAAAAATAAGTTCTATCGAGAGCGTAGGTCTGTATAAGAAGGACCTGCCTCCTTAATAGGATGGTTCTCTAGTCTGGCATCATCTTTAGCATAACCAACCTCTAACTTCACCATCTTGACCTGGAGGGACTGAATCTGATCCCTGATCTGAATTGCCTCAGTCTAACACTACTTTACCCTGGACTGCCTAGAGGTATAGAGCTTCATCATCTTCCTAAAGCTGACGTTGAGGAAATGATGGACTAAAGTGTCAAGGCAATCCATTTGAAAATGGTAGCAATGCTAGAGATCATGAAGATCCTAGAGGGATAGCATGGCCCTATGACTGCTTGTTTCAGTAGGGGAAGTGGATATGAAGTCATGAAGATGGCTGGCTAGGGCCTACAACCTAAAAGCCATGAGTCTGTCAATGTTGAGCACACACTAAGACAAAAAAAAGTCTTAGCATCGTGCTCCAGGACCATATTTAACACCTCCCGCTCATGCGCACGAAATCTAGAAGGCATCTCTGAATGTCACAGCACACTCATGAAAATCCACGGAGCATATACCTCTATATCATCGTAGCCTGTGTTCTGAGACTCAAGCTCCAAAAGAGGAATACAGGAATCCACATCGAAGTCGGAATCATCCGTAGCTTCAGAGTCCTACTCCTCCTCGATAGGCTCACCGACTGGATCCTATAAGAGAGGAAATAAAAAAAATGAAAAGTCATAGACAAAGAAAGAAGGAGTAGGTGGTGAAATATCCCTACTCAAGTTGTAACAAAAGTTATAAAGCCTTACCCCATAGCCTAGAGGGGTCAGTATGTTTCCGCCAAATCGAGGAGGCACCTTGTGACCCTAGACAACAGCCTAACAAAAGATAGGCAATAGTTATTACTTATTTTTCTAAAAAGAAATGAAAAATATTAACTTTATCGACAAAAATAAATTAGGTATGACAGTTTAATATCTAGGGAATGCGTAATATAACACTTATAGTATGTCCTGTAGTGCTAGGGCCGACCGTCTCTCTAACCAGAAAATAAGGAAATAGGGGTGTGCGGTGCACATAATTGCACAGTAAATTGAAGAAGAAAGGGCAAATAGAAAGGAGAGCAAGGTATGGCATTATCATACCTTGCTCGCAACAATCATCGATGGATGTTCCATGGTCATAGGAACAATTACGGCACTAAACTGAAAATAAGGAAACATGTTAATGTTAGCAAGCACTGGCATAGAAAATGCAAGTTCAAAAGGTCTAAGTAAACCAAGTACTTACCAGGGATCCCTTTGCTGAGACACCAGCCACAGGTCTTGTAGCAGTAAGAATAGGAGCCATACTGACCTGCGGAATGACAAAGGAAGAAAATGTTAATAAATTCTTGCACATAAAACACAAGTCAATACAAAAGGAAAATACATAGTGTTATACATATCGAAGCAGTCTCCTCTGGGATGCTAGTTAAAGTCATTGCTAGCCCAGGATCTTGCATAATATTAATTTGAGAATCATAATATAAGTCCCGCAGATAAAGGGACCATTATTACAGATATGTTAGAGAATGTTTTAAAATTTGCATACATAAAAGAAAAGTGAAGAATGACAAATTGGGGTGCAAAAGTTAACGTACCACTGAAGTCACTCTTTCACGACTAAGAATAACCCCCTCAAAGGGAGTTCAACGACACTAGCCTACCGAAAAAAAATAGTGGAAAATGATTAAATAAAAGGAAAATACAGAAATGACTATTTTTTTGTACAATAAAAGCGTGATACATGTGCAGTTACCCCTGTAGATTTTAGATGAGGACCTACAGGTTGTGCCTAGAGAGCTATATCTATAGCACTCACTGAAGGCGGAATAGATGAAGAAGCATGACTAGTACCAACCTGTAAATAAAAGAATGGCGTAAGACTTGGAAAGTTACCATAGTAACAAAGAAAGGGAATATAGAAGAAGCAGAGTCAAGTTAAGGAAAAAAAATAAGTACTAGGAGAGGTGCTATGACAATTCCACTAACAGAGATAGCCATAGTAGGAGCCCCTACAATCACAAGTGCAGTCGTAGCAGAAAAGTGGCCTAATCATCACATAATTATTAATAATCAAATGCAGATAAAAGAAAAAAAAAGAAAGATAAATTTATTAAGAATAATCAGTACCTGAGAGGAACTGATAACCTGTGTAATAGGCCCACTAGAAGCAATGGTAAAAATCGGTTGGGCCGGTATAGGCTAAATGTGAGGCCTATTATCCATAGGCACAAAAACCTAAGAGATAAGAATCCTACCTAAAGGTAACAAGCCTGTGGGAGTAACTCATATTAGTGGTGTAGTTCCCCCAATAGAGGAAGGGATGTGTAGGGATAGTCCCTACGAAGAAGGAAGACAAAGTCAATATAAACTATACGTAGAAAGTGGTAATAAACAGAAAAATATAGAAGAAGTAACAAAGTTTAGAGTACCTTTGGAGGCCCGACAGAAGAACCCCTTACCACAGCAGAGGTGGGAGGTAGGTAAGTGCGACTAAGAGAAATGGTCACCTATGCATACAAAATAAGAGATTTTAAAAAAATTATGACAAGTCAAAGAATTCAAAAGAGTTCATGATTACCTGAATATAAGAGGATGAAAGGGAGGAAGCCCTCGTGGTCGTCAGGAACACTGAAGATAGATGCAAAGGGAAAATAAGAGAATCGACTATATCAGTAAAGTTGAATAGAAAAAGAGTAATATTTGAGTAGGGAGGAAGCAACAAACCTCCCTAGACAGGATCAAAGAGGAGACCAATATGGACTTCCACGCTCTAAGAAAGGTCCCCCGGGTAGGAGGCAGAGGCAAATGATCACTCGCCGTGACAAAAACACCCTGCAAATACCCTAAAGATAATGATAATTTAAATATGAACTAGGCAAGCTTAAGCAGATAATAAGTGATTTAAAAGAAGCCAAGAGAAAATACTTACAATGGTTGTGTGAGCATTCTTCCCATATGAAAGATGTCCAATAGTGGGACTACTGGAGGATACAGAATCTATCATAATGTCCTCACTAGAGGACTCTCTTGAAACTAGTAATAAAGAAGAATCATCAGGATATTAATCATCGTGAGGGTCAATGGCAGTCACTTTATTTGAAGAATAACTGCCATCATCATAGAAATGAGTGCTTTCATGATCGACGAGTTCCTCTTCAAAGGATGGAGAAAGGGAACTAATAAGGGATACTCCATAAAAGCCATTTTCACTATGTAAAAAGGAGTAAGATATAGTACCTTCACCAGCTAGAATATAAGTTATAATAGGCTCCTCAAAAGACAATCCCAAGGCTTCATAGCCATGCTCGTAAACAGACTGATAGGTCTCCTCCATACCTATGTCATCAGTAGCTTTCTTCTTTTTCTTGATCTCCCTAGTCCTTATTGGAAAGGGAGGGGAAGTAGGGGTAGTAGTAGTAGTGGTATCAATAATAGGTGGAGCAGCAGTGGATGGGATTAAGTTGGAAACATCCACATCAGGATGCTTCCCCTTGAAAGTAGCAGGGGATTTTGCTGTACCCTTTCCTTTAGACTTTACAGGCTGGGTCTCAAGTTGCTTGGAATAAATGGATTCGTCGAGTAGGGGTCTCACTAAGATAGGGGTGACTTTCTCGATAGGGGAATTGTTGATGGTATTGCGATGCCATAGCAGTTTTTGGTCCTTTTACCTAAATGTTTATCATTATTGGGGTGTTTAGTGGAACTGGTTTCATGAGGGACATCATTCACACATTTTTAAATAAGAAGGACTTGCCTCTGCCAAAGAGTGAACCAGGAATGCGTAAATGAAGGAAGGTAATCTATACAGGGTAAAAATAAGATCCCTATTTGGATGACTTTAGAAACCACCCACTCAAATATAAAATTCGCAAAAGCCTCCAAGTATAGATCAGATGGGGAGTTGCTCGAAGGATAAGTAGGAGTGTAAACACCTTGGTCATAACTAAACTGCCTCCTCATCCTCTTAGAATGATAAAAATCCACACCTTGTCCAAGAACAGTCAAGGAAGGCAAAGTGCATGGAAGAAGCATAACAACTACTTGGATGTGGGGGCAGGTGGAAACAAACCCAGCATCAACAGGGCAATAGAATGTGACCTTTGTGGCAGAGAAGGAGCCCCATGTGAAAAAGGCATCTAATGTCTCGCAATAAGTCCTGAATGAGAACTCATCAATATTATCTATCAAAGGCCCTAAGGGGACTTAGGGTCTTCTTGTTCCATCTCGCAGCACGAGCAACATTACTATAGAAAGCCATTTTCTCTGGAGAAAAGTTGGGAAACCTCTCAAATATGAAAGGCATAAAGATGAAGGTGTTGGTGAAGTTAATGGCGTCATAGCGACCAGAAGATCGCTCAACATCTATATGATCACGGTCTAACCATGTATAGAGGAACCCCAATGTTAGAGGTGTGGGGGACTGTTCTCCTTGGTAAAAGTACCATAACCAACATAAAAAGGAGCTCGCGAGGGGAGTCATATGGTATCCCTGAAAATAAGAACCTACTTAGGAAAGTGATAAAAATTTATGCCAAGTGCGAGGGAGAGTTAATATTGGGCCCCACTAAACTCTTCAAAACCCTGTTCGAGCTCTCTCCTTTGAGTAGCTGCTCAAAGTCCTTAAACCAGTACCTTTGCCATTTGGTGAAGGAGTGTTTGGTCTGTCCTATTTTATTGATATCAATATACTTTGTACACTCACCCAAAGCTGAGTGAATCTCCCCCACTATTTTCTCATCCACCTTATCCGGAAAACCATCAGTAATCACATGCTCTCCCAAGTAAGGCATGATAAGAAACTTGTAGATATATTCCATGGTGATGGTAAACTCACCCTAACCAATGATAAAAGTGTGAGAATCCCTTATCCAATGAGAAGCCAATAAAGTGAAGGTGAAGGCATATTTGGCAATTGAGCAAGACTTGAGGCTATTGATAGAAGTTATAAGACCCAACCCCTCGATGCCAGGCTTGTGCGAGGGGGTGGCCAAGACATAGTCCCCCCAAATGGCCCACTCATCTAGGGAACATCAACCAACCTTGATCTCAATAGTATAATGGGTAAAATCAACCCTATGTACTTCTACCCTAATAATTGAGTCAGGGAAAAGAATAAGAAGGTCAGAAGACTCACTCAAACCCACATAGGGTTGCTCCTGTATCTTAGCCACAAAATCCTGCTCGAAATTTGTGAGGGAGGACATGAAGGTAACTTTAGCACCAAAATAAAGGCCAAGGAAATAAGGGCCGAAGTCCCTCTTCGAGCGATGGGCCAAGTACTCCCTCTGGAACATGGAGTAAGTAGTGGTCGAGGGACCCTCCCTCATGGGAATATCAATAGATGTCTCACCCAAGATAGTGGTGGTCGGTTCCAGGATGGAAGAGGTGATAATGGTGGCTTTGGTGGCCAAAACCGTCAAGACGGTGATGGAAATAGGCACCATGCACACTAGCACCTCCCTAGTGGTAGCGACAACAATGGAAATAGGGTTTTGAGAGGAAGAAGAGGCCATTTTTCTTGGTAAAGAAAAAAGGATGACAAGGACAGTTATAAAGGAAAGATTTTTTTGGTTTCTCTCTATCTCTCTCTCCAAAAACTCAAGTCTGAAAGAAAATGGTAAGGTAAAAAAAAGGGACTGATGTGAGTTGATGTGATAGACCTATTTAATGCCAACAATGCTATGATGAGATTGAAATAAACTATTCATATTCCAAGACACAGTGAATCATTGCCTATAAAACCCTTTTCTTTACCCTACACAAATTTTTTTATACAAGGGGACTAATGTAGATGGGTGTTCAAGTCATTTAGGAAAAAACACATGGGCGAGAAGGCCCACTTGGCGAGGGGACTAATCATGAGAAGCCCCCTCTAAAAGATGTTAAGGCCAAAGTCAAAGTCTAGTTGGATGAGGAGGACCATAGTGAGGGGACCCTATTCCTAAAGCTCAAAGCCATAGAAATGAAGAAAGGATAAGGAGGGCTCACGAGGAGCAATTCTTCATCCCAAGACTCAAACCGTGAAAGAAAATGAATAAGGATGAGGAGGGCTCATCACGAGTAACCCCTTACCCCAAGACTAAAGTCACAGATAATTGGCTTGGATGAGGAAGGATTACCACGAGGAGCCCCTAATCCCGAGACCTGAGTCACATGAAGTAGCAAGTTTGAGTGGCCTCATCATGATCAACTTCTCCAAGTAAGTCAAGTAAGTGAAGCCATAGGAAAAGGACAAGGCAAGGGGACTCATTATGATCAGCCCCCTTTGCCCTAGTTCACATAATACATAAGTGAAGGAAGGGCGAGGAGGTCCGTATAGAGTGTCCCCTATGCCCCAAATGATCTGCTATAAAAGAGACACAAGGTGATGACGTCCATCTAGAGTGGCCTCCTCCCCAAGATTTATTACCCAAAAACTATTAAAATACTAATATTTTACTTTCTTGTATAGATAGCCTAGTTGAGCAAGCATGGCTCAAAAGGACAGATGGGATCTCTTGGGAGTTTTGGCTTGGTGGCTGAGGCACAAGGTTTGTTAAGAAAACTAAACCACTTTACACTTAAAGATTGAGAGAATACTAGTAGAGAGACTTGAAGGGTCAATCAAGTTCTTACATAACTCACACCCAATCATAACTGAAGTGAGCAACCAAAAGGTCGCTCAAAAGAAATCAACTTTTTATAAAATGACTTTAGATAAGGTAGTCGTCGAGGCCCCTCTCAAGTTTAATAATTTTAGAGAATGTGGTCCTCGAGGCCCCTCTAAAGTTTACAAAGTTTGTACCATAAGATACCTCTGAAAAGATATTTATCAAATAAAATATTATGTCCCAATTAGGAGACACATTTGATTTTTTTCCTTAGTTTACACCATGTGTCGTCTGTTAGAAGGGACATGCGGCTGCAGATCTAGCAGGGACAAAAGGTACATTGCAGAACTTATCCCTCTAAGTTTTCCCTCTCGATTTTGGAGCCCCAAAAGGCCCAAACCATCCCCATGTTCACTTATAAATAGGACCATTAGTGAGGTCAAATTAGATATCAAAAACTTAAGTCATATTGTTTGTCTATCAAAATTACTCTCGAAAACCTAGTATTCTCTCCTTGCTCTCTCTCTCTAAGTGCTGAGTGCCTATTCTTTCACTCCCATCTTGACAGCCATCATTCTCAGTAGATATCTCTATCTAAGTTACTATTATTATTTGTGAAGTTAATCATCTTGCAGAGGAGGTTCTATCGTTGATTCCATTTTAACCAGAAATAGAATATTTTCATACCCAACTGCTCTTGAGGCCTTGAAGGTCTTAAAGGCAGAGTCCATTGGAGTGGGTCACGCCTCACCCATTCTAGTTTCTTATTAGACCCCAATAACACTACCCTCCTACATCAGTCTTACACAATCGAATGCTAAGGGTGGCTTGAGAATAAATGGAATGTTAATTTTTACCTGACAAAAAGAGCCCAAAAAGTGCGCAGTTTTAGAGCAAATGCACGGGCAATGGTTTTGGTATATCCCAGAAAAGAGGAGTAATATATGCCACAAGATGTGAAATTTTGAGCATGTGGATCGGTGTTGAGTGAAACATAGTGAATTTGTCTCCAAGTGCACCACTCGTAGATGGAAAAGGTTGGTCCAAGATTATTAACCATAATTTTGTAATAGATTGATGATTCCAGTGATGAAATGGATATGCAGACTGATAAAGTTCATTATTGGGTTATCAAAGTCATGGAGAGGTCAGGATTTCCTTCGCATTTGTGGAATGAATTGACCAAAATGGAATAATTGTTATTAATTTGCGATGAGTTATATATTGGGTAGTATGACCAATATTTGATTTTAGAGAAGAAATAAACCGTCACAAGGTGCCACCCAATATTGTTGTTAATTAGGATGAGACCATTAAGTCCCATCTCTCATAGGGAGTGTCAGGAGACGATAGGGATGGATTTTTGTTTTGATCTTGACGTGTCACTTGTAGGCCGATGAATAGATGAGATAGGTGACTAAAATATTATAGAATGTAAGGAGTGCATATTCAGAATTTTAGGGTAATTGAGAGTAGTAATTACCACTGGTAGACTTGCGTGTGATGATTATTAGTAGATTAGTATTTGCGAGAAACCTTTTGAGGCTTCATATGAAGATCTTGTCATCCACCCTTTGGTTGGTTAGAGGTGTGGAATAACAAGCTTCTTGGACCCGAAGTGATTCATGGTCCGTCGGCAAGGATTCAGTTAATCTACGTCATTTTCATTTAGTTTAGGAACATAGTAAGTATGTAGCCATGAACTGAAGTTTTTCATTCTGACATGAGTGATGAGGGATTGTTGCGGGTATTTACCATCAAGGGAGTTACATGATTTGTCAACAAGGAAAATTGGTACCTATGGAAGTGGGGCCATTTCTAACATTGAGATGATAGATCTACTGGAGTGTAGGCTCGTCTTTTGTGTGTTGTTAGAGGATTTATGATAGTTTTTGCATCTCATTGTATAAGCAACACCTTAAGAATAAGAGAATATATTGGTATGTAACAGTTTGTATGGACTTGTCGCTAATCTTGGGTTATGGTGAGTAGACCTTCACTCAAAATAGTACCATTGGCGTGTGTATAATGTAAACAACAAAATATTATTATGAGTTAATATTGAATGCATTCGAATCCATTGCGTGTAAGGATCTGAAGTTTAGTACCGAGAATAATCGAACTTCGAAGAGAAACATTCCTTTGCATGGGGAAGGATGAAACACCTCGTATTTTTGAATAATTATGGATTTATTTATTTTTGGTATTTTTAAATTACACGTGTATAGTAACTTAATTAAAATAAAATATTATGTATTTAATAAATATTAATTGGGTGAGATTAAGAATAGTATTTATATGGTAACTTTACTAAGTGTGTTATAGTAAATAAAATACGGTGAATTGTTAGTACGTCGTAGTGTGTGAAAACGATGGGACTTTTTATAGTATCTCAACTGGTACTTGTGAGTAGATTATTTTAAGGTTGAGATAGAAAATTAATGTATAGTTACTCAGATGGTTATTTCTAGTGTATGGTTGATAAAAAAATGAATCCAAATAGTCAGAATTAAGTACCGAGGGTAGTAATTGGGTTCTGAAAGCTTTTTAGACTAATTGGAGCCCATTTGGGGGCTTATATGCCATTTTACATGAGGAGGTTAACCTAAATACGAGATTAAGGGGTTTAAAAGGACATTAGGAGTAGGAGTCAGATATTATACATAATTAAAACATCCTAGATGCTCGTGGTGAGAAAAAGGGAGAAAGAAAAAGCTAAGGGAGTTAAAAGGATGAAAAGTGAGAGGATTGAAGGATCTTTTGGGCATATAATCATCACACATTGAAGGACGATCAGAATCTACATATATATTGAGGTATGTAATTAACTTGCTTGATATTTTATGCATGTAAATTGAGTTCATATCATTGTAGGTGATAAATTGTGTTTTAGAAGACTTTTGGGAAGGGATCTATGTTAAAAGATAGGATTTTGGTGATAAGTAGTGTAACCATTGCTCAATACATATTCTGAAGATAAATTTAAACATAAAGATTAAGTCTTGAATGAGAAGGTTAAGGAATTTAATAATCTTGAATGGGAATTACGAAAGTGCATAGTTTATGATTAAGCTGTTAACTCCCATGAGTTTAATTATCGTTGGATGAATTTGAATGTGAAGATAAATGTAATCTTGTTAAGAATTGATAAAAGCTATAAATTTTGGGTTAGATTGGTGATATATATGGGATTGTTAATTGGAAGATGATGAATATTGCCTAAGAAAGTGAGTTACAACGTCAATCTCATTAGAAGTTCGTTTGAACGAGTTGAGATTCTCGTTCAAACGAGGTTGGGATTTTGTTTGAATGATCCTTGGGTTTGTTCATGGAGATAGATCTTTTCATTACCAATGCATGATCGACAATTTCGTATTTTTCTGATTTTTTTAATTAGTTATGAATTTAATTGAAAGGGTGTTCGAGATCGAAATCTTTGGTTGGAAATCAAATCTGGGTATGGATGCATAGGTGTTTTAGGGTGAAAAAAATGCTCGGGTATGTTTTATGAAATCGGGCTGGAATTTAAAAAAGATTTAGGTTACGGTCCGGGTTTGGATAGGCTTAGTGTCCAAAATAAAATACAGACATGATATATATATAAATAAGTAAGTGACTACTTATGAATCTGGGAGTCGGATTTAGACTCAGAGATTTTAGGCTAGTGCTATGAGTGACATGCACGGTTTGCCGATTTTATTATATATATATATATATATATATATGTGTGTGTGTGTGTGTGTGTGTGTGTGTGTGTGTGTGTGTGTGTGTGTGTGTGTGTGTATGAATGAATAATAATAATATCAGTGTGCATAATATTTATATGAAACATATCCCTCTACTGCTTTCGTGGGAGGTTGTGCGATGTGGGTGATTCCCCTCGCTAGTGAATACAGAGTAAGTACAGTCCCTAGGTTATAGCATCACACAGGTGCCCATGTGAGGGTTGAAGTTAGAGATGAAATAATTTTAGGCATGGTTATGACTCACTATCGAATGACTATGGCCACCTCCAATGCGTTTGTGATTTTACCGAGTCAGTATGAGAGTCCGACCGCTAGTAACTGGGATGATATTAGTATGCCCTGCATGATGATAGCATTGTAGAGAAAGGCATGCAATAAGTAGTACTTGGGTGCATCCAATAAGCAGTACTTGGGGGAAGGCATCTAATGATTTAACACTCGGGGGATTGTATCCAATGAGTTAGCACTCGGGGGAAGGCATCTAATGAGGTATTACTCGGGGGATTGTATCCAATGAGTTATTACTAGGGGGATAACGACTATACGCTACATATGTGTATTTATTGTAGTATATCTTTACATATATAATAGTTTGGTTAATTATATACGAGCTTAACACATTAAGAGTGAACATATGTGTGTTTATTGTAGTATATCATTTAGTATATAATATCGTGGTTCATTGTATATGGGTTTAAAACGTTAAGTGTGGATATTTATATATAACATGAGTGAAGTTATAATAATGATAAATGATGGAATGATTAATTAAGATAATGATAGAAATAGGTAAGAAAGGAACAATAGATAATACTAAGGTTAGAGTGGTGTATCTTTGAGGTTTACGACGGGGTAGTGAAACTAGGGGGGTTAAGATATATGCGCTAGGTGTGCACATTAGTTGAGAGGTGATGGGGATTCTCATGATAGTGCGACATCGGCTTAAATATGAAAAGTTTTACTGCATATTTATATAATGCATCTTAATTAGTTGAAACTATTTCTAAAAGGTTTTGGGATCTGACCCATATCAAATATATTTTTAAATTTTTTTTAGGTGTCCAGCCACAGGGACGCCATGTATGACTTTTCTTTCCAGTGATACAAAACAACAACTGATGTGGAGGCTTGCAGGTTTTTGAGTAGCCACTTAACTTATTACATTCGAGATTAGGTTCTCTATTCCGGGATTGGTTGGGCATATTTCACTTTCAAACTTATGTATATCAGAGTATTTTAGTCAGATGGACTAGATGTGTTGGATTTTTACCCAATGGTTTATTTGGGGACTTTATTCATTTATCTTTGCTTTACATTTTACATTACGGTTTCATTTATATTGATTACCATGTTTGGGATTATTATGGTTGTGTTAATATTATTGTATGTTAATAAAAGATCAAATTTGACACCGTCTTATTTAATTAATTTGGGGTTAGTAATTTAAAAAGTTTTCGATAGTGATGCTAAGATAGAACTAGGTGAGACTTTTGTTTTTTTAGTAAAGGACTGATCACCCGTGGTTGAAATAGGCGGGTTGTCATAACTTATACCATCTTACTGGTTATATGGATGGATCTCGTCGTCCTGACCAAGTGTCAGCATTAGTTTCCCGAGTCAACTAAGTTTAAAATGATCTATCCTTGCGTTTGTCAATTATGGTCAGATCTTGTCATCCAAAAGACTGCATTCATGATCATCATCTTTGTCTTAATCCCATCACATGGAGTAGGCCATATGGATTCTCTTTTTCCATTCTAATATATTATAAGAAATATTTTAATTTAAGTTGAAATCCTTAAGATCTTTCCTAATAATTTCCTCGCATGATAGCTTAGGGCGGCCCCTTCCTCTTTTACCGTTAATTTCCAATAATCTTCCTATTATTATAAGTGTGTCTATTGGTCTATGAAGAACATGTTCGTACCTTCTAAGTCTACTCTCTCTTAATTTATCGATAATGGGAGCTACTCCTAACTTTTCTCTCACATAATGATTTTTAATCTTGTCCTTTCTAGTAATCCTATCATCCATCGGAGCATCCTCATCTGACTAATATGGAGATTTTCTTTATGTTTTTTCCTTTAATCCCAACATTTAGCTCCATAGAGGGTCACTGGCCTAATAATTATTCAATAAGACTGCATTGGATTTCTTAAACTTAGAAAAACTTCTTGTTCATGATTTATCCTAAGACGATATTGTATATGGAGTTAGGTTTCTTTCTCATGACCTATCCATTGACGGGGTCATTCATTAAGTAAGTTTCTAGATGTAAATCTTGATGATCTTAGCTCTAAGGTGTATTCGGCTTAGACTTCTTGAACACCTCTCGCACTGAAGAAATGATCTTTGAATAATGCAGAAAAGCTTTTTTTTTAATCACTGTTTTGAATTAAAAAGGAGTGAAAAAGAAAGTTTACATTGGATTACCTCTTCAAGTGTTTGGAGTTCTAAGGTTTCTTGAACTGCTCGCCATTAGAGTCTTAGTCCTATATATTCTTGGTCATACAATCATAGATACTCTATATAGTCCATGCCAGCTGGGTTCTAGGTTGTTCATCTTTTGAATAATCTTTTTGGTCACGTAGTCCGCTTCCTTTAAGATGCCCAATTTCAATTGTTTATTATAAAACCGCACAATATTATGCTGATAGCTGACAACACATAGCGCAGCGCACTCTCTGACCGATTCAACTAGGTCTTTGATCGATTCTTCTCATAATATCGCTTTTTGGGGATTTGTAGTTGAGCTCTCGATGGGTGGGTAGGCCGATCCTAGTGGGCATTACTAATTCAATGCTAAATGCCAACATAAATGGAGTTTCACCTGTCGCCATTCTTGGTGTTTTTTTGCATACCTATAGCACGCCTTACAGCCCATTGATCCGATTCCAGTTCGAGTAGTCCAATTGTTTTATGCCATTGAGTAGGGGTTTGTTTCTTATCTTTAACTTCCCATTACAACGTGGATAATCGGGTGTTGAGTGTAATTTTTGGATCTCTGAACTCATGTAGTTTTCTTCAAACTCTCAAACTGGGTACCATGATCCGTCATGAATGCCTATGGCATTCCATAGCGACATATGATGCTCTTCCACATAAAATGGAGGAATTTTTTCACTACACCAAAAATAACAATATGAAATGATTTAAAACCGTGCCAGATCAAATCTGGAACAGTTTTAAACTGTGCTAGAATCGTGTGTTCCAAATCGGCCTTTTTTCCTGGCACGGTTTAAAAGTGTGCAAGATTTGGCTAAACAGGAACACTCTGACACACTTTAAACCCGTGCTAGAATTTGATATTTCTGGCACACTTTTGTCCAAGTTTATAACTGGGCCAAATTGAGTACATTTTGGTACACTTTTGGCACAGTCAAAACCGTGCCAAAATTGGTACATTTTTGGCATAGTTTTGAATTATGCGAATTGTTTGTACCAATAACAAAATATAAATAATATTACCCCAAAAAAAACTAAGGACGTTTCCACTATTTTTATACATTTATCAACCAGTTAATTTAAAACCTATTTTACCATAACAAAAAATAAATAATAGTACAAAATACGCATGGAAAAAATAATACAACAATACAAATAGTGTGCAATAACACAAGTACACATCCAGACAATAAGCCCAATAAAAATTAATGTCTCAAATTTCATTAATGGAAAATTCATCTCAATACATATGAAATTCATCTCGATTCATGATGCAATTTAGGAAATCTATATCAAATACAACAATCATGTTCATATACATCAATTAAATGTTTGTTTATTAGGCATGCAACGTATATGGAGTGAATGATGATGGTGCCCACAAGGCGAAAAACCCGCCTCACCATGTCCTTTCTTATGGATTCTGATTTTGAAGTCTTCAAAGGAATTTTGTGGCATGATTTGTATTAGATGGAAATGGTCTTTCGATTTACAAATTCCCAGATATATTTTTTGAATTATACAAATTTGTTCTGAATCTGCACATGAAATTGTTAAGAGTGATTCAGTCCCGAAAATATATAAGGATTTTGAATATAAACATAGCACTGTCAAGGAGTATATTGTGAAAGATAATACTGAGGGGGACTTTTTTCGCGTGGAAAAAGGATGTCCAAGTTCAATGGTAACATCTTTTGGGAACATTACACGCATTAAGATCCACTAAGTAAACACATCAAAAATATAAGTAAAGCCCAATCCCAGGGAAACAAATTTTCGCTAACCTGGACTTTAATTATCTCCACTTTCTAAAATTTCCAATTTTTAAATAAAATCAAAATATTACTTATTAATCACAATAAAACATTAGAAAGAAATTTACTAAATAGGATACTGTTGGTGACTCAGCTCTGCCCGCAACAGTTACATACAACTGGGCATTTGGCATGTGCTGTAGTTGCTCGAACTCACTTCATCCACATTGTGACTACTTCCATAATTGAACACTGCCAAAATAACATGACAATCCAAAGTAGATAGTGAACAACCCTTAAAAAGAAAGTGGAATATAATAATACTTAAGACATAATTTTAGACAACATTTTTATAATTTTAAATAAGTCATCGATATCTTCACTTTCATTCTTTTGTGACACCCCGCCTAATTAATTACTAGGTGATCAGTCCTTTGTTAAATTAAAATCAAGGTGAACAGTTGGTTCATATCGCAAAATAAAATATACCAATTTAAACAACCAAAATAATTAAGCTAAGTGTCAAAACAATTAATCTTATAAATTAAGTCTGAATGTCATTATTAATTACGAGACCATTTCACGAACACATTTGATAGTATTAGAACCAAATCATCCCAATGAAAGAACATTCTAGATAAAACAATCCAAATCAAATATCCCAATTTACAGTGCAAAGTGCTAATTATAAGTAATCCCAACTACAACAGAATATCGAAATAAATTAAAAGTACAAATCTCTCTGAACTAGATAGAACTGGAAGTGGGCGACAGATACCCTATATAAGGAGAACCAAATGAAAGATTGAGAAAAAAAGGATGAAGTCGTCTAGTACAAAGACCTGCAACTCCCACACTAGCTGCAGTACGTCGACAGTCCAAAGATCCCAGCCTGACGCCCCTGTGGCTGGGCACCTGTAATACATACATATATATATATATATACAAGAGAGAGAAAAGAGGACAGGAAACGGGTCAGAGCCCGAGTGTAAAATAGTTTTAAAACTAGTTTTGCAAGTATTTAAAATGCTTACCATCTAACTCAACAACCATGTTAGTATATGAAACTCTCTTGAGAATTCTCACCTCTCATCTAGTGTGCACGCCTACCGTAGTAATAAATCTCCTAAGTTTCTCTAACTTACTCTCCATAAGGTTTTATCACGTAAAAAGTAAGGTTAGAATATTTACTTGAGGAAATCATTCTCTTTAAGATTTCTTACGTTATTTTGAACAACTCATAACCATTATAAAGTTCCCGAACACTTATAATAAAGTTAAAGCATTTATTCATTACTTATCTACTTATACGCACCGTAGAAAGTTCCCATATAGATATACGTATATATATTGTTCACACATATAATATGTATACTAACGGCACCCCACATAAAATCTATGGTGCTAGCATACTCTGCAATCAAGTCCCCGTATCACTTAAAGTAAGGGAAATACTAGTTCGAAATCACTCTTGAACTCTATTAACACAAAATACAAACAAATGGAGACGAAGAATAGTTCCCAGTCACTAAGAGGTCAGCACATACCCTCACGTCTCTTAGGACCATCTGACTATCACTCAGATAGCCTGTATCAAGGATACTATCTTCTAGGGTATGAGTCAATATCTCCCATAAAGGTCCAATCGAGATAAGACTGTCCCGGCGTGGAAACCCCCTTGATAGCAAGTAACCCGGGTATGATTTTTACACAAATATTCAAATAATATATATACATGCACTCATATACATATTTACATAAATCAGATAGGTACGCCCACGACCCATAACATTATTCTAGCCATGCATAACATATAACGCTCGAGTTCTACGTATAAGTAAATCACTCTTTTTATTCTATTAAGTAAAACAAATCCTTGAGTACTTCTCGACTCTTGAAGTGTATCCTCTCAAAATAATATAAAATCAGTAGGTGCACCCTCACTACTCTACTAGTCTGAGTCTTCCTTAATTCTAACAAGATATACTATAATGTACACATTATTTCCCACTAAATTTATATTCCTAAAACCCCATGATTAAATCACATAGGAATCATATCACCCGAACCTTGCCTACAATCCTACTGGTCTTTCCCAAGTCCTATTATGGTATATAAAACATGTATAAAGGTTCCCACAATGTGGTACAGGGTTAATCATTAAGAGCAAAGAATAAGCTTCGAAATTCCGAAGAGGTCGATTGATCAAAGGTAGGGGGTCGGCCGATCGATCCAGTCGGTCGATCGACATTCAAGCTCGATCAATCGATCGCCTAGATATTTCCCAGATTCTGCATATTTATCCTACGGGTTTCATCACGAAAAGTCCTCAAAACCTCTATCAATTTCATCCAAACTCCCAAATAAGATTACTACTGGTTCTATATACATATATCCATGAATTTCTACGTAATACATGTATAGTTTCATCTACGGAATTGTATTAAAGGTCTAATACGCCTTAATTATCAAGAACCCTAATTTTTCACTAAACTTCCATTATTCTAATTCTTTTTCCATATTTCTCACTTCTAAATTGTTCTAATTTCATGGGTAATTTTCTACATATGATTGAGATTTCATAATATATTTATTTTCTCTACAACATGTGATTGGGTTCTCTAAATTATTAAATTCTTCCATGAAACCTAGGATCAACAATCCTAATCTAACATGGTGAGACATTAACTAAAAGAGAAGCAAGATAGATAATTTCCTGGAATTTGAGTTTCTGATTTGTCGACGAAAGAGGTATGGTTGCCTTCCTCGTCGTGCGATCTATGCTTTGGTAGTGGTGACGGTGCAAACGAGTGAGTCTTTGGCCTTGGGTTGCTTGGAAAGCTCTCCAACTCCTTCTCCAATGGTCGTTCTTTGGTTTTATGTTTGTTAACCCTGGAAGACAATTCCTAAAGCCAAATATATCCTTAGGAAATTCGTGGGTTTAATTGCCCAAAAATGTAAAATATCAATAATACCCTCTCGGGATGCCAATTAGGCTTAAAAACGCCCCGAGATCCGAACTAAAACACCGGGTACATTATTTTGACTATCTCGACCCTTCCGCACACATTGGCGAACTCGAAAAGACAATACGGGAAACTTATAATTTATTCACTTTTAATAATAATAATAATTTAGTCCTTACACGACACAGGCGCATCCCGACTTAATTTTCATAATTGCCATTTTATTCACTCGTGATAATTTTAATAAAATCAATCTTATTTATTACTTTACTCATCTAGTAATATTCAACAAATTTCCAATAATTACTAACTCTCGTCATGCTAGTAAATATTAAAACGAATTTCCAGATTAATATTAAATTAATTTATCTCAATTAAAAATTTAATAAATCCCGAAATTTAAAAGCCATAAAAAATACGGGGTGTTACATACTTCCCCTCTAATAACAGAATTTCGTCCCGAAATTCGGAAAATAAGGCCTATCAGGTAAAAAAATTATGGATACCTTATCAGTACGCAAATTATCTACATATTAAGGCGTTCAATTACTATAGCCCTCGCCTAACAGCAAGCTTGTTCAACACTCTCATTAAAGACACTTCACATTGTGCTCCTATCCAACAACATTCGCATAAAACATGCCTATACATTATTAATTCCCATTATTTCAATATCATTGGGAGGTCGCACGTCACTACATGCCAACTACTCGGATTTATCTAAACACAAAACTCCCATTCTGAGAGAAACTGTACGAACATCTGACCACTCTTGTTCGGCTAAAACAGTAGTGGAATTCCACCATAGTCATCAGACTCCAACTCAGCCAACCCAAAATTCTGAATATCCGCCCATCTCTTAACATTCAGATTGAGAAAAGTTAAGGTTTTTCCACACCAAAACCTCAATAATCACCTTCTTCACAATAAGCAGGTACGAGTGCTCCCACGGAACTCTACCATTAGGTAATATCTTCCCCATATTACCGTACTATACTCCACTTGCTAGCTATAATCGTTATTGAAATGAAACGATCACAATGAATCCAAAAATTATTTTCACACTGCTCCACTAATGGTTAATCACCGCTCGCCTACTCCTCGGATTAAGGGTGACACAACCTGCTCAAAATGAAATGGTATCCCTGGTGCTTCCTGAAATCCCATATTAAAGGTGGGATTTAAAAATCTTATCCTAATTTAGAAAAATATCGTATAGGACCACGTATTGGCGTGATCCTACCTTTCAAAGGAAGACTGGGGCACACTAGCTAATATTGTAAATCACCCCAAAGGAATGTCAATCACTTCCTTCTTGATTGACTTGTTCCACATGTTCCAATGAACCATGTATTTTGCCTTGAGGTCAGCAACCCATCAAAGAAACTTTATCGACTTTACTGGCCTCTTCCATTATAAGGATCGTCGGTTGCCACAAAATTCTCTGGTTGCTCCTCTTGTTCAAATATATTTCTATTTATGAGTAGTGCCCATGGAGACTACTCACTATGTCCCTCTCAACATCGAATTTTACTTGTAATGTCTCAGATTAAGTGACACTTAATACTCCCCTTCTTTCCTTTGCGTATACTGAAAGTTCCAACCCATGAACTTTTCTCCACGATGTACACTTCCTGGCCTTTTTTTACCATACTGACATCTTCACTTTTTGTACGCATCAGTCGCTCTCAACATTTGACTAATTACAACTCCGCTCCGACCGTTCTCCATAATAATTAAATTCTACCCTTCTCAAGGAAAACCCCTTTTTAAATGGCTTCCCGCAGCCTTCCAACGAAATTCGAGTGTGCTACTCTAATCACACACGTATATATGGATTATCATTCTTCACATGACGCTTAGTCCACTCTGCCACTTCCACCTCACTATGTTAGTTTCATAAACATATATTCCACACATCTATTCCTACATCCCTTCAACTTGAACGATTCTAACATCAGCTAACTAGAATGCCCACACACCCTATAAATCGTGCATACTAGCGTAAGCATCATATACGATTCACACATACCACCTAATTCTTTATTTTCTTTGTGCTCACAACGTGATTACAACACTTGGGGTACTCTCAATCGCCCTAGAAATCAAAATTTTAAATTTCTCCTTATCATCATTCCACCCTTCAACTCGTGGTGATAAACAGAACTTTTAATGATTTCTTACCACCCAACCGGCTCCACCGGCCTTGAATTATAATTCAATTTCCTACTTATAGATATAATTACCTGCTCCTACTATGACCGAAGTACCAAACTTATAGACTAATGACCAAACATCTTCCTACTTCCAACCTTACGCTAAGTTTCAAGCATGGGATGTCTCACAAAGCGAAATCCAAAAAAGGAACCCCTCGATATACTACTACCTAGCATTATCGATTATCAAAATCCGTTAGGCCCTATATTCATAACATGTACCCCTTTATTTCGTCCCTTGACAGAAAAGTTACATCTCCTCCTGTAATTACACTTAACAAAGAACATTTCGCCAATTGTACAATCGTTCAGCATCGGTGGTAATCCCATTCCATAAACCTCGAATACATACGATCGGGGTTGTCGAAATCCTGTCCCCAAACATATAGGTATAACTATTAACTCTCAAATCTCTAAAGGATAGATATATCAATGCGCTCTTCCTATCACCAAGTCCTGAGCGCTAAACATAATATTGCGTTAAATCTTTTCGCTCAACGGTGAACCCAATACATACTGAATCATAACAAAAAAGTCCTTACACACACCAGGATCGAATATATCGAGCCCACTATCCCCTCTGAAGTCTCTAGAATAGATAATATAAGTGCGAGTCCGACCGTCTCGCAGGTGAGGCCTCGCCAGAGAAAAACATGCTGCACTAATGTAACCATTCCGATAGCCTTGCAATAACTGCCTACTATCGTACTAACCATTTCTATAAAGTTGTAACCAAGACAATATCATACTCTCATATCACATAACTAAAACGGGTAATCTCAATAAAGTATATAACACTATTAATACACCCATTTATCCTTCATGGATAGCACTAAAGATAATCCCGCTACACTAGGGAAAATATTCACAATAATAATGTTTATAGTTATACGCATTAAACTCGTCTCACTTGCTAATCTAGCAATGAACAAAATACAGTGACTCGCTCATGTCACATAAAACACGCCTCATCTTCTGAGGATAAAACTCATACTTCTACCTTGCCAATCGTCTTGACTGCACAATTGGTCCTTGGACGTAACAAGTCTTACCAAACCATCACAAAAACTACTTTAATCGTTGTCCTTAACGAGGCATCCTACTCTTGTTCCTTTATTCACTCCGGGAAGACATTAACGCCTGTGATTTCACTCTCCACAAAATACCTCTATACATAATCCACGTATCACCTGTCATACTAACAATATAGGAGTGTCCGTCTCTCGGACTTTGGTAGGCTCGATTCCTGATGGCTACCATCGTTGTTCCCTTAGACTTGTTGGCCCTAAAGAATATGCTATTAGTTACAATAGTCCTTACTTAATTCACCATTGATTGGTAAAAATTCATATATTTGTATCATTTAAATGGGTCCCCTAATGTGTATCCACACCCCCTTGTGGTGCTACCCTACCACCGTTGCATCCAGTCTTATTCTTGACTAAATTCGTCAATTCTTTTAGCTTCCCACACAAAGAAGCATTATCATCTCCATTGAAAAAGCACGATAATGTTAACCTCTGAATCGACCGTCCAGCAGAATTCCCTTTAAGTGTTATTAACTACTCTTACGAGTCGATCTCCCACTTAAAGTTGTCTCCTCCATTTGTATCTTCATCCTTCGATACAAGATTCGCTAACCATTTAGATTCATATTCACAAATGGACCTCTGTCCGGCCCTCCTATGATGAGTTCAGAACACCATTCACATCTTATCCTGAGTATCTGATGAAGGAACCTGCGATCAAACTGCACCTAAGATCCTTCTATAGACATAACCTTCCACTTCTAAAAGTGGTGGCTGACTCCCACCACTATAACTTCGTTCCGACGAGCCAAGAAAAAAAAATTACCCCAAATTTTCACTTTCAGTTAGCCATACTTTGTAATATGCCCAATCCCATGGATATTTTCCCCTCCTTTGGCTGACATACACAATCCTCACATTTCTAGAATTTCCACCGATGGTTCTCCTAAATGCTTCGTCTGACTCTTTCCCAGTCATACCACATTGGGTGAGTCTAGTTTGGCTTCTCTTTTGACTATAGCAGCATTTGGAAATTGCAGGCGGTGTCCTAGCCATTCTTACAGTCCTGGCCTCTCCTGCCATAATAGGGGTGACCTTAACTGCAGTCATCATCCTCGAATATGCTTTAAAACCTCAACTAAGCGCTGGCTCCTGGTGTCCACCTAATAGCCCTCGTTTGACATCCTTCATCGCTCGGCACACACACACATCCGAATGCAATTAGAATTCACTAATATACATACGTTATAGCAGGAGAACAGAATCTCCCCATAGAAATCAACAATCCTAAACATAGGGCTCTATATCAAACAAAGCAACGCTGAAAGCATAATAAGCCGCACAGATCCTAAAAGACACTAGAACCTGATGCTCCCATACCACCTGTGACACCACGCCTAATTAAATATCGGGTGATCAGTCCTTTATTAAATTAAAATCTAGGTGAACAGTTGGTTCATTCTTAGCATCACTGTCACAAAATAAAATATACCAATTTAAACACCCTAAATAATTAAGCTAAGTGTCAAGACAATTAATCTTATAAATTAAGTCTGAATGTCATTATTAATTACGAAGCCATTTTCACGAACACAATTGATAGTATTAAAACTAAATCATCCAAATAAAAGAACATGCTAGATAAATCAATCCAAATAAAATATCCCAATTTGTAGGACAAAGTGATAATTATAAGTAATCCCAACTACAACAGAATACCGAAATAAATTAAAACTACAAATCTCTCTGAACTGAATAAAATTGGAAGTGGGAAACACATGCCCTATCTAAGGAGAACTAAATAAAAGATTGAGAAAACAAGGATGAAGTCGTCTACTACAAAGACCTACAACTCCCACACTAGATGCAGCACGTCGACAGTCCAACGAGAAAAGCATGACGCCCCTGTGGCTAGGCACCTGTAATATATATATATATATATATATATATATATATATATATATATATATATATATATATATATATATATATATATATATATATATATATGAATACAAGAGAGAGAAAAGATGACAGGAAACGGGTCAGAGCCCGAGTGTAAAACAGTTTTAAAAATAGTTTAGCAAGCATTTAAAATGCTTACCGGCTGATGCAATAACCATGTTAGTATGTGACACTCTCTTGAGAATTCTCACCTCTCATCTAGTGTTCACGCCTACCATACTAATAAATCTCCTAAGTTTCTCTAACTTATTCTCCATAAGGTTTTATCATGTGAAAAATAAGGGTAAGATATTTACTTGAGGAAATCATTCTCTTCAAGATTGCTTACGTTATTTAGAACAACTCATTACCATTATAAAGTTCCCGAACACTTATAATAAAGTTGAAGCATTTATTCATTACGTATCTACTTATACGCACAGTAGAAAGTTCCCATATAGATATACGCATATATATTGGTCACACATATAATATATATACTAACGGCACCCCACATAAAATCTATGGTGCTGACATACTCTGCTATCAAGTCCCCGTATCACTCAAACTAGGGGAAATACTAGTTCGAAAGTAGTCTCGAACTGTATTAACACAAAACACAAACAAATAGTGGCGAAGCATAGTCCCCAGTCACTAAGAGGTCAGTACATACCCTCATGTATCTTAGGACCATCTAAGTATCACTCAGATAGCCTGTATCAAGGATACTATCTTCTAGGGTACGAGTCAATATCCCCCATAAAGGTCCAATCGAGATAGACTTTCCTGGCGCGAAAACCCTTGTGATAGCAAGTAGCCTGGGTAAGATTTTTACATAGATATTCAAATAATATATATACATGCACTTATATAAATATTTACATAAATCAGCTAGGTATGCCCACGACCCATAACATTATTCTAGCCATGCGTAACATATAACACTCGAGTTCTACATATAAGTAAATCACTCTTTTTATTCTATTAAGTATAACAAATCCTTAAGTACTTGTCGACTCTCGAAGTGTATCCTCTCAAAATAATATAAAATCAGTAGGTGCACCCTCACTACTCTACTGATCTAACTCTTCCTTAATTCTCACAGGATATACTATAATGTACCCACGATTTCCCACTAAATTTATATTCCCCAAACCCCACGGTTAAATCACATATGAATCATATCACCCGAACCTTGCCTACAATCATACTGGTCTTTCCCAAGTCCCATTATGGTATATAAAACATGTATAAGGGTTCCCACAAGGTGGTACAGGGTTAATCATTAAGAGTAAAGAACAAGCTTCAAAATTCAGAAGAGGTAGATCGATCGATGATAGGGGGTGGATCGATCGATCCAGTCGATCGATCGACATTCAAGGTGGATCAATCGATCGCCCATATATTTCCGAGATTCTGCATATCTATCCTACGGGTTTCATCACCAAAAGTCCTCAAAACCTCTATCAATTTTGTCCAAACTCCCAAATGAGGTTACTACTGGTTCTATATACATATATGCATGAATTTCTAGGTAAGACATGTATAGTTTCATCAACGAAATTATATTAAAGGACCAATATGACTTAATTATCAAGAACCCTAATTTTTCACTAAACTTCCATTATTCTAATTCTTTTTCCAGATTTCTCACTTCTAAATTGTTCAAATTTCGTGGGTAATTTTCTACATATGATTGTGATTCCAGAATATGTTTATTTTCTCGACAACATACGTTTGGGTTCTCTAAATTATTAAATTCTTCCATGAAACCTAGGTTCAACATTCCTAATCTAACATGGTGAGACATTAAATAAAATAGAAGTAAGATAGATACTTGCCTGGAATTTGAGTTTCTGATTTGTGGACGAAAAAGGTATGGTTGCGTTCCTCGTCGAGCGATCCATGCTTTGGTGGTGGTGACGGTGCAAACATGTGAGTCTTTGGCCTTGAGTTGCTTAGAAAGCTCTCCAACTCCTTCTCTAATGGTCGTTCTTTAGTTTTATGTCTATTTACCCTAGAAGACAACTCCTAAAGGTTGATATATCCTTAGGAAATTCATGGCTTTAATTGCCCAAAAATGTAAAATATCAATAATACCCTCCCGGGATGCCAATTAGGCTTAAAAACGCCACGAGATCCGAACTAAACCCTCGGGTACATTATTTTGACTATCTAGACCCTTTCGGACACAGTGGCACACTCGAAAAGACAATACGGGTGGCTTATAATTTATTCACTTTTCATAATAATAATAATTTAGTTCTGACACGACACAGGCGCGTCCCGACTTAATTTTCATAATTGCCATTTTATTCACTCGTGATAATTTTAATAAAATCAATCTTCTATATTACTTTACTCGTCTAGTAATATTACACAAATTTCCAATAATTACTAACTCTCGTCACGCTAGTAAATATTAAAACGAATTTCTGGATTAATATAAATTAATTTATCTTAATTAAAAATTTAATAAATCCTTAAATTTAAAAGCCATAAAAAATACAGGGTGTTACATCTTCAAAATACACCACTCATATCAACAACTTATTCATTCCTCAAGCAATGAAAAGTACTTCGAATGATGAATAGTGATGTACAAACACCCCTTAAACTAATGTCCCATAAGCATTACATAAGAGCAGGGATGAATATAATATGTTTTAGTAATGTATATATTGCGCGCACCTAATAATAACAAGAGTTCTCAGATATATGACGTTGAATAATTACTTAATTTTTAAAGAAAAATGACAGAATTATCAATCAATATCTACTTTTATTTAAATAAAGATATAATCTTTCTAATAGAAGACCAAACAACACCTAGCACAAAAAGTATTCAATCTCAGGCAACCTAGTTCTCATGTGTCAACTGTTTGTATCTGCTGCTACAATCCAAAAATTCCAATTGAAAACTTGCCAACAAGATCAAGAAAGGAGAAAAATGAATCAATTGCTTTCTCCAGACTCAAATTTTCCAGGATCTTCACACAAAATTTATTTCAAAATTTTATCATGGACTTGATGAACTTAATTGTTTCTATTAAAGAAGATGAAAGAGCAGAGAACTATTCACCAACATTACCATGCAATCCTGAAACTTCAACTACAAGTGATTCTCCTTCTCCTTGTTCATGAAAATCTTGAAACCTGGCGGCAACAATGAATGGCATTTAGAAAAGAATAGCTAGCATTACTTAAATCACTAGATAACTTGTTTATGAAAATTACAATTTGAGTTACTCAATAAGTAATATTCTCTATTACAAAACGGGTCAGTTTTGGGTGTTTATCAATCCTTTCTTTAAGAAGTTGTATCTCTTCTACTAAAGCATTATTTTCATCCATGAGATATTTTCCAGTAGAGACTAAACTGTCTGCAAGCATATCCAACCGTTTAATTTTTTCCTCATGAAACCTTAGAATCATTTTCATACGATGCACATCTTCCTCTTTTTGGTGAGCCTGAAATTATAGATTTCAACTATAAATGAATTCATTGATATAACTACTTATGCTAATATTTGCACATTTAAGTAGTAATCATTAATCATGGCTACTACATAAGATAATTATACAAATAAATCAAATAATAAATAAAATAGGGTTGTCATAACCACACATACTAAGTAGTTCAATTGTTTAATTTCCAGCTGTAATATTGTGGTTGCAGTCTCGGCTAATTTCTCTCTCCTAAAAGCAACAACTAAAGTATCCTCCAAGCATTTAATCTTCCATAAATAAATTAGCACACCACAAGCGTACAACAGCATAGACCTCTCAGGTCCAAAGAAAAACACCTTTTACTTTTGGATTAAAAGATTACTTTCCTTTTTTGGAATGTCCTAAACTTATATTCAATCAACAGAACATGAAAACCTTAATGCTCAAGGATTGAACATATTCAAATATCTTTTTCCCCACTGTATATTCGATAAATGTGGATGTTTTAACAAAGTGGAAAATTGGCTTTCCATTTATTGAAAATTACGATTTTTCATTGTTAATCACTAAACCCCCAAAATGAAAAATAAAATGAAAAGATGACATAATGCATTATAGATGTGGCTACAAAAGACTAACATTTTAGAAGGAGATGTGTAGAGATAAAAGCACCTCCCACTAAAGAGATAAATAAAAAGGAAAAAATGGGGGTTAAATGAAGTGCTAGGATCGTAGGTACAAGAATCTTGCCGAAGGACAAAGACATAAGAAAAAATAAATTAGGGCAAAATCAAGATTGAATCCTCATATATTTCATGATGTCATAAAGAGTATGTGCAAGTGAATTGTCCCAATGAGTGTGGAGTCTATTACTAGTCCACAACAAATAGCAAAAAAAATGGCGCAAGATCATTTTTAAGCACATGTGGGGGCAAGTGGAGGACCTTGTAGAGAATCTTTTGCTAAGTGAAAGTATGAGATATGGATCTCTAAATAAATCCAAACCAAGGAAGCCAAGGATTGAAGAGCTAAATAATCATTATAGTCTCAATAATGAGGGTATAACAGCAACATCAATAACAGGTGACATAGGCAGTGAGAATGTAGCAGCATAACACAAATGAAATGGTAGTACAGTAGCAACAGTAAATGGGAATAGATGAATAGTTTAACCATCCAATTGGGTAGCTATGATGTGTTATTATATTTTAAGGTATATACACTGAGCCAAAGTAGAAGCAAATGGGAATAGATGAATAGTTTAATCATCCAATTGTTTCTTAAAATTGTTTGTCTTAGTACAAAATCGTTCATTGGTTTTGGCGATACCTAAATCGTTAAATACTCTTGTTGTTTCTTTTTTTCTCAATGTGCTAGAAGATGAATAGTTATATGAGTTGGACACTAATTTGAGACACAAATGCAATATATCTAGTCCTCAATATAATCATAAAATCATAGTTATGAAGATTTTACCCTCAAGTGTTAAGTAGTTGCCTTTGTTATAATCAAACAGGAAAAAGTTAAAACAACATCGACCTTCGAACCGAGTGGAAGTGAGTTTACCTCAGCCATGCCCAAGTAGATAGAAATGTGTTCTTTACCATTTTTCTTCTTACTCCTATTCCGATGGAGTACTAACTTCCTACAATCACATATATAGCCAATATCAAGCTAAAGATTGAAATACCAGTAACATAAGACACGCCACAAACAAAACTAACATTGCTGATGAACATAATGCAAGAAATGAAGAGAAATAACTATACCATTTTTAGCCTTCGTCTTTAAAAAAGCTTGATTCATTTGTCTCTATATCATTATTTGCTAGTGTTGATGTAAAAAACTAGACTAAGTCTACTTAAATGATTAAATATAATATTTGTGAGTAAAAGAAAGAGATAAAGAGGTTTTTAAAATGGATCGACCTATGAAGAAAATCCTGCGTCCACTGTGCTTCTTATTACCTAGTATTTCTCTTTCAATCACTTGCCCTTGATGAAGGGTTTACAACGTATTTATAGAAAAATAAAGAGACCAAGAGATGTAATATTAAAGGATGGAATGACTTTACAAATTAGGCATTTACATTAATATAGAAGGTCCATAATGTTTCTTATTTTTGGCATTTTGCGGATAGTGTTGGTTGGCCTCCCTACTGTTGGTCGGGCTTCCTGGCATTGGTCGGCATTCCAGTATGATGGTCGATATTCCAGTATAATGGTCCGTATTCCAGGCCTTGGTCTGTAGTTATACCCTGATGACTAGGATTATTTCCACAGTGGATGACACATGTCTTTTTTTGATGGTCCACGTTAGTGGGTAATTTTTTGTATCAACAGATACCCCTAATGTTCCATGATTGATGATTTCTTAAAAGTATGGAGAATTTAGTTTTGGTAGTATCTCGGACTACATTTTTTATGCTTAGTCAGTTGTCGACTTCCCACACTTGTAAAATTATTAGCTTTGCAGATGGCTTGTATAACTGATGGCATTTTTATAAATATCCAAACTTATAATAAATCGTTTTAGGGTAAATATGTCTTTTTCTGCTTAGTCGCCAAAATCTCAATCATAGTTTTGCTTTAATCATTACGTTTTCTGGTTCTCAAGGCAATCTATAAAAGGCGGTAAAATCCCGATCATATCTTACCTTAAACTTTCTAAGTTTTTGCTGCAATTTCTTGAGCTTTCGTGCGATCGGTCTTCCCGTCTTCTAATTCTTACTGAATCCTAAAATATTTCTAAGAATTCTTTCTCTTTCTTCTTTTCTTCATATCGAATCATGGTTTACATTATTATCTCTTTAGATGAGTTTAGAAAAAAATGGAACATACCAGATTGGGTAGACTTAGAGTTTCCCAATCCCCCTGTAGACATTTTTTCTTTGTCTAAGGGTCATTGGATCCCTTCCTTATTCATTGTTGAATGCGGTTTTACCTTCCCCCAAATCATTTTTGCCTGGAATTTTGTCAATATTTTGACATTATACCTTCCAGAGTAGATCCCGATACATGGAGGGTTATCAATGGTGTTCATATGCTCAATCAACTCCATGGAACCCACGTAGGCATTCCAGAAATCATATTTTATTATAAGTGGGTCACTAGTGATAGTACTTACTATTTCAAAACTAGGGCTGAAAATAGAGCATTAGTTGTTAACCTTCCTGATTCTAATAGGGATTACTTTGAACATGGAGTGATTGCCAAAAATTGGGAATATGCACCTCTAACAGGGGGTGAAGTGTGCAATGGGCCAAAATTCCCTCAGGAAGGCCATGGGATAGGTTGTTTTAATTTCCTATGTGACATTATTAACAATTTTTCTGTTTAAATATTAATTAATCACTAATTGTTTATTTACTTGCAGTTGATAGGAAGAGGAAGTGTTCCAAAGAAGATGACATTAAGTTTAAGGAGATCATGTTTATATGGGGCCTTCATCAAAAAATTAGTGAGGAACATACTAGGTTGACATCATACTTACTGAAATACAGGAATTCCGTGACCTCCTTTGTTGCCCGACCTTCTGCTGTTGCTCCGACCATAATTATTGACTTGGACCAGGACCCAGTGTCCACATCATCAGGCAGTGGTGAACTTTTTGCTGGTCCTTTTTCATCCTTTGACTCTGACCTTCCTCTTGCTAATGCTATGGGAAAGAGTAAATTCTCTAATATAATGGGAGATATTGCTTCTCCTAGCTCCACCAAATATTTTACTGGTGGGGACACTAATAAAGAAGATTCTAGGAAGAAGGCCCCATTTAATAAGGGTGAAGAGTTCTTTCTTAAACGTATAAGAAAAGGTCTTCCATCTAGACTTGCTGAAGGAACTATTGCTACTACCGACCAACAGAACTTGGTCAATTTATCTTTTGTTGACACTGGTTCTCCTATGCCCATAGGTCTTGGGTTATCCAGACAATTAATAAAGTCTGGTACTTTGCTAAATTATAGGGGTGCTGCCTATGCCATGCCCGTTTGAAAATTTCTGAAAGGGTTTCTCAAAGCCTTGCTTTAGTAAAAACTCTTATTGTTTCATACGTGTAATTTCTTATTGATTTCTTGCATTAATTTGGCCTCTCTTTTTTGTAGTTCCTAGTTGATTTCAACCAGATGTTAGAGAAGTATGATGCACTTCGATGTTCTTCAAATGACGTAAAAGATGATTTTGAATGCTTGAAGAAATCCTTGTTTGACTCCCAATAAGCATTGAAAAATGAGAAACAATCTTGGGCGAACAAAATAAAAATTATTGAGGATGGTCAGAAGAAGGCTGAGAATGAGGCTGTTGCAACTCGGAGACAAGTCTCTTAGTTGGAGAAAAACTTTGTTACTGAGAAGGCCAAGAGGATGAAAGTTAGAGAGGTTTCTTTCAAAAAGGGATGGAAGAAGGCCATAGAAGTTGCTTCTATCCACATTGACTATGTGAATAAAAAGTGTTATAAGCTTTTACTCAGACATAACCCTAGTTCCCCACAAAACTTGTACGAGGAAGTGGAAGATGATGTGGGGTCAGGGGATTCCACCCTTGTTCTAGAACCTACAGCCGACCAACTGCAGACAGTTTCTGAGTCTTCTCTCCCCACCACTTCCGATAAAATAACTCCACCCATTCCTGTCTCCAATTAAGTTGAAGCTTGAACTGATACGGAGAAGGTGTAGACTTGCTCGACAAAAAGCCTTTTTTATTTTTTGTCTTTATCTTCCATTTATTTTAATGCATTTGTAACTTTATTTTACATCAATAAAAAGAGTATTTCCTTCCTCTTCACTTGCCATCTTTTGATTATTACTCTGTACTCTTTCTTATGTTGTTAATTGGATATTTCTTGACTTTTATAGTTCATGGACAAAATGGATCAACTTTCTTCTACTGACTCTGAGGTAATCAAGAGATGTAATAATCTATTTAAGGCTAGTCATATAACTTTGTTCGAGGAAGATGTGTCGAATTTTCTAGGGGATGATGTTTTTTTATCAAAAGAAATCTTACTTATACTTGAAGTGTCTTCTTAATCGGGTAGTGGATAATAATGTAGCTTACTTCGAAATGATTTAAGATCTTCAAGAAAATCACAAAGAAGTCAAGGCTCTTCTACATGCTGATTATGAGAAGAAGTACAAAGCTCTAAGTGAAATTTGGGGTTTTGGGGAAAAATTAGAGAGATATGCCTCTAATTTTAGGAAGAAAAAGTTTTTTCTCAAGTGTGAAGTGGATGAGGCCAGGGTCATTGCCAAGTTGTTGGAGGAAGAAAATAATAGTTTAAGAGAGGAGCTGAACTCTTTGAAGGTTCCCTCAACTACTGCTATTGTTGAAGAGGGAGTCTCATTTTGGAGACTGAAATGATAATCTAAGGGAAGAACTAGAGGATTTAAAAAATCCAAACCGTCCACCTCCTCCCAATGAAAAGCAATACCTGGTCGAGATGTAACGAATGAAATCAGGACTCAACCGACACTTGCAAATCAAGTTGTACAAATAAAGGTCAAGAATTTAGCCATTGTTGAGATGTACCAAAAGATCCAAACCCAGAGCGAGAAACTTGCCACCTAGTCTCCTCAACTGTAAACCAAGGATGGTGTTCTGAAGAAACTACAAGACGAGGTTGAAAGGTTAACTTTCCAGTTTCACAAGTAACCTATAGATGTTTGGATGTAGGGTTACAATGAGGCCCTTTGTCATTTTGATGAATGAATTAGTCAAGCTCAACTCGAAGGCTATAAATGAGGATGGACCAATTCCCTAATAGTTAGGAAGGTTGATCATAACAATAGATTATGGTATTGGGCTGATGTATGGATTTTAGAGTGTCAAGATCCTCCTTTTAAATTAAATATCAGCTGGATCCCAATAAAAACCATTCCCCAATGCCTGATCTCCAAATACTTAGGGGATTATGGTCTGCATGACAACCTAGAAATAGTTCAGCCCCCTCATCTGTTAGATGCTCCGAGCAGCATCAATAGGTGAATGCTTTAAGATTTCTACATCATTAACTCCCCATAAAAATTGGATGACCATCCAGCAGGCATGGAACCAGCACCAAGCTCCTCTAAAGCTGAAGGAAAGCATCCAGTAGAATAATTCGTTCTTGTATTTCATAATATTTGAATGTAATCATCTTATATACAGAAATTAATGTCGTTTGACTAACTTATCTTATTACTTTCTATATGCTTAAATGTCTTCGTTATTTCGTTAGTTATACTGACACACTTAGACATTTGCCTAAATTTAGTATCAGTTACTAATGAGATTATCATAGAATCTACTGATATACTTAGATTTCTAAGTTTAATACCAGTTACCATTGATGTGGCCATAGGTTCTACTAGTGCACCTAGATTTAAATCCTCGTTTAACATTAGTTACCCGTGGTATTTCCATAGGTTCTACCAATGCACCTACATTTTTAGGTTTAGCATTAGTTACTAGTAGTGACCAAGAATATGTGAAAAATGTGTCTACATTCCTGTTTAGAAATCTTCACAACGTTCGTCCTCCATTTTGCTCAGTTTGGATAAAAATTGTTAATTTTTATACTGAGTTTTATCCCTGATTTTTCTTCTTGACCAAGTTCTTAGGGTTAAAATCTTATTTTGAATTGGATTTGTGTTTGTTTTGTTGATCAAGTATCTCTTTTTTGTACCACGTCCGACCAATTACTGCATCTCTATCGACCAAGTATTGGGTATGTGTATCTCCAATATGCCCCCGAAAAAAATCAAAACAAAATGGAAAAAAAACAAAATTATTATTGATACTGAAGAAAATTGATTATAAAAAATATTGCTCTCTACATTAGTGGTAGTACTTCCTAAGAGGCTCGGCATTCCAGGGATTTTTAAATTCATCCCCTCCAAAGTTTTAATTCGATAAGTTCCTGGTCAAAGAACTGTTGAGAAACGATAAGGCCTATGCCAATTCTCTTTAAGTTTGTTGGTCTTCTGAATCACCTTCGTAAGAACATAGTCCCCTTCTTTTAAGTTGGTCGGCTTCACCCTTTTGTAATAAAAGCATTTCGTTTATTCTTGATAAGCAGCATTTCTCAAAGAAACATCTTCACGAACTTCTTCCAACATATTTAGGTTTAGCCTTCGCATAAAATCACTCAGAGGAGAGTCAAAGTTTAACACTCTATGAGTTGGCAAACCTATTTCAGCTGGTATGACTTCTTCATTTCCAAATTCCAGCATCTATGGTGTTTTTTAATGGCAGCTCTCAGAGTTATCCGGTATGCCTAGAAAAATGAGTGCAATTCATTTATCCAATTCCCTTTAGCATCATCACATCTTTTATTCAACCCATTGAGTAAAGCTCTATTTGTTACCTCGGTTTTCCCATTGCTTTGAGGATATCTTGGAGCAGAGTGAAACTTTTTAATCTTGGATTGGGCACAATATGCTGCAAACTCTTCATTATCAAACTTAGTGCCATGGTCACTGATGAAGGCATAAGGTAATCCATATCTACAAATGATGATTTTCCCGATAAACTGGTAAACTTTCTCGTAAGGCATATCCACTAATGGTTCTTCTTCAACCCATTTTATGAAATAGTCAACAACTACGACCAAGTACTTAAATCTTCCTCAGTGGTCAGCAGTGGCCTGAGAAAGTCTATCCCCTAAATAGAAAATGTCTAAGGTGAGGTAATGGGGGTCAAAGCTGCATGTGGAGTTTTACGAATATTGGAGAAATTCTAGCACTTTACAGTAATACCCTTGAGTATTCATTCGTTGTAGTAATGATCTTCCTTCTACTTGAGCTCCACAGGATCCTTTATGAACTTCTTCTATTAGATCTTTGACCTCTATTGGGTGAACACATCGCTTGAGGGTAGCTGTTAATCCTCTCCTATATAGAACTCCTTTGTCTAACACATACCTTTCTACTTTGTACTTGAGCTTTTTGGCCTCAATAGAGTCTGTTGGAAGTAATTCTTCTTCAATATAAGCTCTGATGGGATCCATCTAATATGGTCACGTGTTTACTGTAATGAAAGTAATCATCAAATCTTCATCAATGCTTCGATTGCCAAAAATTTCATTGGGAATGGTTCTCCTGAGCTTAATTCTGGTCATTGATGTCAGTCTGGCAAGTGCATCAACTCGAGCGTTGTCCAGTCTGGGAATTCCGCTCATCCGAACAGTAGTCACTTTTACTATAACCTCCAATGCTTTGGCTAGGTATCTTATCATTAGTTCTCCTTTGGCTCCATACAAACTCAAAATTTAGTTCACCGCTAATTGAGAATCACTATGTGCCACAACTTGTTCTACGTTTAGTGAATGAGCCAAACTTAGGCCCACAATGATACCATCATACTCTATTTTATTATTTAAGGGATGAAATTGGAATCGCAATGCATATTCAATGTCTATCTCGTCAAGGGTGTTGAGTATTATACTTGCTCCACTTCCTGATGCACATCAGGATCCATCTACGTACAAGTTCCATATGGGGATATTATTTTCAAACACTTGGTATGTTAATATCCCATGATGAAATACTTTGATTCTTTCCTCCTCATATCTTCTGTCCACCTCCTACATCCTGGTTGATGTCGCTGGTAAGTCAACACAACTTGTTTTTAGCTTTTCTCCAATGGGGCGTATTTGGACTGGTAGTCGATGATAACTTTAATTGGGCTTTTACCTATTTGGGTTTGCTTTACCTTAATGTTCTGTTGCTCGGGAAGCTTTGGATAAGTTAACTCAACAATAAACTCTTCCACAGCTTGGCCCTTTAATGAGGATCTTGGCTCATATGAAATATCGTACTCCCCAAGTTCTACTGTCTAATACATTAATCTACTAGACTTCTCTAATTTATGAAGAGCTTACCGAAGAGGCATGTCGGTGTATACCACAATGGTATATTCTTGGAAGTAAGGTTTCATCCATGTGGATGCCTCAATCAATGCCAAATATCATTTCTCCAAGCGTGGATATCTAATTTTGTCTCCTTAGAAGGCTTTGCTTGTGTAGTAAACAGGCTTTTACACTCTGTTATGTTTTGATATCAAGGCAGAATTTATAGCTGACTCAGAGACAACTAAGTATAAATATAATTTTTCTCTCAATACTGCTTGGGAAAGTAATGGAGGTGATTCCAAATACTTTTTCAATTTCAAAAAAGATTTCTCACAATTATCATTCCATTCAAAACTCTTCCTTAAGATTTTAAAGAATGGTAAATAGTTATCTGTCGCTCGGGATACAAATTTTTTCAATGCTTCTACTCGCCCAGTAAGCCTTCGCACATCCTTTTTACAAGTCAGAGACTGCATTTCAATCAATGCCTTGATTTTGTCAGGGTTAGCCTTAATTCCCCATTGATTCACTATGTACCCGAGGAACATCCCTTCTTGGACACTAAATATGCACTTGGTCAAATTCAACTACATCTGGTGCTTCTCCAGTTGATCAAAGGTTTGGATAAGATCGGCAATATGATTAGATTCTCTTTGGCTCTTCATCAACATGGCATCTATGTATACCTCCTTGTTTTTGCCTATTTGTTCCTCAAAGACTTTTCTCACCAACCTCTGGTAAGTATCACCTACATTTTTCAAACCAAATGGCATAACATTATAACAATATGTTTCTCGGGGAGTAATAAAAGAAGTACTTTTCCTATCTTCGGGCTTCATCTTGATCTGGTTATAACAAAAATATGCATCCATGAAACTCAATAGTTCATGCCCAGATGTACCATCAACAAGTTGGTCAATTTTGGTCAAAGGAAAGTGGTCTTTTCGGCAGGCTTTATTCAAATCTGTAAAGTCCACACACATGCTCCATTTGTTATTTTTATTTTTCACCATAACTACATTACCCAACAAATCTGGATATTTTACATCTTCAAAAAATGAGGCATTTTTAAGTTTCTCTACCTCCTCTTGGATAACCTAGTTTTTTGGGGGGCTAAATAGCTTTACTAGCTTGGAATCCTTTTTTATGTTGAGCTCATGATAAAGGAAATTAGGATCAATCCCAGGAATCTCCTCATGACTCCAAGAGAACACGTGCTTTCTTTGCGACAGGAACGTCACTACCTCCTATTTAAGAATAAGGTATAGAGTTGATCCTACCTGTGTAGTTAGCTCTGACTTGTCATCGTCTAAAATGATATTCTCCATTACCTCTACGATTTGGACTTTTACCAATTTTGTCTCCTCTCTTGGATATAAAGTTTCCACCTCAAAGTCTCTATTGGGATCAGGAATATCCACTTTGTAAGTGGTGGTCTTCTTCTTTATTTCTTCTAAATTTTCTTGCTCAACAGATGAGTAATAACATTCTCGAGCTATTTTCTGATCACCCTTGACCACACCTACATAAAAATTGGTCAGGAACTTTTAGCATTAATGAACTGTAGATGGAACGACTTTAAATTTCTTCAATCCTACCCTTTCCATGATCATATTATAGGTGGAATGAACATTCATTTCCATTATAAAGAAATGTATCTTCTCTATTGGACTTGTTGGCCAGGTGCCAATCAACACTTCCAGCTTAATTATGCCCAAGGAAAATACTTTTTCACCAGAAAAACCTATTAGGGGCCTATGGTAAGGGTCCAATTGGATAAGCTTCAACTCCAAACTATCAAAGCATGGATAAAACATAATGTCCACCGATCTACCATTCTTAACCAATACCCTGGAAACAATTATATCTTGCATTCTGACCTTGATTACTAAGGGATCATCATTGGGATAAAGTACCTCTAAAAGGTCATTTTTGGAAAACCCAATCACTAAGGCCCTATTTGGTTGAAAAAATTGTTTGATTATGTAAATTGGTTCATTATGAATTAGTGAATTGTAAACTAGTAGATTTGAAACGAGTTTAAATCCAATTTTACGCAATGTTTGATAATGTGAAATTTATGTTAAGGTTCGATAAGGAAAAAAGATATAAACAAATTACGGAGGAGGGGGGAGGGGAGTGGATGTAAAGAGAGAGAGAGAGAATCATGCACTTTATGTGATTTCTATTTCAAATGGATGCCTTTCACATTGTTTATGAAATGATCAAATTTCAAATTTTACACATGAGCTAAAATGGGACAATTAATAAATCATTTCATTAATGAAACCAAACACAATTAATGGATCAATTTATAAATGAGACAATTTATAAATTGTCCAATTTGCAATTTTGGGACAACCAAACGGGGCCTGATTTTTCTCTGTTAACTTTGCTTGGCATGTCTTCCTCGGCTAGATTGATCATTTGAATATAGGAGCATGCTTGATCTTCTCCTCCTGTATGTCCATGTGTAATCATCTGGCAATCAAAAGATCCAAAACTAAGCATGATTACCTCACGTTTTGGTAGCCTGGGTCTTTTAGGCAGGTCGGGATCATATTCTTGATCATATTTATGAGTTCACTTTTTCTCATCCCTAGGATTGCATGGAGATTTTAGTTTTCTTCGAGATCCATCGTTATCCTTCCAATCAACAAATCTATCCATTTTTCCTCTTCGGATGAAGGTTTCAATCTCATTCTGCAGAGCAATACAGCGATCTGTCACATGCCCATGGTCCCTATGAAATTCACAATACTAGGATTTATCTCTCTTTTCTGTAGGTGCTCTTAACTTCTCAGGCCAACGTACTACTTTGGTATGCTTTATTTCTTCCAAAATATGGTGAATACCCATTGTTAATGCAGCATAATTGTTGTATTTTTTAAGCCTATCAGTGTTCACCTTTTTCTTTAATTTCTTATGCTCCTTGTGCTCTTTTCGCTCCTTTATCTCGGTTTTGCCTTCAGATTTTATACTTGAGTTTTGTTTGGCTTCCATGGCTTCCTTAGCATTCATTATCTTGGTTGCTTTAGCCATCAATTCTATCATTATCTTTATAGGATATTTGGTAAGTGTGTAGTACAGCTTCTCGGGAAGTAATCCACTCATGAGGGCTATAATAGTTATTTTCTCCATGTAGTCAATGACTTCCAACTTCTCGTTGTTAAAATTAGTAATATAATCTATGGTACTCTATCTTACCCTTTGCCTTACACTTAGCAAATGAGTTGCTCTTTTCACCGATTTGTCTCCAAAGCAGAAGTTACCAATAAATAGCTCAGCGAGCAGGTTGAAACTAAAAATCTGTCCCTGAGAAAGGTTATTGTACCAAATTTGAGCAAGCCTTGTAACTGTTCCTGAAAATTCCCTGTATCTCATTTCATCAGGAATAACACAGATATCAGTTGATGCTTGGTACTTCTCTATATGAAGAACATGATATGTTTTCCAATTATACTTTGGAGTAACCATGGGATCTTTAAACTTTGAAGGAGTAGGAAAGCCTGCAACAACTTGCATAAAAGGATATCCTTTCACAAAACTTCGTTGCAAAGGATTTTTTTGACTTTGATATTTCCACAGCCTATCTTCCAATCGTTGAATAGATCCATTCCATTCATTATTACCAGCAGCATTACCAGCATCAGATTTATTTGTTACAGCTCTACTGTTATGACTAACTGTTTGTGCTAGATTATCCTCCTATAAAGTTTGTTCGGTACGGAGAGATCGTCGAGCGTTTGATCTGGATTAGGCTGGTCCTTTATGTTAATCGGTTGGTCATTGGGAATTTCTCTACAATGACCTAGGAATATATCTACTCCCCATGGGTCCCAGATGATCAAAGGGAGATGCTCTACTCAATATTTCCAAAGCAGTCAATCTTTTAAGAGTTACAGATTTTTCGTTATATGGTTCTGAAGTTATAAGTGAAAAACTTTCTCCTGGACAGTAGGACGTATCTCTAGTAGTCCCATTTCTTGGAGGTGGTGATGCCATATTTCCACAAGCAGATAAGGAAGGAGATCCAGCGTGAAGTATTTGAGCTAATTGCCTAATGGTATCTTTCATAGCCTTTTGCCCTCTAGAAAGGCTAGCCAGGATTCTCGTCAGATTATTGTTTATTGGTGGAGTAGATTGGATAGGAGGAATGCCATCATTCCTGGTGCTTGATTCGGGAACATCAGTCATGTTGGGTGAATGAATGAGTGAAAATGTTTAGCAATACATTTCCCATAGACAACACTAATCTGTTGATATAAAAAACTAGACTAGGTCTAATTAATTAATCACAGATAATATTTTTAAGTAAAAGAAATAGATAAAGAGATTTTTAAAGTGGTTCGGCCTATGAAGAAAAGACTACGTCCACTGTGCTTCTTATTGTCTGGTATTTCTCTTTCAATCACTTGCCCTTGAAGAAGGGATTACAACGTATTTATAGACCAACAGGGAGACCAAGAGATGGAATGTTAAAGGATGGAATGCCTTTATAAATTAGGCATTTACATAGGTATAGACGATCCATAATGTTTCCAGCTATTGGCATTTTGTTGATAGTGTTAGTTGGCCTCCCTGCTGTTGCTCAGGCTTCCTGGCATTGGTCGGAATCCCAATATGATGGTCGGCATTCCAGTATGATGATCGGCATTCCCATTCTTGGTCGGTAGTTATGCCTTGGTGACTAGGATTATTGCCAAAGTGGATGATGCATTTATATTTCTGATTGGTTTACGTAAGTGGATAGTTTTTGGTATCAATAGCTAGTAAAAAAAATTCATGATAACTAAATGACTTACAATTGAGTAGGAGCAAAGAAATAATGTTTAAGCATGAATTCACATTCAATAAGAAGAATTAAAGGTTCTTAAGACTCTGTCATACTTACACATCCTACTAAATGGAAGGGAAAATCTTAGCAGCATGGTCAATCATTCAACTATACAACCACAAATATTTAATGGCATGAGAAACTATATATATATATTATATGAGAGGGGGGGGGGTTACTGTTCCAAAAAATTAACGGTTCGGATCGAATTTTTTGAACCGATCTAAGGGTTCCAGATTGTGCCATGTCAGGTTGTACCATTTTGACATGGCAAATGAGAAAACTTACCCCTCCAAACCCATTGCCCTCCCTGACTTATCATTATCTTCCCCTCTCTCCCTCTCATGAACTACCCCTCCAAACCCTACCCCTCTCTCCCTCTCACGAACCATCCCTCTAGCCACCGCGCAGCGCAGCGCCGCCCCACCTCACCTCGCCCTCCCCGACCCTTCCTCCTATCGTCTTTGCGCTGCCACACTCATAGGTAATATATGTTTCTTCTACACACACACACACACACAAAATTTCACCTTATCTGCCTCTTTCTTACACGCGTTTGATGGTGAGATTTCTAAATTTCTGATTGTTCAATTTTTTTAACTTCCAATTGATGCTGCAATTTTCTTCAAATTTTTTTCGTGCAGATCTTTAAATGATTCAAGGACAAATTTTTCTTCTTCAATGATTCAAGGTGAGATTTCTAAATTTCTGATTGTTTTTTTCATTCAGATCTGTCAATGATTCAAGGGTTTTCTGATTTGGGGGTTTTTTGTCGTTGTTTTAGAAATTTGGGTTACACCCATTGAGATTTTGTGATATTCTTGAATTTAGGGTTTCAAAATTTGATTTGGGGGTTTTCTAGATCAAATTAGGGGATTTTTTTTTTCATTCGGATCTATCAATGAATTTGTGATATTCTTGAATTTAGTGTTTCAAAATTTGATTTGGGGTTTTTTTAGATCAAATTAGAGGCAATTTTTTTTTCTTCATTCAGATTTGTCAATGATTCAAGGATTTTTTGTCCTTTTTTTAGAAATTTGGGTTACACCCAATGAGATTTTGTGATATTCTTGAATTTAGAATTAGAGGCAATTTTTTTTTCATTCAAATCTGTTAATGATTCAAGGGTTTTCTGATTTAGGGGTTTTATGTCATTTTTTAAGAAATCTGGGTTACACCCATTGAGATTTTGGGAGTGTTTTTTTGCTTTTTCAATAATGTATGGGTTGAGTTATTCAGAGCTTACTTCCAATACTGTGAGTGTTTTTTTATTTTGAATAATTTTTGTTAGTTTCTACTTTTGCTTTTATAATTTACGAATTTAGTGTTCTTGAAGATTTTTTTTCACATGTTATATTCCATATGCTTGACAAAATAATCAACGGATTTTTTTGGGAAACCTTTTAGAAAATATATGATTTGATACCACGTTATCTTTGAATCTTGAAGATTTTTTTTTCACATGTTATATTCCATATACTTGACAAAATAATTAACTGATTTTTTTTGGGAAACCTTTTAGAAAATATATGATTTGGTACCATGTTATCTTTGAATGTTTAATGGCATAAAAATTTATTATATGTACATCTATGTATGCTTACATGTATAAAATTTATCGACATAAAATTTATCTGTCTACTTTTATTGGGTCTTGAGTATGGAATTTTCCTAATTGAACTTCTACTCAACATCATGGAATCGAATTTTCCCAAATAATGTCAAATGCCAGTATAATAATAATATCCTAGTATGAGTTTATGGTATTTTTATAACAGTAAAACTTGGACTGAACTTATTCAAATTGGCCTCAATACTAAAATTGAGAAGGTGGATCTATTAGATTGTATGTCTGGGAATTTAGGGGTTCAAATGGTTTGATGGATTTGTTTTTCATCTCTATGGATTTTTCGTATTTCTTTTTTGGTTTTAAGGTACTAATTTAGTTTCCATGTCCCATATTTATTTCCCCCCACCCAACCCCACCCCAAACTCCCAAAGATAAGGTTGTTGTGTCTATGATTATAATAAAGAATAAAGTTGTTCTACTTTTCATTTTAATGAATGATACTTTTATAGGATTTCATTGCTTGGATTCTCCCCCCTCCAGTGAATATTCAACCCTCAATGGCTGAGAGAATCATTTGACAATAATATATTTGAGGCATATTACATGCTTTGAGATCTCCATATTCATCCCATAGTCCATTGAATTAGCATTCAGTTGTTGTGTTGCTATCCCTATTGTTAATAGTTTAACGATGTTTTTTTTCTTCTTTGGATTCACTACTTTCTTAGTATCTTAAACCTTATAGAGGAAGGATGTTACATACCCCTGTTTCATTGTTTATAGACAAATTTTACTTTTTTTGTTTCTATACTATGAGAATACCTATAGGGAATTGAATCCAATTGATTGTAATAAGTTCTATAAATAGAATATTTCATTGCTCTGTTACATTGCTCTGTTACTCAAATGCCCGACTAGATACAATTTTCGGTACTAATTCTAACTCACATATTCTATCTTTTGTAGGTTTTTTCACATAAACTAATTCTAATTCACATAAACATGACCTTTTTGTGAAGGTTTATCCTTTTGCTTCTAACTCCCATAAACTAATTCTAACTTACATGAACTAATTCTAATTCTAACTCACATCATATATATATTATATTTATGTTCGTGTATGCACGGTTTACTTCATATGGGGATGAACAACTCATGTCTGTATGATTTCTAAGCTGCTATATTGATTGGTTGAATGTGATTTCGTCTCGAGACTACCCCCACTCATCTGTTGTATCGGTAGATATGTGATGTGTAGTTTATTCTTCTTATATCCACCCTTTCTTTTTTCTTTCTTTATGTTTTTTTTAGAGGGTGGCTTTTATCCTTCTCCATTCTCATATACCATGGTTGTTTTCAATTTCTGATGAAGTTATCATATATGACCAAGTAGACTAAAATAATATTAGCTTCCCTCCCAACATCTCTCGTTATATCTGATTCATATATCATTTTGTTAAAAACGGGAGTCGAGTCCAAATTAGTAGCATTTGAAATTGAAAAAGGATTTGTTATCTTTTAAGCGTGTTTTCTTTGAATGTATATGACTAATTTATGAATTTAATTTGATTGTGATTATTTTCTAGTAGTGGAAGCCATCATTATCCTCGACATAAGGAACCACAACGAACTCCATAAACTCCAGCTAGCTATGATTTCCATTGGGGTTTAAGTTCAATGCATGAGCGCTTGAGATGGAGCTAGATGTTGTCACATGGATAAAACCAAAACTGGGTATATGAGTTTGTGTTGGTGATGATGATGGAAGAGAGAGCACAATCCAATGAAGCTTCTCGAGATATTTGGCAGATAAGTTAGAGTCAAGTGTTGTGCAAGAAACTGAAATGCCGATTCACTTCTGTATGGATGCAAGGGGAGGTTTCAGAATATGATTTTCATTTTTCATTAAGGTGAGAATGGGGGATTACTTATAGGACTTACCATCTTCCTCTAAATTCACAATTCCGGACGAGATGTTTTTTAGACAGCTGTTGTTGGATATGCTTGGGGACTGGAGAATGGCAGTAATTCCGGTTCACATTCGGTAGTGCCTTCATCAACACAATGTATAGCCTCCACTCTTCATTGGCGAAGGTATCTCTCCCCGTCACTTTTTCGCATTACAACACAATTATGTTGCTATTTCCTGAAACCTTTTGTTTATATAATAGACTACTACTGATGATGATGTTCAGTTCTGGTATACACTGTGCTGCTGCTGTTGTTCGGCACTGTTGATGCTACTGCTGCAATAACAACACAGCAGCCATGCCACTATAATACCACAACACTATATTTTTCATATTGTCAGGTTTGTGTGTTGTGAATGGTGACAATGATGCACATTTTTCATATTATTTTTCATATGAATACCTATTTTTTAGCATTGTTTTCGATCAGGAGTTTAAACGAATAGGCATTGCTTTTTTTTACTTCAAAGCTAAGGTTTTAAGCATGTGTGTTTGGATTTGGGGCATTACGCATTATAATTTTGAAGCTATTATATACTCCTATTTCCCTTTTAGTGTCAATAATTTAGTATGACTTTTTTGCTATTGTTGTTGTTAGGGAGAGAAAATGGTCCCGTAAAATTACTAGAGCTGGCAAAACATTGTGAAAGGAGCTGGAAAGAGGTGTTAACTTAAGAGTTGTAAATCTAGGATATCTATTAGTCCGAATGCTCCCAATCTCCTAGGCTTTCATGTAACAGCGCCTTTAATTACAGTAATACCTCTAGGGTCGGTGTTTAACTAAATCTTCAGCTGGATAGACCCCATCGTGTGTGGATTGGTTATGGTTCACAAGGTTTCGGGCAACTCATAAGTAATGAAAAGATCCCACATTATTGTGGAGAAGGTCATGAAGAAATCAAATTTATCTTTAAATATCCCTCACAACTGAAGCCAAGGGAAAATAAAATTAGAAAGGAGATAATCACTGAGCCTATATATGTGGAGAAACAGAAGGGAAAGAATAAAATCGAGGTATAAATTGTTGATCAAGAAATCGAACCAATACAAGAAGTGACTCAAGAAGAGCCTGACATATCCCTAATCACACATGTGGTTAAACCAATACAAGTCTCTAATCAATTCAAAATCAAGCAAAAGAAGTCTCAGATATTGAAAACTGTAATGTTTCCCCAAGAGGCACCCAACTTCTTGAAATGGAAAATTACAATGATCCATATAAAGAATGTCATTCTGACTCTGACACAAAAAAGAAGATTGTCGCGTTGGTAGAGGACCATTCTGACTCTGACAAAAAAAAAAGATTATCCCATTGGTAGAGGAATTAAAGTCCTTCTCAGTTTGTTTTCATGTCAAATGGAAATCATACCAGAAAGCAAAAACATTAAGGAACAAGAAGGAGCATGAAGCAATCAAAGAAATCCCTTTAGTTGACTATCCTAAAAAAGGCATCAAACCAAAAAAGACTCCCTGATTACATTTGAAATTCTTAATACTATTTATATCCCTTATAAGAATCTCATATGGTGTTTGTCATCTCACCTTATGTCAACAGCTGATGAATCAACCAATGTTGGGAATTGAATGAAGACTGTAAGTCTTTAATTAAAAATTTTTCATCTTATTCAATAATTATATACATTACAAAAATTATGTAAGTGCACACATTAATATATACATTACAAAAATTATATTGCATTTGACATATGAGAAGTGTGGATATAAAATCTGAATTCGGTCTCATTTTTCTTACATATTTTGTAACTAACAAACTTACACGGGATGATTGGAGACATTCATCTTGAAGTTTACATTGGTAGGTTCTCATACATTTCAGGCAGGTTTTAGATTTTGTTTCAGTTTATCCATATGTTTCTATTATGTGCATACATCTTAAAAAAAACCCGTTTTTGGTATTATTTACATTAGCATTAAAAATATTAGTTAATAATTTATCCAATGATTTATTATTTACATTAGCATTAAAACTATTATAATTAAAACTAAACCATAATATTCAACTTGATATTGTGGCCATCTGCATATATGCAATATGCATATATGCAGCTGCATATATGCATATGGCATATATGCAACATGCGCTCTATGCATAATGAAATGGCACAAGCAATTAAAGAGAGCTCAGCTCAAGGAAGAAATGGCTTACCAATACAAAATTGCCAATTTTGATTGAGGTTGCATCTGCTATTCAGAGAAGATTGGACCTAAGGCTGTAGCAGCTATACAAAATTGGCAATTTCGGGGAATATTTGTACGTATTGATGTCGACCAAGGCTGCAGCTGCTATCCACTTTTTTTATAAGTTTCGGGGATTATTTGGACATGATATGATTTACTTCCTGCTGATTTTTGAATTGTTCGATATATCAGGTATACTGCATCCCCCTGTTTTGTTCTCCATTACACAGTTGCGGCCAATGTTCGATATATCAGGTATATTTCGATATATCAGGTATATTCCTTATGCAATTTTTGTATATTGTATGAGTTGTCTCTCATTCTTATTTATTTTTTAAATGACGTTGCAATAAATTATTTTGTTTTTAATATCATACATATTTCCGTAGGTCGGTCCTACATGTGGTTGAGTATGAGGGTAAATAGCTATCTAAACTATTTTTGATATCATACATACTTCCATATCAGTATGGATTTATACATCTCATGACTTTTTAGAGTGGTGACTTTGTATAACATATGAGGGTAAATAGCTATCTAAACTGATTTTTTTTAACTACCATTATTCTAAATGTTATTTATATGCGTTACCATGGAATTATTTTACACTTCTTAACTAGGGATTAAGTAATTACTTCTTAACTAGGGGTTGAGTAACTTTTACTCGAGGTTTGAGTTGGTTATATTTTTAGACTCGTGTTTCTCAAGGCCTAATGTTTGGAAGACTTAATGTTAAAAGAATGGTGTAATTTTGTTTAATCAAATATTTGATGAGGTGGTGGTGAGCCACAGTGTTGTACATTTTTTGGATATGATATATGTATTTCATGATGTTGGTATTTCAAAGTTCATCAATGGTATGTTCGTAAACATCACTCTCATCATGAATTCTACATATATTTGTTGACAGATGACTCATAAGGCCAAGCTTCAGAATGACATATGTTCAAGGTCTCGATAGACAAACTCAGGTGGATGAAATGTATTATCTTTTCTATTCGATAGATATTATATTGCTTGATTTTTTATTTCTTACATTATTTAGAATTTTGACATGATATTTCTATATTGCTTGCATATACAGTTATTCTCGGTCAATATTCTCCACAAGTTATCACCTCGATAATATCTAAAGCTTTGAAGGATATGGCATTATGATTCAATGAGGATGATGACGAAGAAAAATAACCGTCTAAAGCCCTCGAACCTAAGTTGATATATATATGATTTTTTTACAAACTTTGTTTTGTTGAAGTATTTGTTAGATAAATTTGAGATAATTGAATATTATTGGATTGGTTGTTATCCCTTAAGAGGGTGGAAAGTCGAATAAATAAAGGAGATTATGTCCAATTTTTTTAAATGGACATTTCATTTTTTTGAGGTACAATGTGAATTAAGTTGATGAATATTATATATTTCATGTTATACGTGAATTTGTTTGATGAATGTAGCCTATTTGAATGTTGGAAAATTTGTTATTTATTAAGCATGGTGGATAGTTCTATAAAAAAAAGGAGATTATGGACAATTTTTTAAAATTTACACTTTGTTTTGTTGGGGAACGATATTTTTTCCGTTTTACAATTACGTACTTTGAAAATTTTTGTCGTTTCGTACTTTCAAAATTTTTGTTGTGCCTTCAGGCACGCGCATTTCGCTAGTATATATATATATATATATATATATATATATATATATATATATATATATATACTAACAAAAATAATGAAGATGTACTGTATATTTGTCAAATAGTTCACAGAGAGCACAAGCTGGAAGTTAACAACCAACACTACACATGTGCACATAGTTGTCATGGGGATTCCTAGACCGAAAACTTCCCCACTTCTTTAAAAGGCTTGATGCTCTATCTCATATATGTAAAAGAAGAATATATAGGCTGAACTGAACATGCCAATTATTCCCCAACAAAGGATACGGATCCAGCTAAACATGACATTTTGCATGCCTTAATGGTATAATATAGGAAACTGTAACAACACACACAAAGCATCATTTACTTTTATTTTGTGGTAAACAATTTTATTGATTTGGAAATGAGAAGGGGGAGAGTTGTTTTCAAAATCAATCTTGAGACAGAATTATGCGGATATATCCTGATCAAATACTCCAAGGAAAATTATAGGAAATGATGTGAAGAAGACGATATAAAGTGTTGAAGGCCAATTCTTGTATGCAGGTTGTCTAGAGATGGACACATATGCTTGAAGAAGAAAATACTGAAACCAAAGGAAATGTTCTTGTAAAAGAAATAACATATCTGTTAAAAATATATTAAAAAAAAACATTAGTTTTCTCGTTTATTTGGCTAATGATTGATGGCTAAAATATCTGCTGATAAGTACATAAAAGGGGCATAAACATAATCAAGAAAACTTACATATAATGGTTGAGTACCCAATGTCAAGCTCTAAAAACATGTCTTTCGCATCACCTCTAGAGCGTAAGTAAGCAATTTCTCATATATAATTATATCCAACAAATGTGTACTCAAGTGCTAGCGTTCTATGGATCTACATGATATACTCAACAAATGTATTCTTCATTATGGAATCTATAGCTTAATTTTTGGTTTAAGTGTCTCTCCGGAATTTGTTATGCATTGAGCAAAGCATTATAACAAAAAAGTCCCAAAATCCCCAAATCAATAAAATGCATTCAAAGCAGTATAACATTAGAATGAAATGATATATAAAAAATCAGTATAACAGCAGAAATCACTATAAGAAAGTAATATAACAAAAAGTCCCAAACTCACTATCGATTCATAATTACAATAATTATAAAGAACCATCCCGATACAATCGAAAACTACCATATTTCCCACAACGAGTGGCATAACAGACCTAAGACTAAAAAAAGCACAACGAAAGCCTAAAATTAAACACGCTGCAAAATTAAGGGTGCATTCATCTAATCCGAATCTGATTTTTTTATAGATAAACTACATTAGCTTTTGTAACTGAATAAAAAAATGATAAGTATCTACACAAGTGTATATGATGTGGAAATACAAATATTATAATCAATAATGACAGCCTGGATACAATATTTATATAAATCGTCGCACCTTTATGGATGAAGAGCCTGTCATTTGAATAATTTAATGATCAATTAACCAATAATAGGGAACTAATATGACTATAATCACCCTAGAGTGCTCTTTTATCTTAATTGTGCAAAATAGTTTCCAAGGTTACTATTTTCATGTGATTATACCATCAAAAAAACGTACGGAGCTGCAGATATAATTTCTTCAACGTGAGAATTCTTGATAGACTAGTCAATAGGTCAAGTTGTGTCGTTAGTTTTTTTATTGTATAGTTTTTGGACATTTAAATGAATTTTTATCCATAAACAACCGAAATTAAAGCACATAACTCAAACTGTACATATATATATATATATATATACACACACACACACACAAACACACACACATTAAACAAGGGTTAATGAGCTATAAAATAGGGTAAATTTTGCACAAAGAAGGTCATGCATACACACACATGCACAAAGATTGAAACCATATATGTATATATATATATATACACATTCACACATTGAAATGAAGATTTTACACATAAACAACATAAAGATAACTCAAAATGTACACACACACACACATAGAGAGAGAGAGGTTTGAAGCATAAATAAGTACTTAGGGTTTAGTGAAAGAATTGGCCGAAACATGCACCGATTATGATTACAAAGAGAGAATGAGAGTGGAAATGTTTGTGACTTGTTATACTTTAGGAACGTGAGAGAGAGAGAGAAGGGGGGGCTGACTTGTGAGTAGAGAGCGTGGACCTATGGAAATGAGAAAGATGAACCAGCGGGAGACTAGAGCGGGAGACCAAAAGTGAGATTAGTATTTTTTTGGTACTATATATTTTAGTTAAGTGTGCTCGATTCTGGCACACTTTTAAATAGTGCTAAATTTTGGCACTTTTTTAAAGTATGCCAGATTGTCATTAAACCATGCCAGAATTTAGAACAGTTTTAAACTGTGTCAGATTTTTAATATTAAGGTGTGCCAAATTGTTATTTTTGGTGTAATGCTTCAATAGACCCACATTTGGTCGATCAATTCACAGAGCTACTTGATAATCTATTAAGGAAATTCGATCAGGGTCTGCATATGTGTGGTCTATCTTGGCAAAATAGATGGCTGAACGAGTATCTCATTTACTCCCCCTCCCCCTATTACTGGTTATAAGAGGACCGAGTCTAGTCTCCAAGTGCAACCGTCTTTTTGACGATATCGAGGATGAGTTTTATCCAAAAAAGAGTAAAGATGTGGAAGAAGAGGAAGACGCCCCTTTAGTTCGACCGTTTCGCAGGTTGCGTCGAATGTATTCAACTGACAAACCTGATTCCATTCCCATGGACTACATAATTCTTGATGATTATAGCGAGGTCTAAAATCAAGATAAATATAAAGCGACCCCTAGCGCTGAAGACTATTCATCTCAACATACTCCTAGCGTTGACCCTTATTCATCTTCCCCTCAGCGTGAAGAAAATATTCCACTTATCTTAGAGCACAGTCCTTCTTTGATAGTTATTTCTCAGGCCAAAGAGGTGGTTGAAGTTTCATCCACAGCAGTTGCTAGTCCTATAACCATGGAAAGTGTGTACTGGTTTCTTGCACTTTTTGTATCTCATTCATGTGTACATTACACATACATTTTGCGATGCCTTTTGCAAGTTTCTCCTATTGAAGAAGTTGAAACCAACCCTTGTAGAGATATTGTTGTTGTTCCCCCTAAGGCCACCATTACTGAACAATTGGTGGGGTTGTTTAGTCCCTACATACTAGAAGGTAAAGTATCCACTCCTGAGGAAAGGCAAGTTGGAGCAGAAGCCAAATCCTTGAAGAAGATAATTATTGCCCCTACTGGGGTTTCTGAGGTTTCCCGTGATCCAATGGCTATTAAGGTGGTATTTCTACTCTCAATTTCTTTGGTCAAACCATCCTTTGTTATTGTGAGTAAAATCTATATTTTTGTAAGTAATAAGTAGTCCACCTAGTCGAGCAACCCCATAGGTCCTTTACATAAACTGAGGCTTGAAGATGCCCAATATTACTTAGTCGAGCAACCATAAAGGTGCTTTAAGTAAAATTAGGACTTTTGAAGGGATAACAATTTACCTAGTCGAGCAACCCTAAAGGTTCTTTAAGTAAATTGCGGCTTAAGAATGCATAATCTTACTTAGTCGAGCAACCATAAAGGTGCTTTAAGTAGAGCTGGGACTTTTTAAATGACAACGGTTTTCCTAGTCGAGCAACCATAATGGTGCTTTAAGTAAATTTTAACTTAACAATGTGCAATCTTACTTAGTCGAGAAACTATAAAGGCACTTTAAGTAAAATTAGGACTTTTGAAGCGACAACAGTTTACCTAGTCCAGCAACCATAAAGGTGCTTTAAGTACACTGTAACTTAAGAATGGCCAATCTTACTTAGTCGAGAAACCATAAAGGTCCTTTAAGTAAAACTGGGACTATTGAAGCAACAATAATTTACATAGTCGAGCAACTATAAAGGTGATTTAGGCAAACTTCGGCTTAAGAACATGTGTTATGGCCATACTCTATTTTCTTCACATTTGACTTATTCCTCATTCTCTCAGGTGGAAGTTAACAAACCAATAACTTTGGGGGATGATGTTACCCCTACTGAGCAAGTACCTCCCAAGGATGTTCCTCCAGAATTTATTGGGAATTTGTTTTAGCCCAACATGGTTCCTCAAACAACCTGAAACGCAGAGGGAGGGGAACGAGACACAACTCCAGTTTTGTAAAAAGATGACAGGGCTTCAAACTCTATATTTTCCTCTGCCAGTAACAACGCTTTCAGTGTCCATCCTTCAAAATTATCTCATGTTGAGGTCGTGAGGCATTCTTTGAAGGAATTTTCCTATATTATAACTACACCTTATAGTGACCTGATCGAGCGACTGGTAGAACGTCACCCATTAACTTTTACTTCTCGTTGTAGTCAAGTCATCCTTGTTATGATGGCTTACAGATTATTACGATTTTCTACCGTATTATCTGATGTGTCGCACGCCCCTATGCCTTCTTTAAGTCCCAAGAAGATCAAAGAAATAATTAGGCAAATTAATATCCTTGTGGGCGAGGGTTTTTCCCTTAAATGGCTCATTGATCTGCTTAAGTCCTTCAAGAAAGATGACTTGCCTCCTATTATGTAAAAATCCAGGCCACTACCCGTTCGTAGAATGCATTAGCCAAGAGATGGCCACTTTGAATTATGAACTTACCAAAGCTTAGGAACATGTTGTTGTTTCCAAGAGTCTTTGGCTTAGGATGAGATAAAGGTTGATAAGATTTAGTAGGAGATGGACCGTTATCATCATGAGATGACAGACTTGTCTAATGAGGAGGTTTCTTTGGCCTTTCTTCTACCTCATCATCACCACTGAATTTTAGACTCTTGTCGTTTATTGTATATGACCCAAGTGATTATTAAAGGGACTTTTGAGTTACATATAGTGATAAAATAATGTACTACCCTATTTTTTTCCATATATCTTGAGGCAGTAGATCCTCTTTTATTTCTTAATTGAACTTTGGAATTTTGGAATGCATAAGTTTGAATTACCTTTTACCTTTATGCAAATTGTATATAAAAATAAGAAAACAAAGTTGTGGTTTGATCAACATTACCCCCATGCTTGGTATATAATTCACAAAAAATTATTTTATTAAGTTGTTAGAACATGCTCTCTTTCCAGCTTACTTGTACCTACAATTTACAACCCTCTAAAAAAATTCTAGGACAAGTTAAACAAAATAAATCTTGAGACATTTATTGTTGAGTTTTAAAGTCTCTTCATCCTCAACCTTCGAGATTTCACAATATCCTAAATCATGGGCCTTTTGAACAAAATAGGGTACTTCCCAATTTTGCCTCAAACTTAGGTAGCGAGAGACTCCTGATGTGTCTTGTACAAGCCTTCAAAACTAGATAACATTCCTAGAAGTTTCTTGGCTTTACTATTTGGTTATAAGATCTGGATAGCTTCTTTTTATACATCTCAAAATGACATTTTGCGTTATCTATGTGCTCTTCCAATGCTTCTAGTTGTACATGATGATTATGAGGAAGAATTGCACTTTGTAGGTTACAGTGTGTAGAAGGTACCTCAATTTCTACTGGGAGAATTTCTTCAGCATCAAACACCAACAAGAAAGGAGTGTACCGTGTAGGTTTCCTCTTTATGGTTCTATATGCCCACAAGACCTCTGGTAGTTTATCATCCCACTTTTCTGGGAAGTCATCTAACATCTTCAAGAGGATATTTACCAGAGTCTTGCTTCGTGGCTTCAGCTTGTCCATTGCATTTAGGGTAGGCAACTATTGACTTGTGGTGAATAATAGAGTATTTTTCTGGAAGAATTCACACATCACTATTATCAAGTGGGGCTTCATTATCTGACAGGAATATCTTCGGGATACAAAATATACAAGTAATATACTCCTTCATAAAGCGTGCCACTACCCCAGCTGCAACTTTCTTCAATGGTATAGCCTTTACCCACTTGGTGAAACACTCCACAACCACCAGTATCTAGATCTGTCCCCTCAAGGAAGGGTTTATTGTCCCTACTAGATCGAATTCCCATGTATGTAATGGAAAAGGAGTGGAAAAGGAATGTAGATCCAGCGAGCGAGCATGAATTATATTCCCATAGAGCTGGCATGCCTTGCACTTTCGAACAAATTTTGCTGAATCAATCACCATAGTTGGATAAAAATATCCCAACATCATTAATTGGTCATAAAATTTTGCTCCTCTAATGTGCCCTGGCTCATGTGCTTGCTTTAGTACCTCGTCTGCTTCCTCTAGTCTAATGTATATTAGGTGCCTATCATGGTAACCTTTTTGGTAAATCTTCCCTTCCTGGGCGTAATACCTAGACACTCATCATCTCAGTCTTGTGTCATCGTCTTTATCCATGGGAATAATCCCATCAACCAATATGTTTAGGTATGGTTGGCTCCAATCTAATGGTTGATCTATGAAGTTACATTCGATAGCTTGGTAATACAGTATCCATTTCCAATAATCTCTCTGTAGTAATGTGTCATCTCATTTCATCGTTGGCTAAAAGTACCCATCCCTCTGAATTTTTCAATATAAAGAGATTTGTGTTATCTCATAGCTTTTGTCATGTATCTCTATCAATATTCAGGTCTCACACACTTAGATAGCCACCCCCTTTATTTTTAAAGTACAAATTTCCTGAGGTGGTAACGTATTATGATAGATTAACGAACGTCAGTGGGCCTCGCCCCGTTTCTAGTTGTTTCTGTGTTTCCCCCTCTAGTCATTGATATCATTAGAAGATAATATTTTTAATATAGTTGAGGGTGATGTTCTCTTTATGATTCTGACAAGCGTCGACTCTCCATCAAAGGAAATTTTTTGGGCTATCGTGGCATATGCATTTGCATATGTGTACACCGTTCTTGGATGTCTCCTGATCTTCACATTAAGGAATTGGGCAAGCAACATTTATATAACTGTTTGATAAGGTTGTCAGGTTATGTGCTTGAGAGCATACTCGCCATTCACCTGCCGTATCACCAGATTGGAATCCCCTTTTATTGTTAGCACCTGTATACCCCTTCATAGAGCCTCTAACAACCCCAACACTAAAGCCTTGTATTCAGCATCATTGTTTGAACGTTTAAAATCTACCTTGAAGGACGATCGGAGTTCTTCTTCCCCTTAACGTAAAACTTCTCCTGCCCCTCTTGTGTTTTCAGCTAAAGAGCTAGCAAATTGAATGATCCATTATTCTAGATTTGCTTCAAGATAGTTGTCTTAGAGATTAGCTCTAAGCATCTCCTCAATAGGTGGCTCAAACATTTCCAAAGGGAATATGGCTAGAAGATCTGCATAAAATTGACTTTTGATTGCTCTAGGAACCACGCCCTGGAGATCATACTCCGAAAGAATCAAAGAACCATCGAGTAGTCATGCCTATTAACATAGTTCTAGCTAGAAAAAATTTTATGGAGTCACATCTAGTAATGATGTGAATCGTGAAAGACAACATGTAATGCCTAAGATTCTGAGCAACAAACACTAGACCTAAACAATGTCTCTCAATGCTTGTATATCTAGTGTCAGGCCCATGTATGATTTGTCTTAGATAATACACAGGTTTTTCTACGCCCTCCACTTCTTGATCCAATAATGCCCTTATTGATCTTAAAGTGGATGTGAGCTAGAGATATAAAGAAATACCTGCTGTAGGGGGGGACCATCATTTGGGAAGATGTCAAGAACTTACTCAACTCGTCCAATTCTGCCTCGTGTAACTGCTCCCATATGAACTTTGTCTTTCCTCACAGGAGCTCCATCAGTGGGTGAGTGACTTCAGTTAGCCCGGGCATGAATATCCTCAAGTAAGAAACTTTCCACATAAAATTCTTCAACTCTTTCGTAGTCTTTTTCCTTAGCATGTTGAGGATAACTTCTCTCTTATCTAGATCCATTTGCACCACTTGTTTGTTCATTACAAATCCTAGGAACTTTCCACTAGTTACTCTAAATGCACACTTCAAGGGATTCATCTTTAACTTGTATTTTTTGCACTCCTGAACACTCTCCTCAAATACGCAAAGTGGGTGGCCTCTACCTTGGACATTATCACCAAATCATCCATATAAAACTCTACAATCTTGTGAAAGAGATCATGGAATAGGGGCATCATGGGGTGCAAAAGCCTGTCTTTTTAGCATATTCTGGATCCATTTTAATCTGGTTGTATCCCACATAGCCATCCATAAGCTATACATCTTGTCCCTGATGTTGTGTCTATGAGGCTATCAATGGATGGTAAGGGGAACTCATCTTTTGGACCGGATTGATTTAGATCTTTGAAGTCCATACAAATCCAAATTTGTTTCTTGTCCTTCTTCCCTATAGGAACAATACTAGAGAACCAAATGGGGTGTTGGATGGAGGTAATAAACCTATCGCGAGTGACCTCTGTACCTCTTCCTTTATGTTCAAGTATAGCTCTAACTTATACGTTCGAATGACTTACTTTACTGATATTGCTAATGGTATAACATTCAACCTGTGGCGGCTTACCTGTTGGTCTACCCCGGGCATCTCAGTATATTTCCATGTGAACACGTCCTCTAATTCCATCAATATCTCCACCAACGCTCCTTCGGTAGTGGCATCAAGGTCTTTCAAGATAAACATTGGTCTCGAGTCATCCCCATTATCAGCTAAGTCTATTTGTTCTATTTCTTGGACATGGGATCTTAGCCTATCCTGCATGTACTTCAGTTCTTCCTCAACCTCCTCCACAAATTCCTGGATGTTAGAGTTGTCAATTACCAAGCATTGACCTAACCATCCACCAAAAATCATTCTTAGACCAGGTCAGCCTCATCATCCAGGCATTCGACTGCCCGATCACACCTTCAAAGTTTGTAAATAATCTTGCCATTGGCCAAAACCACTCTTTGGCATTGGCTCGGTTTCTCCTCCTAGCGAGGTATTTTGCGTGCATTCTCTTCTAACTCCCTCGCTAAAACTCTACTGAGAAAACTTTACTGCAGGACTTGATGTTTGATTGTATCAATTCATTGCATCATCCTATCACGAAGATATCTCGAAAGTCTAGGAGACCTAACTATATCATTCTCCCTTTCTTGTTCCTCATAAGCCACTACCGGGTGAGGAGGTGAATGTACCATTTCCCTAGTACTTGGAATCTTGATCCCCCTTGTGTACCAAGTGATCACTTTAGATTATGTAGATAACTTTGTATAGAAGGATGCATCCACCAAGTGAGCTTCCTCCCTTATGAAAGGCTTCTTGGATGCTCGAATGACTACTTCCTTTATTTTGACATTGGCATTTGCACAGTGGTGATATGTGGAAGGAACTAAATAATGGTTATGCATCCATACCCTACCCATAAGCAACTGGTAGGACGGCTCTCAATCCATGAGGTGGAATTTAATATAGGAAGTGATGTTCCCCATTATGATCCCCAGATTCGCATAACGTATTAACTTGCTTGACGGGTTATCATATCCTTCTATGGAAAATGGACTCTGCATAATCCTTATCTTATAGATATTACAGGCATAGAATGAGACCATAGGCATAATGTTAATAGAAGCTCCCCCATCCATCAAGGCACGGTTAAAGCTACACCCATTCACACTCATCGTCACATAAAGTGGCCTGTTATGGGGATCTCTAAACAACCGATCTACCTCCGAAAAAGTAACCAATGAAAGTAATTTCTTTACTATCTTGGCCATTAGACCTTTCCATCGGAAGTTTGGGGCCATGTTTTTACTTGGAGATTTCCAAGATTGCTCGGGTGACCTCCAATCGAGAATCTTCTGGCAGTCTAACTTGTTCAAAAAAACAACTGAACTTTTGAGATCTTGCTAGTGTAGCACATTCCACCGAAGGATTAACCTATTTTTCTTCTAACTCGTAAACCTCCTCTACATCTTTGTACGCTGATTCATCATATGGTATCATCACACATACTCCCCCTGAGGAGCAAGCCTCTAGTTGTCTACTCTAATCATCGATCGGACTGCACTCATATTCTGTTTCTTCTTCCAGCGTCGAATAAGACATTTGGTATAAACACTTTTCAAAAGAATATGAAAAGCCTTCCTCCTGGAATCTATACTCTACCATCGGCTGTTCTGCCTCCTCATCAAAAGAACTGGCCATATTTGCTCCATGCGTTAACAAAGGGTTGTTGTTGATGTTGGCCTAAGGCAGCTCAATATCTCCTCTCTTGGCATGTCTGTATATTATCTTCCTAAGATCAAAACACTTGCTCATTGGATGTCCCACCCCGTTCTGTACCACACAAAACTTCGAGCCCTCTCTGTCTTCTCGAGTAATTGGTGTTGTATTGGCCACAATGCACCAACACATGTTATCTCAAATCATGAGATCATAGGATTCAATAGACTACTCCACTAAGCAAGGTAACTCTGGGGGATCATCTTATTTTAACATCCTTTTGCTTCCCCTTCCCTTTTGGCCGCGATTTCCGCCAGCATGCTTTCAACCTTCATCATTGGCATAGTTCACACGAGGAGGTAGACCTCCCCCCAGTTACCTTACGGCTTTAGTAACAAACTTGATAAGGCTGTAGAGGGTGTTGGAAGTGGCTTCACCATGAAGGCAATGTTCCTTGTAGATTTAAGGAACGAGGCAAATGTACCTTCACGAGTTTCATTTATCAAATGGAATATATACTCATGTAACAAGCCGTCTACACATACCTAGAAGAGCTTAGCTTCTCGTGTCTCTTCTTTCACGTCTAGAGAGAGCTTGCGAAATCTCCTGATGTACGTCACTACATCCACATTGGGCTTCTGTTTCTCTCGAGCAGGTTGTGTAAGAGTAAATTCATCTTCAGCCAAGAAGAATTTTTATACGAACTGAACATGGGAGTACTACGTGTAATCTTTCTTAGTTAGAGATGTGAAAAATTATCTCAACCTAAGATTCTTGTTATTAATGTGGGCCCAAGGTTCTCCATAAACCTTTAAATATGCTCTTTGGGATTCCCCCCTTTCCTATATAATTCTCAAAGATAAGGAGAATATACCTCAATGGGTAGGATTTGTTATTGTACTCCTCTAGATACAAAGTACGAAAATCATCGTATACTGAAGAAGCTTCTCTGCCCAGCTTAGAAGCCACCATCATTTTCAAAAGCTCATGTTTCATCTCTTCCATCGTAGGTGGATCTAAGTTGTGCTATGCATGGGATCATAGTCACTTGGTTCACTATTGGTGGCACGATCAGTGTGCCATTGCCCTGACATGCAACCAGGGGGAAGTTATCACAGTAGTTCCATGTGTTCCTCCTCATATACCAGAGGGAGAGTTCAAAGGTGGTGTTGTCAGGGTCGTACTGTTGGTAGTTGCCTAAGCCACTCCCCCTGAGATAAATGGAACTTGTAAAGTCGTCGGTGGGGTCACGAATGAATTGGGACCCAATGCAGCCCCTAACACCACCTGAGTTATTAGAGTCTTGATGAACTCAGCGAACAAGCTCATTAGCCCTGCCATCTGCGCAAAACCTACATCGACCGTCCTACTAACAATGGTCACAGTAGTCTCTGTTTGCCCTACTCGCTCTCAGTCTGACAAATTGGTGAGATTATCTTCCTCCTCACGCTGTATAACATGAAAATCAATGTTCCTTACCACATCGTCATTTGCCATCTCTCAAAAGATAATACCTCCCCATCAGAGTCACCAAATGTAGGAGGTGAGTTCATAAAATGCTATTAATGTTAAGGGAGGCGTAACCCCTTATCATGATGGTAATTATGTCCTTTAAACAATCAATGACAACAATAAATGCAAGTCTCAAGTTGGCACATTTAATAAATAAACTCATGTATTAAATTTCCTCTTTCAACATGAATGCTATAACAAAACAATCAACGAGAGAGATCCCACATTTGACTTGGTCAGAGGGAGTGGGAACAAGAACCTTTAAGGCACTAAATACAAGGTAATAACCTTAAACACAAATGGAGTAAATGGGGTTGGTCTCTCAATAAATGTTCTCACGATAATCTCTCTTATATGGGAGTATTTTAGCAACAACCCTAGGCTAGAAAAGTGTGATCCCCAATTAGTATAACTTTGGAGGTATTTATAGGAGAGCAAGATCATTCGAGTGACCTTTCTATAATAAATGCATTTGACCCCTCTTGATGTTAACAATCTTGTGCATTTAATGCCAAAGATATTGCATTAAATGAGCTAGACATGATATTTTAGAGGAAACACTCTTTAGACTCGTAGAGATGTGAATGCATTAAATAGGACATGATGTGTCAACTATAGATCTACCATCCTAGGAATATCTTCACTTGAGTGCTATTTTATCGAGCTCCTGAATGTCAGACATGCTGACATCAATGAGTCGGAAAACAGTAACCTGTGAGGGATGTGCTATCACATCACTCAAAAAGGTAGTTCATCGAATTGAAGGTTGCTCGACTAATGATTGTTCGAACAACTTGTGGTGTGTGTAAACTTTAGAGGTTAAGTTTTTTGACAACTTCTTAGAACTGAGGACCCTCAAATGGGTTCCCAGAGATGGTATCTCCAGATACTACTGGGCCATGTTGTGTATAAATCAAGGTTTTGTCTAAATACCCTACAGGGGTTGGTCTCCTCCAATGTTGTATTGCATCCAATCCTTCAAACCAAATCCCTGCGAGATACCCAGAATGAGTTTGTTCGATAGAGCATGTAATCTCTACCATGTACTGCCACACATGGTCCCTCGAGGGAATCGAACAACCTCAAAGCTTTACAAAGTAATCTCTAAATTTACAAAGGGGGCTAAATTTAAGTACATCAAACTTCCTATTACAATTTTTGTTTTCCAAGTTTTATCTCCTATTCTGGGTATTTGTGGGAGACCCTTTGAATAACTTGTCTTTGTGCGAGAAACCTTCTTTACATGATCATTTGAGCAACTTTAGCTTTGTGAGAGTAACCATCCCTAATATTTCTTGTGAAGTGTTGACAGTATTTTAATTGAATTTCTTCTTGGACCTCCCTCTACACTCTTATTTAATCACCCTAAAAGGTTCATATTGATATTTAATTACAAAATCCATGAGAATCATATCCAAGGATTCAAGTTAGGTATTTTGTGTCAAAAACATCCATTATGCCAAACTCAAATCCACTTTAGGCAAATTCTTAGAGAGAGGCTATTTATACATTCTATTCCTTTAAAAGTTTGCCTACTCCAATTCTACTATTCTCGTCTTCATATTTAATACAAGCAACAGTTTTAGATCCTCATCATGATTGACTAATTATGACGGATTCATAGTTGATGACCCTTCAGAGGGGGTGTCGCGATGGTGGCTACAATGATTGGACCAAATTGAGAGGGGGGGGGGGATCAACCCTTGGACATGAAATCGTTGTGAGAGGAGTGAGATCTCGTAAGGTAATTATCTTTTCTCCTAATCCTAATATCTAATTGGATCTGATTTGATTCACGAGATCGGCATGACTGCTCAACACTCATAGTGGAAAATTTTACAAATGAAGTGGTGGGGGATGAAAAGATTACCTAGAGATGACTCAAAATTATCGGGGACCTAAATCGATAGTGATGGTGTTTACCAATGTAGCATAAAGTGTAATACATAATAATAAAAGATGCAAGATATTTGTGGTTCAGCAAGTCATCCATGCGTGCATTTGTGAGGAAAAGAGATGGTGAGATGTTTCATTATGAATAAATTAAACTTGGGATTGTGAGGATATCCATTTGAGAGTCCAAGTCGAAAATATAATATTGTATATTACGACAGATTGTCAATATATGCCCTCCTCATAATAAGAGTCGTATTTAGAAAAAGACAAAGTTCATATTCCTCAACAAGTGTTAAAAAATACAATCTCTTTAGATCCGATTTGTATTGGAATATATCTTCGCTGTTGCAATTTAGTTTGTGTATGACTACCATGTCGGAGAAGCTATCGAACGAGATTGCCGTACTCAAAGGGTTATGAAGTAATTTGTACCTAGCTGATCACAGTGAGTCGTGACCATTTCGACTCAGGTATTTTAGGTAAGTTTGACATGTGTTTTGTCCTTGAGAGTGTTGACTCAAGTGCCCTTAATATATGTTTGAAAAAATAAATTATAAAATAATTCTTAGTTTAATATATACAATTTATTCTGTTTATTTTTTACTCTTAGATAATCATGGAAAAATATTTAGAAGAAAGAGAAGTCCTGAATTTTATACCAAGCCTGGAGTGCAATACTTTCTACTTCATTAGAAAATTTATACTACATTTTGCTCCCTTGCCCCACTTTTAAATACAATATAACAATTAACCATTATTACAAAATACTAGTGGTGAACCCGCGCGATGCGCGGGAGAGACGAATGTGTACGCGTGGTTAAAAATATATATATTTTTTGAAAACAAAATTACCATTTCAATGGTTACAACTCAGTACCATCCTTGAGAAACCGGTTGGAAAATAATCTTGGACCACTTTTTCCTCTCTGCCTTACTATGTCTTATTCCGACGCAACACATATATCATAACATTACTTTTTCAGCAAAAGGTGTCAATATTTTTCTCAGATAAAAATCGAAAGTATAAAAGTATAAAATTATTAATTTTTTATCCAATTTCTCAACAACCAAACAAATGGCCACAAAATTCTAACAAAGAAACAGAGAATAGTTTCAATGACTCCACCCAGTGTTGTCATCTCCAAATGACACCAATGACTCCAAATCATGAAATGACACCAATTCTTCTTCATTATGCTGATAAACACGAAAAATAACACAATATTACATTCCAAAAATAGTCCACAGTACTTGGACACTCGAATTCAATCCAATAATTGTACATGGATGCTGAAATTTCTAACAAAAAAAAAAAACAGTTCCAATAACTCGACCTAGTGTTTTACCTCCAAATGACACCAATGACTCCAAATCATGAAATTACACCAACTCTTCATTATGCTAACAAACCTGAAACATAACATTACTATTATAAACAGTAAATAAAATGCATGTTAATAACCATGAAAAAATAAAAATAAGAGTAATTCTAGATATCCCCCCTCTATACCGCCTCCAAATCGCATCTCTCAATTTGTTTTTTGTATAAGTTTCTTATTCTTTTTTTAACAATTGTGTACATCACCTTAAAGAGGAGACTTTAAAATCTTGTATAGCATTTTATATTATATATAAAGATAAAGATAAGACCATCATAAACAATTTTGCATGCATTTTTAAATAATATGATAATTTAAATAATTGTACTTATAAAATCAATACATGGTTTCAAGTCTATACAAAGTTTAGAGGTACGAAATATAATGTTACAAAAATGTAAATCTGTCACTGAAATAAAGTATAATCAAACGTCCCCACGCGAAAGTAAACAGAAACACCGCGTCGATCCCAATTTCCTCATTAAATGAACCGCACCAAATTCCTCTCTATATAAACAAAAACAGCACCACCTCAACTTCACATCATCATATTCGCTCTACAAGAAAACAGCATAACAATGGGAGAAACAAAGCAGCCTCACTTAAACGGAGCCTACTACGGTCCCTCAATTCCCCCGCCTTCTAAAACCTACCACCGCCCCGGCCGTGGTGGGGGAGGTTGCGGCATATGCAGCTGCCTTTGGGGGTGCATATTCAACCTCATCTGCCAAATCATCATTACCATCGTCGTCCTCATCGGCCTAGCCGTCCTCATCCTGTGGCTCGTTTTTCGACCCAACGTTGTCAAATTCCACGTCACCGACGCCAACCTAACCCAATTCCAACACACCACCCCAAACAACACCCTCTACTACAACCTCGCTCTCAACATGACTGTCCGTAACCCCAACAGACGCATCGGAATCTACTACGACAGACTCGAAGCTACAGCCGCCTACCAAGGCCACAGATTCGCTTTAACCGACTTAACCCGCTTTTATCAGGGCCATAAAACCACCAATTATTTGAACCCTGTTTTTCAAGGCCAGCAAATTCTTTTGTTTGAAGGGAATCAACTCAGCAGCTATAATGAGGAGAGAACGTCTGGGGTCTATAGTATTGAGGTGAAGCTTTATCTGAGGATCAGGTTGAAGGTTGGTATTTTTAAAATGCCTAGAATGAAGCCTAATATCGAGTGCGATTTGAGGGTTCCGTTGGATTCTAATGGCAGGATATCTGGTACTACTTTTGAGACGACTAGGTGCGATTTCGATTGGCGTTAGATTCATTTCAGGATTATCTTCTTCTTTCATCGATTTTATTTGTTTTACACACACACAGTTTCATACGTTGGTTGCATGGTTATATTGAGCTGTTTTACATTCAGGATTATTGTTAGATTACATTTGTGTAGATGAATAATACCGTTGCTGAGTTGTTTGACTTATATCTTTTGTTATTTTATTATGATGGATTAACATTGCATGACTTTTAGGACAATGGGTTTGAAATTATAATGATAAAGATTGGAATAAATACTGATTCTTCAAAACGTGAATTGAATTAGCTGTTGAATATTAAAAAAAAAAAGGTAATCTTAAATCTTTTCATGCATTTCATAAGTAGGTCCATTTAAAAATAATTAGTACGTTAATTTACTAAAACGGGACATCACAAAGTGAATGTATTATTTTATTTTGATGGAGTAATTTAATAATAAGTTTAAGTAAATGTGCTTACAAAACTTATGAATGAATACAAAATCACCTATAAAAAATGAATATATTATGTATCCTGTGTGTAGTCTTTATAACCTGCTCTCTACATGGAAGTATTGTTGCTGGTCATGTAAAGACTTGTTTTTACAGCTTTAAATTAGATTATTAGTTAGCACGAGCACTCTAATTTGATGCAATGTGATTCACCTGGTAGAAGGTGTTTTTTTCCTTTTAGAAAATCACAAAACATCCAGTTCTATCATAATTTTTCCAAAAACCGTCAACCTTCAAAAATTGTTTTCAAACTTGATCCACAAATTCAAAAGATTACACAAATCAATCCTAATTTCCCAAGAAGAATCGTTCTACTAGAGGTGGTCATCGCGGTAATTTTTCAAAATCAGTGCTACATCTTTCAGAGGTTAACATTTTTATTTTTTTTGGATAAAAACTTGTTGCAAGAATTGTCTTAACATTAGCCATAATTTTTTTTTTTTTATTGAAAAGTTCTTTGCATGTGAAAGGGCTATTTTGTCATTCAAATATGAGGCTCTTTTTTTTTTGTGGGAACCCCTTTACATAAAATCAGGGAACCATCGTCCCATGGTTAAAAAATCATTTATTTATTTATTTATTATTTGAATATCTTAAATAAGAAAATGAATTATGTATTTAGTCAGTCTAATTTACTATCTAGCTTCGTATGATCTTTAACTCATAACCATTAAAGAGGAAAAAATGACCCATGATCTTTGAATTTTTTAAAATTATAGATACTATTTAGCATCTCTTAAGTATGAATGATCAAGTTTAAGTGGGACAAACAAACAACCCTCGAAATGCATAATTGTTTTTTATTGTCCAATGACATTAAGAAATTACTCATCCTATAACAAGTTTCCTAATTTGGCACCAGCGCGTAAAGGCGTCAATTTTTGACATAATAACCCGTTTTACTATGATAACCCAATTATGACGCGACATAATTAATTAAAATCGATCAATTTGTTACAATTTAAAAATAGAAATAAAAAACAAAACTACACTGCTCTAATACGGCACGGCTAATGAGAAAACAAGATGGGGTTTTCTATGAGTTTATTCGCATTTTAGGCTAATCACACATAAATTCAATTTAGCCCAAATTTTATCTTGATTAATAATTAGGTGTTGCAAGAACAACTTTTCTAACATTGTTCATAGCATAACTTTAGGTTAGCTTGACGTATTCCGTTACAAATCGTCACGTACCGTCAAAACGAACCGAACTCAAGCATCTCCAAGTCTGTGTAAACCCCCGTAATTTTAATTATTTTTATATTGGAATTAATTAAATTAAAAAGGAAAATAATTCGGCTTAAAATAAATACTAATTAGCGAGACAAGGGTTAATATTTATTTATATTGAATATTACTTAGTGAATGAGTAATAAATTGATAAGAAAGCATTATGATTGTCGTGGGTGAGAAATACGGCAGTTACGGTAAATTTAACCGGGGAGCGCGTGTCAGTCGTGTCGGGACTTAAATTTATGAGATAAAATATAATTTAATTATGGGTCATCCATATGGTCATTTCGAGTGCGTCAGTGTCCGGAAGGTTCGAAATAGTCAGAAAAGTGTACTCGGGAGTTTGGATTGGCCCGAGGCATTTTTACGCCAAATTAACACCCCGAAGGGGTATTTTGGTTTTTTAAATTTTTAGAGAAAATAGACCTACGAATTTTAGAGGTTATATCATTAGTTATGTTGAGGAGGTCAGGGTTAAAAGTTATAAAAAATACAGAGAGGCCATTACAGTAGGAAGAGAAAGGGTTTCAAGGGTTCCCACATCAATTTTTGCACCACCATTGTTAATCGGGAGGAGAGGAAAACAATCCCACCATTATTCTGCAGAAATTCTGACCTACTATTTGAGGCAAGTATTTGTCTTGCTAGTTTTGAGCAATATATCGTCCATGTTAGTGTCTAATGAATAATCTCATGAATATATAAATGTTGGCTTTGATTTAGAAGACTAAAATCATGTTCTTGGGTAGAAATCTTGATGGATATGTTTAATTCATATATGAAACGCGAAATTAAGGATTGGAGCATTCAAACGTAGAAGAAATCTGAGATATTGTTGCTTTTTTTAAAGAAAAAAATAACCTAGGGTTTTGAAATTTAAATATTAATTCGATTTATATGACCCTCCCTGGTGATTTGATGTTTTGATTACATTAGAATTCGCTCATACATGTTAATATAGGGTCTAGTAGGTTTAGTTGGGAGTTTGGGGTTATGTAATGGAGGTTTGGAGTGTTAAGAATGGTGAAAAACGTAAAAAACTGAACGAAGAAGATGAACTGCTACATTTCGAATCAATTTGGACCAGGGGCGAATCGATTCGGTAAGGCGAATCGATTCAGCCCTTGGACGAATAAATTCGATTTCCCAGAATTTTGACATTCTCCCTTATTTCAGCCCAAAACTTGTGAATTGTTATCGAGGGCACAAATAGGATACCCTTAAAACATAATGAGGGGTATTATGGGATAATTTAGACCTTGATTAGATTGGAACTCAATCACATGAGGAGAATTTAAGGATAAGGATAAATGAACATAATTTGTAATGTAATGAATTCGGGAGAATAAGATCGAGTCACGGGGATTTCGAGGGAACCTACGACTTAGACCAGTAGAGTACAGTTGTGTTAACTACTAAAATAAATTAAGGGGTGGTTGAAAACCTAGGAGTAGTGGGAATACTCGAAAATATACGATTAGAAGTAAAATCGTAATTTAATAATACGTAGGATATTCGGGAGTCATATATACTACGTACGGGAAATATATTATGAGTTCAGTGTATACCTATATTGATATTATATATAGGTTGTGTGAATACCTATTGTATGAATTTTCATGTGTGAATCTAGGCTACTTGCTATCACGGGAGGTTCGATGTCATGGACAGTCTTATCCTGATGAGCTCATTGGCGGGATTTTGACTTGTATCTCAGAACATAGAGCTTAATGATTGAGAACTAATTATGTTAATGAGAGTGTGATCGGTCATTTGGGTGCATTAGGTGTGTGCGTATCCCAAAGACTTAGGACTATGTCGCCTCCAAATTGTGTGAATTGTGAATGTATGGTTCGATAGTGATTCCGAACCCAATGTCCTTTACTTAGTACATGATGTACCATGACTTGATAGCAGAGTATGTCCGCATCGCAGGTCTTCACCTAGGGATTCCTTATTCGTATATATATATATATATATGTGTGTGTGTGTGTGTGTGTGTGTGATTTATTCTACTACATGAGCACTAGTAGATAAGATGGATTGATCTATGGTTGCTAATCTTTCTTTTGACGAACTCCGTGTGCTATGTATCACCCCTGGGAATTTGGATGCAGCCATGCCATAGTATGCAACTTGTAGCTTGTCATAAACTTCAAGTATGTTGGTTGGTTTGCTAGCTGACCAACTACCTCCTGTGCCGAGCAACTGAGTGCTAACTTCACGTGCTTGATTCTTCTGATTTATGATCCCCTGAATACTTTGTCGAGTAACATACTAGATTTTGAACCCAACTCTTCAATATGATTAGTACCAAGCTAGTGGTGGACTTCGAAACATTTTCATACAACTTATTCCTCAATATTGGTCGGGACAGTAGTAGTAAAGATCTCAGTGCTGTAGATGCTGAATTTGACTTCTGAACTTCAATAGTATGTGCATAATAACTCCTGAATATGCCTCCTGAACTTCAATATACCTCCTGAACTTCAATATTCCTCCTGAACTTTAATATACCTCCTGAACTTCTGAATACGCCTCCTGAACTTCAATATACCTCCTGAACTTCAATATCAAAAATAATTCATGAGCAAGAAAAATAACTCCTGAATGATGATTGGTCGGGGCCCCGACCGTGTGAGTTTGTGGAGTTGAATTTGATGCTCGACTGCATGATGTTATAAGAATGTGCCACCAAATGAACAAATATATCTGTAATAGAAGCCCCCAAGTGTGGAATGTGAACTTTGAATGCTTTTTTCTTGATCGCTTTCACATACTCATACTTTGTTTAAATAAAATGTTTCCGACCAACTGTAGTTGACATCTTCTTAATTCCGACCAACCTAAGTTAACATTTTTGGGAATAGATTTACTTCCTAACCAACATAAGTTGGCATTTTTAGGAATATATAGTTTTACTTCCCGTAGGAATACATTTACTTCTTAACCAACATAAGTTGGCATTTTTAGGAATACATAGTTTTACTTCCCGTAGGAATACATTTACTTTCTAACCAACATAAGTTGGCATTTTTAGGAATACATTTCCTAACCAACATAAGTTGGCATTTTTAGGAATAATTTTACTTCCCGTAGGAATACATTTACTTCCTAACCAACATAAGTTGGCATTTTTAGGAATACATAGTTTTACTTCCCGTAGGAATACATTTACTTCCTAACCAACATAAGTTGGCATTTTTAGGAATACATAGTTTTACTTCCCGTAGGAATACATTTACTTCCTAACCAACATAAGTTGGCATTTTTAGGAATACATAGTTTTACTTCCTGTAGGAATACATTTACTTCCTAACCAACATAAGTTGGCATTTTTAGGAATACATAGTTTTACTTCCCGTAGGAATACATTTACTTCCCAACCAACATAAGTTGGCATTTTTAGGAATACAATTTTGATAATAAATGTTAGAGACTTCCTCGGAGCTGACCAACAAATTGTTAGGAATAGAATAAGATATAATAAATGCTGGAGACCTCCTTGGCGCTGACCAACAGATTGTTGGGAATAAAATATAATAAATGTTAGAGACCTCCTCGGTGCTGACCAACAGATTGTTGGGAATAAAATATAATAAATGCTGGAGACATCCTTGGAGCTGACCAACAGATTGTTGGGAATAATATATGCTGGAGACCTCCTTGGAGCTGAATATATGATTATAAATATTTGTCGAGCTCCATGCTGAAATAAGAATAGAATATGCATCCAAATAGATATAAAGAATAATAATAAAGTGCCTCGTTGATCTGTCGAGGTAGAATTATATAATGCCGAACAAGAATAAGATCTTCCAGAACATAAGAATATGGCCGATAACGTTGTCAGGCCTGAATATAAATAAGAATTAGCCGACCAACTATCCGTTGGGGGTGAAATACAACGAATGTTGTAATTCTCCTTAAGGATGAATAAGTATCTTGTCGAGGAACAATTGCATAATGCCGAATAAGAATAATATTTTCCAGAACATAAGAATATGGCCGAGAACTTTGCTAGGCCTGCATATAAATAATAATTATCCCGACCAACTATCCGTTGGGGGTGACATATAATAAATGTTATAGTTCTCCTCGGAGCTGAATATGATAATAAGTATCTCGCCGAGTTCCATGTTGAGATGAATATAGAATATGAATCCTAAGGGATATATAGAATAATTTGTGCTTGAGCCGATATCTGGGCCTGAAAATAAATAAGAATTGCCCCGACCAACTATCCGTTGGGGGTGAAATATAATAACTTATGTAGCTTTTCCTCGGAGCTGAATATATTTAGAGAGAAGAAATTTTTCGAGCTCCATGCTGAGATAAATATAAAATATGAATCTGAACGGATATAGAATAATTTGTGCTTGAGCCGATATCTCCGAGTGAAATGATAATAGTTTCTAGATTGTTTCCGAGCATTCGTCGGCGTTGAATCTTCTACCTGTAAAAATTAATAATTTTCTCTACCACATGTGTAGGCTGAATTGATTAGTCATGAGAATAATTTACTCATCCAAACAATATATGATATGTATATGCTTGAGAAATAAAAATATTAATTTCAAAAAATGAAATAATATATGTTGGCTGATATGTCGAGGTAAAACTCCCTGATGTCGAGCAATAATAGTTTCCAGAGGTTTAAGATTGTGGCTGAGCTTTCGTCGGGACTTAATATCGTCACTATGAAATCTTAATAAGCTTCTCGAGCACCTGTCGAGACTGGATCAATTAATTATTGTCATGAGAATAATTATTCAGCCAAACTATATGTGATGTGTATCAGCATAAGGCAATAAAATTTTCAAAATATGAAATAATATGTTTTATGCCAAATGTGTGTGAGATGGACAAATTATTATTAGATATGCGCCATAAATAAGACGTAGAGTTTTTTGTAAAGTTATTTAATCTCCAACAACTAATCAGGTATAAGTTGCTGTTTGAAAATTATTTATCACTTGGTTTTAAAAATATTTTTGGGGTGATCACAAGTTAAAAAGGACTCAAGCCCCCTTTTTGTCCCCAAGCTGAACTCGTGTTTAAAGAAATATCTGGGGTGCTTTGCATTTTTTAATACCCCAAGATTCTACTGCTGCCGACAAACGGCATGGATGGTGCCGACCAACATTTAAGGATATCTCAAGTTATAGAATATATGGTGTAGACCAAGAAGAAAATGGTCCTCGACCAGCTGAGAAATTTCGCCGATCAACAAAAATTGTGTATTGACAGCACCGAACAATATTAGATGTCACCAACCAAAAAGTGGATGGTTGGATAGCTGCCGACCAGTAAATTGAACCCTACGAACAAGATTGAGATGTCGCCGATCAAGAAATAGATGATCGTCGACCTGCAATTGGTTCCACCGAGCTACAATATGGGGCTCCGACCAATAATAAGATACCTCGTAGTTGGATAAAATTATTTCAACGTTGCTGATGGATCTTCAAATCTTATCTCCGACAAACAAAAATGGTCTGGTTAATCTTCTCTTTTATAAAATATGGCCCAAGATGATGCCGACCAACAACATAGATGGGTGACCAGAATATCTCGAATCCTTAGATAAAAAAATAACATTCGATGTAAAATTTAAGCATTAAGAATGTTAATTAAATGAATAATTATCTAATCCACTATATCGTGTGATTCCGATAAAGAAACCCCGTGATGTGATGAACGAGGGGCCAACATATCACATTTGTGCCCAGAGTCTTGATATGGTCATGATTTGTTTTACTGATCCTCTTTTATAAGAGGTGGGTAATGATTTTTCAGGTGAGAGAAAATTATTTTTTATATTGATCCTCTCCTATTCCCTATTTGGAGAGATAAAAATATGTTGAATGATCGAAGTTATTATGAAATTTATATCAAAAATCAATCAATTTGACCTTTTTGACATAGATGGAAGATGAACCAAATTAAGTATATAGTTCATAAAAATGAATGCAAAGAGACTCAAACTTGAAGAGAGAGAAAGTAGATCTGGGTCATGATTTCCATAAGAAATTTTTTTATTGTCTTTAACCTTTTCCCATTCTCTGATTAAAAATGTAATGGGAATTTGAATAGTCATCAAAGATCTTTCAAAAATCATTTCAAAATCAACAATGAAAATTATCAAATCTTATCATCGTCGTATATATTGGTATATGTAATCATTTAAAATATTGATTTCATGAGATAAAATTTTAACTTGAGAATCAAGCCAAAAGTTTTGATTTATGAAATCCACCATTTCACAGATTTCTCAACAAGAATTAATTTAACAGTTATGATTTTGAAATCATGATATGCAATTTTTGCAGATTTCATAAATAAAAATTGGACAACTAATTTATGTATATAAACATAAAAATCATGATTGAATCAACAGATGTATGCATAATTGATTATACGTAGAGAAAATAAATACTTAGCTTTTGATGGAGAACAATGCTTGTAACATGTTCCCACAGACAGCGCCAATATGTTGATGCAAAAAACTAGACCGAATCCCATTTTTATGATCACAGATAAATAGATGAAAGAAATCCAATCAAGCACATGAGAGACAAAGATTTTTAAAGTGGTTCGGCTATCAATAAAGCCTACGTCCACTATTATTTTATTCCCAGGGGTTTACAATAACACCATAGGGTGTAGAGAGAGAAAGGATGTGTATCTTGTGTATGGGGGTTCTAGGTTCCCCCGGATCTCTCTTTTTTTTGGCTCAGGGGATACATGTATTTATAGTGATGGGAGATAAAGAGATTCATTGTATGTAGACATTTATGTCTACATTCAATGAATCTAATTGTTGAATTGCTTGGTATGCTATGTGTTGTCATCTATTAATACAGTATAAATGTACATTAAGGCTCATTAAATGCGCTGCCATCTTCATTAATGCACATTAAATGCATAGTTATCCTTTGATCTTCCTGGTTGGTATGCCGACCAACTGTCCTCGAATGCCGACTAACTCTCCTCGGATGTCGAATATTTACACGTAGGATGACATGTGTCCTTTTCTGATTGGTCCTCGTAGATGGAGAATTTTTGCTTTAACAATCATGTCATCCCACTCTTCTCCTGAGCAATAGGTATGTTTTCCCAAACTTAACCATTTCAAGCTTAGTGAAGTGTATTTTCTAACACTTAGCTAAAATTTGTTTTGTTTGTACATGTGATTGAAAGAGAAAGACCTTTTCCTCCTATGAGCCCCTTTGTGGGAGGATGCTTCAGGAACACTTCAGTCGATGCATCTTCTCCCCGTTCTCCCATGTATGGGCTGGCCTATTCTCATCGATCGGCCTCCAGACGTGTAGAGGAGATTACCAGGAGGGCTGCTACCTATGGGGAATCCATTGGAGCTTCTCCTCAGCTAGAGGAAACTCCTATGGCTTCTTCTGTGTTATTTTATGTTCTTATGGTTCCTCTAGACATTGTTCCAGTCTCTTCCATCCCTTCAGAGGTAAAAACTTAATTCACTTAGCTATCTTTTACCCCAATTTGGTTGTGTACTTAGTATTTTCTTTGGCCTTCGGTTTGTAACTTCTCCTGACCTAGCCACCTCTCTCGCTGGTTCAATTCTTCAATTTTCTCTACTGAGGCCTGTAATTGTGTTGTCTCTATTCATCCATTTTATTGAGGTGAGATCTCTCCTTATACTTTTTTTCATTTCTATTGTGTGTTGATTATTCCTAACACTTTGTTATTATATACAACTTTCTCTAGGTTTAACCCCTCCATCTCCTCTTAGGACCCCTCATACTCCTCAGGGCATCATTGGATCTTCTCGCCCATGGGTTCATTTAGCCCATATGAGGGTTGATGCCCGTTAGGATTACAAATAGTTCTTTCTGATCCCACATGTATCATAGCTATTGTGCCCTATTTTGAGGAAGGTGCGTCACCAAGGATTGAGGTTCCTCTGGCTGAACGCTCCTCTGAAGCTCAGAGGGATGGTTATTTTTCTCTTGCAGTTTCTACTGTTCTAGTTATTTCTCTAGCCACCGTTACTGCTTTAGGCATCCCTAAGGTATTTTTACTATTTTCTCCCTCTTTTTTGCATAAGTCTTTTTGTTATGCCCCCAAGGTAACTTTAATAATGAAAAAACACTTGTTAGAAAAAAATTCTCAAACTCCACCTATAACCGTGACTTAACAATGAATACACATTTCTTAAGCTTGTTTATAAACTCCACCTGTAACAGTGACTTAATAATGAAAATTACTTGTTAATATTTTTCATCAACTCCACCTATAACGGTGACTTAACAATGAAAACTTCTTGTTAAGATTTTTCATAAACTCTACCTATAACACTGACTTTAAAATGAAAACCACTTGTTATGATTTTTCATAAACTCCACCTACAATGGTGACTTAACAATAAAAACCACTTATTAAGATTTTTCATAAACTCCACCTATAACGGTGACTTAACAATGAAAATCACTTGTTAAGATTTATCATAAACACCACCTATAACGGTGACTTAACAATGAAAAAACACTTGCTAATATTTTTCCTCAACTCATTCTTTTTTAACGCTTTGTAGGTTTTAAGGGAGCCTACACTACACCAAATCATGCGAATGGTCACGGCCAGTTGGACACGGCCCAAGTCCATAACCCGTTGGTCACGGACATGGGCGGTGACCATCTTAATTTTTTGCGTGACCATATTCGTTACCACCCTGAGTCATGGATGCTCTGGAAGTGGTCACGGATCAAATCCCTGACCACTGTGGGTCACAAACTTAGATCGTGACTAGGTCATGACCATCTTGGCACCAAATATGCACCAAAATTTCCTTCAAGCTTGGTCCCGGATGGGTCATAAACTTGGACCGTGACCATAGGCATGACGAAGGAGAAAACATACACATATGGGGTCATGGATGGGGGTTGTGACCATTTCTTATTGTGGGTCACGGCTGTGGGCCGTGACCATCCTTCAATTCAAGGTCTGATATTGGCCACACATGGGGGACACGACTATATTTCGTGAACATTGGTCATTCACGTAGCAACAACAAGGAGGTTATGGGGTGCAATGGTGGGTCACGGCTGATGGCCATGACCTTGTAATTCCTAAAAAAAGAGAAGAGGCGCTTGATTTTCATTTCCATTTGTCCCTTTTCATTTTCATTTTCCCGCTTCTCTCTCTCTCGTCAAAGACGAAGCTATGGATTCTCTCTCTCGTCAAACACTAATGGCTTTTCTCTCTCTCTACTGTCGACCCCTGCTACCGCCGACGACGCCACCTCCTGCTGGCCAACCCCTGCTGCCACCGACGAGGTTAGCTTACTTTAATTTCTGTTTTGATTTGTTTGATGAGATACATATATGTGAATGAGGTTTATTATTTTTTTTATTTCAATTTCATGAGATACAATCATACAGATTTGTTTTGATTTTTGTTTAATGAGATACAGATACTTTAATTTCTGTTTTTGGTTTTTTATGTATTGCCTTAATATATTAAATATTTGGGGTGCCTAATTTCAGAATGATTTATGCTCAAAAAGATTGATAGGTATTGAGAACATAAATCGTATTTGGTATTATTGTGTTCAAAACGATTTAGACAAATCTAACAATATGATTGTGAACAATTTGGATCAATTGTTACATGTTGATTTGGTGCCCTAATTTGAATTCAACGATAAATGTAAAATTATTGCCAAAATTTGTTTATTTATATTAGTTTTTTTATAATTTGGCAGGTGTTTAATTGTTTTTTTATAGTTGGAAACTACTACTTATAATTGTGTTTTTTATAATATGGCAGGTGTGTACTAGAGTGAATTATACTTTTGAAAAAAACTTGATTTTAATGCTCTGTTTCAGCAATATGTGCGTAAATATTTCATTCCTATTTGGCACTTACTGTTCAGGTACGTAAAAATCAGATTAGTGATTTTTTTTCTTTTGAGTTGTTGTAGTCAAATCTAACTCAGTACACTCTTGCCCTTGGTTCTGATTTTTTTTTTGGATGTGGATTCATGTTTGATGTTTTTGAATAGTGGATACTCTAAATACGATCTCTTATTATCTATTGTATCGCCTAAGTGAAAAATAATCCAATAACATGTCCTGTTGAAATTGGTAATTTGCATTGAGTCCTTTATGTATTCAGTGTCATTCTTATATGATATTAGCTATTTACAATTTTTGAGGCTAAAAGGTTTCAACTATATTATGGGTAATTGCCAACAAGAATTGCAATGTACTTAAACACGAGCTTTAATTTTTAGACAAAGTGGCTGATTTGAATTGCCCCAGATTTTTTTCTTAATTAAAACCATGAAGAAGTTTATTCTCAACTTTACATCACTGATCATGTTAGACATAAACATGGGGATTTGATATTGCATGTTGTAAAGCTATAAAAATGATGAATTCTTTCACAACCCTGACAATTCATAGAAAGATTCATGATGCATCGTTTCATATGTGCGGGTGTTTCCTCCATCGTCTCCATCATCTTCTACACGCTAACTATCCCGGTAAGCAAATTTCCCCCATCTTTCTGCTTGTTTCTATTCACGTGATTAAGATTAAGTATATGTAAGGGGTCGATGTTGGGTTAATATTGCCTAGTGAAATATCTTCAAATCTGTTTGAATGAATCTGTACTTCAATGAGGTATATCGTCACTAAGGGGACTCAAACTCAGACAGATGTAAGTTTTTTGGATGTGATTATAAATACGTGTTCATAAATATAAATGTGTTCATAATATATCTTCACTTGTACCAAAAAAGTGAGGACCACTTTTCATTTTTGAAATTCCTTTTATTTGTCTGTGCTAATAAATATATATAATCATATCAATAATGGTAGTAAAATGAGGGAAAATATAGAAGCTAGAAGTGATGGCATTTTTCGGATGATCTTAATCTTTTGCAAGATCACTTTTGGCGACTTACTGCAATTTTCCGTTTTCATAGATCTTTTCCCGACAAAGCAAAAAAATTGACCTCCCTATGAGAGCAGCTTTGGCATAATTTTTTTTGTTAGTAGGTAAACAATAATGAAATATCTAAAATAATTTTGGCACTCTTGTTCCCATTTTTTATCTGTTGAAACTAAAGTAGATTATGGGTGAATGTTGAATGATTTTTAAGGTAAACTAATAACTCTTACAAATGAGCTAAAGTTTAGACCATGCCCAGTTGTCTTTGCTTCCTTTTCTGGGGGACCAAAAGTGTGTATGTACAAGGTTCTTTGGGTAATTGTATTAGATAACTTGTATGAGAATGTGCTTAATGGCGAATTTAACTTTCCTTTCGCTTCCATTATGAGTTCGGATAGATCAGTTATAATAATTGTCTCTCTTTTGGTTGCCGATAATTAAGGGAAACTGTGAAAAACATTTCAATCTAGTATGCTTTATTCAACTTATATGCATGTGTGTTTCAATAACATTTTCTGTTTTCACCATACCTACCCCTGTGAAAAACATTTCAATATAGTATGCTTTATTCCAACATTTTCAGTTTTCAATTTGTATGTATTTCTGTAAATCTAAGACATATTATGGGCAACTAATAATTCTTTAGGGGTTTTGTGAGGTACTTTCTTTAATTTTACATACCAATTCTTCATTACACATTGTCTACAAATTGCAGATCTAAACAATTGCATACCAGTTCTTCATTACATATCAGGTACTCTTTACTTTAACTAAAGTAGTTATATAATTGATATGTATTATCTATTAAATCTTTTAGATGATAGAAGGAGTACGAGATAATTATTAGTTTTGTTTGGTTTGGCTATTGGATAATTATTAGTGGTTGACTTTTGTTTGATAGTATGTTAGAAGGAGTACGGGATAATTACGAGTTTGATTATTGGATAAAATGTTGAAAATATTTTAGACTCCCGGTTTGAGAATACGACGATAATTTGAAAATGTCTAGACTTAGGCTTAAAAACACGACATTAGAGGGTGAAACCCCTAAACAACCCCCGAACGATCCAGTGAGAGGTACCAATACCTCACACATGATCAATATAACTCGTAGGAACTGATCATGCTATCACGGGACTCCCGATTTGAGAATATGATGATAATTTAAAAATATGAAGACTTAGGCTTAAAAAATGGCATTAGAGGGCAAAACCAAAAACAACCCCCGAACGTCCTCATGAGAGGCTTCAATGCCTTGTACGGACTGACTGCATAATCACGGGACTCTCGATTTGAGAATACAATGATAATTTGAAAATATCTAGACTTAGGCTTAAAAACATGCAGTTAGAGGGCAAAACTCTGAAACAGCACCCGAACGGCCCCATTAGAGGCACCAACACAATGCATGGTACAAATGTAACTCGTAGGAACTGAGCGTACGATCATGGGACCCCCGATTTGAGAATACGACGATAATTTAAAAATATCTAGACTTAGGCTTAAAAAATGGCATTAGAGGGCGAAACCCATAAACTACCCCTGAACGGTCCAGTGAGAGGCACCAACACCTCGCACGGGACCAATGTAACTCGTAGGAACTAACCATGGAATCACGGGACTCCCGGTTTGACAATATGATGGTAATTTGAAAATATCATAACTTAAGCTTAAAAATAGCATTAGAGGGTGAAACCCCGAAACAACTCCTGAACGGTCCCATGAGAGGCATCAACACTTCGCACGGGACCAATGTAATCGTAGTAATTGACCGCACGATCATGGGATACCCCGTTTGAGAATACGATGATAATTTAAAAATATATAAGCCTGGACTTAAAAAATTGTATTAGATGGGCATAACCCTAAAACAACCCCCCAACGGTCCCGTGAGAGGCACCAACACCTCGCACGGGACCAATGTAACTCGTAGGGATTGACCGTGCAATCACGGGACTCTTGATTTGAGAATACGACGATAATTTGAAAATATCTAGACCTGGACTTAAAAATGGCATTAGAGGGTGAAACCCAAAAAAACCTCCAAACGGTCCCGTGAGAGGCACCAACACCTCGTATAGGACCAACGTAACTCGTAGGAACTGACATCACAGTCACGGGACTCCCGATTTGATAATACGGTGATTACTTGAAAATATCTAGACTTAGGCTTAAAAAATGGCGTCAGAGGGCGAAACCAAAAAATAGCCCTCCGAACGGTCACGTGAGAGGCACTAACACCTCGCACGGGTCGAATGTAACTTATAGGACCTACCGCGCGATCACGGGACCCCCGGTTTGAGAATACGATGATAATTTCAAAATATATAGACTTAGGCTTAAAAAATGGCATTAGAGGGCGAAATCCCGAAACAACCCCCGAACGGACCCGGGAGACGCACGACCACCTCGTACGGGACCAATGTAACTCGTAAGGATTGATTGCGTGATCACGAGACTTACGGTTTGAGAATACGATGATAATTGGAAAATATCTAGACTTAGGCTTAAAAAATGGCTTTAGAGGGCGAAACCCCAAAATAACCCCCGAATAGTCCCGTGAGAGGCACCAACACCTCGCACGGGACCAATGTAACTAGTAGGAATTGGCCGTACGATTACAGGATCCCAGCTTCAAATACGATGGAAATTTGAAAATATTTAGACTTACGCTCAAAAAATGGCGTTAGAGGGCAAAACCCCGAAACAGCTCCCAAACAGCCCCGTTAGAGGCACCAACACAACACACGAGACCAATGTAACTACTAGGAACTGATCGCGCGATCACGGGTCCTCGATTTAAGAATACGACAATAATTTGGAAATATCTAAACATAGGCTTAAAAAATGGCATTAGAGGGCGAATCCTCGAAACAACCCCTGCATGGTCCTGTGAGGTGCACCAACACCTCGCACGGGACCAATGTAACTCTTAGGAACTGACCGCGCAATTACGGAACCCCTCTTTGAGAATACGATGATAATTTGAAAATATATAGACTTAGGCTTAAAAAATGGCATTAGAGGGCGAAACCTCAAAATAACCCCCGAACGGTCCCATGAGAGGTACCAACACCTATCACAAGACCAATGTAACTCGTACGAACTGATCACAGGACCCCCGATTTGAGAGTACGAGGATAATTTGCATATATCACGACTTGGGTTTAAAAAATGGCATTAGAGGGCGAAATCCCGAAAGAACCCCGAATGGTCCCGTTAGAGGCAGCAACACCTCGCACGGTACCAATGTAACCCATAGGGACTGACGATGCAATTACGAGACTCCCGGTTTGAAAATATGATAATAATTTGAAATTATCTAGACTTATACTAAAAAAATGGCATTAGAGGGCGAAATACCAAATGACCCCATGAGAGGCACCAATACATCGCACGGGACCAATGTAACTCATAGGAATTGGCTGCGCGATCACTTGACCCCCGCTTTTAGAATATGATGATAATTTGAAAATATATATAATTAGACTTAAAAATGGCATTAGAGGGTGAAACCCCGAAATAACCACCGAATAGTCTCGTGAGAGGCACCAACACCTCGCACGGGACCAATGTAACTCATAGTAACTGACCGCGTAATAATGGGACCTCCGGTTTGAGAGTATACTACAACAAATCTGCCAAATTGTCATGTTCATTGACCTTTACAAGTTCAACTTGTCAAGGTCAATGACCGTGACAATTCGGGTGAGACAACTTTTTTTGCCACGTACTTGTCACGGTCATTGATCGTGATAAGGGCATTAGAATTGTCACGGTCCTTGACCGTGAAAACTTTTGTCACGGTTAAGGACCGTGACAAATCGGTGACATTTTATAAAAAATTATCATGGTCAATGACCGTGAGAATTCTGGGCAGAATTGAAAAACAATCTGTTGGACAGTATGGCCACTGCCCCTACCTAGTAGTATATTTGTACCTGTTATACCAATGTTGTACCTGTTCAAACATCATATATCCAAATAAAATAGAGACAATGCAAATATGCATTCAAAATAGAGAGAATATGCATCACCATATAATCGAAATATAATTCAAATGTAACAACTTAAACCAATTCGATTCAACCTTAAAACAATTAAATTTAAACTTAAAACAATGTCACTAATTGTCAGGGGTATGCTAAACTCCGAGGAGGTGAGTAGGTCACACGATATACGAATTAACACACCCACTAATATACATCGTGCAGCATTGTTCGCGCAACCACAATGGGGAGTTCTCCTTCCCGGGCATCACATGCATGATGAGTACCCTGGACTCTATGTCTTGAATCTCATGTCCATGAACTAGTGCACCCTGGACGATATTCGGGTCCCTCAACCCCTTCCCTACACTACACCAAAACTGGCGATTGGTCACGGCCAAAATCCCTGAACAAAATTGTGGGTCGCGTACTTGGGCCGTGACCATTTTCGTGGGTCGCGGCCCAAGTCCGTGACCAAAAAATGGTCACGGCCAAGAGGGGTCACGGCATATGGTCGCGGACTTTGGCCGTGACCCATGCCGTGACGGGTCACGGCCCTCATCCGCGACCCACAACCGTGACAAATTGGTCGCGGCCAAAGTCCGCGACCCAAGTCCGTGACCAAAAAAAAAAAAATCGTCGTGGCCCTAATCCGTGACCCATAACCGTGACAAGTTGGTCGCGGCCAAAGTCCGCGATCCACTTCCGTGACAAAAAAAAATAAAAAAAATTGGTCGCGGCCCTCATCCGTGACTCACAGCTGTGACAAATTAGTCGCGGCCAAGGTCCGCGACCCACGTCCGTGACAAAAAAACTTAAAAAAAATTGGTCGCGGCCCTAGTCCGCGACCCATAACCGTGACAAAAAAATAAAAAAAATGGTCGCGGACTTTGGCCGCGACCATTTTTAAGCGCGACAAAAAAAATAAAAATGGTCATGGACAACGTCCATGACCATATTTATCTATAATTTAAAAAAAATGTATTTTTTTTGTCCAATCCTAAAATTGGGGGTCCCGTGAGTGCACCGTCGGTTGCTACGAGATGTTACAAATATTTATTATAGGCAAAACAATAAAAAAATCACAAATTGCGAATTGAGAATGTTGTTAATAAACAAATATATATACAAACTAAAAAATATTACACGTCTTAATAATTCACAGACCAAAAAAAAATTGGGCAGAGTTTCCGCTATTTTCTTGACATTCAAAAACCTGTAAATGAAAAACCTGCTTATTATAAAGCCCGCACGGCTATAAAATTCAACAATCAAGTTATAAAAGCCCGCACGACCATAAAACTAAATAATAAAAGCCTACACGGCTATAACACATAAAAAAAATTATCCTGAAAGTCCACAACATATATACAATCTTCATGTTGTGAACCATTGCCTCCTTCATTTGTTCCACGTGCCAAAATCCTACAAATGATAGGATACGAAAAACAAAAATATCCGTAACCAAGTAGTTTTACAAAAAAATCAATCAAGATGAAAAATTGCATATATGAGTTAAAATTATCAGTAACCAAGTAGAAATATGAAAATTACTGTCGTTTTGAGATGTGTTGGTGGGGGGTGTTGGTGACAGCCACGGGGCCGTTCGGGGGCTATTTCGAGATTTCACCCTCTAACGCCATGTTTTGCTTAAGTGTAGAAATACGCAAATTACCGTCCTATTCTCAAACTGGGAGACCCGCGGCTGCGAGGTCAGTTCCTACGAGTTACGTTGGTCCTGTGGGAGGTGTTGGTGCCACCCACGGGGCCGTTTGGGGGCTGTTTCGAGTTTTCACCCCCTAACGCCATGTTTTTAAGCCTAAGTCTTGAAATATGCAAATTACTGTATTACTCTCAAACCGGGAGACCCGCGGCTGCGAGGTCAGTTCCTACGAGTTACGTTGGTCCCGTGGGAGGTGTTGGTGCCACCCACGGGGCCGTTCGGGGGCTGTTTCGAGTTTTCACCCTCTAACGCCATGTTTTGCTTAAGTGTAGAAATACGCAAATTACCATCGTAGTCTCAAACCGGGAGACCCGCTGCTGCGGGGTCGGTTCCTACGAGTTACTTTGGTCCCGTGGGAGGTGTTGGTGCCACCCACGGGGCCGTTCAGGGGCTGTTTCGAGTTTTCACCCTCTAACGCCATGTTTTACTTAAGTGTAGAAATACGCAAATTACCGTCATATTCTTAAACCGTGAGACCCGCGGCTGCGAGGTCAGTTCCTACGAGTTACGTTGGTCCCGTGGGGGGTGTTGGTGCCACCCACGGTGCCGTTCGGGGGCTGTTTCGAGTTTTCACCCTCTAATGTCATGGTTTTAAGCCTAAGTCTAGAAATAAGCAAATTACCGTTGTACTCTCAAACCGAGAGACCCGCGGCTGCGGGGCGGTTCCTACGAGTTACGTTGGTGCCGTGGAAGGTGTTGGTGCCACCCACGGGGACGTTCAGGGGCTGTTTCGAGTTTTCACCATCTAACGTCATGTTTTTAAGCCTATGTCTAGAAATAATCAAATTACCGTCGTACTCTCAAACCGGGACACCCGCGACTGCGGGGTCGATTCCTACGAGTTACGTTGGTCCCGTGGGAGGTGTTGGTGCCACCCACGGGGCCGTTCGGGGGATATTTCGAGTTTTCATCCTCTAACGCCATGTTTTGCTTAAGTGCCGAAACACGCAAATTACCGTCGTATTCTCAAACCGGGAGACCCTCAGCTGCGAGGTCGGCTCCTACGAGTTACGTTGGTCCCGTGGGAGGTGTTGGTGCCACCCACGGGGCCGTTCGGGGGCTGTTTTGAGTTTTCACCCTCTAACGTCATGTTTTTAAGTCTAAGTCTAGAAATTAGAAAATTATCGTCGTACTCTCAAATCGGGAGACCTGCGGCTGCGGGGTCGGTTCTTACGAGTTACGTTGGTCCCGTGGAAGGTGTTGGTGGTACCCACGGTGCCGTTCGGGGGATGTTTCGAGTTTTCACCATCTAACGTCATGTTTTTAAGCCTAAGTCTAGAAATAAGCAAATTACCATCGTACTCTCAAACCTGGAGACCCGCGGCTGCGGCTTCGGTTCCTACGAGTTAGGTTGGTCCCGTGGGAGGTGTTGGTGCCACCCACGGTGCCGTTCGGGGGTTGTTTCGAGTTTTCACCCTCTAACGCCATGTTTTTCTTAAGTCTAGAAACACGCAAATTACCGTCGTATTCTCAAACCGGGAGACCTGCGGCTGCGAGGTCAGTTCCTACGAGTTACGTTGGTCCCGTGAGAGGTGTTGGTGCCACCCACGGGGCCGTTCGGGGGCTGTTTCGAGTTTTCACCCTCTAACGTCATGTTTTTAAGCTTAAGTCTAAAAAAAAGCAAATTACCGTCGTACTCTCAAACCGGGAGACCCGTGACTGCGGGGTCGGTTCCTACGAGTTACGTTGGTCCCATGGAAGGTGTTGGTGCCACCCACGGGGCCGTTCGGGTGCTGTTTCGAGTTTTCATCCTCTAACGTCATGTTTGTAAGCCAATACTTAGAAATAACCAAATTACCATCGTACTCTCAAACCGGGACACCCGCGGATGCGGGGTCGATTCCTACGAGTTATGTTGGTCCTGTGGGAGGTGTTGGTGCCACCCACGGGGTCGTTCGGGGGCTGTTTCGAGTTTTCACCCTCTAACGTCATGTTTTTAAGCCTAAGTCTTGAAATATGCAAATTACCGTATTACTCTCAAACCGGGAGACCCGCGGCTGCGAGGTCAATTCCTACGAGTTACGTTGGTCCCGTGGGAGGTGTTGGTGCCACCCACGGGGCCGTTCGGGGGCTGTTTCGAGTTTTCACCCTCTAACGCCATGTTTTGCTTAAGTGTAGAAATACGCAAATTACCATCGTAGTCTCAAACCGGGAGACCCGCTGCTGCGGGGTCGGTTCCTACGAGTTACGTTGGTCCCGTGGCAGGTGGTGGTGCCACCCACGGGGCCGTTCAGGGGCTGTTTCGAGTTTTCACCCTCTAACGCCATGTTTTACTTATGTGTAGAAATACGCAAATTACCGTCGTATTCTTAAACCGTGAGACCCGCGGCTACGACGTCAGTCCCTACGAGTTACGTTGGTCCCGTGGGGGGTGTTGGTGCCACCCACGGGGCCGTTCGGGGGCTGTTTCGAGTTTTCACCCTCTAACGTCATGGTTTTAAGCCTAAGTCTAGAAATAAGAAAATTACCGTTGTACTCTCAAATCGAAGGACCCGCGGCTGCGGGGCGGTTCCTACGAGTTACGTTGGTGCCGTGGAAGGTGTTGGTGCCACCCACGGGGCCGTTCAGGGGCTGTTTCGAGTTTTCACCATCTAACGTCATGTTTTTAAGCCTAAGTCTAGAAATAATCAAATTACCATCGTACTCTCAAACGGGGAGACCCGCGACTGTGGGGTCAATTCCTACGAGTTACGTTGGTCCCGTGGGAGGTGTTGGTGCCACCCACGTGGCCGTTCGGGGGCTATTTCGAGTTTTCACACTTTAACACCATGTTTTGCTTAAGTGTAGAAATACACAAATTACCGTCGTATTCTCAAACCGGGAGACCCTCAGCTGCGAGGTCAGTTCCAACGAGTTACGTTGGTCCCGTGGAAGGTGTTGGTGCCACCCACGGGGCCATTCGGGGGCTGTTTCGAGTTTTCACCCTCTAACGTCATGTTTTTAAGCCTAAGTCTAGAAATAAGAAAATTACCGTCGTACTCTCAAATCGGGAGACCTGCGGCTGCAGGGTCGGTTCTTACGAGTTACGTTGGTCCCGTGGAAGGTGTTGGTGCCACCCACGGTGCCGTTCGGGGGCTGTTTCGAGTTTTCACCCTCTAACGTCATGTTTTTAAGCCTAAGTCTAGAAATAAGCAAATTAACATCGTACTCTCAAACCGGGAGACCCGCGGCTGCGGGGTCGGTTCCTACGAGTTACGTTGGTCCCGTGGGAGGTGTTGGTGCCACCCACAGTGCCGTTCGGGGGCTGTTTCGAGTTTTCACCCTCTAACGCCATGTTTTTCTTAAGTGTAGAAACACGCAAATTACCGTCGTATTCTCAAACCGGGAGACCTGCCGCTGCGAGGTCAGTTCCTACGAGTTACGTTGGTCCCGTGAGAGGTGTTGGTGCCACCCACGGGGCCGTTCAGGGGCTGTTTCGAGTTTTCACCCTCTAACGTCATGTTTTTAAGCTTAAGTCTAAAAAAAAGCAAATTACCGTCGTACTCTCAAACCGGGAGACCCGTGGCTGCGGGGTCGGTTCCTACGAGTTACGTTGGTCCCATGGAAGGTGTCGGTGCCACCCACGGGGCCGTTCGGGTGCTGTTTCGAGTTCTCATCCTCTAACATCATGTTTTTAAACCAATGTTTAGAAATAAGCAAATTACCATAGTACTCTCAAACCGGGAGACCCGCGGATGCGGGGTCGATTCCTACGAGTTACGTTGGTCCTGTGGGAGGTGTTGGTGCCACCCACGGGGCCGTTCGGGGGCTGTTTCGAGTTTTCACCCTCTAACGTCATGTTTTTAAGCCTATGTTTAGAAATAAGCAAATAAACATCGTACTCTCAAACCGGGAGAGCCGCGGCTGCGGGGTCTGTTCCTACGAGTTACGTTGGTCCCGTGGGCGGTGTTGGTGCCACCCACGGGGACGTTCGGGGGCTGTTTCGAGTTTTCACCCTATAACGTCATGTTTTTAAGCCTAAGTCTAGAAATAAGCAAATTATCGTCGTACTCACAAATCGGGAGACCTGCGACTGCGGGGTCGGTTCCTACGAGTTACGTTGGTCCCGTGGAAGGTGTTAGTGCCACCCACGGTGCCGTTCGGGGGCTGTTTCGAGTTTTCACCCTCTAACGTCATGTTTTTAAGCCTAAGTCTAGAAATAAGCAAATTACCATCGTACTCTCAAACCAGAAGACCCGCGGCTGTGGGGTCGGTTCCTATGAGTTACGTTGGTCCCGTGGGAGGTGTTGGTGCCACCCACGGGGCCGTTCGGGGGCTGTTTCGAGTTTTCACCCTCTAACGTCATGTTTTTAAGCCTAAGTCTTGAAATATGCAAATTACCGTATTACTATCAAACCGGGAGACCCGCGGCTGCGAGGTCAGTTCCTACGAGTTACGTTGGTCCCGTGGGAGGTGTTGGTGCCACCCACGGGGCCGTTCGGGGGCTGTTTCGAGTTTTCACCCTCTAACGCCATGTTTTGCTTAAGTGTAGAAATACGCAAATTACCATCGTAGTCTCAAACCGGGAGACCCGCTGCTGCGGGGTCGGTTCCTACGAGTTACGTTGGTCCCGTAGGAGGTGTTGGTGCCACCCACGGGGCCGTTCAGGGGCTGTTTCGAGTTTTCACCCTCTAACGCCATGTTTTACTTAAGTGTAGAAATACGCAAATTACCGTCGTATTCTTAAACCATGAGACCCGCGGCTGCGAGGTCAGTCCCTACGAGTTACGTTGGTCCCGTGGGGGGTGTTGGTGCCACCCACGGGGCCGTTCGGGGGCTGTTTCGAGTTTTCACCCTCTAACATCATGGTTTTAAGCCTAAGTCTAGAAATAAGCAAATTACCGTTGTACTCTCAAACCGAGAGACCCGCGGCTGCGGGGCGGTTTCTACGAGTTACGTTGGTGCCGTGGAAGGTGTTGGTGCCACCCACGGGGCCGTTCAGGGGCTGTTTCGAGTTTTCACCATCTAACGTCATGTTTTTAAGCCTAAGTCTAGAAATAATCAAATTACCATCGTACTCTCAAACCGGGAGACCCGCGACTGCGAGGTCGATTCCTACGAGTTACGTTGGTCCCGTGGTAGGTGTTGGTGCCACCCACGGGGCCGTTCGGGGGCTATTTCGAGTTTTCACCCTCTAACACCATGTTTTGCTTAAGTGACGAAACACGTAAATTACCGTTGTATTCTCAAACCGGGAGACCCTCAGCTGCGAGGTCAGTTCCAACGAGTTACGTTGGTCCCGTGGGAGGTGTTGGTGCCACCCACGAGGCCATTCGGGGGCTGTTTCGAGTTTTCACCCTCTAACCTCATGTTTTTAAGCCTAAGTGTAGAAATAAGAAAATTACCGTCGTACTCTCAAATCGGGAGACCTGCGGCTGCAGGGTCGGTTCTTACGAGTTACGTTGGTCCCGTGGAAGGTGTTGGTGCCACCCACGGTGCCGTTCGGGGACTGTTTCGAGTTTTCACCCTCTAACGTCATGTTTTTAAGCCTAAGTCTGGAAATAAGTAAATTGCCATCGTACTCTCAAACCGGGAGACCCGCGGCTGCGGGGTCGGTTCCTACGAGTTACGTTGGTCCCGTGGGAGGTGTTGGTGCCACCCACGGTGCCGTTCGGGGGATGTTTCGAGTTTTCACCCTCTAACGCCATGTTTTTCTTAAGTGTAGAAACACGCAAATTACCGTCGTATTCTCAAACCGGGAGACCTGCGGCTGCGAGGTCAGTTCCTACGAGTTACGTTGGTCCCGTGAGAGGTGTTGGTGCCACCCACGGGGCCGTTCAGGGGCTGTTTCGAGTTTTCACCCTCTAACGTCACGTTTTTAAGCTTAAGTCTAAAAAAAAGCAAATTACCGTCGTACTCTCAAACCGGGAGACCCGTGGCTGCGGGTTCGGTTCCTGCGAGTTACGTTGGTCCCATGGAAGGTGTTGGTGCCACCCACGGGACCGTTCGGGTGCTGTTTCGAGTTTTCATCCTCTAACGTCATGTTTTTATGCCAATGTTTAGAAATAAGCAAATGACCATCGTACTCTCAAACCGGGAGACCCGCGGATGCGGGGTCGATTCCTACGAGTTACGTTGGTCCTGTGGGAGGTGTTGGTGCCACCCACGGGGCCGTTCGGGGGCTGTTTCGAGTTTTCACCCTCTAACGTCATGTTTTTAAGCCTATGTTTAGAAATAAGCAAGTAAACATCGTACTCTCAAACCGGGAGATCCGCGGCTGCGGGGTCGGTTCCTACGAGTTACGTTGGTCCCGTGGGAGGTGTTGGTGCCACCCACGGGGACGTTCGGTAGCTGTTTCGAGTTTTCACCCTATAACGTCATGTTTTTAAGCCTAAGTCTAGAAATAAGCAAATTACCGTCGTACTCTCAAATCGGGAGACCTGCGACTGCGGGGTCGGTTCCTACGAGTTACGTTGGTCCCGTGGAAGGTGTTGGTGCCACCCACGGTGCCGTTCGGGGGCTGTTTCGAGTTTTCACCCTCTAACGTCATGCTTTTAAGCCTAAGTCTAGAAATAAGCAAATTACCATCGTACTCTCAAACCGGGAGACTCGCGGATGCGGGGTCGATTCCTACGAGTTACATTGGTCCCGTGGGAGGTGTTGGTGCCACCCACGGGGCCGTTCGGGGGCTGTTTCGAGTTTTCACCCTCTAACGCCATGTTTTGCTTAAGTGTAGAAATACGCAAATTACCATCGTAGTCTCAAACTGGGAGACCCGCTGCTGCGGGGTCGGTTCCTACGAGTTACGTTGGTCCCGTGGGAGGTGTTGGTGCCACCCACGGGGCCGTTCAGTGGCTTTTTCGAGTTTTCACCCTCTAACGCCATGTTTTACTTAAGTGTAGAAATAGGCAAATTACCGTCGGATTCTTAAACCGTGAGACCCGCGGCTGCGAGGTCAGTCCCTACGAGTTACGTGGGTCCCGTGGGGGGTGTTGGTGCCACCCACGGGGCCGTTCTGGGGCTGTTTCGAGTTTTCACCCTCTAACGTCATGGTTTTAAGCCTAAGTCTAGAAATAAGCAAATTACCGTTGTACTCTCAAACCGAGAGACCCGTGGCTGCGGGGCGGTTCCTACGAGTTACGTTGGTGCCGTGGAAGGTGTTGGTGCCACCCACGGGGCCGTTCAGGGGCTGTTTCGAGTTTTCACCATCTAACGTCATGTTTTTAAGCCTAAGTCTAGAAATAATCAAATTACCATCGTACTCTCAAACCGGGAGACCCGCGGCTAAGGGGTCGATTCCTACGAGTTACGTTGGTCCCGTGGGAGGCGTTGGTGCCACCCACGGGGCCGTTCGGGGGCTATTTCGAGTTTTCACCCTCTAACGCCATGTTTTGCTTAAGTGCCGAAACACGCAAATTACCGTCGTATTCTCAAACCGGGAGACCCTCAGCTGCGAGGTCAGTTCCTACGAGTTACGTTGGTCCCGTGGGAGGTGTTGGTGCCACCCACGGGGCCGTTCGGGGGCTGTTTCGATTTTTTACCCTCTAACGTCATGTTTTTAAGCCTAAGTCTAGAAATAAGAAAATTACCGTCGTACTCTCAAATCGGGAGACCTGCGGTTGCAGGGTCGGTTCTTACGAGTTACGTTGGTCCCGTGGAAGGTGTTGGTGCCACCCACGGTGCCGTTTGGTGGCTGTTTCGAGTTTCACCCTCTAACGTCATGTTTTTAAGCCTAAGTCTAGAAATAAGCTAATTACCATCGTACTCTCAAACAGGGAGACCCGCGGCTGCGGGGTCGGTTCCTACGAGTTACGTTGGTCCCGTGGGAGGTGTTGGTGCCAGCCACGGTGCCGTTCGGGGGCTATTTCGAGTTTTCACCCTCTAACGCCATGTTTTTCTTAAGTGTAGAAACACGCAAATTACCGTCGTATTCTCAAACCGGGAGACCTGCGGCTGCGAGGTCAGTTCCTACGAGTTATGTTGGTCCCGTGAGAGGTGTTGGTGCCACCCACGGGGCCGTTCAGGGGCTGTTTCGAGTTTTCACCCTCTAACGTCATGTTTTTAAGCTTAAGTCTAAAAAAAAGCAAATTACCGTCGTACTCTCAAACCGGGAGACCCGTGGCTGCGGGGTCGGTTCCTACGAGTTACGTTGGTCCCATGGAAGGTGTCGGTGCCACCCACGGGGCCGTTCGGGTGCTGTTTCGAGTTCTCATCCTCTAACGTCATGTTTTTAAGCCAATGTTTAGAAATAAGCAAATTACCGTTGTACTCTCAAACCGGGAGACCCGCGGATGCGGGGTCGATTCCTACGAGTTACGTTGGTCCTGTGGGAGGTGTTGGTGCCACCCACGGGGCCGTTCGGGGGCTGTTTCGAGTTTTCACCCTCTAACGTCATATTTTTAAGCCTATGTTTAGAAATAAGCAAATAAACATCGTACTCTCAGACCGGGAGAGCCGCGGCTGCGGGGTCGATTCCTACGAGTTACGTTGGTCCCGTGGGAGGTGTTGGTGCCACCCACGGGGACGTTCGGGGGCTGTCTCGAGTTTTCACCCTATAACGTCATGTTTTTAAGCCTAAGTCTAGAAATAAGCAAATTACCGTCGTACTCTCAAATCGGGAGACCTGCGACTGCGGGGTCGGTTCCTACGAGTTACGTTGGTCCCGTGGAAGGTGTTGGTGCCACCCACGGTGCTGTTCGGGGGTTGTTTCGAGTTTTCACCCTCTAACGTCATGTTTTTAAGCCTAAGTCTAAAAATAAGCAAATTATCATCGTACTCTCAAACCGGAAGACCCGCGGCTGCAGGGTCGGTTCCTATGAGTTACGTTGGTCCCGTGGAAGGTGTTGGTGCCACCCACGGGGCCGTTCGGGGGCTGTTTCAAGTTTTCACCCTCTAACGCCATGTTTTGCTTACGTGTAGAAACACGCAAATTACCGCCGTATTCTCAAACCGGGAGACCCGCGGCTGCGAGGTCAGTTCCTAATACATACGTTGGTCCCGTGGGAGGTGTTGGTGCCTCCCATTGGGCCGTTCGGGGGCTGTTTCGAGTTTTCACCCTCTAACGCCATGTTTTTAAGCCTAAGTCTTGAAATATGCAAATTACCATATTACTCTCAAATCGGGAGACCCGCGACTTCAAGATCAGTTCCTACGAGTTACGTTGGTCCCGTGGGAGGTGTTGGTGCCACCCACGGGGCTGTTCGGGGGCTGTTTCGAGTTTTCACCCTATAACGCCAAGTTTTGCTTAAGTGTAGAAACATGCAAATTACCGTCGTATTCTCAAACCGGGAGACCCGTGGCTGCGAGGTCAGTTCCTACGAGTTACTTTGGTCCCGTGGGAGGTGTTGGTGCCACCCACGGGGCCGTTCGGGGGCTGTTTCATGTTTTCATCCTCTAACGTCATGTTTTTAAGCCTAAGTCTACAAATTAGCAAATTATCGTCGTACTCTCAAATCGGGAGACTTGCGGCTGCGGGGTCGGTTCCTACGAGTTACGTTGGTCCCGTGGGAGGTGTTGGTGCCACCCACGAGGACGTTCGGGGGCTATTTCGAGTTTTCACCCTCTAACGTCATGTTTTTAAGCCTAAGTCTAGAAATAAGAAAATTACCGTCGTACTCTCAAATCGGGAGACCTGCGGCTGCGGGGTCGGTTCTTACGAGTTACGTTGGTCCCGTGGAAGGTGTTGGTGCCACCCACGGTGCCGTTCGGGGGCTGTTTCGAGTTTTCACACTCTAACGTCATGTTTTTAAGCCAAAGTCTAGAAATAAACAAATTACCATCGTACTCTCAAACCGGGAGACCCGCGGCTGCGGGGTCGGTTCCTACGAGTTACGTTGCTCCCGTGGGAGGTGTTGGTGCCACCCACGGGGCCGTTCGGGGGCTGTTTCGAGTTTTCACCCTCTAACGCCATGTTTTTCTTAAGTGTAGAAACACGCAAATTACCGTCGTATTCTCAAATCGGGAGACCCGTGGCTGCGGGGTCAGTTCCTACGAGTTACGTTGGTCCCGTGGAAGGTGTTGGTGCCACCCACGGGGCCGTTCGGGTGCTGTTTCAAGTTTTCGTCCTCTAACGTCATGTTTTTAAGCCAATGTTTAGAAATAAGCAAATTACCATCGTACTCTCAAACCGGGAGACCCGCGGACGCGGGGTCGATTCCTACGAGTTACATTGGTCCCGTGGGAGGTGTTGGTGCAACCCACGGGGCCGTTCGGGGCCTGTTTCGAGTTTTCACCCTCTAAAGTCATGTTTTTAAGCCTATGTTTAGAAATAAGCAAATAAACGTCGTACTCTCAAACCGGGAGACCTGCGGCTGCGGGGTTGGTTCCTACGAGTTACGTTGGTCCCGTGGGAGGTGTTGGTGCCACCCACGGGGACGTTCGAGGGCTGTTTCGAGTTTTCACCCTATAACGTCATGTTTTTAAGCCTAAGTCTAAAAATATGCAAATTACCGTCGTACTCTCAAATCGGGAGACCTGCGACTGCGGGGTCGGTTACTACGAGTTACGTTGGTCCCGTGGAAGGTGTTGGTGCCACCCACGGTGCCGTTCGGGGGCTGTTTCGAGTTTTCACCCTCTAACGTCATGTTTTTAAGCCTAAGTCTAGAAATAAGCAAATTACCATCGTACTCTCAAACCGGGAAACCCGTGGCTGCGGGGTCGGTTCCTATGAGTTACGTTGGTCCCGTGGGAGGTGTTGGTGCCACCCAAGGGGCCGTTCGGGGGCTGTTTCGAGTTTTCACCCATTAACGCCATGTTTTGCTTAAGTGTAGAAACACGCAAATTACCGTCGTATTCTCAAACCGGGAGACCCGCGGCTGTGAGGTCAGTTTCTACGAGTTACGTTGGTCCCGTGGGAGGTGTTGGTGCCTCCCACGGGGCCGTTTGGGGGCTGTTTCGAGTTTTCACCCTCTAATGCCATGTCTTGCTTAAGTGTAGAAATACGCAAATTACTGTCGTAATTTCAAACCGGGAGACCCGCGGCTCCGAGGTCAGTTCCTACGAGTTACGTTGGTCCCATGGGAGGTGTTGGTGCCACCCACGGGGCTGTTCCGGGGCTGTTTCGAGTTTTCACCCTCTAACGTCATGTTTTTAAGCCTAAGTCTAGAAATAAGCAAATTACCGTCGTACTCTCAAACTGGGCGACCCGCTTCGGCGGGGTCGGTTCCTACGAGTTAAGTTGGTCCCGTGAAAGGTGTTGGTGCCACCCACGGGGACATTCGGGGGCTGTTTCGAGTTTTCACCCTCTAACGTCATGCTTTTAAGCCTAAGTCTAGAAATAAACAAATTATCGTCGTACTCTCAAACCGGGAGACCCGCGGCTGCGGGTTCGGTTCCTAGGAGTTACGTTGGTCCCGTGGAAGGTGTTGGTGCCACCCACGGGGCCGTTCGGGGGCTGTTTCGAGTTTTCACCCTCTAACGACATGTTTTGCTTAAGTGTAGAAACACACAAATTACAGTCGTATTCTCAAACCGGGAGACCCGCGGCTACGAGGTCAGTTCCTACGAGTTACTTTGGTCCCGTGGGAGGTGTTGGTGCCTCCCACGGGGCCGTTCGGGGGCTATTTCGAGTTTTCACCCTCTAATGCCATGTTTTGCTTAAGTGTAGAAATACGCAAATTACTGTCTTAATCTCAAACCGGGAGACCCGCGGCTCCGAGGTCAGTTCCTACGAGTTACGTTGGTCCCATGGGAGGTGTTGGTGCCACCCACGGGGCCGTTCCGGGGCTGTTTCGAGTTTTCATCCTCTAACGTCCTGTTTTTAAGCCTAAGTCTAGAAATAAGCAAATTACCATCGTACTCTCAAACCGGGAGACCCCCAGCGGCGGGGTCGGTTCCTACGAGTTACGTTGGTCCCGTGGAAGGTGTTGGTGCCACCCACGGGGCCGTTCGGGGGCTGTTTTGAGTTTTCACCCTCTAACGTCATGTTTTTAAGCCTAAGTCTAGAAATAAGCAAATTACCATCGTACTCTCAAACCGGGAGACCCGCAGCGGCGGGGTCGGTTCCTACGAGTTACGTTGGTCCCGTGGAAGGTGTTGGTGCCACCCACGGTGCCGTTCGGGGGCTGTTTCGAGTTTTCACCCTCTAACGTCATGTTTTTAAGCCTAAGTCTTGAAAGAAGAAAATTAACGTCGTACTCTCAAACCGGGAGACCCGCGGCGGCGGGGTCGGTTCCTACGAGTTACGTTGGTCTCGTGGAAGGTGTTGGTGCCACCCATGGGGCCGTTCGGGGGCTGTTTCGAGTTTTCACCCTCTAACGTCATGTTTTTAAACCTAAGTCTAGAAAGAAGCAAATTACCGTCGTACTCTCAAACCGAGAGACCCGCGGCTGCGGGGTCGGTTCCTATGAGTTACGTTGATCCCGTGGGAGGTGTTGGTGCCACCCACGGGGCCGTTCGAGCGCTGTTTCGAGTTTTCACCCTCTAACGCCATGTTTTTAAGCCTAAGTCTTGAAATATGCAAATTACCATATTACTCTCAAACCGGGAGACCCGCGGCTGCGAGGTCAGTTCCTACGAGTTACGTTGGTCCCGTGGGAGGTGTTGGTGCCACCCACGGGGCTGTTCGGGGGCTGTTTCGAGTTTTCACCCTCTAACGCCAAGTTTTGCTTAAGTGTAGGAACATGCAAATTACCGTCGTATTCTCAAACCGGAAGACTAGCGGCTGCGAGGTCATTTCCTACGAGTTACGTTGGTCCCGTGGGAGGTGTTAGTTCCACCCACGGGATCGTTCGGGGGCTGTTTCGAGTTTTCACCCTTTAACGTCATGTTTTTAAACCTAAGTCTACAAATAAGCAAATTACCGTCGTACTCTCAAACCGGGAGACCCGCGGCTACGGGGTCGGTTCTTCCGAGTTACGTTGGTCCCGTGGAAGGTGTTGGTGCCACCCACGGGGCCGTTCGGGGGCTATTTCGAGTTTTCACCCTCTAACGTCATGTTCTTAAGCCTAAGTCTAGAAATAAGCAAATTATCGTCGTACTCTCAAACTGGGAGAACCGCGGCTGCGGGGTCGATTCCTACGAGTTACGTTGGTCCCGTGGAAGGTGTTGGTGCCACCCACGGGGCCGTTCGGGTGCTGTTTCGAGTTTTCACCCTCTAACGTCATGTTTTTAAGCCCATGTTTATAAATAACCAAATTACCGTTGTACTCTCAAACCGGGAGACCCGCGGCTGCGGGGTCTTTTCCTACGAGTTACGTTGGTCCCGTGGGAGGTGTTGGTGCCACCCACGGGGCCGTTCGGGGGCTGTTTCGAGTTTTCACCCTCTAACGTCATGTTTTTAAGCCTAAGTCTAGAAATAAGCAAATTACCGTCGTACTCTCAAATCGGGAGACCCACGGCTGCGTGGTCGGTTCCTATAAGTTACGTTGGTCCCGTGGAAGGTGTTGGTGCCACCCACTTTGCCGTTCGGGGGCTGTTTCGAGTTTTCACCCTCTAATGTCATGTTTTTAAGCCTAAGTTTAGTAATAAGAAAATTACCGTCGTACTCTCAAACCGGGAGACCCGCGGCTGCGGGGTCGGTTCCTACGAGTTACGTTAGTCCCGTGGAAGGTGTTGGTGCCACCCACGGTGCCGTTCGGGCGCTGTTTCGAGTTTTCACCCTCTAACGCCATGTTTTTAAGCCTAAGTCTAGAAATAAGCAAATTACCGTCGTACTCTCAAATCGGGAGACCCACGGCTGCGTGGTCGGTTCCTATAAGTTACGTTGGTCCCGTGGAAGGTGTTGGTGCCACCCACGGTGCCGTTCGGGGGCTGTTTCGAGTTTTCACCCTCTAATGTCATGTTTTTAAGCCTAAGTTTAGTAATAAGAAAATTACCGTCGTACTCTCAAACCGGGAGACCCGCGGCTGCGGGGTCGGATCCTACGAGTTACGTTGGTCCCGTGGAAGGTGTTGGTGCCACCCACGGGGCCGTTCGGGGGTTGTTTCGAGTTTTCACCCTCTAACGTCATGTTTTTAAGCCCATGTTTATAAATAAGAAAATTACCGTTGTACTCTCAAACCGGGAGACCCGCGGCTGCGGGGTCGGTTCCTACGAGTTACGTTAGTCCCGTGGGAGGTGTTGGTGCCACCCTCGGGGCCGTTCGGGGGCTGTTTCGAGTTTTCACCCTCTAACGACATGTTTTGCTGAAGTGTAGAAACAGACAAATTACCGTCGTATTCTCAAACCGGGAGACCCGCGGCTACGAGATCAGTTCCTACGAGCTACGTTGGTCCCGTGGGACGTGTTGGTGCCTCCCACGGGGCCGTTCGGGGGATGTTTCGAGTTTTCACACTCTAATGCCATGTTTTGCTTAAGTGGAGAAATACGCAAATTACTGTCTTAATCTCAAACCGGGAGACCCGCGGCTCCGAGGTCAGTTCCTACGAGTTACGTTGGTCCCATGGGAGGTGTTGGTGCCACCCACGGGGCCGTTCTGGGGCTGTTTCGAGTTTTCACCCTCTAACGTCATGTTTTTAAGCCTAAGTCTAGAAATAAGCAAATTACCGTCGTACTCTCAAACCGGGAGACCCGCAGCGGCGGGGTCGGTTCCTACGAGTTACGTTGGTCCCGTGGAAGGTGTATGTGCCACCCACGGTGCCGTTCGGGCGCTGTTTCGAGTTTTCACCCTCTAACGCCATGTTTTTAAGCCTAAGTCTAGAAATAAGCAAATTACCATCGTACTCTCAAACTGGGAGACCCGCGGCTGTGGGGTCGATTCCTACGAGTTACGTTGGTCCCGTGGGAGGTGTTGGTGCCACCCTCGGGGCCGTTCGGGGGCTGTTTTGAGTTTTCACCCTCTAACGACATGTTTTGCTTAAGTGTAGAAACACGCAAATTACCGTCGTATTCTCAAACCGGGAGACCCGCAGCTACGAGATCAGTTCCTACGAGTTACGTTGGTCCCATGGGAGGTGTTGGTGCCACCCACGGGGCCGTTCCGGGGCTGTTTTGAGTTTTCACCCTCTAACGTCATGTTTTTAAGCCTAAGTCTAGAAATAAGCAGATTACCGTCGTACTCTCAAACCGGGAGACCCGCAGCAGTGGGGTCGGTTCCTACGAGTTACGTTGGTCCCGTGGAAGGTGTTGGTGCCACCCACGGGGCCGTTCGGGGGCTGTTTCGAGTTTTCACCATCTAACGTCATGTTTCTAAGCCTAAGTCTAGAAATAAGCAAATTACCGTCGTACTCTCAAATCGGGAGACCCGCGGCTGCGTGGTCGGTTCCTATGAGTTACGTTGGTCCCGTGGAAGGTGTTGGTGCCACCCACGGTGCCGTTCGGGGGCTGTTTCGAGTTTTCACCCTCTAACGTCATGTTTTTAAGCCTAAGTCTAGAAATAAGAAAATTATCGTCGTACTCTCAAACCGGGAGAACCGCGGCTGCAGGGTCGGTTCCTACGAGTTACGTTGGTCCCGTGGAAGGTGTTGGTGCCACCCACGGGGCCGTTCGGGGGTTGTTTCGAGTTTTCACCCTCTAACGTCATGTTTTTAAGCCCATGTTTATAAATAAGCAAATTACCGTTGTACTCTCAAACCGGGAGACCCGCGGCTGCGGGGTCGGTTCCTACAAGTTACGTTGGTCCCTTGGGAGGTGTTGGTGCCACCCACGGGGCCGTTCGGGGGCTGTTTCGAGTTTTCACCCTCTAACGTCATGTTTTTAAGCCTAAGTCTAAAAATAAGCAAATTACCGTCGTACTCTCAAATCGGGAGACCCGCGGCTGCGTGGTCGGTTCCTATGAGTTACGTTGGTCCCGTGGAAGGTGTTGGTGCCACCCACGGTGCCGTTCGGGGGCTGTTTCGAGTTTTCACCCTCTAACGTCATGTTTTTAAGCCTAAGTCTAGAAATAAGAAAAGTACCGTCGTACTCTCAAACCGGGAGACCCGCGGCTGCGGGGTCGGTTCCAAATAGTTACGTTAGTCCCGTGGAAGGTGTTGGTGCCACCCACGGTGCCGTTCGTGAGCTGTTTCGAGTTTTCACCCTCTAACGCCATGTTTTTAAGCCTAAGTCTAGAAATAAGCAAATTACCATCGTACTCTCAAACCGGGAGACCCGCGACTGTGGGGTCGGTTCCTACGAGTTACGTTGGTCCCGTGGGAGGTGTTGGTGCCACCCTCAGGGCCGTTCGGGGGCTGTTTCGAGTTTTCACCCTCTAACGACATGTTTTGCTTAAGTGTAGAAACACGCAAATTACCGTCGTATTCTCAAACCGGGAGACCCGCGGCTACGAGATCAGTTCCTACGAGTTACATTGGTCCTGTGGGAGGTGTTGGTGCCTCCCACGGGGCCGTTCGGGGGATGTTACGAGTTTTCACCCTCTAATGCCATGTTTTGCTTAAGTGGAGAAATACGCAAATTACTGTCTTAATCTCAAACCGGGAGACTCGCGGCTCCGAGGTCAGTTCCTAGGAGTTACGTTGGTCCCATGGGAGGTGTTGGTGCCACCCACGGGGCCGTTCCGGGGCTGTTTCGAGTTTTCACACTCTAACGTCATGTTTTTAAGCCTAAGTCTAGAAATAAGCAAATTACCATCGTACTCTCAAACCAGGAGACCCGCAGCGGCGGGGTCGGTTCCTACGAGTTACCTTGGTCCCGTGGAAGGTGTTGGTGCCACCCACGAGGCCGTTCGGGGGCTGTTTCGAGTTTTCACCCTCTAACGTCATGTTTTTAAGCCTAAGTCTGGAAATAAGTAAATTGCCATCGTACTCTCAAACCGGGAGACCCGCGGCTGCGGGGTCGGTTCCTACGAGTTACGTTGGTCCCGTGGGAGGTGTTGGTGCCACCCACGGTGCCGTTCGGGGGATGTTTCGAGTTTTCACCCTCTAACGCCATGTTTTTCTTAAGTGTAGAAACACGCAAATTACCGTCGTATTCTCAAACCGGGAGACCTGCGGCTGCGAGGTCAGTTCCTACGAGTTATGTTGGTCCCGTGAGAGGTGTTGGTGCCACCCACGGGGCCGTTCAGGGGCTGTTTCGAGTTTTCACCCTCTAACGTCACGTTTTTAAGCTTAAGTCTAAAAAAAAGAAAATTACCGTCGTACTCTCAAACCGGGAGACCCGTGGCTGCGGGTTCGGTTCCTGCGAGTTACGTTGGTCCCATGGAAGGTGTTGGTGCCACCCACGGGGCCGTTCGGGTGCTGTTTCGAGTTTTCATCCTCTAACGTCATGTTTTTATGCCAATGTTTAGAAATAAGCAAATGACCATCGTACTCTCAAACCGGGAGACCCGCGGATGCGGGGTCGATTCCTACGAGTTACGTTGGTCCTGTGGGAGGTGTTGGTGCCACCCACGGGGCCGTTCGGGGGCTGTTTCGAGTTTTCACCCTCTAACGTCATGTTTTTAAGCCTATGTTTAGAAATAAGCAAGTAAACATCGTACTCTCAAACCGGGAGATCCGCGGCTGCGGGGTCGGTTCCTACGAGTTACGTTGGTCCCGTGGGAGGTGTTGGTGCCACCCACGGGGACGTTCGGTAGCTGTTTCGAGTTTTCACCCTATAACGTCATGTTTTTAAGCCTAAGTCTAGAAATAAGCAAATTACCGTCGTACTCTCAAATCGGGAGACCTGCGACTGCGGGGTCGGTTCCTACGAGTTACGTTGGTCCCTTGGAAGGTGTTGGTGCCACCCACGGTGCCGTTCGGGGGCTGTTTCGAGTTTTCACCCTCTAACGTCATGCTTTTAAGCCTAAGTCTAGAAATAAGCAAATTACCATCGTACTCTCAAACCGGGAGACTCGCGGATGCGGGGTCGATTCCTACGAGTTACATTGGTCCCGTGGGAGGTGTTGGTGCCACCCACGGGGCCGTTCGGGGGCTGTTTCGAGTTTTCACCCTCTAACGCCATGTTTTGCTTAAGTGTAGAAATACGCAAATTACCATCGTAGTCTCAAACTGGGAGACCCGCTGCTGCGGGGTCGGTTCCTACGAGTTACGTTGGTCCCGTGGGAGGTGTTGGTGCCACCCACGGGGCCGTTCAGTGGCTTTTTCGAGTTTTCACCCTCTAACGCCATGTTTTACTTAAGTGTAGAAATAGGCAAATTACCGTCGGATTCTTAAACCGTGAGACCCGCGGCTGCGAGGTCAGTCCCTACGAGTTACGTGGGTCCCGTGGGGGGTGTTGGTGCCACCCACGGGGCCGTTCTGGGGCTGTTTCGAGTTTTCACCCTCTAACGTCATGGTTTTAAGCCTAAGTCTAAAAATAAGCAAATTACCGTTGTACTCTCAAACCGAGAGACCCGTGGCTGCGGGGCGGTTCCTACGAGTTACGTTGGTGCCGTGGAAGGTGTTGGTGCCACCCACGGGGCCGTTCAGGGGCTGTTTCGAGTTTTCACCATCTAACGTCATGTTTTTAAGCCTAAGTCTAGAAATAATCAAATTACCATCGTACTCTCAAACCGGGAGACCCGCGGCTAAGGGGTCGATTCCTACGAGTTACGTTGGTCCCGTGGGAGGCGTTGGTGCCACCCACGGGGCCGTTCGGGGGCTATTTCGAGTTTTCACCCTCTAACGCCATGTTTTGCTTAAGTGTCGAAACACGCAAATTACCGTCGTATTCTCAAACCGGGAGACCCTCAGCTGCGAGGTCAGTTCCTACGAGTTACGTTGGTCCCGTGGGAGGTGTTGGTGCCACCCACGGGGCCGTTCGGGGGCTGTTTCGATTTTTCACCCTCTAACGTCATGTTTTTAAGCCTAAGTCTAGAAATAAGAAAATTACCGTCGTACTCTCAAATCGGGAGACCTGCGGTTGCAGGGTCGGTTCTTACGAGTTACGTTGGTCCCGTGGAAGGTGTTGGTGCCACCCACGGTGCCGTTTGGTGGCTGTTTCGAGTTTCACCCTCTAACGTCATGTTTTTAAGCCTATGTCTAGAAATAAGCTAATTACCATCGTACTCTCAAACCGGGAGACCCGCGGCTGCGGGGTCGGTTCCTACGAGTTACGTTGGTCCCGTGGGAGGTGTTGGTGCCAGCCACGGTGCCGTTCGGGGGCTGTTTCGAGTTTTCACCCTCTAACGCCATGTTTTTCTTAAGTGTAGAAACACGCAAATTACCATCGTATTCTCAAACCGGGAGACCTGCGGCTGCGAGGTCAGTTCCTACGAGTTATGTTGGTCCCGTGAGAGGTGTTGGTGCCACCCACGGGGCCGTTCAGGGGCTGTTTCGAGTTTTCACCCTCTAACGTCATGTTTTTAAGCTTAAGTCTAAAAAAAAGCAAATTACCGTCGTACTCTCAAACCGGGAGACCCGTGGCTGCGGGGTCGGTTCCTACGAGTTACGTTGGTCCCATGGAAGGTGTCGGTGCCACCCACGGGGCCGTTCGGGTGCTGTTTCGAGTTCTCATCCTCTAACGTCATGTTTTTAAGCCAATGTTTAGAAATAAGCAAATTACCGTTGTACTCTCAAACCGGGAGACCCGCGGATGCGGGGTCGATTCCTACGAGTTACGTTGGTCCTGTGGGAGGTGTTGGTGCCACCCACGGGGCCGTTCGGGGGCTGTTTCGAGTTTTCACCCTCTAACGTCATATTTTTAAGCCTATGTTTAGAAATAAGCAAATAAACATCGTACTCTCAGACCGGGAGAGCCGCGGCTGCGGGGTCGATTCCTACGAGTTACGTTGGTCCCGTGGGAGGTGTTGGTGCCACCCACGGGGACGTTCGGGGGCTGTCTCGAGTTTTCACCCTATAACGTCATGTTTTTAAGCCTAAGTCTAGAAATAAGCAAATTACCGTCGTACTCTCAAATCGGGAGACCTGCGACTGCGGGGTCGGTTCCTACGAGTTACGTTGGTCCCGTGGAAGGTGTTGGTGCCACCCACGGTGCTGTTCGGGGGTTGTTTCGAGTTTTCACCCTCTAACGTCATGTTTTTAAGCCTAAGTCTAAAAATAAGCAAATTATCATCGTACTCTCAAACCGGAAGACCCGCGGCTGCAGGGTCGGTTCCTATGAGTTACGTTGGTCCCGTGAAAGGTGTTGGTGCCACCCACGGGGCCGTTCGGGGGCTGTTTCGAGTTTTCACCCTCTAACGCCATGTTTTGCTTACGTGTAGAAACACGCAAATTACCGCCGTATTCTCAAACCGGGAGACCCGCGGCTGCGAGGTCAGTTCCTAATACATACGTTGGTCCCGTGGGAGGTGTTGGTGCCTCCCATTGGGCCGTTCGGGGGCTGTTTCGAGTTTTCACCCTCTAACGCCATGTTTTTAAGCCTAAGTCTTGAAATATGCAAATTACCATATTACTCTCAAATCGGGAGACCCGCGACTGCAAGATCAGTTCCTACGAGTTACGTTGGTCCCGTGGGAGGTGTTGGTGCCACCCACGGGGCTGTTCGGGGGCTGTTTCGAGTTTTCACCCTATAACGCCAAGTTTTGCTTAAGTGTAGAAACATGCAAATTACCGTCGTATTCTCAAACCGGGAGACCCGTGGCTGCGAGGTCAGTTCCTACGAGTTACTTTGGTCCCGTGGGAGGTGTTGGTGCCACCCACGGGGCCGTTCGGGGGCTGTTTCATGTTTTCATCCTCTAACGTCATGTTTTTAAGCCTAAGTCTACAAATTAGCGAATTATCGTCGTACTCTCAAATCGGGAGACTTGCGGCTGCGGGGTCGGTTCCTACGAGTTACGTTGGTCCCGTGGGAGGTGTTGGTGCCACCCACGAGGACGTTCGGGGGCTATTTCGAGTTTTCACCCTCTAACGTCATGTTTTTAAGCCTAAGTCTAGAAATAAGAAAATTACCGTCGTACTCTCAAATCGGGAGACCTGCGGCTGCGGGGTCGGTTCTTACGAGTTACGTTGGTCCCGTGGAAGGTGTTGGTGCCACCCACGGTGCCGTTCGGGGGCTGTTTCGAGTTTTCACACTCTAACGTCATGTTTTTAAGCCAAAGTCTAGAAATAAACAAATTACCATCGTACTCTCAAACCGGGAGACCCGCGGCTGCGGGGTCGGTTCCTACGAGTTACGTTGCTCCCGTGGGAGGTGTTGGTGCCACCCACGGGGCCGTTCGGGGGCTGTTTCGAGTTTTCACCCTCTAACGCCATGTTTTTCTTAAGTGTAGAAACACGCAAATTACCGTCGTATTCTCAAATCGGGAGACCCGTGGCTGCGGGGTCAGTTCCTACGAGTTACGTTGGTCCCGTGGAAGGTGTTGGTGCCACCCACGGGGCCGTTCGGGTGCTGTTTCAAGTTTTCGTCCTCTAACGTCATGTTTTTAAGCCAATGTTTAGAAATAAGCAAATTACCATCGTACTCTCAAACCGGGAGACCCGCGGACGCGGGGTCGATTCCTACGAGTTACATTGGTCCCGTGGGAGGTGTTGGTGCCACCCACGGGGCCGTTCGGGGCCTGTTTCGAGTTTTCACCCTCTAAAGTCATGTTTTTAAGCCTATGTTTAGAAATAAGCAAATAAACGTCGTACTCTCAAACCGGGAGACCTGCGGCTGCGGGGTTGGTTCCTACGAGTTACGTTGGTCCCGTGGGAGGTGTTGGTGCCACCCACGGGGACGTTCGAGGGATGTTTCGAGTTTTCACCCTATAACGTCATGTTTTTAAGCCTAAGTCTAAAAATAAGCAAATTACCGTCGTACTCTCAAATCGGGAGACCTGCGACTGCGGGGTCGGTTACTACGAGTTACGTTGGTCCCGTGGAAGGTGTTGGTGCCACCCACGGTGCCGTTCGGGGGCTGTTTCGAGTTTTCACCCTCTAACGTCATGTTTTTAAGCCTAAGTCTAGAAATAAGCAAATTACCATCGTACTCTCAAACCGGGAAACCCGTGGCTGCGGGGTCGGTTCCTATGAGTTACGTTGGTCCCGTGGGAGGTGTTGGTGCCACCCAAGGGGCCGTTCGGGGGCTGTTTCGAGTTTTCACCCATTAACGCCATGTTTTGCTTAAGTGTAGAAACACGCAAATTACCGTCGTATTCTCAAACCGGGAGACCCGCGGCTGTGAGGTCAGTTCCTACGAGTTACGTTGGTCCCGTGGGAGGTGTTGGTGCCTCCCACGGGGCCGTTTGGGGGCTGTTTTGAGTTTTCACCCTCTAATGCCATGTCTTGCTTAAGTGTAGAAATACGCAAATTACTGTCGTAATTTCAAACCGGGAGACCCGCGGCTCCGAGGTCAGTTCCTACGAGTTACGTTGGTCCCATGGGAGGTGTTGGTGCCACCCACGGGGCTGTTCCGGGGCTGTTTCGAGTTTTCACCCTCTAACGTCATGTTTTTAAGCCTAAGTCTAGAAATAAGCAAATTACCGTCGTACTCTCAAACTGGGCGACCCGCTTCGGCGGGGTCGGTTCCTACGAGTTAAGTTGGTCCCGTGAAAGGTGTTGGTGCCACCCACGGGGACATTCGGGGGCTGTTTCGAGTTTTCACCCTCTAACGTCATGCTTTTAAGCCTAAGTCTAGAAATAAACAAATTATCGTCGTACTCTCAAACCGGGAGACCCGCGGCTGCGGGTTCGGTTCCTAGGAGTTACGTTGGTCCCGTGGGAGGTGTTGGTGCCACCCACGGGGCCGTTCGGGGGCTGTTTCGAGTTTTCACCCTCTAACGCCATGTTTTTAAGCCTAAGTCTTGAAATATGCAAATTACCATATTTCTCTCAAACCAGGAGACCCGCGGCTGCGAGATTAGTTCCTACGAGTTACGTTGGTCCTGTGGGAGGTGTTGGTGCCACCCACGGGGCTGTTCGGGGGCTGTTTCGAGTTTTCACTCTCTAACGCCAAGTTTTGCTTAAGTGTTGAAACATGCAAATTACCGTCTTATTCTGAAACCGGGAGACCCGTGGCTACGAGGTCAGTTCCTACGAGTTACGTTGGTCCCGTGGGAGGTGTTGGTGCCACCCACGGGGCTGTTCGGGGGCTGTTTCGAGTTTTCACCCTCTAACGTCATGTTTTTAAGCCTAAGTCTACAAATAAGCAAATTACCGTCGTATTCTCAAACCGGGAGACCCGCAGCTGCGAGGTCAGTTCCTACGAGTTACGTTGGTCCCGTGGGAGGTATTGGTGCCACCCACGGGGCCGTTCGGGGGCTGTTTCGAGTTTTCACCCCCTAATGTCATGTTTTTAAGCCTAAGTCTAAAAATAACCAAATTACCATCGTACTCTCAAACCGGGAGAGCCGCGGCTGCGGGGTCGGTTCCTACGAGTTACGTTGGTCCCGTGGAAGGTGTTGGTGCCACCCACGGTTCCGTTCGGGGGCTGTTCGAGTTTTCACCCTCTAACGTCATGTTTTTAAGGCTATGTTTAGAAATAAGCAAATTACCGTTGTACTCTCAAACCGGGAGACCCGCGGCTGTGGGGTCGGTTCCTACAAGTTACGTTGGTCCCGTGGGAGGTGTTGGTGCCACCCACGTGGCCGTTCGGGGGCTATTTTGAGTTTTCACCCTCTAACGTCATGTTTTTAAGCCTAAGTCTACAAATAAGCAAATTACCGTCCTACTCAGAAATCGGGAGACCCGCGGATGCGTGGTCGGTTCCTATGAGTTACGTTGGTCCCGTGGAAGGTGTTGGTGAAACCCACGGTGCCGTTCGGGGGCTGTTTCGAGTTTTCACCCTCTAACGTCATGTTTTTAATCCTAAGTCTAGAAATAATCAAATTACCATCGTACTCTCAAACCGAGAGACCCGCGGCTGCGGGGTCGGTTCCTACAAGTTACAATTGTCCCGTGGGAGGTGTTGGTGCCACCCACGGGGCCGTTCGGGGGCTGTTTCGAGTTTTCACCCTCTAACGTCATGTTTTTAAGCCTATGTTTAGAAATAAGCAAATAAACATCGTACTCTCGAATCGGGAGAGACGCGGCTGCGGGGTCGGTTCCTACGAGTTACGTTGGTCCCGTGGGAGGTGTTGGTGCCACCCTCGGGGCCGTTCGGGGGCTGTTTCGAGTTTTCACCCTCTAACGACATGTTTTGCTTAAGTGTAGAAACACACAAATTACAGTCGTATTCTCAAACCGGGAGACCCGCGGCTACGAGGTCAGTTCCTACGAGTTACTTTGGTCCCGTGGGAGGTGTTGGTGCCTCCCACGGGGCCGTTCGGGGGCTATTTCGAGTTTTCACCCTCTAATGCCATGTTTTGCTTAAGTGTAGAAATACGCAAATTACTGTCTTAATCTCAAACCGGGAGACCCACGGCTCCGAGGTCAGTTCCTACGAGTTACGTTGGTCCCATGGGAGGTGTTGGTGCCACCCACGGGGCCGTTCCGGGGCTGTTTCGAGTTTTCACCCTCTAACGTCCTGTTTTTAAGCCTAAGTTTAGAAATAAGCAAATTACCATCGTACTCTCAAACCGGGAGACCCCCAGCGGCGGGATCGGTTCCTACGAGTTACGTTGGTCCCGTGGAAGGTGTTGGTGCCACCCACGGGGCCGTTCGGGGGCTGTTTTGAGTTTTCACCCTCTAACGTCATGTTTTTAAGCCTAAGTCTAGAAATAAGCAAATTACCATCGTACTCTCAAACCGGGAGACCCGCAGCGGCGAGGTCGGTTCCTACGAGTTACGTTGGTCCCGTGGAAGGTGTTGGTGCCACCCACGGTGCCGTTCGGGGGCTGTTTCGAGTTTTCACCCTCTAACGTCATGTTTTTAAGCCTAAGTCTTGAAAGAAGAAAATTAACGTCGTACTCTCAAACCGGGAGACCCGCGGCGGCGGGGTCGGTTCCTACGAGTTACGTTGGTCTCGTGGAAGGTGTTGGTGCCACCCATGGGGCCGTTCGGGGGCTGTTTCGAGTTTTCACCCTCTAACGTCATGTTTTTAAACCTAAGTCTAGAAAGAAGCAAATTACCGTCGTACTCTCAAACCGAGAGACCCGCGGCTGCGGGGTCGGTTCCTACGAGTTACGTTGATCCCGTGGGAGGTGTTGGTGCCACCCACGGGGCCGTTCGGGCGCTGTTTCGAGTTTTCACCCTCTAACGCCAAGTTTTTAAGCCTAAGTCTTGAAATATGCAAATTACCATATTACTCTCAAACCGGGAGACCCGCGGCTGCGAGGTCAGTTCCTACGAGTTACGTTGGTCCCGTGGGAGGTGTTGGTGCCACCCACGGGGCTGTTCGGGGGCTGTTTCGAGTTTTCACCCTCTAACGCCAAGTTTTGCTTAAGTGTAGGAACATGCAAATTACCGTCGTATTCTCAAACCGGAAGACTAGCGGCTGCGAGGTCATTTCCTACGAGTTACGTTGGTCCCGTGGGAGGTGTTAGTTCCACCCACGGGATCGTTCGGGGGCTGTTTCGAGTTTTCACCCTTTAACGTCATGTTTTTAAACCTAAGTCTACAAATAAGCAAATTACCGTCGTACTCTCAAACCGGGAGACCCGCGGCTACGGGGTCGGTTCTTCCGAGTTACGTTGGTCCCGTGGAAGGTGTTGGTGCCACCCACGGGGCCGTTCGGGGGCTATTTCGAGTTTTCACCCTCTAATGTCATGTTCTTAAGCCTAAGTCTAGAAATAAGCAAATTATCGTCGTACTCTCAAACTGGGAGAACCGCGGCTGCGGGGTCGATTCCTACGAGTTACGTTGGTCCCGTGGAAGGTGTTGGTGCCACCCACGGGGCCGTTCGGGGGTTGTTTCGAGTTTTCACCCTCTAACGTCATGTTTTTAAGCCCATGTTTATAAATAACCAAATTACCGTTGTACTCTCAAACCGGGAGACCCGCGGCTGCGGGGTCTTTTCCTACGAGTTACGTTGGTCCCGTGGGAGGTGTTGGTGCCACCCACGGGGCCGTTCGGGGGCTGTTTCGAGTTTTCACCCTCTAACGTCATGTTTTTAAGCCTAAGTCTAGAAATAAGCAAATTACCGTCGTACTCTCAAATCGGGAGACCCACGGCTGCGTGGTCGGTTCCTATAAGTTACGTTGGTCCCGTGGAAGGTGTTGGTGCCACCCACTTTGCCGTTCGGGGGCTGTTTCGAGTTTTCACCCTCTAATGTCATGTTTTTAAGCCTAAGTTTAGTAATAAGAAAATTACCGTCGTACTCTCAAACCGGGAGACCCGCGGCTGCGGGGTCGGTTCCTACGAGTTACGTTAGTCCCGTGGAAGGTGTTGGTGCCACCCACGGTGCCGTTCGAGCGCTGTTTCGAGTTTTCACCCTCTAACGCCATGTTTTTAAGCCTAAGTCTAGAAATAAGCAAATTACCGTCGTACTCTCAAATCGGGAGACCCACGGCTGCGTGGTCGGTTCCTATAAGTTACGTTGGTCCCGTGGAAGGTGTTGGTGCCACCCACGGTGCCGTTTGGGGGTTGTTTCGAGTTTTCACCCTCTAATGTCATGTTTTTAAGCCTAAGTTTAGTAATAAGAAAATTACCGTCGTACTCTCAAACCGGGAGACCCGCGGCTGCGGGGTCGGATCCTACGAGTTACGTTGGTCCCGTGGAAGGTGTTGGTGCCACCCACGGGGCCGTTCGGGGGTTGTTTCGAGTTTTCACCCTCTAACGTCATGTTTTTAAGCCCATGTTTATAAATAAGAAAATTACCGTTGTACTCTCAAACCGGGAGACCCGCGGCTGCGGGGTCGGTTCCTACGAGTTACGTTAGTCCCGTGGGAGGTGTTGGTGCCACCCTCGGGGCCGTTCGGGGGCTGTTTCGAGTTTTCACCCTCTAACGACATGTTTTGCTGAAGTGTAGAAACAGACAAATTACCGTCGTATTCTCAAACCGGGAGACCCGCGGCTACGAGATCAGTTCCTACGAGCTACGTTGGTCCCGTGGGACGTGTTGGTGCCTCCCACGGGGCCGTTCGGGGGATGTTTCGAGTTTTCACACTCTAATGCCATGTTTTGCTTAAGTGGAGAAATACGCAAATTACTGTCTTAATCTCAAACCGGGAGACCCGCGGCTCCGAGGTCAGTTCCTACGAGTTACGTTGGTCCCATGGGAGGTGTTGGTGCCACCCACGGGGCCGTTCTGGGGCTGTTTCGAGTTTTCACCCTCTAACGTCATGTTTTTAAGCCTAAGTCTAGAAATAAGCAAATTACCGTCGTACTCTCAAACCGGGAGACCCGCAGCGGCGGGGTCGGTTCCTACGAGTTACGTTGGTCCCGTGGAAGGTGTATGTGCCACCCACGGTGCCGTTCGGGCGCTGTTTCGAGTTTTCACCCTCTAACGCCATGTTTTTAAGCCTAAGTCTAGAAATAAGCAAATTACCATCGTACTCTCAAACTGGGAGACCCGCGGCTGTGGGGTCGATTCCTACGAGTTACGTTGGTCCCGTGGGAGGTGTTGGTGCCACCCTCGGGGCCGTTCGGGGGCTGTTTTGAGTTTTCACCCTCTAACGACATGTTTTGCTTAAGTGTAGAAACACGCAAATTACCGTCGTATTCTCAAACCGGGAGACCCGCAGCTACGAGATCAGTTCCTACGAGTTACGTTGGTCCCATGGGAGGTGTTGGTGCCACCCACGGGGCCGTTCCGGGGCTGTTTCGAGTTTTCACCCTCTAACGTCATGTTTTTAAGCCTAAGTCTATAAATAAGCAGATTACCGTCGTACTCTCAAACCGGGAGACCCGCAGCAGTGGGGTCGGTTCCTACGAGTTACGTTGGTCCCGTGGAAGGTGTTGGTGCCACCCACGGGGCCGTTCGGGGGCTGTTTCGAGTTTTCACCATCTAACGTCATGTTTCTAAGCCTAAGTCTAGAAATAAGCAAATTACCGTTGTACTCTCAAATCGGGAGACCCGCGGCTGCGTGGTCGGTTCCTATGAGTTACGTTGGTCCCGTGGAAGGTGTTGGTGCCACCCACGGTGCCGTTCGGGGGCTGTTTCGAGTTTTCACCCTCTAACGTCATGTTTTTAAGCCTAAGTCTAGAAATAAGAAAATTATCGTCGTACTCTCAAACCGGGAGAACCGCGGCTGCAGGGTCGGTTCCTACGAGTTACGTTGGTCCCGTGGAAGGTGTTGGTGCCACCCACGGGGCCGTTCGGGGGTTGTTTCGAGTTTTCACCCTCTAACGTCATGTTTTTAAGCCCATGTTTATAAATAAGCAAATTACCGTTGTACTCTCAAACCGGGAGACCCGCGGCTGCGGGGTCGGTTCCTACAAGTTACGCTGGTCCCTTGGGAGGTGTTGGTGCCACCCACGGGGCCGTTCGGGGGCTGTTTCGAGTTTTCACCCTCTAACGTCATGTTTTTAAGCCTAAGTCTAAAAATAAGCAAATTACCGTCGTACTCTCAAATCGGGAGACCCGCGGCTGCGTGGTCGGTTCCTATGAGTTACGTTGGTCCCGTGGAAGGTGTTGGTGCCACCCACGGTGCCGTTCGGGGGCTGTTTCGAGTTTTCACCCTCTAACGTCATGTTTTTAAGCCTAAGTCTAGAAATAAGAAAAGTACCGTCGTACTCTCAAACCGGGAGACCCACGGCTGCGGGGTCGGTTCCAAATAGTTACGTTAGTCCCGTGGAAGGTGTTGGTGCCACCCACGGTGCCGTTCGTGAGCTGTTTCGAGTTTTCACCCTCTAACGCCATGTTTTTAAGCCTAAGTCTAGAAATAAGCAAATTACCATCGTACTCTCAAACCGGGAGACCCGCGACTGTGGGGTCGGTTCCTACGAGTTACGTTGGTCCCGTGGGAGGTGTTGGTGCCACCCTCAGGGCCGTTCGGGGGCTGTTTCGAGTTTTCACCCTCTAACGACATGTTTTGCTTAAGTGTAGAAACACGCAAATTACCGTCGTATTCTCAAACCGAGAGACCCGCGGCTACGAGATCAGTTCCTACGAGTTACATTGGTCCTGTGGGAGGTGTTGGTGCCTCCCACGGGGCCGTTCGGGGGATGTTACGAGTTTTCACCCTCTAATGCCATGTTTTGCTTAAGTGGAGAAATACGCAAATTACTGTCTTAATCTCAAACCGGGAGACTCGCGGCTCCGAGGTCAGTTCCTAGGAGTTACGTTGGTCCCATGGGAGGTGTTGGTGCCACCCACGGGGCCGTTCCGGGGCTGTTTCGAGTTTTCACACTCTAACGTCATGTTTTTAAGCCTAAGTCTAGAAATAAGCAAATTACCATCGTACTCTCAAACCAGGAGACCCGCAGCGGCGGGGTCGGTTCCTACGAGTTACCTTGGTCCCGTGGAAGGTGTTGGTGCCACCCACGAGGCCGTTCGGGGGCTGTTTCGAGTTTTCACCCTCTAGCGTCATGTTTTTAAGCCTAAGTCTAGAAATAAGCAAATTACCGCCGTACTCTCAAACCGAGAGACCCACGGCTACGGGGTCGGTTCCTACGAGTTATGTTGGTCCCGTGGGAGGTGTTGGTGCCACCCACGGGGCCGTTCGGGTGCAGTTTCGAGTTTTCACCCTCTAACACCATGTTTTTAAGCCAAAGTCTTGAAATATGCAAATTACCATATTACTCTCAAACCGAGAGACCCGCGGCTACGAGGTCAGTTCCTACGAGTTACGTTGGTCCCGTGGGAGGTGTTGGTGCCACCCACGGGGCTGTTCGGGGGCTGTTTCGAGTTTTCACCCTCTAACGCCAAGTTTTGCTTAAGTGTAGAAACATGCAAATTACCGTCGTATTCTCAAACCGGGAGACCCGCGGCTGCGAGGTCAGTTCCTACGAGTTACGTTGGTCCCGTGGGAGGTGTTGGTTCCACCCATGGGGCCGTTCGGGGGCTGTTTCGAGTTTTCACCCTTTAACGTCATGTTTTTAAGCCTAAGTCTACAAATAAGCAAATTACCGTCGTACTCTCAAACCGGGAGAACCGCGACTGCAGGGTCGGTTCCTACGAGTTACGTTGGTCCCGTGGAAGGTGTTGGTACCACCCACAGGGCCGTTCGGGGGCTGTTTCGAGTTTTCACCCTCTAACGTCATGTTTTTAAGCCCATGTTTAGAAATAAGCAAATTACCGTTGTACTCTCAAACCGGGAGACCCGCGGCTGCGGGGTCGGTTCCTACGAGTTAAGTTGGTCCCGTGGGAGGTGTTGGTGCCACCCATGGGGCCGTTCGGGGGCTGTTTCGAGTTTTCAGCCTCTAACGTCATGTTTTTAAGCCTAAGTATAGAAATAAGCAAATTACCGTCGTACTCTCAAATCGGGAGACCCGCGGCTGCGTGGTCGGTTCCTATGAGTTACGTTGGTCCCGTGGAAGGTGTTGGTGCCACCCACGGTGCCGTTCGGGGACTGTTTCGAGTTTTCACCCTCTAACGTCATGTTTTTAAGCCTAAGTTTAGTAATAAGAAAATTACCGTCGTACTCTCAAACCGGGAGACCCGCGGCTGCGGGGTCGGATCCTACGAGTTACGTTGGTCCCGTGGAAGGTGTTGGTGCCACCCACGGGGCCGTTCGGGGGTTGTTTCGAGTTTTCACCCTCTAACGTCATGTTTTTAAGCCCATGTTTATAAATAAGAAAATTACCGTTGTACTCTCAAACCGGGAGACCCGCGGCTGCGGGGTCGGTTCCTACGAGTTACGTTAGTCCCGTGGAGGTGTTGGTGCCACCCTCGGGGCCGTTCGGGGGCTGTTTCGAGTTTTCACCCTCTAACGACATGTTTTGCTGAAGTGTAGAAACAGACAAATTACCGTCGTATTCTCAAACCGGGAGACCCGCGGCTACGAGATCAGTTCCTACGAGCTACGTTGGTCCCGTGGGACGTGTTGGTGCCTCCCACGGGGCCGTTCGGGGGATGTTTCGAGTTTTCACACTCTAATGCCATGTTTTGCTTAAGTGGAGAAATACGCAAATTACTGTCTTAATCTCAAACCGGGAGACCCCGCGGCTCCGAGGTCAGTTCCTACGAGTTACGTTGGTCCCATGGGAGGTGTTGGTGCCACCCACGGGGCCGTTCTGGGGCTGTTTCGAGTTTTCACCCTCTAACGTCATGTTTTTAAGCCTAAGTCTAGAAATAAGCAAATTACCGTCATACTCTCAAACCGGGAGACCCGCAGCGGCGGGGTCGGTTCCTACGAGTTACGTTGGTCCCGTGGAAGGTGTATGTGCCACCCACGGTGCCGTTCGGGCGCTGTTTCGAGTTTTCACCCTCTAACGCCATGTTTTTAAGCCTAAGTCTAGAAATAAGCAAATTACCATCGTACTCTCAAACTGGGAGACCCGCGGCTGTGGGGTCGATTCCTACGAGTTACGTTGGTCCCGTGGGAGGTGTTGGTGCCACCCTCGGGGCCGTTCGGGGGCTGTTTTGAGTTTTCACCCTCTAACGACATGTTTTGCTTAAGTGTAGAAACACGCAAATTACCGTCGTATTCTCAAACCGGGAGACCCGCAGCTACGAGATCAGTTCCTACGAGTTACGTTGGTCCCATGGGAGGTGTTGGTGCCACCCACGGGGCCGTTCCGGGGCTGTTTCGAGTTTTCACCCTCTAACGTCATGTTTTTAAGCCTAAGTCTAGAAATAAGCAGATTACCGTCGTACTCTCAAACCGGGAGACCCGCAGCAGTGGGGTCGGTTCCTACGAGTTACGTTGGTCCCGTGGAAGGTGTTGGTGCCACCCACGGGGCCGTTCGGGGGCTGTTTCGAGTTTGCACCATCTAACGTCATGTTTCTAAGCCTAAGTCTAGAAATAAGCAAATTACCGTCGTGCTCTCAAATCGGGAGACCCGCGGCTGCGTGGTCGGTTCCTATGAGTTACGTTGGTCCCGTGGAAGGTGTTGGTGCCACCCACGGTGCCGTTCGGGGGCTGTTTCGAGTTTCTCTACCCTCTAACGTCATGTTTTTTAAGCCTAAGTCTAGAAATAAGAAAATTATCGTCGTACTCTCAAACCGGGAGAACCCGCGGCTGCAGGGTCGGTTCCTACGAGTTACGTTGGTCCCGTGGAAGGTGTTGGTGCCACCCACGGGGCCGTTCGGTGGTTGTTTCGAGTTTTCACCCTCTAACGTCATGTTTTTAAGCCCATGTTTATAAATAAGCAAATTACCGTTGTACTCTCAAACCGGGAGACCCGCGGCTGCGGGGTCGGTTCCTACAAGTTACGTTGGTCCCTTGGGAGGTGTTGGTGCCACCCACGGGGCCGTTCGGGGGCTGTTTCGAGTTTTCACCCTCTAACGTCATGTTTTTAAGCCTAAGTCTAAAAATAAACAAATTACCGTCGTACTCTCAAATCGGGAGACCCGCGGCTGCGTGTTCGGTTCCTATGAGTTACGTTGGTCCCGTGGAAGGTGTTGGTGCCACCCACGGTGCCGTTCGGGGGCTGTTTCGAGTTTTCACCCTCTAACATCATGTTTTTAAGCCTAAGTCTAGAAATAAGAAAAGTACCGTCGTACTCTCAAACCGGGAGACCCGCGGCTGCGGGGTCGGTTCCAAATAGTTACGTTAGTCCCGTGGAAGGTGTTGGTGCCACCCACGGTGCCGTTCGTGAGCTGTTTCGAGTTTTCACCCTCTAACGCCATGTTTTTAAGCCTAAGTCTAGAAATAAGCAAATTACCATCGTACTCTCAAACCGGGAGACCCGCGACTGTGGGGTCGGTTCCTACGAGTTACGTTGGTCCCGTGGGAGGTGTTGGTGCCACCCTCAGGGCCGTTCGGGGGCTGTTTCGAGTTTTCACCCTCTAACGACATGTTTTGCTTAAGTGTAGAAACACGCAAATTACCGTCGTATTCTCAAACCGAGAGACCCGCGGCTACGAGATCAGTTCCTACGAGTTACATTGGTCCTGTGGGAGGTGTTGGTGCCTCCCACGGGGCCGTTCGGGGGATGTTACGAGTTTTCACCCTCTAATGCCATGTTTTGCTTAAGTGGAGAAATACGCAAATTACTGTCTTAATCTCAAACCGGGAGACTCGCGGCTCCGAGGTCAGTTCCTAGGAGTTACGTTGGTCCCATGGGAGGTGTTGGTGCCACCCACGGGGCCGTTCCGGGGCTGTTTCGAGTTTTCACACTCTAACGTCATGTTTTTAAGCCTAAGTCTAGAAATAAGCAAATTACCATCGTACTCTCAAACCAGGAGACCCGCAGCGGCGGGGTCGGTTCCTACGAGTTACCTTGGTCCCGTGGAAGGTGTTGGTGCCACCCACGAGGCCGTTCGGGGGCTGTTTCGAGTTTTCACCCTCTAGCGTCATGTTTTTAAGCCTAAGTCTAGAAATAAGCAAATTACCGCCGTACTCTCAAACCGAGAGACCCACGGCTACGGGGTCGGTTCCTACGAGTTATGTTGGTCCCGTGGGAGGTGTTGGTGCCACCCACGGGGCCGTTCGGGTGCAGTTTCGAGTTTTCACCCTCTAACACCATGTTTTTAAGCCAAAGTCTTGAAATATGCAAATTACCATATTACTCTCCAAACCGAGAGACCCGCGGCTACGAGGTCAGTTCCTACGAGTTACGTTGGTCCCGTGGGAGGTGTTGGTGCCACCCACGGGGCTGTTCGGGGGCTGTTTCGAGTTTTCCACCCTCTAACGCCAAGTTTTGCTTAAGTGTAGAAACATGCAAATTACCGTCGTATTCTCAAACCGGGAGACCCCGCGGCTGCGAGGTCAGTTCCTACGAGTTACGTTGGTCCCGTGGGAGGTGTTGGTTCCACCCACGGGGCCGTTCGGGGGCTGTTTCGAGTTTTCACCCTTTAACGTCATGTTTTTAAGCCTAAGTCTACAAATAAACAAATTACCGTCGTACTCTCAAACCGGGAGAACCGCGACTGCAGGGTCGGTTCCTACGAGTTACGTTGGTCCCGTGGAAGGTGTTGGTACCACCCACAGGGCCGTTCGGGGGCTGTTTCGAGTTTTCACCCTCTAACGTCATGTTTTTAAGCCCATGTTTAGAAATAAGCAAATTACCGTTGTACTCTCAAACCGGAGACCCGCGGCTGCGGGGTCGGTTCCTACGAGTTATGTTGGTCCCCGTGGGAGGTGTTGGTGCCACCCATGGGGCCGTTCGGGGGCTGTTTCGAGTTTTCACCCTCTAACGTCATGTTTTTAAGCCTAAGTATAGAAATAAGCAAATTACCGTCGTACTCTCAAATCGGGAGACCCGCGGCTGCGTGGTCGGTTCCGATGAGTTACGTTGGTCCCGTGGAAGGTGTTGGTGCCACCCACGGTGCCGTTCGGGGACTGTTTCGAGTTTTCACCCTCTAACGTCATGTTTTTAAGCCTAAGTTTAGTAATAAGAAAATTACCGTCGTACTCTCAAACCGGGAGACCCGCGCTGCGGGGTCGGATCCTACGAGTTACGTTGGTCCCGTGGAAGGTGTTGGTGCCACCCACGGGGCCGTTCGGGGGTTGTTTCGAGTTTTCACCCTCTAACGTCATGTTTTTAAGCCCATGTTTATAAATAAGAAAATTACCGTTGTACTCTCAAACCGGGAGACCGCGGCTGCGGGGTCGGTTCCTACGAGTTACGTTAGTCCCGTGGGAGGTGTTGGTGCCACCCTCGGGGCCGTTCGGGGGCTGTTTCGAGTTTTCACCCTCTAACGACATGTTTTGCTGAAGTGTAGAAACAGACAAATTATCGTCGTATTCTCAAATCGGGAGACCCGCGGCTACGAGATCAGTTCCTACGAGCTACGTTGGTCCCGTGGGACGTGTTGGTGCCTCCCACGGGGCCGTTCGGGGGATGTTTCGAGTTTTCACACTCTAATGCCATGTTTTGCTTAAGTGGAGAAATACGCAAATTACTGTCTTAATCTCAAACCGGGAGACCCGCGGCTCCGAGGTCAGTTCCTACGAGTTACGTTGGTCCCATGGGAGGTGTTGGTGCCACCCACGGGGCCGTTCTGGGGCTGTTTCGAGTTTTCACCCTCTAACGTCATGTTTTTAAGCCTAAGTCTAGAAATAAGCAAATTACCGTCATACTCTCAAACCGGGAGACCCGCAGCGGCGGGGTCGGTTCCTACGAGTTACGTTGGTCCCGTGGAAGGTGTATGTGCCACCCACGGTGCCGTTCGGTGCGCTGTTTCGAGTTTTCACCCTCTAACGCCATGTTTTTAAGCCTAAGTCTAGAAATAAGCAAATTACCATCGTACTCTCAAACTGGGAGACCCGCGGCTGTGGGGTCGATTCCTACGAGTTACGTTGGTCCCGTGGGAGGTGTTGGTGCCACCCTCGGGGCCGTTCGGGGGCTGTTTTGAGTTTTCACCCTCTAACGACATGTTTTGCTTAAGTGTAGAAACACGCAAATTACCGTCGTATTCTCAAACCGGGAGACCCGCAGCTACGAGATCAGTTCCTACGAGTTACGTTGGTCCCATGGGAGGTGTTGGTGCCACCCACGGGGCCGTTCCGGGGCTGTTTCGAGTTTTCACCCTCTAACGTCATGTTTTTAAGCCTAAGTCTAGAAATAAGCAGATTACCGTCGTACTCTCAAACCGGGAGACCCGCAGCAGTGGGGTCGGTTCCTACGAGTTACGTTGGTCCCGTGGAAGGTGTTGGTGCCACCCACGGGGCCGTTCGGGGGCTGTTTCGAGTTTTCACCATCTAACGTCATGTTTCTAAGCCTAAGTCTAGAAATAAGCAAATTACCGTCGTGCTCTCAAATCGGGAGACCCGCGGCTGCGTGGTCGGTTCCTATGAGTTACGTTGGTCCCGTGGAAGGTGTTGGTGCCACCCACGGTGCCGTTCGGGGGCTGTTTCGAGTTTTCACCCTCTAACGTCATGTTTTTAAGCCTAAGTCTATAAATAAGAAAATTATCGTCGTACTCTCAAACCGGGAGAACCGCGGCTGCAGGGTCGGTTCCTACGAGTTACGTTGGTACCGTGGAAGGTGTTGGTGCCACCCACGGGGCCGTTCGGGGGTTGTTTCGAGTTTTCACCCTCTAACGTCATGTTTTTAAGCCCATGTTTATAAATAAGCAAATTACCGTTGTACTCTCAAACCGGGAGACCCGCGGCTGCGGGGTCGGTTCCTACAAGTTACGTTGGTCCCTTGGGAGGTGTTGGTGCCACCCACGGGGCCATTCGGGGGCTGTTTCGAGTTTTCACCCTCTAACGTCATGTTTTTAAGCCTAAGTCTAAAAATAAGCAAATTACCGTCGTACTCTCAAATCGGGAGACCCGCGGCTGCGTGGTCGGTTCCTATGAGTTACGTTGGTCCCGTGGAAGGTGTTGGTGCCACCCACGGTGCCGTTCGGGGGCTATTTCGAGTTTTCACCCTCTAACGTCATGTTTTTAAGCCTAAGTCTAGAAATAAGAAAAGTACCGTCGTACTCTCAAACCGGGAGACCCGCGGCTGCGGGGTCGGTTCCAAATAGTTACGTTAGTCCCGTGGAAGGTGTTGGTGCCACCCACGGTGCCGTTCGTGAGCTGTTTCGAGTTTTCACGCTCTAACGCCATGTTTTTAAGCCTAAGTCTAGAAATAAGCAAATTACCATCGTACTCTCAAACCGGGAGACCCGCGACTGTGGGGTCGGTTCCTACGAGTTACGTTGGTCCCGTGGGAGGTGTTGGTGCCACCCTCAGGGCCGTTCGGGGGCTGTTTCGAGTTTTCACCCTCTAACGACATGTTTTGCTTAAGTGTAGAAACACGCAAATTACCGTCGTATTCTCAAACCGGGAGACCCGCGGCTACGAGATCAGTTCCTACGAGTTACATTGGTCCTGTGGGAGGTGTTGGTGCCTCCCACGGGGCCGTTCGGGGGATGTTACGAGTTTTCACCCTCTAATGCCATGTTTTGCTTAAGTGGAGAAATACGCAAATTACTGTCTTAATCTCAAACCGGGAGACTCGCGGCTCCGAGGTCAGTTCCTAGGAGTTACGTTGGTCCCATGGGAGGTGTTGGTGCCACCCACGGGGCCATTCCGGGGCTGTTTCGAGTTTTCACACTCTAACGTCATGTTTTTAAGCCTAAGTCTAGAAATAAGCAAATTACCATCGTACTCTCAAACCAGGAGACCCGCAGCGGCGGGGTCGGTTCCTACGAGTTACCTTGGTCCCGTGGAAGGTGTTGGTGCCACCCACGGGGCCGTTCGGGGGCTGTTTCGAGTTTTCACCCTCTAGCGTCATGTTTTTAAGCCTAAGTCTAGAAATAAGCAAATTACCGCCGTACTCTCAAACCGAGAGACCCACGGCTACGGGGTCGGTTCCTACGAGTTATGTTGGTCCCGTGGGAGGTGTTGGTGCCACCCACGGGGCCGTTCGGGTGCAGTTTCGAGTTTTCACCCTCTAACACCATGTTTTTAAGCCAAAGTCTTGAAATATGCAAATTACCATATTACTCTCAAACCGAGAGACCCGCGGCTACGAGGTCAGTTCCTACGAGTTACGTTGGTCCCGTGGGAGGTGTTGGTGCCACCCACGGGGCTGTTCGGGGGCTGTTTCGAGTTCTCATGCTCTAACGTCATGTTTTTAAGCCTAAGTCTAGAAATAAGCAAATTACCGTCGTACTCTCAAACCGGGAGACCCGCGGCTCCGAGGTCAGTTCCTACGAGTTACGTTGGTCCCATGGGAGGTGTTGGTGCCACCCACGGGGCCGTTCTGGGGCTGTTTCGAGTTTTCACCCTCTAACGTCATGTTTTTAAGCCTAAGTCTAGAAATAAGCAAATTACCGTCGTACTCTCAAACCGGGAGACCCGCAGCGGCGGGGTCGGTTCCTACGAGTTACGTTGGTCCCGTGGAAGGTGTATGTGCCACCCACGGTGCCGTTCGGGCGCTGTTTCGAGTTTTCACCCTCTAGCGTCATGTTTTTAAGCCTAAGTCTAGAAATAAGCAAATTACCGCCGTACTCTCAAACCGAGAGACCCACGGCTACGGGGTCGGTTCCTACGAGTTATGTTGGTCCCGTGGGAGGTGTTGGTGCCACCCACGGGGCCGTTCGGGTGCAGTTTCGAGTTTTCACCCTCTAACACCATGTTTTTAAGCCAAAGTCTTGAAATATGCAAATTACCATATTACTCTCAAACCGAGAGACCCGCGGCTACGAGGTCAGTTCCTACGAGTTACGTTGGTCCCGTGGGAGGTGTTGGTGCCACCCACGGGGCTGTTCGGGGGCTGTTTCGAGTTCTCATGCTCTAACGTCATGTTTTTAAGCCTAAGTCTAGAAATAAGCAAATTACCGTTGTACTCTCAAACCGGGAGACCCGCGGCTGTGAGGCCAATTCCTACGAGTTACGTTGGTCCCGTGGGAGGTGTTGGTGCCACCCACGGGGCTGTTCGGGGGCTGTTTCGAGTTTTCACCCTCTAACGCCAAGTTTTGCTTAAGTGTAGAAACATGCAAATTACCGTCGTATTCTCAAACCGGGAGACCCGCGGCTGCGAGGTCAGTTCCTACGAGTTACGTTGGTCCCGTGGGAGGTGTTGGTTCCACCCACGGGGCCGTTCGGGGGCTGTTTCGAGTTTTCACCCTTTAACGTCATGTTTTTAAGCCTAAGTCTACAAATAAGCAAATTACCGTCGTACTCTCAAACCGGGAGAACCGCGACTGCAGGGTCGGTTCCTACGAGTTACGTTGGTCCCGTGGAAGGAGTTGGTACCACCCACAGGGCCGTTCGGGGGCTGTTTCGAGTTTTCACCCTCTAACGTCATGTTTTTAAGCCCATGTTTAGAAATAAGCAAATTACCATCGTACTCTCAAACCGGGAGACCCGCGGCTGCGGGGTCGGTTCCTACGAGTTACGTTGGTCCCGTGGGAGGTGTTGGTGCCACCCATGGGGCCGTTCGGGGGCTGTTTCGAGTTTTCACCCTCTAACGTCATGTTTTTAAGCCTAAGTATAGAAATAAGCAAATTACCGTCGTACTCTCAAATCGGGAGACCCGCGGCTGCGTGGTCGGTTCCTATGAGTTACGTTGGTCCCGTGGAAGGTGTTGGTGCCACCCACGGTGCCGTTCGGGGACTGTTTCGAGTTTTCACCCTCTAACGTCATGTTTTAAAGCCTAAGTCTAGAAATAAGCAAATTACCGTCATACTCTCAAACCGGGAGACCCGCGGCTGTGGGGTCGGTTCCTACGAGTTACGTTGGTCCCATGGGAGGTGTTGGTGCCACCAACGGGGCCGTTCGGGGGCTGTTTCGAGTTTTCACCCTCTAATGTCATGTTTTTAAGCCTAAGTCTAGAAATAAGAAAATTACCCTCGTACTCTCAAATCGGGAGACCCACGGCTGCGGGGTCGGTTCCTACGAGTTACGTTGGTCCCGTGGAAGGTGTTGGTGCCACCCACGGTGCCGTTCGGGGGCTGTTTAGAGTTTTCACCCTCTAACGTCATGTTTTTAAGCCTAAGTCTAGAAATAAGCAAATTACCGTCGTACTCTCAAACCGGGAGACCCGCGGCTGCAGGGTCTGTTCCTACGAGTTACATTGGTCCCGTGGAAGGTGTTGGTGCCACCCACGGTGCCGTTCGGGGGCTGTTTCAAGTTTTCACCCTCTAACGTCATGTTTTTAAGCCTAAGTCTAGGAATAAGCAAATTACCATCGTACCCTCAAACCGGGAGACCCGCGGTTGCGGGGTCGGTTCGAACGAGTTACGTTGGTCCCGTGGGAGGTGTTGGTGCCACCCTCGGGGCCGTTCGGGGGCTGTTTCGAGTTTTCACCCTCAAACGACATGTTTTGCTAAACTGTAGAAACACGAAAATTACCGTCATATTCTCAAACCGGGAGACCCGCGGCTATGAGGTCAGTTCCTACGAGTTACGTTGGTCCCGTGGGAGGTGTTGGTGCCTCCCACGGGGCCGTTCGGGGGCTGTTTCGAGTTTTCACCCTCTAATGCCATGTTTTGCTTAAGTGTAGAAATACGCAAATTACTGTCTTAATGTCAAACCGGGAGACCCGCGGCTACGACGTCAGTTCCTACGAGTTACGTTGGTCCCATGGGAGGTGTTGGTGTCACCCACGGGGCCGTTCCGGGGCTGTTTCGAGTTTTCACACTCTAACGTCATGTTCTTAAGCCTAAGTCTAGAAATAAGCAAATTACCATCGTACTCTCAAACCGGGAGACCCGCAGCGGCGGGGTCGGTTCCTACGAGTTACCTTGGTCCCGTGGAAGGTGTTGGTGCCACCCACGGGGCCGTTCGGGGGCTGTTTCGAGTTTTCACCCTCTAGCGTCATGTTTTTAAGCCTAAGTCTAGAAATAAGCAAATTACCGCCGTACTCTCAATCCGAGAGACCCACGGCTGCGGGGTCGGTTCCTACGAGTTACGTTGGTCCCGTGGGAGGTGTTGGTGCCACCCACGGGGCCGTTCGGGTGCTGTTTCGAGTTTTCACCCTCTAACGCCATGTTTTTAACCCAAAGTCTTGAAATATGCAAATTACCATATTACTCTCAAACCGGGAGACCCGCGGCTACGAGGTCAGTTCCTACGAGTTACGTTGGTCCCGTGGGAGGTGTTGGTGCCACCCACGGGGCTGTTCGGGGGCTATTTCGAGTTTTCACCCTCTAACGCCAAGTTTTGCTTAAGTGTAGAAACATGCAAATTACCATCGTATTCTCAAACCGGGAGACCCGCGGCTGCGAGGTCAGTTCCTACGAGTTACGTTGGTCCCGTGGGAGGTGTTGGTTCCACCCACGGGGCCGTTCGGGGGCTTTTTCGAGTTTTCACCTTTTAACGTCATGTTTTTAAGCCTAAGTCAACAAATAAGCAAATTACCATCGTACTCTCAAACCGGGAGACCCGCAGCGGCGGGGTCGGTTCCTACGAGTTACGTTGGTCCCGTCGAAGGTGTTGGTGCCACCCACGGGGCCGTTCGGGGGCTGTTTCGATTTTTCACCCTCTAACGTCATGTTTTTAAGCCTAAGTATAGAAATAAGCAAATTACCATCGTACTCTCAAACCGGGAGACCCGCAGCTGCGGGGTCGGTTCCTACGAGTAACGTTGGTCCCGTGGGAGGGGTTGGTGCCACCCACGGGGCCGGTCAGGGGCTATTTTGAGTTTTCATCCTCTAACGCCATGTTTTGCTTAAGTGTAGAAACACAAAAATTACCGTCGTATTCTCAAACCGGGAGACCCGCGGCTGTGAGGTCAGTTCCTACGAGTTACGTTGGTCCCGTGGGAGGTGTTGGTGCCACCCACGGGGCCGTTCGGGGGCTGTTTCGAGTTTTCACCCTCTAACGTCATATTTTTAAGCCTAAGTCTAAAAAGAAGCATATTACCATCGTACTCTCAAACCGGGAGACCCGCGGCTGCGGGGTCGGTTCCTACGAGTTACGTTGGTCCCGTGGGAGGTGTTAGTGGCACCCACGGGGCCGTTCGGGGTATGTTTCGAGTTTTCACCCTCTAACGTCATGTTTTTAAGCCTAAGTCTAGAAATAAGAAAATTACCGTCGTACTCTCAAATCGGGAGACCCACGGCTGCGGGGTCGGTTTCTACGAGTTACGTTGGTCCCGTGGAAGGTATTGGTGCCACCCACGGTGCCGTTCGGGGGATGTTTAGAGTTTTCACCCTCTAACGTCATGTTTTTAAGCCTAAGTCTAGAAATAAGCAAATTACCGTCGTACTCTCAAACCGGGAGACCCGCGGCTGTAGGGTCTGTTCCTACGAGTTACATTGGTCCCGTGGAAGGTGTTGGTGCCACCCACGGTGCCGTTCGGGGGCTGTTTCAAGTTTTCACCCTCTAACGTCATGTTTTTAAGCCTAAGTCTAGGAATAAGCAAATTACCATCGTACCCTCAAACCGGGAGACCCGCGGTTGCGGGGTCGGTTCGAACGAGTTACGTTGGTCCCGTGGGAGGTGTTGGCGCCACCCTCGGGGCCGTTCGGGGGCTGTTTCGAGTTTTCACCCTCTAACGACATGTTTTGCTAAAGTGTAGAAACACGAAAATTACCGTCATATTCTCAAATCGGGAGACCCGCGGCTACGAGGTCAGTTCCTACGAGTTACGTTGGTCCCGTGGGAGGTGTTGGTGCCTCCCACGGGGCCGTTCGGGGGCTGTTTCGAGTTTTCACCCTCTAATGCCATGTTTTGCTTAAGTGTAGAAATACGCAAATTACTGTCTTAATGTCAAACCGGGAGACCCGCGGCTCCGACGTCAGTTCCTACGAGTTACGTTGGTCCCATGGGAGGTGTTGGTGTCACCCACGGGGCCGTTCCGGGGCTGTTTCGAGTTTTCACCCTCTAACGTCATGTTTTTAAGCCTAAGTCTAGAAATAAGCAAATTACCGTCATACTCTCAAACCGGGAGACCCGTAGCGGCGGGGTCGGTTCCTACGAGTTACGTTGGTCCCGTGGAAGGTGTTGGTGCCACCCACGGGGCCGTTCGGGGGCAGTTTCGAGTTTTCACCCTCTAACGTCATGTTTTTAAGCCTAAGTCTAGAAATAAGCAAATTACCGTCGTACTCTCAAACCGGGAGACCCGCGGCTGCGGGGTCGGTTCCTACGAGTTACGTTGGTCCCGTGGGCGGTGTTGGTGCCACCCACGGGGCCGTTCGGGCGCTGTTTCGAGTTTTCACCCTCTAACGCCATGTTTTTAGGCCTAAGTCTTGAAATATGTAAATTACCATATTACTCTCAAACCGGGAGACCCGCGGCTGCGAGGTCAGTTCCTACGAGTTACGTTGGTCCCGTGGGAGGTGTTGGTGCCACCCACGGGGCTGTTCGGGGGCTGTTTCGAGTTTTCACCCTCTAACGCCAAGTTTTCCTTAAGTGTAGAAACATGCAAATTACCGTCGTATTCTCAAACCGGGAGACCCACGGCTGCGAGGTCAGTTCCTACGAGTTACGTTGGTACCGTGGGAGGTGTTGGTTCCACCCACGGGATCGTTCGGGGGCTGTTTCGAGTTTTCACCCTTTAATGTCATGTTTTTAAGCCTAAGTCTACAAATAAGCAAATTACCGTAGTACTCTCAAACCGAGAGACCCGCGGCTGCGGGGTCGATTCTTCCGAGTTACGTTGGTCCCGTGGAAGGTGTTGGTGCCACCCACGGGGCCGTTCGGGGGCTATTTCGAGTTTTCACCCTCTAACGTCATGTTTTTAAGCCTAAGTCTAGAAATAACCAAATTACCGTCGTACTCTCAAACCGGGAGAACCGCGGCTGCGGGGTCGGTTCCTACGAGTTACGTGGGTCCCGTGGAAGGTGTTGGTGCCACCCACGGGGCCGTTCGGGGGCTATTTCGAGTTTTCACCCTCTAACGTCATGTTTTTAAGCCCATGTTTAAAAATAAGCAAATTACCATTGTACTCTCAAACCGGGAGACCCGCGACTGCGGGGTCGGTTCCTACGAGTTACGTTCGTCCCGTGGGAGGTGTTGGTGCCACCCACTGGGCTGTGCGGGGGCTGTTTCGAGTTTTCACCCTCTAACGTCATGTTTTTAAGCCTAAGTCTAGAAATAAGCAAATTACCATCGTACTCTCAAATCGGGAGACCCGCGGCTGCGTGGTCGGTTCCTATGAGTTACGTTGGTCCCGTGGGAGGTGTTGGTGCCACCCACGGGGCCGTTCCGGTGCTGTTTCGAGTTTTCACCCTCTAACGTCATGTTTTTAAGCCTAAGACTAGAAATAAGCAAATTACCGTCGTACTCTCAAACCGGGAGACCCGCGGCTGCGGGGTCGGTTCCTACGAGTTACGTTGGTCCCGTGGGAGGTGTTGGTGCCACCCACGGGGCCGTTCGGGCACTGTTTCGAGTTTTCACCCTCTAACGCCATGTTTTTAACCCTAAGTCTAGAAATATGAAAATTACCATATTACTCTCAAACCGGGAGACCCGCGGCTGCGAGGTCACTCCCTACGAGTTACGTTGGTCCCCTCGGATGTGTTGGTGCCACCCACGGGGCTGTTCGGGGGCTGTTTCGAGTTTTCACCCTCTAACGCCAAGTTTTGCTTAAGTGTAGAAACATGCAAATTACCGTCGTATTCTCAAACTGGGAGACCCGCGGCTGCGAGGTCAGTTCCTACGAGTTACGTTGGTCCCGTGGGACGAGTTGGTGCCACCCATGGGGCCGTTCGGGGGCTGTTTCGAGTTTTTACCCTCTAACGTCATGTTTTTAAGCCTAAGTCTACAAAAGAGAAAATTACCGTCGTACTCTCAAACCGGGAGACCCGTGGCTGCCGGGTCAGTTCCTACGAGTTACGTTGGTCCCGTGGAAGGTGTTGGTGCCACCCACAGGGCCGTTCGATGGCTGTTTCGAGTTTTCACCCTCTAACGTCATGTTTTTAAGCCTAAGTCTAGAAATAAGCAAATTACCGTCGTACTCTCAAACCGGGAGACCCGCGGCTGCGGGGTCGGTTCCTACGAGTTACGTTGGTCTCGTGGGAGGTGTTGGTGCCACCCACGGGGCCATTCAGGGACTATTTCGAGTTTTCACCCTCTAACGCCATGTTTTGCTGAAGTGTAGAAACCCACAAATTACCATTGTATTCTCAAACCGGTAGACCCGCGGCTGCGAGGACAGTTCCTACGATTTACGTTGGTCCCGTGGGAGGTGTTGGTGCCACCCACGGGGCCGTTTGGAGGCTGTTTCGAGTTTTCACCATCTAACGTCATGTTTTTAAGCCTATGATTACAAATAAGTAAATTACCGTCGTACTCTCAAATCGGGAGACCCGCGGCTGCGGGGTCGATTCCTACGAGTTACGTTGGTCCCGTGGGAGGTGTTGGTGCCACCCACGGGGCTGTTTCGAGTTTTCACCCTCTAACGTCATGTTTTTAAGCCTAAGTCTATAAATAAGCAAATTACCGTCGTACTCTCAAATCGGGAGACCCGCGGCTGCGTGGTCTGTTCCTACGAGTTACATTGGTCCCGTGGAAGGTGTTGGTGCCACCCACGGTGCCGTTCGGGGGCTGTTTCAAGATTTCACCCTCTAACGTCATGTTTTTAAGCCTAAGTCAAGGAATAAGCAAATTACCATCGTACTCTCAAACCGGGAGACCCGCGGCTGCGGGGTCGGTTCCTATGAGTTACGTTGGTCCCGAGGGAGGTGTTGGTGCCACCCACGGGGCCGTTCCGGGGCTGTTTCGAGTTTTCACCCTCTAACGTCATGTTTTTAAGCCTAAGTCTAGAAATAAGTAAATTACCATCATACTCTCAAACCGGGAGACCCGTAGTGGCGGGGTCGATTCCTACGAGTTACGTTGGTCCCGTGGAAGGTGTTGGTGCCACCCACGGGGCCGTTCGGGCGCTATTTCGAGTTTTCACCCTCTAACGTCATGTTTTTAAGCCTAAGTCTAGAAATAAGCAAATTACCGTCGTACTCTCAAACCGGGAGACCCGCGGCTGCGGGGTCGGTTCCTACGAGTTACGTTGGTCCCGTGGGCGGTGTTGGTGCCACCCACGGGGCCGTTCGGGCGCTGTTTCGAGTTTTCACCCTCTAACGCCATGTTTTTAGGCCTAAGTCTTGAAATATGTAAATTACCATATTACTCTCAAACCGGGAGACCCGCGGCTGCGAGGTCAGTTCCTACGAGTTACGTTGGTCCCGTGGGAGGTGTTGGTGCCACCCACGGGGCTGTTCGGGGGCTGTTTCGAGTTTTCACCCTCTAACGCCAAGTTTTGCTTAAGTGTAGAAACATGCAAATTACCGTCGTATTCTCAAACCGGGAGACCCACGGCTGCGAGGTCAGTTCCTACGAGTTACGTTGGTCCCGTGGGAGGTGTTGGTTCCACCCACGGGATCGTTCGGGAGCTGTTTCGAGTTTTCACCCTTTAACGTCATGTTTTTAAGCCTAAGTCTACAAATAAGCAAATTACCGTCGTACTCTCAAACCGAGAGACCCGCGGCTACGGGGTCGGTTCTTCCGAGTTACGTTGGTCCCGTGGAAGGTGTTGGTGCCACCCACGGGGCCGTTCGGGGGCTATTTAGAGTTTTCACCCTCTAACGTCATGTTTTTAAGCCTAAGTCTAGAAATAACCAAATTACCGTCGTACTCTCAAACCGGGAGAACCGCGGCTGCGGGGTCGGTTCCTACGAGTTACGTTGGTCCCGTGGAAGGTGTTGGTGCCACCCACGGGGCCGTTCGGGGGCTATTTCGAGTTTTCACCCTCTAACGTCATGTTTTTAAGCCCATGTTTAAAAATAAGCAAATTACCGTTGTACTCTCAAACCGGGAGACCCGCGGCTGCGGGATCGGTTCCTACGAGTTACGTTGGTCTCGTGGGAGGTGTTGGTGCCACCCACGGGGCCATTCAGGGACTATTTCGAGTTTTCACCCTCTAACGCCATGTTTTGCTGAAGTGTAGAAACCCACAAATTACCATTGTATTCTCAAACCGGTAGACCCGCGGCTGCGAGGACAGTTCCTACGATTTACGTTGGTCCCGTGGGAGGTGTTGGTGCCACCCACGGGGCCGTTTGGAGGCTGTTTCGAGTTTTCACCATCTAACGTCATGTTTTTAAGCCTATGATTACAAATAAGTAAATTACCGTCGTACTCTCAAATCGGGAGACCCGCGGCTGCGGGGTCGATTCCTACGAGTTACGTTGGTCCCGTGGGAGGTGTTGGTGCCACCCACGGGGCTGTTTCGAGTTTTCACCCTCTAACGTCATGTTTTTAAGCCTAAGTCTATAAATAAGCAAATTACCGTCGTACTCTCAAATCGGGAGACCCGCGGCTGCGTGGTCTGTTCCTACGAGTTACATTGGTCCCGTGGAAGGTGTTGGTGCCACCCACGGTGCCGTTCGGGGGCTGTTTCAAGATTTCACCCTCTAACGTCATGTTTTTAAGCCTAAGTCAAGGAATAAGCAAATTACCATCGTACTCTCAAACCGGGAGACCCGCGGCTGCGGGGTCGGTTCCTATGAGTTACGTTGGTCCCGAGGGAGGTGTTGGTGCCACCCACGGGGCCGTTCCGGGGCTGTTTCGAGTTTTCACCCTCTAACGTCATGTTTTTAAGCCTAAGTCTAGAAATAAGTAAATTACCATCATACTCTCAAACCGGGAGACCCATAGTGGCGGGGTCGATTCCTACGAGTTACGTTGGTCCCGTGGAAGGTGTTGGTGCCACCCACGGGGCCGTTCGGGCGCTATTTCGAGTTTTCACCCTCTAACGTCATGTTTTTAAGCCTAAGTCTAGAAATAAGCAAATTACCGTCGTACTCTCAAACCGGGAGACCCGCGGCTGCGGGGTCGGTTCCTACGAGTTACGTTGGTCCCGTGGGCGGTGTTGGTGCCACCCACGGGGCCGTTCGGGCGCTGTTTCGAGTTTTCACCCTCTAACGCCATGTTTTTAGGCCTAAGTCTTGAAATATGTAAATTACCATATTACTCTCAAACCGGGAGACCCGCGGCTGCGAGGTCAGTTCCTACGAGTTACGTTGGTCCCGTGGGAGGTGTTGGTGCCACCCACGGGGCTGTTCGGGGGCTGTTTCGAGTTTTCACCCTCTAACGCCAAGTTTTGCTTAAGTGTAGAAACATGCAAATTACCGTCGTATTCTCAAACCGGGAGACCCACGGCTGCGAGGTCAGTTCCTACGAGTTACGTTGGTCCCGTGGGAGGTGTTGGTTCCACCCACGGGATCGTTCGGGAGCTGTTTCGAGTTTTCACCCTTTAACGTCATGTTTTTAAGCCTAAGTCTACAAATAAGCAAATTACCGTCGTACTCTCAAACCGAGAGACCCGCGGCTACGGGGTCGGTTCTTCCGAGTTACGTTGGTCCCGTGGAAGGTGTTGGTGCCACCCACGGGGCCGTTCGGGGGCTATTTAGAGTTTTCACCCTCTAACGTCATGTTTTTAAGCCTAAGTCTAGAAATAACCAAATTACCGTCGTACTCTCAAACCGGGAGAACCGCGGCTGCGGGGTCGGTTCCTACGAGTTACGTTGGTCCCGTGGAAGGTGTTGGTGCCACCCACGGGGCCGTTCGGGGGCTATTTCGAGTTTTCACCCTCTAACGTCATGTTTTTAAGACCATGTTTAAAAATAAGCAAATTACCGTTGTACTCTCAAACCGGGAGACCCGCGGCTGCGGGATCGGTTCCTACGAGTTACGTTGGTCCCGTGGGAGGTGTTGGTGCCACCCACGGGGCCGTTCCGGGGCTGTTTCGAGTTTTCACCCTCTAACGTCATGTTTTTAAGCCTAATTCAAGAAATAAGCAAATTACCGTCGTACTCTAAAATCGGGAGAACCACAACTGCGTGGTCGGTTCCTATGAGTTACGTTGGTCCCGTGGGAGGTGTTGGTGCCACCCACGGGGCCGTTCCGGGGCTGTTTCGAGTATTCACCCTCTAACGTCATGTTTTTAAGCCTAAGTCTAGAAATAAGCAAATTACCGTCGTACTCTCAAACCGGGAGACCCGCGGCGGCGGGGTCGGTTCCTACGAGTTACGTTGGTCTCGTGGAAGGTGTTGGTGCCACCCACGGGGCTGTTCGGGGGCTGTTTCGAGTTTTCACCCTCTAACGCCAAGTTTTGCTTAAGTGTAGAAACATGCAAATTACCGTCGTATTCTCAAACTGGGAGACCCGCGGCTGCGAGGTCAGTTCCTACGAGTTACGTTGGTCCCGTGGGACGAGTTGGTGCCACCCATGGGGCCGTTCGGGGGCTGTTTCGAGTTTTTACCCTCTAACGTCATGTTTTTAAGCCTAAGTCTACAAAAGAGAAAATTACCGTCGTACTCTCAAACCGGGAGACCCGTGGCTGCCGGGTCAGTTCCTACGAGTTACGTTGGTCCCGTGGAAGGTGTTGGTGCCACCCACAGGGCCGTTCGGTGGCTGTTTCGAGTTTTCACCCTCTAACGTCATGTTTTTAAGCCTTAGTCTAGAAATAAGCAAATTATCGTCGTACTCTCAAACCGGGAGACCCGCGGCTGCGGGGTCGGTTCCTACGAGTTACGTTGGTCTCGTGGGAGGTGTTTGTGCCACCCACGGGGCCATTCAGGGACTGTTTCGAGTTTTCACCCTCTAACGCCATGTTTTGCTGAAGTGTAGATACCCACAAATTACCGTTGTATTCTCAAACCGGTAGACCCGCGGCTGCGAGGACAGTTCCTACGATTTACGTTGGTCCCGTGGGAGGTGTTGGTGCCACCCACGGGGCCGTTCGGAAGCTGTTTCGAGTTTTCACCCTCTAAGGTCATGTTTTTAAGCCTATGTTTACAAATAAGTAAATTACCGTCGTACTCTCAAATCGGGAGACCCGCGGCTGCGGGGTCGATTCCTACGAGTTACGTTGGTCCCGTGGGAGGTGTTGGTGCCACCCACGGGGCCGTTCGGGGGCTGTTTCGAGTTTTCACCCTCTAACGTCATGTTTTTAAGCCTAAGTCTATAAATAAGCAAATTACCATCGTACTCTCAAATCGGGAGACCCGCGGCTGCGGGGTCGGTTCCTATGAGTTACGTTGGTCCCGTGGAAGGTGTTGGTGCCACCCACGGTGCCGTTCGGGGGCTATTTCGAGTTTTTACCCTCTAACGTCTTGTTTTTAAGCCTAAGTCTAGAAATAAGCAAATTACCGTCGTACTCTCAAACCGGGAGACCCGCGGCTGCGGGGTCGGTTCCTACGAGTTACGTTGGTCCCATGGGAGGTGTTGGTGCCACCCACGGGGCCGTTCGGGGGCTGTTTTGAGTTTTCACCCTCTAACGCCATATTTTGCTTAAGTGTAGAAACACGTAAACTACCATCGTATTCTCAAAGCGGGAGACCCGCGGTTGCGAGGTCAGTTCCTACGAGTTACATTGGTCACGTGGGAGGTGTTGGTGCCACCCACAATGCCGTTCGGGGGCTATTTCGAGTTTTCTCCCTCTAACGTCATATTTTTAAGCCTAAGTCTAAAAATAAGCAAATTACCGACGTACTCTCAAACCGGGAGACCCACGGCTGCGGGGTCGGTTCCTACGAGTTACGTTGGTCCCATGGGAGGTGTTGGTGCCACCCACGGGGCCGTTCAGGGGCTGTTTTGAGTTTTCACCCTCTAACGCCATATTTTGCTTAAGTGTAGAAACACGTAAACTACCATCGTATTCTCAAAGCAGGAGACCCGCGACTGCGAGGTCAGTTCCTACGAGTTACGTTGGTCCCGTGGGAGGTGTTGGTGCCACCCACTGTGCCGTTCGGGGGCTATTTCGAGTTTTCTCCCTCTAACGTCATATTTTTAAGCCTAAGTCTAAAAATAAGCAAATTATCATCGTACTCTCAAACCGGGAGACCCGCGGCTGCGGGGTCGGTTCCTACGAGTTACGTTGGTCCCGTGGGCGGTGTTGATGCCACCCACGGGGCCGTTCGGGCGCTGTTTCGAGTTTTAACCCTCTAACGCCATGTTTTTAGGCCTAAGTCTTGAAATATGTAAATTACCATATTACTCTCAAACCGGGAGACCCGCGGCTGCGAGGTCAGTTCCTACGAGTTACGTTGGTCCCGTGGGAGGTGTTGGTGCCACCCACGGGGCTGTTCGGGGGCTGTTTCGAGTTTTCACCCTCTAACGCCAAGTTTTGCTTAAGTGTAGAAACATGCAAATTACCGTCGTATTCTCAAACCGGGAGACCCACGGCTGCGAGGTCAGTTCCTACGAGTTACGTTGGTCCCGTGGGAGGTGTTGGTTCCACCCACGGGATCGTTCGGGAGCTGTTTCGAGTTTTCACCCTTTAACGTCATGTTTTTAAGCCTAAGTCTAGAAATAAGCAAATTACCGTCATACTCTCAAACCGGGAGACCCGTAGCGGCGGGGTCGGTTCCTACGAGTTACGTTGGTCCCGTGGAAGGTGTTGGTGCCACCCACGGGGCCGTTCGGGGGCAGTTTCGAGTTTTCACCCTCTAACGTCATGTTTTTAAGCCTAAGTCTAGAAATAAGCAAATTACCGTCGTACTCTCAAACCGGGAGACCCGCGGCTGCGGGGTCGGTTCCTACGAGTTACGTTGGTCCCGTGGGCGGTGTTGGTGCCACCCACGGGGCCGTTCGGGCGCTGTTTCGAGTTTTCACCCTCTAACGCCATGTTTTTAGGCCTAAGTCTTGAAATATGTAAATTACCATATTACTCTCAAACCGGGAGACCCGCGGCTGCGAGGTCAGTTCCTACGAGTTACGTTGGTCCCGTGGGAGGTGTTGGTGCCACCCACGGGGCTGTTCGGGGGCTGTTTCGAGTTTTCACCCTCTAACGCCAAGTTTTACTTAAGTGTAGAAACATGCAAATTACCGTCGTATTCTCAAACCGGGAGACCCACGGCTGCGAGGTCAGTTCCTACGAGTTACGTTGGTCCAGTGGGAGGTGTTGGTTCCACCCACGGGATCGTTCGGGGGCTGTTTCGAGTTTTCACCCTTTAATGTCATGTTTTTAAGCCTAAGTCTACAAATAAGCAAATTACGGTCGTACTCTCAAACCGAGAGACCCGCGGCTGCGGGGTCGATTCTTCCGAGTTACGTTGGTCCCGTGGAAGGTGTTGGTGCCACCCACGGGGCCGTTCGGGGGCTATTTCGAGTTTTCACCCTCTAACGTCATGTTTTTAAGCCTAAGTCTAGAAATAACCAAATTACCGTCGTACTCTCAAACCGGGAGAACCGCGGCTGCGGGGTCGGTTCCTACGAGTTACGTGGGTCCCGTGGAAGGTGTTGGTGCCACCCACGGGGCCGTTCGGGGGCTATTTCGAGTTTTCACCCTCTAACGTCATGTTTTTAAGCCCATGTTTAAAAATAAGCAAATTACCATTGTACTCTCAAACCGGGAGACCCGCGACTGCGGGGTCGGTTCCTACGAGTTACGTTCGTCCCGTGGGAGGTGTTGGTGCCACCCACTGGGCTGTGCGGGGGCTGTTTCGAGTTTTCACCCTCTAACGTCATGTTTTTAAGCCTAAGTCTAGAAATAAGCAAATTACCATCGTACTCTCAAATCGGGAGACCCGCGGCTGCGTGGTCGGTTCCTATGAGTTACGTTGGTCCCGTGGGAGGTGTTGGTGCCACCCACGGGGCCGTTCCGGTGCTGTTTCGAGTTTTCACCCTCTAACGTCATGTTTTTAAGCCTAAGACTAGAAATAAGCAAATTACCGTCGTACTCTCAAACCGGGAGACCCGCGGCTGCGGGGTCGGTTCCTACGAGTTACGTTGGTCCCGTGGGAGGTGTTGGTGCCACCCACGGGGCCGTTCGGGCACTGTTTCGAGTTTTCACCCTCTAACACCATGTTTTTAACCCTAAGTCTAGAAATATGCAAATTACCATATTACTCTCAAACCGGGAGACCCGCGGCTGCGAGGTCACTCCCTACGAGTTACGTTGGTCCCCTCGGATGTGTTGGTGCCACCCACGGGGCTGTTCGGGGGCTGTTTCGAGTTTTCACCCTCTAACGCCAAGTTTTGCTTAAGTGTAGAAACATGCAAATTACCGTCGTATTCTCAAACTGGGAGACCCGCGGCTGCGAGGTCAGTTCCTACGAGTTACGTTGGTCCCGTGGGACGAGTTGGTGCCACCCATGGGGCCGTTCGGGGGCTGTTTCGAGTTTTTACCCTCTAACGTCATGTTTTTAAGCCTAAGTCTACAAAAGAGAAAATTACCGTCGTACTCTCAAACCGGGAGACCCGTGGCTGCCGGGTCAGTTCCTACGAGTTACGTTGGTCCCGTGGAAGGTGTTGGTGCCACCCACAGGGCCGTTCGGTGGCTGTTTCGAGTTTTCACCCTCTAACGTCATGTTTTTAAGCCTAAGTCTAGAAATAAGCAAATTACCGTCGTACTCTCAAACCGGGAGACCCGCGGCTGTGGGGTCGGTTCCTACGAGTTACGTTGGTCTCGTGGGAGGTGTTGGTGCCACCCACGGGGCCATTCAGGGACTGTTTCGAGTTTTCACCCTCTAACGCCATGTTTTGCTGAAGTGTAGAAACCCACAAATTACCGTTGTATTCTCAAACCGGTAGACCCGCGGCTGCGAGGACAGTTCCTACGATTTACGTTGGTCCCGTGGGAGGTGTTGGTGCCACCCACGGGGCCGTTTGGAGGCTGTTTCGAGTTTTCACCATCTAACGTCATGTTTTTAAGCCTATGTTTACAAATAAGTAAATTACCGTCGTACTCTCAAATCGGGAGACCCGCGGCTGCGGGGTCGATTCCTACGAGTTACGTTGGTCCCGTGGGAGGTGTTGGTGCCACCCACGGGGCTGTTTCGAGTTTTCACCCTCTAACGTCATGTTTTTAAGCCTAAGTCTATAAATAAGCAAATTACCGTCGTACTCTCAAATCGGGAGACCCGCGGCTGCGTGGTCTGTTCCTACGAGTTACATTGGTCCCGTGGAAGGTGTTGGTGCCACCCACGGTGCCGTTCGGGGGCTGTTTCAAGATTTCACCCTCTAACGTCATGTTTTTAAGCCTAAGTCAAGGAATAAGCAAATTACCATCGTACTCTCAAACCGGGAGACCCGCGGCTGCGGGGTCGGTTCCTATGAGTTACGTTGGTCCCGTGGGAGGTGTTGGTGCCACCCACGGGGCCGTTCCGGGGATGTTTCGAGTTTTGACCCTCTAACGTCATGTTTTTAAGCCTAAGTCTAGAAATAAGTAAATTACCGTCATACTCTCAAACCGGGAGACCCGTAGTGGCGGGGTCGATTCCTACGAGTTACGTTGGTCCCGTGGAAGGTGTTGGTGCCACCCACGGGGCCGTTCGGGCGCTATTTCGAGTTTTCACCCTCTAACGTCATGTTTTTAAGCCTAAGTCTAGAAATAAGCAAATTACCGTCGTACTCTCAAACCGGGAGACCCGCGGCTGCGGGGTCGGTTCCTACGAGTTACGTTGGTCCCGTGGGCGGTGTTGGTGCCAGCCACGGGGCCGTTCGGGCGCTGTTTCGAGTTTTCACCCTCTAACGCCATGTTTTTAGGCCTAAGTCTTGAAATATGTAAATTACCATATTACTCTCAAACCGGGAGACCCGCGGCTGCGAGGTCAGTTCCTACGAGTTACGTTGGTCCCGTGGGAGGTGTTGGTGCCACCCACGGGGCTGTTCGGGGGCTGTTTCGAGTTTTCACCCTCTAACGCCAAGTTTTGCTTAAGTGTAGAAACATGCAAATTACCGTCGTATTCTCAAACCGGGAGACCCACGGCTGCGAGGTCAGTTCCTACGAGTTACGTTGGTCCCGTGGGAGGTGTTGGTTCCACCCACGGGATCGTTCGGGAGCTGTTTCGAGTTTTCACCCTTTAACGTCATGTTTTTAAGCCTAAGTCTACAAATAAGCAAATTACCGTCGTACTCTCAAACCGAGAGACCCGCGGCTACGGGGTCGGTTCTTCCGAGTTACGTTGGTCCCGTGGAAGGTGTTGGTGCCACCCACGGGGCCGTTCGGGGGCTATTTAGAGTTTTCACCCTCTAACGTCATGTTTTTAAGCCTAAGTCTAGAAATAACCAAATTACCGTCGTACTCTCAAACCGGGAGAACCGCGGCTGCGGGGTCGGTTCCTACGAGTTACGTTGGTCCCGTGGAAGGTGTTGGTGCCACCCACGGGGCCGTTCGGGGGCTATTTCGAGTTTTCACCCTCTAACGTCATGTTTTTAAGCCCATGTTTAAAAATAAGCAAATTACCGTTGTACTCTCAAACCGGGAGACCCGCGGCTGCGGGATCGGTTCCTACGAGTTACGTTGGTCCCGTGGGAGGTGTTGGTGCCACCCACGGGGCCGTTCCGGGGCTGTTTCGAGTTTTCACCCTCTAACGTCATGTTTTTAAGCCTAATTCAAGAAATAAGCAAATTACCGTCGTACTCTAAAATTGGGAGAACCACGACTGCGTGGTCGGTTCCTATGAGTTACGTTGGTCCCGTGGGAGGTGTTGGTGCCACCCACGGGGCCGTTCCGGGGCTGTTTCGAGTTTTCACCCTCTAACGTCATGTTTTTAAGCCTAAGTCTAGAAATAAGCAAATTACCGTCGTACTCTCAAACCGGGAGACCCGCGGCGGCGGGGTCGGTTCCTACGAGTTACGTTGGTCTCGTGGAAGGTGTTGGTGCCACCCTCGGGGCCGTTCGGGGGCTGTTTCGAGTTTTCACCCTCTAACGTCATGTTTTTAAGCCTAAGTCTAGAAATAAGCAAATTACCGTCGTACTCTCAAACCGGGAGACCCGCGGCTGCGGGGTCGATTCCTACGAGTTACGTTGGTCCCGTGGGAGGTGTTGGTGCCACCCACGGGGCCGTTCGGGCACTGTTTCGAGTTTTCACCCTCTAACGCCATGTTTTTAACCCTAAGTCTAGAAATATGCAAATTACCATATTACTCTCAAATCGGGAGACCCGCGGCTGCGAGGTCAGTCCCTACGAGTTACTTTGGTCCCCTGGGATGTGTTGGTGCCACCCACGGGGCTGTTTGGGGGGCTGTTTCGAGTTTTCACCCTCTAACGCCAAGTTTTGCTTAAGTGTAGAAACATGAAAATTACCGTCGTATTCTCAAACCGGGAGACCCGCGGCTGCGAGGTCAGTTCCTACGAGTTACGTTGGTCCCGTGGGACGTGTTGGTGCCACCCACGGGGCCATTCGGGGGCTGTTTCGAGTTTTTACCCTCTAACGTCATGTTTTTAAGCCTAAGTCTATAAAAGAGAAAATTACCGTCGTACTCTAAAATGGGGAGACCCGCGGCTGCCGGGTCAGTTGCTACGAGTTACGTTGGTCCCGTGGAAGGTGTTGGTGCCAGCCACAGGGCCGTTCGGTGGCTGTTTCGAGTTTTCACCCTCTAACGTCATGTTTTTAAGCCTTAGTCTAGAAATAAGCAAATTATCGTCGTACTCTCAAACCGGGAGACCCGCGGCTGCGGGGTCGGTTCCTACGAGTTACGTTGGTCTCGTGGGAGGTGTTGGTGCCACCCACGGGGCCATTCAGGGACTGTTTCGAGTTTTCACCCTCTAACGCCATGTTTTGCTGAAGTGTAGATACCCACAAATTACCGTTGTATTCTCAAACCGGTAGACCCGCGGCTGCGAGGACAGTTCCTACGATTTACGTTGGTCCCGTGGGAGGTGTTGGTGCCACCCACGGGGCCGTTCGGAAGCTGTTTCGAGTTTTCACCCTCTAACGTCATGTTTTTAAGCCTATGTTTACAAATAAGTAAATTACCGTCGTACTCTCAAATCGGGAGACCCGCGGCTGCGGGGTCGATTCCTACGAGTTACGTTGGTCCCGTGGGAGGTGTTGGTGCCACCCACGGGGCCGTTCGGGGTCTGTTTCGAGTTTTCACCCTCTAACGTCATGTTTTTAAGCCTAAGTCTATAAATAAGCAAATTACCATCGTACTCTCAAATCGGGAGACCCGCGGCTGCGGGGTCGGTTCCTATGAGTTACGTTGGTCCCGTGGAAGGTGTTGGTGCCACCCACGGTGCCGTTCGGGGGCTATTTCGAGTTTTTACCCTCTAACGTCTTGTTTTTAAGCCTAAGTCTAGAAATAAGCAAATTACCATCGTACTCTCAAACCGGGAGACCCGCGGCTGCGGGGTCGGTTCCTACGAGTTACGTTGGTCCCATGGGAGGTGTTGGTGCCACCCACGGGGCCGTTCGGGGGCTGTTTTGAGTTTTCACCCTCTAACGCCATATTTTGCTTAAGTGTAGAAACACGTAAACTACCATCGTATTCTCAAAGCGGGAGACCCGCGGTTGCGAGGTCAGTTCCTACGAGTTACATTGGTCACGTGGGAGGTGTTGGTGCCACCCACAATGCCGTTCGGGGGCTATTTCGAGTTTTCTCCCTCTAACGTCATATTTTTAAGCCTAAGTCTAAAAATAAGCAAATTACCGACGTACTCTCAAACCGGGAGACCCACGGCTGCGGGGTCGGTTCCTACGAGTTACGTTGGTCCCATGGGAGGTGTTGGTGCCACCCACGGGGCCGTTCGGGGGCTGTTTTGAGTTTTCACCCTCTAACGCCATATTTTGCTTAAGTGTAGAAACACGTAAACTACCATCGTATTCTCAAAGCAGGAGACCCGCGGCTGCGAGGTCAGTTCCTACGAGTTACGTTGGTCCCGTGGGAGGTGTTGGTGCCACCCACTGTGCCGTTCGGGGGCTATTTCGAGTTTTCTCCCTCTAACGTCATATTTTTAAGCCTAAGTCTAAAAATAAGCAAATTATCATCGTACTCTCAAACCGGGAGACCCGCGGCTGCGGGGTCGGTTCCTACGAGTTACGTTGGTCCCGTGGGCGGTGTTGATGCCACCCACGGGGCCGTTCGGGCGCTGTTTCGAGTTTTCACCCTCTAACGCCATGTTTTTAGGCCTAAGTCTTGAAATATGTAAATTACCATATTACTCTCAAACCGGGAGACCCGCGGCTGCGAGGTCAGTTCCTACGAGTTACGTTGGTCCCGTGGGAGGTGTTGGTGCCACCCACGGGGCTGTTCGGGGGCTGTTTCGAGTTTTCACCCTCTAACGCCAAGTTTTGCTTAAGTGTAGAAACATGCAAATTACCGTCGTATTCTCAAACCGGGAGACCCACGGCTGCGAGGTCAGTTCCTACGAGTTACGTTGGTCCCGTGGGAGGTGTTGGTTCCACCCACGGGATCGTTCGGGAGCTGTTTCGAGTTTTCACCCTTTAACGTCATGTTTTTAAGCCTAAGTCTACAAATAAGCAAATTACCGTTGTACTCTCAAACCGAGAGACCCGCGGCTGCGGGGTCGGTTCTTCCGAGTTACGTTGGTCCCGTGGAAGGTGTTGGTGCCACCCACGGGGCCGTTCGGGGGCTATTTAGAGTTTTCACCCTCTAACGTCATGTTTTTAAACCTAAGTCTAGAAATAACCAAATTACCGTCGTACTCTCAAACCGGGAGAACCGCGGCTGCGGGGTCGGTTCCTACGAGTTACGTGGGTCCCGTGGGACGTGTTGGTGCCACCCACGGGGCCATTCGGGGGCTGTTTCGAGTTTTTACCCTCTAACGTCATGTTTTTAAGCCTAAGTCTATAAAAGAGAAAATTACCGTCGTACTCTAAAATGGGGAGACCCGCGGCTGCCGGGTCAGTTCCTACGAGTTACGTTGGTCCCGTGGAAGGTGTTGGTGCCACCCACAGGGCCGTTCGGTGGCTGTTTAGAGTTTTCACCCTCTAACGTCATGTTTTTAAGCCTTAGTCTAGAAATAAGCAAATTACCGTCGTACTCTCAAACCGGGAGACCCGCGGCTGCGGGGTCGGTTCCTACGAGTTACGTTGGTCTCGTGGGAGGTGTTGGTGCCACCCACGGGGCCATTCAGGGACTGTTTCGAGTTTTCACCCTCTAACGCCATGTTTTGCTGAAGTGTAGATACCCACAAATTACCGTTTTATTCTCAAACCGGTAGACCCGCGGCTGCGAGGACAGTTCCTACGATTTACGTTGGTCCCGTGGGAGGTGTTGGTGCCACCCACGGGGCCGTTCGGAAGCTGTTTCGAGTTTTCACCCTCTAACGTCATGTTTTTAAGCCTATGTTTACAAATAAGTAAATTACCGTCGTACTCTCAAATCGGGAGACCCGCGGCTGCGGGGTCGATTCCTACGAGTTACGTTGGTCCCGTGGGAGGTGTTGGTGCCACCCACGGGGCCGTTCGGGGGCTGTTTCGAGTTTTCACCCTCTAACGTCATGTTTTTAAGCCTAAGTCTATAAATAAGAAAATTACCATCGTACTCTCAAATCGGGAGACCCGCGGCTGCGGGGGCGGTTCCTATGAGTTACGTTGGTCCCGTGGAAGGTGTTGGTGCCACCCACGGTGCCGTTCGGGGGCTATTTCGAGTTTTTACCCTCTAACGTCTTGTTTTTAAGCCTAAGTCTAGAAATAATCAAATTACCGTCGTACTCTCAAACTGGGAGCCCCGCGGCTGCGGGGTCGGTTCCTCCGAGTTACGTTGGTCCCATGGGAGGTGTTGGTGCCACCCACGGGGCCGTTCGGGGGCTGTTTTGAGTTTTCACCCTCTAACGCCATATTTTGCTTAAGTGTAGAAACACGTAAACTACCATCGTATTCTCAAAGCGGGAGACCCGCGGTTGCGAGGTCAGTTCCTACGAGTTACGTTGGTCACGTGGGAGGTGTTGGTGCCACCCACAATGCCGTTCGGGGGCTATTTCGAGTTTTCTCCCTCTAACGTCATATTTTTAAGCCTAAGTCTAAAAATAAGCAAATTACCGGCGTACTCTCAAACCGGGAGACCCGCGGCTGCGGGGTCGGTTCCTACGAGTTACGTTGGTCCCATGGGAGGTGTTGGTGCCACCCACGGGGCCGTTCGGGGGCTGTTTTGAGTTTTCACCCTCTAACGCCATATTTTGCTTAAGTGTAGAAACACGTAAACTACCATCGTATTCTCAAAGCAGGAGACCCGCGGCTGCGAGGTCAGTTCCTACGAGTTACGTTGGTCCCGTGGGAGGTGTTGGTGCCACCCACTGTGCCGTTCGGGGGCTATTTCGAGTTTTCTCCCTCTAACGTCATATTTTTAAGCCTAAGTCTAAAAATAAGCAAATTATCGTCATACTCTCAAACCGGGAGACCCGCGCGGAGGGGTCGGTACCTACGAGTTACGTTGGTCCCGTGGGAGGTGTTGGTGCCACCCACGGGGCCGTTCGGAGGCTGTTTCGTGTTTTCACCCTCTAACGTCATGTTTTTAAGCCTATGTTTAGAAATAAGTAAATTACCGTCGTACTCTCAAATCGGGAGACCCGCGGCTGCGGGGTCGGTTCCTACGAGTTACGTTGGTCCCGTGGAAAGTGTTAGTGCCACCCACGGTGCCGTTCGGGGGCTGTTTCGAGTTTTCACCCTCTAACGCCATGTTTTGCTTAAGTGTAGAAACATGCAAATTACCGTTGTATTCTCAAACCGGGAGACACACGGCTGCGAGGTCAGTTCCTACGAATTACGTTGGTCCCGTGGGAGGTGTTGGTGCCACCCCCGGCGCCGTTCGGGGGCTGTTTCGAGTATTCACCCACTGTGCCGTTCGGGGGCTGTTTCGAGTTTTCACCCTCTAACGTCATGTTTTTAAGCCTAAGTCTAAAAATAAGCAAATTACCGTCGTACTCTCAAATCGGGAGACCCGCGGCTGCGGGGTCCGTTCCTACGAGTTACGTTGGTCCCGTGGAAGGTGTTGGTGCCACCCACGGGGCCGTTCGGGGACGGTTTCGAGTTTTCACACTCTAACGTCATGTTTTTAAGCCTATGTTTAGAAATAAACAAATTACCGTCGTACTCTCAAGCCGGGAGACCCGCGGCTGCGGGGTCGGTTCCTACGAGTTACGTTGGTCCCGTGGGAGGTGTTGGTGCCACCCACGGGGCCATTCGGGGGATGTTTCGAGTTTTCACGCTCTAACGTCATGTTTTTAAGCCTAAGTCTAGAAATAAGCAAATTACCATCGTACTATCAAATCGGGAGACCCGCGGCTGCGGGGTCGGTTCCTACGAGTTATGTTGGTCCCGTGGAAGGTGTTGGTGCCACCCACGGTGCCGTTCGGGGGCTGTTTCGAGTTTTCTCTCTCTAACGTCATGTTTTTAAGCCTAAGTCTAGAAATAAGCAAATTACAGTCGTACTCTCAAACCGGGAGACCCGCGGCGGCGGGGTCGGTTCCTACGAGTTACGTTGGTCTCGTGGAAGGTGTTGGTGCCACCCACGGGGCCGTTCGGGGGCTGTTTCGAGTTTTCACCCTCTAACGTCATGTTTTTTAGCCTAAGTCTAGAAATAAGCAAATTACCGTCGTACTCTCAAATCGGGAGACCCGCGGCTGCGGGGTCGGTTCCTACGAGTTACGTTGGTCCCGTGGGAGGTGTTGGTGCCACCCACGGGGCCGTTCGGGCACTGTTTTGAGTTTTCACCCTCTAACGCCATGTTTTTAACCCTAGGTCTTGAAATATGCAAATTACCATATTACTCTCAAACCGGGAGACCCGCGGCTGCGAGGTCAGTCCCTACGAGTTACGTTGGTCCCCTGGGATGTGTTGGTGCCACCCACGGGGCTGTTCGGGGGCTGTTTCGAGTTTTCACCCTCTAACGCCAAGTTTTGCTTAAGTGTAGAAACATGAAAATTACCGTCGTATTCTCAAACCGGGAGACCCGCGGCTGCGAGGTCAGTTCCTACGAGTTACGTTGGTCCCGTGGGACGTGTTGGTGCCACCCACGGGGCCGTTCGGGGGCTGTTTCGAGTTTTTACCCTCTAACGTCATGTTTTTAAGCCTAAGTCTATAAAAGAGAAAATGACCGTCGTACTCTCAAATCGGGAGACCCGCGGCTGCCGGGTCAGTTTTTACGAGTTACGTTGGTCCCGTGGAAGGTGTTGGTGCCACCCACAGGGCCGTTCGGTGGCTGTTTCGAGTTTTCACCCTCTAAAGTCATGTTTTTAAGCCTTAGTCTAGAAATAAGCAAATTACCGTCGTACTCTCAAACCGGGAGACCCGCGGTTGTGGGGTCGGTTCCTACGAGTTACGTTGGTCTCGTGGGAGGTGTTGGTGCCACCCACGGGGCCATTCAGGGACTGTTTCGAGTTTTCACCCTCTAACGCCATGTTTTGCTGAAGTGTAGAAACCCACAAATTACCATTGTATTCTCAAACCGGTAGACCCGCGGCTGCGAGGACAGTTCCTACGATTTACGTTGGTCCCGTGGGAGGTGTTGGTGCCACCCACGGGGCCGTTCGGAGGCTGTTTCGAGTTTTCACCCTCTAACGTCATGTTTTTAAGCCTATGTTTACAAATAAGTAAATTACCGTCGTACTCTCAAATCGGGAGACCCGCGGCTGCGGGGTCGATTCCTACGAGTTACGTTGGTCCCGTGGGAGGTGTTGGTGCCACCCACGGGGCCGTTCAGGGGCTGTTTCAAGTTTTCACCCTATAACGTCATGTTTTTAAGCCTAAGTCTATAAATAAGCAAATTACCATCGTACTCTCAAATCGGGAGACCCACGGCTGCGTGGTCGGTTCCTATGAGTTACGTTGGTCCCGTGGAAGGTGTTGGTGCCACCCACGGTGCCGTTCGGGGGCTATTTCGAGTTTTTACCCTCTAACGTCTTGTTTTTAAGCCTAAGTCTAGAAATAAGCAAATTACCGTCGTACTCTCAAACCGGGAGACCCGCGGCTGCGATGTCGGTTCCTACGAGTTACGTTGGTCTCGTGGAAGGTGTTGGTGCCACCCACAGGGCCGTTCGCGGGCTGTTTCGAGTTTTCACCCTCTAACGTCATGTTTTTAAGCCAAAGTCTAGAAATAAACAAATTATCGTCGTACTCTCAAACCGGGAGACCCGCCGCTGCGGGGTCGGTTCCTTCGAGTTACGTTGGTCCCGTGGGAGGTGTTGGTGCCACCCACGGGGCCGTTCGGAGGTTGTTTCGAGTTTTCACCCTCTAACGTCATGTTTTTAAGCCTAAGTATAAAAATAAGCAAATTACCGTCGTACTCTCAAATCGGGAGACCCGCGGCTGCGGGGTCCGTTCCTACGAGTTACGTTGGTCCCGTGGAAGGTGTTGGTGCCACCCACGGGGCCGTTCGGGGGCTGTTTTGAGTTTTCACACTCTAACGTCATGTTTTTAAGCCTATGTTTAGAAATAAACAAATTACCGTCGTACTCTCAAACCGGGAGACCCGCGGCTGCGGGGTCGGTTCCTACGAGTTACGTTGGTCCCGTGGGAGGTGTTGGTGCCACCCACGGGGCCATTCGGGGGCTGTTTCGAGTTTTCACGCTCTAACGTCATGTTTTTAAGCCTAAGTCTAGAAATAAGCAAATTACCATCGTACTATCAAATCGGGAGACCCGCGGCTGCGGGGTCGGTTCCTACGAGTTATGTTGGTCCCGTGGAAGGTGTTGGTGCCACCCACGGTGCCGTTCGGGGGCTGTTTCGAGTTTTCTCCCTCTAACGTCATGTTTTTAAGCCTAAGTCTAGAAATAAGAAAATTACCGTCGTACTCTCAAATCGGGAGACCCGCGGCTACGGGGTCGGTTCCTACGAGTTACGTTGGTCCCGTGGTTGTGTTGTTGCAACCCACGGGGCCTTTCGAGGGATGTTTCGAGTTTTCACCCTCTAACGTCATGTTTTTAAACCTAAGTCTAAAAATAAACCAATTATCGTCGTACTCTCAAACCGGGAGACCCGCGGCTGCGATGTCGGTTCCTACGAGTTACGTTGGTCACGTGGGAGGTGTTGGTGCCACCCACAATGCCGTTCGGGGGCTATTTCGAGTTTTCTCCCTCTAACGTCATATTTTTAAGCCTAAGTCTAAAAATAAGCAAATTACCGGCGTACTCTCAAACCGGGAGACCCGCGGCTGCGGGGTCGGTTCTTTCGAGTTACGTTGGTCCCGTGGGAGGTGTTGGTGCCACCCACGGGGCCATTCAGGTACTGTTTCAAGTTTTCACCCTCTAACGCCATGTTTTGCTGAAGTGTAGAAACACGCAAATTACTGTCGTATTCTCAAACCGGTAGACCCGCGGCTGCGAGGACAGTTCCTACGAGTTACGTTTGTCCCGTGGGAGGTGTTGGTGCCACCCACGGGGCCGTTCGGAGACTGTTTCGAGTTTTCACCCTCTAACGTCATGTTTTTAAGCCATTGTTTAGAAATAAGCAAATTACAGTCGTACTCTCAAATAGGGAGACCCGCGGCGGCGGGGTCGGTACCTACGAGTTACGTTGGTCCCGTGGGAGGTGTTGGTGCCATCCACGGGGCCATTCGGGGGCTGTTTCGAGTTTTAACCTCTAACGTAATGTTTTTAAGCCTAAGTCTAGAAATAAGAAAATTACCGTCGTACTCTCAAATCGGGAGACCCGCGGCTGCGGGGTCGGTTCCTACGAGTTACGTTGGTCCCGTGGAAAATGTTGGTGCCACCCACGGTGCCGTTCGGGGGCTGTTTAGAGTTTTCACCCTCTAACGTCATGTTTTTAGGCCTAAGCCTAGAAATAAGCAAATTACCGTCGTACTCTCAAACCGGGAGACCCGCGGTTTCGAGGTCAGTTCCTACGAGTTACGTTGGTCCCGTGGGAGGTGTTGGTGCCACCCACGGGGCCATTTGGGGGCTGTTTCGAGTTTTCACCCTCTAACGCCATGTTTTGCTTAAGTGTAGAAACATGCAAATTACCGTCGTATTCTCAAACCGGGAGACACGCGGCTGCGAGGTCAGTTCCTACGAGTTACGTTGGTCCCGTGGGAGGTGTTGGTGCCACCCACGGGGCCGTTCGGGGGCTGTTTCGAGTTTTCACCCTCTAACGTCCGGGGGCTGTTTCGAGTTTTCACACTCTAACGTCATGTTTTTAAGCCTAAGTCTAAAAATAAGCAAATTACCGTCGTACTCTCAAACCGGGAGACCCGCGGCTGCGGGGTCCGTTCCTACGAGTTATGTTGGTCCCGTGGAAGGTGTTGGTGCCACCCACGGGGCCGTTCGGGGACTGTTTCGAGTTTTCACACTCTAACGTCATGTTTTTAAGCCTATGTTTAGAAATAAGAAAATTACCGTCGTACTCTCAAACCGGGAGACCTGCGGCTGCGGGGTCGGTTCCTACGAGTTACGTTGGTCCCGTGGGAGGTGTTGGTGCCACCCACAGGGCCATTCGGGGGTTGTTTCGAGTTCTCATGCTCTAACGTCATGTTTTTAAGATTATGTCTAGAAATAAGCAAATTACCATCATACTATCAAATAGGGAGACCCGCGGCTGCAGGGTGGGTTCCTACGAGTTATGTTGGTCCCGTGGAAGGTGTTGGTGCCACCCACGGTGCCGTTCGGGGGCTGTTTTGAGTTTTCTCCCTCTAACGTAATGTTTTTAAGCCTAAGTATAGAAATAAGAAAATTACCATCGTACTCTCAAATCGGGAGACCCGCGGCTACGGGGTCGGTTCCTACGAGTTACGTTGGTCCCGTGGAAGGTGTTGGTGCCACCCACGGGGACGTTCGAGGGCTGTTTCGAGTTTTCACCCTCTAACGTCATGTTTTTAAGCCTATGTTTAGAAATAAGCAAATTACAGTCGTACTCTCAAATCAGGAGACCCGCGGCTGCGGGGTCGGTTCCTACGAGTTATGTTGGTCCCGTGGAAGGTGTTGGTGCCACCCACGGTGCCGTTCGGGGGCTCTTTCGAGTTTTCACCCTCTAACGTCATGTTTTTAAGCCTAAGTCTAGAAATAATAAAATTACAGTCGTACTCTCAAACCGGGAGACTCGCGGCTGCGGGGTCGGTTCCTACGAGTTACGTTGGTCCCGTGGGAGGTGTTGGTGCCACCCACGGGTCCGTTCGGGGGCTGTTTCGAGTTTTCACCCTCTAACGCCATGTTTTGCTTAAGTGTAGAAACACGCAAATTTACCGTCGTATTTTAAAATGGGGAGACCCGCGGCTGCGAGGTAAGTTCCTACGAGTTACGTTGGTCCCGTGGGAGGTGTTGGTGCCACCCACAGGGACGTTCGGGGGTTGTTTTGTGTTTTCACCCTCTAACGTCATGTTTTTAAGCCTAAGTCTAAAAATAAGCAAATTACCGTCGTACTCTCAAACCGGGAGACCCGCGGCTGCGAGGTCGGTTCCTATGATTTACGTTGGTCCCGTGGAAGGTGTTGGTGCCACCCATGGGGCCGTTCGGGGGTTGTTTCGAGTTTTCACCCTCTAACGTCATGTTTTTAAGCCTAAGTCTAGAAATAAGCAAATTACCGTTGTACTCTCAAACCGGGAGACCCGCGGCTGTGAGGCCAATTCCTACGAGTTACGTTGGTCCCGTGGGAGGTGTTGGTGCCACCCACGGGGCCGTTTGGGGGCTGTTTCGAGTTTTCACCCTCTAACGCCATGTTTTGCTTAAGTGTAGAAACATGCAAATTACCATCGTATTCTCAAACCGGGAGACACGCGGCTGCGAGGTCAGTTCCTACGAGTTTCGTTGGTCCCGTGGGAGGTGTTGGTGCCACCCACGGGGCCGTTCGGGGGCTGTTCCGAGTTTTCAACCTCTAACGTCCGGGGGCTGTTTCGAGTTTTCACACTCTAACGTCATGTTTTTAAGCCTAAGTCTAAAAATAAGCAAATTACCATCGTACTCTCAAACCGGGAGACCCGCGGCTGCGGGGTCCGTTCCTACGAGTTATGTTGGTCCCGTGGAAGGTGTTGGTGCCACCCACGGGGCCGTTCGGGGACTGTTTCGAGTTTTCACACTCTAACGTCATGTTTTTAAGCCTATGTTTAGAAATAAGCAAATTATCGTCGTACTCTCAAACCGGGAGACCTGCGGCTGCGGGGTCGGTTCCTTCGAGTTACGTTGGTCCCGTGGGAGGTGTTGGTGCCACCCACGGGGCCATTCGGGGGTTGTTTCGAGTTCTCATGCTCTAACGTCATGTTTTTAAGATTAAGTCTAGAAATAAGCAAATTACCATCGTACTATCAAATAGGGAGACCCGCGGCTGCAGGGTCGGTTCCTACGAGTTATGTTGGTCCCGTGGAAGGTGTTGGTGCCACCCACGGTGCCGTTCGGGGGCTGTTTTGAGTTTTCTCCCTCTAACGTAATGTTTTTAAGCCTAAGTCTAGAAATAAGAAAATTACCATCGTACTCTCAAATCGGGAGACCCGCGGCTACGGGGTCGGTTCCTACGAGTTACGTTGGTCCCGTGGAAGGTGTTGGTGCCACCCACGGGGACGTTCGAGGGTTGTTTTGAGTTTTCACCCTCTAACGTCATGTTTTTAAGCCTAAGTCTAAAAATAAGCAAATTACCGTCGTACTCTCAAGCCGGGAGACCCGCGGCTGCGGAGTCGGTTCCTACGAGTTACGTTGGTCCCGTGGAAGGTGTTGGTGCCACCCACGAGGCCGTTCGGGGGCTGTTTCGAGTTTTCACCCTCTAACGTCATGTTTTTAAGCCTATGTTTAGAAATAAGCAAATTACAGTCGTACTCTCAAATCAGGAGACCCGCGGCTGCGGGGTCGGTTCCTACGAGTTATGTTGGTCCCGTGGAAGGTGTTGGTGCCACCCACGGTGCCGTTCGGGGGCTCTTTCGAGTTTTCACCCTCTAACGTCATGTTTTTAGGCCTAAGTCTAGAAATAATCAAATTACAGTCGTACTCTCAAACCGGGAGACTCGCGGCTGCGGGGTCGGTTCCTACGAGTTACGTTGGTCCCGTGGGAGGTGTTGGTGCCACCCACGGGTCCGTTCGGGGGCTGTTTCGAGTTTTCACCCTCTAACGCCATCTTTTGCTTAAGTGTAGAAACACGCAAATTTACCGTCGTATTTTAAAATGGGGAGACCCGTGGCTGCGAGGTAAGTTCCTACGAGTTACGTTGGTCCCGTGGGAGGTGTTGGTGCCACCCAAAGGGACGTTCGGGGGTTGTTTTGTGTTTTCACCCTCTAACGTCATGTTTTTAAGCCTAGGTCTAAAAATAAGCAAATTACCGTCGTACTCTCAAACCGAGAGACCCGCGGCTGCGAGGTCGGTTCCTATGATTTACGTTGGTCCCGTGGAAGGTGTTGGTGCCACCCATGGGGCCGTTCGGGGGCTGTTTCGAGTTTTCACCCTCTAACGTCATGTTTTTAAGCCTAAGTCTAAAAATAAGCAAATTACCATTGTACTCTCAAACCGGGAGACCCGCGGCTGCGAGGCCAGTTCCTACGAGTTACGTTGGTCCCGTGGGAGGTGTTGGTGCCACCCACGGGGCCGTTTGGGGGCTGTTTCGAGTTTTCACCCTCTAACGCCATGTTTTGCTTAAGTGTAGAAACATACAAATTACCATCGTATTCTCAAACCGGGAGACACGCGGCTGCGAGGTCAGTTCCTACGAGTTTCGTTGGTCCCGTGGGAGGTGTTGGTGCCACCCACGGGGCCGTTCGGGGGCTGTTCCGAGTTTTCACCCTCTAACGTCCGGGGGCTGTTTCGAGTTTTCACCCTCTAACATCATGTTTTTATGCCTAAGTCTAAAAATAAGCAAATTACCGTCGTACTCTCAAACCGGGAGACCCGCGGCTGCGGGGTCCGTTCCTACGAATTATGTTGGTCCCGTGGAAGGTGTTGGTGCCACCCACGGGGCCGTTCGGGGGCTGTTTCGAGTTTTCACCCTCTAACGTCATGTTTTTAAGCCTAAGTCTAGAAATAAGCAAATTACCGTTGTACTCTCAAACCGGGAGACCCGCGGCTGTGAGGCCAATTCCTACGAGTTACGTTGGTCCCGTGGGAGGTGTTGGTGCCACCCACGGGGCCGTTTGGGGGCTGTTTCGAGTTTTCACCCTCTAACGCCATGTTTTGCTTAAGTGTAGAAACATGCAAATTACCATCGTATTCTCAAACCGGGAGACACGCGGCTGCGAGGTCAGTTCCTACGAGTTTCGTTGGTCCCGTGGGAGGTGTTGGTGCCACCCACGGGGCCGTTCGGGGGCTGTTCCGAGTTTTCAACCTCTAACGTCCGGGGGCTGTTTCGAGTTTTCACACTCTAACGTCATGTTTTTAAGCCTAAGTCTAAAAATAAGCAAATTACCATCGTACTCTCAAACCGGGAGACCCGCGGCTGCGGGGTCCGTTCCTACGAGTTATGTTGGTCCTGTGGAAGGTGTTGGTGCCACCCACGGGGCCGTTCGGGGACTGTTTCGAGTTTTCACACTCTAACGTCATGTTTTTAAGCCTATGTTTAGAAATAAGCAAATTATCGTCGTACTCTCAAACCGGGAGACCTGCGGCTGCGGGGTCGGTTCCTTCGAGTTACGTTGGTCCCGTGGGAGGTGTTGGTGCCACCCACGGCGCCATTCGGGGGTTGTTTCGAGTTCTCATGCTCTAACGTCATGTTTTTAAGATTAAGTCTAGAAATAAGCAAATTACCATCGTACTATCAAATAGGGAGACCCGCGGCTGCAGGGTCGGTTCCTACGAGTTATGTTGGTCCCGTGGAAGGTGTTGGTGCCACCCACGGTGCCGTTCGGGGGCTGTTTTGAGTTTTCTCCCTCTAACGTAATGTTTTTAAGCCTAAGTCTAGAAATAAGAAAATTACCATCGTACTCTCAAATCGGGAGACCCGCGGCTACGGGGTCGGTTCCTACGAGTTACGTTGGTCCCGTGGAAGGTGTTGGTGCCACCCACGGGGACGTTCGAGGGTTGTTTTGAGTTTTCACCCTCTAACGTCATGTTTTTAAGCCTAAGTCTAAAAATAAGCAAATTACCGTCGTACTCTCAAGCCGGGAGACCCGCGGCTGCGGAGTCGGTTCCTACGAGTTACGTTGGTCCCGTGGAATGTGTTGGTGCCACCCACGAGGCCGTTCGGGGGCTGTTTCGAGTTTTCACCCTCTAACGTCATGTTTTTAAGCCTATGTTTAGAAATAAGCAAATTACAGTCGTACTCTCAAATCAGGAGACCCGCGGCTGCGGGGTCGGTTCCTACGAGTTATGTTGGTCCCGTGGAAGGTGTTGGTGCCACCCACGGTGCCGTTCGGGGGCTCTTTCGAGTTTTCACCCTCTAACGTCATGTTTTTAGGCCTAAGTCTAGAAATAATCAAATTACAGTCGTACTCTCAAACCGGGAGACTCGCGGCTGCGGGGTCGGTTCCTACGAGTTACGTTGGTCCCGTGGGAGGTGTTGGTGCCACCCACGGGTCCGTTCGGGGGCTGTTTCGAGTTTTCACCCTCTAACGCCATCTTTTGCTTAAGTGTAGAAACACGCAAATTTACCGTCGTATTTTAAAATGGGGAGACCCGTGGCTGCGAGGTAAGTTCCTACGAGTTACGTTGGTCCCGTGGGAGGTGTTGGTGCCACCCATGGGGCCGTTCGGGGGCTGTTTCGAGTTTTCACCCTCTAACGTCATGTTTTTAAGCCTAAGTCTAAAAATAAGCAAATTACCATTGTACTCTCAAACCGGGAGACCCGCGGCTGCGAGGCCAGTTCCTACGAGTTACGTTGGTCCCGTGGGAGGTGTTGGTGCCACCCACGGGGCCGTTTGGGGGCTGTTTCGAGTTTTCACCCTCTAACGCCATGTTTTGCTTAAGTGTAGAAACATACAAATTACCATCGTATTCTCAAACCGGGAGACACGCGGCTGCGAGGTCAGTTCCTACGAGTTTCGTTGGTCCCGTGGGAGGTGTTGGTGCCACCCACGGGGCCGTTCGGGGGCTGTTCCGAGTTTTCACCCTCTAACGTCCGGGGGCTGTTTCGAGTTTTCACCCTCTAACATCATGTTTTTATGCCTAAGTCTAAAAATAAGCAAATTACCGTCGTACTCTCAAACCGGGAGACCCGCGGCTGCGGGGTCCGTTCCTACGAATTATGTTGGTCCCGTGGAAGGTGTTGGTGCCACCCACGGGGCCGTTCGGGGGCTGTTTCGAGTTTTCACCCTCTAACGTCATGTTTTTAAGCCTAAGTCTAGAAATAAGCAAATTACCGTTGTACTCTCAAACCGGGAGACCCGCGGCTGTGAGGCCAATTCCTACGAGTTACGTTGGTCCCGTGGGAGGTGTTGGTGCCACCCACGGGGCCGTTTGGGGGCTGTTTCGAGTTTTCACCCTCTAACGCCATGTTTTGCTTAAGTGTAGAAACATGCAAATTACCATCGTATTCTCAAACCGGGAGACACGCGGCTGCGAGGTCAGTTCCTACGAGTTTCGTTGGTCCCGTGGGAGGTGTTGGTGCCACCCACGGGGCCGTTCGGGGGCTGTTCCGAGTTTTCAACCTCTAACGTCCGGGGGCTGTTTCGAGTTTTCACACTCTAACGTCATGTTTTTAAGCCTAAGTCTAAAAATAAGCAAATTACCATCGTACTCTCAAACCGGGAGACCCGCGGCTGCGGGGTCCGTTCCTACGAGTTATGTTGGTCCTGTGGAAGGTGTTGGTGCCACCCACGGGGCCGTTCGGGGACTGTTTCGAGTTTTCACACTCTAACGTCATGTTTTTAAGCCTATGTTTAGAAATAAGCAAATTATCGTCGTACTCTCAAACCGGGAGACCTGCGGCTGCGGGGTCGGTTCCTTCGAGTTACGTTGGTCCCGTGGGAGGTGTTGGTGCCACCCACGGCGCCATTCGGGGGTTGTTTCGAGTTCTCATGCTCTAACGTCATGTTTTTAAGATTAAGTCTAGAAATAAGCAAATTACCATCGTACTATCAAATAGGGAGACCCGCGGCTGCAGGGTCGGTTCCTACGAGTTATGTTGGTCCCGTGGAAGGTGTTGGTGCCACCCACGGTGCCGTTCGGGGGCTGTTTTGAGTTTTCTCCCTCTAACGTAATGTTTTTAAGCCTAAGTCTAGAAATAAGAAAATTACCATCGTACTCTCAAATCGGGAGACCCGCGGCTACGGGGTCGGTTCCTACGAGTTACGTTGGTCCCGTGGAAGGTGTTGGTGCCACCCACGGGGACGTTCGAGGGTTGTTTTGAGTTTTCACCCTCTAACGTCATGTTTTTAAGCCTAAGTCTAAAAATAAGCAAATTACCGTCGTACTCTCAAGCCGGGAGACCCGCGGCTGCGGAGTCGGTTCCTACGAGTTACGTTGGTCCCGTGGAATGTGTTGGTGCCACCCACGAGGCCGTTCGGGGGCTGTTTCGAGTTTTCACCCTCTAACGTCATGTTTTTAAGCCTATGTTTAGAAATAAGCAAATTACAGTCGTACTCTCAAATCAGGAGACCCGCGGCTGCGGGGTCGGTTCCTACGAGTTATGTTGGTCCCGTGGAAGGTGTTGGTGCCACCCACGGTGCCGTTCGGGGGCTCTTTCGAGTTTTCACCCTCTAACGTCATGTTTTTAGGCCTAAGTCTAGAAATAATCAAATTACAGTCGTACTCTCAAACCGGGAGACTCGCGGCTGCGGGGTCGGTTCCTACGAGTTACGTTGGTCCCGTGGGAGGTGTTGGTGCCACCCACGGGTCCGTTCGGGGGCTGTTTCGAGTTTTCACCCTCTAACGCCATCTTTTGCTTAAGTGTAGAAACACGCAAATTTACCGTCGTATTTTAAAATGGGGAGACCCGTGGCTGCGAGGTAAGTTCCTACGAGTTACGTTGGTCCCGTGGGAGGTGTTGGTGCCACCCAAAGGGACGTTCGGGGGTTGTTTTGTGTTTTCACCCTCTAACGTCATGTTTTTAAGCCTAGGTCTAAAAATAAGCAAATTACCGTCGTACTCTCAAACCGAGAGACCCGCGGCTGCGAGGTCGGTTCCTATGATTTACGTTGGTCCCGTGGAAGGTGTTGGTGCCACCCATGGGGCCGTTCGGGGGCTGTTTCGAGTTTTCACCCTCTAACGTCATGTTTTTAAGCCTAAGTCTAGAAATAAGCAAATTACCATTGTACTCTCAAACCGGGAGACCCGCGGCTGCGAGGCCAGTTCCTACGAGTTACGTTGGTCCCGTGGGAGGTGTTGGTGCCACCCACGGGGCCGTTTGGGGGCTGTTTCGAGTTTTCACCCTCTAACGCCATGTTTTGCTTAAGTGTAGAAACATACAAATTACCATCGTATTCTCAAACCGGGAGACACGCGGCTGCGAGGTCAGTTCCTACGAGTTTCGTTGGTCCCGTGGGAGGTGTTGGTGCCACCCACGGGGCCGTTCGGGGGCTGTTCCGAGTTTTCACCCTCTAACGTCCGGGGGCTGTTTCGAGTTTTCACCCTCTAACATCATGTTTTTATGCCTAAGTCTAAAAATAAGCAAATTACCGTCGTACTCTCAAACCGGGAGACCCGCGGCTGCGGGGTCCGTTCCTACGAATTATGTTGGTCCCGTGGAAGGTGTTGGTGCCACCCACGGGGCCGTTCGGGGGCTGTTTCGAGTTTTCACACTCTAACGTCATGTTTTTAAGCCTATGTTTAGAAATAAGCAAATTACCGTCGTACTCTCAAACCGGGAGACCCGCGGCTGCGGGGTCGGTTCCTACGAGTTACGTTGGTCCCGTGGGAGGTGTTGGTGCCACCCACGGGGCCATTCTGGGGTCTATTTTGAGTTCTCATGCTCTAACGTCATGTTTTTAAGCCTAAGTCTAGAAATAAGCAAATTACCATCGTACTATAAAATCGGGAGACCCGCGGCTGCGGGTTCGGTTCCTACGAGTTATGTTGGTCCCGTGGAAGGTGTTGGTGCCACCCACGGTGCCGTTCGAGGGCTGTTTCGAGTTTTCTCCCTCTAACATCATGTTTTTAAGACTAAGTCTAGAAATAAGAAAATTACCGTCGTAATCTCAAATCGGGAGACCCGCGACTACGGGGTCGGTTCCTACGAGTTACGTTGGTCCCGTGGAAGGTGTTGTTGCCACCCACGGGGCCGTTCGGGGGCTGTTTCAAGTTTTCACCATCTAGTGTCATGTTTTTAAGCCTAAGTCTAAAAATAAGCCAATTACAGTCGTACTCTCCAACCGGGAGACCCGCGGCTGCGGGGTCGGTTCCTACGAGTTACGTTGGTCCCGTGGAAGGTGTTGGTGCCACCCACGGGGCCGTTCGGGGGCTGTTTTGAGTTTTCACCCTCTAACGTCATGTTTTTAAGCCTATGTTTAGAAATAAGCAAATTACCGTCATACTCTCAAATCGGGAGACCCGCGGCTGCGGGGTCGGTTCCTACGAGTTACGTTGGTCCCGTGGGAGGTGTTGGTGCCACCCACGGGTCCGTTCGGGGGTTGTTTCGAGTTTTCACCCTCTAACGCCATGTTTTTAAGCCTAAGTCTAGAAATAATCAAATTACCATCGTACTCTCAAATCGGGAGACCCGCGGCTGCGGGGTCGGTTCCTACGAGTTACGTAGGTCCCGTGGAAGGTGTTGGTGCCACCCACGGGGACGTTCGGGGGTTGTTTTGAGTTTTCACCCTCTAACATCATGTTTTTAAGCCTAAGTCTAAAAATGAGCAAATTACCGTTGTACTCTCAAACCGGGAGACCCGCGGCTGCTGGGTCGGTTCCTACGAGTTACGTTGGTCCCGTGGAAGGTGCTGGTGCCACCCACGAGGCCGTTCGGGGGCTGTTTCGAGTTTTCACCCTCTAACGTCATGTTTTTAAGCCTATGTTTAGAAATAAGGAAATTACCGTCGTACTCTCAAATCAGGAGACCCGCGGCTGCGGGGTCGGTTCCAACGAGTTACGTTGGTCCCGTGGGAGGTGTTGGTGCCACCCACGGGGCCGTTCGGGGGCTGTTTCGAGTTTTCACCCTCTAACGCCATGTTTTTAAGCCTATGTCTAGAAATAAGCAAACTACCATCGTACTCTCAAATCGGGAGACCCACGGCTGCGGGGTCGGTTCCTACGAGTTATGTTAGTCCCGTGGAAGGTGTTGGTGCAACACACGGTGCCGTTCGGGGGCTCTTTCGAGTTTTCACCCTCTAACGTCATGTTTTTAAGCCTAAGTCTAGAAATAATAAAATTACAGTTGTACTATCAAACCGGGAGACCCGCGGCTACGGGGTCGGTTCTTACGAGTTACGTTGGTCCCGTGGGAGGTGTTGGTGCCACCCACGGGTCCGTTCGGGGGCTGTTTCGAGTTTTCACCCTCTAATGCCATGTTTTACTTAAGTGTAGAAACACGCAAATTACCGTCGTATTCTCAAATCGGGAGACCCGCGGCTGCGAGGTCAGTTCCTACGAGTTACGTTGGTCCCGTGGGAGGTGTTGGTGCCACCCACGGGGTTGTTTTGTGTTTTCACCCTCTAACGTCATGTTTTTAAGCCTAAGTCTAAAAATAAGCAAATTACCGTCGTACTCTCAAACCGGGAGACCCGCGGCTGCGAGGTCGGTTCCTACGATTTATGTTGGTCCCGTGGAAGGTGTTGGTGCCACTCATGCGGCCGTTCGGTGCCTGTTTCGAGTTTTCACCCTCTAACGTCATGTTTTTAAGCCTATGTCTAGAAATAAGCAAATTACCGTTGTACTCTCAAACCGGGAGACCCGCGGCTGCGAGGCCAGTTCCTACGAGTTACGTTGGTCCCATGGGAGGTGTTGGTGCCACCCACGGGGCCGTTTGGGGGCTGTTTCGAGTTTTCACCCTCTAACGCCATGTTTTGCTTAAGTGTAGAAACATGCAAATTACCATCGTATTCTCAAACCGGGAGACACGCGGCTGCGAGGTCAGTTCCTACGTGTTTCGTTGGTCCCGTGGGAGGTGTGGGTGCCACCCACGGGGCCGTTCAGGGGCTGTTTCGAGTTTTCACCCTCTAACGTCCGGGGGCTGTTTCGAGTTTTCACCCTCTAACATCATGTTTTTAAGCCTAAGTCTAAAAATAAGCAAATTACCGTCGTACTCTCAAACCGGGAGACCCGCGGCTGCGAGGTCCGTTCCTATGAATTATGTTGGTCCCGTGGAAGGTGTTGGTGCCACCCACGGGGCCGTTCGGGGGCTGTTTCGAGTTTTCACACTCTAACGTCATGTTTTTAAGCCTATGTTTAGAAATAAGCAAATTACCGTCGTACTCTCAAACCGGGAGACCCGCGGCTGTGGGGTCGGTTCCTACGAGTTACGTTGGTCCCGTGGGAGGTGTTGGTGCCACCCACGGGGCCATTCGGGGGGCTGTTTCGAGTTCTCATGCTCTAACGTCATGTTTTTAAGCCTAAGTCTAGAAATAAGCAAATTACCATCGTACTATAAAATCGGGAGACCCGCGGCTGCGGGGTCGGTTCTTACGAGTTATGTTGGTCCCGTGGAAGATGTTGGTGCCACCCACGGTGCCGTTCGGGTGCTGTTTCGAGTTTTCTCCCTCTAAGGTCATGTTTTTAAGCCTAAGTCTAGAAATAAAAAAATTACCATCGTACTCTCAAATCGGGAGACCCGCGACTAAGAGGTCGGTTCCTACGAGTTACGTTGGTCCCGTGGAAGGTGTTGTTTCCACCCACGGGGCTGTTCGGGGGCTATATCAAGTTTTCACCCCCTAGCGACATGTTTTTAAGCCTAAGTCTAAAAATAAGCCAATTACCGTCGTACTCTCCAACCGGGAGACCCGCGGCTGCGGGGTCGGTTCCTACGAGTTACATTGGTCCCGTGGAAGGTGTTGGTGCCACCCACGGAGCCGTTCGGGGGCTGTTTCGAGTTTTCACCCTCAAACGTCATGTTTTTAAGCCTATGTTTAGAAATAAGCAAATTACCGTCATACTCTCAAATCGGGAGACCCGCGGCTGCGGGGTCGGTTCCTACGAGTTACGTTGGTCCCGTGGGAGGTGTTGGTGCCACCTACGGGTCCGTTCGGGGGCTGTTTCGAGTTTTCACCCTCTAACGCCATGTTTTTAAGCCTAAGTCTAGAAATAATTAAATTACCATCGTACTCTCAAATCGGGAGACCCGCGGTTGCGGGGTCGGTTCCTACGAGTTATGTTGGTCCCGGGGAATGTATTGGTGCCACCCACAGTGCCGTTCGGGGGCTGTTTCGAGTTTTCACCCTCTAACGTCATGTTTTTAAGCCTAAGTCTAGAAATAATCAAATTACAGTTGTACTCTCAAACCGGGAGACCCGCGGCTGCGGGGTCGGTTCCTACGAGTTCCGTTGGTCCCGTGGAAGGTGTTGTTGCCACCCACGGGGCCGTTCAGGGGCTGTTTCGAGTTTTCACCCTCTAACGTCCTGTTTTTAAGCCTAAGTATAAAAATAAGCCAATTACTGTTGTACTCTCAAACCGGGAGACCCGCGGCTGCGGGGTCGGTTCCTACGAGTTACGTTGGTCCCGTGGAAGGTGTTGGTGCCACCCACGGGGCCGTTCGAGGGCTGTTTTGAGTTTTCACCCTCTAACGTCATGTTTTTAAGCCTATGTTTAGAAATAAGCAAATTACCGTCGTACTCTCAAATCGGGAGACCCGCGGCTGCGGGGTCGGTTCCTACGAGTTACGTTGGTCCCGTGGGAGGTGTTGGTGCCATCCACGGGGCCATTCGGGGGCTGTTTCGAGTTCTCATACTCTAACGTCATGTTTTTAAGATTAAGTCTAGAAATAAGCAAATTACCATCGTACTATCAAATAGGGAGTCCCGCGGCTGCGGGGTCGGTTCCTACGAGTTATGTTGGTCCCGTGGAAGGTGTTGGTGCCACCCACGGTGCCGTTCGGGGGCTGTTTCGAGTTTTCTCCCTCTAACGTCATGTTTTTAAGCCTAAGTCTAGAAATAAGAAAATTACCGTCGTACTCTCAAATCAGGAGACCCGATGCTACGGGGTCGGTTCCTACGAGTTACGTTGGTCCCGTGGAAGGTGTTGTTGCCACCCACGGGTACGTTCGGGGGTTGTTTTGAGTTTTCACCCTCTAACATCATGTTTTTAAGCCTAAGTCTAAAAATAGGCAAATTCCCGTCGTACTCTTAAATCGGGAGACCCGCGGCTGCGGGGTCGGTTCCTATGAGTTACGTTGGTCCCGTGGAAGGTGTTGGTGCCACCCACGAGGCCGTTCGAGGGCTGTTTCGAGTTTTCACCCTCTAACGTCATGTTTTTAAGCCTATGTTTGGAAATAAGCAAATTACCGTCGTACTCTCAAATCAGGAGACCCGTGGCTGCGGGGTCGGTTCCTACGAGTTACGTTGGTCCCTTGGGAGGTGTTGGTGCCACCCACGGGGCCGTTCGGGGGTGTTTCGAGTTTTCACCCTCTAACGCCATGTTTTTAAGCCTAAGTCTAGAAATAATCAAATTACAGTCGTACTCTCAAACCGGGAGACCCGCGGCTGCGGGGTCGGTTCCTACGAGTTACGTTGGTCCCGTGGGAGGTGTTGGTGCCACCCACGGGTCCGTTCAGGGGCTGTTTTGAGTTTTCACCCTCTAACGCCATGTTTTGCTTAAGTGTAGAAACACGCAAATTACCATCGTATTCTCATATCGGGAGACCCGCGGCTGCGAGGTCAGTTCCTACGAGTTACGTTGGTCCCGTGGGAGGTGTTGGTGCCACCCACGGGGACGTTCGGGGGTTGTTTTGAGTTTTCACCCTCTAACGTCATGTTTTTAAGCCTAAGTCTAAAAATAGGCAAATTACTGTCGTACTCTCAAACCGGGAGACCCACGGATGCGAGGTCGGTTCCTACGATTTACGTTGGTCCCGTGGAAGGTGTTGGTGCCACCCATGGGGCCGTTCGGGGGCTGTTTCGAGTTTTCACCCTCTAACGTCATGTTTTTAAGCCTAAGTCTAGAAATAAGCAAATTACCGTTGTACTCTCAAACCGGGAGACCCGCGACTGCGAGGCCAGTTCCTACGAGTTACGTTGGTCCCGTGGGAGGTGTTGGTGCCACCCACGGGGCCGTTGGGGGCTGTTTCGAGTTTTCACCCTCTAACGCCATGTTTTACTTAAGTGTAGAAACATGCAAATTACCATCGTATTCTCAAACCGGGAGACACGCGACTGCGAGGTCAGTTCCTACGAGTTACGTTGGTCCCGTGGGAGGTGTTGGTGCCACCCACGGGGCCATCCGGGGGCTGTTTCGAGTTTTCACCCTCTAACGTCATGTTTTTAAGCCTAAGTCTAAAAATAAGCAAATTACCGTCGTACTCTCAAACCGGGAGACCCGCGGCTGCGGGGTCCGTTCTTACGAATTATGTTGGTCCCGTGGAAGGTGTTGGTGCCACCCACGGGGGCGTTCGGGGGCAGTTTGGAGTTTTCACACTCTAACATCATGTTTTTAAGCCTATGTTTAGAAATAAGCAAATTACCATCGTACTCTCAAACCGGGAGACCCGCGGCTGCGGGGTCGGTTCCTACGAGTTATGTTGGTCCCGTGGAAGGTGTTGGTGCGACCCACGGTGCCATTAGGGGGCTGTTTCGAGTTTTCTCCCTCTATTATCATGTTTTTAAGCCTAAGTCTAGAAATAAGAAAATTACCGTCGTACTCTCAAATCGGGAGACCCGCGGCTATGGGGTCGGTTCCTACGAGTTACGTTGGTCCCGTGGAAGGTGTTGTTGCCACCCACGGGGCCGTTCGGTGGCTGTTTCAAGTTTTCACCCTCTAACGTCATGTTTTTAAGCCTAAGTCTGAAAATAAGCCAATTACCGTCGTACTCTCCAACCGGGAGACCCGCGGCTGCGGGGTCGGTTTCTACGAGTTACGTTGGTCCCGTGGAAGGTGTTGGTGCCACCTACGGGGCCGTTCGGGGGTTGTTTCGTGTTTTCACCCTCTAACGTCATGTTTTTAAGCCTATGTTTAGAAATAAGCAAATTACCGTCGTACTCTCAAATCGGGAGACCCGCGGCTGCGGGGTCGGTTCCTACGAGTTACGTTGGTCCCGTGGGAGGTGTTGGTGCCACCCACGGGTCCGTTCCGGGGCTGTTTCGAGTTTTCACCCTCTAACGCCATGTTTTTAAGCCTAAGTATAGAAATAATCAAATTACCATCGTACTCTCAAATCGGGAGACCCGCGGCTGCGGGGTCGGTTCCTACGAGTTATGTTGGTCCCGTGGAAGGTGTTGGTGCCACCCACGGTGCCGTTCGGGGGCTGTTTCTTGTTTTCACCCTCTAACGTCATGTTTTTAAGCCTAAGTCTAGAAATAATCAAATTACAGTTGTACTCTCAAATCGGGAGACCCGCGGCTGCAGGGTCGGTTCCTACGAGTTACGTTGGTCCCGTGGAAGGTGTTGGTGCCACCCACGGGGCCGTTCGAGGGCTGTTTTGAGTTTTCACCCTCTAACGTCATGTTTTTAAGCCTATGTTTAGAAATAAGAAAATTACCGTCGTACTCTCAAATCGGTAGCCCTGCGGCTGCGAGGTTAGTTCCTCCGAGTTACGTTGGTCCCATGGGATGTGTTGGTGCCACCCACGGGGACGTTCGGGGTTGTATTGAGTTTTCACCCTTAACGTCATGTTTTTAACCCTAAGTCTAAAAATAAGCAAATTACCATCGTACTCTCAAACCGGGAGACCCGCGGCTGGGGGGTCGGTTCCTTCGAGTTACGTTGGTCCCGTGGAAGGTGTTGGTGCCACCCATGGGGCCGTTCGGGGGCTGTTTCGAGTTTTCACCCTCTAACGTCATGTTTTTAAGCCTAAGTCTAGAAATAAGCAAATTACCGTCGTACTCTCAAACCGGGAGACCCGTGGTTGCGGGGTCGGTTCCTACGAGTTACGTTAGTCCCGTGGGATGTGTTGGTGCCACCCACGGGGACGTTCGGGGGCTGTTTCTAGTTTTCACCCTCTAACGCCATGTTTTTAAACCTAAGTCTTGAAATATGTAAATTACTATATTACTCTCCAACCGGGAGACCTGCGGCTGCGAGGTCAGTTCCTACGAGTTACGTGTGTCCCGTGGGAGGTGTTGGTGCCACCCACGGTGCCGTTCGGGGGCTGATTCGAGTTTTCACCCTCTAACGTCATGTTTTTAAGCCTAAGTCTAGAAATAAGCAAATTACCGTCGTACTCTCAAATCGGGAGACCCGCGGCTGCGGGGTCGATTCCTACTAGTTACGTTGGTCCCATGGAAGGTGTTGGTGCCACCCACGGGGCCGTTCGGGGGTTGTTTCGAGTTTTCACCCTCTAACGCCATGTTTTGCTTAATTGTAGAAACACGCAAATTACCGTCGTATTCTCAAACCGGGAGACCCGCGGCTACGAGGTCAGTTCCTACGAGTTACGTTGGTCCCGTGGGAGGTGTTGGTGCCACCCACGGGGCCGTTCGGGGGCTGTTTCGGGTTTTCACCTTCTAACGTCCGGGGGCTGTTTCGAGTTTTCACCCTCTAACGTCATGTTTTTAAGCCTAAGTCTAAAAATAAGAAAATTACCGTCGTACTCTCAAACCGGGAGATCCGCGGCTGCGGGGTCCGTTCCTACGAGTTATGTTGGTCCCGTGGAAGGTGTTGGTGCCACCCACGGGGCCGTTCGGGGGCTATTTCGATTTTTCACACTCTAACGTCATGTTTTTAAGCCTATGTTTAGAAGTAAGCAAATTACCGTCATACTCTAAAACCGGGAGACCCGCGGCTGCGGGGTCGGTTCCTATGATTTACGTTGGTCCCGTGGAAGGTGTTGGTGCCACCCACGGGGCCGTTCGGGGGCTATTTCGATTTTTCACACTCTAACGTCATGTTTTTAAGCCTATGTTTAGAAGTAAGCAAATTACCGTCATACTCTCAAACCGGGATATCCGCGGCTGCGGGGTCCGTTCCTACGAGTTACATTGGTCCCGTGGGAGGTGTTGGTGCCACCCACGGGGCCATTCGGGGGCTGTTTCGAGTTCTCATGCTCTAACATCATGTTTTAAAGCCTAAGTCTAGAAATATGCAAATTACCATCGTACTCTCAAATCGGGAGACCCGCGGCTGCGGGGTCGGTTCCTACGAGTTATGTTGGTCCCGTGGAAGGTGTTGGTACCACCCACGGTGCCGTTCAGGGGTTGTTTCGAGTTTTCAACCTCTAACGTCATGTTTTTAAGCCTAAGTCTAGAAATAATCAAATTACAGTTGTACTCTCAAATCGGGAGACCCGCGGCTGCGGGGTCGGTTCCTACGAGTTACGTTGGTCCCGTGGAAGGTGTTGTTGCCACCCACGTTGCCGTTCGGGGGTTGTTTCGAGTTTTCACCCTCTAACGTCCTGTTTTTAAGCCTAAGTCTGAAAATAATCCAATTACTGTTGTACTCTCAAATCGGGAGACCCGCGGCTACGGGGTCGATTCCTACGAGTTACGTTGGTCCTGTGGAAGCTGTTGGTGCCACCCACGGGGCCGTTCGAGGGTTGTTTTGAGTTTTCACCCTCTAACGTCATGTTTTTGAGCCTATGTTTAGAAATAAGCAAATTACCGTCGTACTCTCAAATCGGGAGACCCGCGGCTGCGGGGTCGGTTCCTACGAGTTACGTTGGTCCCGTGGGAGGTGTTGGTGCCACCCACGGGTCCGTTCCGGGGCTGTTTCGAGTTTTCACCCTCTAACGCCATGTTTTTAAGCCTAAGTATAGAAATAATCAAATTACCATCGTACTCTCAAATCGGGAGACCCGCGGCTGCGGGGTCGGTTCCTACGAGTTATGTTGGTCCCGTGGAAGGTGTTGGTGCCACCCACGGTGCCGTTCGGGGGCTGTTTCGAGTTTTCACCCCCTAATGTCATGTTTTTAAGCCTAAGTCTAAAAATAAGCCAATTACCGTTGTACTCTCCAACCGGGAGACCCGCGGCTGCGGGGTCGGTTTCTACGAGTTACGTTGGTCCCGTGGAAGGTGTTGGTGCCACCTACGGTGCCGTTCGGGGGTTGTTTCGAGTTTTCACCCTCTAACGTCATGTTTTTAAGCCTATGTTTAGAAATAAGCAAATTACCGTCGTACTCTCAAATCGGGAGACCCGCGGCTGCGGGGTCGGTTGCTACGAGTTACGTTGGTCCCGTGGGAGGTGTTGGTGCCACCCACGGGTCCGTTCCGGGGCTGTTTCGAGTTTTCACCCTCTAACGCCATGTTTTTAAGCCTAAGTATAGAAATAATCAAATTACCATCGTACTCTCAAATCGGGAGACCCGCGGCTGCGGGGTCGGTTCCTACGAGTTATGTTGGTCCCGTGGAAGGTGTTGGTGCCACCCACGGTGCCGTTCGGGGGCTGTTTCTTGTTTTCACCCTCTAACGTCATGTTTTTAAGCCTAAGTCTAGAAATAATCAAATTACAGTTGTACTCTCAAATCGGGAGACCCGCGGCTGCGGGGTCGGTTCCTACGAGTTACGTTGGTCCCGTGGAAGGTGTTGGTGCCACCCACGGGGCCGTTCGAGGGCTGTTTTGAGTTTTCACCCTCTAACGTCATGTTTTTAAGCCTATGTTTAGAAATAAGAAAATTACCGTCGTACTCTCAAATCGGGAGCCCTGCGGCTGTGAGGTCAGTTCCTCCGAGTTACGTTGGTCCCGTGGGAGGTGTTGGTGCCACCCACGGGGACGTTCGGGGTTGTATTGAGTTTTCACCCTTAACGTCATGTTTTTAACCCTAAGTCTAAAAATATGCAAATTACCATCGTACTCTCAAACCGGGAGACCCGCGGCTGGGGGGTCGGTTCCTTCGAGTTACGTTGGTCCCGTGGAAGGTGTTGGTGCCACCCATGGAGCCGTTCGGGGGCTGTTTCGAGTTTTCACCCTCTAACGTCATGTTTTTAAGCCTAAGTCTAGAAATAAGCAAATTACCGTCGTACTCTCAAATCGGGAGACCCGCGGCTGCGGGGTCGGTTCCTACTAGTTACGTTGGTCCCATGGAAGGTGTTGGTGCCACCCACGGGGCCGTTCGGGGGTTGTTTCGAGTTTTCACCCTCTAACGCCATGTTTTGCTTAATTATAGAAACACGCAAATTACCGTCGTATTCTCAAACCGGGAGACCCGCGACTGCGAGGACAGTTCCTACGAGTTGCGTTGGTCCCGTGGGAGGTGTTGGTGACACCCACGGAGCCGTTCGTGGGTTGTTTCGAGTTTTCACCCTCTAACGCCATGTTTTGCTTAAGTGTAGAAACATGCAAATTACCATCGTATTCTCAAACCGGGAGACACGCAGCTACGAGGTCAGTTCCTACGAGTTACGTTGGTCCCGTGGGAGGTGTTGGTGCCACCCACGGGGCCGTTCGGGGGCTGTTTCGGGTTTTCACCTTCTAACGTCCGGGGGCTGTTTCGAGTTTTCACCCTCTAACGTCATGTTTTTAAGCCTAAGTCTAAAAATAAGCAAATTACCGTCGTACTCTCAAACCGGGAGATCCGCGACTGCGGGGTCCGTTCCTACGAGTTATGTTGGTCCCGTGGAAGGTGTTGGTGCCACCCACGGGGCCGTTCGGGGGCTATTTCGATTTTTCACACTCTAACGTCATGTTTTTAAGCCTATGTTTAGAAGTAAGCAAATTACCGTCATACTCTCAAATCGGGAGACCCGCGGCTGCGGGGTCGGTTCCTATGATTTACGTTGGTCCCGTGGAAGGTGTTGGTGCCACCCACGGGGCCGTTCGGGGGCTATTTCGATTTTTCACACTCTAACGTCATGTTTTTAAGCCTATGTTTAGAAGTAAGAAAATTACCGTCATACTCTCAAACCGGGAGATCCGTGGCTGCGGGGTCCGTTCCTACGAGTTACATTAGTCCCGTGGGAGGTGTTGGTGCCACCCACGGGGCCATTCGGGGGCTATTTCGAGTTCTCATGCTCTAACATCATGTTTTAAAGCCTAAGTCTAGAAATATGCAAATTACCATCGTACTCTCAAATCGGGAGACCCGCGGCTGCGGGGTCGGTTCCTACGAGTTATGTTGGTCCCGTGGAAGGTGTTGGTACCACCCACGGTGCCGTTCAGGGGTTGTTTCGAGTTTTCACCCTCTAACGTCATGTTTTTAAGCCTAAGTCTAGAAATAATCGAATTACAGTTGTGCTCTCAAATCGGGAGACCCGCGGCTGCGGGGTCGGTTCCTACGAGTTACGTTGGTCCCGTGGAAGGTGTTGTTGCCACCCACGTTGCCGTTCGGGGGTTGTTTCGAGTTTTCACCCTCTAACGTCCTGTTTTTAAGCCTAAGTCTGAAAATAATCCAATTACTGTTGTACTCTCAAATCGGGAGACCCGCGGCTACGGGGTCGATTCCTACGAGTTACGTTGGTCCTGTGGAAGCTGTTGGTGCCACCCACGGGGCCGTTCGAGGGCTGTTTTGAGTTTTCACCCTCTAACGTCATGTTTTTGAGCCTATGTTTAGAAATAAGCAAATTACCGTCGTACTCTCAAATCGGGAGACCCGCGGCTGCGATGTCAGTTCCTACGAGTTACGTTGGTCCCGTGGGAGGTGTTGGTGCCACCCACGGGGACGTTCTGGGGTTGTTTTGAGTTTTCACCCTCTAACGTCATGTTTTTAACCCTAAGTCTAAAAATAAGCAAATTACCATCGTACTCTCAAACCGGGAGACCCGCGGCTGCGAGGTCGGTTCCTACGAGTTACATGGGTCTCGTGGAAGGTGTTGGTGCCACCCATGGGGCCGTTCGGGGGCTGTTTCGAGTTTTCACCCTCTAACGTCATGTTTTTAAGCCTAAGTCTAAAAATAAGCAAATTAACATCGTACTCTCAAACCGTGAGACCCGCGGCTGCGAGGTCGGTTCCTACGATTTACGTTGGTCCCGTGGAAGGTGTTGGTGCCACCTATGGTGCCGTTCGGGGGCAGTTTCGAGTTTTCACCCTCTAATGTCATGTTTTTAAGCCTATGTTTAGAAATAAGCAAATTACCGTCGTACTCTCAAATCGGGAGACCCGTGGCTGCGAGGTCAGTTCCTATGAGTTACGTTGGTCCCGTGGGAGGTGTTGGTGCCACCCACGGGGCCGTTTGGGGGTTGTTTCGAGTTTTCACCCTCTAACGCCATGTTTTGCTTAAGTGTAGCAACATGCAAATTACCATCGTATTCTCCAACCGGGAGACACGCGGCTGCGAGGTCAGTTCCTACGAGTTACTTTGGTCCCGTGGGAGCTATTGGTGCCACCCACGGGGCCGTTCGGGGGCTGTTTCGAGTTTTCACCCTCTAACGTCCGGGGGCTGTTTCGAGTTTTCACCCTCTAACGTCATGTTTTTAAGCCTAAGTCTAAAAATAAGAAAATTACCGTTGTACTCTCAAACCGGGAGACCCGTGGCTGCGGGGTCCGTTCCTACGAGTTATGTTGGTCCCGTGGAAGGCGTTGGTGCCACCCACGGTACCGTTCAGGGGCTGTTTCGAGTTTTCACCCTCTAACGTCATGTTTTTAAGCCTAAGTCTAGAAATAAGCAAATTACCGTCGTACTCTCAAACCGGGAGCCCGTGGCTGCGGGGTCGGTTCCTACGAGTTACGTTGCTCCCGTGGGAGGTGTTGTTGCCACCCACGGGGCCGTTCGGGGGCTGTTTCAAGTTTTCACCCTCTAACGTCATGTTTTTAAGCCTAAGTCTAAAAATAAGCCAATTACCGTCGTACTCTCAAACCGGGAGACCCGCGGCTGCGGGGTCGGTTCCTACGAGTTACGTTGGTCCCGTGGAAGGTGTTGGTGCCACCCACGGGGCCGTTCGGGGGCTGTTTCGAGTTTCACCCTCTAACGTCATTTTTTTAAGCCTATGTTTAGAAATAAGCAAATTACCGTCGTACTCTCAAATCGGGAGACCCGCGGCTGCGGGGTCGGTTCCTACGAGTTACGTTGGTCCCGTGGGAGGTGTTGGTGCCACCCACGGGACCGTTCGGGGGCTGTTTCTAAGTTTCACCCTCTAACGCCATGTTTTTAAGCTTAAGTCTAGAAATAATCAAATTACCATCGTACTCTCAAATCGGGGGACCCGCGGCAGCGGGGTCGGTTCCTACGAGTTATGTTGGTCCCGTGGAAGGTGTTGGTGCCACCCACGGTGCCGTTCGGGGGCTGTTTCGAGTTTTCACCGTCTAACGTCATGTTTTTAAGCCTAAGTTTAGAAATAATCAAAATACAGTTGTACTCTCAAACCGGGAGACCCGCGGCTGCGGGGTCGATTCCTACGAGTTACGTTGGTCCCGTGGAAGGTGTTGTTGCCACCCACGGGGCCGTTCGGCGGCTGTTTTGAGTTTTCACCCTCTAACGTCATGTTTTTAAGCCTAAGTCTAAAAATAAGCCAATTATCGTTGTACTCTCAAACCGGGAGACCCGCGGCTGCGGGGTCGGTTCCTACGAGTTACGTTGGTCCCGTGGAAGGTGTTGGTGCCACCCACGGGGCCGTTCGGGGGCTGTTTTGAGTTTTCACCCTCTAACATCATGTTTTTAAGCCTATGTTTAGAAATAAGCAAATTACCGTCGTACTCTCAAATCGGGAGACCCGCGGCTGCGAGGTCAGTTCCTACGAGTTACGTTGGTCCCGTGGGAGGTGTTGGTGCCAACCACGGGGACGTTTGGGGGTTGTTTTGAGTTTTCACCCTCTAACGTCATGTTTTAAGCCTAAGTCTAAAAATAAGAAAATTACCATCGTACTTTCAAACCGGGAGACCCGCGGCTGCGAGTTCGGTTCCTACGAGTTACGTTGGTCCCGTGGAAGGTGTTGGTGCCACCCACGGGGCCGTTCGGGGGCTATTTTGAGTTTTCACCCTCTAACGTCATGTTTTTAAGCCTAAGTCTAGAAATAAGCAAATTACCGTCGTACTCTCAAACCGGGAGCCCGTGGCTGCGGGGTCGGTTCCTACGAGTTACGTTGCTCCCGTGGGAGGTGTTGGTGCCACCCACGGGGACGTTCGGGGTCTGTTTCGAGTTTTCACCCTCTAACGCCATGTTATTAAACCTAAGTCTTGAAATATGCAAATTACCATATTACTCTCAAACCGGGAGACCTGCGGCTGCGAGGTCAGTTCCTACGAGTTACGTTGGTCCCGTGGGAGGTGTTGGTGCGACCCACGGTGCCGTTCGGGGGCTGTTTCGAGTTTTCACCCTCTAACGTCATGTTTTGAAGCCTAAGTCTAGAAATAAGCAAATTACCGTCATACTCTCAAATTGGGAGACCCGCGGCTGCGAGATCGGTTCCTACGAGTTACGTTGGTCCCATGGAAGGTGTTGGTGCCACCCACGGGGCCGTTCAGGGGTTCTTTCGCGTTTTCACCCTCTAACGCCATGTTTTGCTTAAGTGTAGAAACACGCAAATTACCGTCGTATTCTCAAATCGGGAGACCCGCGGCTGCGAGGACAGTTCCAAAGAGTTACGTTGGTCCCGTGGGAGGTGTTGGTGCCACCCACGGGGCCGTTCGGGGGTTGTTTCGAGTTTTCACCCTCTAACGCCATGTTTTGCTTAAGTGTAGAAACATGCAAATTACCGTCGTATTCTCAAACCGGGAGACACGCGGCTGCGAGGTCAGTTCCTACGGGTTACGTTGGTCCCGTGGGAGGTGTTGGTGCCACCCACGGGGCCGTTCCGGGGTTGTTTCGAGTTTTCACCCTCTAACGTCCGGGGGCTGTTTCGAGTTCTCACCCTCTAACGTCATATTTTTAAGCCTAACTCTAGAAATAAGAAAATTACCGTCGTACTCTCAAACCGGGAGACCCGCGGCTGCGGGGTCCGTTCCTACGAGTTATTTTGGTCCCGTGGAAGTTGTTGGTACCATACACGGTGCCGTTCGGGGGTTGTTTCGAGTTTTCACACTCTAACGTCATGTTTTTAAGCCTAAGTCTAGAAATAATCAAATTACAGTTGTACTCTCAAACCGGGAGACCAGCGGCTGCGGGGTCGGTTCCTACGAATTACGTTGGTCCCGTGGAAGGTGTTGTTGCCACCCACGTTGCCGTTCGGGGGTTGTTTCGAGTTTTCACCCTCTAACATCCTGTTTTTAAGCCTAATTCTAAAAATAATCCAATTACTGTTGTACTCTCAAACCGGGAGACCCGTGGCTACGGGGTCGATTCCTACGAGTTACGTTGGTCCTGTGGAAGCTGTTGGTGCCACCCACGGGGCCGTTCGAGGGCTGTTTTGAGTTTTCACCCTCTAATGTCATGTTTTTAAGCCTATGTTTAGAAATAAGCAAATTACCGTCGTACTCTCAAATCGGGAGACCCGCGGCTGCGAGGTCAGTTCCTACGAGTTACGTTGGTCCCGTGGGAGGTGTTGGTGCCACCCACGGGGACGTTCGGGGGTTGTTTTCAGTTTTCACCCTCTAACGTCATGTTTTTAAGCCTAAGTCTAAAAATAAGCAAATTACCATCGTACTCTCAAACCGGGAGACCCGCGGCTGCGAGGTCGGTTCCTACGAGTTACGTTGGTCTCGTGGAAGGTGTTGGTGCCACCCACGGGGCCATTCGGGGGCTGTTTCGAGTTCTCATGCTCTAACGTCATGTTTTTAAGCCTAAGTCTAGAAATATGCAAATTACCGTCGTACTCTCATATCGGGAGACCCGCGGCTACGGGGTCGATTCCTACGAGTTACGTTGGTCCCGTGGGAGTTGTTGGTGCCACCCACGGGGACGTTCGGGGGCTGTTTTGAGTTTTCACCCTCTAACGCCATGTTTTGCTTAAGTGTAGAAACACGCAAATTAAAATCGTATTCTCAAACTGGGAGACCCGCGTCTGCGAGGACAGTTCCTATGAGTTACGTTGGTCCCGTGGGAGGTGTTTGTGCCACCCACGGGGCCGTTCGGGGGTTGTTTTGAGTTTTCACCCTCTAACGCCATGTTTTGCTTAAATGTAGAAACATGCAAATTACCGTCGTATTCTCAAACCGGGAGACACGCGGCTGCGAGGTCAGTTCCTACGAGTTACGTTGGTCCCGTGGGAGGTGCTGGTGCCACCCACGGGGCCGTTCGGGGGCTGTTTCGAGTTTTCACCCTCTAACGTCATGTTTTTAAGCCTAAGTCTAGAAATATGCAAATTACCATCGTACTCTCAAATCGGGAGACCCGCGGCTGCGGGGTCGGTTCCTACGAGTTATGTTGGTCCCGTGGAAGGTGTTGGTGCCACCCACGGTGCCGTTCGGGGTCTGTTTCGAGTTTTCACCCTCTAACGTCATGTTTTTAAGCCTAAGTCTAGAAATATGCAAATTACCATCGTACTCTCAAATCGGGAGACCCGCGGCTGCGGGGTCGGTTCCTACGAGTTATGTTGGTCCCGTGGAAGGTGTTGGTGCCACCCACGGTGCCGTTCGGGGGCTGTTTCGAGTTTTCACCCTCTAACGTCATGTTTTTATGCCTAAGTCTAGAAATAATCAAATTACAGTCGTACTCTCAAACCGGGAGACCCGCGGCTGTGGGGTCTGTTCCTACGAGTTACGTTGGTCCTGTGGAAGGTGTTGTTGCCACCCACGGGGCCGTTCGGGGGCTGTTTCCAATTTTCACCCTCTAACGTCCTGTTTTTAAGCCTAAGTCTAAAAATAAGCCAATTACTGTTTAACTCTCAAACCGGGAGACCCGCGGCTGCGGGGTCGGTTCCTACGAGTTACGTTGGTCCCGTGGAAGGTGTTGGTGCCACCCACGGGGCCGTTCGAGGGCTGTTTTGAGTTTTCACCCTCTAACGTCATGTTTTTAAGCCTATGTTTAGAAATAAGCAAATTACCGTCGTACTCTCAAATCGGGAGACCCGCGGCTGCGAGGTCAGTTCCTACGAGTTACGTTGGTCCAGTGGGAGGTGTTGATGCCACCCACGGGGACGTTCGGGGGTTGTTTTGAGTTCTCATGCTCTAACGTCATGTTTTTAAGATTAAGTCTAGAAATAAGCAAATTACCATCGTACTATCAAATAGGGAGACCCGCGGCTGCGGGGTCGGTTCCTACGAGTTACGTTGGTCCCGTGGAAGGTGTTGTTGCCACCCACGGGGCCGTTCGGGGGCTGTTTCGAGTTTTCACCCTCTAACGTCCTGTTTTTAAGCCTAAGTCTAAAAATAAGCCAATTACTGTTGTACTCTCAAACCGAGAGACCCGCGGCTGCGGGGTCGGTTCCTACGAGTTACGTTGGTCCCGTGGAACGTCTTGGTGCCACCCACGGGGCCGTTCGAGGGCTGTTTTGAGTTTCACCCTCTAACGTCATGTTTTTAAGCATATGTTTAGAAATAAGCAAATTATCATCGTACTCTCAAATCGGGAGACCCGCGGCTACGAGGTCGGTTCCTACGAGTTACATTGGTCCCGTGGGAGGTGTTGGTGCCACCCACGGGGACGTTCGGGGGTTATTTTGAGTTTTCACCCTCTAACGTCATGTTTTTAAGCCTAAGTCTAAAAATAAGCAAATTACCATCGTGCTCTCAAACCGGGAGACCCGCGGCTGCGGGGTCCGTTCCTACGAGTTACGTTGGTCCCGTGGAAGGTGTTGGTGCCACCCACGGGTCCGTTCGGGGGCTGTTTCGAGTTTTCACCCTCTAACGTCATGTTTTTAAGCCTATGTTTAGAAATAAGCAAATTACCATCGTACTCTCAAATCGGGAGACCCGCGGCTGCGGGGTCGGTTCCTACGAGTTACGTTGGTCCCGTGGTAGTTGTTGGTGCCACCCACGGGATCGTTCGGGGGCTGTTTCGAGTTTTCACCCTCTAACGCCATGTTTTGCTTAAGTGTAGAAACACGCAAATTACCGTCGTATTCTCAAACCGGGAGACCCGCGGCTGCGAGGATAGTTCCTACGAGTTACGTTGGTCCCGTGGGAGGTGTTGGTGCCACCCATGGGGCCGTTCGGGGGTTATTTCGAGTTTTCACCCTCTAACGTCCGGGGGCTGTTTCGAGTTTTCACCATCTAACATCATGTTTTTAAGCCTAAGTCTAAAAATAAGCAAACTACCGTCGTACTCTCAAACCGGGAGACCCGCGGCTGCGGGGTCCGTTCCTACGAGTTACGTTGGTCCCGTGGAAGGTGTTGGTGCCACCCACGGTGCCGTTCGGGGGTTGTTTCGAGTTTTCACCCTCTAACATCATGTTTTTATGCCTAAGTCTAGAAATAACCAAATTTCAGTTGTACTCTCTAACCGGGAGACCCGCGGCTGCGGGGTCAGTTCCTACGAGTTACGTTGGTCCCGTGGAAGGTGTTGTTGCCACCCACGGGGCCGTTCGGTGGCTGTTTCGAGTTTTCACCCTCTAACGTCCTGTTTTTAACCCTAAGTCCAAAAATAAGCCCATTACCGTCGTACTCTCAAACCGGGAGACCCGCGGCTTCGGGGTCGGATCCTACGAGTTACGTAGGTCCCGTGGAAGGTGTTGGTGCCACCCACGGGGCCGTTCGAGGGCTGTTCTGAGTTTTCACCCTCTAACGTCATGTTTTTAAGCCTATGTTTAGAAATAAGCAAATTACCGTCGTACTCTCAAATCGGGAGACCCGCGGCTGCGAGGTCAGTTCCTACTAGTTACGTTGGTCCTGTGGGAGGTGTTGGTGCCACCCACGGGGACGTTCGGGGGTTGTTTCGAGTTTTCACCCTCTAACGTCATGTTTTTAAGCCTAAGTCTAAAAATAAGCAAATTACCGTCGTACTCTCAAACCGGGAGACCCGCGGCTGCGGGGTCCGTTCCTACGAGTTATGTTGGTCCCCTGGAAGGTGTTGGTGCCACACACGGGGCCGTTCGGGGGCTGTTTCGATTTTTCACACTGTAACGTCATGTTTTTAAGCCTATGTTTAGAAATAAGCAAATTACCGTCGTACTCTCAAACCGGGAGACCCGCGGCTGCGGGGTCGGTTCCTACGAGTTACGTTGGTCTCGTGGAAGGTGTTGGTGCCACCCACTGTGCCGTTCGGGGGCTGTTTCGAGTTTTCTCCCTCTAACGTCATTTTTTTAAGCATATGTTTAGAAATAAGTAAATTATCGTCGTACTCTCAAATCGGGAGACCCGCGGCTGCGGGGTCGGTTCCTACGAGTTACGTTGGTCCCGTGGGAGTTGTTGGTGCCACCCACGGTGACGTTCGGGGGCTGTTTCGAGTTTTCACCCTCTAACGCCATGTTTTGCTTAAGTGTAGAAACACGCAAATTACCGTCGTATTCTCAAACCGGGAGACCCGCGGCTGTGAGGACAGTTCCTACGAGTTACGTTGGTCCCGTGGGAGGTGTTGGTGCCACCCACGGGGCCGTTCGGGGGTTGTTTCGAGTTTTCACCCTCTAACGTTCGGGGGCTGTTTCGAGTTTTCACCCTCTAACGTCAGGTTTTTAAGCCTAAGTCTAGAAATTAGCAAATTACCGTCGTACTCTCATATCGGGAGACCCGCGGCTGCGGGGTCGGTTCCTACGAGTTACGTTGGTCCCGTGGGAGTTGTTGGTGCCACCCACGGGGACGTTCGGGGGCTGTTTTGAGTTTTCACCCTCTAACGCCATGTTTTGCTTAAGTGTAGAAACACGCAAATTAAAATCGTATTCTCAAACCGGGAGACCCGCGTCTGCGAGGACAGTTCCTATGAGTTACGTTGGTCCCGTGGGAGGTGTTGGTGCCACCCACGGGGCCGTTCGGGGGTTGTTTTGAGTTTTCACCCTCTAACGCCATGTTTTGCTTAAATGTAGAAACATGCAAATTACCGTCGTATTCTCAAACCGGGAGACACGCGGCTACGAGGTCAGTTCCTACGAGTTACGTTGGTCCCGTGGGAGGTGCTGGTGCCACACACGGGGCCGTTCGGGGGCTGTTTCAAGTTTTCACCCTCTAACGTACGGGGGCTGTTTCGAGTTTTCACCCTCTAACGTCATGTTTTTAAGCCTAAGTCTAAAAATAAGCAAATTACTGTCGTACTCTCAAACCGGGAGACCCGCGGCTGCGGGGTCCGTTCCTACGAGTTATGTTGGTCCCCTGGAAGGTGTTGGTGCCACACACGGGGCCGTTCGGGGGCTGTTTCGATTTTTCACACTCTAACGTCATGTTTTTAAGCCTATGTTTAGAAATAAGCAAATTACCGTCGTACTCTCAAACCGGGAGACCCGCGGCTGCGGGGTCGGTTCCTACGAGTTACGTTGGTCTCGGGGAAGGTGTTGGTCCCACCCACTGTGCCGTTCGGGGGCTGTTTCGAGTTTTCTCCCTCTAACATCATGTTTTTAAGCATATGTTTAGAAATAAGCAAATTACCGTCGTACTCTCAAACCGGGAGACCCGCGGCTGCGGGGTCCGTTCCTACGAGTTATGTTGGTCCCCTGGAAGGTGTTGGTGCCACACACGGGACCGTTCGGGGGCTGTTTCGATTTTTCACACTCTAACGTCATGTTTTTAAGCCTATGTTTAGAAATAAGCAAATTACCGTCGTACTCTCAAACCGGGAGACCCGCGGCTGCGGGGTCGGTTCCTACGAGTTACGTTGGTCCCGTGGAAGGTGTTGGTGCCACCCACGGGTCCGTTCGGGGGCTGTTTCGAGTTTTCACCCTCTAACGTCATGTTTTTAAGCCTATGTTTAGAAATAAGCAAATTACCGTCGTACTCTCAAATCGGGAGACCCGCGGCTGCGGGGTCGGTTCCTACGAGTTACATTGGTCCCGTGGTAGTTGTTGGTGCCACCCACGGGATCGTTCGGGGGCTGTTTCGAGTTTTCACCCTCTAACGCCATGTTTTGCTTAAGTGTAGAAACACGCAAATTACCGTCGTATTCTCAAATCGGGATACCCGCGGCTGCGAGGATAGTTCCTATGAGTTACGTTGGTCCCGTGGGAGGTGTTGGTGCCACCCACGGGGCCGTTCGGGGGTTGTTTCGAGTTTTCACCCTCTAACGTCCGGGGGCTGTTTCGAGTTTTCACCATCTAACATCATGTTTTTAAGCCTAAGTCTAAAAATAAGCAAACTACCGTCGTACTCTCAAACCGGGAGACCCGCGGCTGCGGGGTCCGTTCCTACGAGTTACGTTGGTCCCGTGGAAGGTGTTGGTGCCACCCACGGTGCCGTTCGGGGGTTGTTTCGAGTTTTCACCCTCTAACATCATGTTTTTATGCCTAAGTCTAGAAATAACCAAATTTCAGTTGTACTCTCTAACTGGGAGACCCGCGGCTGCGGGGTCAGTTCCTACGAGTTACGTTGGTCCCGTGGAAGGTGTTGTTGCCACCCACGGGGCCGTTCGGTGGCTGTTTCGAGTTTTCACCCTCTAACGTCCTGTTTTTAACCCTAAGTCCAAAAATAAGCCCATTACCGTCGTACTCTCAAACCGGGAGACCCGCCGGGGTCGGTTCCTACGAGTTACGTTGGTCCCGTGGAAGGTGTTGGTGCCACCCACGGGCCCGTTCGAGGGCTGTTCTGAGTTTTCACCCTCTAACGTCATGTTTTTAAGCCTATGTTTAGAAATAAGCAAATTACCGTCGTACTCTCAAATCGGGAGACCCGCGGCTGCGAGGTCAGTTCCTACTAGTTACGTTGGTCCTGTGGGAGGTGTTGGTGCCACCCACGGGGACGTTCGGGGGTTGTTTCGAGTTTTCACCCTCTAACGTCATGTTTTTAAGCCTAAGTCTAAAAATAAGCAAATTACCGTCGTACTCTCAAACCGGGAGACCCGCGGCTGCGGGGTCCGTTCCTACGAGTTATGTTGGTCCCCTGGAAGGTGTTGGTGCCACACACGGGGCCGTTCGGGGGCTGTTTCGATTTTTCACACTCTAACGTCATGTTTTTAAGCCTATGTTTAGAAATAAGCAAATTACCGTCGTACTCTTAAACCGGGAGACCCGCGGCTGCGGGGTCGGTTCCTACGAGTTACGTTGGTCTCGTGGAAGGTGTTGGTGCCACCCACTGTGCCGTTCGGGGGCTGTTTCGAGTTTTCTCCCTCTAACGTCATGTTTTTAAGCATATGTTTAGAAATAAGCAAATTATCGTCGTACTCTCAAATCGGGAGACCCGCGGCTGCGGGGTCGATTCCTACGAGTTACGTTGGTCCCGTGGGAGTTGTTGGTGCCACCCACGGTGACGTTCGGGGGCTGTTTCGAGTTTTCACCCTCTAACGCCATGTTTTGCTTAAGTGTAGAAACACGCAAATTACCGTCGTATTCTCAAACCGGGAGACCCGCGGCTGCGAGGACAGTTCCTACGAGTTACGTTGGTCCCGTGGGAGGTGTTGGTGCCACCCACGGGGCCGTTCGGGGGTTGTTTCGAGTTTTCACCCTCTAACGTCCGGGGGCTGTTTCGAGTTTTCACCATCTAACATCATGTTTTTAAGACTAAGTCTAAAAATAAGCAAACTACCGTCGTACTCTCAAACCGGGAGACCCGCGGCTGCGGGGTCCGTTCCTACGAGTTACGTTGGTCCCGTGGAAGTGTTGGTGCCACCCACGGTGCCGTTCGGGGGTTGTTTCGAGTTTTCACCCTCTAACATCATGTTTTTATGCCTAAGTCTAGAAATAACCAAATTTCAGTTGTACTCTCTAACCGGGAGACCCGCGGTTGCGGGGTCAGTTCCTACGAGTTACGTTGGTCCCGTGGAAGGTGTTGTTGCCACCCACGGGGCCGTTCGGTGGCTGTTTCGAGTTTTCACCCTCTAACGTCCTGTTTTTAACCCTAAGTCCAAAAATAAGCCCATTACCGTCGTACTCTCAAACCGGGAGACCCGCGGCTTCGGGGTCGGTTCCTACGAGTTACGTTGGTCCCGTGGAAGGTGTTGGTGCCACCCACGGGGCCGTTCGAAGGCTGTTCTGAGTTTTCACCCTCTAACGTCATGTTTTTAAGCCTATGTTTAGAAATAAGCAAATTACCGTCGTACTCTCAAATCGGGAGACCCGCGGCTGCGAGGTCAGTTCCTACTAGTTACGTTGGTCCTGTGGGAGGTGTTGGTGCCACCGACGGGGACGTTCGGGGGTTGTTTCGAGTTTTCACCCTCTAACGTCATGTTTTTAAGCCTAAGTCTAAAAATAAGCAAATTACCGTCGTACTCTCAAACTGGGAGACCCGCGGCTGCGGGGTCCGTTCCTACGAGTTATGTTGGTCCCCTGGAAGGTGTTGGTGCCACACACGGGGCCGTTCGGGGGCTGTTTCGATTTTTCACACTCTAACGTCATGTTTTTAAGCCTATGTTTAGAAATAAGCAAATTACCGTCGTACTCTCAAACCGGGAGACCCGCGACTGCGGGGTCGGTTCCTACGAGTTACGTTGGTCTCGTGGAAGGTGTTGGTGCCACCCACTGTGCCGTTCGGGGGCTGTTTCGAGTTTTCTCCCTCTAACGTCATGTTTTTAAGCAAATGTTTAGAAATAAGCAAATTATCGTCGTACTCTCAAATCGGGAGACCCGCGGCTGCGGGGTCGGTTCCTACGAGTTACGTTGGTCCCGTGGGAGTTGTTGGTGCCACCCACGGTGACGTTCGGGGGCTGTTTCGAGTTTTCACCCTCTAACGCCCACTTTTGCTTAAGTGTAGAAACACGCAAATTACCGTCGTATTCTCAAACCGGGAGACCCGCGGCTGCGAGGACAGTTCCTACGAGTTACGTTGGTCCCGTGGGAGGTGTTGGTGCCACCCACGGGGCCGTTCGGGGGTTGTTTCGAGTTTTCACCCTCTAACGTCCGGGGGCTGTTTCGAGTTTTCACCATCTAACGTCATGTTTTTAAGCCTAAGTCTAAAAATAAGCAAACAACCGTCGTACTCTCAAACCGGGAGACCCGCGGCTGCGGGGTCCGTTCCTACGAGTTACGTTGGTCCCGTGGAAGGTGTTGGTGCCACCCACGGTGCCGTTCGGGGGCTGTTTCGAGTTTTCACCCTCTAACATCATGTTTTTATGCCTAAGTCTAGAAATAACCAAATTTCAGTTGTACTCTCTAACCGGGAGACCCGCGGCTGCGGGGTCAGTTCCTACGAGTTACGTTGGTCCCGTGGAAGGTGTTGTTGCCACCCACGGGGCCGTTCGGTGGCTGTTTCGAGTTTTCACCCTCTAACGTCCTGTTGTTAACCCTAAGTCCAAAAATAAGCCCATTACCGTCGTACTCTCAAACCGGGAGACCCGCGGCTTCGGGGTCGGTTCCTACGAGTTACGTTGGTCCCGTGGAAGGTGTTGGTGCCACCCACGGGGCCGTTCGAGTGCTGTTCTGAGTTTTCACCCTCTAACGTCATGTTTTTAAGCCTATGTTTATAAATAAGCAAATTACCGTCGTACTCTCAAATCGGGAGACCCGCGGCTGCGAGGTCAGTTCCTACTAGTTACGTTGGTCCTGTGGGAGGTGTTGGTGCCACCCACGGGGACGTTCGGGGGTTGTTTCGAGTTTTCACCCTCTAACGTCATGTTTTTAAGCCTAAGTCTAAAAATAAGCAAATTACCGTCGTACTCTCAAACCGGGAGACCCGCGGCTGCGGGGTCCGTTCCTACGAGTTATGTTGGTCCCCTGGAAGGTGTTGGTGCCACACACGGGGCCGTTCGGGGGCTTTTTCGATTTTTCACACTCTAACGTCATGTTTTTAAGCCTATGTTTAGAAATAAGCAAATTACCGTCGCACTCTCAAACCGGGAGACCCGCGGCTACGGGGTCGGTTCCTACGAGTTACGTTGGTCTCGTAGAAGGTGTTGGTGCCACCCACTGTGCCGTTCGGGGGCTGTTTCGAGTTTTCTCCCTCTAACTTCATGTTTTTAAGCATATGTTTAGAAATAAGCAAATTATCGTCGTACTCTCAAATCGGGAGACCCGCGGCTGCGGGGTCGGTTCCTACGAGTTACGTTGGTCCCGTGGGAGTTGTTGGTGCCACCCACGGTGACGTTCGGGGGCTGTTTTGAGTTTTCACCCTCTAACGCCATGTTTTGCTTAAGTGTAGAAACACACAAATTACCGTCGTATTCTCAAACCGGGAGACCCGCGGCTGCGAGGACAGTTCCTACGAGTTACGTTGGTCCCGTGGGAGGTGTTGGTGCCACCCACGGGGCCGTTCGGGGGTTGTTTCGAGTTTTCACCCTCTAACGTTCGGGGGCTGTTTCGAGTTTTCACCCTCTAACGTCATGTTTTTAAGCCTAAGTCTAGAAATTAGCAAATTACCGTTGTACTCTCATATCGGGAGACCCACGGCTGCGGGGTCGATTCCTACGAGTTACGTTGGTCCCGTGGGAGTTGTTGGTGCCACCCACGGGGACGTTCGGGGGCTGTTTTGAGTTTTCACCCTCTAACGCCATGTTTTGCTTAAGTGTAGAAACACGCAAATTAAAATCGTATTCTCAAACCGGGAGACCCGCGTCTGCGAGGACAGTTCCTATGAGTTACGTTGGTCCCGTGGGAGGTGTTGGTGCCACCCACAGGGCCGTTCGGGGGTTGTTTTGAGTTTTCACCCTCTAACGCCATGTTTTGCTTAAATGTAGAAACATGCAAATTACCGTCGTATTCTCAAACCGGGAGACACGCGGCTGCGAGGTCAGTTCCTACGAGTTACGTTGGTCCCGTGGGAGGTGCTGGTGCCACCCACGGGGTCGTTCGGGGGCTGTTTCAAGTTTTCACCCTCTAACGTACGGGGGCTGTTTCGAGTTTTCACCCTCTAACGTCATGTTTTTAAACCTAAGTCTAAAAATAAGCAAATTACCGTCGTACTCTCAAACCGGGAGACCCGCGGCTGCGGGGTCCGTTCCTACGAGTTATGTTGGTCCCCTGGAAGGTGTTGGTGCCACACACGGGGCCGTTCGGGGGCTGTTTCGATTTTTCACACTCTAACGTCATGTTTTTAAGCCTATGTTTAGAAATAAGCAAATTACCGTCGTACTCTCAAACCGGGAGACCCGCGGCTGCGGGGTCGGTTCCTACGAGTTACGTTGGTCTCGTGGAAGGTGTTGGTGCCACCCACTGTGCCGTTCGGGGGCTGTTTCGAGTTTGCTCCCTCTAACGTCATGTTTTTAAGCATATGTTTAGAAATAAGCAAATTATCGTCGTACTCTCAAATCGGGAGACCCGCGGCTGTGGGGTCGGTTTCTACGAGTTACGTTGGTCCCGTGGGAGTTGTTGGTGCCACCCACGGTGACGTTCGGGGGCTGTTTCGAGTTTTCACCCTCTAACGCCATGTTTTGCTTAAGTGTAGAAACACGCAAATTACCGTCGTATTCTCAAACCGGGAGACCCGCGGCTGCGAGGACAGTTCCTACGAGTTACGTTGGTCCCGTGGGAGGTGTTGGTGCCACCCACGGGGCCGTTCGGGGGTTGTTTCGAGTTTTCACCCTCTAACGTTCGGGGGCTGTTTCGAGTTTTCACCCTCTAACGTCATGTTTTTAAGCCTAAGTCTAGAAATTAGCAAATTACCGTCGTACTCTCATATCGGGAGACCCGCGGCTGCGGGGTCGGTTCCTACGAGTTACGTTGGTTCCGTGGGAGTTGTTGGTGCCACCCACGGGGACGTTCGGGGGCTGTTTTGAGTTTTCACCCTCTAACGTCATGTTTTTAAGCCTAAGTCTAAAAATAAGCAAATTACCGTCGTACTCTCAAACTGGGAGACCCGCGGCTGCGGGATCCATTCCTACGAGTTATGTTGGTCCCGTGGAAGGTGTTGGTGCCACCCACGGTGCCGTTCGGGAGCTGTTTCGAGTTTTCACCCTCTAACGTCATGTTTTTATGCCTAAGTCTAGAAATAATCAAATTACAGTTGTACTCTCTAACCGGGAGACCCGCGGCTGCGGGGTCGGTTCCTACGAGTTACGTTGGTCCCGTGGAAGGTGTTGTTGCCACCCACGGGGCCATTCGGGGGCTGTTTCGAGTTTTCACCCTCTAACGTCATGTTTTTAAGCCTAAGTCTAGAAATATGCAAATTACCATCGTACTCTCAAATCGGGAGACCCGCGGCTGCGGGGTCGGTTCCTACGAGTTATGTTGGTCCCGTGTAAGGTGTTGGTGCCACCCACGGTGCCGTTCGGGGGCTGTTTCGAGTTTTCACCCTCTAACGTCATGTTTTTATGCCTAAGTCTAGAAATAATCAAATTACAGTTGTACTCTCAAACCGGGAGACCCGCGGCTGCGGGGTCGGTTCCTACGAGTTACGTTGGTCCTGTGGAAGGTGTTGTTACCACCCACGGGGCCGTTCGGGTGCTGTTTCCAGTTTTCACCCTCTAACGTCCAGTTTTTAAGCCTAAGTCTAAAAATAAGCCAATTACTGTTTAACTCTCAAACCGGGAGACCCGCGGCTGCGGGGTCGGTTCCTACGAGTTACGTTGGTCCCGTGGAAGGTGTTGGTGCCACCCACGGGGCCGTTCGAGGGTTGTTTTGAGTTTTCACCCTCTAACGTCATGTTTTTAAGCCTATGTTTAGAAATAAGCAAATTACCGTCGTACTCTCAAATCGGGAGACCCGCGGCTGCGAGGTCGGTTCCTACGAGTTACGTTGGTCCCGTGGGAGGTGTTGGTGCCACCCACGGGGACGTTCGGGGGTTGTTTTGAGTTTTCATCCTCTAACGTCATGTTTTTAAGCCTAAGTCTAAAAATAAGCAAACTACCGTCGTACTCTCAAACTGGGAGACCCGCGGCTGCGGGGTCCGTTCCTACGAGTTATGTTGGTCCCGTGGCAGGTGTTGGTGCCACCCACGGTGCCGTTCGGGGGCTGTTTCGAGTTTTCACCCTCTAACGTCATGTTTTTATGCCTAAGTCTAGAAATAAGCAAATTACCGTCGTACTCTCAAATCGGGAGACCCGCGGCTGCGGGGTCGGTTCCTACGAGTTACGTTGGTCCCGTGGGAGTTGTTGGTGCCACCCACGGGGTCGTTCGGGGGCTGTTTCGAGTTTTCACCCTCTAACGCCATGTTTTGCTTAAGTGTAGAAACACGCAAATTACCGTCGTATTCTCAAACCGGGAGACCCGCGGCTGCGAGGATAGTTCCTACGAGTTACGTTGGTCCCGTGGGAGGTGTTGGTGCCACCCACGGGGCCGTTCGGGGGTTGTTTCGAGTTTTCACCCTCTAACGTCCGGGGGCTGTTTCGAGTTTTCACCATCTAACATCATGTTTTTAAGCCTAAGTCTAATAATAAGCAAACTACCGTCGTACTCTCAAACCGGGAGACCCGCGGCTGCGGGGTCCGTTCCTACGAGTTATGTTGGTCCCGTGGAAGGTGTTGGTGCCACCCACGGTGCCGTTCGGGGGTTGTTTCTAGTTTTCACCCTCTAACATCATGTTTTTATGCCTAAGTCTAGAAATAACCAAATTTCAGTTGTACTCTCTAACCGGGAGACCCGCGGCTGCGGGGTCGGTTCCTACGAGTTACGTTGGTCCCGTGGAAGGTGTTGTTGCCACCCATGGGGCCGTTCGGTGGCTGTTTCGAGTTTTCACCCTCTAACGTCCTGTTTTTAAGCCTAAGTCTAAAAATAAGCCAATTACTGTTGTACTCTCAAACCGGGAGACCCGCGGCTTCGGGGTCGGTTCCTACGAGTTACGTTGGTCCCGTGGAAGGTGTTGGTGCCACCCACGGGGCCGTTCGAGGGCTGTTCTGAGTTTTCACCCTCTAACGTCATGTTTTTAAGCCAATGTTTAGAAATAAGCAAATTACCGTCGTACTCTCAAATCGGGAGACCCGCGGCTGCGAGGTCAGTTCCTACTAGTTACGTTGGTCCTGTGGGAGGTGTTGGTGCCACCGACGGGGACGTTCGGGGGTTGTTTCGAGTTTTCACCCTCTAACGTCATGTTTTTAAGCCTAAGTCTAAAAATAAGCAAATTACCGTCGTACTCTCAAACTGGGAGACCCGCGGCTGCGGGGTCCGTTCCTACGAGTTATGTTGGTCCCCTGGAAGGTGTTGGTGCCACACACGGGGCCGTTCGGGGGCTGTTTCGATTTTTCACACTCTAACGTCATGTTTTTAAGCCTATGTTTAGAAATAAGCAAATTACCGTCGTACTCTCAAACCGGGAGACCCGCGACTGCGGGGTCGGTTCCTACGAGTTACGTTGGTCTCGTGGAAGGTGTTGGTGCCACCCACTGTGCCGTTCGGGGGCTGTTTCGAGTTTTCTCCCTCTAACGTCATGTTTTTAAGCAAATGTTTAGAAATAAGCAAATTATCGTCGTACTCTCAAATCGGGAGACCCGCGGCTGCGGGGTCGGTTCCTACGAGTTACGTTGGTCCCGTGGGAGTTGTTGGTGCCACCCACGGTGACGTTCGGGGGCTGTTTCGAGTTTTCACCCTCTAACGCCCACTTTTGCTTAAGTGTAGAAACACGCAAATTACCGTCGTATTCTCAAACCGGGAGACCCGCGGCTGCGAGGACAGTTCCTACGAGTTACGTTGGTCCCGTGGGAGGTGTTGGTGCCACCCACGGGGCCGTTCGGGGGTTGTTTCGAGTTTTCACCCTCTAACGTCCGGGGGCTGTTTCGAGTTTTCACCATCTAACGTCATGTTTTTAAGCCTAAGTCTAAAAATAAGCAAACAACCGTCGTACTCTCAAACCGGGAGACCCGCGGCTGCGGGGTCCGTTCCTACGAGTTACGTTGGTCCCGTGGAAGGTGTTGGTGCCACCCACGGTGCCGTTCGGGGGCTGTTTCGAGTTTTCACCCTCTAACATCATGTTTTTATGCCTAAGTCTAGAAATAACCAAATTTCAGTTGTACTCTCTAACCGGGAGACCCGCGGCTGCGGGGTCAGTTCCTACGAGTTACGTTGGTCCCGTGGAAGGTGTTGTTGCCACCCACGGGGCCGTTCGGTGGCTGTTTCGAGTTTTCACCCTCTAACGTCCTGTTGTTAACCCTAAGTCCAAAAATAAGCCCATTACCGTCGTACTCTCAAACCGGGAGACCCGCGGCTTCGGGGTCGGTTCCTACGAGTTACGTTGGTCCCGTGGAAGGTGTTGGTGCCACCCACGGGGCCGTTCGAGTGCTGTTCTGAGTTTTCACCCTCTAACGTCATGTTTTTAAGCCTATGTTTATAAATAAGCAAATTACCGTCGTACTCTCAAATCGGGAGACCCGCGGCTGCGAGGTCAGTTCCTACTAGTTACGTTGGTCCTGTGGGAGGTGTTGGTGCCACCCACGGGGACGTTCGGGGGTTGTTTCGAGTTTTCACCCTCTAACGTCATGTTTTTAAGCCTAAGTCTAAAAATAAGCAAATTACCGTCGTACTCTCAAACCGGGAGACCCGCGGCTGCGGGGTCCGTTCCTACGAGTTATGTTGGTCCCCTGGAAGGTGTTGGTGCCACACACGGGGCCGTTCGGGGGCTTTTTCGATTTTTCACACTCTAACGTCATGTTTTTAAGCCTATGTTTAGAAATAAGCAAATTACCGTCGCACTCTCAAACCGGGAGACCCGCGGCTACGGGGTCGGTTCCTACGAGTTACGTTGGTCTCGTAGAAGGTGTTGGTGCCACCCACTGTGCCGTTCGGGGGCTGTTTCGAGTTTTCTCCCTCTAACTTCATGTTTTTAAGCATATGTTTAGAAATAAGCAAATTATCGTCGTACTCTCAAATCGGGAGACCCGCGGCTGCGGGGTCGGTTCCTACGAGTTACGTTGGTCCCGTGGGAGTTGTTGGTGCCACCCACGGTGACGTTCGGGGGCTGTTTTGAGTTTTCACCCTCTAACGCCATGTTTTGCTTAAGTGTAGAAACACACAAATTACCGTCGTATTCTCAAACCGGGAGACCCGCGGCTGCGAGGACAGTTCCTACGAGTTACGTTGGTCCCGTGGGAGGTGTTGGTGCCACCCACGGGGCCGTTCGGGGGTTGTTTCGAGTTTTCACCCTCTAACGTTCGGGGGCTGTTTCGAGTTTTCACCCTCTAACGTCATGTTTTTAAGCCTAAGTCTAGAAATTAGCAAATTACCGTTGTACTCTCATATCGGGAGACCCACGGCTGCGGGGTCGATTCCTACGAGTTACGTTGGTCCCGTGGGAGTTGTTGGTGCCACCCACGGGGACGTTCGGGGGCTGTTTTGAGTTTTCACCCTCTAACGCCATGTTTTGCTTAAGTGTAGAAACACGCAAATTAAAATCGTATTCTCAAACCGGGAGACCCGCGTCTGCGAGGACAGTTCCTATGAGTTACGTTGGTCCCGTGGGAGGTGTTGGTGCCACCCACAGGGCCGTTCGGGGGTTGTTTTGAGTTTTCACCCTCTAACGCCATGTTTTGCTTAAATGTAGAAACATGCAAATTACCGTCGTATTCTCAAACCGGGAGACACGCGGCTGCGAGGTCAGTTCCTACGAGTTACGTTGGTCCCGTGGGAGGTGCTGGTGCCACCCACGGGGTCGTTCGGGGGCTGTTTCAAGTTTTCACCCTCTAACGTACGGGGGCTGTTTCGAGTTTTCACCCTCTAACGTCATGTTTTTAAACCTAAGTCTAAAAATAAGCAAATTACCGTCGTACTCTCAAACCGGGAGACCCGCGGCTGCGGGGTCCGTTCCTACGAGTTATGTTGGTCCCCTGGAAGGTGTTGGTGCCACACACGGGGCCGTTCGGGGGCTGTTTCGATTTTTCACACTCTAACGTCATGTTTTTAAGCCTATGTTTAGAAATAAGCAAATTACCGTCGTACTCTCAAACCGGGAGACCCGCGGCTGCGGGGTCGGTTCCTACGAGTTACGTTGGTCTCGTGGAAGGTGTTGGTGCCACCCACTGTGCCGTTCGGGGGCTGTTTCGAGTTTGCTCCCTCTAACGTCATGTTTTTAAGCATATGTTTAGAAATAAGCAAATTATCGTCGTACTCTCAAATCGGGAGACCCGCGGCTGTGGGGTCGGTTTCTACGAGTTACGTTGGTCCCGTGGGAGTTGTTGGTGCCACCCACGGTGACGTTCGGGGGCTGTTTCGAGTTTTCACCCTCTAACGCCATGTTTTGCTTAAGTGTAGAAACACGCAAATTACCGTCGTATTCTCAAACCGGGAGACCCGCGGCTGCGAGGACAGTTCCTACGAGTTACGTTGGTCCCGTGGGAGGTGTTGGTGCCACCCACGGGGCCGTTCGGGGGTTGTTTCGAGTTTTCACCCTCTAACGTTCGGGGGCTGTTTCGAGTTTTCACCCTCTAACGTCATGTTTTTAAGCCTAAGTCTAGAAATTAGCAAATTACCGTCGTACTCTCATATCGGGAGACCCGCGGCTGCGGGGTCGGTTCCTACGAGTTACGTTGGTTCCGTGGGAGTTGTTGGTGCCACCCACGGGGACGTTCGGGGGCTGTTTTGAGTTTTCACCCTCTAACGTCATGTTTTTAAGCCTAAGTCTAAAAATAAGCAAATTACCGTCGTACTCTCAAACTGGGAGACCCGCGGCTGCGGGATCCATTCCTACGAGTTATGTTGGTCCCGTGGAAGGTGTTGGTGCCACCCACGGTGCCGTTCGGGAGCTGTTTCGAGTTTTCACCCTCTAACGTCATGTTTTTATGCCTAAGTCTAGAAATAATCAAATTACAGTTGTACTCTCTAACCGGGAGACCCGCGGCTGCGGGGTCGGTTCCTACGAGTTACGTTGGTCCCGTGGAAGGTGTTGTTGCCACCCACGGGGCCATTCGGGGGCTGTTTCGAGTTTTCACCCTCTAACGTCATGTTTTTAAGCCTAAGTCTAGAAATATGCAAATTACCATCGTACTCTCAAATCGGGAGACCCGCGGCTGCGGGGTCGGTTCCTACGAGTTATGTTGGTCCCGTGTAAGGTGTTGGTGCCACCCACGGTGCCGTTCGGGGGCTGTTTCGAGTTTTCACCCTCTAACGTCATGTTTTTATGCCTAAGTCTAGAAATAATCAAATTACAGTTGTACTCTCAAACCGGGAGACCCGCGGCTGCGGGGTCGGTTCCTACGAGTTACGTTGGTCCTGTGGAAGGTGTTGTTACCACCCACGGGGCCGTTCGGGTGCTGTTTCCAGTTTTCACCCTCTAACGTCCAGTTTTTAAGCCTAAGTCTAAAAATAAGCCAATTACTGTTTAACTCTCAAACCGGGAGACCCGCGGCTGCGGGGTCGGTTCCTACGAGTTACGTTGGTCCCGTGGAAGGTGTTGGTGCCACCCACGGGGCCGTTCGAGGGTTGTTTTGAGTTTTCACCCTCTAACGTCATGTTTTTAAGCCTATGTTTAGAAATAAGCAAATTACCGTCGTACTCTCAAATCGGGAGACCCGCGGCTGCGAGGTCGGTTCCTACGAGTTACGTTGGTCCCGTGGGAGGTGTTGGTGCCACCCACGGGGACGTTCGGGGGTTGTTTTGAGTTTTCATCCTCTAACGTCATGTTTTTAAGCCTAAGTCTAAAAATAAGCAAACTACCGTCGTACTCTCAAACTGGGAGACCCGCGGCTGCGGGGTCCGTTCCTACGAGTTATGTTGGTCCCGTGGCAGGTGTTGGTGCCACCCACGGTGCCGTTCGGGGGCTGTTTCGAGTTTTCACCCTCTAACGTCATGTTTTTATGCCTAAGTCTAGAAATAAGCAAATTACCGTCGTACTCTCAAATCGGGAGACCCGCGGCTGCGGGGTCGGTTCCTACGAGTTACGTTGGTCCCGTGGGAGTTGTTGGTGCCACCCACGGGGTCGTTCGGGGGCTGTTTCGAGTTTTCACCCTCTAACGCCATGTTTTGCTTAAGTGTAGAAACACGCAAATTACCGTCGTATTCTCAAACCGGGAGACCCGCGGCTGCGAGGATAGTTCCTACGAGTTACGTTGGTCCCGTGGGAGGTGTTGGTGCCACCCACGGGGCCGTTCGGGGGTTGTTTCGAGTTTTCACCCTCTAACGTCCGGGGGCTGTTTCGAGTTTTCACCATCTAACATCATGTTTTTAAGCCTAAGTCTAATAATAAGCAAACTACCGTCGTACTCTCAAACCGGGAGACCCGCGGCTGCGGGGTCCGTTCCTACGAGTTATGTTGGTCCCGTGGAAGGTGTTGGTGCCACCCACGGTGCCGTTCGGGGGTTGTTTCTAGTTTTCACCCTCTAACATCATGTTTTTATGCCTAAGTCTAGAAATAACCAAATTTCAGTTGTACTCTCTAACCGGGAGACCCGCGGCTGCGGGGTCGGTTCCTACGAGTTACGTTGGTCCCGTGGAAGGTGTTGTTGCCACCCATGGGGCCGTTCGGTGGCTGTTTCGAGTTTTCACCCTCTAACGTCCTGTTTTTAAGCCTAAGTCTAAAAATAAGCCAATTACTGTTGTACTCTCAAACCGGGAGACCCGCGGCTTCGGGGTCGGTTCCTACGAGTTACGTTGGTCCCGTGGAAGGTGTTGGTGCCACCCACGGGGCCGTTCGAGGGCTGTTCTGAGTTTTCACCCTCTAACATCATGTTTTTAAGCCTATGTTTAGAAATAAGCAAATTACCGTCGTACTCTCAAATCGCGAGACCCGCGGCTGCGAGGTCAGTTCCTACTAGTTACGTTGGTCCTGTGGGAGGTGTTGGTGCCACCCACGGGGACGTTCGGGGGTTATTTTGAGTTTTCACCCTCTAACGTCATGTTTTTAAGCCTAATTCTAAAAATAAGCAAATTACCATCGTACTCTCAAATCGGGAGACCCGCGGCTGCGAGGTCGGTTCCTACGAGTTACGTTGGTCCCGTGGAAGGTGTTGGTGCCACCCATGGGGCCGTTCGGGGGCTGTTTCGAGTTTTCAACCTCTAACATCATGTTTTTAAGCCTAAGTCTAGAAATAAGCAAATTACCGTTGTACTCTCAAATCGGGAGACCCGTGGCTGCGGGGTCGGTTCCTACGAGTTACGTTGGTCCCGTGGGAGTTGTTGGTGCCACCCACGGGGACGTTCGGGGGCTGTTTTGAGTTTTCAACCTCTAACGCCATGTTTTTAAACCTAAGTCTTGAAATATGCAAATTACCATATTACTCTCAAACCGGGAGACCTGCGACTGCGAGGTCAGTTCCTACGAGTTACGTTGGTCCCGTGGGAGGTGTTGGTGCCACCCACGGTGTCGTTCGGGGGCTGTTTCGAGTTTTCACCCTCTAACGTCATGTTTTTAAGCTTAAGTCTAGAAATAAGCAAATTACCGTCGTACTCTCAAATCAGGAGACCCGCGGCTGCGGGGTCGGTTCCTACGAGTTACGTTGGTCCCATGGAAGGTGTTGGTGCCACCCACGGGGCCGTTCGGGGGTTGTTTCGAGTTTTCACCCTCTAACGCCATGTTTTGCTTAAGTGTAGAAACACGCAAATTACCGTCGTATTCTCAAACCGGGAGAGCCGCGGCTGCGAGGACAGTTCCTACGAGTTACGTTTGTCCCATGGGAGGTGTTGGTGGTACCCACGGAGCCGTTCGGGGGTTGTTTCGAGTTTTCACCCTCTAACGCCATGTTTTTCTTAAGTGTAGAAACATGCAAATTACCGTCGTATTCTCAAATCGGGAGACACGCGGCTGCGAGGTCAGTTCCTACGAGTTACGTTGGTCCCGTGGGAGGTGTTGGTGCCACCCACGGGGCCGTTCGGGGGCTGTTTCGAGTTTTCACCCTCTAACGTCCGGGGGCTGTTTCGAGTTTTCACCCTCTAACGTCATGTTTTTAAGCCTAAGTCTAAAAATAAGCAAATTACCGTCGTACTCTCAAACCGGGAGACCCACGGCTGCGGGGTCCGTTCCTACGAGTTATGTTGGTCCCCTGGAAGGTGTTGGTGCCACACACGGGGCCGTTCGGGGGCTTTTTCGATTTTTCACACTCTAACGTCATGTTTTTAAGCCTATGTTTAGAAATAAGCAAATTACCGTCGTACTCTCAAACCGGGAGACCCGCGGCTGCGGGGTCGGTTCCTACGAGTTACGTTGGTCTCGTGGAAGGTGTTGGTGCCACCCACTGTGCCGTTCGGGGGCTGTTTCGAGTTTTCTCCCTCTAACATCATGTTTTTAAGCATATGTTTAGAAATAAGCAATTTATCGTCGTACTCTCAAATCGGGAGACCCGCGGCTGCGGGGTCGGTTCCTACGAGTTACGTTGGTCCCGTGGGAGTTGTTGGTGCCACCCACGGTGACGTTCGGGGGCTGTTTCGAGTTTTCACCCTCTAACGCCATGTTTTGCTTAAGTGTAGAAACACGCAAATTACCGTCGTATTCTCAAACCGGGAGACCCGCGGCCGCGAGGACAGTTCCTACGAGTTACGTTGGTCCCGTGGGAGGTGTTGGTGCCACCCACGGGGCCGTTCGGGGGTTGTTTCGAGTTTTCACCCTCTAACGCCATGTTTTGCTTAAGTGTAAAAACATACAAATTACCGTCGTATTCTCAAACCGGGACACACGCGGCTGCGAGGTCAGTTCCTACGAGTTACGTTGGTCCCGTGGGAGGTGTTGGTGCCACCCACGGGGCCGTTCGGGGGCTGTTTCAAGTTTTCACCCTCTAACGTACGGGGGCTGTTTCGAGTTTTCACCCTCTAACGTCATGTTTTTAAGCCTAAGTCTAAAAATAAGCAAATTACCATCGTACTCTCAAACTGGGAGACCCGCGGCTGCGGGATCCATTCCTACGAGTTATGTTGGTCCCGTGGAAGGTGTTGGTGCCACCCACGGTGCCGTTCGGGGGCTGTTTCGAGTTTTCACCCTCTAACGTCATGTTTTTATGCCTAAGTCTAGAAATAATCAAATTACAGTTGTACTCTCTAACCGGGAGACCCGCGGCTGCGGGGTCGGTTCCTACGAGTTACGTTGGTCCCGTGGAAGGTGTTGTTGCCACCCACGGGGCCGTTCGGGGGCTGTTTCGAGTTTTCACCCTCTAACGTCCTGTTTTTAAGCCTAAGTCTAAAAATAAGCCAATTACTGTTGTACTCTCAAACCGGGAGACCCGCGGCTGCGGGGTCGGTTCCTACGAGTTACGTTGGTCCCGTGGAAGGTGTTGGTGCCACCCACGGGGACGTTCGAGGGCTGTTTTGATTTTTCACCCTCTAACGTCATGTTTTTAAGCCTATGTTTAGAAATAAGCAAATTACCGTCGTACTCTCAAATCGGGAGACCCGCGGTTGCGAGGTCAGTTCCTACGAGTTACGTTTGTCCCGTGGGAGGTGTTCGTGCCACGCACGGGGACGTTCGGGGGTTGTTTTGAGTTTTCACCCTCTAACGTCATGTTTTTAAGCCTAATTCTAAAAATAAGCAAATTACCATCGTACTCTCAAACTGGGAGACCCGCGGCTGCGAGGTCGGTTCCTACGAGTTACGTTGGTCCCGTGGAAGGTGTTGGTGCCACCCATGGGGCCGTACTCTCAAATCGGGAGACCCGTGGCTGCGGGGTCGGTTCCTACGAGTTACGTTGGTCCCGTGGGAGTTGTTGGTGCCACCCACGGGGACGTTCGGGGGCTGTTTCGAGTTTTCAACCTCTAACGCCATGTTTTTAAACCTATGTCTTGAAATATTCAAATTACCATATTACTCTCAAACCGGGAGACCTGCGGCTGCGAGGTCAGTTCCTACGAGTTACGTTGGTCCCGTGGGAGGTGTTGGTGCCACCCACGGTGCCGTTCGGGGGTTGTTTCGAGTTTTCACCCTCTAACGCCATGTTCTGCTTAAGTGTAGAAGCATGCAAATTACCGTCGTATTCTCAAACCGGGAGACACGCCGCTGCGAGGTCAGTTCCTACGAGTTACGTTGGTCCCGTGGGAGGTGTTGGTGCCACCCAACGGGGCCGTTCAGGGGCTGTTTCGAGTTTTCACCCTCTAACGTCCGGGGGCTGTTTCGAGTTTTCACCCTCTAACGTCATGTTTTTAAGCCTAAGTCTAAAAATAAGCAAATTACCGTCGTACTCTCAAACCGGGAGACCCGCGGCTGCGGAGTCCGTTCCTACGAGTTATGTTGGTCCCGTGGGAGTTGTTGGTGCCACCCACGGGGACGTTCGGGGGCTGTTTTGAGTTTTCAACCTCTAACGCCATGTTTTTAAACCTAAGTCTTGAAATATGCAAATTACCATATTACTCTCAAACCGGGAGACCTGCGACTGCGAGGTCAGTTCCTACGAGTTACGTTGGTCCCGTGGGAGGTGTTGGTGCCACCCACGGTGTCGTTCGGGGGCTGTTTCGAGTTTTCACCCTCTAACGTCATGTTTTTAAGCCTAAGTCTAGAAATAAGCAAATTACCATCGTACTCTCAAATCAGGAGACCCGCGGCTGCGGGGTCGGTTCCTACGAGTTACGTTGGTCCCATGGAAGGTGTTGGTGCCACCCACGGGGCCGTTCGGGGGTTGTTTCGAGTTTTCACCCTCTAACGCCATGTTTTGCTTAAGTGTAGAAACACGCAAATTACCGTCGTATTCTCAAACCGGGAGAGCCGCGGCTGCGAGGACAGTTCCTACGAGTTACGTTTGTCCCATGGGAGGTGTTGGTGGTACCCACGGAGCCGTTCGGGGGTTGTTTCGAGTTTTCACCCTCTAACGCCATGTTTTTCTTAAGTGTAGAAACATGCAAATTACCGTCGTATTCTCAAATCGGGAGACACGCGGCTGCGAGGTCAGTTCCTACGAGTTACGTTGGTCCCGTGGGAGGTGTTGGTGCCACCCACGGGGCCGTTCGGGGGCTGTTTCGAGTTTTCACCCTCTAACGTCCGGGGGCTGTTTCGAGTTTTCACCCTCTAACGTCATGTTTTTAAGCCTAAGTCTAAAAATAAGCAAATTACCGTCGTACTCTCAAACCGGGAGACCCGCGGCTGCGGGGTCCGTTCCTACGAGTTATGTTGGTCCCCTGGAAGGTGTTGGTGCCACACACGGGGCCGTTCGGGGGCTGTTTCGATTTTTCACACTCTAACGTCATGTTTTTAAGCCTATGTTTAGAAATAAGCAAATTACCGTCGTACTCTCAAACCGGGAGACCCGCGGCTGCGGGGTCGGTTCCTACGAGTTACGTTGGTCTCGTGGAAGGTGTTGGTGCCACCCACTGTGCCGTTCGGGGGCTGTTTCGAGTTTTCTCCCTCTAACGTCATGTTTTTAAGCATATGTTTAGAAATAAGCAAATTATCGTCGTACTCTCAAATCGGGAGACCCGCGGCTGCGGGGTCGGTTCCTACGAGTTACGTTGGTCCCGTGGGAGTTCTTGGTGCCACCCACGGTGACGTTCGGGGGCTGTTTCGAGTTTTCACCCTCTAACGCCATGTTTTGCTTAAGTGTAGAAACACGCAAATTACCGTCGTATTCTCAAACCGGGAGACCCGCGGCCGCGAGGACAGTCCCTACGAGTTACGTTGGTCCCGTGGGAGGTGTTGGTGCCACCCACGGGGCCGTTCGGGGGTTGTTTCGAGTTTTCACCCTCTAACGCCATGTTTTGCTTAAGTGTAAAAACATACAAATTACCGTCGTATTCTCAAACCGGGACACACGCGGCTGCGAGGTCAGTTCCTACGAGTTACGTTGGTCCCGTGGGAGGTGTTGGTGCCACCCACGGGGCCGTTCGGGGGCTGTTTCAAGTTTTCACCCTCTAACGTACGGGGGCTGTTTCGAGTTGTCACCCTCTAACGTCATGTTTTTAAGCCTAAGTCTAAAAATAAGCAAATTACCGTCGTACTCTCAAACTGGGAGACCCGCGGCTGCGGGATCCATTCCTACGAGTTATGTTGGTCCCGTGGAAGGTGTTGGTGCCACCCACGGTGCCGTTCGGGGGCTGTTTCGAGTTTTCACCCTCTAACGTCATGTTTTTATGCCTAAGTCTAGAAATAATCAAATTACAGTTGTACTCTCTAACCGGGAGACCCGCGGCTGCGGGGTCGGTTCCTACGAGTTACGTTGGTCCCGTGGAAGGTGTTGTTGCAACCCACGGGGCCGTTCGGGGGCTGTTTCGAGTTTTCACCCTCTAACGTCCTGTTTTTAAGCCTAAGTCTAAAAATAAGCCAATTACTGTTGTACTCTCAAACCGGGAGACCCGCGGCTGCGGGGTCGGTTCCTACGAGTTACGTTGGTCCCGTGGAAGGTGTTGGTGCCACCCACGGGGACGTTCGAGGGCTGTTTTGATTTTTCACCCTCTAACGTCATGTTTTTAAGCCTATGTTTAGAAATAAGCAAATTACCGTCGTACTCTCAAATCGGGAGACCCGCGGTTGCGAGGTCAGTTCCTACGAGTTACGTTGGTCCCGTGGGAGGTGTTCGTGCCACGCACGGGGACGTTCGGGGGTTGTTTTGAGTTTTCACCCTCTAACGTCATGTTTTTAAGCCTAATTCTAAAAATAAGCAAATTACCATCGTACTCTCAAACTGGGAGACCCGCGGCTGCGAGGTCGGTTCCTACGAGTTACGTTGGTCCCGTGGAAGGTGTTGGTGCCACCCATGGGGCCGTACTCTCAAATCGAGAGACCCGTGGCTGCGGGGTCGGTTCCTACGAGTTACGTTGGTCCCGTGGGAGTTGTTGGTGCCACCCACGGGGACGTTCGGGGGCTGTTTCGAGTTTTCAACCTCTAACGCCATGTTTTTAAACCTATGTCTTGAAATATTCAAATTACCATATTACTCTCAAACCGGGAGACCTGCGGCTGCGAGGTCAGTTCCTACGAGTTACGTTGGTCCCGTGGGAGGTGTTGGTGCCACCCACGGTGCCGTTCGGGGGTTGTTTCGAGTTTTCACCCTCTAACGCCATGTTCTGCTTAAGTGTAGAAGCATGCAAATTACCGTCGTATTCTCAAACCGGGAGACACGCCGCTGCGAGGTCAGTTCCTACGAGTTACGTTGGTCCCGTGGGAGGTGTTGGTGCCACCCAACGGGGCCGTTCAGGGGCTGTTTCGAGTTTTCACCCTCTAACGTCCGGGGGCTGTTTCGAGTTTTCACCCTCTAACGTCATGTTTTTAAGCCTAAGTCTAAAAATAAGCAAATTACCGTCGTACTCTCAAACCGGGAGACCCGCGGCTGCGGGGTCCGTTCCTACGAGTTATGTTGGTCCCCTGGAAGGTGTTGGTGCCAACCACGGGGCCGTTCGGGGGCTGTTTCGATTTTTCACACTCTAACGTCATATTTTTAAGCCTATGTTTAGAAATAAGCAAATTACCGTCGTACTCTCAAACCGGGAGACCCGCGGCTGCGGGGTCGGTTCCTACGAGTTACGTTGGTCCCGTGCGAGGTGTTGGTGCCACCCACGGGGCCATTCGGGGGCTGTTTCGAATTCTCATGCTCTAACATCATGTTTTTAAGCCTAAGTCTAGAAATATGCAAATTACCATCGTACTCTCAAATCGGGAGACCCGCCGCTACGGGGTCGGTTCCTACGAGTTACGTAGGTCCCGTGGAAGGTGTTGGTGCCACCCACGAGGTCGTTCGGGGGAGGTTTCGAGTTTTCAACCTCTAACGTCATGTTTTTAAGCCTAAGTCTAGAAATAAGCAAATTACCGTCGTACTCTCAAACCGGGAGACCCTTGGCTGCGGGGTCGGTTCCTACGCGTTACGTTGGTCCCGTGGGAGGTGTTGGTGCCACCAACGGGGACGTTCGGGGGCTATTTCGAGTTTTCACCCTCTAACGCCATGTTTTTAAACCTAAGTCTAAACATAAGCAAAATTACCATCGTACTCTCAAACCGGGAGACCCGCGGCTGCGAGGTCGATTCCTACGAGTTACGTTGGTCCCATGGAAGGTGTTGGTGCCACCCATGGGGCCGTTCGGGGGCTGTTTCGAGTTTTCACCCTCTAACGTCATGTTTTTAAGCCTAAGTCGAGAAATAAGTAAATTACCGTCGTACTCTCAAACCGGGAGACCCGTGGCTGCGGGGTCGGTTCCTACGAGTTACGTTGGTCCCGTGGGAGGTGTTGGTGCCACCCACGGGGACGTTCGGGGGCTGTTTCGAGTTTTCACCCTCTAACGCCATGTTTTTAAACCTAAGTCTTGAAATATGTAAATTACCATATTTCTCTCAAACCGGGAGACCTGCGGCTGCGAGGTCAGTTCCTACGAGTTACGTTGGTCCCGTGGGAGGTGTTGGTGCCACCCACGGTGCCGTTCGGGGGCTGTTTCGAGTTTTAACCCTCTAACGTCATGTTTTTAAGCCTAAGTCTAGAAATAAGCAAATTACCATCGTACTCTCAAATAGGGAGACCAGCGGCTGCGGGGTCGGTTCGTACGAGTTACGTTGGTGCCATGGAAGGTGTTGGTGCCACCCACGGGGCCGTTCGGGGGTTGTTTCGAGTTTTCACCCTCTAACGCCATGTTTTGTTTAAGTGTAGAAACACGCAAATTACCGTCGTATTCTCAAACCGGGAGACCCGCGGCTGCGAGGACAGTTCCTATGAGTTACGGTTGTCCCGTGGGAGGTGTTGGTGCCACCCACGGGGCCGTTCGGGGGTTGTTTCGAGTTTTCACCCTCTAACGCCATGTTTTGCTTAAGTGTAGAAACATGCAAATTACCGTCGTATTCTCAAACCGGGAGACACGCGGCTGCGAGGTCAGTTCCTACGAGTTACGTTGGTCCCGTGGGAGGTGTTGGTGCCACCCACGGGGACGTTCGGGGGTTGTTTTGAGTTTTCACCCTCTAACGTCATGTTTTTAAGCCTAAGTCAAAAAATAAGCAAATTACCATCGTACTCTCAAACCGGGAGACCCGCGGCTATGGGGTCGGTTCCTACGAGTTACGTTGGTCCCGTGGGAGGTGTTGGTGCCACCCACGGGGCCGTTCGGGGGCTGTTTCGAGTTTTCACCCTCTAACGCCATGTTTTTAAGCCTAAGTCTAGAAATAAGCAAATTACCATCGTACTCTCATATCGGGAGACCCGCGGCTGCGGGGTCGGTTCCTACGAGTTATGTTGGTCCCGTGGAAGGTGTTGGTGCCACCCACGGGGCCGTTCGTGGGCTGTTTCTAGTTTTCACCCTCTAACGTCATGTTTTTAAGCCTAAGTCTAGAAATAATCAAATTGAAGTGGTACTCTCAAACCGGGAGACCCGCGGCTACGGGGTCGGTTCCTACGAGTTACGTTGGTCCCGTGGGAGGTGTTGGTGCCACCAACGGGTCCGTTCGGGGGTTGTTTCGAGTTTTCACCATCTAACGCCATGTTTTTCTTAAGTGTAGAAACACACAAATTACCGTTGTATTCTCAAATCGGGAGACCCGCGGCTGCGAGGTTAGTTCCTACGAGTTACGTTGGTCCCGTGGGAGTTGTTGGTGCCACCCACGGGGACGTTCGGGGGTTGTTTTGAGTTTTCACCCTCTAACGTCATGTTTTGCTTAAGTGTAGAAACATGCAAATTACCGTCGTATTCTCAAACCGGGAGACACGCGGCTGCGAGCTCAGTTCCTACGAGTTACGTTGGTCCCGTGGGAGGTGTTGGTGCCACCCATGGGGTCGTTCGGGGGTTGTTTCGAGTTTTCACCCTCTAACGTCCGGGGGCTGTTTCGAGTTTTCACCCTCTAACGTCATGTTTTTAAGCCTAAGTCTAAAAATAAGCAAATTACCATCGTACTCTGAAACTGGGAGACCCGCGGCTGCGGGGTCCGTTCCTACGAATTATGTTGGTCCCGTGGAAGGTGTTGGTGCCACCCACGGGGCCGTTCGGGTGCTGTTTCGAGTTTTCACACTCTAACGTCATGTTTTTAAGCCTATGTTTAGAAATAAGCAAATTACCGTCGTACTCTCAAACCGGGAGACCCGCGGCCGCGGGGTCGGTTCCAAAGAGTTACGTTGGTCCCGTGGGAGGTGTTGGTGCCAACCACGGGGCCATTCGAGGGCTGTTTCGAGTTCTCATGCTCTAACGTCATGTTTTTAAGCCTAAGTCTAGAAATAAGCAAATTACCATCGTACTATCAAATCGGGAGACCCACGGCTGCGGGGTCGGTTCCTACGAGTTATGTTGGTCTCGTGGAAGGTGTTGGTGCCACCCACTGTGCCGTTCGGGGGCTGTTTCGAGTTTTCTCCCCCTAACGTCATGTTTTTAAGCCTAAGTCTAGAAATAAGAAAATTACCGTCGTACTCTCAAATCGGGAGACCCGCGGCTACGGGGTCGGTTCCTACGAGTTACGTTGGTCCCGTCGAAGGTGTTGTTGCCACCCACGGGGCCGTTCGGGGGCTGTTTCAAGTTTTCACCCTCTAACGTCATGTTTTTAAGCCTAAGTCCAAAAATAAGCCCATTACCATCGTACTCTCAAACCGGGAGACCCGCGGCTGCGGGGTCGGTTCCTACGAGTTACGTTGGTCCCGTGGAAGGTGTTGGTGCCACCCACGGGGCCGTTCGAGGGTTGTTTTGATTTTTCACCCTCTAACGTCATGTTTTTAAGCCTATGTTTAGAAATAAGCAAATTACCGTCGTACTCTCAAATCGGGAGACCCGCGGTTGCGAGGTCAGTTCCTACGAGTTACGTTGGTCCCGTGGGAGGTGTTGGTGCCACCCACGGGGACGTTCGGGGGTTGTTTTGAGTTTTCACCCTCTAACATCATGTTTTTAAGCCTAATTGTAAAAATAAGCAAATTACCATCGTACTCTCAAACCGGGAGACCCGCGGCTGCGAGGTCGGTTCCTACGAGTTACGTTGGTCCCGTGGAAGGTGTTGGTGCCACCCATGGGGCCGTTCAGGGGTTATTTCGAGTTTTCACCCTCTAACGTCATGTTTTTAAGCCTAAGTCTAGAAATAAGCAAATTACCGTTGTACTCTCAAATCGGGAGACCCGTGGCTGCGGGGTCGGTTCCTACGAGTTACGTTGGTCCCGTGGGAGTTGTTGGTGCCACCCACGGGGACGTTCGGGGCCTGTTTCGAGTTTTCAACCTCTAACGCCATGTTTTTAAACCTAAGTCTTGAAATATGCAAATTACCATATTACTCTCAAACCGGGAGACCTGCGGCTGCGAGGTCAGTTCCTACGAGTTACGTTGGTCCCGTGGGAGGTGTTGGTGCCACCCACGGTGCCGTTCGGGGGCTGTTTCGAGTTTTCACCCTCTAACTTCATGTTTTTAAGCCTAAGTCTAGAAATAAGCAAATTACTGTCGTACTCTCAAATCGGGAGACCCGCGGCTGCGGGGTCGGTTCCTACGAGTTACGTTGGTCCCATGGAAGGTGTTGGTGCCACCCACGGGTCCGTTCGGGGGTTGTTTCGAGTTTTCACCCTCTAACGCCATGTTTTGCTTAAGTGTAGAAACACGCAAATTACCATCGTATTCTCAAACCGGGAGAGCCGCGGCTGCGAGGACAGTTCCTACGAGTTACGTTGGTCCCGTGGGAGGTGTTGGTGCCACCCACGGAGCCGTTCGGGGGTTGTTTCGAGTTTTCACCCTCTAACGCCATGTTCTGCTTAAGTGTATAAACATGCAAATTACCGTCGTATTCTCAAACCGGGAGACACGCGGCTGCGAGGTCAGTTCCTACGAGTTACGTTGGTCCCGTTTGAGGTGTTGGTGCCACCCACGGGGCCGGTCGGGGGCTGTTTCGAGTTTTCACCCTCTAACGTCATGTTTTTAAGCCTAAGTCTAAAAATAAGCAAATTACCGTCGTACTCTCAAACCGGGAGACCCGCGGCTGCGGGGTCCGTTCCTACGAGTTATGTTGGTCCCCTGGAACGTGTTGGTGCCAACCACGGGGCCGTTCGGGGGCTGTTTCGATTTTTCACACTCTAACATCATATTTTTAAGCCTATGTTTAGAAATAAGCAAATTACCGTCGTACTCTCAAACCGTGAGACCCGCGGCTGCGGGGTCGGTTCCTACGAGTTACGTTGGTCCCGTGCGAGGTGTTGCTGCCACCCACGGGGCCATTCGGGGGCTGTTTCGAGTTCTCATGCTCTAACGTCAAGTTTTTAAGCCTAACTCTAGAAATATGAAAATTACCATCGTACTCTCAAATCGGGAGACCCGCGGCTACGGGGTCGGTTCCTACGAGTTACGTTGGTCCCGTGGAAGGTGTTTGTGCCACCCACGAGGCCGTTCGGGGGCGGTTTCGAGTTTTCACCCTCTAACGTCATGTTTTTAAGCCTAAGTCTAGAAATAAGCAAATTACCGTCGTACTCTCAAACCGGGAGACCCTTGGCTGCGGGGTCGGTTCCTACGTGTTACGTTGGTCCCGTGGGAGGTGTTGGTGCCACCCATGGGGACATTCGGGGGCTATTTCGAGTTTTCACCCTCTAACGCCATGTTTTTAAACCGAAGTCTAAACATAAGCAAAATTGCCATTGTACTCTCAAACCGGCAGACCCGCGGCTGCGAGGTAGATTCCTACGAGTTACGTTGGTCCCGTGGAAGGTGTTGGTGCCACCCATGGGGCCGTTCGGGGGTTGTTTCGAGTTTTCACCCTCTAACGCCATGTTTTGCTTAAGTGTAGAAACACGCAAATTACCGTCGTATTCTCAAACCGGGAGACCCGCGGCTGCGAGGACAGTTCCTATGAGTTACGTTGGTCCCGTGGGAGGTGTTGGTGCCACCCACGGGGCCGTTCGAGGGTTGTTTCGAGTTTTAACCCTCTAACGCCATGTTTTGCTTAAGTGTAGAAACATGCAAATTACCGTCGTATTCTCAAACCGGGAGACACGCGGCTGCGAGGTCAGTTCCTACGAGTTACGTTGGTCCCGTGGGACGTGTTGGTGCCACCCACGGGGCCGTTCGGGGGCTGTTTCGAGTTTTCACACTCTAACGTCATGTTTTTAAGCCTGTGTTTAGAAATAAGCAAATTACCGTCGTACTCTCAAACCGGGAGACCCGCGGCTGTGGGGTCGGTTCCTACGAGTTTCGTTGGTCCCGTGGAAGGTGTTGGTGCCACCCACGGGGACGTTCGGGGGTTGTTTTGAGTTTTCACCCTCTAACGTCATGTTTTTAAGCCTAAGTCAAAAAATAAGAAAATTACTAGCGTACTCTCAAACCGGGAGACCCGCGGCTACGGGGTCGGTTCCTACGAGTTACGTTGGTCCCGTGGGAGGTGTTGGTGCCACCCACGGGGCCGTTCGGGGGCTGTTTTGAGTTTTCACCCTCTAACGCCATGTTTTTATGCCTAAGTCTAGAAATAAGCAAATTACCATCGTACTCTCAAATCGGGAGACCCGCGGCTGCGGGGTCGGTTCCTACGAGTTATGTTGGTCCCGTGGAAGGTGTTGGTGCCACCCACGGGGCCGTTCGGGGGCTGTTTCTAGTTTTCACCCTCTAACGTCATGTTTTTAAGCCTAAGTCTAGAAATAATCAAATTGCAGTCGTACTCTCAAACCGGGAGACCCGCGGCTACGGGGTCGGTTCCTACGAGTTACGTTGGTCCCGTGGGAGGTGTTGGTGCCACCAACGGGTCCGTTCGGGGGTTGTTTCGAGTTCTCATGCTCTAACGTCAAGTTTTTAAGACTAAGTCTAGAAATATGCAAATTACCATCGTACTCTCAAATCGGGAGACCCGCGGCTGCGGGGTCGGTTCCTACGAGTTACGTTGGTCCCGTGGAAGGTGTTGGTGCCACCCATGGGGCCGTTCGGGGGCTGTTTCGAGTTTTCACCCTCTAACGTCATGTTTTTAAGCCTAAGTCTAGAAATAAGCAAATTACCGTCGTACTCTCAAATCGGGAGACCCGCGGCTGCGGGGTCGGTTCCTACGAGTTACGTTGGTCCCGTGGGAGTTGTTGGTGCCACCCACGGGGACGTTCGGGGGTTGTTTCGAGTTTTCACCCTCTAACGCCATGTTTTTCTTAAGTGTGGAAACACGCAAATTACCGTCGTATTCTCAAACCGGGAGACACGCGGCTGTGAGGTCAGTTCCTAAGAGTTACATTGGTCCCGTGGGAGGTGTTGGTGCCACCCACGGGGCCGTTCGGGGGTTGTTTCGAGTTTTCACCCTCTAACGCCATGTTATGCTTAAGTGTAGAAACTTGCAAATTACCGTCGTATTCTCAAACCGGGAGACACGCGGCTGCGAGGTCAGTTCCTACGAGTTACGTTGGTCCCGTGGGAGGTGTTGGTGCCACCCACGGGGCCGTTCGGGGGCTGTTTCGAGTTTTCACCCTCTAACGTCCGGGGGCTCTTTCGAGTTTTCACCCTCTAACGTCATGTTTTTAAGCCTAAGTCTAAAAATAAGCAAATTACCGTCGTACTCTCAAACCGGGAGACCCGTGGCTGCGGGGTCCGTTCCTACGAGTTATGTTGGTCCCCTGGAAGGTGTTGGTGCCAACCACGGGGCCGTTCGGGGGCTGTTTTGATTTTTCACACTCTAACGTCATATTTTTAAGCCAATGTTTAGAAAAATGTAAATTACCGTCGTATTCTCAAACCGGAAGACACGTGGCTGCGAGGTCAGTTCCTACGAGTTACGTTGGTCCCATGGGAGGTGTTAGTGCCACCCACGGGGACGTTCGGGGGCTGTTTCGAGTTTTCACCCTCTAACGTCCGGGGGCTGTTTCGAGTTTTCACCCTCTAACGTCATGTTTTTAAGCCTAAGTCTAAAAATACGCAAATTTCCGTCGTACTCTCAAACCGGGAGACCCGCGGCTGCGGGGTCCGTTCCTACGAGTTATGTTGGTCCCGTGGAAGTTGTTGGTGCCACCCACGGGGCCGTTCGGGGGCTGTTTCGAGTTTTCACACTCTAACGTCATGTTTTCAAGCCTATGTTTAGAAATAAGCAAATTATCGTCGTACTCTCAAACCGGGAGACCCGCGGCTGCGGGGTCGGTTCCTACGAGTTACGTTGGTCCCGTGGAAGGTGTTGGTGCCACCCACGGGGACGTTCGGGGGTTGTTTTGAGTTTTCACCCTTTAACGTCATGTTTTTAAACCTAAGTCAAAAAATAAGCAAATTACCATCGTACTCTCAAACCGGGAGACCCGCGGCTACGGGGTCGGTTCCTACGAGTTACGTTGGTCCCGTGGGAGGTGTTGGTGCCACCCACGGGGCCGTTCGGGGGCTATTTTGAGTTTTCACCCCCTAACGCCATGTTTTTAAGCCTAAGTCTAGAAATAAGCAAATTACCATCGTACTCTCAAATCGGGAGACCCGCGGCTGCGGGGTCGGTTCCTACGAGTTATGTTGGTCCCGTGGAAGATGTTGGTGCCACCCACGGGGCCGTTCGGGGGCTGTTTCTAGTTTTCACCCTCTAACGTCATGTTTTTAAGCCTAAGTCTAGAAATAATCAAATTGCAGTCGTACTCTCAAACCGGGAGACCCGCGGCTACGGGGTCGGTTCCTACGAGTTACGTTGGTCCCGTGGGAGGTGTTGGTGCCACCAACGGGTCCGTTCGGGGGTTGTTTCGAGTTTTCACCCTCTAACGCCATGTTTTTCATAAGTGTAGAATCACGCAAATTACCGTTGTATTCTCAAATCGGGAGACCCGCGGCTGCGAGGTCAGTTCCTACGAGTTACGTTGGTCCCGTGGGAGTTGTTGGTGCCACCCACGGGGACGTTCGGGGGTTGTTTTGAGTTTTCACCCTCTAACGTCATGTTTTGCTTAAGTGTAGAAGCATGCAAATTACCGTCGTATTCTCAAACCGGGAGACACGCGGCTGCGAGGTCAGTTCCTACGAGTTACGTTGGTCCCGTGGGAGGTGTTGGTGCCACCCATGGGGTCGTTCGGGGGCTGTTTCGAGTTTTCACCCTCTAACGTCCGGGGGCTGTTTCGAGTTTTCACCCTCTAACGTCATGTTTTTAAGTGTAAGTCTAAAAATAAGCAAATTACCGTCGTACTCTGAAACCGGGAGACCCGCGGCTGCGGGGTCCGTTCCTACGAATTATGTTGGTCCCGTTGAAGGTGTTGGTGCCACCCACGGGGCCGTTCGGGTGCTGTTTCGAGTTTTCACACTCTAACGTCATGTTTTTAAGCCTATGTTTAGAAATAAGCAAATTACCTTCGTACTCTCAAACCGGGAGACCCACGGCCATGGGGTCGGTTCCAACGAGTTACGTTGGTCCCGTGGGAGGTGTTGGTGCCAACCACGGGGCCATTCGGGGGCTGTTTCGAGTTCTCATGCTCTAACGTCATGTTTTTAAGCCTAAGTCTAGAAATAAGCAAATTACCATCGTACTATCAAATCGGGAGACCCGCGGCTGCGGGGTCGGTTCCTACGAGTTATGTTCGTCCCGTGGAAGGTGTTGGTGCCACCCTCTGTGCCGTTCGGGGGCTGTTTCGAGTTTTCTCCCTCTAACGTAATGTTTTTAAGCCTAAGTCTAGAAATAAGAAAATTACCGTCGTACTCTCAAATCGGGAGACCCACGGCTACGGGGTCGGTTCCTACGAGTTACGTTGGTCCCGTGGAAGGTGTTGTTGCCACCCACGGGGCCGTTCGGGGGCTGTTTCAAGTTTTCACCTTCTAACGTCATGTTTTTAAGCCTAAGTCTAAAAATAAGCCCATTACCGTCGTAGTCTCAGACCGGGAGACCCGCGGCTGCGGGGTCGGTTCCTACGAGGTACGTTGGTCCCGTGGAAGGTGTTGGTGCCACCCACGGGGCCGTTCGGGGGCTGTTTCGAGTTTTCACCCTCTAACGTCATGTTTTTAAGCCTATGTTTAGAAATAAGCAAATTACCGTCGTAATCTCAAATCGGGAGACCCGCGGCTGTGGGGTCGGTTCCTACGAGTTACGTTGGTCCCGTGGGAGGTGTTGGTGCCACCCACGGGGCCGTTCGGGGGCTATTTCGAGTTTTCACCCTCTAACGCCATGTTTTTAAGCCTAAGTCTAGAAATAAGCAAATTACCATCGCACTCTCAAATCGGGAGACCCGCGGCTGCGGGGTCGGTTCCTACAAGTATTGTTGGTCCCGTGGAAGGTGTTGGTGCCACCCACGGTGCCGTTCGGGGGCTGTTTCGAGTTTTCACCCTCTAACGTCATGTTTTTAAGCCTAAGTCTAGAAATAATCAAATTACCGTCGTACTCTCAAACCTGGAGACCCGCGACTGCGGGGTCGGTTCCTACGAGTTACGTTGGTCCCGTGGAAGGTGTTGTTGCCACCCACGGGGCCGTTCGGGGGCTGTTTCGAGTTTTCACCCTCTAACGTCATGTTTTTAAGCCTAAGTCTAAAAATAAGCCAATTACTGTTGTACTCTCAAACCGGGAGACCCGCGGCTGCGGGGTCGGTTCATACGAGTTACGTTGGTCCCGTGGAAGGTGTTGGTGCCACCCACGGGGCCGTTCGGGGGCTGTTTTGGGTTTTCACCCTCTAACGTCATGTTTTTAAGCCTATGTTTAGAAATAAGCAAATTACCGTCGTACTCTCAAATCGGGAGACCCGCGGCTGCGAGGTCAGTTCCTACGAGTTACGTTGGTCCAGTGGGAGTTGTTGATGCCACCCACGGGGACGTTCGGGGGTTGTTTTGAGTTTTCACCCTCTAATGTCATGTTTTTAAGCCTAAGTCTAAAAATAATCAAATTACCATCGTGCTCTCAAACCGGGAGACCCGCGGCTGCGAGGTCGGTTCCTACGAGTTACGTTGGTCCCGTGGAAGGTGTTGGTGCCACCCATGGGGCCGTTCGGGGGTTGTTTCGAGTTTTCACCCTCTAACGTCATGTTTTTAAGCCTAAGTCTAGAAATAAGGAAATTACCGTCGTACTCTCAAACCGGGAGACCCGTGGCTGCGGGGTCGGTTCCTACGAGTTACGTTGGTCCCGTGGGAGGTGTTGGTGCCACCCACGGGGACGTTCGGGGGCTGTTTCGAGTTTTCACCCTCTAACGCCATGTTTTTAAACCTAAGTCTAAAAATAAGCCAATTACCATTGTACTCTCAAACCGGGAGACCCGCGGCTGCGGGGTCGGTTCATACGAGTTACGTTGGTCCCGTGGAAGGTGTTGGTGCCACCCACGGGGCCGTTCGGGGGCTGTTTTGAGTTTTCACACTCTAACGTCATGTTTTTAAGCCTATGTTTAGAAATAAGCAAATTACCGTCGTACTCTCAAACTGGGAGACCCGCGGCTGCGGGGTCGGTTCCTACGAGTTACGTTGGTCCCGTGGGAGGTGTTGGTGCCACCCACGGGGCCATTCGGGGGCTGTTTCGAGTTCTCATGCTCTAACGTCATGTTTTTAAGCCTAAGTCTAGAAATAAGCAAATTACCATTGTACTATCAAATCGGGTGACCCGCGGCTGCAGGGTCGGTTCCTACGAGTTATGTTGGTCCCGTGGAAGGTGTTGGTGCCACCCACGGTGCTGTTCGGGGGCTGTTTCGAGTTTTCTCCCTCTAACTTCATGTTTTTAAGCCTAAGTCTAGAAATAAGAAAATTACCGTCGTACTCTCAAATCGGGAGACCCGCGGCTACGGGGTCGGTTCCTACGAGTTACGTTGGTCCCGTGGTTGTGTTGTTGCAACCCACGGGGCCTTTCGGGGGATGTTTCGAGTTTTCACCCTCTAACGTCATGTTTTTAAGCCTAAGCCTAAAAATAATCCCATTACCTTCGTACACTCAAACCGGGAGACCCACGGCTGCGGGGTCGGTTCCTACGAGTTACGTTGGTCCCGTGGAAGGTGTTGGTGCCACCCACGGGGCCGTTCGGGGGCTGTTTTGAGTTTTCATCCTCTAACGTCATGTTTTTAAGCCTATGTTTAGAAATAAGCAAATTACCGTCGTACTCTCAAATCGAGAGACCCGCGGCTGCGGGGTCGGTTCCCACGAGTTACGTTGGTCCCGTGGGAGGTGTTGGTGCCACCCACGGGGCCGTTCGGGGGCTATTTTGAGTTTTCATCCTCTAACGCCATGTTTTTAAGCCTAAGTCTAGAAATAAGCAAATTACCATCGTACTCTCAAATCGGGAGACCCGCGGCTGCGGGGTCGGTTCCTACGAGTTATGTTGGTCCCGTGGAAGGTGTTGGTGCCACCCACGGTGCCGTTCGGGGGCTGTTTCGAGTTTTCACCCTCTAACGTCATGTTTTTAAGCCTAAGTCTAGAAATAATCAAATTACAGTCGTACTCTCAAACCTGGAGACCCGCGACTGCGGGATCGGTTCCTACGAGTTATGTTGGTCCCGTGGAAGGTGTTGTTGCCACCCACGGGGCCGTTCGGGGGTTGTTTCGAGTTTTCACCCTCTAACGTCATGTTTTTAAGCCTAAGTCTAAAAATAAGCCAATTACCATTGTACTCTCAAACCGGGAGACCCGCGGCTGCGGGGTCGGTTCATACGAGTTACGTTGGTCCCGTGGAAGGTGTTGGTGCCACCCACGGGGCCGTTCGAGGGCTGTTTTGAGTTTTCACCCTCTAACGTCATGTTTTTAAGCCTATGTTTAGAAATAAGCAAATTACCGTCGTACTCTCAAATCGGGAGACCCACGGCTGCGAGGTCAGTTCCTACGAGTTACGTTGGTCCAGTGGGTGGTGTTGATGCCACCCACGGGGACGTTCGGGGGTTGTTTTGAGTTTTCACCCTCTAATGTCATGTTTTTAAGCCTAAGTCTAAAAATAATCAAATTACCATCGTGCTCTCAAACCGGGAGACCCGCGGCTGCGAGGTCGGTTCCTACGAGTTACGTTGGTCCCGTGGAAGGTGTTGGTGCCACCCATGGGGCCGTTCGGGGGTTGTTTCGAGTTTTCACCCTCTAACGTCATGTTTTTAAGCCTAAGTCTAGAAATAAGCAAATTACCGTCGTACTCAAACCGGGAGACCCGTGGCTGCGGGGTCGGTTCCTACGAGTTACGTTGGTCCCGTGGGAGGTGTTGGTGCCACCCACGGGGACGTTCGGGGGGCTGTTTCGAGTTTTCACCCTCTAACGCCATGTTTTTAAACCTAAGTCTTGAAATATGAAAATTACCATATTACTCTCAAACCGGGAGACCTGCGGCTGCGCGAGGTCAGTTCCTACGAGTTACGTTGGTCCCGTGGGAGGTGTTGGTGCCACCCACGGTGCCGTTCGGGGGCTCTTTCGAGTTTTCACCCTCTAACGTCATGTTTTTAAGCCTAAGTCTAGAAATAAGCAAATTACCATCGTACTCTCAAATCGGGAGACCCACGGCTGCGGGGTCGGATCCTACGAGTTACGTTGGTCCCATGAAAGGTGTTGGTGCCACCCACGGGGCCATTCGGGGGTTGTTTCGAGTTTTCACCCTCTAAGGCCATGTTTTGCTTAAGTGTAGAAACACGCAAATTACCGTTGTATTCTCAAATCGGGAGACCCGCGGCTGCGAGGACAATTCCTACGAGTTACGTTGGTCCCGTGGGAGGTGTTGGTGCCAAACACGGGGTCGTTCGGGGGTTATTTCGAGTTTTCACCCTCTAACGTCATGTTTTTAAGCGTAAGTCTAAAAATAAGCAAATTACCGTCGTACTCTCAAACCGGGAGACCCGCGGCTGCGAGGTCGGTTCCTACGAGTTACGTTGGTCCCGTGGAAGGTGTTGGTGCCACCCACGGGGCCGTTTGGGGGCTGTTTCGAGTTTTCACCCTCTAACGCCTTGTTTTGCTTAAGTGTAGAAACATGCAAATTACCGTCGTATTCTCAAACCGGGAGACACGCGGCTGTGAGGTCAGTTCCTACGAGTTACGTTGGTCCCGTGGGAGGTGTTGGTACCACCCACGGGGCCGTTCGGGGGCTGTTTCGAGTTTTCACACTCTAACGACCGGGGGTTGTTTCGAGTTTTCACCCTCTAACGTCATGTTTTTAATCCTAAGTCTAAAAATAAGCAAATTACCATCGTACTCTCAAACCGGGAGACCCGCGGCTACGGGGTCCGTTCCTACGACTTATGTTGGTCCCGTGGAAGGTGTTGGTGCCACCCACGGGACCGTTCGGGGGCTGTTTCGAGTTTTCACACTCTAACGTCATGTTTTTAAGCCTATGTTTAGAAATAAGCAAATTACCATCGTGCTCTCAAACCGGGAGACCCGCGGCTGCGAGGTCGGTTCCTACGAGTTACGTTGGTCCCGTGGAAGGTGTTGGTGCCACCCATGGGGCCGTTCGGGGGTTGTTTCGAGTTTTCACCCTCTAACGTCATGTTTTTAAGCCTAAGTCTAGAAATAAGCAAATTACCGTCGTACTCTCAAACCGGGAGACCCGTGGCTGCGGGGTCGGTTCCTACGAGTTACGTTGGTCCCGTGGGAGGTGTTGGTGCCACCCACGGGGACGTTCGGGGGCTGTTTCGAGTTTTCACCCTCTAACGCCATGTTTTTAAACCTAAGTCTTGAAATATGAAAATTACCATATTACTCTCAAACCGGGAGACCTGCGGCTGCGAGGTCAGTTCCTACGAGTTACGTTGGTCCCGTGGGAGGTGTTGGTGCCACCCACGGTGCCGTTCGGTGGCTCTTTCGAGTTTTCACCCTCTAACGTCATGTTTTTAAGCCTAAGTCTAGAAATAAGCAAATTACCATCGTACTCTCAAATCGGGAGACCCACGGCTGCGGGGTCGGATCCTACGAGTTACGTTGGTCCCATGGAAGGTGTTGGTGCCACCCACGGGGCCATTCGGGGGTTGTTTCGAGTTTTCACCCTCTAAGGCCATGTTTTGCTTAAGTGTAGAAACACGCAAATTACCGTCGTATTCTCAAATCGGGAGACCCGCGGCTGCGAGGACAATTCCTACGAGTTACGTTGGTCCCGTGGGAGGTGTTGGTGCCAAACACGGGGTCGTTCGGGGGTTGTTTCGAGTTTTCACCCTCTAACGTCATGTTTTTAAGCGTAAGTCTAAAAATAAGCAAATTACCGTCGTACTCTCAAACCGGGAGACCCGCGGCTGCGAGGTCGGTTCCTACGAGTTACGTTGGTCCCGTGGAAGGTGTTGGTGCCACCCACGGGGCCGTTTGGGGGCTGTTTCGAGTTTTCACCCTCTAACGCCTTGTTTTGCTTAAGTGTAGAAACATGCAAATTACCGTCGTATTCTCAAACCGGGAGACACGCGGCTGTGAGGTCAGTTCCTACGAGTTACATTGGTCCCGTGGGAGGTGTTGGTACCACCCACGGGGCCGTTCGGGGGCTGTTTCGAGTTTTCACACTCTAACGACCGGGGGTTGTTTCGAGTTTTCACCCTCTAACGTCATGTTTTTAATCCTAAGTCTAAAAATAAGCAAATTACCATCGTACTCTCAAACCGGGAGACCCGCGGCTGCGGGGTCCGTTCCTACGACTTATGTTGGTCCCGTGGAAGGTGTTGGTGCCACCCACGGGACCGTTCGGGGCTGTTTCGAGTTTTCACACTCTAACGTCATGTTTTTAAGCCTATGTTTAGAAATAAGCAAATTACCATCGTGCTCTCAAACCGGGAGACCCGCGGCTGCGAGGTCGGTTCCTACGAGTTACGTTGGTCCCGTGGGAGGGGTTGGTGCCACCCACGGGGCCATTCGGGGGCTGTTTCGAGTTCTCATGCTCTAACGTCATGTTTTTAAGCCTAAGTCTAGAAATAAGCAAATTACCATTGTACTATCAAATCGGGAGACCCGCGGCTGCAGGGTCGGTTCCTACGAGTTACGTTGGTCCCGTGGAAGGTGTTGGTGCCACCCATGGGGCCGTTCGGGGGTTGTTTCGAGTTTTCACCCTCTAACGTCATGTTTTTAAGCCTAAGTCTAGAAATAAGCAAATTACCGTCGTACTCTCAAACCGGGAGACCCGCGGCTGCGGGGTCCGTTCCTACGACTTATGTTGGTCCCGTGGAAGGTGTTGGTGCCACCCACGGTGCTGTTCGGGGGCTGTTTCGAGTTTTCTCCCTCTAACGTCATGTTTTTAACCCTAAGTCTAGAAATAAGAAAATTACCGTCGTACTCTCAAATCGGGAGACCCGCGGCTACGGGGTCGGTTCCTACGAGTTACGTTGGTCCCGTGGAAGGTGTTGTTGCCACCCACGGGGCCGTTCGGGGGCTATTTCAAGTTTTCACCCTCTAACGTCATGTTTTTAAGCCTAAGCCTAAAAATAAGCCCATTACCTTCGTACACTCAAACAGGGAGACCCGCGGCTGCGGGGTCGGTTCCTACGAGTTACGTTGGTCCCGTGGAAGGTGTTGGTGCCACCCACGGGGCCGTTCGGGGGCTGTTTTGAGTTTTCATCCTCTAACGTCATGTTTTTAAGCCTATGTTTAGAAATAAGCAAATTACCATCGTACTCTCAAATCGAGAGACCCGCGGCTGCGGGGTCGGTTCCCACGAGTTACGTTGGTCCCGTGGGAGGTGCTGGTGCCACCCACGGGGCCGTTCGGGGGCTATTTTGAGTTTTCATCCTCTAACGCCATGTTTTTAAGCCTAAGTCTAGAAATAAGCAAATTACCATCGTACTCTCAAATCGGGAGATCCGCGGCTGCGGGGTCGGTTCCTACGAGTTACGTTGGTCCCGTGGGAGGTGCTGGTGCCACCCACGGGGCCGTTCGGGGGCTATTTTGAGTTTTCATCCTCTAACGCCATGTTTTTAAGCCTAAGTCTAGAAATAAGCAAATTACCATCGTACTCTCAAATCGGGAGATCCGCGGCTGCGGGGTTGGTTCCTACGAGTTATGTTGGTCCCGTGGAAGGTGTTGGTGCCACCCACGGGGCCGTTCGGGGGCTATTTCAAGTTTTCACCCTCTAACGTCATGTTTTTAAGCCTAAGTCTAGAAATAATCAAATTACAGTCGTACTCTCAAACCTGGAGACCCGCGACTGCGGGGTCGGTTCCTACGAGTTATGTTGGTCCCGTGGAAGGTGTTTTTGCCACCCACGGGGCCGTTCGGGGGCTGTTTCGAGTTTTCACCCTCTAACGTCATGTTTTTAAGCCTAAGTCTAAAAATAAGCCAATTACCATTGTACTCTCAAACCGGGAGACCCGCGGCTGCGGGGTCGGTTCATACGAGTTACGTTGGTCCCATGGAAGGTGTTGGTGCCACCCACGGGGCCGTTCGGGGGCTGTTTTGAGTTTTCACCCTCTAACGTCATGTTTTTAAGCCTAAGTCTAAAAATAAGCCAATTACCGTTGTACTCTCAAATCGGGAGACCCGCGGCTGCGGGGTCGGTTCATACGAGTTACGTTGGTCCCGTGGAAGGTGTTGGTGCCACCCACGGGGCCGTTCGGGGGCTGTTTTGAGTTTTCACCCTCTAACGTCATGTTTTTAAGCCTATGTTTAGAAATAAGCAAATTACCGTCGTACTCTCAAATCGGGAGATCCGCGGTTGCGAGGTCAGTTCCTACGAGTTACGTGGGTCCCGTGGGAGGTGTTGGTGCCACCCACGGGGACGTTCGGGGGTTGTTATGAGTTTTCACCCTCTAACGTCATGTTTTTAAGCCTATGTTTAGAAGTAAGCAAATTACCGGCGTACTCTCAAATCGGGAGACCCGCGGCTGCGGGGTCGATTCCTACGAGTTACGTTGGTCCCGTGGGAGGTGTTGGTGCCACCCACGGGGCCGTTCGGGGGCTGTTTCGAGTTTTCACCCTCTAACGCCATGTTTTTAAGCCTAAGTCTAGAAATAAGTAAATTAGCATCGTACTCTCAAATCGGGAGACCCGCGGCTGCGGGGTCGGTTCCTACGAGTTATGTTGGTCCCGTGGAAGGTGTTGGTGCCACCCACGGTGCCGTTCGGGGGCTGTTTCGAGTTTTCACCCTCTAACGTCATGTTTTTAAGCCTAAGTCTAGAAATAATCAAATTACAGTCGTACTCTCAAACCGGGAGACCCGCGGCTGCGGGGTCGGTTCCTACTAGTTACGTTGGTCCCGTGGGAGGGGTTGGTGCCACCCACGGGGCCATTCGGGGGCTGTTTCGAGTTCTCATGCTCTAACGTCATGTTTTTAAGCCTAAGTCTAGAAATAAGCAAATTACCATTGTACTATCAAATCGGGAGACCCGCGGCTGCAGGGTCGGTTCCTACGAGTTACGTTGGTCCCGTGGAAGGTGTTAGTGCCACCCATGGGGCCGTTCGGGGGTTGTTTCGAGTTTTCACCCTCTAACGTCATGTTTTTAAGCCTAAGTCTAGAAATAAGCAAATTACCGTCGTACTCTCAAACCGGGAGACCCGCGGCTGCGGGGTCCGTTCCTACGACTTATGTTGGTCCCGTGGAAGGTGTTGGTGCCACCCACGGTGCTGTTCGGGGGCTGTTTCGAGTTTTCTCCCTCTAACGTCATGTTTTTAACCCTAAGTCTAGAAATAAGAAAATTACCGTCGTACTCTCAAATCGGGAGACCCGCGTCTACGGGGTCGGTTCCTACGAGTTACGTTGGTCCCGTGGAAGGTGTTGTTGCCACCCACGGGGCCGTTCGGGGGCTATTTCAAGTTTTCACCCTCTAACGTCATGTTTTTAAGCCTAAGCCTAAAAATAAGCCCATTACCTTCGTACACTCAAACCGGGAGACCCGCGGCTGCGGGGTCGGTTCCTACGAGTTACGTTGGTCCCGTGGAAGGTGTTGGTGCCACCCACGGGGCCGTTCGGGGGCTGTTTTGAGTTTTCATCCTCTAACGTCATGTTTTTAAGCCTATGTTTAGAAATAAGCAAATTACCATCGTACTCTCAAATCGAGAGACCCGCGGCTGCGGGGTCGGTTCCCACGAGTTACGTTGGTCCCGTGGGAGGTGCTGGTGCCACCCACGGGGCCGTTCGGGGGCTATTTTGAGTTTTCATCCTCTAACGCCATGTTTTTAAGCCTAAGTCTAGAAATAAGCAAATTACCATCGTACTCTCAAATCGGGAGATCCGCGGCTGCGGGGTCGGTTCCTACGAGTTATGTTGGTCCCGTGGAAGGTGTTGGTGCCACCCACGGTGCCGTTCGGGGGTTGTTTCGAGTTTTCACCCTCTAACGTCATGTTTTTAAGCCTAAGTCTAGAAATAATCAAATTACAGTCGTACTCTCAAACCTGGAGACCCGCGACTGCGGGGTCGGTTCCTACGAGTTATGTTGGTCCCGTGGAAGGTGTTTTTGCCACCCACGGGGCCGTTCGGGGGCTGTTTCGAGTTTTCACCCTCTAACGTCATGTTTTTAAGCCTAAGTCTAAAAATAAGCCAATTACCATTGTACTCTCAAACCGGGAGACCCGCGGCTGCGGGGTCGGTTCATACGAGTTACGTTGGTCCCGTGGAAGGTGTTGGTGCCACCCACGGGGCCGTTCGGGGGCTGTTTTGAGTTTTCACCCTCTAACGTCATGTTTTTAAGCCTAAGTCTAAAAATAAGCCAATTACCGTTGTACTCTCAAACCGGGAGACCCGCGGCTGCGGGGTCGGTTCATACGAGTTACGTTGGTCCCGTGGAAGGTGTTGGTGCCACCCACGGGGCCGTTCGGGGGCTGTTTTGAGTTTTCACCCTCTAACGTCATGTTTTTAAGCCTATGTTTAGAAATAAGCAAATTACCGTCGTACTCGCAAATCGGGAGATCCGCGGTTGCGAGGTCAGTTCCTACGAGTTACGTGGGTCCCGTGGGAGGTGTTGGTGCCACCCACGGGGACGTTCGGGGGTTGTTATGAGTTTTCACCCTCTAACGTCATGTTTTTAAGCCTATGTTTAGAAGTAAGCAAATTACCGGCGTACTCTCAAATCGGGAGACCCGCGGCTGCGGGGTCGATTCCTACGAGTTACGTTGGTCCCGTGGGAGGTGTTGGTGCCACCCACGGGGCCGTTCGGGGGCTGTTTCGAGTTTTCACCCTCTAACGCCATGTTTTTAAGCCTAAGTCTAGAAATAAGTAAATTAGCATCGTACTCTCAAATCGGGAGACACGCGGCTGCGGGGTCGGTTCCTACGAGTTATGTTGGTCCCGTGGAAGGTGTTGGTGCCACCCACGGTGCCGTTCGGGGGCTGTTTCGAGTTTTCACCCTCTAACGTCATGTTTTTAAGCCTAAGTCTAGAAATAATCAAATTACAGTCGTACTCTCAAACCGGGAGACCCGCGGCTGCGGGGTCGGTTCCTACTAGTTACGTTGGTCCCGTGGAAGGTGTTGTTGCCACCCACGGGGCCGTTCGGGGGCTGTTTCGAGTTTTCACCCTCTAACGTCATGTTTTTAAGCCTAAGTCTAAAAGTAAGACAATTACCGTTGTACTCTCAAACCGGGAGACCCGCGACTGCGGGGTCGGTTCCTACGAGTTACGTTGGTCCCGTGGAAGGTGTTGGTGCCACCCACGGGGCCGTTCGGGGACTGTTTTGAGTTTTCACCCTCTAACGTCATGTTTTTAAGCCTATTTTTAGAAATAAGCCAATTACCGTCGTACTCTCAAATCGTTAGACCCGCGGCTGCGAGGTCAGTTCCTACGAGATACGTTGGTCCCGTGGGAGGTGTTGGTGCCACCCACGGGGACGTTCGGGGGCTGTTTCGAGTTTTCACCCTCTAACGCCATGTTTTTAAACCTAAGTCTTGAAATATGCAAATTACCATATTACTCTCAAACCGGGAGACCTGCGACTGCGAGGTCAGTTCCTACGAGTTATGTTGGTCCCGTGGGAGGTGTTGGTGCCACCCACGGCGCCGTTCGGGGGCTGTTTCGAGTTTTCACCCTCTAACGTCTTGTTTTTAAGCCTAAGTCTAGAAATAAGCAAATTACCATCGTACTCTCAAATTGGGAGACCCGCGGCTGCGGGGTCGGTTCCTACGAGTTACGTTGGTCCCATGGAAGGTGTTGGTGCCACCCACGGGGCCGTTCGGGGGTTGTTTCGAGTTTTCACCCTCTAACGCCATGTTTTGCTTAAGTGTAGAAACACGCAAATTACCGTCGTATTCTCAAACCGGGAGACCCGCGGCTTCGAAGACAGTTCCTACGAGTTACGTTGGTCCCGTGGGAGGTGTTGGTGCCACCCACGGGGCCGTTCGGGGGTTGTTTCGAGTTTTCAGCCTCTAACGTCCGGGGGCTGTTTCGAGTTTTCACCCTCTAACGTCATGTTTTTAAGCCTAAGTCTAAAAATAAGCAAATTACCATCGTACTCTCAAACCGGGAGACCCGCGGCTGTGAGGTCGGTTCCTACGAGTTACGTTGGTCCCGTGGGAGGTGTTGGTGCCACCCACGGGGCCGTTCGGGGGCTGTTTCGAGTTTTCACCCTCTAACGCCATGTTTTTAAGCCTAAGTCTAGAAATAAGCAAATTACCATCGTACTCTCATATCGGGAGACCCGCGGCTGCGGGGTCGGTTCCTACGAGTTATGTTGGTCCCGTGGAAGGTGTTGGTGCCACCCACGGGGCCGTTCGGGGGCTGTTTCTAGTTTTCACCCTCTAACGTCATGTTTTTAAGCCTAAGTCTAGAAATAATCAAATTGCAGTGGTACTCTCAAACCGGGAGACCCGCGGCTACGGGGTCGGTTCCTACGAGTTACGTTGGTCCCGTGGGAGGTGTTGGTGCCACCAACGGGTCCGTTCGGGGGTTGTTTCGAGTTTTCACCATCTAACGCCATGTTTTTCTTAAGTGTAGAAACACGCAAATTACCGTTGTATTCTCAAATCGGGAGACCCGCGGCTGCGAGGTTAGTTCCTACGAGTTACGTTGGTCCCGTGGGAGTTGTTGGTGCCACCCACGGGGACGTTCGGGGGTTGTTTTGAGTTTTCACCCTCTAACGTCATGTTTTGCTTAAGTGTAGAAACATGCAAATTACCGTCGTATTCTCAAACCGGGAGACACGCGGCTGCGAGCTCAGTTCCTACGAGTTACGTTGGTCCCGTGGGAGGTGTTGGTGCCACCCATGGGGTCGTTCGGGGGTTGTTTCGAGTTTTCACCCTCTAACGTCCGGGGGCTGTTTCGAGTTTTCACCCTCTAACGTCATGTTTTTAAGCCTAAGTCTAAAAATAAGCAAATTACCGTCGTACTCTGAAACCGGGAGACCCGCGGCTGCGGGGTCCGTTCCTACGAATTATGTTGGTCCCGTGGAAGGTGTTGGTGCCACCCACGGGGCCGTTCGGGTGCTGTTTCGAGTTTTCACACTCTAACGTCATGTTTTTAAGCCTATGTTTAGAAATAAGCAAATTACTGTCGTACTCTCAAACCGGGAGACCCGCGGCCGCGGGGTCGGTTCCAAAGAGTTACGTTGGTCCCGTGGGAGGTGTTGGTGCCAACCACGGGGCCATTCGAGGGCTGTTTCGAGCTCTCATGCTCTAACGTCATGTTTTTAAGCCTAAGTCTAGAAATAAGCAAATTACCATCGTACTATCAAATCGGGAGACCCACGGCTGCGGGGTCGGTTCCTATGAGTTATGTTGGTCTCGTGGAAGGTGTTGGTGCCACCCACTGTGCCGTTCGGGGGCTGTTTCGAGTTTTCTCCCTCTAACGTCATGTTTTTAAGCCTAAGTCTAGAAATAAGAAAATTACCGTCGTACTCTCAAATCGGGAGACCCACGGCTACGGGGTCGGTTCCTACGAGTTACGTTGGTCCCGTCGAAGGTGTTGTTGCCACCCACGGGGCCGTTCGGGGGCTGTTTCAAGTTTTCACCCTCTAACGTCATGTTTTTAAGCCTAAGTCCAAAAATAAGCCCATTACCGTCGTACTCTCAAACCGGGAGACCCGCAGCTGCGGGGTCGGTTCCTACGAGTTACGTTGGTCCCGTGGAAGGTGTTGGTGCCACCCACGGGGCCGTTCGAGGGCTGTTTTGATTTTTCACCCTCTAACGTCATGTTTTTAAGCCTATTTTTAGAAATAAGCAAATTACCGTCGTACTCTCAAATCGGGAGACCCGCGGTTGCGAGGTCAGTTCCTACGATTTACGTTGGTCCCGTGGGAGGTGTTCGTGCCACCCACGGGGACGTTCGGGGGTTGTTTTGAGTTTTCACCCTCTAACATCATGTTTTTAAGCCTAATTGTAAAAATAAGCAAATTACCATCGTACTCTCAAACCGGGAGACCCGCGGCTGCGAGGTCGGTTCCTACGAGTTACGTTGGTCCCGTGGAAGGTGTTGGTGCCACCCATGGGGCCGTTCGGGGGTTATTTCGAGTTTTCACCCTCTAACGTCATGTTTTTAAGCCTAAGTCTAGAAATAAGCAAATTACCGTTGTACTCTCAAATCGGGAGACCCGTGGCTGCGGGGTCGGTTCCTACGAGTTACGTTGGTCCCGTGGGAGTTGTTGGTGCCACCCACGGGGACGTTCGGGGGCTGTTTCGAGTTTTCAACCTCTAACGCCATGTTTTTAAACCTAAGTCTTGAAATATGCAAATTACCATATTACTCTCAAACCGGGAGACCTGCGGCTGCGAGGTCGGTTCCTACGAGTTACGTTGGTCCCGTGGGAGGTGTTGGTGCCACCCACGGTGCCGTTCGGGGGCTGTTTCGAGTTTTCACCCTCTAACTTCATGTTTTTAAGCCTAAGTCTAGAAATAAGCAAATTACTGTCGTACTCTCAAATCGGGAGAGCCGCGGCTACGAGGACAGTTCCTACGAGTTACGTTGGTCCCGTGGGAGGTGTTGGTGCCACCCACGGAGCCGTTCGGGGGTTGTTTCGAGTTTTCACCCTCTAACGCCATGTTCTGCTTAAGTGTATAAACATGCAAATTACAGTCGTATTCTCAAACCGGGAGACACGCGGCTGCGAGGTCAGTTCCTACGAGTTACGTTGGTCCCGTTTGAGGTGTTGGTGCCACCCACGGGGCCGGTCGGGGGCTGTTTCGAGTTTTCACCGTCTAACGTCATGTTTTTAAGCCTAAGTCTAAAAATAAGCAAATTACCGTCGTACTCTCAAACCGGGAGACCCGCGGCTGCGGGGTCCGTTCCTACGAGTTATGTTGGTCCCCTGGAACGTGTTGGTGCCAACCACGGGGCCGTTCGGGGGCTGTTTCGATTTTTCACACTCTAACGTCATATTTTTAAGCCTATGTTTAGAAATAAGCAAATTACCGTCGTACTCTCAAACCGGGAGACCCGCGGCTGCGGGGTCGGTTCCTACGAGTTACGTTGGTCCCGTGCGAGGTGTTGCTGCCACCCACGGGGCCATTCAGGGGCTGTTTCGAGTTCTCATGCTCTAACGTCAAGTTTTTAAGCCTAACTCTAGAAATATGAAAATTACCATCGTACTCTCAAATCGGGAGACCCGCGGCTACGGGGTCGGTTCCTACGAGTTACGTTGGTCCCGTGGAAGGTGTTTGTGCCACCCACGAGGCCGTTCGGGGGCGGTTTCGAGTTTTCACCCTCTAACGTCATGTTTTTAAGCCTAAGTCTAGAAATAAGCAAATTACCGTCGTACTCTCAAACCGGGAGACCCTTGGCTGCGGGGTCGGTTCCTACGTGTTACGTTGGTCCCGTGGGAGGTGTTGGTGCCACCCACGGGGACGTTCGGGGGCTATTTCGAGTTTTCACCCTCTAACGCCATGTTTTTAAACCGAAGTCTAAACATAAGCAAAATTGCCATCGTACTCTCAAACCGGCAGACCCGCGGCTGCGAGGTAGATTCCTACGAGTTACGTTGGTCCCGTGGAAGGTGTTGGTGCCACCCATGGGGCCGTTCGGGGGTTGTTTCGAGTTTTCACCCTCTAACGCCATGTTTTGCTTAAGTGTAGAAACACGCAAATTACCGTCGTATTCTCAAACCGGGAGACCCGCGGCTGCGAGGACAGTTCCTATGAGTTACGTTGGTCCCGTGGGAGGTGTTGGTGCCACCCACGGGGCCGTTCGAGGGTTGTTTCGAGTTTTCACCCTCTAACGCCATGTTTTGCTTAAGTGTAGAAACATGCAAATTACCGTCGTATTCTCAAACCGGGAGACACGCGGCTGCGAGGTCAGTTCCTACGAGTTACGTTGGTCCCGTGGGACGTGTTGGTGCCACCCACGGGGCCGTTCGGGGGCTGTTTCGATTTTCACACTCTAACATCATGTTTTTAAGCCTGTGTTTAGAAATAAGCAAATTACCGTCGTACTCTCAAACCGGGAGACCCGCGGCTGTGGGGTCGGTTCCTACGAGTTTCGTTGGTCCCGTGGAAGGTGTTGGTGCCACCCACGGGGACGTTCCGGGGTTGTTTTGAGTTTTCACCCTCTAACGTCATGTTTTTAAGCCTAAGTCAAAAAATAAGAAAATTACTAGCGTACTCTCAAACCGGGAGACCCGCGGCTACGGGGTCGGTTCCTACGAGTTACGTTGGTCCCGTGGGAGGTGTTGGTGCCACCCACGGGGCCGTTCGGGGGCTGTTTTGAGTTTTCACCCTCTAACGCCATGTTTTTATGCCTAAGTCTAGAAATAAGCAAATTACCATCGTACTCTCAAATCGGGAGACCCGCGGCTGCGGGGTCGGTTCCTACGAGTTATGTTGGTCCCGTGGAAGGTGTTGGTGCCACCCACAGGGCCGTTCGGGGGCTGTTTCTAGTTTTCACCCTCTAACGTCATGTTTTTAAGCCTAAGTCTAGAAATAATCAAATTGCACTCGTACTCTCAAACCGGGAGACCCGCGGCTACGGGGTCGGTTCCTACGAGTTACGTTGGTCCCGTGGGAGGTGTTGGTGCCACCAACGGGTCCGTTCGGGGGTTGTTTCGAGTTCTCATGCTCTAACATCAAGTTTTTAAGCCTAAGTCTAGAAATATGCAAATTACAATCGTACTCTCAAATCGGGAGACCCGCGGCTGCGGGGTCGGTTCCTACGAGTTACGTTGGTCCCATGGAAGGTGTTGGTGCCACCCATGGGGCCGTTCGGGGGCTGTTTCGAGTTTTCACCCTCTAACGTCATGTTTTTAAGCCTAAGTCTAGAAATAAGCAAATTACCGTCGTACTCTCAAATCGGGAGACCCGCGGCTGCGGGGTCGGTTCCTACGAGTTACGTTGGTCCCGTGGGAGTTGTTGGTGCCACCCACGGGGACGTTCGGGGGTTGTTTCGAGTTTTCACCCTCTAACGCCATGTTTTGCTTAAGTGTGGAAACACGCAAATTACCGTCGTATTCTCAAACCGGGAGACACGCGGCTGTGAGGTCAATTCCTAAGAGTTACGTTGGTCCCGTGGGAGGTGTTGGTGCCACCCACGGGGCCGTTCGGGGGTTGTTTCGAGTTTTCACCCTCTAACGCCATGTTATGCTTAAGTGTAGAAACTTGCAAATTACCGTCGTATTCTCAAACCGGGAGACACACGGCTGCGAGGTCAGTTTCTACGAGTTACGTTGGTCCCGTGGGAGGTGTTGGTGCCACCCACGGGGCCGTTCGGGGGCTGTTTCGAGTTTTCACCCTTTAACGTCCGGGGGCTCTTTCGAGTTTTCACCCTCTAACGTCATGTTTTTAAGCCTAAGTCTAAAAATAAGCAAATTACCGTCGTACTCTCAAACCGAGAGACCCGTGGCTGCGGGGTCCGTTCCTACGAGTTATGTTGGTCCCCTGGAAGGTGTTGGTGCCAACCACGGGGCCGTTCGGGGGCTGTTTTGATTTTTCACACTCTAACGTCATATTTTTAAGCCAATGTTTAGAAACATGTAAATTACCGTCGTATTCTCAAACCGGAAGACACGTGGCTGCGAGGTCAGTTCCTACGAGTTACGTTGGTCCCATGGGAGGTGTTAGTGCCACCCACGGGGACGTTCGGGGGCTGTTTCGAGTTTTCACCCTCTAACGTCCGGGGGCTGTTTCGAGTTTTCACCCTCTAACGTCATGTTTTTAAGCCTAAGTCTAAAAATACGCAAATTTCCGTCGTACTCTCAAACCGGGAGACCCGCGGCTGCGGGGTCCGTTCCTACGAGGTATGTTGGTCCCGTGGAAGTTGTTGGTGCCACCCACGGGGCCGTTCGGGGGCTGTTTCGAGTTTTCACACTCTAACGTCATGTTTTCAAGCCTATGTTTAGAAATAAGCAAATTATCGTCGTACTCTCAAACCGGGAGACCCGCGGCTGCGGGGTCGGTTCCTACGAGTTACGTTGGTCCCGTGGAAGGTGCTGGTGCCACCCACGGGGACGTTCGGGGGTTGTTTTGAGTTTTCATCCTTTAACGTCATGTTTTTAAGCCTAAGTCAAAAAATAAGCAAATTACCATCGTACTCTCAAACCGGGAGACCCGCGGCTACGGGGTCGGTTCCTACGAGTTACGTTGGTCCCGTGGGAGGTGTTGGTGCCACCCACGGGGCCGTTCGGGGGCTATTTTGAGTTTTCACCCCCTAACGCCATGTTTTTAAGCCTAAGTCTAGAAATAAGCAAATTACCATCGTACTCTCAAATCGGGAGACCCGCGGCTGCGGGGTCGGTTCCTACGAGTTATGTTGGTCCCGTGGAAGGTGTTGGTGCCACCCACGGGGCCGTTCGGGGGCTGTTTCTAGTTTTCACCCTCTATCGTCATGTTTTTAAGCCTAAGTCTAGAAATAATCAAATTGCAGTCGTACTCTCAAACCGGGAGACCCGCGGCTACGGGGTCGGTTCCTACGAGTTACGTTGGTCCCGTGGGAGGTGTTGGTGCCACCAACGGGTCCGTTCGGGGGTTGTTTCGAGTTTTCACACTCTAACGCCATGTTTTTCATAAGTGTAGAATCACGCAAATTACCGTTGTATTCTCAAATTGGGAGACCCGCGGCTGCGAGGTCAGTTCCTACGAGTTACGTTGGTCCTGTGGGAGTTGTTGGTGCCACCCACGGGGACGTTCGGGGGTTGTTTTGAGTTTTCACCCTCTAACGTCATGTTTTGCTTAAGTGTAGAAGCATGCAAATTACCGTCGTATTCTCAAACCGGGAGACACGCGGCTGCGAGGTCAGTTCCTACGAGTTACGTTGGTCCCGTGGGAGGTGTTGGTGCCACCCATGGGGTCGTTCGGGGGCTGTTTCGAGTTTTCACCCTCTAACGTCCGGGGGCTGTTTCGAGTTTTCACCCTCTAACGTCATGTTTTTAAGTGTAAGTCTAAAAATAAGCAAATTACCGTCGTACTCTGAAACCGGGAGACCCGCGGCTGCGGGGTCCGTTCCTACGAATTATGTTGGTCCCGTTGAAGGTGTTGGTGCCACCCACGGGGCCGTTCGGGTGCTGTTTCGAGTTTTCACACTCTAACGTCATGTTTTTAAGCCTATGTTTAGAAATAAGCAAATTACCTTCGTACTCTCAAACCGGGAGACCCACGGCCGTGGGGTCGGTTCCAACGAGTTACGTTGGTCCCGTGGGAGGTGTTGGTGCCAACCACGGGGCCATTCGGGGGCTGTTTCGAGTTCTCATGCTCTAACGTCATGTTTTTAAGCCTAAGTCTAGAAATAAGCAAATTACCATCGTACTATCAAATCGGGAGACCCGCGGCTGCGGGGTCGGTTCCTACGAGTTATGTTCGTCCCGTGGAAGGTGTTGGTGCCACCCTCTGTGCCGTTCGGGGGCTGTTTTGAGTTTTCTCCCTCTAACGTAATGTTTTTAAGCCTAAGTCTAGAAATAAGAAAATTAACGTCGTACTCTCAAATCGGGAGACCCACGGCTACGGGGTCGGTTCCTACGAGTTACGTTGGTCCCGTGGAAGGTGTTGTTGCCACCCACGGGGCCGTTCGGGGGCTGTTTCAAGTTTTCACCTTCTAACGTCATGTTTTTAAGCCTAAGTCTAAAAATAAGCCCATTACCGTCGTACTCTCAGACCGGGAGACCCGCGGCTGCGAGGTCGGTTCCTACGAGTTACGTTGGTCCCGTGGGAGGTGTTGGTGCCACCCACGGGGCCGTTCGGGGGCTATTTCGAGTTTTCACCCTCTAACGCCATGTTTTTAAGCCTAAGTCTAGAAATAAGCAAATTACCATCGCACTCTCAAATCGGGAGACCCGCGGCTGCGGGGTCGGTTCCTACGAGTATTGTTGGTCCCGTGGAAGGTGTTGGTGCCACCCACGGTGCCGTTCGGGGGCTGTTTCGAGTTTTCACCCTCTAACGTCATGTTTTTAAGCCTAAGTCTAGAAATAATCAAATTACCGTCGTACTCTCAAACCTGGAGACCCGCGACTGCGGGGTCGGTTCCTACGAGTTACGTTGGTCCCGTGGAAGGTGTTGTTGCCACCCACGGGGCCGTTCGGGGGCTGTTTCGAGTTTTCACCCTCTAACATCATGTTTTTAAGCCTAAGTCTAAAAATAAGCCAATTACTGTTGTACTCTCAAACCGGGAGACCCGCGGCTGCGGGGTCGGTTCATACGAGTTACGTTGGTCCCGTGGAAGGTGTTGGTGCCACCCACGGGGCCGTTCGGGGGCTGTTTTGGGTTTTCACCCTCTAACGTCATGTTTTTAAGCCTATGTTTAGAAATAAGCAAATTACCGTCGTACTCTCAAATCGGGAGACCCGCGGCTGCGAGGTCAGTTCCTACGAGTTACGTTGGTCCAGTGGGAGGTGTTGATGCCACCCACGGGGACGTTCGGGGGTTGTTTTGAGTTTTCACCCTCTAATGTCATGTTTTTAAGCCTAAGTCTAAAAATAATCAAATTACCATCGTGCTCTCAAACCGGGAGACCCGCGGCTGCGAGGTCGGTTCCTACGAGTTACGTTGGTCCCGTGGAAGGTGTTGGTGCCACCCATGGGGCCGTTCGGGGGTTGTTTCGAGTTTTCACCCTCTAACGTCATGTTTTTAAGCCTAAGTCTAGAAATAAGGAAATTACCGTCGTACTCTCAAACCGGGAGACCCGTGGCTGCGGGGTCGGTTCCTACGAGTTACGTTGGTCCCGTGGGAGTTGTTGGTGCCACCCACGGGGACGTTCGGGGGCTGTTTCGAGTTTTCACCCTCTAACGCCATGTTTTTAAACCTAAGTCTAAAAATAAGCCAATTACCATTGTACTCTCAAACCGGGAGACCCGCGGCTGCGGGGTCGGTTCATACGAGTTACGTTGGTCCCGTGGAAGGTGTTGGTGCCACCCACGGGGCCGTTCGGGGGCTGTTTTGAGTTTTCACCCTCTAACGTCATGTTTTTAAGCCTAAGTCTAAAAATAACCCAATTACCGTTGTACTCTCAAACCGGGAGACCCGCGGCTGCGGGGTCGGTTCATACGAGTTACGTTGGTCCCGTGGAAGGTGTTGGTGCCACCCACGGGGCCGTTCGGGGGCTGTTTTGAGTTTTCACACTCTAACGTCATGTTTTTAAGCCTATGTTTAGAAATAAGCAAATTACCATCGTACTCTCAAACCGGGAGACCCGCGGCTGCGGGGTCGGTTCCTACAAGTTACGTTGGTCCCGTGGGAGGTGTTGGTGCCACCCACGGGGCCATTCGGGGGCTGTTTCGAGTTCTCATGCTCTAACGTCATGTTTTTAAGCCTAAGTCTAGAAATAAGCAAATTACCATTGTACTATCAAATCGGGAGACCCGCGGCTGCAGGGTCGGTTCCTACGAGTTATGTTGGTCCCGTGGAAGGTGTTGGTGCCACCCACGGTGCTGTTCGGGGGTTGTTTCGAGTTTTCTCCCTCTAACGTCATGTTTTTAAGCCTAAGTCTAGAAATAAGAAAATTACCGTCGTACTCTCAAATCGGGAGACCCGCGGCTACGGGGTCGGTTCCTACGAGTTACGTTGGTCCCGTGGAAGGTGTTGTTGCCACCCACGGGGCCGTTCGGGGGCTATTTCAAGTTTTCACACTCTAACGTCATGTTTTTAAGCCTAAGCCTAAAAATAAGCCCATTACCTTCGTACACTCAAACCGGGAGACCCGCGGTTGCGGGGTCGGTTCCTACGAGTTACGTTGGTCCCGTGGAAGGTGTTGGTGCCACCCACGGGGCCGTTCGGGGGCTGTTTTGAGTTTTCATCCTCTAACGTCATGTTTTTAAGCCTATGTTTAGAAATAAGCAAATTACCGTCGTACTCTCAAATCGAGAGACCCGCGGCTGCGGGGTCGGTTCCCACGAGTTACGTTGGTCCCGTGGGAGGTGTTGGTGCCACCCACGGGGCCGTTCGGGGGCTATTTTGAGTTTTCATCCTCTAACGCCATGTTTTTAAGCCTAAGTCTAGAAATAAGCAAATTACCATCGTACTCTCAAATCGGGAGACCCGCGGCTGCGGGGTCGGTTCCTACGAGTTATGTTGGTCCCGTGGAAGGTGTTGGTGCCACCCACGGTGCCGTTCGGGGGATGTTTCGAGTTTTCACCCTCTAACGTCATGTTTTTAAGCCTAAGTCTAGAAATAATCAAATTACAGTCGTACTCTCAAACCTGGAGACCCGCGACTGCGGGGTCGGTTCCTACGAGTTATGTTGGTCCCGTGGAAGGTGTTGTTGCCACCCACGGGGCCGTTCGGGGGTTGTTTCGAGTTTTCACCCTCTAACGTCATGTTTTTAAGCCTAAGTTTAAAAATAAGCCAATTACCATTGTACTCTCAAACCGGGAGACCCGCGGCTGCGGGGTCGGTTCATACGAGTTACGTTGGTCCCGTGGAAGGTGTTGGTGCCACCCACGGGGCCGTTCGAGGGCTGTTTTGAGTTTTCACCCTCTAACGTCATGTTTTTAAGCCTATGTTTAGAAATAAGCAAATTACCGTCGTACTCTCAAATCGGGAGACCCACGGCTGCGAGGTCAGTTCCTACGAGTTACGTTGGTCCAGTGGGTGGTGTTGATGCCACCCACGGGGACGTTCGGGGGTTGTTTTGAGTTTTCACCCTCTAATGTCATGTTTTTAAGCCTAAGTCTAAAAATAATCAAATTACCATCGTGCTCTCAAACCGGGAGACCCGCGGCTGCGAGGTCGGTTCCTACGAGTTACGTTGGTCCCGTGGAAGGTGTTGGTGCCACCCATGGGGCCGTTCGGGGGTTGTTTCGAGTTTTCACCCTCTAACGTCATGTTTTTAAGCCTAAGTCTAGAAATAAGCAAATTACCGTCGTACTCTCAAATCGGGAGACCCATGGCTGCGGGGTCGGTTCCAACGAGTTACGTTGGTCCCGTGGGAGGTGTTGGTGCCACCCACGGGGACGTTCGGGGGCTGTTTCGAGTTTTCACCCTCTAACGCCATGTTTTTAAACCTAAGTCTTGAAATATGAAAATTACCATATTACTCTCAAACCGGGAGACCTGCGGCTGCGAGGTCAGTTCCTACGAGTTACGTTGGTCCCGTGGGAGGTGTTGGTGCCACCCACGGTGCCGTTCGGGGGCTCTTTCGAGTTTTCACCCTCTAACGTCATGTTTTTAAGCCTAAGTCTAGAAATAAGCAAATTACCATCGTACTCTCAAATCGGGAGACCCACGGCTGCGGGGTCGGATCCTACGAGTTACGTTGGTCCCATGGAAGGTGTTGGTGCCACCCACGGGGCCATTCGGGGGTTGTTTCGAGTTTTCACCCTCTAAGGCCATGTTTTGCTTAAGTGTAGAAACACGCAAATTACCGTCGTATTCTCAAATCGGGAGACCCGCGGCTGCGAGGACAATTCCTACGAGTTACGTTGGTCCCGTGGGAGGTGTTGGTGCCAAACACGGGGTCGTTCGGGGGTTGTTTCGAGTTTTCACCCTCTAACGTCATGTTTTTAAGCGTAAGTATAAAAATAAGCAAATTACCGTCGTACTCTCAAACCGGGAGACCCGCGGCTGCGAGGTCGGTTCCTACGAGTTACGTTGGTCCCGTGGAAGGTGTTGGTGCCACCCACGGGGCCGTTTGGGGGCTGTTTCGAGTTTTAACCCTCTAACGCCTTGTTTTGCTTAAGTGTAGAAACATGCAAATTACCGTCGTATTCTCAAACCGGGAGACACGCAGCTGTGAGGTCAGTTCCTACGAGTTACGTTGGTCCCGTGGGAAGTGTTGGTACCACCCACGGGGCCGTTCGGGGGCCGTTTCGAGTTTTCACACTCTAACGACCGGGGGCTGTTTCGAGTTTTCACCCTCTAACGTCATGTTTTTAATCCTAAGTCTAAAAATAAGCAAATTACCATCGTACTCTCAAACCGGGAGACCCGCGGCTGCGGGGTCCGTTCCTACGACTTATGTTGGTCCCGTGGAAGGTGTTGGTGCCACCCACGGGGCCGTTCGGGGCTGTTTCGAGTTTTCACACTCTAACGTCATGTTTTTAAGCCTATGTTTAGAAATAACCAAATTACCGTCGTACTCTCAAACCGGGAGACCCGCGGCTGCGGGGTCGGTTCCTACGAGTTACGTTGGTCCCGTGGGAGGGGTTGGTGCCACCCACGGGGCCATTCGGGGGCTGTTTCGAGTTCTCATGCTCTAACGTCATGTTTTTTAGCCTAAGTCTAGAAATAAGCAAATTACCATTGTACTATCAAATCGGGAGACCCGCGGCTGCAGGGTCGGTTCCTACGAGTTATGTTGGTCCCGTGGAAGGTGTTGGTGCCACCCACGGTGCTGTTCGGGGGCTGTTTCGAGTTTTCTCCCTCTAACGTCATGTTTTTAAGCCTAAGTCTAGAAATAAGAAAATTACCGTCGTACTCTCAAATCGGGAGACCCGCGGCTACGGGGTCGGTTCCTACGAGTTACGTTGGTCCCGTGGAAGGTGTTGTTGCCACCCACGGGGCCGTTCGGGGGCTATTTCAAGTTTTCACCCTCTAACGTCATGTTTTTAAGCCTAAGCCTAAAAATAAGCCCATTACCTTCGTACACTCAAACCGGGAGACCCGCGGCTGCGGGGTCGGTTCCTACGAGTTACGTTGGTCCCGTGGAAGGTGTTGGTGCCACCCACGGGGCCGTTCGGGGGCTGTTTTGAGTTTTCATCCTCTAACGTCATGTTTTTAAGCCTATGTTTAGAAATAAGCAAATTACCATCGTACTCTCAAATCGAGAGACCCGCGGCTGCGGGGTCGGTTCCCACGAGTTACGTTGGTCCCGTGGGAGGTGCTGGTGCCACCCACGGGGCCGTTCGGGGGCTATTTTGAGTTTTCATCCTCTAACGCCATGTTTTTAAGCCTAAGTCTAGAAATAAGCAAATTACCATCGTACTCTCAAATCGGGAGATCCGCGGGTGCGGGGTCGGTTCCTACGAGTTATGTTGGTCCCGTGGAAGGTGTTGGTGCCACCCACGGTGCCGTTCGGGGGCTGTTTCGAGTTTTCACCCTCTAACGTCATGTTTTTAAGCCTAAGTCTAGAAATAATCAAATTACAGTCGTACTCTCAAACCTGGAGACCCGCGACTGCGGGGTCGGTTCCTACGAGTTATGTTGGTCCCGTGGAAGGTGTTTTTGCCACCCACGGGGCCGTTCGGGGGCTGTTTCGAGTTTTCACCCTCTAACGTCATGTTTTTAAGCCTAAGTCTAAAAATAAGCCAATTACCATTGTACTCTCAAACCGGGAGACCCGCGGCTGCGGGGTCGGTTCATACGAGTTACGTTGGTCCCGTGGAAGGTGTTGGTGTCACCCACGGGGCCGTTCGGGGGCTGTTTTGAGTTTTCACCCTCTAACGTCATGTTTTTAAGCCTAAGTCTAAAAATAAGCCAATTACCGTTGTACTCTCAAACCGGGAGACCCGCGGCTGCGGGATCGATTCATACGAGTTACGTTGGTCCCGTGGAAGGTGTTGGTGCCACCCACGGGGCCGTTCGGGGGCTGTTTTGAGTTTTCACCCTCTAACGTCATGTTTTTAAGCCTAAGTCTAAAAATAAGCCAATTACCGTTGTACTCTCAAACCGGGAGACCCGCGGCTGCGGGGTCAGTTCCTACGAGTTACGTTGATCCCGTGGGAGGTGTTGGTGCCACCCATGGGGTCGTTCGGGGGCTGTTTCGAGTTTTCACCCTCTAACGTCCGGGGGCTGTTTCGAGTTTTCACCCTCTAACGTCATGTTTTTAAGTGTAAGTCTAAAAATAAGCAAATTACCGTCGTACTCTGAAACCGGGAGACCCGCGGCTGCGGGGTCCGTTCCTACGAATTATGTTGGTCCCGTTGAAGGTGTTGGTGCCACCCACGGGGCCGTTCGGGTGCTGTTTCGAGTTTTCACACTCTAACGTCATGTTTTTAAGCCTATGTTTAGAAATAAGCAAATTACCTTCGTACTCTCAAACCGGGAGACCCACGGCCGTGGGGTCGGTTCCAACGAGTTACGTTGGTCCCGTGGGAGGTGTTGGTGCCAACCACGGGGCCATTCGGGGGCTGTTTCGAGTTCTCATGCTCTAACGTCATGTTTTTAAGCCTAAGTCTAGAAATAAGCAAATTACCATCGTACTATCAAATCGGGAGACCCGCGGCTGCGGGGTCGGTTCCTACGAGTTATGTTCGTCCCGTGGAAGGTGTTGGTGCCACCCTCTGTGCCGTTCGGGGGCTGTTTCGAGTTTTCTCCCTCTAACGTAATGTTTTTAAGCCTAAGTCTAGAAATAAGAAAATTACCGTCGTACTCTCAAATCGGGAGACCCACGGCTACGGTGTCGGTTCCTACGAGTTACGTTGGTCCCGTGGAAGGTGTTGTTGCCACCCACGGGGCCGTTCGGGGGCTGTTTCAAGTTTTCACCTTCTAACGTCATGTTTTTAAGCCTAAGTCTAAAAATAAGCCCATTACCGTCGTACTCTCAGACCGGGAGACCCGCGGCTGCGGGGTCGGTTCCTACGAGGTACGTTGGTCCCGTGGAAGGTGTTGGTGCCACCCACGGGGCCGTTCGGGGGCTGTTTCGAGTTTTCACCCTCTAACGTCATGTTTTTAAGCCTATGTTTAGAAATAAGCAAATTACCGTCGTAATCTCAAATCGGGAGACCCGCGGCTGTGGGGTCGGTTCCTACGAGTTACGTTGGTCCCGTGGGAGGTGTTGGTGCCACCCACGGGGCCGTTCGGGGGCTATTTCGAGTTTTCACCCTCTAACGCCATGTTTTTAAGCCTAAGTCTAGAAATAAGCAAATTACCATCGCACTCTCAAATCGGGAGACCCGCGGCTGCGGGGTCGGTTCCTACGAGTATTGTTGGTCCCGTGGAAGGTGTTGGTGCCACCCACGGTGCCGTTCGGGGGCTGTTTCGAGTTTTCACCCTCTAACGTCATGTTTTTAAGCCTAAGTCTAGAAATAATCAAATTACCGTCGTACTCTCAAACCTGGAGACCCGCGACTGCGGGGTCGGTTCCTACGAGTTACGTTGGTCCCGTGGAAGGAGTTGTTGCCACCCACGGGGCCGTTCGGGGGCTGTTTCGAGTTTTCACCCCCTAACGTCATGTTTTTAAGCCTAAGTCTAAAAATAAGCCAATTACTGTTGTACTCTCAAACCGGGAGACCCGCGGCTGCGGGGTCGGTTCATACGAGTTACGTTGGTCCCGTGGAAGGTGTTGGTGCCACCCACGGGGCCGTTCGGGGGCTGTTTTGGGTTTTCACCCTCTAACGTCATGTTTTTAAGCCTATGTTTAGAAATAAGCAAATTACCGTCGTACTCTCAAATCGGGAGACCCGCGGCTGCGAGGTCAGTTCCTACGAGTTACGTTGGTCCAGTGGGAGGTGTTGATGCCACCCACGGGGACGTTCGGGGGTTGTTTTGAGTTTTCACCCTCTAATGTCATGTTTTTAAGCCTAAGTCTAAAAATAATCAAATTACCATCGTGCTCTCAAACCGGGAGACCCGCGGCTGCGAGGTCGGTTCCTACGAGTTACGTTGGTCCCGTGGAAGGTGTTGGTGCCACCCATGGGGCTGTTCGGGGGTTGTTTCGAGTTTTCACCCTCTAACGTCATGTTTTTAAGCCTAAGTCTAGAAATAAGGAAATTACCGTCGTACTCTCAAATCGGGAGACCCGTGGCTGCGGGGTCGGTTCCTACGAGTTACGTTGGTCCCGTGGGAGGTGTTGGTGCCACCCACGGGGACGTTCGGGGGCTGTTTCGAGTTTTCACCCTCTAACGCCATGTTTTTAAACCTAAGTCTAAAAATAAGCCAATTACCATTGTACTCTCAAACCGGGAGACCCGCGGCTGCGGGGTCGGTTCATACGAGTTACGTTGGTCCCGTGGAAGGTGTTGGTGCCACCCACGGGGCCGTTCGGGGGCTGTTTTGAGTTTTCACCCTCTAACGTCATGTTTTTAAGCCTAAGTCTAAAAATAAGCCAATTACCGTTGTACTCTCAAACCGGGAGACCCGCGGCTGCGGGGTCAGTTCATACGAGTTACGTTGGTCCCGTGGAAGGTGTTGGTGCCACCCACGGGGCCGTTCGGGGGCTGTTTTGAGTTTTCACACTCTAACGTCATGTTTTTAAGCCTATGTTTAGAAATAAGCAAATTACCGTCGTACTCTCAAACCGGGAGACCCGCGGCTGCGGGGTCGGTTCCTACAAGTTACGTTGGTCCCGTGGGAGGTGTTGGTGCCACCCACGGGGCCATTCGGGGGCTGTTTCGAGTTCTCATGCTCTAACGTCATGTTTTTAAGCCTAAGTCTAGAAATAAAAATTTTACCATTGTACTATCAAATCGGGAGACCCGCGGCTGCAGGGTCGGTTCCTACGAGTTATGTTGGTCCCGTGGAAGGTGTTGGTGCCACCCACGGTGCTGTTCGGGGGCTGTTTCGAGTTTTCTCCCTCTAACGTCATGTTTTTAAGCCTAAGTCTAGAAATAAGAAAATTACCGTCGTACTCTCAAATCGGGAGACCCGCGGCTACGGGGTCGGTTCCTACGAGTTACGTTGGCCCCGTGGAAGGTGTTGTTGCCACCCACGGGGCCGTTCGGGGGCTATTTCAAGTTTTCACACTCTAACGTCATGTTTTTAAGCCTAAGCCTAAAAATAAGCCCATTACCTTCGTACACTCAAACCGGGAGACCCGCGGCTGCGGGGTCGGTTCCTACGAGTTACGTTGGTCCCGTGGAAGGTGTTGGTGCCACCCACGGGGCCGTTCGGGGGCTGTTTTGAGTTTTCATCCTCTAACGTCATGTTTTTAAGCCTATGTTTAGAAATAAGCAAATTACCGTCGTACTCTCAAATCGAGAGACCCGCGGCTGCGGGGTCGGTTCCCACGAGTTACGTTGGTCCCGTGGGAGGTGTTGGTGCCACCCACGGGGCCGTTCGGGGGCTATTTTGAGTTTTCATCCTCTAACGCCATGTTTTTAAGCCTAAGTCTAGAAATAAGCAAATTACCATCGTACTCTCAAATCGGGAGACCCGCGGCTGCGGGGTCGGTTCCTACGAGTTATGTTGGTCCCGTGGAAGGTGTTGGTGCCACCCACGGTGCCGTTCGGGGGCTGTTTCGAGTTTTCACCCTCTAACGTCATGTTTTTAAGCCTAAGTCTAGAAATAATCAAATTACAGTCGTACTCTCAAACCTGGAGACCCGCGATTGCGGGGTCGGTTCCTACGAGTTATGTTGGTCCCGTGGAAGGTGTTGTTGCCACCCACGGGGCCGTTCGGGGGTTGTTTCGAGTTTTCACCCTCTAACGTCATGTTTTTAAGCCTAAGTCTAAAAATAAGCCAATTACCATTGTACTCTCAAACCGGGAGACCCGCGGCTGCGAGGTCGGTTCATACGAGTTACGTTGGTCCCGTGGAAGGTGTTGGTGCCACCCACGGGGCCGTTCGAGGGCTGTTTTGAGTTTTCACCCTCTAACGTCATGTTTTTAAGCCTATGTTTAGAAATAAGCAAATTACCGTCGTACTCTCAAATCGGGAGACCCACGGCTGCGAGGTCAGTTCTTACGAGTTACGTTGGTCCAGTGGGTGGTGTTGATGCCACCCACTGGGACATTCGGGGGTTGTTTTGAGTTTTCACCCTCTAATGTCATGTTTTTAAGCCTAAGTCTAAAAATAATCAAATTACCATCGTGCTCTCAAACCGGGAGACCCGCGGCTGCGAGGTCGGTTCCTACGAGTTACGTTGGTCCCGTGGAAGGTGTTGGTGCCACCCATGGGGCCGTTCGGGGGTTGTTTCGAGTTTTCACCCTCTAACGTCATGTTTTTAAGCCTAAGTCTAGAAATAAGCAAATTACCGTCGTACTCTCAAACCGGGAGACCCGTGGCTGCGGGGTCGGTTCCTACGAGTTACGTTGGTCCCGTGGGAGGTGTTGGTGCCACCCACGGGGACGTTCGGGGGCTGTTTCGAGTTTTCACCCTCTAACGCCATGTTTTTAAACCTAAGTCTTGAAATATGAAAATTACCATATTACTCTCAAACCGGGAGACCTGCGGCTGCGAGGTCAGTTCCTACGAGTTACGTTGGTCCCGTGGGAGGTGTTGGTGCCACCCACGGTGCCGTTCGGGGGCTCTTTCGAGTTTTCACCCTCTAACGTCGTGTTTTTAAGCCTAAGTCTAGAAATAAGCAAATTACCATCGTACTCTCAAATCGGGAGACCCACGGCTGCGGGGTCGGATCCTACGAGTTACGTTGGTCCCATGGAAGGTGTTGGTGCCACCCACGGGGCCATTCGGGGGTTGTTTCGAGTTTTCACCCTCTAAGGCCATGTTTTGCTTAAGTGTAGAAACACGCAAATTACCGTCGTATTATCAAATCGGGAGACCCGCGGCTGCGAGGACAATTCCTACGAGTTACGTTGGTCCCGTGGGAGGTGTTGGTGCCAAACACGGGGTCGTTCGGGGGTTGTTTCGAGTTTTCACCCTCTAACGTCATGTTTTTAAGCGTAAGTATAAAAATAAGCAAATTCCCGTCGTACTCTCAAACCGGGAGACCCGCGGCTGCGAGGTCGGTTCCTACGAGTTACGTTGGTCCCGTGGAAGGTGTTGGTGCCACCCACGGGGCCGTTTGGGGGCTGTTTCGAGTTTTCACCCTCTAACGCCTTGTTTTGCTTAAGTGTAGAAACATGCAAATTACCGTCGTATTCTCAAACCGGGAGACACGCGGCTGTGAGGTCAGTTCCTACGAGTTACGTTGGTCCCGTGGGAGGTGTTGGTACCACCCACGGGGCCGTTCGGGGGCTGTTTCGAGTTTTCACACTCTAACGACCGGGGGCTGTTTCGAGTTTTCACCCTCTAACGTCATGTTTTTAATCCTAAGTCTAAAAATAAGCAAATTACCATCGTACTCTCAAACCGGGAGACCCGCGGCTGCGGGGTCCGTTCCTACGACTTATGTTGGTCCCGTGGAAGGTGTTGGTGCCACCCACGGGGCCGTTCGGGGGCTGTTTCGAGTTTTCACACTCTAACGTCATGTTTTTAAGCCTATGTTTAGAAATAAGCAAATTACCGTCGTACTCTCAAACCGGGAGACCCGCGGCTGCGGGGTCGGTTCCTACGAGTTACGTTGGTCCCGTGGGAGGGGTTGGTGCCACCCACGGGGCCATTCGGGGGCTGTTTCGAGTTCTCATGCTCTAACGTCATGTTTTTAAGCCTAAGTCTAGAAATAAGCAAATTACCATTGTACTATCAAATCGGGAGACCCGCGGCTGCAGGGTCGGTTCCTACGAGTTATGTTGGTCCCGTGGAAGGTGTTGGTGCCACCCACGGTGCTGTTCGGGGGCTGTTTCGAGTTTTCTCCCTCTAACGTCATGTTTTTAACCCTAAGTCTAGAAATAAGAAAATTACCGTCGTACTCTCAAATCGGGAGACCCGCGGCTACGGGGTCGGTTCCTACGAGTTACGTTGGTCCCGTGGAAGGTGTTGTTGCCACCCACGGGGCCGTTCGGGGGCTATTTCAAGTTTTCACCCTCTAACGTCATGTTTTTAAGCCTAAGCCTAAAAATAAGCCCATTACCTTCGTACACTCAAACCGGGAGACCCGCGGCTGCGGGGTCGGTTCCTACGAGTTACGTTGGTCCCGTGGAAGGTGTTGGTGCCACCCACGGGGCCGTTCGGGGGCTGTTTTGAGTTTTCATCCTCTAACGTCATGTTTTTAAGCCTATGTTTAGAAATAAGCAAATTACCATCGTACTCTCAAATCGAGAGACCCGCGGCTGCGGGGTCGGTTCCCACGAGTTACGTTGGTCCCGTGGGAGGTGCTGGTGCCACCCACGGGGCCGTTCGGGGGCTATTTTGAGTTTTCATCCTCTAACGCCATGTTTTTAAGCCTAAGTCTAGAAATAAGCAAATTACCATCGTACTCTCAAATCGGGAGATCCGCGGCTTCGGCGTCGGTTCCTACGAGTTATGTTGGTCCCGTGGAAGGTGTTGGTGCCACCCACGGTGCCGTTCGGGGGCTGTTTCGAGTTTTCACCCTCTAACGTCATGTTTTTAAGCCTAAGTCTAGAAATAATCAAATTACAGTCGTACTCTCAAACCTGGAGACCCGCGACTGCGGGGTCGGTTCCTACGAGTTATGTTGGTCCCGTGGAAGGTGTTTTTGCCACCCACGGGGCCGTTCGGGGGCTGTTTCGAGTTTTCACCCTCTAACGTCATGTTTTTAAGCCTAAGTCTAAAAATAAGCCAATTACCATTGTACTCTCAAACCGGGAGACCCGCGGCTGCGGGGTCGGTTCATACGAGTTACGTTGGTCCCGTGGAAGGTGTTGGTGCCACCCACGGGGCCGTTCGGGGGCTGTTTTGAGTTTTCACCCTCTAACGTCATGTTTTTAAGCCTAAGTCTAAAAATAAGCCAATTACCGTTGTACTCTCAAACCGGGAGACCCGCGGCTGCGGGGTCGGTTCATACGAGTTACGTTGGTCCCGTGGAAGGTGTTGGTGCCACCCACGGGGCCGTTCGGGGGCTGTTTTGAGTTTTCACCCTCTAACGTCATGTTTTTAAGCCTATGTTTAGAAATAAGAAAATTACCGTCGTACTCTCAAATCGGGAGATCCGCGGTTGCGAGGTCAGTTCCTACGAGTTACGTGGGTCCCGTGGGAGGTGTTGGTGCCACCCACGGGGACGTTCGGTGGTTGTTATGAGTTTTCACCCTCTAACGTCATGTTTTTAAGCCTATGTTTAGAAGTAAGCAAATTACCGGCGTACTCTCAAATCGGGAGACCCGCGGCTGCGGGGTCGATTCCAACGAGTTACGTTGGTCCCGTGGGAGGTGTTGGTGCCACCCACGGGGCCGTTCAGGGGCTGTTTCGAGTTTTCACCCTCTAACGTCATGTTTTTAAGCCTAAGTCTAGAAATAAGCAAATTACCATCGTACTCTCAAATTGGGAGACCCGCGGCTGTGGGGTCGGTTCCTACGAGTTACGTTGGTCCCATGGAAGGTGTTGGTGCCACCCACGGGGCCGTTCGGGGGTTGTTTCGAGTTTTCACCCTCTAACGCCATGTTTTGCTTAAGTGTAGAAACACGCAAATTACCGTCGTATTCTCAAACCGGGAGACCCGCGGCTGCGAAGATAGTTCCTACGAGTTACGTTGGTCCCGTGGGAGGTGTTGGTGCCACCCACGGGGCCGTTCGGGGGTTGTTTCGAGTTTTCACCCTCTAACGTCCGGGGGCTGTTTCGAGTTTTCACCCTCTAACGTCATGTTTTTAAGCCTAAGTCTAGAAACAAGCAAATTACCGTCGTACTCTCAAATCGGGAGACCCGCGGCTGCGGGGTCGGATCCTACGAGTTACGTTGGTCCCATGGAAGGTGTTGGTGCCACCCACGGGACCGTTCGGGGGTTGTTTCGAGTTTTCACCCTCTAAGGCCATGTTTTGCTTAAGTGTAGAAACACGCAAATTACCGTCGTATTCTCAAACCGGGAGACCCGCGGCTGCGAGGACAATTCCTACGAGGTACGTTGGTCCCGTGGGAGGTGTTGGTGCCAAACACGGGCCCGTTCGGGGGTGTTTCGAGTTTTCACCCTCTAACGTCATGTTTTTAAGCGTAAGTCTAAAAATAAGAAAATTACCGTCGTACTCTCAAACCGGGAGACCCGCGGCTGCGAGGTCGGTTCCTACGAGTTACGTTGGTCCCGTGGAAGGTGTTGGTGCCACCCACGGGGCCGTTTGGGGGCTGTTTCGAGTTTTCACCCTCTAACGCCTTGTTTTGCTTAAGTGTAGAAACATGCAAATTACCGTCGTATTCTCAAACCGGGAGACATGCGGCTGTGAGGTCAGTTCCTACGAGCTACATTGGTCCCATGGGAGGCGTTGGTACCACCCACGGGGCCGTTCGGGGGCTGTTTCGAGTGTTCACCATCTAACGACCGGGGGCTGTTTCGAGTTTTCACCCTCTAACGTCATGTTTTTAATCCTAAGTCTAAAAATAAGCAAATTACCATCGTACTCTCAAACCGGGAGACCCGCGGCTGCGAGGTCCGTTCCTACGAATTATGTTGGTCCCGTGGAAGGTGTTGGTGCCACCCACGGGGCCGTTCGGGGGCTGTTTCGAGTTTTCACACTCTAACGTCATGTTTTTAAGCCTATGTTTAGAATTAAGCAAATTACCGTCGTACTCTCAAACCGGGAGACCCGCGGCTGCGGGGTCGGTTCCTACGAGTTACGTTGGTCCCGTGGGAGGTGTTGGTGCCACCCACGGGGCCATTCGGGGGCTGTTTCGAGTTCTCATGCTCTAACGTCATGTTTTTAAGCCTAAGTCTAGAAATAAGCAAATTACCATTGTACTATCAAATCGGGAGACCCGCGGCTGCAGGGTCGGTTCCTACGAGTTATGTTGGTCCCGTGGAAGGTGTTGGTGCCACCCACGGTGCTGTTCGGGGGCTGTTTCAAGTTTTCTCCCTCTAACGTCATGTTTTTAAGCCTAAGTCTAGAAATAAGAAAATTACCGTCGTACTCTCAAATCGGGAGACCCGCGGCTACGGGGTCGGTTCCTACGAGTTACGTTGGTCCTGTGGAAGGTGTTGGTGCCACCCACGGGGCCATTCGGGGGTTGTTTCGAGTTTTCACCCTCTAAGGCCATGTTTTGCTTAAGTGTAGAAACACGCAAATTACCGTCGTATTCTCAAATCGGGAGACCCGCGGCTGCGAGGACAATTCCTACGAGTTACGTTGGTCCCGTGGGAGGTGTTGGTGCCAAACACGGGGCCGTTCGGGGGTTGTTTCGAGTTTTCACCCTCTAACGTCATGTTTTTAATCGTAAGTCTAAAAATAAGCAAATTACCGTCGTACTCTCAAACCGGGAGACCCGCGGCTGCGAGGTCGGTTCCTACGAGTTACGTTGGTCCCGTGGAAGGTGTTGGTGCCACCCACGGGGCCGTTTGGGGGCTGTTTCGAGTTTTCACCCTCTAACGCCTTGTTTTGCTTAAGTGTAGAAACATGCAAATTACCGTCGTATTCTCAAATCGGGAGACACGCGGCTGTGAGGTCAGTTCCTACGAGCTACGTTGGTCCCATGGGAGGTGTTGGTACCACCCACGGGGCCGTTCGGGGGCTGTTTCGAGTGTTCACCATCTAACGACCGGGGGCTGTTTCGAGTTTTCACCCTCTAACGTCATGTTTTTAATCCTAAGTCTAAAAATAAGCAAATTACCATCGTACTCTCAAACCGAGAGACCCGCGGCTGCGAGGTCCGTTCCTACGAATTATGTTGGTCCCGTGGAAGGTGTTGGTGCCACCCACGGGGCCGTTCGGGGGCTGTTTCGAGTTTTCACACTCTAACGTCATGTTTTTAAGCCTATGTTTAGAAATAAGCAAATTACCGTCGTACTCTCAAACCGGGAGACCCGCGGCTGCGGGGTCGGTTCCTACGAGTTACGTTGGTCCCGTGGAAGGTGTTGGTGCCACCCACGGGGCCGTTTGGGGGCTGTTTCGAGTTTTCACCCTCTAACGCCTTGTTTTGCTTAAGTGTAGAAACATGCAAATTACCGTCGTATTCTCAAATCGGGAGACACGCGGCTGTGAGGTCAGTTCCTACGAGTTACGTTGGTCCCGTGGGAGGTGTTGGTACCACCCACGGGGCCGTTCGGGGGCTATTTCGAGTTTTCACACTCTAACGACCGGGGGCTGTTTCGAGTTTTCACCCTCTAACGTCATGTTTTTAATCCTAAGTCTAAAAATAAGCAAATTACCATTGTACTCTCAAACCGAGAGACCCGCGGCTGCGAGGTCCGTTCCTACGAATTATGTTGGTCCCGTGGAAGGTGTTGGTGCCACCCACGGGGCCGTTCGGGGGCTGTTTCGAGTTTTCACACTCTAACGTCATGTTTTTAAGCCTATGTTTAGAAATAAGCAAATTACCATCGTACTCTCAAACCGGGAGACCCGCGGCTGCGGGGTCGGTTCCTACGAGTTACGTTGGTCCCGTGGGAGGTGTTGGTGCCACCCACGGGGCCATTCGGGGGCTGTTTCGAGTTCTCATGCTCTAACGTCATGTTTTTAAGCCTAAGTCTAGAAATAAGCAAATTACCATTGTACTATCAAATCGGGAGACCCGCGGCTGCAGGGTCGGTTCCTACGAGTTATGTTGGTCCCGTGGAAGGTGTTGGTGCCACCCACGGTGCTGTTCGGGGGCTGTTTCAAGTTTTCTCCCTCTAACGTCATGTTTTTAAGCCTAAGTCTAGAAATAAGAAAATTACCGTCGTACTCTCAAATCGGGAGACCCGCGGCTACGGGGTCGGTTCCTACGAGTTACGTTGGTCCTGTGGAAGGTGTTGTTGCCACCCACGGGGCCGTTCGGGGGCTGTTTTGAGTTTTCACGCTCTAACGTCATGTTTTTAAGCCTATGTTTAGAAATAAGCAAATTACCGTCGTACTCTCAAATCGGGAGACCCACGGCTGCGAGGTCAGTTCCTACGAGTTACGTTGGTCCAGTGGGAGGTGTTGATGCCACCCACGGGGACGTTCGGGGGTTGTTTTGAGTTTTCACCCTCTAATGTCATGTTTTTAAGCCTAAGTCTAAAAATAATCAAATTATCATCGTGCTCTCAAACCGGGAGACCCGCGGCTGCGAGGTCGGTTCCTACGAGTTACGTTGGTCCCGTGGAAGGTGTTGGTGCCACCCATGGGGCCGTTCGGGGGTTGTTTCGAGTTTTCACCCTCTAACGTCATGTTTTTAAACCGAAGTCTAGAAATAAGCAAATTACCATCGTACTCTCAAACCGGGAGACCCGTGGCTGCGGGGTCGGTTCCTACGAGTTACGTTGGTCCCGTGGGAGGTGTTGGTGCCACCCACGGGGACGTTCGGGGGCTGTTTCGAGTTTTCGCCCTCTAACGCCATGTTTTTAAACCTAAGTCTTGAAATATGCAAATTACCATATTACTCTCAAACCGGGAGACCTGCGGCTGCGAGGTCAGTTCCTACGAGTTACGTTGGTCCCGTGGGAGGTGTTGGTGCCACCCACGGTGCCGTTCGGGGGCTCTTTCGAGTTTTCACCCTCTAACGTCATGTTTTTAAGCCTAAGTCTAGAAATAAGCAAATTACCATCGTACTCTCAAATCGGGAGACCCACGGCTGCGGGGTCGGATCCTACGAGTTACGTTGGTCCCATGGAAGGTGTTGGTGCCACCCACGGGGCCATTCGGGGGTTGTTTCGAGTTTTCACCCTCTAAGGCCATGTTTTGCTTAAGTGTTGAAACACGCAAATTACCGTCGTATTCTCAAACCGGGAGACCCGCGGCTGCGAGGACAGTTCCTACGAGTTACGTTGGTCCCGTGGGAGGTGTTGGTGCCAAACACGGGGCCGTTCGGGGGTTGTTTCGAGTTTTCACCCTCTAACGTCATGTTTTTAAGCGTAAGTCTAAAAATAAGCAAATTACCGTCGTACTCTCAAACCGGGAGACCCGCGGCTGCGAGGTCGGTTCCTACTAGTTACGTTGGTCCCGTGGAAGGTGTTGGTGCCACCCACGGGGCCGTTTGGGGGCTGTTTCGAGTTTTCACCCTCTAACGCCTTGTTTTGCTTAAGTGTAGAAACATGCAAATTACCGTCGTATTCTCAAACCGGGAGACACGCGGCTGTGAGGTCAGTTCCTACGAGTTACGTTGGTCCCGTGGGAGGTGTTGGTACCACCCACGGGGCCGTTCGGGGGCTGTTTCGAGTTTTCACACTCTAACGACCCGGGGCTGTTTCGAGTTTTCACCCTCTAACGTCATGTTTTTAATCCTAAGTCTAAAAATAAGCAAATTACCATCGTACTCTCAAACCGGGAGACCCGCGGCTGCGGGGTCCGTTCCTACGACTTATGTTGGTCCCGTGGAAGGTGTTGGTGCCACCCACGGGGCCGTTCGGGGGCTGTTTCGAGCTTTCACACTCTAACGTCATGTTTTTAAGCCTATGTTTAGAAATAAGCAAATTACCGTCGTACTCTCAAACCGGGAGACCCGCGACTGCGGGGTCGGTTCCTACGAGTTACGTTGGTCCCGTGGGAGGTGTTGGTGCCACCCACGGGGCCATTCGGGGGCTGTTTCGAGTTCTCATGCTCTAACGTCATGTTTTTAAGCCTAAGTCTAGAAATAAGCAAATTACCATTGTACTATCAAATCGGGAGACCCGCGGCTGCAGGGTCGGTTCCTACGAGTTATGTTGGTCCCGTGGAAGGTGTTGGTGCCACCCACGGTGCTGTTCGGGGGCTGTTTCGAGTTTTCTCCCTCTAACGTCATGTTTTTAAGCCTAAGTCTAGAAATAAGAAAATTACCGTCGTACTCTCAAATCGGGAGACCCGCGGCTACGGGGTCGGTTCCTACGAGTTACGTTGGTCCCGTGGAAGGTGTTGTTGCCACCCACGGGGCCGTTCGGGGGCTGTTTTGAGTTTTCACGCTCTAACGTCATGTTTTTAAGCCTATGTTTAGAAATAAGCAAATTACCGTCGTACTCTCAAATCGGGAGACCCACGGCTGCGAGGTCGGTTCCTACGAGTTACGTTGGTCCCGTGGAAGGTGTTGGTGCCACCCACGGGGCCGTCCGGGGGCTGTTTTGAGTTTTCATCCTCTAACGTCATGTTTTTAAGCCTATGTTTAGAAATAAGCAAATTACCTTCGTACTCTCAAATCGAGAGACCCGAGGCTGCGGGGTCGGTTCCCACGAGTTACGTTGGTCCCGTGGGAGGTGCTGGTGCCACCCACGGGGCCGTTCGGGGGCTATTTTGAGTTTTCATCCTCTAACGCCATGTTTTTAAGCCTAAGTCTAGAAATAAGCAAATTACCATCGTACTCTCAAATCGGGAGATCCGCGGCTGCGGGGTCGGTTCCTACGAGTTATGTTGGTCCCGTGGAAGGTGTTGGTGCCACCCACGGTGCCGTTCGGGGGCTGTTTCGAGTTTTCACCCTCTAACGTCATGTTTTTAAGCCTAAGTCTAGAAATAATCAAATTACAGTCGTACTCTCAAACCTGGAGACCCGCGACTGCGGGGTCGGTTCCTACGAGTTATGTTGGTCCCGTGGAAGGTGTTGTTGCCACCCACGGGGCCGTTCGGGGGCTGTTTCGAGTTTTCACCCTCTAACGTCATGTTTTTAAGCCTAAGTCTAAAAATAAGCCAATTACCATTGTACTCTCAAACCGGGAGACCCGCGGCTGCGGGGTCGGTTCATACGAGTTACGTTGGTCCCGTGGAAGGTGTTGGTGCCACCCACGGGGCCGTTCGGGGGCTGTTTTGAGTTTTCACCCTCTAACGTCTTGTTTTTAAGCCTATGTTTAGAAATAAGAAAATTATCGTCGTACTCTCAAATCGGGAGATCCGCGGTTGCGAGGTCAGTTCCTACGAGTTACGTGGGTCCCGTGGGAGGTGTTGGTGCCACCCACGGGGACGTTCGGGGGTTGTTATGAGTTTTCACCCTCAAACGTCATGTTTTTAAGCCTATGTTTAGAAGTAAGCAAATTACCGGCGTACTCTCAAATCGGGAGACCCGCGGCTGCGGGGTCGATTCCTACGAGTTACGTTGGTCCCGTGGGAGGTGTTGGTGCCACCCACGGGGCCGTTCGGGGGCTGTTTCGAGTTTTCACCCTCTAACGCCATGTTTTTAAGCCTAAGTCTAGAAATAAGTAAATTAGCATCGTACTCTCAAATCGGGAGACCCGCGGCTGCGGGGTCGGTTCCTACGAGTTATGTTGGTCCCGTGGAAGGTGTTGGTGCCACCCACGGTGCCGTTCGGGGGCTGTTTCGAGTTTTCACCCTCTAACGTCATGTTTTTAAGCCTAAGTCTAGAAATAATCAAATTACAGTCGTACTCTCAAACTGGGAGACCCGCGGCTGTGGGGTCGGTTCCTACTAGTTACGTTGGTCCCGTGGAAGGTGTTGTTGCCACCCACGGGGCCGTTCGGGGGCTGTTTCGAGTTTTCACCCTCTAACGTCATGTTTTTAAGCCTAAGTCTAAAAGTAAGACAATTACCGTTGTACTCTCAAACCGGGAGACCCGCGACTGCGGGGTCGGTTCCTACGAGTTACGTTGGTCCCGTGGAAGGTGTTGGTGCCACCCACGGGGCCGTTCGGGGACAGTTTTGAGTTTTCACCCTCTAACGTCATGTTTTTAAGCCTATTTCTAGAAATAAGCCAATTACCGTCGTACTCTCAAATCGTTAGACCCGCGGCTGCGAGGTCAGTTCCTACGAGTTACGTTGGTCCCGTGGGAGGTGTTGGTGCCACCCACGGGGACGTTCGGGGGCTGTTTCGAGTTTTCACCCTCTAACGCCATGTTTTTAAACCTAAGTCTTGAAATATGCAAATTACCATATTACTCTCAAACCGGGAGACCTGCGGCTGCGAGGTCAGTTCCTACGAGTTATGTTGGTCCCGTGGGAGGTGTTGGTGCCACCCACGGCGCCGTTCGGGGGCTGTTTCGAGTTTTCACCCTCTAACGTCTTGTTTTTAAGCCTAAGTCTAGAAATAAGCAAATTACCGTCGTACTCTCAAATTGGGAGACCCGCGGCTGCGGGGTCGGTTCCTACGAGTTACGTTGGTCCCATGGAAGGTGTTGGTGCCACCCACGGGGCCGTTCGGGGGTTGTTTCGAGTTTTCACCCTCTAACGCCATGTTTTGCTTAAGTGTAGAAACACGCAAATTACCGTCGTATTCTCAAACCGGGAGACCCGCGGCTGCGAAGATAGTTCCTACGAGTTACGTTGGTCCCGTGGGAGGTGTTGGTGCCACCCACGGGGCCGTTCGGGCGTTGTTTCGAGTTTTCACCCTCTAACGTCCGGGGGCTGTTTCGAGTTTTCACCCTCTAACGTCATGTTTTTAAGCCTAAGTCTAGAAACAAGCAAATTACCGTCGTACTCTCAAATCGGGAGACCCGCGGCTGCGGGGTCGGATCCTACGAGTTACGTTGGTCCCATGGAAGGTGTTGGTGCCACCCACGGGACCGTTCGGGGGTTGTTTCGAGTTTTCACCCTTTAAGGCCATGTTTTGCTTAAGTGTAGAAACACGCAAATTACCATCGTATTCTCAAACCGGGAGACCCGCGGCTGCGAGGACAATTCCTACGAGTTACGTTGGTCCCAAACACGGGCCCGTTCGGGGGTTGTTTCGAGTTTTCACCCTCTAACGTCATGTTTTTAAGCATAAGTCTAAAAATAAGCAAATTACCGTCGTACTCTCAAACCGGGAGACCCGCGGCTGCGAGGTCGGTTCCTACGAGTTACGTTGGTCCCGTGGAAGGTGTTGGTGCCACCCACAGGGCCGTTTGGGGGCTGTTTCGAGTTTTCACCCTCTAACGCCTTGTTTTGCTTAAGTGTAGAAACATGCAAATTACCGTCGTATTCTCAAACCGGGAGACACGCGACTGTGAGGTCAGTTCCTACGAGTTACGTTGGTCCCATGGGAGGTGTTGGTACCACCCACGGGGCCGTTCGGGGGCTGTTTCGAGTGTTCACCATCTAACGACCGGGGGCTGTTTCGAGTTTTCACCCTCTAACGTCATGTTTTTAATCCTAAGTCTAAAAATAAGCAAATTACCATCGTACTCTCAAACCGGGAGACCCGCGGCTGCGAGGTCCGTTCCTACGAATTATGTTGGTCCCGTGGAAGGTGTTGGTGCCACCCACGGGGCCGTTCGGGGGCTGTTTCGAGTTTTCACACTCTAACGTCATGTTTTTAAGCCTATGTTTAGAAATAAGCAAATTACCGTCGTACTCTCAAACCGGGAGACCCGCGGCTGCGGGGTCGGTTCCTACGAGTTACGTTGGTCCCGTGGGAGGTGTTGGTGCCACCCACGGGGCCATTCGGGGGCTGTTTCGAGTTCTCATGCTCTAACGTCATGTTTTTAAGCCTAAGTCTAGAAATAAGCAAATTACCATTGTACTATCAAATCGGGAGACCCGCGGCTGCAGGGTCGGTTCCTACGAGTTATGTTGGTCCCGTGGAAGGTGTTGGTGCCACCCACGGTGCTGTTCGGGGGCTGTTTCGAGTTTTCTCCCTCTAACGTCATGTTTTTAAGCCTAAGTCTAGAAATAAGAAAATTACCGTCGTACTCTCAAATCGGGAGACCCGCGGCTACGGGGTCGGTTCCTACGAGTTACGTTGGTCCTGTGGAAGGTGTTGTTCCCACCCACGGGGCCGTTCGGGGGCTATTTCAAATTTTCACCCTCTAACGTCATGTTTTTAAGCCTAAGTCTAAAAATAAGCCCATTACCATCGTACTCTCAAACCGGGAGACCCGCGGCTGCGGGGTCGGTTCCTACGAGTTACGTTGGTCCCGTGGAAGGTGTTGGTGCCACCCACGGGGCCGTTCGGGGGCTGTTTCGAGTTTTCATCCTCTAACGTCATGTTTTTAAGCCTATGTTTAGAAGTAAGCAAATTACCGTCGTACTCTCAAATCGAGAAACCCGCGGCTGCGGGGTCGGTTCCTACGAGTTACGTTGGTCCCGTGGGAGGTGTTGGTGCCCCCCACGGGGCCGTTCGGGGGCTATTTCGAGTTTTCACCCTCTAACGCTATGTTTTTAAGCCTAAGTCTAGAAATAAGCAAATTACCATCGTACTCTCAAATTGGGAGACCCGCGGCTGCGGGGTCGGTTCCTACGAGTTATGTTGGTCCCGTGGAAGGTGTTGGTGCCACCCACGGTGCCGTTTGGGGGCTGTTTCGAGTTTTCACCCTCTAACGTCATGTTTTTAAGCCTAAGTCTAGAAATAATCAAATTACAGTCGTACTCTCAAACCTGGAGACCCGCGACTACGGGGTCGGTTCCTACGAGTTATGTTGGTCCCGTGGAAGGTGTTGTTGCCACCCACGGGGCCGTTCGGGGGCTGTTTCGAGTTTTCACCCTCTAACGTCACGTTTTTAAGCCTAAGTCTAAAAATAAGCCAATTATCATTGTACTCTCAAACCGGGAGACCCGCGGCTGCGGGGTCGGTTCTTACGAGTTACGTTGGTCCCGTGGAAGGTGTTGGTGCCACCCACGGGGCCGTTCGGGGGCTGTTTGGAGTTTTCACCCTCTAACGTCATGTTTTTAAGCCTATGTTTAGAAATAAGCAGATTACCGTCGTACTCTCAAATCGGGAGACCCGCGGTTGCGAGGTCAGTTCCTACGAGTTACGTTGGTCCCGTGGGAGGTGTTGGTGCCACCCACGGGGACGTTCGGGGGTTGTTTTGAGTTTTCACCCTCTAACGTCATGTTTTTAAGCCTAAGTCTAAAAATAAGCCAATTACCATTGTACTCTCAAACCGGGAGACCCGCGGCTGCGGGGTCGGTTCATACGAGTTACGTTGGTCCCGTGGAAGGTGTTGGTGCCACCCACGGGGCCGTTCGGGGGCTGTTTTGAGTTTTCACCCTCTAACGTCATGTTTTTAAGCCTATGTTTAGAAATAAGAAAATTACCGTCGTACTCTCAAATCGGGAGATCCGCGGTTGCGAGCTCAGTTCCTACGAGTTACGTGGGTCCCGTGGGAGGTGTTGGTGCCACCCACGGGGACGTTCGGGGGCTGTTTCGAGTTTTCACCCTCTAACGCCATGTTTTTAAACCTAAGTCTTGAAATATGCAAATTACCATATTACTCTCAAACCGGGAGACCTGCGGCTGCGAGGTCAGTTCCTACGAGTTATGTTGGTCCCGTGGGAGTTGTTGGTACCACCCACGGGGACGTTCGGGGGTTGTTTTGAGTTTTCACCCTCTAACGTCATGTTTTTAAGCCTAAGTCTAGAAATAAGCAAATTACCGTCGTACTCTCAAATTGGGAGACCCGCGGCTGCGGGGTCGGTTCCTACGAGTTACGTTGGTCCCATGGAAGGTGTTGGTGCCACCCACGGGGCCGTTCGGAGGTTGTTTCGAGTTTTCACCCTCTAACGCCATGTTTTGCTTAAGTGTAGAAACACGCAAATTACCATCATATTCTCAAACCGGGAGACCCGCGGCTGCGAAGATAGTTCCTACGAGTTACGTTGGTCCCGTGGGAGGTGTTGGTGCCACCCACGGGGCCGTTCGGGCGTTGTTTCGAGTTTTCACCCTCTAACGTCCGGGGGCTGTTTCGAGTTTTCACCCTCTAACGTCATGTTTTTAAGCCTATGTTTAGAAGTAAGCAAATTACCGGCGTACTCTAAAATCGGGAGACCCGCGGCTGCGGGGTCGATTCCTACGAGTTACGTTGGTCCCGTGGGAGGTGTTGGTGCCACCCACGGGGCCGTTCGGGGGCTGTTTCGAGTTTTCACCCTCTAAGGCCATGTTTTGCTTAAGTGTAGAAACACGCAAATTACCGTCGTATTCTCAAACCGGGAGACCCGCGGCTGCGAGGACAATTCCTACGAGGTACGTTGGTCCCGTGGGAGGTGTTGGTGCCAAACACGGGCCCGTTCGGGGGTGTTTCGAGTTTTCACCCTCTAACGTCATGTTTTTAAGCGTAAGTCTAAAAATAAGCAAATTACCGTCGTACTCTCAAACCGGGAGACCCGCGGCTGCGAGGTCGGTTCCTATGAGTTACGTTGGTCCTGTGGAAGGTGTTGGTGCCACCCACGGGGCCGTTTGGGGGCTGTTTCGAGTTTTCACCCTCTAACGCCTTGTTTTGCTTAAGTGTAGAAACATGCAAATTACCGTCGTATTCTCAAACCGGGAGACACGCGGCTGAGAGGTCAGTTCCTACGAGCTACGTTGGTCCCATGGGAGGTGTTGGTACCACCCACGGGGCCGTTCGGGGGCTGTTTCGAGTGTTCACCATCTAACGACCGGGGGCTGTTTCGAGTTTTCACCCTCTAACGTCATGTTTTTAATCCTAAGTCTAAAAATAAGCAAATTACCATCGTACTCTCAAACCGGGAGACCCGCGGCTGCGAGGTCCGTTCCTACGAATTATGTTGGTCCCGTGGAAGGTGTTGGTGCCACCCACGGGGCCGTTCGGGGGCTGTTTCGAGTTTTCACACTCTAACGTCATGTTTTTAAGCCTATGTTTAGAAATAAGCAAATTACCGTCGTACTCTCAAACCGGGAGACCCGCGGCTGCGGGGTCGGTTCCTACGAGTTACGTTGGTCCCGTGGGAGGTGTTGGTGCCACCCACGGGGCCATTCGGGGGCTGTTTCGAGTTCTCATGCTCTAACGTCATGTTTTTAAGCCTAAGTCTAGAAATAAGAAAATTACCATTGTACTATCAAATCGGGAGACCCGCGGCTGCAGGGTCGGTTCCTACGAGTTATGTTGGTCCCGTGGAAGGTGTTGGTGCCACCCACGGTGCTGTTCGGGGGCTGTTTCAAGTTTTCTCCCTCTAACGTCATGTTTTTAAGCCTAAGTCTAGAAATAAGAAAATTACCGTCGTACTCTCAAATCGGGAGACCCGCGGCTACGGGGTCGGTTCCTACGAGTTACGTTGGTCCTGTGGAAGGTGTTGGTGCCACCCACGGGGCCATTCGGGGGTTGTTTCGAGTTTTCACCCTCTAAGGCCATGTTTTGCTTAAGTGTAGAAACACACAAATTACCGTCGTATTCTCAAATCGGGAGACCCGCGGCTGCGAGGACAATTCCTACGAGTTACGTTGGTCCCGTGGGAGGTGTTGGTGCCAAACACGGGGCCGTTCGGGGGTTGTTTCGAGTTTTCACCCTCTAACGTCATGTTTTTAAGCGTAAGTCTAAAAATAAGCAAATTACCATCGTACTCTCAAACCGGGAGACCCGCGGCTGCGAGGTCAGTTCCTACGAGTTACGTTGGTCCCGTGGAAGGTGTTGGTGCCACCCACGGGGCCGTTTGGGGGCTGTTTCGAGTTTTCACCCTCTAACGCCTTGTTTTGCTTAAGTGTAGAAACATGCAAATTACTGTCGTATTCTCAAACCGGGAGACACGCGGCAGTGAGGTCAGTTCCTACGAGCTACGTTGGTCCCATGGGAGGTGTTGGTACCACCCACGGGGCCGTTCGGGGGTTGTTTCGAGTGTTCACCATCTAACGACCGGGGGCTGTTTCGAGTTTTCACCCTCTAACGTCATGTTTTTAATCCTAAGTCTAAAAATAAGCAAATTACCATCGTACTCTCAAACCGGGAGACCCGCGGCTGCGAGGTCCGTTCCTACGAATTATGTTGGTCCCGTGGAAGGTGTTGGTGCCACCCACGGGGCCGTTCGGGGGCTGTTTCGAGTTTTCACACTCTAACGTCATGTTTTTAAGCCTATGTTTAGAAATAAGCAAATTACCGTCGTACTCTCAAACCGGGAGACCCGCGGCTGCGGGGTCGGTTCCTACGAGTTACGTTGGTCCCGTGGGAGGTGTTGGTGCCACCCACGGGGCCATTCGGGGGCTGTTTCGAGTTCTCATGCTCTAACGTCATGTTTTTAAGCCTAAGTCTAGAAATAAGCAAATTACCATTGTACTATCAAATCGGGAGACCCGCGGCTGCGGGGTCGGTTCCTACGTGTTATGTTGGTCCCGTGGAAGGTGTTGGTGCCACCCACGGTGCTGTTCGGGGGCTGTTTCAAGTTTTCTCCCTCTAACGTCATGTTTTTAAGCCTAAGTCTAGAAATAAGAAAATTACCGTCGTACTCTCAAATCGGGAGACCCGCGGCTACGGGGTCGGTTCCTACGAGTTACGTTGGTCCTGTGGAAGGTGTTGTTGCCACCCACGGGGCCGTTCGGGGGCTGTTTTGAGTTTTCACCCTCTAACGTCATGTTTTTAAGCCTATGTTTAGAAATAAGCAAATTACCGTCGTACTCTCAAATCGGGAGACCCACGGCTGCGAGGTCAGTTCCTACGAGTTACGTTGGTCCAGTGGGAGGTGTTGATGCCACCCACGGGGACGTTCGGGGGTTGTTTTGAGTTTTCACCCTCTAATGTCATGTTTTTAAGCCTAAGTCTAAAAATAATCAAATTATCATCGTGCTCTCAAACCGGGAGACCCGCGGCTGCGAGGTCGGTTCCTACGAGTTACGTTGGTCCCGTGGAAGGTGTTGGTGCCACCCATGGGGCCGTTCGGGGGTTGTTTCGAGTTTTCACCCTCTAACGTCATGTTTTTAAGCCTAAGTCTAGAAATAAGCAAATTACCGTCGTACTCTCAAACCGGGAGACCCGTGGCTGCGGGGTCGGTTCCTACGAGTTACGTTGGTCCCGTGGGAGGTGTTGGTGCCACCCACGGGGACGTTCGGGGGCTGTTTCGAGTTTTCACCCTCTAACGCCATGTTTTTAAACCTAAGTCTTGAAATATGCAAATTACCATATTACTCTCAAACCGGGAGACCTGCGGCTGCGAGGTCAGTTCCTACGAGTTACGTTGGTCCCGTGGGAGGTGTTGGTGCCACCCACGGTGCCGTTCGGGGGCTCTTTCGAGTTTTCACCCTCTAACGTCATGTTTTTAAGCCTAAGTCTAGAAATAAGCAAATTACCATCGTACTCTCAAATCGGGAGACCCACGGCTGCGGGGTCGGATCCTACGAGTTACGTTGGTCCCATGGAAGGTGTTGGTGCCACCCACGGGGCCATTCGGGGGTTGTTTCGAGTTTTCACCCTCTAAGGCCATGTTTTGCTTAAGTGTAGAAACACGCAAATTACCGTCGTATTCTCAAATCGGGAGACCCGCGGCTGCGAGGACAATTCCTACGAGTTACGTTGGTCCCGTGGGAGGTGTTGGTGCCAAACACGGGGCCGTTCGGGGGTTGTTTCGAGTTTTCACCCTCTAATGTCATGTTTTTAAGCGTAAGTCTAAAAATAAGCAAATTACCGTCGTACTCTCAAACCGGGAGACCCGCGGCTGCGAGGTCGGTTCCTACTAGTTACGTTGGTCCCGTGGAAGGTGTTGGTGCCACCCACGGGGCCGTTTAGGGGCTGTTTCGAGTTTTCACCCTCTAACGCCTTGTTTTGCTTAAGTGTAGAAACATGCAAATTACCGTCGTATTCTCAAACCGGGAGACACGCGGCTGTGAGGTCAGTTCCTACGAGTTACGTTGGTCCCGTGGGAGGTGTTGGTACCACCCACAGGGCCGTTCACGGGCTGTTTCGAGTTTTCACACTCTAACGACCGGGGGCTGTTTCGAGTTTTCACCCTCTAACGTCATGTTTTTAATCCTAAGTCTAAAAATAAGCAAATTACCATCGTACTCTCAAACCGGGAGACCCGCGGCTGCGGGGTCCGTTCCTACGACTTATGTTGGTCCCGTGGAAGGTGTTGGTGCCACCCACGGGGCCGTTCGGGGGCTGTTTCGAGCTTTCACACTCTAACGTCATGTTTTTAAGCCTATGTTTAGAAATAAGCAAATTACCGTCGTACTCTCAAACCGGGAGACCCGCGGCTGCGGGGTCGGTTCCTACGAGTTACGTTGGTCCCGTGGGAGGTGTTGGTGCCACCCACGGGGCCATTCGGGGGCTGTTTCGAGTTCTCATGCTCTAACGTCATGTTTTTAAGCCTAAGTCTAGAAATAAGCAAATTACCATTGTACTATCAAATCGGGAGACCCGCGGCTGCAGGGTCGGTTCCTACGAGTTACGTTGGTCCCGTGGAAGGTGTTGTTGCCACCCACGGGGCCGTTCGGGGGCTATTTCAAGTTTTCACCCTCTAACGTCATGCTTTTAAGCCTAAGCCTAAAAATAAACCCATTACCTTCGTACACTCAAACCGGGAGACCCGCGGCTGCGGGGTCGGTTCCTACGAGTTACGTTGGTCCCGTGGAAGGTGTTGGTGCCACCCACGGGGCCGTCCGGGGGCTGTTTTGAGTTTTCATCCTCTAACGTCATGTTTTTAAGCCTATGTTTAGAAATAAGCAAATTACCGTCGTACTCTCAAATCGAGAGACCCGTGGCTGCGGGGTCGGTTCCCACGAGTTACGTTGGTCCCGTGGGAGGTGCTGGTGCCACCCACGGGGCCGTTCGGGGGCTATTTTGAGTTTTCATCCTCTAACGCCATGTTTTTAAGCCTAAGTCTAGAAATTAGCAAATTACCATCGTACTCTCAAATCGGGAGATCCGCGGCTGCGGGGTCGGTTCCTACGAGTTATGTTGGTCCCGTGGAAGGTGTTGGTGCCACCCACGGTGCCGTTCGGGGGCTGTTTCGAGTTTTCACCCTCTAACGTCATGTTTTTAAGCCTAAGTCTAGAAATAATCAAATTACAGTCGTACTCTCAAACCTGGAGACCCGCGACTGCGGGGTCGGTTCCTACGAGTTATGTTGGTCCCGTGGAAGGTGTTGTTGCCACCCACGGGGCCGTTCGGGGGCTGTTTCGAGTTTTCACCCTCTAACGTCATGTTTTTAAGCCTAAGTCTAAAAATAAGACAATTACCATTGTACTCTCAAACTGGGAGACCCGCGGCTGCGGGGTCGGTTCATACGAGTTACGTTGGTCCCGTGGAAGGTGTTGGTGCCACCCACGGGGCCGTTCAGGGGCTGTTTTGAGTTTTCACCCTCTAACGTCATGTTTTTAAGCCTATGTTTAGAAATAAGAAAATTACCGTCGTACTCTCAAATCGGGAGATCCGCGGTTGCGAGGTCAGTTCCTACGAGTTACGTGGGTCCCGTGGGAGGTGTTGGTGCCACCCACGGGGACGTTCGGGGGTTGTTATGAGTTTTCACCCTCTAACGTCATGTTTTTAAGCCTATGTTTAGAAGTAAGCAAATTACCGGCGTACTCTCAAATCGGGAGACCCGCGGCTGCGGGGTCGATTCCTACGAGTTACGTTGGTCCCGTGGGAGGTGTTGGTGCCACCCACGGGGCCGTTCGGGGGCTGTTTCGAGTTTTCACCCTCTAACGCCATGTTTTTAAGCCTAAGTCTAGAAATAAGTAAATTAGCATCGTACTCTCAAATCGGGAGACCCGCGGCTGCGGGGTCGGTTCCTACGAGTTATGTTGGTCCCGTGGAAGGTGTTGGTGCCACCCACGGTGCCGTTCGGGGGCTGTTTCGAGTTTTCACCCTCTAACGTCATGTTTTTAAGCCTAAGTCTAGAAATAATCAAATTACAGTCGTACTCTCAAACCAGGAGACCCGCGGTTGCGGGGTCGGTTCCTACTAGTTACGTTGGTCCCGTGGAAGGTGTTGTTGCCACCCACGGGGCCGTTCGGGGGCTGTTTCGAGTTTTCACCCTCTAACGTCATGTTTTTAAGCCTAAGTCTAAAAGTAAGACAATTACCGTTGTACTCTCAAACCGGGAGACCCGCGACTGCGGGGTCGGTTCCTACGAGTTACGTTGGTCCCGTGGAAGGTGTTGGTGCCACCCACGGGGCCGTTCGGGGACTGTTTTGAGTTTTCACCCTCTAACGTCATGTTTTTAAGCCTATTTTTAGAAATAAGCCAATTACCGTTGTACTCTCAAATCGTTAGACCCGCGGCTGCGAGGTCAGTTCCTACGAGTTATGTTGGTCCCGTGGGAGGTGTTGGTGCCACCCACGGGGACGTTTGGGGGCTGTTTCGAGTTTTCACCCTCTAACGTCATGTTTTTAAGCCTAAGTCTAGAAATAATCAAATTACAGTCGTACTCTCAAACCTGGAGACCCGCGACTGCGGGGTCGGTTCATACGAGTTATGTTGGTCCCGTGGAAGGTGTTGTTGCCACCCACGGGGCCGTTCGGGGGCTGTTTCGAGTTTTCATCCTCTAACGTCATGTTTTTAAGCCTAAGTCTAAAAATAAGCCAATTACCATTGTACTCTCAAACCGGAAGACCCGCGGCTGCGGGGTCGGTTCATACGAGTTACGTTGGTCCCGTGGAAGGTGTTGGTGCCACCCACGGGGCCGTTCGGGGGCTGTTTGGAGTTTTCACCCTCTAACGTCATGTTTTTAAGCCTATGTTTAGAAATAAGAAAATTACCGTCGTACTCTCAAATCGGGAGATCCGCGGTTGCGAGGTCAGTTCCTACGAGTTACGTGGGTCCCGTGGGAGGTGTTGGTGCCACCCACGGGGACGTTCGGGGGTTGTTATGAGTTTTCACCCTCTAACGTCATGTTTTTAAGCCTATGTTTAGAAGTAAGCAAATTACCGGCGTACTCTCAAATCGGGAGACCCGCGGCTGCGGGGTCGATTCCTACGAGTTACGTTGGTCCCGTGGGAGGTGTTGGTGCCACCCACGGGGCCGTTCGGGGGCTGTTTCGAGTTTTCACCCTCTAACGCCATGTTTTTAAGCCTAAGTCTAGAAATAAGTAAATTAGCATCGTACTCTCAAATCGGGAGACCCGCGGCTGCGGGGTCGGTTCCTACGAGTTATGTTGGTCCCGTGGAAGGTGTTGGTGCCACCCACGGTGCCGTTCGGGGGCTGTTTCGAGTTTTCACCCTCTAACGTCATGTTTTTAAGCCTAAGTCTAGAAATAATCAAATTACAGTCGTACTCTCAAACCGGGAGACCCGCGGCTGCGGGGTCGGTTCCTACTAGTTACGTTGGTCCCGTGGAAGGTGTTGTTGCCACCCACGGGGCCGTTCGGGGGCTGTTTCGAGTTTTCACCCTCTAACGTCATGTTTTTATGCCTAAGTCTAAAAGTAAGACAATTACCGTTGTACTCTCAAACCGGGAGACCCGCGACTGCGGGGTCGGTTCCTACGAGTTACGTTGGTCCCGTGGAAGGTGTTGGTGCCACCCACGGGGCCGTTCGGGGACTGTTTTGAGTTTTCACCCTCTAACGTCATGTTTTTAAGCCTATTTTTAGAAATAAGCCAATTACCGTCGTACTCTCAAATCGTTAGACCCGCGGCTGCGAGGTCAGTTCCTACGAGTTACGTTGGTACCGTGGGAGGTGTTGGTGCCACCCACGGGGACGTTCGGGGGCTGTTTCGAGTTTTCACCCTCTAACGCCATGTTTTTAAACCTAAGTCTTGAAATATGCAATTTACCATATTACTCTCAAACCGGGAGACCTGCGGCTGCGAGGTCAGTTCCTACGAGTTATGTTGGTCCCGTGGGAGGTGTTGGTGCCACCCACGGCGCCGTTCGGGGGTTGTTTCGAGTTTTCACCCTCTAACGTCTTGTTTTTAAGCCTAAGTCTAGAAATAAGCAAATTACCGTCGTACTCTCAAATTGGGAGACCCGCGGCTGCGGGGTCGGTTCCTACGAGTTACGTTGGTCCCATGGAAGGTGTTGGTGCCACCCACGGGGCCGTTCGGGGGTTGTTTCGAGTTTTCACCCTCTAACGCCATGTTTTGCTTAAGTGTAGAAACACGCAAATTACCGTCGTATTCTCAAACCGGGAGACCCGCGGCTGCGAAGATAGTTCCTACGAGTTACGTTGGTCCCGTGGGAGGTGTTGGTGCCACCCACGGGGCCGTTCGGGGGTTGTTTCGAGTTTTCACCCTCTAACGTCCGGGGGCTATTTCGAGTTTTCACCCTCTAACGTCATGTTTTTAAGCCTAAGTCTAGAAACAAGAAAATTACCGTCGTACTCTCAAATCGGGAGACCCGCGGCTGCGGGGTCGGATCCTACGAGTTACGTTGGTCCCATGGAAGGTGTTGGTGCCACCCACGGGACCGTTCGGGGGTTGTTTCGAGTTTTCACCCTTTAAGGCCATGTTTTGCTTAAGTGTAGAAACACGCAAATTACCGTCGTATTCTCAAACCGGGAGACCCGCGGCTGCGAGGACAATTCCTACGAGTTACGTTGGTCCCGTGGGAGGTGTTGGTGCCAAACACGGGCCCGTTCGGGGGTTGTTTCGAGTTTTCACCCTCTAACGTCATGTTTTTAAGCGTAAGTCTAAAAATAAGCAAATTACCGTCGTACTCTCAAACCGGGAGACCCGCGGCTGCGAGGTCGGTTCCTACGAGTTACGTTGGTCCCGTGGAAGGTGTTGGTGCCACCCACGGGGCCGTTTGGGGGCAGTTTCGAGTTTTCACCCTCTAACGCCTTGTTTTGCTTAAGTGTAGAAACATGCAAATTACCGTCGTATTCTCAAACCGGGAGACACGCGACTGTGAGGTCAGTTCCTACGAGTTACGTTGGTCTCATGGGAGGTGTTGGTACCACCCACGGGGCCGTTCGGGGGCTGTTTCGAGTGTTCACCATCTAACGACCGGGGGCTGTTTCGAGTTTTCACCCTCTAACGTCATGTTTTTAATCCTAAGTCTAAAAATAAGCAAATTACCATCGTACTCTCAAACCGGGAGACCCGCGGCTGCGAGGTCCGTTCCTACGAATTATGTTGGTCCCGTGGAAGGTGTTGGTGCCACCCACGGGGCCGTTCGGGGGCTGTTTCGAGTTTTCACACTCTAACGTCATGTTTTTAAGCCTATGTTTAGAAATAAGCAAATTACCGTCGTACTCTCAAACCGGGAGACCCGCGGCTGCGGGGTCGGTTCCTACGAGTTACGTTGGTCCCGTGGGAGGTGTTGGTGCCACCCACGGGGCCATTCGGGGGCTGTTTCGAGTTCTCATGCTCTAACGTCATGTTTTTAAGCCTAAGTCTAGAAATAAGCAAATTACCATTGTACTATCAAATCGGGAGACCCGTGGCTGCAGGGTCGGTTCCTACGAGTTATGTTAGTCCCGTGGAAGGTGTTGGTGCCACCCACGGTGCTGTTCGGGGGCTGTTTCGAGTTTTCTCCCTCTAACGCCATGTTTTTAAGCCTAAGTCTAGAAATAAGAAAATTACCGTCGTACTCTCAAATCGGGAGACCCGCGACTACGGGGTCGGTTCCTACGAGTTACGTTGGTCCTGTGGAAGGTGTTGTTGCCACCCACGGGGCCGTTCGGGGGCTATTTCAAGTTTTCACCCTCTAACGTCATGTTTTTAAGCCTAAGTCTAAAAATAAGCCCATTACCGTCGTACTCTCAAACCGGAAGACCCGCGTCTGCGGGGTCGGTTCCTACGAGTTACGTTGGTCCCGTGGAAGGTGTTGGTGCCACCCACGGGGCCGTTCGGGGGCTCTTTCGAGTTTTCATCCTCTAACGTCATGTTTTTAAGCCTATGTTTAGAAATAAGCAAATTACCGTCGTACTCTCAAATCGAGAGACCCGCGGCTGCGGGGTCGGTTCCTACGAGTTACGTTGGTCCCGTGGAAGGTGTTGGTGCCACCCACGGTGCCGTTTGGGGGCTGTTTCGAGTTTTCACCCTCTAACGTCATGTTTTTAAGCCTAAGTCTAGAAATAATCAAATTACAGTCGTACTCTCAAACCTGGAGACCCGCGACTGCGGGGTCGGTTCCTACGAGTTATGTTGGTCCCGTGGAAGGTGTTGTTGCCACCCACGGGGCCGTTCGGGGGCTGTTTCGAGTTTTCACCCTCTAACGTCACGTTTTTAAGCCTAAGTCTAAAAATAAGCCAATTACCGTTGTACTCTCAAACCGGGAGACCCGCGGCTGCGGGGTCGGTTCATACGAGTTACGTTGGTCCCGTGGAAGGTGTTGGTGCCACCCACGGGGCCGTTCGGGGGCTGTTTGGAGTTTTCACCCTCTAACGTCATGTTTTTAAGCCTATGTTTAGAAATAAGCAGATTATCGTCGTACTCTCAAATCGGGAGACCCGCGGTTGCGAGGTCAGTTCCTACGAGTTACGTTGGTCCCGTGGGAGGTGTTGGTGCCACCCACGGGGACGTTCGGGGGTTGTTTTGAGTTTTCACCCTCTAACGTCATGTTTTTAAGCCAAAGTCTAAAAATAAGCCAATTACCATTGTACTCTCAAACCGGGAGACCCGCGGCTGCGGGGTCGGTTCATACGAGTTACGTTGGTCCCGTGGAAGGTGTTGGTGCCACCCACGGGGCCGTTCGGGGGCTGTTTTGAGTTTTCACCCTCTAACGTCATGTTTTTAAGCCTAAGTCTAAAAATAAGCCAATTACCGTTGTACTCTCAAACCGGGAGACCCGCGGCTGCGGGGTCGGTTCATACGAGTTACGTTGGTCCCGTGGAAGGTGTTGGTGCCACCCACGGGGCCGTTCGGGGGCTGTTTTGAGTTTTCACCCTCTAACGTCATGTTTTTAAGCCTATGTTTAGAAATAAGAAAATTACCGTCGTACTCTCAAATCGGGAGATCCGCGGTTGCGAGCTCAGTTCCTACGAGTTACGTGGGTCCCGTGGGAGGTGTTGGTGCCACCCACGGGGACGTTCGGGGGTTGTTATGAGTTTTCACCCTCTAATGTCATGTTTTTAAGCCTATGTTTAGAAGTAAGCAAATTACCGGCGTACTCTCAAATCGGGAGACCCGCGGCTGCGGGGTCGATTCCTACGAGTTACGTTGGTCCCGTGGGAGGTGTTGGTGCCACCCACGGGGCCGTTCGGGGGCTGTTTCGAGTTTTCACCCTCTAACGCCATGTTTTTAAGCCTAAGTCTAGAAATAAGTAAATTAGCATCGTACTCTCAAATTGGGAGACCCGCGGCTGCGGGGTCGGTTCCTACGAGTTATGTTGGTCCCGTGGAAGGTGTTGGTGTCACCCACGGTGCCGTTCGGGGGCTGTTTCGAGTTTTCACCCTCTAACGTCATGTTTTTAAGCCTAAGTCTAGAAATAATCAAATTACAGTCGTACTCTCAAACCGGGAGACCCGCGGCTGCGGGGTCGGTTCCTACTAGTTACGTTGGTCCCGTGGAAGGTGTTGTTGCCACCCACGGGGCCGTTCGGGGGCTGTTTCGAGTTTTCACCCTCTAACGTCATGTTTTTAAGCCTAAGTCTAAAAGTAAGACAATTACCGTTGTACTCTCAATCCGGGAGACCCGCGACTGCGGGGTCGGTTCCTACGAGTTACGTTGGTCCCGTGGAAGGTGTTGGTGCCACCCACGGGGCCGTTCGGGGACTGTTTTGAGTTTTCACCCTCTAACGTCATGTTTTTAAGCCCATTTTTAGAAATAAGCCAATTACCGTCGTACTCTCAAATCGTTAGACCCGCGGCTGCGAGGTCAGTTCCTACGAGTTACGTTGGTCCCGTGGGAGGTGTTGATGCCACCCACGGGGACGTTCGGGGGCTGTTTCGAGTTTTCACCCTCTAACGCCATGTTTTTAAAATTAAGTCTTGAAATATGCAAATTACCATATTACTCTCAAACCGGGAGACCTGCGGCTGCGAGGTCAGTTCCTACGAGTTATGTTGGTCCCGTGGGAGGTGTTGGTGCCACCCACGGCGCCGTTCGGGGGCTGTTTCGAGTTTTCACCCTCTAACGTCTTGTTTTTAAGCCTAAGTCTAGAAATAAGCAAATTACCGTCGTACTCTCAAATTGGGAGACCCGCGGCTGCGGGGTCGGTTCCTACGAGTTACGTTAGTCCCATGGAAGGTGTTGGTGCCACCCACGGGGCCGTTCGGGGGTTGTTTCGAGTTTTCACCCTCTAACGCCATGTTTTGCTTAAGTGTAGAAACACGCAAATTACCGTCGTATTCTCAAACCGGGAGACCCGCGGCTGCGAAGATATTTCCTACGAGTTACGTTGGTCCCGTGGGAGGTGTTGGTGCCACCCACGGGGCCGTTCGGGGGTTGTTTCGAGTTTTCACCCTCTAACGTCCGGGGGCTGTTTCGAGTTTTCACCCTCTAACGTCATGTTTTTAAGCCTAAGTCTAGAAACAAGCAAATTACCATCGTACTCTCAAATCGGGAGACCCGCGGCTGCGGGGTCGGATCCTACGAGTTACGTTGGTCCCATGGAAGGTGTTGGTGCCACCCACGGGACCGTTCGGGGGTTGTTTCGAGTTTTCACCCTCTAAGGCCATGTTTTGCTTAAGTGTAGAAACACGCAAATTACCGTCGTATTCTCAAACCGGGAGACCCGTGGCTGCGAGGACAATTCCTACGAGTTACGTTGGTCCCGTGGGAGGTGTTGGTGCCAAACACGGGCCCGTTCGGGGGTTGTTTCGAGTTTTCACCCTCTAACGTCATGTTTTTAAGCGTAAGTCTAAAAATAAGCAAATTACCGTCGTACTCTCAAACCGGGAGACCCGCGGCTGCGAGGTCAGTTCCTACGAGTTACGTTGGTCCCGTGGAAGGTGTTGGTGCCACCCACGGGGCCGTTTGGGGGCTGTTTCGAGTTTTCACCCTCTAACGCCTTGTTTTGCTTAAGTGTAGAAACATGCAAATTACCGTCGTATTCTCAAACCGCGAGACACGCGGCTGTGAGGTCAGTTCCTACGAGTTACGTTGGTCCCATGGGAGGTGTTGGTACCACCCACGGGGCCGTTCGGGGGCTGTTTCGAGTGTTCACCATCTAACGACCGGGGGCTATTTCGAGTTTTCACCCTCTAACGTCATGTTTTTAATCCTAAGTCTAAAAATAAGAAAATTACCATCGTACTCTCAAACCAGGAGACCCGCGGCTGCGAGGTCCGTTCCTACGAATTATGTTGGTCCCGTGGAAGGTGTTGGTGCCACCCACGGGGCCGTTCGGGGGCTGTTTCGAGTTTTCACACTCTAACGTCATGTTTTTAAGCCTATGTTTAGAAATAAGCAAATTACCGTCGTACTCTCAAACCGGGAGACCCACGGCTGCGGGGTCGGTTCCTACAAGTTACGTTGGTCCCGTGGGAGGTGTTGGTGCCACCCACGGGGCCATTCGGGGGCTGTTTCGAGTTCTCATGCTCTAACGTCATGTTTTTAAGCCTAAGTCTAGAAATAAGCAAATTACCATTGTACTATCAAATCGGGAGACCCGCGGCTGCAGGGTCGGTTCCTACGAGTTATGTTGGTCCCGTGGAAGGTGTTGGTGCCACCCACGGTGCTGTTCGGGGGCTGTTTCGAGTTTTCTCCCTCTAACGTCATGTTTTTAAGCCTAAGTCTAGAAATAAGAAAATTACCGTCGTACTCTCAAATCGGGAGACCCGCGGCTACGGGGTCGGTTCCTACGAGTTACGTTGGTCCTGTGGAAGGTGTTGTTGCCACCCACGGGGCCGTTCGGGGGCTATTTCAAGTTTTCACCCTCTAACGTCATGTTTTTAAGCCTAAGTCTAAAAATAAGCCCATTACCATCGTACTCTCAAACCGGGAGACCCGCGGCTGCGGGGTCGGTTCCTACGAGTTACGTTGGTCCCGTGGAAGGTGTTGGTGCCACCCACGGGGCCGTTCGGGGGCTGTTTCGAGTTTTCATCCTCTAACGTCATGTTTTTAAGCCTATGTTTAGAAATAAGCAAATTACCGTCGTACTCTCAAATCGAGAGACCCGCGGCTGCGGGGTCGGTTCCTACGAGTTACGTTGGTCCCGTGGGAGGTGTTGGTGCCACCCACAGGGCCGTTCGGGGGCTATTTCGAGTTTTCACCCTCTAACGCCATGTTTTTAAGCCTAAGTCTAGAAATAAGCAAATTACCATCGTACTCTCAAATTGGGAGACCCGCGGCTGCGGGGTCGGTTCCTACGAGTTATGTTGGTCCCGTGGAAGGTGTTGGTGCCACCCACGGTGCCGTTTGGGGGCTGTTTCGAGTTTTCACCCTCTAACGTCATGTTTTTAAGCCTAAGTCTAGAAATAATCAAATTACAGTCGTACTCTCAAACTTGGAGACCCGCGACTGCGGGGTCGGTTCCTACGAGTTATGTTGGTCCCGTGGAAGGTGTTGTTGCCACCCACGGGGCCGTTCGGGGGCTGTTTCGAGTTTTCACCCTCTAACGTCACGTTTTTAAGCCTAAGTCTAAAAATAAGCCAATTACCATTGTACTCTCAAACCGGGAGACCCGCGGCTGCGGGGTCGGTTCATACGAGTTACGTTGGTCCCGTGGAAGGTGTTGGTGCCACCCACGGGGCCGTTCGGGGGCTGTTTGGAGTTTTCACCCTCTAACGTCATGTTTTTAAGCCTATGTTTAGAAATAAGCAGATTACCGTCGTACTCTCAAATCGGGAGACCCGCGGTTGCGAGGTCAGTTCCTACGAGTTACGTTGGTCCCGTGGGAGGTGTTGGTGCCACCCACGGGGACGTTCGGGGGTTGTTTTGAGTTTTCACCCTCTAACGTCATGTTTTTAAGCCTATGTTTAGAAGTAAGCAAATTACCGTCGTACTCTCAAATCGGGAGACCCGCGGCTGCGGGGTCGATTCCTACGAGTTACGTTGGTCCCGTGGGAGGTGTTGGTGCCACCCACGGGGCCGTTCGGGGGCTGTTTTGAGTTTTCACCCTCTAACGCCATGTTTTTAAGCCTAAGTCTAGAAATAAGCAAATTAGCATCGTACTCTCAAACCTGGAGACCCGCGACTGCGGGGTCGGTTCCTACGAGTTATGTTGGTCCCGTGGAAGGTGTTGTTGCCACCCACGGGGCCGTTCGGGGGCTGTTTCGAGTTTTCACCCTCTAACGTCACGTTTTTAAGTCTAAGTCTAGAAATAATCAAATTACAGTCGTACTCTCAAACCTGGAGACCCGCGACTGCGGGGTCGGTTCCTACGAGTTATGTTGGTCCCGTGGAAGGTGTTGTTGCCACCCACGGGGCCGTTCGGGGGCTGTTTCGAGTTTTCACCCTCTAACGTCACGTTTTTTAGCCTAAGTCTAAAAATAAGCCAATTACCGTTGTACTCTCAAACCGGGAGACCCGCGGCTGCGGGGTCGGTTCATACGAGTTACGTTGGTCCCGTGGAAGGTGTTGGTGCCACCCACGGTGCCGTTTGGGGGCTGTTTCGAGTTTTCACCCTCTAACGTCATGGTTTTAAGCCTAAGTCTAGAAATAATCAAATTACAGTCGTACTCTCAAACCTGGAGACCCGCGACTGCGGGGTCGGTTCCTACGAGTTATGTTGGTCCCGTGGAAGGTGTTGTTGCCACCCACGGGGCCGTTTGGGGGCTGTTTCGAGTTTTCACCCTCTAACGTCACGTTTTTAAGCCTAAGTCTAAAAATAAGCCAATTACCGTTGTACTCTCAAACCGGGAGACCCGCGGCTGCGGGGTCGGTTCATACGAGTTACGTTGGTCCCGTGGAAGGTGTTGGTGCCACCCACGGGGCCGTTCGGGGGTTGTTTGGAGTTTTCACCCTCTAACGTCATGTTTTTAAGCCTATGTTTAGAAATAAGCAAATTACCGTCGTACTCTCAAATCGGGAGACCCGCGGTTGCGAGGTCAGTTCCTACGAGTTACGTTGGTCCCGTGGGAGGTGTTGGTGCCACCCACGGGGACGTTCGGGGGTTGTTTTGAGTTTTCACCCTCTAACGTCATGTTTTTAAGCCTATGTTTAGAAGTAAGCAAATTACCGTCGTACTCTCAAATCGGGAGACCCGCGGCTGCGGGGTCGATTCCTACGAGTTACGTTGGTCCCGTGGGAGGTGTTGGTGCCACCCACGGGGCCGTTCGGGGGCTGTTTCGAGTTTTCACCCTCTAACGCCATGTTTTTAAGCCTAAGTCTAGAAATAAGCAAATTAGCATCGTACTCTCAAATCGGGAGACCCGCGGCTGCGGGGTCGGTTCCTACGAGTTATGTTGGTCCCGTGGAAGGTGTTGGTGCCACCCACGGTGCCGTTCGGGGGATGTTTCGAGTTTTCACCCTCTAACGTCATGTTTTTAAGCGTAAGTCTAGAAATAATCAAATTACAGTCGTACTCTCAAACCGGGAGACCCGGGGCTACGGGGTCGATTCCTACTAGTTACGTTGGTCCCGTGGAAGGTGTTGTTGCCACCCACGGGGCCGTTCGGGGGCTGTTTCTAGTTTTCACCCTCTAACATCATGTTTTTAAGCCTAAGTCTAAAAGTATGACAATTACCGTTGTACTCTCAAATCGGGAGACCCGCGACTGCGGGGTCGGTTCCTACGAGTTACGTTGGTCCCGTGGAAGGTGTTGGTGCCACCCACGGGGCCGTTCGGGGACTGTTTTGAGTTTTCACCCTCTAACGTCATGTTTTTAAGCCTATGTTTAGAAATAAGCCAATTACCGTCGTACTCTCAAATCGTTAGACCCGCGGCTGCGAGGTCAGTTCCTACGAATTACGTTGGTCCCGTGGAAGGTGTTGGTGCCACCCACGGGGACGTTCGGGGGCTGTTTCGAGTTTTCACCCTCTAACGCCATGTTTTTAAACCTAAGTCTTGAAATATGCAAATTACCATATTACTCTCAAACCGGGAGACCTGCGGCTGCGAGGTCAGTTCCTACGAGTTATGTTGGTCCCGTGGGAGGTGTTGGTGCCACCCACGGTGCCGTTCGGGGGCTGTTTCGAGTTTTCACCCTCTAACGTCTTGTTTTTAAGCCTAAGTCTAGAAATAAGCAAATTACCGTCGTACTCTCAAATCGGGAGACCCGCGGCTGCGGGGTTGGTTCCTACGAGTTACGTTGGTCCCATGGAAGGTGTTGGTGCCACCCACGGGGCCGTTCGGGGGTTGTTTCGAGTTTTCACCCTCTAACGCCATGTTTTGCTTAAGTGTAGAAACACGCAAATTACCGTCGTATTCTCAAACCGGGAGACCCGCAGCTTCGAAGACAGTTCCTACGAGTTACGTTGGTCCCGTGGGAGGTGTTGGTGCCACCCACGGGGCCGTTCGGGGGTTGTTTCGAGTTTTCAGCCTCTAACGTCCGGGGGCTGTTTCGAGTTTTCACCCTCTAACGTCATGTTTTTAAGCCTAAGTCTAAAAATAAGCAAATTACCATCGTACTCTCAAACCGGGAGACCCGCGGCTGTGAGGTCGGTTCCTACGAGTTACGTTGGTCCCGTGGAAGGTGTTGGTGCCACCCACGGGGCCGTTTGGGGGCTGTTTCGAGTTTTCACCCTCTAACGCCATGTTTTGCTTAAGTGTAGAAACATGCAAATTACCGTCGTATTCTCAAACCGGGAGACACGCGGCTGCGAGGTCAGTTCCTACGAGTTACGTTGGTCCCGTGGGAGGTGTTAGTGCCACCCACGGGGACGTTCGGGGGCTGTTTCGAGTTTTCACCCTCTAACGTCCGGGGGCTGTTTCGAGTTTTCACCCTCTAACGTCATGTTTTTAAGCCTAAGTCTTAAAATAAGCAAATTTTCGTCGTACTCTCAAACCGGGAGACCCGCGGCTGCGGGGTCCGTTCCTACGAGTTATGTTGGTCCCGTGGAAGGTGTTGGTGCCACCCACGGGGCCGTTCGGGGGCTGTTTCGAGTTTTCACACTCTAACGTCATGTTTTTACGCCTATGTTTAGAAAGAAGCAAATTACCGTCGTAGTCTCAAACCGGGAGGCCCGCGGCTGTGGGGTCGGTTCCTACGAGTTATGTTGGTCCCGTGGGAGGTGTTGGTGCCACCCACGGGGCCATTCGGGGGCTGTTTCGAGTTCTCATGCTCTAACCTCATGTTTTTAAGCCTAAGTCTAGAAATAAGCAAATTACAACCGTACTATCAAATCAGGAGACCCGCGGCTGCGGGGTCGGTTCCTACGAGTTATGTTGGTCCCGTGGAAGGTGTTGGTGCCACCCACGGTGCCGTTCGGGGGCTGTTTCGAGTTTTCTCCCTCTAACGTCATGTTTTTAAGCCTAAGTCTAGAAATAAGAAAATTACCATCGTACTCTCAAATCGGGAGACCCACGGCTACGGGGTCGGTTCCTACGAGTTACGTTGGTCCCGTGGAAGGTGTTGGTGCCACCCACGGGGACGTTCGGGGGTTGTGTTGAGTTTTCACCCTCTAACATCATGTTTTTAAGCCTAAGTCTAAAAATAAGTAAATTACCGTCGTACTCTCAAACCGGGAGACCCGCGGCTGCGGGGTCGGTTCCTACGAGTTACGTTGGTGCCGTGGAAGGTGTTGGTGCCACCCACGAGGCCGTTCGGGGGCTGTTTCGAGTTTTCACCCTCTAACGTCATGTTTTTAAGCCTATGTTTAGAAATAAGCAAATTACCGTCGTACTCTCAAATCGGGAGACCCGCGGCTGCGGGGTCGGTTCCTACGAGTTACGTTGGTCCCGTGGGAGGTGTTGGTGCCACGCACGGGGCCGTTCGGGGGCTGTTTCGAGTTTTCACCCTCTAACACCATGTTTTTAAGCCTAAGTCTAGAAATAAGCAAATTACCATTGTACTCTCAAATCGGGAGACCCGCGGCTGCGGGGTCGGTTCCAACGAGTTATGTTGGTCCCGTGGGAGGTGTTGGTGCCACCCACGGGGCCATTCGGGGGCCGTTTCGAGTTCTCATGCTCTAACGTCATGTTTTTAAGCCTAAGTCTAGAAATAAGCAAATTACCATCGTACTATCAAATCGGGAGACCCGCGGCTGCGGGGTCGGTTCCTACGAGTTATGTTGGTCCCGTGGAAGGTGTTGGTGCCACCCACGGTGCCGTTCGGGGGCTGTTTCGAGTTTTCTCCCTCTAACGTCATATTTTTAAGCCTATGTTTAGAAATAAGAAAATTACCGTCGTACTCTCAAATCGGGAGACCCGCGGCTGCGGGGTCGGTTTGTACGAGTTACGTTGGTCCCGTGCGAGGTGTTGGTGCCACCCACGGGGCCGTTCGGGGGCTGTTTCGAGTTTTCACCCTCTAACGCCATGTTTTTAAGCCTAAGTCTAGAAATAACCAAATTACCATCGTACTCTCAAATCGGGAGACCCGCTGCTGCGGGGTCAGTTCCTACGAGTTATGTTGGTCCCGTGGAAGGTGTTGGTGCCACCCACGGTGCCGTTCGGGGGCTGTTTCGAGTTTTCACCCTCTAACGTCATGTTTTTAAGCTTAAGTCTAGAAATAATCAAATTACTGTCGTACTCTCAAACTGGGAGACCCGCGGCTGTGGGGTCGGTTCCTACGAGTTACGTTGGTCCCGTGGAAGGTGTTGTTGCCACCCACGGGGTCGTTCGGGGCCTGTTTCGATTTTTCACCCTCTAACGTCAAGTTTTTAACCCTAAGTCTAAAAATAAGCCAATTACCGTTGTACTCTCAAACCGGGAGACCCGCGGTTTCGGGGTCGGTTCCTACGAGTTACGTTGGTCCCGTGGAAGGTGTTGGTGCCACCCACGGGGCCGTTCGGGGGCTGTTTTGAGTTTTCACCCTCTAACGTCATGTTTTTAAGCCTATGTTTAGAAATAAGCAAATTACCGTCGTACTCTAAAATTGGGAGACCCGCGACTGCGAGGTCAGTTCCTACGAGTTACGTTGGTCCCGTGGGAGGTGTTCGTGCCACCCACGGGGACGTTCGGGGGTTGTTTTGAGTTTTCACCCTCTAACGCCATGTTTTTAAGCCTAAGTCTAGAAATAAGTAAATTACCTTCGTACTCTCAAATCGGGAGACCCGCTGCCGCGGGGTCGGTTCCTACGAGTTATGTTGGTCCCGTGGAACGTGTTGGTGCCACCCACGGTGCCGTTCGGGGGCTGTTTCGAGTTTTCACCCTCTAACGTCATGTTTTTAAGCTTAAGTCTAGAAATAATCAAATTACAGTCGTACTCTCAAACCGAGATACCCGCGGCTGCGGGGTCGGTTCCTACGAGTTACGTTGGTCCCGTGGAAGGTGTTGTTGCCACCCACAGGGCCGTTCGGGGCCTGTTTCGAGTTTTCACCCTCTAACGTCAAGTTTTTAAGCCTAAGTCTAAATATAAGCCAATTACCGTTGTACTCTCAAATCGAGAGACCCGCGGTTTCGGGGTCGGTTCCAACGAGTTACGTTGGTCCCGTGGAAGGTGTTGGTGCCACCCACGGGGCCGTTCGGTGGCTGTTTTGAGTTTTCACCCTCTAACGTCATGTTTTTAAGCCTATGTTTAGAAATAAGCAAATTACCGTCGTACTCTAAAATCGGGAGACCCGCGGCTGCGAGGTCAGTTCCTACGAGTTACGTTGGTCCCGTGGGAGGTGTTCGTGCCACCCACGGGAACGTTCGGGGGTTGTTTTGAGTTTTCACCCTCTAACGTCATGTTTTTAAACCTAAGTCTAGAAATAAGCAAATTACCGTCGTACTCTCAAACCGGGAGACCCGCGGCTGCGGGGTCGGTTCGTACGAGTTACGTTGGTCCCGTGGGAGGTGTTGGTGCCACCCACGGGGCCATTCAGGTACTGTTTCGAGTTTTCACCCTCTAACGCTATGTTTTGCTGAAGTCTAGAAACACTCAAATTACCATCGTATTCTTAAACCGGTAGACCCGCGGCTGTGAGGACAGTTCCTACGAGTTACGTTGGTCCCGTGGGAGGTGTTGGTGCCACCCACGGGGCCATTCGGGGGCTGTTTCGAGTTCTCATGCTCTAACGTCATGTTTTTAAGCCTAAGCCTAGAAATAAACAAATTACCATCGTACAATCAAATTGGGAGACCCGCGGCTACGGGGTCGGTTCCTACGAGTTATGTTGGTCCCGTGGAAGGTGTTGGTGCCACCCACGGTGCCGTTCGGGGGCTGTTTCGAGTTTTCTCCCTCTAACGTCATGTTTTTAAGCCTGAGTCTAGAAATAAGAAAATTACCGTCGTACTCTCAAATCGGGAGACCCGTGGCTACGGGGTCGGTTCCTACGAGTTACGTTGGTCCCGTGGAAGGTGTTGTTGCCACCCACGGGGCCGTTCGGGGGCTGTTTTAAGTTTTCACATTCTAACGTCATGTTTTTAAGCCTAAGTCTAAAAATAAGCCAATTAACGTCGTACTCTCAAACCGGGAGACCCGCGGCTGCGGGGTCGGTTCCTACGAGTTACGTTGGTCCTGTGGAAGGTGTTGGTGCCACCCACGGGGCCGTTCGGGGGCTGTTTCGAGTTTTCACCCTCTAGCGTCATGTTTTTAAGCCTATGTTTAGAAATAAGCAAATTACCGTCGTACTCTCAAATCGGGAGACCCGCGGCTGCGGGGTCGATTCCTACGAGTTACGTTGGTCCCGTGGGAGGTGTTGGTGCCACCCACGGGGCCGTTCGGGGGCTGTTTCGAGTTTTCACCCTCTAACGCCATGTTTTTAAGACTAAGTCTAGAAATAACCAAATATCCATCGTACTCTCAAATCAGGAGACCCGCGGCTGCGGGGTCGGTTCCTACGAGTTATGTTGGTCCCGTGGAAGGTGTTGGTGCCACCCACGGTGTCGTTCGGGGGCTGTTTCGAGTTTTCACCCTCTAACGTCATGTTTTTAAGCCTAAGTCTAGAAATAATCAAATTACAGTCCTACTCTCAAACCGGGAGACCCGCGGCTGCGGGGTCGGTTCCTACGAGTTACGTTGGTCCCGTGGAACGTGTTGTTGCCACCCACGGGGCCATTCGGGGGCTGTTTCGAGTTTTCACCCTTTAACGTCATGTTTTTAAGCCTAAGTCTAAAAATAAGCCAATTACCTTTGTACTCTCAAACCGGAAGCCCCGCGGCAGCGGGGTCGGTTCCTACGAGTTACGTTGGTCCCGTGGAAGGTGTTGGTGCCACCCACGGGGCCGTTCGGGGGCTGTTTTGAGTTTTCACACTTTAACGTCATGTTTTTAAGCCTATGTTTAGAAATAAGCAAATTACCGTCGTACTCTAAATTCGGGAGACCCGCGGCTGCGAGGTCAGTTCCTACGAGTTACGTTGGTCCCCTGGGAGGTGTTGGTGCCACCCACGGGGACGTTAGGGGGTTGTTTTGAGTTTTCACCCTCTAAGATCATGTTTTTAAGCCTAAGTCTAGAAATAAGCAAATTACCATCGTACTCTCAAACCGGGAGACCCGTGGCTGCGGGGTCGGTTCCTACGAGTTACGTTGGTCCCGTGGGAGGTGTTGGTGCCACCCACGGGGACGTTCGGGGGTTGTTTCGAGTTTTCACCCTCTAACACCATGTTTTTAAACCTAAGTCTTGAAATATGCAAATTTCCATATTACTCTCACACCGGGAGACCTGCGGCTGTGAGGTCAGTTCCTACGAGTTACGTTGGTCCCATGGGAGGTGTTGGTGCCACCCAAGGTGCCGTTCGGGGGCTGTTTCGAGTTTTCACCCTCTAACGTCATGTTTTTAAGCCTAAGTCTAGAAATAAGCAAATTACCGTCGTACTCTCAAATCGGGAAACCCGCGGCTGCGGGGTCGGTTCCTACGAGTTACGTTGGTCCCATAGAAGGTGTTGGTGCCACCCACGGGGCCGTTCGGGGGTTGTTTCGAGTTTTCACCCTCTAATGCCATGTTTTGTTTAAGTGTTGAAACACGCAAATTACCGTCGTATTCTCAAACCGGGAGACCCGCGGCTGCGAGGACAGTTCTTACGAGTTACGTTGGTCCCGTGGGAGGTGTTGGTGCCAGCCACGGGGCCGTTCGGTGGTTGTTTCGAGTTTTCACCCTCTAACATCATGTTTTTAAGCCTAAGTCTAAAAATAAATAAATTACCATCGTACTCTTAAACCGGGAGACCCGCGGCTGCGAGGTCGGTTCCTACGAGTTACGTTGGTCCCGTGGAAGGTGTTGGTGCCACCCATGGGGCCGTTCGGGGGCTGTTTCGAGTTTTCACCCTCTAACGTCATGTTTTTAAGCCTAAGTCTAGAAATAAGCAAATTATCGTCTTACTCTCAAACCGGGATACCCGTGGCTGTGGGGTCGGTTCCTACGAGTTACGTTGGTCCCGTGGGACGTGTTGGTGCCACCCACGGGGCCGTTCTGGTGCTGTTTCGAGTTTTCACCCTCTAACGCCATGTTTTTAATCCTAAGTCTTGAAATATACAAATTACCATATTACTCTCAAACCGGGAGACCTGCGGCTGCGAGGTCAGTTCCTACGAGTTACGTTGGTCCCCTGGGAGGTGTTGGTGCCACCCACGGTGCCGTTCGGGTGCTGTTTCGAGTTTTCACCCTCTAACGTCATGCTTTTAAGCCTAAGTCTAGAAATAAGCAAATTACCTTCGTACTCTCAAACTGGGAGACCCGTGGCTGCGGGGTCGGTTCCTACGAGTTACGTTGGTCCCGTGGAAGGTGTTGGTGCCACCCACGGGGCCGTTCGTGGGCTTTTTCGAGTTTTCACCCTCCAACGCCATGTTTTTAAGCCTAAGTCTAGAAATAAGCAAATTACCGTCGTACTCTCAAATCGGGAGACCCGCGGCTGCGGGGTCGGTTCCTACGAGTTACGTTGGTCCCATGGAAGGTGTTGGTGCCACCCACGGGGCCGTTCGGGGGTTGTTTCGAGTTTTCACCCTCTAATGCCATGTTTTGCTTAAGTGTTGTAACACGCAAATTACCGTCGTATTCTCAAACCGGGAGACCCGCGGCTGCGAGGACAGTTCCTACGAGTTACGTTGGTCCCGTGGGAGGTGTTGGTGCCACCCACGGGGCCGTTCGGTGGTTGTTTCGAGTTTTCTCCCTCTAACGTCATGTTTTTAAGCCTAAGTCTAGAAATAAGCAAATTACCATCGTACTCTCAAATCGGGAGACCCGCTGCCGCGGGGTCGGTTCCTACGAGTTATGTTGGTCCCGTGGAAGGTGTTGGTGCCACCCACGGTGCCGTTCGGGGGCTGTTTCGAGTTTTCACCCTCTAACGTCATGTTTTTAAGCTTAAGTCTAGAAATAATCAAATTACAGTCGTACTCTCGAACCGAGAGACCCGCGGCTGTGGGGTCGGTTCCTACGAGTTACGTTGGTCCCGTGGAAGGTGTTGTTGCCACCCACGGGGCCGTTCGGGGCCTGTTTCGAGTTTTCACCCTCTAACGTCAAGTTTTTAAGCCTAAGTCTAAAAATAAGCCAATTACCGTTGTACTCTCAAACCGGGAGACCCGCGGTTTCGGGGTCGGTTCCAACGAGTTACGTTGGTCCCGTGGAAGGTGTTGGTGCCACCCACGGGGCCGTTCGGGGGCTGTTTTGAGTTTTCACCCTCTAACGTCATGTTTTTAAGCCTATGTTTAGAAATAAGCAAATTACCGTCGTACTCTAAAATCGGGAGACCCGCGGCTGCGAGGTCAGTTCCTACGAGTTACGTTGGTCCCGTGGGAGGTGTTCGTGCCACCCACGGGGATGTTCGGGGGTTGTTTTGAGTTTTCACCCTCTAACGTCATTTTTTAAACCTAAGTCTAGAAATAAGCAAATTACCGTCGTACTCTCAAACCGGGAGACCCGCGGCTGCGGGGTCGGTTCGTACGAGTTAGGTCGGTCCCGTGGGAGGTGTTGGTGCCACCCACGGGGCCATTCAGGTACTGTTTCGAGTTTTCACCCTCTAACGCTATGTTTTGCTGAAGTCTAGAAACACTCAAATTACCGTCGTATTCTTAAACCGGTAGACCCGCGGCTGCGAGGACAGTTCCTACGAGTTACGTTGGTCCCGTGGGAGGTGTTGGTGCCACCCACGGGGCCATTCGGGGGCTGTTTCGAGTTCTCATGCTCTAACGTCATGTTTTTAAGCCTAAGTCTAGAAATAAGCAAATTACCATCGTACTATCAAATCGGGAGACCCGCGGCTACGGGGTCGGTTCCTACGAGTTATGTTGGTCCCGTGGAAGGTGTTGGTGCCACCCACGATGCCGTTCGGGGGCTGTTTCGAGTTTTCTCCCTCTAACGTCATGTTTTTAAGCCTGAGTCTAGAAATAAGAAAATTACCGTCGTACTCTCAAATCGGGAGACCCGTGGCTACGGGGTCGGTTCCTACGAGTTACGTTGGTCCCGTGGAAGGTGTTGCTGCCACCCACGGGGCCGTTCGGGGGCTGTTTCAAGTTTTCACACTCTAACGTCATGTTTTTAAGCCTAAGTCTAAAAATAAGCCAATTAACGTCGTACTCTCAGACCGGGAGACCCGCGGCTGCGGGGTCGGTTCCTACGAGTTACGTTGGTCCTGTGGAAGGTGTTCGTGCCACCCACGGGGCCGTTCGGGGGCTGTTTCGAGTTTTCACCCTCTAACGTCATGTTTTTAAGCCTATGTTTAGAAATAAGCAAATTACCGTCGTACTCTCAAATCGGGAGACCCGCGGCTGCGGGGTCGGTTCCTACGAGTTACGTTGGTCCCGTGGGAGGTGTTGGTGCCACCCACGGGGCCGTTCGGGGGCTGTTTCGAGTTTTCACCCTCTAACGCCATGTTTTTAAGACTAAGTCTTGAAATAAGCAAATTACCATCGTACTCTCAAATCGGGAGACCCGCGGCTGCGGGGTCGGTTCCTACGAGTTATGTTGGTCCCGTGGAAGGTGTTGGTGCCACCCACGGTGTCGTTCGGGGGCTGTTTCAAGTTTCCACCCTCTAACGTCATGTTTTTAAGCCTAAGTCTAGAAATAATCAAATTACAGTCCTACTCTCAAATCGGGAGACCCGCGGCTGCGGGGTCGGTTCCTACGAGTTACGTTGGTCCCGTGGAACGTGTTGTTGCCACCCACGGGGCCGTTCGGGGGCTGTTTCGAGTTTTCACCCTCTAACGTCATGTTTTTAAGCCTAAGTCTAAAAATAAGCCAATTACCTTTGTACTCTCAAACCGGAAGCCCCGCGGCAGCGGGGTCGGTTACTACGAGTTACGTTGGTCCCGTGGAAGGTGTTGGTGCCACCCACGGGGCCGTTCGGGGGCTGTTTTGAGTTTTCACCCTTTAACGTCATGTTTTTAAGCCTATGTTTAGAAATAAGCAAATTACCATCGTACTCTAAATTCGGGAGACCCGCGGCTGCGAGGTCAGTTCCTACGAGTTACGTTGGTCCCCTGGGAGGTGTTGGTGCCACCCACGGGGACGTTAGGGGGTTGTTTTGAGTTTTCACCCTCTAAGATCATGTTTTTAAGCCTAAGTCTAGAAATAAGCAAATTACCATCGTACTCTCAAACCGGGAGACCCGTGGCTGCGGGGTCGGTTCCTACGAGTTACGTTGGTCCCGTGGGAGGTGTTGGTGCCACCCACGGGGACGTTCGGGGGTTGTTTCGAGTTTTCACCCTCTAACACCATGTTTTTAAACCTAAGTCTTGAAATATGCAAATTTCCATATTACTCTCACACCGGGGGACCTGCGGCTGTGAGGTCAGTTCCTACGAGTTACGTTGGTCCCATGGGAGGTGTTGGTGCCACCCACGGTGCCGTTCGGGGGCTGTTTCGAGTTTTCACCCTCTAACGTCATGTTTTTAAGCCTAAGTCTAGAAATAAGCAAATTACCGTCGTACTCTCAAATCGGGAGACCCGCGGCTGCGGGGTCGGTTCCTACGAGTTACGTTGGTCCCATGGAAGGTGTTGGTGCCACCCACGGGGCCGTTCGGGGGTTGTTTCGAGTTTTCACCCTCTAATGCCATGTTTTGCTTAAGTGTTGAAACACGCAAATTACCGTCGTATTCTCAAACCGGGAGACCCGCGGCTGCGAGGACAGTTCCTACGAGTTACGTTGGTCCCGTGGGAGGTGTTGGTGCCACCCACGGTGCCGTTCGGTGGTTGTTTCGAGTTTTCACCCTCTAACATCATGTTTTTAAGCCTAAGTCTAAAAATAAATAAATTACCATCGTACTCATAAACCGGGAGACCCGCGGCTGCGAGGTCGGTTCCTACGAGTTACGTTGGTCCCGTGGAAGGTGTTGGTGCCACCCATGGGGCCGTTCAGGGGCTGTTTCGAGTTTTCACCCTCTAACGTCATGTTTTTAAGCCTAAGTCTAGAAATAAGCAAATTATCTTCGTACTCTCAAACCGGGATACCCGTGACTGTGGGGTCGGTTCCTACGAGTTACGTTGGTCCCGTGGGACGTGTTGGTGCCACCCACGGGGCCGTTCTGGGGCTGTTTCGAGTTTTCACCCTCTAACGCCATGTTTTTAATCCTAAGTCTTGAAATATACAAATTACCATATTACTCTCAAACCGGGAGACCTGCGGCAGCGAGGTCAGTTCCTACGAGTTACGTTGGTCCCCTGGGAGGTGTTGGTGCCACCCACGGTGCCGTTCGGGGGCTGTTTCGAGTTTTCACCCTCTAACGTCATGCTTTTAAGCCTAAGTCTAGAAATAAGCAAATTACCTTCGTACTCTCAAACTGGGAGACCCGCGGCTGCGGGGTCGGTTCCTACGAGTTACGTTGGTCCCGTGGAAGGTGTTGGTGCCACCCACGGGGCCGTTCGTGGGCTTTTTCGAGTTTTCACCCTCCAACGCCATGTTTTTAAGCCTAAGTCTAGAAATAAGCAAATTACCGTCGTACTCTCAAATCGGGAGACCCGCGGCTGCGGGGTCGGTTCCTACGAGTTACGTTGGTCCCATGGAAGGTGTTGGTGCCACCCACGGGGCCGTTCAGGGGTTGTTTCGAGTTTTCACCCTCTAATGCCATGTTTTGCTTAAGTGTTGTAACACGCAAATTACCGTCGTATTCTCAAACCGGGAGACTCGCGGCTGCGAGGACAGTTCCTACGAGTTACGTTGGTCCCGTGGGAGGTGTTGGTGCCACCCACGGGGCCGTTCGGTGGTTGTTTCGAGTTTTCACCCTCTAACGTCATGTTTTTAAGCCTAAGTCTAGAAATAAGCAAATTACCATCGTACTCTCAAATCGGGAGACCCGCTGCCGCGGGGTCGGTTCCTACGAGTTATGTTGGTCCCGTGGAAGGTGTTGGTGCCACCCACGGTGCCGTTCGGGGGCTGTTTCGAGTTTTCACCCTCTAACGTCATGTTTTTAAGCTTAAGTCTAGAAATAATCAAATTACAGTCGTACTCTCAAACCGAGAGACCCGCGGCTGCGGGGTCGGTTCCTACGAGTTACGTTGGTCCCGTGGAAGGTGTTGTTGCCACCCACGGGGCCGTTCGGGGCCTGTTTCGAGTTTTCACCCTCTAACGTCAAGTTTTTAAGCCTAAGTCTAAAAATAAGCCAATTACCGTTGTACTCTCAAACCGGGAGACCCGCGGTTTCGGGGTCGGTTCCAACGAGTTACGTTGGTCCCGTGGAAGGTGTTGGTGCCACCCACGGGGCCGTTCGGGGGCTGTTTTGAGTTTTCACCCTCTAACGTCATGTTTTTAAGCCTATGTTTAGAAATAAGCAAATTACCGTCGTACTCTAAAATCGGGAGACCCGCGGCTGCGAGGTCAGTTCCTACGAGTTACGTTGGTCCCGTGGGAGGTGTTCGTGCCACCCACGGGGACGTTCGGGGGTTGTTTTGAGTTTTCACCCTCTAACGTCATGTTTTTAAACCTAAGTCTAGAAATAAGCAAATTACCGTCGTACTCTCAAACCGAGAGACCCGCGACTGCGGGGTCGGTTCCTACGAGTTACGTTGGTCCCGTGGGAGGTGTTGGTGCCACCCACGGGGCCATTCGGGGGCTGTTTCGAGTTCTCATGCTCTAACGTCATGTTTTTAAGCCTAAGTCTAGAAATAAGCAAATTACCATCGTACTATCAAATCGGGAGACCCGCGGCTGCGGGGTCGGTTCCTACGAGTTATGTTGGTCCCGTGGAAGGTGTTGGTGCCACCCACGGTGCCGTTCGGGGGCTGTTTCGAGTTTTCTCCCTCTAACGTCATGTTTTTAAGCTTGAGTCTAGAAAAAAGAAAATTAACGTCGTACTCTCAAATCGGGAGATCCGTGGCTACGGGGTCGGTTCCTACGAGTTACGTTGGTCCCGTGGAAGGTGTTGTTGCCACCCACGGGGCCGTTCGGGGGCTGTTTCAAGTTTTCACCCTCTAACGTCATGTTTTTAAGCCTAAGTCTAAAAATAAGCCAATTAACGTCGTACTCTCAAACCGGGAGACCCGCGGCTGCGGGGTCGGTTCCTACGAGTTACGTTGGTCCTGTGGAAGGTGTTGGTGCCACCCACGGGGCCGTTCGGGGGCTGTTTCGAGTTTTCACCCTCTAACGTCATGTTTTTAAGCCTATGTTTAGAAATAAGCAAATTACCGTCGTACTCTCAAATCGGGAGACCCGCGGCTGCGGGGTCGGTTCCTACGAGTTACGTTGGTCCCGTGGGAGGTGTTGGTGCCACCCACGGGGCCGTTCGGGGGCTGTTTCAAGTTTTCACCCTCTAACGCCATGTTTTTAAGACTAAGTCTAGAAATAAGCAAATTACCTTCGTACTCTCAAACTGGGAGACCCGTGGCTGCGGCGTCGGTTCCTACGAGTTACGTTGGTCCCGTGGAAGGTGTTGGTGCCACCCACGGGGCCGTTCGTGGGCTTTTTCGAGTTTTCACCCTCCAACGCCATGTTTTTAAGCCTAAGTCTAGAAATAAGCAAATTACCGTCGTACTCTCAAATCGGGAGACCCGCGGCTGCGGGGTCGGTTCCTACGAGTTACGTTGGTCCCATGGAAGGTGTTGGTGCCACCCACGGGGCCGTTCGGGGGTTGTTTCGAGTTTTCACCCTCTAATGCCATGTTTTGCTTAAGTGTTGTAACACGCAAATTACCGTCGTATTCTCAAACCGGGAGACCCGCGGCTGCGAGGACAGTTCCTACGAGTTACGTTGGTCCCGTGGGAGGTGTTGGTGCCACCCACGGGGCCGTTCGGTGGTTGTTTCGAGTTTTCTCCCTCTAACGTCATGTTTTTAAGCCTAAGTCTAGAAATAAGCAAATTACCATCGTACTCTCAAATCGGGAGACCCGCTGCCGCGGGGTCGGTTCCTACGAGTTATGTTGGTCCCGTGGAAGGTGTTGGTGCCACCCACGGTGCCGTTCGGGGGCTGTTTCGAGTTTTCACCCTCTAACGTCATGTTTTTAAGCTTAAGTCTAGAAATAATCAAATAACAGTCGTACTCTCGAACCGAGAGACCCGCGGCTGTGGGGTCGGTTCCTACGAGTTACGCTGGTCCCGTGGAAGGTGTTGTTGCCACCCACGGGGCCGTTCGGGGCCTGTTTCGAGTTTTCACCCTCTAACGTCAAGTTTTTAAGCCTAAGTCTAAAAATAAGCAAATTACCGTTGTACTCTCAAACCGGGAGACCCGCAGTTTCGGGGTCGGTTCCAACGAGTTACGTTGGTCCCGTGGAAGGTGTTGGTGCCACCCACGGGGCCGTTCGGGGGCTGTTTTGAGTTTTCACCCTCTAACGTCATGTTTTTAAGCCTATGTTTAGAAATAAGCAAATTATCGTCGTACTCTAAAATCGGGAGACCCGCGACTGCGAGGTCAGTTCCTACGAGTTACGTTGGTCCCGTGGGAGGTGTTCGTGCCACCCACGGGGATGTTCGGGGGTTGTTTTGAGTTTTCACCCTCTAACGTCATGTTTTTAAACCTAAGTCTAGAAATAAGCAAATTACCGTCGTACTCTCAAACCGGGAGACCCGCGGCTGCGGGGTCGGTTCGTAGGAGTTAGGTCGGTCCCGTGGGAGGTGTTGGTGCCACCCACGGGGCCATTCAGGTACTGTTTCGAGTTTTCACCCTCTAACGCTATGTTTTGCTGAAGTCTAGAAACACTCAAATTACCGTCGTATTCTTAAACCGGTAGACCCGCGGCTGCGAGGACAGTTCCTACGAGTTACGTTGGTCCCGTGGGAGGTGTTGGTGCCACCCACGGGGCCATTCGGGGGCTGTTTCGAGTTCTCATGCTCTAACGTCATGTTTTTAAGCCTAAGTCTAGAAATAAGCAAATTACCATCGTACTATCAAATCGGGAGACCCGCGGCTACGGGGTCGGTTCCTACGAGTTATGTTGGTCCCGTGGAAGGTGTTGGTGCCACCCACGATGCCGTTCGGGGGCTGTTTCGAGTTTTCTCCCTCTAACGTCATGTTTTTAAGCCTGAGTCTAGAAATAAGAAAATTACCGTCGTACTCTCAAATCGGGAGACCCGTGGCTACGGGGTCGGTTCCTACGAGTTACGTTGGTCCCGTGGAAGGTGTTGCTGCCACCCACGGGGCCGTTCGGGGGCTGTTTCAAGTTTTCACACTCTAACGTCATGTTTTTAAGCCTAAGTCTAAAAATAAGCCAATTAACGTCGTACTCTCAGACCGGGAGACCCGCGGCTGCGGGGTCGGTTCCTACGAGTTACGTTGGTCCTGTGGAAGGTGTTCGTGCCACCCACGGGGCCGTTCGGGGGCTGTTTCGAGTTTTCACCCTCTAACGTCATGTTTTTAAGCCTATGTTTAGAAATAAGCAAATTACCGTCGTACTCTCAAATCGGGAGACCCGCGGCTGCGGGGTCGGTTCCTACGAGTTACGTTGGTCCCGTGGGAGGTGTTGGTGCCACCCACGGGGCCGTTCGGGGGCTGTTTCGAGTTTTCACCCTCTAACGCCATGTTTTTAAGACTAAGTCTTGAAATAAGCAAATTACCATCGTACTCTCAAATCGGGAGACCCGCGGCTGCGGGGTCGGTTCCTACGAGTTATGTTGGTCCCGTGGAAGGTGTTGGTGCCACCCACGGTGTCGTTCGGGGGCTGTTTCAAGTTTCCACCCTCTAACGTCATGTTTTTAAGCCTAAGTCTAGAAATAATCAAATTACAGTCCTACTCTCAAACCGGGAGACCCGCGGCTGCGGGGTCGGTTCCTACGAGTTACGTTGGTCCCGTGGAACGTGTTGTTGCCACCCACGGGGCCGTTCGGGGGCTGTTTCGAGTTTTCACCCTCTAACGTCATGTTTTTAAGCCTAAGTCTAAAAATAAGCCAATTACCTTTGTACTCTCAAACCGGAAGCCCCGCGGCAGCGGGGTCGGTTACTACGAGTTACGTTGGTCCCGTGGAAGGTGTTGGTGCCACCCACGGGGCCGTTCGGGGGCTGTTTTGAGTTTTCACCCTTTAACGTCATGTTTTTAAGCCTATGTTTAGAAATAAGCAAATTACCATCGTACTCTAAATTCGGGAGACCCGCGGCTGCGAGGTCAGTTCCTACGAGTTACGTTGGTCCCCTGGGAGGTGTTGGTGCCACCCACGGGGACGTTAGGGGGTTGTTTTGAGTTTTCACCCTCTAAGATCATGTTTTTAAGCCTAAGTCTAGAAATAAGAAAATTACCATCGTACTCTCAAACCGGGAGACCCGTGGCTGCGGGGTCGGTTCCTACGAGTTACGTTGGTCCCGTGGGAGGTGTTGGTGCCACCCACGGGGACGTTCGGGGGTTGTTTCGAGTTTTCACCCTCTAACACCATGTTTTTAAACCTAAGTCTTGAAATATGCAAATTTCCATATTACTCTCACACCGGGGGACCTGCGGCTGTGAGGTCAGTTCCTACGAGTTACGTTGGTCCCATGGGAGGTGTTGGTGCCACCCACGGTGCCGTTCGGGGGCTGTTTCGAGTTTTCACCCTCTAACGTCATGTTTTTAAGCCTAAGTCTAGAAATAAGCAAATTACCGTCGTACTCTCAAATCGGGAGACCCGCGGCTGCGGGGTCGGTTCCTACGAGTTACGTTGGTCCCATGGAAGGTGTTGGTGCCACCCACGGGGCCGTTCGGGGGTTGTTTCGAGTTTTCACCCTCTAATGCCATGTTTTGCTTAAGTGTTGAAACACGCAAATTACCGTCGTATTCTCAAACCGGGAGACCCGCGGCTGCGAGGACAGTTCCTACGAGTTACGTTGGTCCCGTGGGAGGTGTTGGTGCCACCCACGGTGCCGTTCGGTGGTTGTTTCGAGTTTTCACCCTCTAACATCATGTTTTTAAGCCTAAGTCTAAAAATAAATAAATTACCATCGTACTCATAAACCGGGAGACCCGCGGCTGCGAGGTCGGTTCCTACGAGTTACGTTGGTCCCGTGGAAGGTGTTGGTGCCACCCATGGGGCCGTTCGGGGGCTGTTTCGAGTTTTCACCCTCTAACGTCATGTTTTTAAGCCTAAGTCTAGAAATAAGCAAATTATCTTCGTACTCTCAAACCGGGATACCCGTGACTGTGGGGTCGGTTCCTACGAGTTACGTTGGTCCCGTGGGACGTGTTGGTGCCACCCACGGGGCCGTTCTGGGGCTGTTTCGAGTTTTCACCCTCTAACGCCATGTTTTTAATCCTAAGTCTTGAAATATACAAATTACCATATTACTCTCAAACCGGGAGACCTGCGGCTGCGAGGTCAGTTCCTACGAGTTACGTTGGTCCCCTGGGAGGTGTTGGTGCCACCCACGGTGCCGTTCGGGGGCTGTTTCGAGTTTTCACCCTCTAACGTCATGCTTTTAAGCCTAAGTCTAGAAATAAGCAAATTACCTTCGTACTCTCAAACTGGGAGACCCGCGGCTGCGGGGTCGGTTCCTACGAGTTACGTTGGTCCCGTGGAAGGTGTTGGTGCCACCCACGGGGCCGTTCGTGGGCTTTTTCGAGTTTTCACCCTCCAACGCCATGTTTTTAAGCCTAAGTCTAGAAATAAGCAAATTACCGTCGTACTCTCAAATCGGGAGACCCGCGGCTGCGGGGTCGGTTCCTACGAGTTACGTTGGTCCCATGGAAGGTGTTGGTGCCACCCACGGGGCCGTTCAGGGGTTGTTTCGAGTTTTCACCCTCTAATGCCATGTTTTGCTTAAGTGTTGTAACACGCAAATTACAGTCGTATTCTCAAACCGGGAGACTCGCGGCTGCGAGGACAGTTCCTACGAGTTACGTTGGTCCCGTGGGAGGTGTTGGTGCCACCCACGGGGCCGTTCGGTGGTTGTTTCGAGTTTTCACCCTCTAACGTCATGTTTTTAAGCCTAAGTCTAGAAATAAGCAAATTACCATCGTACTCTCAAATCGGGAGACCCGCTGCCGCGGGGTCGGTTCCTACGAGTTATGTTGGTCCCGTGGAAGGTGTTGGTGCCACCCACGGTGCCGTTCGGGGGCTGTTTCGAGTTTTCACCCTCTAACGTCATGTTTTTAAGCTTAAGTCTAGAAATAATCAAATTACAGTCGTACTCTCAAACCGAGAGACCCGCGGCTGCGGGGTCGGTTCCTACGAGTTACGTTGGTCCCGTGGAAGGTGTTGTTGCCACCCACGGGGCCGTTCGGGGCCTGTTTCGAGTTTTCACCCTCTAACGTCAAGTTTTTAAGCCTAAGTCTAAAAATAAGCCAATTACCGTTGTACTCTCAAACCGGGAGACCCGCGGTTTCGGGGTCGGTTCCAACGAGTTACGTTGGTCCCGTGGAAGGTGTTGGTGCCACCCACGGGGCCGTTCGGGGGCTGTTTTGAGTTTTCACCCTCTAACGTCATGTTTTTAAGCCTATGTTTAGAAATAAGCAAATTACCATCGTACTCTAAAATCGGGAGACCCGCGGCTGCGAGGTCAGTTCCTACGAGTTACGTTGGTCCCGTGGGAGGTGTTCGTGCCACCCACGGGGACGTTCGGGGGTTGTTTTGAGTTTTCACCCTCTAACGTCATGTTTTTAAACCTAAGTCTAGAAATAAGCAAATTACCGTCGTACTCTCAAACCGAGAGACCCGCGACTGCGGGGTCGGTTCCTACGAGTTACGTTGGTCCCGTGGGAGGTGTTGGTGCCACCCACGGGGCCATTCGGGGGCTGTTTCGAGTTCTCATGCTCTAACGTCATGTTTTTAAGCCTAAGTCTAGAAATAAGCAAATTACCATCGTACTATCAAATCGGGAGACCCGCGGCTGCGGGGTCGGTTCCTACGAGTTATGTTGGTCCCGTGGAAGGTGTTGGTGCCACCCACGGTGCCGTTCGGGGGCTGTTTCGAGTTTTCTCCCTCTAACGTCATGTTTTTAAGCTTGAGTCTAGAAATAAGAAAATTAACGTCGTACTCTCAAATCGGGAGATCCGTGGCTACGGGGTCGGTTCCTACGAGTTACGTTGGTCCCGTGGAAGGTGTTGTTGCCACCCACGGGGCCGTTCGGGAGCTGTTTCAAGTTTTCACCCTCTAACGTCATGTTTTTAAGCCTAAGTCTAAAAATAAGCCAATTAACGTCGTACTCTCAAACCGGGAGACCCGCGGCTGCGGGGTCGGTTCCTACGAGTTACGTTGGTCCTGTGGAAGGTGTTGGTGCCACCCACGGGGCCGTTCGGGGGCTGTTTCGAGTTTTCACCCTCTAACGTCATGTTTTTAAGCCTATGTTTAGAAATAAGCAAATTACCGTCGTACTCTCAAATCGGGAGACCCGCGGCTGCGGGGTCGGTTCCTACGAGTTACGTTGGTCCCGTGGGAGGTGTTGGTGCCACCCACGGGGCCGTTCGGGGGCTGTTTCAAGTTTTCACCCTCTAACGCCATGTTTTTAAGACTAAGTCTAGAAATAAGCAAATTACCATCGTACTCTCAAATCGGGAGACCCGCGGCTGCGGGGTCGGTTCCTACGAGTTATGTTGGTCCCGTGGAAGGTGTTGGTGCCACCCACGGTGTCGTTCAGGGGCTGTTTCAAGTTTCCACCCTCTAACGTCATTGTTTTAAGCCTAAGTCTAGAAATAATCAAATTACAGTCCTACTCTCAAACCGGGAGACCCGCGGCTGCGGGGCCGGTTCCTACGAGTTACGTTGGTCCCGTGGAACGTGTTGTTGCCACCCACGGGGCCGTTCGGGGGCTGTTTCGAGTTTTCACCCTCTAACGTCATGTTTTTAAGCCTAAGTCTAAAAATAAGCCAATTACCTTTGTACTCTCAAACCGGAAGCCCCGCGGCAGCGGGGTCGGTTACTACGAGTTACGTTGGTCCCGTGGAAGGTGTTGGTGCCACCCACGGGGCCGTTCGGGGGCTGTTTTGAGTTTTCACCCTTTAACGTCATGTTTTTAAGCCTATGTTTAGAAATAAGCAAATTACCGTCGTACTCTAAATTCGGGAGACCCGCGGCTGCGAGGTCAGTTCCTACGAGTTACGTTGGTCCCCTGGGAGGTGTTGGTGCCACCCACGGGGACGTTAGGGGGTTGTTTTGAGTTTTCACCCTCTAAGATCATGTTTTTAAGCCTAAGTCTAGAAATAAGCAAATTACCATCGTACTCTCAAACCGGGATACCCGTGGCTGTGGGGTCGGTTCCTACGAGTTACGTTGGTCCCGTGGGACGTGTTGGTGCCACCCACGGGGCCGTTCTGGGGCTGTTTCGAGTTTTCACCCTCTAACGCCATGTTTTTAATCCTAAGTCTTGAAATATGCAAATTACCATATTACTCTCAAACCGGGAGACCTGCGGCTGCGAGGTCAGTTCCTACGAGTTACGTTGGTCCCCTGGGAGGTGTTGGTGCCACCCACGGTGCCGTTCGGGGGCTGTTTCGAGTTTTCACCCTCTAACGTCATGCTTTTAAGCCTAAGTCTAGAAATAAGCAAATTACCTTCGTACTCTCAAACTGGGAGACCCGCGGCTGCGGGGTCGGTTCCTACGAGTTACGTTGGTCCCGTGGAAGGTGTTGGTGCCACCCACGGGGCCGTTCGTGGGCTTTTTCGAGTTTTCACCCTCCAACGCCATGTTTTTAAGCCTAAGTCTAGAAATAAGCAAATTACCGTCGTACTCTCAAATCGGGAGACCCGCGGCTGCGGGGTCGGTTCCTACGAGTTACGTTGGTCCCATGGAAGGTGTTGGTGCCACCCACGGGGCCGTTCGGGGGTTGTTTCGAGTTTTCACCCTCTAATGCCATGTTTTGCTTAAGTGTTGAAACATGCAAATTACCGTCGTATTCTCAAACCGGGAGACCCGCGACTGCAAGGACAGTTCCTACGAGTTACGTTGGTCCCGTGGGAGGTGTTGGTGCCACCTACGGGGCCGTTCGGTGGTTGTTTCGAGTTTTCACCCTCTAACATCATGTTTTTAAGCCTAAGTCTAAAAATAAATAAATTACCATTGTACTCTCAAACCGGGAGACCCGCGGCTGCGAGGTCGGTTCCTACGAGTTACGTTGGTCCCGTGGAAGGTGTTGGTGCCACCCATGGGGCCGTTCGGGGGCTGTTTCGAGTTTTCACCCTCTAACGTCATGTTTTTAAGCCTAAATCTAGAAATAAGAAAATTATCGTCGTACTCTCAAACCGGGATACCCGTGGCTGTGGGGTCGGTTCCTACGAGTTACGTTGGTCCCGTGGGACGTGTTGGTGCCACCCACGGGGCCGTTCTGGGGCTGTTTCGAGTTTTCACCCTCTAACGCCATGTTTTTAATCCTAAGTCTTGGAATATACAAATTACCATATTACTCTCAAACCGGGAGACCTGCGGCTGCGAGGTCAGTTCCTACGAGTTACGTTGGTCCCCTGGGAGGTGTTGGTGCCACCCACGGTGCCGTTCGGGGGCTGTTTCGAGTTTTCACCCTCTAACGTCATGCTTTTAAGCCTAAGTCTAGAAATAAGCAAATTACCTTCGTACTCTCAAACCGGGAGACCCGCGGCTGCGGGGTCGGTTCCTACGAGTTACGTTGGTCCCATGGAAGGTGTTGGTGCCACCCACGGGGCCGTTCGTGGGCTTTTTCGAGTTTTCACCCTCCAACACCATGTTTTTAAGCCTAAGTCTAGAAATAAGCAAATTACCGTCGTACTCTCAAATCGGGAGACCCGCGGCTGCGGGGTCGGTTCCTACGAGTTACGTTGGTCCCATGGAAGGTGTTGGTGCCACCCACGGGGCCGTTCGGGGGTTGTTTCGAGTTTTCACCCTCTAATGCCATGTTTTGCTTAAGTGTTGAAACACGCAAATTACCGTCGTATTCTCAAACCGGGAGACCCGCGGCTACGAGGACAGTACCTACGAGTTACGTTGGTCCCGTGGGAGGTGTTGGTGCCACCCACGGGGCCGTTCGGTGGTTGTTTCGAGTTTTCACCCTCTAACATCATGTTTTTAAGCCTAAATCTAAAAATAAATAAATTACCATCGTACTCTCATACCGGGAGACCCACGGCTGCGAGGTCGGTTCCTACGAGTTACGTTGGTCCCGTGGAAGGTGTTGGTGCCACCCATGGGGCCGTTCGGGGGTTGTTTCGAGTTTTCACCCTCTAACGTCATGTTTTTAAGCCTAAGTCTAGAAATAAGCAAATTATCGTCGTACTCTCAAACCGGGATACCCGTGGCTGTGGGGTCGGTTCCTACGAGTTACGTTGGTCCCGTGGGACGTGTTGGTGCCACCCACGGGGCCGTTCTGGGGCTGTTTCGAGTTTTCACCCTCTAACGCCATGTTTTTAATCCTAAGTCTTGAAATATACAAATTACCATATTACTCTCAAACCGGGAGACCTGCGGCTGCGAGGTCAGTTCCTACGAGTTACGTTGGTCCCCTGGGAGGTGTTGGTGCCACCCACGGTGCCGTTCGGGGGCTGTTTCGAGTTTTCACCCTCTAACGTCATGCTTTTAAGCCTAAGTCTAGAAATAAGCAAATTACCTTCGTACTCTCTAACCGGGAGACCCGCGGCTGCGGGGTCGGTTCCTACGAGTTACGTTGGTCCCGTGGAAGGTGTTGGTGCCACCCACGGGGCCGTTCGTGGGCTTTTTCGAGTTTTCACCCTCCAACGCCATGTTTTGCTTAAGTGTAGAAACACGCAAATTACCGTCGTATACTCAAACCGGGAGACCCGCGGCTGCGAGATAAGTTCCTACGAGTTACGTTGGTCCCGTGGGAGGTGTTGGTGCCACCCACGGTGCCGTTCGGGGGCTGTTTCGAGTTTTCACCCTCTAACGTCATGTTTTTAAACCTATGTTTAGAAATAAGCAAATTACCGTCGTACTCTCAAATCGGGAGACCCGCGGCTGCGAGGTCAGTTCCTACGAGTTACGTTGGTCCCGTGGGAGGTGTTGGTGCCACCCACGGGGCCATTCGGGGGCTGTTTTGAGTTTTCACGCTCTAACGTCATGTTTTTAAGCCTAAGTCTAGAAATAAGCAAATTACCATTGTACTATCAAATCGGGAGACCCGCGGTTGCGGGGTCGGTTCCTACGAGTTACGTTGGTCCCATGGAAGGTGTTGGTGCCACCCACGGGGCCGTTCGTGGGCTTTTTCGAGTTTTCACCCTCCAAAACCATGTTTTTAAGCCTAAGTCTAGAAATAAGCAAATTACCGTCGTACTCTCAAATCGGGAGACCCGCGGCTGCGGGTTCGGTTCCTACGAGTTACGTTGGTCCCATGGAAGGTGTTGGTGCCACCCACGGGGCCGTTCGGGGGTTATTTCGAGTTTTCACCCTCTAATGCCATGTTTTGCTTAAGTGTTGAAACACGCAAATTACCGTCGTATTCTCAAACCGGGAGACCAGCGGCTGCGAGGACAGTTCCTACGAGTTACGTTGGTCCCGTGGGAGGTGTTGGTGCCACCCACGGGGCCGTTCGGTGGTTGTTTCGAGTTTTCACCCTCTAACATCATGTTTTTAAGCCTAAGTCTAAAAATAAATAAATTACCATCGTACTCTCAAACCGGGAGACCCGCGGCTGCGAGGTCGGTTCCTACGAGTTACGTTGGTCCTGTGGAAGGTGTTGGTGCCACCCATGGGGCCGTTCGGGGGCTGTTTCGAGTTTTCACCCTCTAACATCATGTTTTTAAGCCTAAGTCTAGAAATAAGCAAATTATCGTCGTACTCTCAAACCGGGATACCCGTGGCTGTGGGGTCGGTTCCTACGAGTTACGTTGGTCCCGTGGGACGTGTTGGTGCCACCCACGGGGCCGTTCTGGGGCTGTTTCGAGTTTTCACCCTCTAACGCCATGTTTTTAATCCTAAGTCTTGAAATATACAAATTACCATATTACTCTCAAACCGGGAGACCTGCGGCTGCGAGGTCAGTTCCTACGAGTTACGTTGGTCCCCTGGGAGGTGTTGGTGCCACCCACGGTGCCGTTCGGGGGCTGTTTCGAGTTTTCACCCTCTAACGTCATGCTTTTAAGCCTAAGTCTAGAAATAAGCAAATTACCTTCGTACTCTCAAACTGGGAGACCCGCGGCTGCGGGGTCGGTTCCTACGAGTTACGTTGGTCCCGTGGAAGGTGTTGGTGCCACCCACGGGGCCGTTCGTGGGCTTTTTCGAGTTTTCACCCTCCAACGCCATGTTTTTAAGCCTAAGTCTAGAAATAAGCAAATTACCGTCGTACTCTCAAATCGGGAGACCCGCGGCTGCGGGGTCGGTTCCTACGAGTTACGTTGGTCCCATGGAAGGTGTTGGTGCCACCCACGGGGCCGTTCGGGGGTTGTTTCGAGTTTTCACCCTCTAATGCCATGTTTTGCTTAAGTGTTGAAACACGCAAATTACCGTCGTATTCTCAAACCGGGAGACCCGCGACTGCGAGGACAGTTCCTACGAGTTACGTTGGTCCCGTGGGAGGTGTTGGTGCCACCCACGGGGCCGTTCGGTGGTTGTTTGGAGTTTTCACCCTCTAACATCATGTTTTTAAGCCTAAGTCTAAAAATAAATAAATTACCATTGTACTCTCAAACCGGGAGACCCGCGGCTACGAGGTCGGTTCCTACGAGTTACGTTGGTCCCGTGGAAGGTGTTGGTGCCACCCATGGGGCCGTTCGGGGGCTGTTTCGAGTTTTCACCCTCTAACGTCATGTTTTTAAGCCTAAATCTAGAAATAAGAAAATTATCTCCGTACTCTCAAACCGGGATACCCGTGGCTGTGGGGTCGGTTCCTACGAGTTACGTTGGTCCCGTGGGACGTGTTGGTGCCACCCACGGGGCCGTTCTGGGGCTGTTTCGAGTTTTCACCCTCTAACGCCATGTTTTTAATCCTAAGTCTTGAAATATACAAATTACCATATTACTCTCAAACCGGGAGACCTGCGGCTGCGAGGTCAGTTCCTACGAGTTACGTTGGTCCCCTGGGAGGTGTTGGTGCCACCCACGGTGCCGTTCGGGGGCTGTTTCGAGTTTTCACCCTCTAACGTCATGCTTTTAAGCCTAAGTCTAGAAATAAGCAAATTACCTTCGTACTCTCAAACCGGGAGACCTGCGGCTGCGGGGTCGGTTCCTACGAGTTACGTTGGTCCCATGGAAGGTGTTGGTGCCACCCACGGGGCCGTTCGTGGGCTTTTTCGAGTTTTCACCCTCCAACACCATGTTTTTAAGCCTAAGTCTAGAAATAAGCAAATTACCGTCGTACTCTCAAATCGGGAGACCCGCTGCTGCGGGGTCGGTTCCTACGAGTTACGTTGGTCCCGTGGGACGTGTTGGTGCCACCCACGGGGCCGTTCTGGGGCTGTTTCGAGTTTTCACCCTCTAACGCCATGTTTTTAATCCTAAGTCTTAAAATATACAAATTACCATATTACTCTCAAACCGGGAGACCTGCGGCTGCGAGGTCAGTTCCTACGAGTTACGTTGGTCCCTTGGGAGGTGTTGGTGCCACCCACGGTGCCGTTCGGGGGCTGTTTCGAGTTTTCACCCTCTAACGTCATGCTTTTAAGCCTAAGTCTAGAAATAAGCAAATTACCTTCGTACTCTCAAACCGGGAGACCCGCGGCTGCGGGGTCGGTTCCTACGAGTTACGTTGGTCCCATGGAAGGTGTTGGTGCCACCCACGGGGCCGTTCGTGGGCTTTTTCGAGTTTTCACCCTCCAACACCATGTTTTTAAGCCTAAGTCTAGAAATAAGCAAATTACCGTCGTACTCTCAAATCGGGAGACCCGCGGCTGCGGGGTCGGTTCCTACGAGTTACGTTGGTCCCGTGGGACGTGTTGGTGCCACCCACGGGGCCGTTCTGGGGCTGTTTCGAGTTTTCACCCTCTAACGCCATGTTTTTAATCCTAAGTCTTGAAATATACAAATTACCATATTACTCTCAAACCGGGAGACCTGCGGCTGCGAGGTCAGTTCCTACGAGTTACGTTGGTCCCCTGGGAGGTGTTGGTGCCACCCACGGTGCCGTTCGGGGGCTGTTTCGAGTTTTCACCCTCTAACGTCATGCTTTTAAGCCTAAGTCTAGAAATAAGCAAATTACCTTCGTACTCTCTAACCGGGAGACCCGCGGCTGCGGGGTCGGTTCCTACGAGTTACGTTGGTCCCGTGGAAGGTGTTGGTGCCACCCACGGGGCCGTTCGTGGGCTTTTTCAAGTTTTCACCCTCCAACGCCATGTTTTGTTTAAGTGTAGAAACACGCAAATTACCGTCGTATACTCAAACCGGGAGACCCGCGGCTGCGAGATAAGTTCCTACGAGTTACGTTGGTCCCGTGGGAGGTGTTGGTGCCACCCACGGTGCCGTTCGGGGGCTGTTTCGAGTTTTCACCCTCTAACGTCATGTTTTTAAACCTATGTTTAGAAATAAGCAAATTACCGTCGTACTCTCAAATCGGGAGACCCGCGGCTGCGAGGTCAGTTCCTACGAGTTACGTTGGTCCCGTGGGAGGTGTTGGTGCCACCCACGGGGCCATTCGGGGGCTGTTTTGAGTTTTCACGCTCTAACGTCATGTTTTTAAGCCTAAGTCTAGAAATAAGCAAATTACCATTGTACTATCAAATCGGGAGACCCGCGGCTGTGGGGTCGGTTCCTACGAGTTACGTTGGTCCCATGGAAGGTGTTGGTGCCACCCACGGGGCCGTTCGTGGGCCTTTTCGAGTTTTCACCCTCCAACACCATGTTTTTAAGCCTAAGTCTAGAAATAAGCAAATTACCGTCGTACTCTCAAATCGGGAGACCCGCGGCTGCGGGGTCGGTTCCTACGAGTTACGTTGGTCCCGTGGGAGGTGTTGGTGCCACCCACGGTGCCGTTCGGGGGCTGTTTCGAGTTTTCACCCTCTAACGTCATGCTTTTAAGCCTATGTTTAGAAATAAGCAAATTACCGTCGTATTCTCAAACCGGGAGACCCGCGGCTGCGGGGTCGGTTCCTACGAGTTACGTTGGTCCCATGGAAGGTGTTGGTGCCACCCACGGGGCCGTTCGGGGGTTGTTTCAAGTTTTCACCCTCTAATGCCATGTTTTGCTTAAGTGTTGAAAGACGCAAATTACCGTCGTATTCTCAAACCGGGAGACCCGCGGCTGCGAGGACAGTTCCTACGAGTTACGTTGGTCCCGTGGGAGGTGTTGGTGCCACCCACGGGGCCGTTCGGTGGTTGTTTCGAGTTTTCACCCTCTAACATCATGTTTTTAAGCCTAAGTCTAAAAATAAATAAATTACCATCGTACTCTCAAACCGGGAGACCCGCGGCTGCGAGGTCGGTTCCTACGAGTTACGTTGGTCCCGTGGAAGGTGTTGGTGCCACCCATGGGGCCGTTCGGGGGTTGTTTCGAGTTTTCACCCTCTAACGTCATGTTTTTAAGCCTAAGTCTAGAAATAAGCAAATTATCGTCGTACTCTCAAACCGGGATACCCGTGGCTGTGGGGTCGGTTCCTACGAGTTACGTTGGTCCCGTGGGACGTGTTGGTGCCACCCACGGGGCCGTTCTGGGGCTGTTTCGAGTTTTCACCCTCTAACGCCATGTTTTTAATCCTAAGTCTTGAAATATACAAATTACCATATTACTCTCAAACCGGGAGACCTGCGGCTGCGAGGTCAGTTCCTACGAGTTACGTTGGTCCCCTGGGAGGTGTTGGTGCCACCCACGGTGCCGTTCGGGGGCTGTTTCGAGTTTTCACCCTCTAACGTCATGCTTTTAAGCCTAAATCTAGAAATAAGCAAATTACCTTCGTACTCTCTAACCGGGAGACCCGCGGCTGCGGGGTCGGTTCCTACGAGTTACGTTGGTCCCGTGGAAGGTGTTGGTGCCACCCACGGGGCCGTTCGTGGGCTTTTTCGAGTTTTCACCCTCCAACGCCATGTTTTGTTTAAGTGTAGAAACACGCAAATTACCGTCGTATACTCAAACCGGGAGACCCGCGGCTGCGAGATAAGTTCCTACGAGTTACGTTGGTCCCGTGGGAGGTGTTGGTGCCACCCACGGTGCCGTTCGGGGGCTGTTTCGAGTTTTCACCCTCTAACGTCATGTTTTTAAACCTATGTTTAGAAATAAGCAAATTACCGTCGTACTCTCAAATCGGGAGACCCGCGGCTGCGAGGTCAGTTCCTACGAGTTACGTTGGTCCCGTGGGAGGTGTTGGTGCCACCCACGGGGCCATTCGGGGGCTGTTTTGAGTTTTCACGCTCTAACGTCATGTTTTTAAGCCTAAGTCTAGAAATAAGCAAATTACCATTGTACTATCAAATCGGGAGACCCGCGGCTGTGGGGTCGGTTGCTACGAGTTACGTTGGTCCCATGGAAGGTGTTGGTGCCACCCACGGGGCCGTTCGTGGGCTTTTTCGAGTTTTCACCCTCCAACACCATGTTTTTAAGCCTAAGTCTAGAAATAAGCAAATTACCGTCGTACTCTCAAATCGGGAGACCCGCGGCTGCGGGGTCGGTTCCTACGAGTTACGTTGGTCCCGTGGGAGGTGTTGGTGCCACCCACGGTGCCGTTCGGGGGCTGTTTCGAGTTTTCACGCTCTAACGTCATGTTTTTAAGCCTAAGTCTAGAAATAAGCAAATTACCATTGTACTATCAAATCGGGAGACCCGCGGCTGCGGGGTCGGTTCCTACGAGTTACGTTGGTCCCGTGGAAGGTGTTGGTACCACCCACGGTGCCGTTCGGGGGCTGTTTCGAGTTTTCTCCCTCTAACGTCATGTTTTTAAGCCTAAGTCTAGAAATAAGAAAATTATCGTCGTACTCTCAAATCGGGAGACCCGCGGCTACGGGGTCGGTTCCTACGAGTTACGTTGGTCCCTTGGTTGTGTGGTTGCCACCCACGTGGCCGTTCGGGGGATGTTTCGAGTTTTCACCCTCTAACGTCATGTTTTTAAGCCTAACTCTAAAAATAAGCCAATTACCGTCGTACTCTCAAACCGGGAGACCCGCGGCTGCATGGTCGGTTCTTACGAGTTACGTTGGTCCCGTGGAAGGTGTTGGTGCCACCCACAGGGCCGTTCGGGGGTTGTTTCGAGTTTTCACCCTCTAACGTCATGTTTTGCTGAATTCTAGAAACACGCAAATTACCGTCGTATTCTAAAACCGGTAGACCCGCGGCTGTGAGGACAGTTCCTACGAGTTACGTTGGTCCCGTGGGAGGTGTTGGTTCCACCCACGGGGCCATTCGGGGGCTGTTTCGAGTTCTCACCCTCTAACGTCATGTTTTTAAGCCTAAGTCTAGAAATAAGCAAATTATCGTCGTACTCTCAAACCGGGATACCCGTGGCTGTGGGGTCGGTTCCTACGAGTTACGTTGGTCCCGTGGGACGTGTTGGTGCCACCCACGGGGCCGTTCTGGGGCTGTTTCGAGTTTTCACCCTCTAACGCCATGTTTTTAATCCTAAGTCTTGAAATATACAAATTACCATATTACTCTCAAACCGGGAGACCTGCGGCTGCGAGGTCAGTTCCTACGAGTTACGTTGGTCCCCTGGGAGGTGTTGGTGCCACCCACGGTGCCGTTCGGGGGCTGTTTCGAGTTTTCACCCTCTAACGTCATGCTTTTAAGCCTAAGTCTATAAATAAGCAAATTACCGTCGTACTCTCAAACGGGGAGACCCGCGGCGGCGAGGTCAGTTCCTACGAGTTACGTTGGTCCCGTGGGAGGTGTTGGTGCCACCCACGGTGCCGTTCGGGGGCTCTTTCGAGTTTTCACCCTCTAACGTCATGTTTTTAAACCTTTGTTTAGAAATAAGCAAATTACCGTCGTACTCTCAAATCGGGAGACCCGCGGCTGCGAGGTCAGTTCCTACGAGTTACGTTGGTCCCGTGGGAGGTGTTGGTGCCACCCACGGGGCCATTCGGGGGCTGTTTCGAGTTTTCACCCTCTAACGTCATGCTTTTAAGCCTAAGTCTAGAAATAAGTAAATTACCTTCGTACTCTCAAACCGGGAGACCCGCGGCTGCGGGGTCGGTTCCTACGAGTTACGTTGGTCCCATGGAAGGTGTTGGTGCCACCCACGGGGCCGTTCGTGGGCTTTTTCGAGTTTTCACCCTCCAACACCATGTTTTTAAGCCTAAGTCTAGAAATAAGCAAATTACCATTGTACTATCAAATCGGGAGACCCGCGGCTGCGGGGTCGGTTCCTACGAGTTATGTTGGTCCCGTGGAAGGTGTTGGTGCCACCCACGGTGCCGTTCGGGGGCTGTTTCGAGTTTTCTCCCTCTAACGTCATGTTTTTAAGCCTAAGTCTAGAAATAAGAAAATTATCGTCGTACTCTCAAATCGGGAGACCCGCGGCTACGGGGTCGGTTCCTACGAGTTACGTTGGTCCCGTGGTTGTGTTGTTGCCACCCACGGGGTCGTTCGGGGGATGTTTCGAGTTTTCACCCTCTAACGTCATGTTTTTAAGCCTAACTCTAAAAATAAGCCAATTACCGTCGTACTCTCAAACCGGGAGACCCGCGGCTGCATGGTCGGTTCTTACGAGTTACGTTGGTCCCGTGGAAGGTGTTGGTGCCACCCACAGGGCCGTTCGGGGGCTGTTTCGAGTTTTCACCCTCTAACGTCATGTTTTGCTGAATTCTAGAAACACGCAAATTACCGTCGTATTCTAAAACCGGCAGACCCGCGGCTGCGAGGACAGTTCCTACGAGTTACGTTGGTCCCGTGGGAGGTGTTGGTTCCACCCACGGGGCCATTCGGGGGCTGTTTCGAGTTCTCACCCTCTAACGTCATGTTTTTAAGCCTAAGTCTAGAAATAAGCAAATTATCGTCGTACTCTCAAACCGGGATACCCGTGGCTGTGGGGTCGGTTCCTACGAGTTACGTTGGTCCCGTGGGACGTGTTGGTGCCACCCACGGGGCCGTTCTGGGGCTGTTTTGAGTTTTCACCCTCTAACGCCATGTTTTTAATCCTAAGTCTTGAAATATACAAATTACCATATTACTCTCAAACCGGAAGACCTGCGGCTGCGAGGTCAGTTCCTACGAGTTACGTTGGTCCCCTGGGAGGTGTTGGTGCCACCCACGGTGCCGTTCGGGGGCTGTTTCGAGTTTTCACCCTCTAACGTCATGCTTTTAAGCCTAAGTCTAGAAATAAGCAAATTACCTTCGTACTCTCAAACTGGGAGACCCGCGGCTGCGGGGTCGGTTCCTACGAGTTACGTTGGTCCCGTGGAAGGTGTTGGTGCCACCCACGGGGCCGTTCGTGGGCTTTTTCGAGTTTTCACCCTCCAACGCCATGTTTTTAAGCCTAAGTCTAGAAATAAGCAAATTATCGTCGTACTCTCAAATCGGGAGACCCGCGGCTGCGGGGTCGGTTCCTACGAGTTACGTTGGTCCCATGGAAGGTGTTGGTGCCACCCACGGGGCCGTTCGGGGGTTGTTTCGAGTTTTCACCCTCTAATGCCATGTTTTGCTTAAGTGTTGAAACACGCAAATTACCGTCGTATTCTCAAACCGGGAGACCCGCGACTGCGAGGACAGTTCCTACGAGTTACGTTGGTCGCGTGGGAGGTGTTGGTGCCACCCACGGGGCCGTTCGGTGGTTGTTTCGAGTTTTCACCCTCTAACATCATGTTTTTAAGCCTAAGTCTAAAAATAAATAAATTACCATTGTACTCTCAAACCGGGAGACCCGCGGCTGCGAGGTCGGTTCCTACGAGTTACGTTGGTCCCGTGGAAGGTGTTGGTGCCACCCATGGGGCCGTTCGGGGGCTGTTTCGAGTTTTCACCCTCTAACGTCATGTTTTTAAGCCTAAATCTTGAAATAAGAAAATTATCGTCGTACTCTCAAACCGGGATACCCGTGGCTGTGGGGTCGGTTCCTACGAGTTACGTTGGTCCCGTGGGACGTGTTGGTGCCACCCACGGGGCCGTTCTGGGGCTGTTTCGAGTTTTCACCCTCTAACGCCATGTTTTTAATCCTAAGTCTTGAAATATACAAATTACCATATTACTCTCAAACCGGGAGACCTGCGGCTGCGAGGTCAGTTCCTACGAGTTACGTTGGTCCCCTGGGAGGTGTTGGTGCCACCCACGGTGCCGTTCGGGGGCTGTTTCGAGTTTTCACCCTCTAACGTCATGCTTTTAAGCCTAAGTCTAGAAATAAGCAAATTACCTTCGTACTCTCAAACCGGGAGACCCGCGGCTGCGGGGTCGGTTCCTACGAGTTACGTTGGTCCCATGGAAGGTGTTGGTGCCACCCACGGGGCCGTTCGTTGGCTTTTTCGAGTTTTCACCCTCCAACACCATGTTTTTAAGCCTAAGTCTAGAAATAAGCAAATTACCGTCGTACTCTCAAATCGGGAGACCCGCGACTGCGGGGTCGGTTCCTACGAGTTACGTTGGTCCCATGGAAGGTGTTGGTGCCACCCACGGGGCCGTTCGGGGGTTGTTTCGAGTTTTCACCCTCTAATGCCATGTTTTGCTTAAGTGTTAAAAGACGCAAATTACCGTCGTATTCTCAAACCGGGAGACCCGCGGCTGCGAGGACAGTTCCTACGAGTTACGTTGGTCCCGTGGGAGGTGTTGGTGCCACCCACGGGGCCGTTCGGTGGTTGTTTCGAGTTTTCACCCTCTAACATCATGTTTTTAAGCCTAAGTCTAAAAATAAACAAATTACCATCGTACTCTCAAACCGGGAGACCCGCGGCTGCGAGGTCGGTTTCTACGAGTTACGTTGGTCCCGTGGAAGGTGTTGGTGCCACCCATGGGGCCGTTCGGGGGTTGTTTCGAGTTTTCACCCTCTAACGTCATGTTTTTAAGCCTAAGTCTAGAAATAAGCAAATTATCGTCGTACTCTCAAACCGGGATACCCGTGGCTGTGGGGTCGGTTCCTACGAGTTACGTTGGTCCCGTGGGACGTGTTGGTGCCACCCACGGGGCCGTTCTGGGGCTGTTTCGAGTTTTCACCCTCTAACGCCATGTTTTTAATCCTAAGTCTTGAAATATACAAATTACCATATTATTCTCAAACCGGGAGACCTGCGGCTGCGAGGTCAGTTCCTACGAGTTACGTTGGTCCCCTGGGAGGTGTTGGTGCCACCCACGGTGCCGTTCGGGGGCTGTTTCGAGTTTTCACCCTCTAACGTCATGCTTTTAAGCCTAAGTCTAGAAATAAGCAAATTACCTTCGTACTCTCAAACTGGGAGACCCGCGGCTGCGGGGTCGGTTCCTACGAGTTACGTTGGTCCCGTGGAAGGTGTTGGTGCCACCCACGGGGCCGTTCGTGGGCTTTTTCGAGTTTTCACCCTCCAACGCCATGTTTTTAAGCCTAAGTCTAGAAATAAGCAAATTACCATCGTACTCTCAAATCGGGAGACCCGCGGCTGCGGGGTCGGTTCCTACGAGTTACGTTGGTACTATGGAAGGTGTTGGTGCCACCCACGGGGCCGTTCGGGGGTTGTTTCGAGTTTTCACCCTCTAATGCCATGTTTTGCTTAAGTGTTGAAACACGCAAATTACCGTCGTATTCTCAAACCGGGAGACCCGCGACTGCGAGGACAGTTCCTACGAGTTACGTTGGTCCCGTGGGAGGTGTTGGTGCCACCCACGGGGCCGTTCGGTGGTTGTTTCGAGTTTTCACCCTCTAACATCATGTTTTTAAGCCTAAGTCTAAAAATAAATAAATTACCATTGTACTCTCAAACCGGGAGACCCGCGGCTGCGAGGTCGGTTCCTACGAGTTACGTTGGTCCCGTGGAAGGTGTTGGTGCCACCCATGGGGCCGTTCGGCGGCTGTTTCGAGTTTTCACCCTCTAACGTCATGTTTTTAAGCCTAAATCTAGAAATAAGAAAATTATCGTCGTACTCTCAAACCGGGATACCCGTGGCTGTGGGGTCGGTTCCTACGAGTTACGTTGGTCCCGTGGGACGTGTTGGTGCCACCCACGGGGCCGTTCTGGGGCTGTTTCGAGTTTTCACCCTCTAACGCCATGTTTTTAATCCTAAGTCTTGAAATATACAAATTACCATATTACTCTCAAACCGGGAGACCTGCGGCTGCGAGGTCAGTTCCTATGAGTTACGTTGGTCCCCTGGGAGGTGTTGGTGCCACCCACGGTGCCGTTCGGGGGCTGTTTCGAGTTTTCACCCTCTAACGTCATGCTTTTAAGCCTAAGTCTAGAAATAAGCAAATTACCTTCGTACTCTCAAACCGGGAGACCCGCGGCTGCGGGGTCGGTTCCTACGAGTTACGTTGGTCCCATGGAAGGTGTTGGTGCCACCCACGGGGCCGTTCGTGGGCTTTTTCGAGTTTTCACCCTCCAACACCATGTTTTTAAGCCTAAGTCTAGAAATAAGCAAATTACCGTCGTACTCTCAAATCGGGAGACCCGCGGCTGCGGGGTCGGTTCCTACGAGTTACGTTGGTCCCATGGAAGGTGTTGGTGCCACCCACGGGGCCGTTCGGGGGTTGTTTCGAGTTTTCACCCTCTAATGCCATGTTTTGCTTAAGTGTTGAAAGACGCAAATTACCGTCGTATTCTCAAACCGGGAGACTTGCGGCTGCGAGGACAGTTCCTACGAGTTACGTTGGTCCCGTGGGAGGTGTTGGTGCCACCCACGGGGCCGTTCGGTGGTTGTTTCGAGTTTTCACCCTCTAACATCATGTTTTTAAGCCTAAGTCTAAAAATAAATAAATTACCATCGTACTCTCAAACCGGGAGACCCGCGGCTGCGAGGTCGGTTCCTACGAGTTACGTTGGTCCCGTGGAAGGTGTTGGTGCCACCCATGGGCCCGTTCGGGGGTTGTTTCGAGTTTTCACCCTCTAACGTCATGTTTTTAAGCCTAAGTCTAGAAATAAGCAAATTATCATCGTACTCTCAAACCGGGATACCCGTGGCTGTGGGGTCGGTTCCTACGAGTTACGTTGGTCCCGTGGGACGTGTTGGTGCCACCCACGGGGCCGTTCTGGGGCTGTTTCGAGTTTTCACCCTCTAACGCCATGTTTTTAATCCTAAGTCTTGAAATATACAAATTACCATATTACTCTCAAACCGGGAGACCTGCGGCTGCGAGGTCAGTTCCTACGAGTTACGTTGGTCCCCTGGGAGGTGTTGGTGCCACCCACGGTGCCGTTCGGGGGCTGTTTCGAGTTTTCACCCTCTAACGTCATGCTTTTAAGCCTAAGTCTAGAAATAAGCAAATTACCTTCGTACTCTCTAACCGGGAGACCCGCGACTGCGGGGTCGGTTCCTACGAGTTACGTTGGTCCCGTGGAAGGTGTTGGTGCCACCCACGGGGCCGTTCGTGGGCTTTTTCGAGTTTTCACCCTCCAACGCCATGTTTTGCTTAAGTGTAGAAACACGCAAATTACCGTCGTATACTCAAACCGGGAGACCCGCGGCTGCGAGATAAGTTCCTACGAGTTACGTTGGTCCCGTGGGAGGTGTTGGTGCCACCCACGGTGCCGTTCGGGGGCGGTTTCGAGTTTTCACCCTCTAACGTCATGTTTTTAAACCTATGTTTAGAAATAAGCAAATTACCGTCGTACTCTCAAATCGGGAGACCCGCGGCTGCGAGGTCAGTTCCTACGAGTTACGTTGGTCCCGTGGGAGGTGTTGGTGCCACCCACGGGGCCATTCGGGGGCTGTTTTGAGTTTTCACGCTCTAACGTCATGTTTTTAAGCCTAAGTCTAGAAATAAGCAAATTACCATTGTACTATCAAATCGGGAGACCCGCGGCTGCGGGGTCGGTTCCTACGAGTTACGTTGGTCCCATGGAAGGTGTTGGTGCTACCCACGGGGCCGTTCGTGGGCTTTTTCGAGTTTTCACCCTCCAACACCATGTTTTTAAGCCTAAGTCTAGAAATAAGCAAATTACCGTCGTACTCTCAAATCGGGAGACCCGCGGCTGCGGGGTCGGTTCCTACGAGTTACGTTGGTCCCGTGGGAGGTGTTGGTGCCACCCACGGTGCCGTTCGGGGGCTGTTTCGAGTTTTCACCCTCTAACGTCATGTTTTTAAGCCTCTGTTTAGAAATAAGCAAATTACCGTCGTATTCTCAAACCGGGAGACCCGCGGCTGCGAGGACAGTTCCTACGAGTTACGTTGGTCCCGTGGGAGGTGTTGGTGCCACCCACGGGGCCGTTCGGTGGTTGTTTCGAGTTTTCACCCTCTAACATCATGTTTTTAAGCCTAAGTCTAAAAATAAATAAATTACCATCGTACTCTCAAACCGGGAGACCCGCGGCTGCGAGGTCGGTTCCTACGAGTTACGTTGGTCCCGTGGAAGGTGTTGGTGCCACCCATGGGGCCGTTCGGGGGTTGTTTCGAGTTTTCACCCTCTAACGTCATGTTTTTAAGCCTAAGTCTAGAAATAAGCAAATTATCGTCGTACTCTCAAACCGGGATACCTGTGGCTGTGGGGTCGGTTCCTACGAGTTACGTTGGTCCCGTGGGACGTGTTGGTGCCACCCACGGGGCCGTTCTGGGGATGTTTCGAGTTTTCACCCTCTAACGCCATGTTTTTAATCCTAAGTCTTGAAATATACAAATTACCATATTACTCTCAAACCGGGAGACCTGCGGCTGCGAGGTCAGTTCCTACGAGTTACGTTGGTCCCCTGGGAGGTGTTGGTGCCACCCACGGTGCCGTTCGGGGGCTGTTTCGAGTTTTCACCCTCTAACGTCATGCTTTTAAGCCTAAGTCTAGAAATAAGCAAATTACCTTCGTACTCTCAAACCGGGAGACCCGCGGCTGCGGCGTCGGTTCCTACGAGTTACGTTGGTCCCGTGGAAGGTGTTGGTGCCACCCACGGGGCCGTTCGTGGGCTTTTTCGAGTTTTCACCCTCCAACGCCATGTTTTGCTTAAGTGTAGAAACACGCAAATTACCGTCGTATACTCAAACCGGGAGACCCGCGGCTGCGAGATAAGTTCCTACGAGTTACGTTGGTCCCGTGGGAGGTGTTGGTGCCACCCACGGTGCCGTTCGGGGGCTGTTTCGAGTTTTCACCCTCTAACGTCATGTTTTTAAACCTATGTTTAGAAATAAGCAAATTACCGTCGTACTCTCAAATCGGGAGACCCGCGGCTGCGAGGTCAGTTCCTACGAGTTACGTTGGTCCCGTGGGAGGTGTTGGTGCCACCCACGGGGCCATTCGGGGGCTGTTTCGAGTTTTCACGCTCTAACGTCATGTTTTTAAGCCTAAGTCTAGAAATAAGCAAATTACCATTGTACTATCAAATCGGGAGACCCGCGGCTACGGGGTCGGTTCCTACGAGTTATGTTGGTCCCGTGGAAGGTGTTGGTACCACCCACGGTGCCGTTCGGGGGCTGTTTCGAGTTTTCTCCCTCTAACGTCATGTTTTTAAGCCTAAGTCTAGAAATAAGAAAATTATCGTCGTACTCTCAAATCGGGAGACCCGCGGCTACGGGGTCGGTTCCTACGAGTTACGTTGGTCCCGTGGTTGTGTTGTTGCCACCCACGTGCCCGTTCGGGGGATGTTTCGAGTTTTCACCCTCTAACGTCATGTTTTTAAGCCTAACGCTAAAAATAAGCCAATTACCGTCGTACTCTCAAACCGGGAGACCCGCGGCTGCATGGTCGGTTCTTACGAGTTACGTTGGTCCCGTGGAAGGTGTTGGTGCCACCCACAGGGCCGTTCGGGGGTTGTTTCGAGTTTTCACCCTCTAACGTCATGTTTTGCTGAATTCTAGAAACACGCAAATTACCGCCGTATTCTAAAACCGGTAGACCCGCGGCTGCGAGGACAGTTCCTACGAGTTACGTTGGTCCCGTGGGAGGTGTTGGTTCCACCCACGGGGCCATTCGGGGGCTGTTTCGAGTTCCCACCCTCTAACGTCATGTTTTTAAGCCTAAGTCTAGAAATAAGCAAATTATCGTCGTACTCTCAAACCGGGATACCCGTGGCTGTGGGGTCGGTTCCTACGAGTTACGTTGGTCCCGTGGGACGTGTTGGTGCCACCCACGGGGCCGTTCTGGGGCTGTTTCGAGTTTTCACCCTCTAACGCCATGTTTTTAATCCTAAGTCTTGAAATATACAAATTACCATATTACTCTCAAACCGGGAGACCTGCGGCTGCGAGGTCAGTTCCTACGAGTTACGTTGGTCCCCTGGGAGGTGTTGGTGCCACCCACGGTGCCGTTCGGGGGCTGTTTCGAGTTTTCACCCTCTAACGTCATGCTTTTAAGCCTAAGTCTATAAATAAGCAAATTACCGTCGTACTCTCAAACGGGGAGACCCGCGGCGGCGAGGTCAGTTCCTACGAGTTACGTTGGTCCCGTGGGAGGTGTTGGTGCCACCCACGGTGCCGCTCGGGGGGCTGTTTCGAGTTTTCACCCTCTAACGTCATGTTTTTAAACCTATGTTTATAAATAAGCAAATTACCGTCGTACTCTCAAATCGGGAGACCCGCGGCTGCGAGGTCAGTTCCTACGAGTTACGTTGGTCCCGTGGGAGGTGTTGGTGCCACCCACGGGGCCATTCGGGGGCTGTTTCGAGTTTTCACGCTCTAACGTCATGTTTTTAAGCCTAAGTCTAGAAATAAGCAAATTACCATTGTACTATCAAATCGGGAGACCCGCGGCTGCGGGGTCGGTTCCTACGAGTTATGTTGGTCCCGTGGAAGGTGTTGGTGCCACCCACGGTGCCGTTCGGGGGCTGTTTCGAGTTTTCTCCCTCTAACGTCATGTTTTTAAGCCTAAGTCTAGAAATAAGAAAATTATCGTCGTACTCTCAAATCGGGAGACCCGCGGCTACGGGGTCGGTTCCTACGAGTTACGTTGGTCCCGTGGTTGTGTTGTTGCCACCCACGGGGCCGTTCGGGGGATGTTTCGAGTTTTCACCCTCTAACGTCATGTTTTTAAGCCTAACTCTAAAAATAAGCCAATTACCGTCGTACTCTCAAACCGGGAGACCCGCGGCTGCATGGTCGGTTCTTACGAGTTACGTTGGTCCCGTGGAAGGTGTTGGTGCCACCCACAGGGCCGTTCGGGGGCTGTTTCGAGTTTTCACCCTCTAACGTCATGTTTTGCTGAATTCTAGAAACACGCAAATTACCGTCGTATTCTAAAACCGGCAGACCCGCGGCTGCGAGGACAGTTCCTACGAGTTACGTTGGTCCCGTGGGAGGTGTTGGTTCCACCCACGGGGCCATTCGGGGGCTGTTTCGAGTTCTCACCCTCTAACGTCATGTTTTTAAGCCTAAGTCTAGAAATAAGCAAATTATCGTTGTACTCTCAAACCGGGATACCCGTGGCTGTGGGGTCGGTTCCTACGAGTTACGTTGGTCCCGTGGGACGTGTTGGTGCCACCCACGGGGCCGTTCTGGGGCTGTTTCGAGTTTTCACCCTCTAACGCCATGTTTTTAATCCTAAGTCTTGAAATATACAAATTACCATATTACTCTCAAACCGGGAGACCTGCGGCTGCGAGGTCAGTTCCTACGAGTTACGTTGGTCCCCTGGGAGGTGTTGGTGCCACCCACGGTGCCGTTCGGGGGCTGTTTCGAGTTTTCACCCTCTAACGTCATGCTTTTAAGCCTAAGTCTAGAAATAAGCAAATTACCTTCGTACTCTCAAACCGGGAGACCTGCGGCTGCGGGGTCGGTTCCTACGAGTTACGTTGGTCCCGTGGAAGGTGTTGGTGCCACCCACGGGGCCGTTCGTGGGCTTTTTCCAGTTTTCACCCTCCAACGCCATGTTTTGCTTAAGTGTAGAAACACGCAAATTACGGTCGTATACTCAAACCGGGAGACCCGCGGCTGCGAGATAAGTTCCTACGAGTTACGTTGGTCCCGTGGGAGGTGTTGGTGCCACCAACGGGGCCGTTCGGGGGTGTTTTGAGTTTTCACCCTTTAACATCATGTTTTTAAGCCTAAGTCTAAAAACAAGCAAATTACCGTCGTATTCTCAAACCGGGAGACCCGCGGCTGCGAGGTCGGTTCCTACGAGTTACGTTGGTCCCGTGGAAGGTGTTGGTGCCACCCACGGGGCCGTTCGGGGGCTGTTTCGAGTTTTCACCCTCTAACGTCATGCTTTTAAGCCTAAGTCTATAAATAAGCAAATTACCGTCGTACTCTCAAACGGGGAGACCCGCGGTGGCGAGGTCAGTTCCTACGAGTTACGTTGGTCCCGTGGGAGGTGTTGGTGCCACCCACGGTGCCGTTCGGGGGCTGTTTCGAGTTTTCACCCTCTAACGTCATGTTTTTAAACCTATGTTTAGAAATAAGCAAATTACCGTCGTACTCTCAAATCGGGAGACCCGCGGCTGCGAGGTCAGTTCCTACGAGTTACGTTGGTCCCGTGGGAGGTGTTGGTGCCACCCACGGGGCCATTCAGGGGCTGTTTCGAGTTTTCACGCTCTAACGTCATGTTTTTAAGCCTAAGTCTAGAAATAAGCAAATTACCATTGTACTATCAAATCGGGAGACCCGCGGCTGCGGGGTCGGTTCCTACGAGTTATGTTGGTCCCGTGGAAGGTGTTGGTGCCACCCACGGTGCCGTTCGGGGGCTGTTTCGAGTTTTCTCCCTCTAACGTCATGTTTTTAAGCCTAAGTCTAGAAATAAGAAAATTATCGTCGTACTCTCAAATCGGGAGACCCGCGGCTACGGGGTCGGTTCCTACGAGTTACGTTGGTCCCGTGGTTGTGTTGTTGCCACCCACGGGGCCGTTCGGGGGATGTTTCGAGTTTTCACCCTCTAACGTCATGTTTTTAAGCCTAACTCTAAAAATAAGCCAATTACCGTCGTACTCTCAAACCGGGAGACCCGCGGCTGCAGGGTCGGTTCTTACGAGTTACGTTGGTCCCGTGGAAGGTGTTGGTGCCACCCACAGGGCCATTCGGGGGCTGTTTCGAGTTTTCACCCTCTAACGTCATGTTTTGCTGAATTCTAGAAACACGCAAATTACCGTCGTATTCTAAAACCGGTAGACCCGCGGCTGCGAGGACAGTTCCTACGAGTTACGTTGGTCCCGTGGGAGGTGTTGGTTCCACCCACGGGGCCATTCGGGGGCTGTTTCGAGTTCTCTCCCTCTAACGTCATGTTTTTAAGCCTAAGTCTAAAAATAAGAAAATTACCATCGTACTCTCTAACCGGGAGACATGCGGCTGCGGGGTCGGTTCCTACGAGTTATGTTGGTCCCGTGGAAGGTGTTGGTGCCGCCCACGGTGCCGTTCGGGGGCTGTTTCGAGTTTTCACCCTCTAACGTCATGTTTTTAAGCCTAAATCTAGAAATAAGAAAATTATCGTCGTACTCTCAAACCGGGATACCCGTGGCTGTGGGGTCGGTTCCTACGAGTTACGTTGGTCCCGTGGGACGTGTTGGTGCCACCCACGGGGCCGTTCTGGGGCTGTTTCGAGTTTTCACCCTCTAACGCCATGTTTTTAATCCTAAGTCTTGAAATATACAAATTACCATATTACTCTCAAACCGGGAGACCTGCGGCTGCGAGGTCAGTTCCTATGAGTTACGTTGGTCCCCTGGGAGGTGTTGGTGCCACCCACGGGGCCGTTCGGGGGTTATTTCGAGTTTTCACCCTCTAATGCCATGTTTTGCTTAAGTGTTGAAACACGCAAATTACCGTCGTATTCTCAAACCGGGAGACCAGCGGCTGCGAGGACAGTTCCTACGAGTTACGTTGGTCCCGTGGGAGGTGTTGGTGCCACCCACGGGGCCGTTCGGTGGTTGTTTCGAGTTTTCACGCTCTAACATCATGTTTTTAAGCCTAAGTCTAAAAATAAATAAATTACCATTGTACTCTCAAACCGGGAGACCCGCGGCTGCGAGGTCGGTTCCTACGAGTTACGTTGGTCCCGTGGAAGGTGTTGGTTCCACCCATGGGGCCGTTCGGCGGCTGTTTCGAGTTTTCACCCTCTAACGTCATGTTTTTAAGCCTAAATCTAGAAATAAGAAAATTATCGTCGTACTCTCAAACCGGGATACCCGTGGCTGTGGGGTCGGTTCCTACGAGTTACGTTGGTCCCGTGGGACGTGTTGGTGCCACCCACGGGGCCGTTCTGGGGCTGTTTCGAGTTTTCACCCTCTAACGCCATGTTTTTAATCCTAAGTCTTGAAATATACAAATTACCATATTACTCTCAAACCGGGAGACCTGCGGCTGCGAGGTCAGTTCCTATGAGTTACGTTGGTCCCCTGGGAGGTGTTGGTGCCACCCACGGTGCCGTTCGGGGGCTGTTTCGAGTTTTCACCCTCTAACGTCATGCTTTTAAGCCTAAGTCTAGAAATAAGCAAATTACCTTCGTACTCTCAAACCGGGAGACCCGCGGCTGCGGGGTCGGTTCCTACGAGTTACGTTGGTCCCATGGAAGGTGTTGGTGCCACCCACGGGGCCGTTCGTGGGCTTTTTCGAGTTTTCACCCTCCAACACCATGTTTTTAAGCCTAAGTCTAGAAATAAGCAAATTACCGTCGTACTCTCAAATCGGGAGACCCGCGGCTGCAGGGTCGGTTCCTACGAGTTACGTTGGTCCCATGGAAGGTGTTGGTGCCACCCACGGGGCCGTTCGGGGGTTGTTTCGAGTTTTCACCCTCTAATGCCATGTTTTTCTTAAGTGTTGAAAGACGCAAATTACCGTCGTATTCTCAAACCGGGAGACCCGCGGCTGCGAGGACAGTTCCTACGAGTTACGTTGGTCCCGTGGGAGGTGTTGGTGCCACCCACGGGGCCGTTCGGTGGTTGTTTCGAGTTTTCACCCTCTAACATCATGTTTTTAAGCCTAAGTCTAAAAATAAATAAATTACCATCGTACTCTCAAACCGGGAGACCCGCGGCTGCGAGGTCGGTTCCTACGAGTTACGTTGGTCCCGTGGAAGGTGTTGGTGCCACCCATGGGGCCGTTCGGGGGTTGTTTCGAGTTTTCACCCTCTAACGTCATGTTTTTAAGCCTAAGTCTAGAAATAAGCAAATTATCGTCGTACTCTCAAACCGGGATACCCGTGGCTGTGGGGTCGGTTCCTACGAGTTACGTTGGTCCCGTGGGACGTGTTGGTGCCACCCACGGGGCCGTTCTGGGGCTGTTTCGAGTTTTCACCCTCTAACGCCATGTTTTTAATCCTAAGTCTTGAAATATACAAATTACCATATTACTCTCAAACCGGGAGACCTGCGGCTGCGAGGTCAGTTCCTACGAGTTACGTTGGTCCCCTGGGAGGTGTTGGTGCCACCCACGGTGCCGTTCGGGGGCTGTTTCGAGTTTTCACCCTCTAACGTCATGCTTTTAAGCCTAAGTCTAGAAATAAGCAAATTACCTTCGTACTCTCTAACCGGGAGACCCGCGGCTGCGGGGTCGGTTCCTACGAGTTACGTTGGTCCCGTGGAAGGTGTTGGTGCCACCCACGGGGCCGTTCGTGGGCTTTTTCGAGTTTTCACCCTCCAACGCCATGTTTTGCTTAAGTGTAGAAACACGCAAATTACCGTCGTATACTCAAACCGGGAGACCCGCGGCTGCGAGATAAGTTCCTACGAGTTACGTTGGTCCCGTGGGAGGTGTTGGTGCCACCCACGGTGCCGTTCGGGGGCGGTTTCGAGTTTTCACCCTCTAACGTCATGTTTTTAAACCTATGTTTAGAAATAAGCAAATTACCGTCGTACTCTCAAATCGGGAGACCCGCGGCTGCGAGGTCAGTTCCTACGAGTTACGTTGGTCCCGTGGGAGGTGTTGGTGCCACCCACGGGGCCATTCGGGGGCTGTTTTGAGTTTTCACGCTCTAACGTCATGTTTTTAAGCCTAAGTCTAGAAATAAGCAAATTACCATTGTACTATCAAATCGGGAGACCCGCGGCTGCGGGGTCGGTTCCTACGAGTTACGTTGGTCCCATGGAAGGTGTTGGTGCTACCCACGGGGCCGTTCGTGGGCTTTTTCGAGTTTTCACCCTCCAACACCATGTTTTTAAGCCTAAGTCTAGAAATAAGCAAATTACCGTCGTACTCTCAAATCGGGAGACCCGCGGCTGCGGGGTCGGTTCCTACGAGTTACGTTGGTCCCGTGGGAGGTGTTGGTGCCACCCACGGTGCCGTTCGGGGGCTGTTTCGAGTTTTCACCCTCTAACGTCATGTTTTTAAGCCTCTGTTTAGAAATAAGCAAATTACCGTCGTATTCTCAAACCGGGAGACCCGCGGCTGCGAGGACAGTTCCTACGAGTTACGTTGGTCCCGTGGGAGGTGTTGGTGCCACCCACGGGGCCGTTCGGTGGTTGTTTCGAGTTTTCACCCTCTAACATCATGTTTTTAAGCCTAAGTCTAAAAATAAATAAATTACCATCGTACTCTCAAACCGGGAGACCCGCGGCTGCGAGGTCGGTTCCTACGAGTTACGTTGGTCCCGTGGAAGGTGTTGGTGCCACCCATGGGGCCGTTCGGGGGTTGTTTCGAGTTTTCACCCTCTAACGTCATGTTTTTAAGCCTAAGTCTAGAAATAAGCAAATTATCGTCGTACTCTCAAACCGGGATACCTGTGGCTGTGGGGTCGGTTCCTACGAGTTACGTTGGTCCCGTGGGACGTGTTGGTGCCACCCACGGGGCCGTTCTGGGGATGTTTCGAGTTTTCACCCTCTAACGCCATGTTTTTAATCCTAAGTCTTGAAATATACAAATTACCATATTACTCTCAAACCGGGAGACCTGCGGCGGCGAGGTCAGTTCCTACGAGTTACGTTGGTCCCCTGGGAGGTGTTGGTGCCACCCACGGTGCCGTTCGGGGGCTGTTTCGAGTTTTCACCCTCTAACGTCATGCTTTTAAGCCTAAGTCTAGAAATAAGCAAATTACCTTCGTACTCTCAAACCGGGAGACCCGCGGCTGCGGCGTCGGTTCCTACGAGTTACGTTGGTCCCGTGGAAGGTGTTGGTGCCACCCACGGGGCCGTTCGTGGGCTTTTTCGAGTTTTCACCCTCCAACGCCATGTTTTGCTTAAGTGTAGAAACACGCAAATTACCATCGTATACTCAAACCGGGAGACCCGCGGCTGCGAGATAAGTTCCTACGAGTTACGTTGGTCCCGTGGGAGGTGTTGGTGCCACCCACGGTGCCGTTCGGGGGCTGTTTCGAGTTTTCACCCTCTAACGTCATGTTTTTAAACCTATGTTTAGAAATAAGCAAATTACCGTCGTACTCTCAAATCGGGAGACCCGCGGCTGCGAGGTCAGTTCCTACGAGTTACGTTGGTCCCGTGGGAGGTGTTGGTGCCACCCACGGGGCCATTCGGGGGCTGTTTCGAGTTTTCACGCTCTAACGTCATGTTTTTAAGCCTAAGTCTAGAAATAAGCAAATTACCATTGTACTATCAAATCGGGAGACCCGCGGCTACGGGGTCGGTTCCTACGAGTTATGTTGGTCCCGTGGAAGGTGTTGGTACCACCCACGGTGCCGTTCGGGGGCTGTTTCGAGTTTTCTCCCTCTAACGTCATGTTTTTAAGCCTAAGTCTAGAAATAAGAAAATTATCGTCGTACTCTCAAATCGGGAGACCCGCGGCTACGGGGTCGGTTCCTACGAGTTACGTTGGTCCCGTGGTTGTGTTGTTGCCACCCACGTGGCCGTTCGGGGGATGTTTCGAGTTTTCACCCTCTAACGTCATGTTTTTAAGCCTAACTCTAAAAATAAGCCAATTACCGTCGTACTCTCAAACCGGGAGACCCGCGGCTGCATGGTCGGTTCTTACGAGTTACGTTGGTCCCGTGGAAGGTGTTGGTGCCACCCACAGGGCCGTTCGGGGGTTGTTTCGAGTTTTCACCCTCTAACGTCATGTTTTGCTGAATTCTAGAAACACGCAAATTACCGTCGTATTCTAAAACCGGTAGACCCGCGGCTGCGAGGACAGTTCCTACGAGTTACGTTGGTCCCGTGGGAGGTGTTGGTTCCACCCACGGGGCCATTCGGGGGCTGTTTCGAGTTCTCACCCTCTAACGTCATGTTTTTAAGCCTAAGTCTAGAAATAAGAAAATTATCGTCGTACTCTCAAACCGGGATACCCGTGGCTGTGGGGTCGGTTCCTACGAGTTACGTTGGTCCCGTGGGACGTGTTGGTGCCACCCACGGGGCCGTTCTGGGGCTGTTTCGAGTTTTCACCCTCTAACGCCATGTTTTTAATCCTAAGTCTTGAAATATACAAATTACCATATTACTCTCAAACCGGGAGACCTGCGGCTGCGAGGTCAGTTCCTACGAGTTACGTTGGTCCCCTGGGAGGTGTTGGTGCCACCCACGGTGCCGTTCGGGGGCTGTTTCGAGTTTTCACCCTCTAACGTCATGCTTTTAAGCCTAAGTCTATAAATAAGCAAATTACCGTCGTACTCTCAAACGGGGAGACCCGCGGCGGCGAGGTCAGTTCCTACGAGTTACGTTGGTCCCGTGGGAGGTGTTGGTGCCACCCACGGTGCCGCTCGGGGGCTGTTTCGAGTTTTCACCCTCTAACGTCATGTTTTTAAACCTATGTTTAGAAATAAGCAAATTACCGTCGTACTCTCAAATCGGGAGACCCGCGGCTGCGAGGTCAGTTCCTACGAGTTACGTTGGTCCCGTGGGAGGTGTTGGTGCCACCCACGGGGCCATTCGGGGGCTGTTTCGAGTTTTCACGCTCTAACGTCATGTTTTTAAGCCTAAGTCTAGAAATAAGCAAATTACCATTGTACTATCAAATCGGGAGACCCGCGGCTGCGGGGTCGGTTCCTACGAGTTATGTTGGTCCCGTGGAAGGTGTTGGTGCCACCCACGGTGCCGTTCGGGGGCTGTTTCGAGTTTTCTCCCTCTAACGTCATGTTTTTAAGCCTAAGTCTAGAAATAAGAAAATTATCGTCGTACTCTCAAATCGGGAGACCCGCGGCTACGGGGTCGGTTCCTACGAGTTACGTTGGTCCCGTGGTTGTGTTGTTGCCACCCACGGGGCCGTTCGGGGGATGTTTCGAGTTTTCACCCTCTAACGTCATGTTTTTAAGCCTAACCCTAAAAATAAGCCAATTACCGTCGTACTCTCAAACCGGGAGACCCGCGGCTGCAGGGTCGGTTCTTACGAGTTACGTTGGTCCCGTGGAAGGTGTTGGTGCCACCCACAGGGCCGTTCGGGGGCTGTTTCGAGTTTTCACCCTCTAACGTCATGTTTTGCTGAATTCTAGAAACACGCAAATTACCGTCGTATTCTAAAACCGGTAGACCCGCGGCTGCGAGGACAGTTCCTACGAGTTACGTTGGTCCCGTGGGAGGTGTTGGTTCCACCCACGGGGCCATTCGGGGGCTGTTTCGAGTTCTCTCCCTCTAACGTCATGTTTTTAAGCCTAAGTCTAAAAATAAGAAAATTACCATCGTACTCTCTAACCGGGAGACATGCGGCTGCGGGGTCGGTTCCTACGAGTTATGTTGGTCCCGTGGAAGGTGTTGGTGCCGCCCACGGTGCCGTTCGGGGGCTGTTTCGAGTTTTCACCCTCTAACGTCATGTTTTTAAGCCTAAGTCGAGAAATAATCAAATTACAGTCGTACTCTCAAACCGGGAGACCCGCGGATGCGGGGTCAGTTCCTACGAGTTACGTTGGTCCCGTTGGAGGTGTTGGTGCCACCCACGGGTCCGTTCGGGGGCTGTTTTGAGTTTTCACCCTCTAACGTCATGTTTTTAAGCCTATGTTTAGAAATAAGCAAATTACCGTCGTACTCTCAAATCGGGAGACCCGCGGTTGCGAGGTCAGTTCCTACGAGTTACGTTGGTCCCGTGGGAGGTGTTGGTGCCACCCACGGGGCCGTTCGGGGGCTGTTTCGAGTTTTCACCCTCTAACGCCATGTTTTTAAGCCTAAGTCTAGAAATAAGCAAATTAGCATCGTACTCTCAAACCGGGAGACCCGCGACTGCGGGGTCAGTTCCTACGAGTTACGTTGGTCCCATGGGAGGTGTTGGTGCCACCCACGGGGCCGTTCGGGGGCTGCTTCGAGTTTTCACCCTCTAACGCCATATTTTGCTTAAGTGTAGAAACACGCAAATTACCGTCGTATTCTCAAACCGGGAGACTCGCGGCTGCGAGGTCAGTTCCTACGAGTTACGTTGGTCCCAGGGGAGGTGTTGGTGCCACCCACGGTGCCGTTCGGGGGCTATTTCGAGTTTTCACCCTCTAACGTCATATTTTTAAGCCTAAGTCTAAAAATACGCAAATTACCGTCCTACTCTCAAACTGGGATTCCCGCGGCTGCTGGGTCGGTACCTACGAGTTACGTTGGTCCCGTGGGAGGTGTTGGTGCCACCCACAGGGCCGTTCGGGGGCTGTTTCGAGTTTTCACCCTCTAACGTCAGGTTTTTAAACCTAAGTCTAGAAATAATAAAATTACCGTCATACTCTCAAATCGGGAGACCCGCGGCTGTGGGGTCGGTTCCTAAGAGTTACGTTGGTCCCTTGGAAAGTGTTGGTGCCACCCACGGTGCCGTTCGGGGGCTGTTTAGAGTTTTCAGCCTCTAACGTCATGTTTTTAAGCCTAAGTCTAAAAATAAGCAAATTACCGTCCTACTCTCAAACCGGGACACCCGCGGCTGCGAGGTCAGTTCCTACGAGTTACGTTGGTCCCGTGGGAGGTGTTGGTGCCACCCACGGGGCCGTTCGGACGCTGTTTCGCGTTTTCACACTCTAACGTCATGTTTTTAAGCCTATGTTTAGAAATAAGCAAATTACCGTCATACTCTCAGACCGGGAGACCCGCGGCTACGGGGTCGATTCCTACGAGTTACGTTGGTCCCGTGGGAGGTGTTGGTGCCACCCACGGGGCCATTCGGGGGCTGTTTCGAGTTCTCATGCTCTAACGTCATGTTTTTAAGCCTAAGTCTAGAAATAAGCAAATTACCATCGTACTATCAAATCGGGAGATCCGCGGCTGCGGGGTCGGTTCCTACGAGTTATGTTGGTCCCGTGGAAGGTGTTGGTGCCACCCACGGTGCCGTTCGGGGGCTGTTTCGAGTTTTCTCTCTCTAACGTCATGTTTTTAAGCCTAAGTCTAGAAATAAGAAAATTACCGTTGTACTCTCAAATCGGGAGACCCGCGGCTACGGGGTCGGTTCCTACGAGTTACGTTGGTCCCGTGGAAGGTGTTGGTGCCACCCACGGGGACATTCGGGGGTTGTTTTGAGTTTACACCCTCTAACGTCATGTTTTTAAGCCTAAGTCTAAAAATACGCAAATTACCGTCATACTCTCAAACCTGGAGACCCGCGGCTGCGGGGTCGGTTCCTACGAGTTACGTTGGTCCCGTGGATGGTGTTGGTGCCACCCACGAGGCCGTTCGGGGGCTGTTTCGAGTTTTCACCCTCTAACGTCATGTTTTGAAGCCTATGTTTAGAAATAAGCAAATTACAGTCGTACTCTCAAATCGGGAGACCCGCGGTTGCGGGGTCGGTTCCTACGAGTTACGTTTGTTCTCGTGGGAGGTGTTGGTGCCACCCACGGGGCCGTTCGGGGGCTGTTTCGAGTTTTCACCCTCTAACGTCATGTTTTTAAGCCTAAGTCTAGAAATAAGCAAATTACCATCGTACTCTCAAATCGGGAGACCCGCGGCTGCGGGGTGGGTTCCTACGAGTTATGTTGGTCCCGTGGAAGGTGTTGGTGCCGCCCACGGTGCCGTTCGGGGGCTGTTTCGAGTTTTCACCCTCTAACGTCATGTTTTTAAGCCTAAGTCTAGAAATAATCAAATTACAGTCGTACTCTCAAACCGGGAGACCCGCGACTGCGGGGTGGGTTCCTACGAGTTACGTTGGTCCCGTGGGAGGTGTTGGTGCCACCCACGGGTCCGTTCGGGGGTTGTTCGAGTTTTCACCCTCTAACGCCATGTTTTGCTTAAGTGTAGAAACACACAAATTACCGTCGTATTCTCAAATCGGGAGACCCGCGGCTGCGAGGTCAGTTCCTACGAGTTACGCTAGTCCCGTGGGAGGTGTTGGTGCCACCCACGGGGACGTTCGGGGGTCGTTTTGAGTTTTCACCCTCTAACGTCATGTTTTTAAGCCTAAGTCAAAAAATAAGCAAATTACCATCGTACTCTCAAACCAGGAGACCCGCGGCTGCGAGGTCGGTTCCTACGAGTTACGTTGGTCCCGTGGAAGGTGTTGGTGCCACCCATGGGGCCGTTCGGGGGCTGTTTCGGGTTTTCACCCTCTAACATCATGTTTTTAAGCCTAAGTCTAGAAATAAGCAAATTATCGTCGTACTCTCAAACCGGGAGACCCGCGGCTGCGAGGCCAGTTCCTACGAGTTACGTTGGTCCCGTGGGAGGTGTTGGTGCCACCCACGGGGCCGTTCGGGGGCTGTTTCGAGTTCTCAGGCTCTAACGTCATGTTTTTAAACCTAATTCTAGAAATAAGAAAATTACCATTGTACTATCAAATCGGGAGACCCGCGGCTGCGGGGTCGGTTCCTACGAGTTATGTTGGTCCCGTGGAAGGTGTTGGTGCCCCCCACGGTGCCGTTCGGGGGCTTTTTCGAGTTTTCTCCCTCTAACGTCATGTTTTAAGCCTATGTTTAGAAATAAGCAAATTACCGTCGTACTCTCAAATCGGGAGACCCGAGGCTGCGGGGTCGGTTCCTACGAGTTACGTTGGTCCCGTGGGAGGTGTTGGTGCCACCCACGGGGCCGTTCGGGGGCTGTTTCGAGTTTTCACCCTCTAACGTCATGTTTTTAAGCCTAAGTCTAGAAATACGCAAATTACCATCGTACTCTCAAATCGGGAGACCCGCGGCTGCGGGGTCGGTTCCTACGAGTTATGTTGGTCCCGTGGAAGGTGTTGGTGCCACCCACGATGCCGTTCGGGTGTTGTTTCGAGTTTTCACCCTCTAACGTCATGTTTTTAAGCCTAAGTCTAGAAATAATCAAATTACAGTCGTACTCTCAAACCGGGAGACCCGCGGCTGCGTGGTCGGTTCCTACGAGTTACGTTGGTCCCGTGGGAGGTGCTGGTGCCACCCACGGGTCCGTTCGGGGGCTGTTTTGAGTTTTCACCCTCTAACGCCATGTTTTGCTTAAGTGTAGAAACACGCAAATTACCGTCTTATTCTCAAATTGGGAGACCCGCGGCTGCGAGGTCAGTTCCTACGAGTTACGTCGATCCCGTGGGAGGTGTTGGTGCCACCCACGGGGACGTTCGGGGGTTGTTTTGAGTTTTCACCCTCTAACGTCATGTTTTTAAGCCTAAGTCTAAAAATAAGCAAATTACCGTCGTACTCTCAAATCGGGAGACCCGCGGCTGCGAGGTCGGTTCCTACGAGTTACGTTGGACCCGTGGAAGGTGTTGGTGCCACCCATGGGGCCGTTCGGGGGCTGTTTCGAGTTATCACCCTCTAACGTCATGTTTTTAAGCCTAAGTCTAGAAATAAGCAAATTAACGTTGTACTCTCAAACCGGGAGACCCGCGGCAGCGAGGTCAGTTCCTAGGAGTTATGTTGGTCCCGTGGGAGGTGTTGGTGCCACCCACGGGGCCGTTTGGGGGCTGTTTTGAGTTTTCACCCTCTAACGCCCTGTTTTGCTTAAGTGTAGAAACATGCAAATTACCGTCGTATTCTCAAACCGGGAGACACGTGGCTGCGAGGTCAGTTCCTACGAGTTACGTTGGTCCCGTGGGAGGTGTTGGTGCCACCCACAGGGTCGTTCGGGGGCTGTTTCGAGTTTTCACCCTCTAACGTCCGGGGGCTGTTTCGAGTTTTCACCCTCTAACGTCATGTTTTTAAGCCTAAGTCTAAAAATAAGAAAATTACCGTCGTACTCTCAAACTGGGAGACCCGCGGCTACGGGGTCCGTTCCTACGAATTACGTTGGTCCCGTGGAAGGTGTTGGTGCCACCCACGGGGCCGTTCGGGGCCTGTTTCGAGTTTTCACACTCTAACGTCATGTTTTTAAGCCTATGTTTAGAAATAAGCAAATTACCGTCGTACTCTCAAATCGGGAGACCCGCGGCTGCGGGGTCGGTTCCTACGAGTTACGTTGGTCCCGTGGGAGGTGTTGGTGCCACCCACGGGGACGTTCGGGGTCGTTTTGAGTTTTCACCCTCTAACGTCATGTTTTTAAGCCTAAGTCTAAAAATAAGTAAATTACCGTCGTACTCTCAAACCGGGAGACCTGCGGCTGCGAGGTCGGTTCCTACAAGTTACGTTGGTCCCGTGGAAGGTGTTGGTGCCACACATGGGGCCGTTCGGGGGCTGTTTCGAGTTTTCACTCTCTAACGTCATGTTTTTAAGCCTAAGTCTAAAAATAAGCAAATTACCGTTGTACTCTCAAACCGGGAGACCCGCGGCTGCGAGGCCAGTTCCTACGAGTTACGTTGGTCCCGTGGGACGTGTTGGTGCCACCCACGGGGCCGTTTGGGGGTTGTTTCGAGTTTTCACCCTCTAACGAACTATTTTGCTTAAGTGTAGAAACATGCAAATTACCGTCGTATTCTCAAACCGGGAGACACGCGGCTGCGAGGTCAGTTCCTACGAGTTACGTTGGTCCCGTGGGAGGTGTTGGTGCCACCCATGGGGCCGTTCGGGGGATGTTTCGAGTTTTCACCCTCTAACGTCCGGGGGATGTTTCGAGTTTTCACCCTCTAACGTCATGTTTTTAAGCCTAAGTCAAAAAATAAGCAAATTACCGTCGTACTCTCAAACCGGGAGACCCGCGGCTGCGGGGTCCGTTCCTACGAATTATGTTGGTCCCGTGGAAGGTGTTGGTGCCACCCACGGGGCCGTTCGGGGCCTGTTTCGAGTTTTCACACTCTAACGTCATGTTTTTAAGCCTATGTTTAGAAATAAGCAAATTACCATCGTACTCTCAAACCGGGAGACCCGCGGCTGCGGGGTCGGTTCCTACGAGTTACGTTGGTCCCGTGGGAGGTGTTGGTGCCACCCACGGGGCCATTCGGGGGCTGTTTAGAGTTCTCATGCTCTAACGTCATGTTTTTAAGCCTAAGTCTAGAATAAGCAAATTACCATCGTACTATCAAATCGGGAGACCCGCGGCTGCGGGGTCGGTTCCTACGAGTTATGTTGGTCCCGTGGAAGGTGTTGGTGCCACCCACGGTGCCGTTCGGGGGCTTTTTCGAGTTTTCTCCCTCTAACGTCATGTTTTAAGCCTATATATAGAAATAAGCAAATTACCATCGTACTCTCAAATCGGGAGACCCGCGGCTGCGGGGTCGGTTCCTACGAGTTACGTTGGTCCCGTGGGAGGTGTTGGTGCCACCCACGGGGCCGTTCGGGGGCTGTTTCAAGTTTTCACCCTCTAACGCCATGTTTTTAAGCCTAAGTATAGAAATAAGCAAAATTACCATCGTACTCTCAGATCGGGAAACCCGCGGCTGAGGGGTCGGTTCCTACGAGTTATGTTGGTCCCGTGGAAGGTGTTGGTGCCACCCACGATGCCGTTAGGGGGTTGTTTCGAGTTTTCACCCTCTAACGTCATGTTTTTAAGCCTAAGTCTAGAAATAATCAAATTACAGTCGTACTCTCAAACCGGGAGACCCGCGGCTGCGGGGTCGGTTCCTACGAGTTACGTTGGTCCCGTGGGAGGTGTTGGTGCCACCCACGGGTCCGTTCGGGGGCTGTTTTGAGTTTTCACCCTCTAACGCCATGTTTTGCTTAAGTGTAGAAACATGCAAATTATCGTCGCATTCTCAAATCGGGAGACCCGCGGCTGCGAGGTCAGTTCCTACGAGTTACGTTGGTCCCGTGGGAGGTGTTGGTGCCACCCACGGGGACGTTCGGGGGTTGTTTTGAGTTTTCACCCTCTAACGTCATGTTTTTAATCCTAAGTCTAAAAATAAGCAAATTACCGTTGTACTCTCAAACCGGGAGACCCGCGGCAGCGAGGTCAGTTCCTACGAGTTACGTTGGTCCCGTGGGAGGTGTTGGTGCCACCCACGGGGCCGTTTGGGGGCTGTTTTGAGGTTTCACCTTCTAACGCCCTGTTTTGCTAAAGTGTAGAAACATGCAAATTACTGTCGTATTCTCAAACCGGGAGACACGCGGCTGCGAGGTCAGTTACTACGAGTTACGTTGGTCCAGTGGGAGGTGTTGGTGCCACCCACAGGGCCGTTCGGGGGCTGTTTCGAGTTTTCACCCTCTAACGTCCGGGGGCTGTTTCGAGTTTTCACCCTCTAACGTCATGTTTTTAAGCCTAAGTCTAAAAATAAGCAAATTACCGCCGTACTCTCAAACTGGGAGACCCGCGGCTACGGGGTCCGTTCCTACGAATTATGTTGGTCCCGAGGAAGGTGTTGGTGCCACCCACGGGGCCGTTCGGGGGCTGTTTCGAGTTTTCACACTCTAACGTCATGTTTTTAAGCCTTTGTTTAGAAATAAGCAAATTACCGTTGTATTCTCAAATCGGGAGACCCGCGACTACGAGGTCGGTTCCTACGAGTTACGTTGGTCGCGTGGGAGGTGTTGGTGCAACCCACGGGGCCATTGGGGGGCTGTTTCGAGTTCTCATGCTCTAACGTCATGTTTTTAAGCCTAAGTCTAGAAATAAGAAAATTACCATCGTACTATCAAATCGGGAGTCCCGCGGCTACGGGGTCGGTTCCTACGAGTTATGTTGGTCCCATGGAAGGTGTTGGTGCCACCCACGGAGCCGTTCGGGGGCTGTTTCGAGTTTTCTCCCTCTAACGTCATGTTTTTAAGCCTAAGTCTAGAAATAAGAAAATTACCATCGTACTCTCAAATTGGGAGACCCGCGGCTACGGGGTCGGTTCCTACGAGTTACGTTGGTCCCGTGGAAGGTGTTGTTGCCACCCACGGGGCCGTTCGGGGGCTGTTTCAAGTTTTCACCCTCTAACGTCATGTTTTTAAGCCTAAGTCTAAAAATAAGCCAATTACCATCGTACTCTCAAAACGGGAGACCCGCGGCTGCGGGGTCGGTTCATACGAGTTACGTTGGTCCCGTGGAAGGTGTTGGTGCCACCCACTGGGCCGTTCGGGGGCTGTTTCGAGTTTTCACCCTCTAACGTCATGTTTTTAAGCCTAAGTCTACAAATAATCAAATTACAGTCGTACTCTCAAACCGGGAGACACGCGGCTGCGGGGTCGGTTCCTACAAGTTACGTTGGTCCCGTGGAAAGTGTTGGTGCCACCCACGGTGCCGTTCGGGGGCTGTTTCGAGTTTTCACCCTCTAACGTCATGTTTTTAAGCCTAAGTCTACAAATAATCAAATTATAGTCGTACTCTCAAATCGGGAGACACGCGGCTGCGGGGTCGGTTCCTACAAGTTACGTTGGTCCCGTGGAAGGTATTGTTGCCACCCATGGGGCCGTTCGGGGGCTGTTTCGAGTTTTCACCCTCTAACGTCATGTTTTTAAGCCTAAGTCTAAAAATAAGCCAATTACCGTTGTACTCTCAAACCGGGAGACCCGCGGCTGCGGGGTCGATTCCTATGAGTTACGTTGTTCCCGTGGAAGGTGTTGGTGCCACCCACGGGGCCGTTCGGGGGCTGTTTTGAGTTTTCACCCTCTAACGTCATGTTTTTAAGCCTATGTTTAGAAATAAGAAATTTACCGTTGTACTCTCAAATCGGGAGACCCGCGGCTGCGGGGTCGGTTCCTACGAGTTACGTTGGTCCCGTGGGAGGTGTTGGTGCCACCCACGGGGCCGTTCGGGGGCTGTTTCAAGTTTTCACCCTCTAACGCCATGTTTTTAAGCCTAAGTCTAGAAATAAGCAAATTACCATCGTACTCTCAAATCGGGAGACCCGCGGCTGCGGGGTCGGTTCCTACGAGTTATGTTGGTCCCGTGGAAGGTGTTGGTGCCACCCACGGTGCCGTTCGGGGGCTGTTTCGAGTTTTCACCCTCTAACGTCATGTTTTTAAGCCTAAGTCTACAAATAATCAAATTACAGTCGTACTCTCAAACCGGGAGACACGCGGCTGCGGGGTCGGTTCCTACAAGTTACGTTGGTCCCGTGGAAGGTATTGTTGCCACACATGGGGCCGTTCGGGGGCTGTTTCTAGTTTTCACCCTCTAACGTCATGTTTTTAAGCCTAAGTCTAAAAATAAGCCAATTACCGTTGTACTCTCAAACCGGGAGACCCGCGGCTGCGGGGTCGATTCCTACGAGTTAGGTTGTTCCCGTGGAAGGTGTTGGTGCCACTCACGGGGCCGTTCGGGGGCTGTTTTGAGTTTTCACCCTCTAACGTCATGTTTTTAAGCCTATGTTTAGAAATAAGCAAATTACCGTCGTACTCTCAAATCGGGAGACCCGCGGCTGCGAGGTCAGTTCCTACGAGTTACGTTGGTCCCGTGGGAGGTGTTGGTGCCACCCACGGGGACGTTCGGGGGTTGTTTTGAGTTTTCACACTCTAACGTCATGTTTTTAAGCCTAAGTCTAAAAATAAACAAATTACCATCGTACTCTCCAACCGGGAGACCCGTGGCTGCGGGGTCGGTTCCTACGAGTTACGTTGGTCCCGTGGGAGGTGTTGGTGCCACCCACGGGGACGTTCGGGGGCTGTTTCGAGTTTTCACCCTCTAAGGCCATGTTTTTAAACCTAAGTCTTTAAATATGCAAATTACCATATTACTCTCAAACCGGGAGACCTGCGGCTGCGAGGTCATTTCCTACGAGTTACGTTGGTCCCGTGGGAGGTGTTGGTGCCACCCACTGTGCCGTTCGGGGGCTGTTTCGAGTTTTCACCCTCTAACGTCATGTTTTTAAGCCTAAGTCTAGAAATAAGCAAATTACCGTCGTACTCTCAAATCGGGAGACCCGCGGCTACGGGGTCGGTTCCTACGAGTTACGTTGGTCCCGTGGAAGGTGTTGGTGCCACCCACGGGGCCGTTCGGGGGTCGTTTTGAGTTTTCACCCTCTAACGTCATGTTTTTAAGCCTAAGTCAAAAAATAAGCAAATTACCGTCGTACTCTCAAACCGGGAGACCCGCGGCTGCGAGGTCGGTTCCTACGAGTTACGTTGGTCCCGTGGAAGGTGTTGGTGCCACCCATGGGGCCGTTCGGGGGCTGTTTCGGGTTTTCACCCTCTAACATCATGTTTTTAAGCCTAAGTCTAGAAATAAGCAAATTATCGTCGTACTCTCAAACCGGGAGACCCGCGGCTGCGAGGCCAGTTCCTACGAGTTACGTTGGTCCCGTGGGAGGTGTTGGTGCCACCCACGGGGCCGTTCGGGGGCTGTTTCGAGTTCTCAGGATCTAACGTCATGTTGTTAAACCTAAGTCTAGAAATAAGAAAATTACCATCGTACTATCAAATCGGGAGACCCGCGGCTGCGGGGTCGGTTCCTACGAGTTATGTTGGTCCCGTGGAAGGTGTTGGTGCCCCCCACGGTGCCGTTCGGGGGCTTTTTCGAGTTTTCTCCCTCTAACGTCATGCTTTAAGCCTATGTTTATAAATAAGCAAATTACCGTCGTACTCTCAAATCGGGAGACCCGAGGCTGCGGGGTCGGTTCCTACGAGTTACGTTGGTCCCGTGGGAGGTGTTGGTGCCACCCACGGGGCCGTTCGGGGGCTGTTTCTAGTTTTCACCCTCTAACGTCATGTTTTTAAGCCTAAGTCTAGAAATAAGCAAATTACCATCGTACTCTCAAATCGGGAGACCCGCGGCTGCGGGGTCGGTTCCTACGAGTTATGTTGGTCCCGTGGAAGGTGTTGGTGCCACCCACGATGCCGTTCGGGGGTTGTTTCGAGTTTTCACCCTCTAACGTCATGTTTTTAAGCCTAAGTCTAGAAATAATCAAATTACAGTCGTACTCTCAAACCGGGAGACCCGCGGCTGCGGGGTCGGTTCCTACGAGTTACGTTGGTCCCGTGGGAGGTGTTGGTGCCACCCACGGGTCCGTTCGGGGGCTGTTTTGAGTTTTCACCCTCTAACGCCATGTTTTGCTTAAGTGTAGAAACACGCAAATTACCGTCTTATTCTCAAATTGGGAGACCCGCGGCTGCGAGGTCAGTTCCTACGAGTTACGTCGATCCCGTGGGAGGTGTTGGTGCCACCCACGGGGACGTTCGGGGGTTGTTTTTAGTTTTCACCCTCTAACATCATGTTTTTAAGCCTAAGTCTAAAAATAAGCAAATTACCGTCGTACTCTCAAATCGGGAGACCCGCGGCTGCGAGGTCGGTTCCTACGAGTTACGTTGGTCCCGTGGAAGGTGTTGGTGCCACCCATGGGGCCGTTCGGGGGCTGTTTCGAGTTATCACCCTCTAACGTCATGTTTTTAAGCCTAAGTCTAGAAATAAGCAAATTAACGTTGTACTCTCAAACCGGGAGACCCGCGGCAGCGAGGTCAGTTCCTAGGAGTTATGTTGGTCCCGTGGGAGGTGTTGGTGCCACCCACGGGGCCGTTTGGGGGCTGTTTTGAGTTTTCACCCTCTAACGCCCTGTTTTGCTTAAGTGTAGAAACATGCAAATTACCGTCATATTCTCAAACCGGGAGACACGTGGCTGCGAGGTCAGTTCCTACGAGTTACGTTGGTCCCGTGGGAGGTGTTGGTGCCACCCACAGGGTTTGTTCGGGGGCTGTTTCGAGTTTTCACCCTCTAACGTCCGGGGGCTGTTTCGAGTTTTCACCCTCTAACGTCATGTTTTTAAGCCTAAGTCTAAAAATAAGAAAATTACCGTCGTACTCTCAAACTGGGAGACCCGCGGCTACGGGATCCGTTCCTACGAATTACGTTGGTCCCGTGGAAGGTGTTGGTGCCACCCACGGGGCCGTTCGGGGGCTGTTTCGAGTTTTCACACTCTAACGTCATGTTTTTAAGCCTATGTTTAGAAATAAGCAAATTACCGTCGTACTCTCAAATCGGGAGACCCGCGGCTGCGGGGTCGGTTGCTACGAGTTACATTGGTCCCGTGGGAGGTGTTGGTGCCACCCACGGGGACGTTCGGGGTCGTTTTGAGTTTTCACCCTCTAACGTCATGTTTTTAAGCCTAAGTCTAAAAATAAGTAAATTACCGTCGTACTCTCAAACCGGGAGACCCGCGGCTGCGAGGTCGGTTCCTACGAGTTACGTTGGTCCCGTGGAAGGTGTTGGTGCCACCCATGGGGCCGTTCGGGGGCTGTTTCGAGTTTTCACTCTCTAACGTCATGTTTTTAAGCCTAAGTCTACAAATAAGCAAATTACCGTTGTACTCTCAAACCGGGAGACCCGCGGCTGCGAGGCCAGTTCCTACGAGTTACGTTGGTCCCGTGGGAGGTGTTGGTGCCACCCACGGGGCCGTTTGGGGGCTGTTTTGAGTTTTCACCCTCTAACGAACTATTTTGCTTAAGTGTAGAAACATGCAAATTACCGTCGTATTCTCAAACCGGGAGACACGCGGCTGCGAGGTCAGTTCCTATGAGTTACGTTGGTCCCGTGGGAGGTGTTGGTGCCACCCATGGGGCCGTTCGGGGGATGTTTCGAGTTTTCACCCTCTAACGTCCGGGGGCTATTTCGAGTTTTCACCCTTTAACGTCATGTTTTTAAGCCTAAGTCAAAAAATAAGCAAATTACCGTCGTACTCTCAAACCGGGAGACCCGCGGCTGCGGGGTCCGTTCCTACGAATTATGTTGGTCCCGTGGAAGGTGTTGGTGCCACCCACGGGGCCGTCCGGGGCCTGTTTCGAGTTTTCACACTCTAACGTCATGTTTTTAAGCCTATGTTTAGAAATAAGCAAATTACCATCGTACTCTCAAACCGGGAGACCCGCGGCTGCGGGGTCGGTTCCTACGAGTTACGTTGGTCCCGTGGGAGGTGTTGGTGCCACCCACGGGGCCATTCGGGGGCTGTTTAGAGTTCTCATGCTCTAACGTCATGTTTTTAAGCCTAAGTCTAGAATAAGCAAATTACCATCGTACAATCAAATCGGGAGACCCGCGGCTGCGGGGTCGGTTCCTACGAGTTATGTTGGTCCCGTGGAAGGTGTTGGTGCCACCCACGGTGCCGTTCGGGGGCTTTTTCGAGTTTTCTCCCTCTAACGTCATGTTTTAAGCCTATATATAGAAATAAGCAAATTACCATCGTACTCTCAAATCGGGAGACCCGCGGCTGCGGGGTCGGTTCCTACGAGTTACGTTGGTCCCGTGGGAGGTGTTGGTGCCACCCACGGGGCCGTTCGGGGGCTGTTTCGAGTTTTCACCCTCTAACGCCATGTTTTTAAGCCTAAGTCTAGAAATAAGCAAATTACCATCGTACTCTCAAATCGGGAAACCCGCGGCTGAGGGGTCGGTTCCTACGAGTTATGTTGGTCCCGTGGAAGGTGTTGGTGCCACCCACGATGCCGTTAGGGGGTTGTTTCGAGTTTTCACCCTCTAACGTCATGTTTTTAAGCCTAAGTCTAGAAATAATCAAATTACAGTCGTACTCTCAAACCGGGAGACCTGCGGCTGCGGGGTCGGTTCCTACGAGTTACGTTGGTCCCGTGGGAGGTGTTGGTGCCACCCACGGGTCCGTTCGGGGGCTGTTTTGAGTTTTCACCCTCTAACGCCATGTTTTGCTTAAGTGTAGAAACATGCAAATTACCGTCGCATTCTCAAATCGGGAGACCCGCGGCTGCGAGGTCAGTTCCTACGAGTTACGTTGGTCCCATGGGAGGTGTTGGTGCCACCCACGGGGACGTTCGGGGGTTGTTTTGAGTTTTCACCCTCTAACGTCATGTTTTTAATCCTAAGTCTAAAAATAAGCAAATTACCATTGTACTCTCAAACCGGGAGACCCGCGGCAGCGAGGTCAGTTCCTACGAGTTACGTTGGTCCCGTGGGAGGTGTTGGTGCCACCCACGGGGCCGTTTGGGGGCTGTTTTGAGGTTTCACCCTCTAACGCCCTGTTTTGCTAAAGTGTAGAAACATGCAAATTACTGTCGTATTCTCAAACCGGGAGACACACGGCTGCGAGGTCAGTTACTACGAGTTACGTTGGTCCCGTGGGAGGTGTTGGTGCCACCCACAGGGCCGTTCGGGGGCTGTTTCGAGTTTTCACCCTCTAACGTCCGGGGGCTGTTTCGAGTTTTCACCCTCTAACGTCATGTTTTTAAGCCTAAGTCTAAAAATAAGCAAATTACCGCCGTACTCTCAAACTGGGAGACCCGCGGCTACGGGGTCCGTTCCTACGAGTTATGTTGGTCCCGAGGAAGGTGTTGGTGTCACCCACGGGGCCGTTCGGTGGCTGTTTCGAGTTTTCACACTCTAACGTCATGTTTTTAAGCCTTTGTTTAGAAATAAGCAAATTACCGTTGTATTCTCAAATCGGGAGACCCGCGACTGCGAGGTCGTATCCTACGAGTTACGTTGGTCGCGTGGGAGGTGTTGGTGCAACCCACGGGGCCATTGGGGGGCTGTTTCGAGTTCTCATGCTCTAACGTCATGTTTTTAAGCCTAAGTCTAGAAATAAGAAAATTACCATCGTACTATCAAATCGGGAGACCCGCGGCTGCGGGGTCGGTTCCTACGAGTTATGTTGGTCCCATGGAAGGTGTTGGTGCCACCCAAGGAGCCGTTCGGGGGCTGTTTCGAGTTTTCTCCCTCTAACGTCATGTTTTTAAGCCTAAGTCTAGAAATAAGAAAATTACCATCGTACTCTCATATCGGGAGACCCGCGGCTACGGGGTCGGTTCCTACGAGTTACGTTGGTCCCGTGGAAGGTGTTGTTGCCACCCACGGGGCCGTTCGGGGGCTGTTTCAAGTTTTCACCCTCTAACGTCATGTTTTTAAGCCTAAGTCTAAAAATAAGCCAATTACCGTCGTACTCTCAAAATGGGAGACCCGCGGCTGCGGGGTCGGTTCATACGAGTTACGTTGGTCCCGTGGAAGGTGTTGGTGCCACCCACTGGGCCGTTCGGGGGCTGTTTCGAGTTTTCACCCTCTAACGTCATGTTTTTAAGCCTAAGTCTACAAATAATCAAATTACAGTCGTACTCTCAAACCGGGAGACACGCGGCTGCGGGGTCGGTTCCTACAAGTTACGTTGGTCCCGTGGAAGGTGTTGGTGCCACCCACGGTGCCGTTCGGGGGCTGTTTCAAGTTTTCACCCTCTAACGTCATGTTTTTAAGCCTAAGTCTACAAATAATCAAATTACAGTCGTACTCTCAAACCGGGAGACACGCGGCTGCGGGGTCGGTTCCTACAAGTTACGTTGGTCCCGTGGAAGGTATTGTTGCCACCCATGGGGCCGTTCGGGGGCTGTTTCGAGTTTTCACCCTCTAACGTCATGTTATTAAGCCTAAGTCTAAAAATAAGCCAATTACCGTTGTACTCTCAAACCGGGACACCCGCGGCTGCGGGGTCGATTCCTACGAGTTACGTTGTTCCCGTGGAAGGTGTTGGTGCCACCCACGGGGCCGTTCGGGGGCTGTTTTGAGTTTTCACCCTCTAACGTCATGTTTTTAAGCCTATGTTTAGAAATAAGAAAATTACCGTTGTACTCTCAAATCAGGAGACCCGCGGCTGCGGGGTCGGTTCCTACGAGTTACGTTGGTCCCGTGGGAGGTGTTGGTGCCACCCACGGGGCCGTTCGGGGGCTATTTCAAGTTTTCACCCTCTAACGCCATGTTTTTATGCCTAAGTCTAGAAATAAGCAAATTACCATCGTACTCTCAAATCGGGAGACCCGCGGCGGCGGGGTCGGTTCCCACGAGTTATGTTGGTCCCGTGGAAGGTGTTGGTGCCACCCACGGTGCCGTTCGGGGGCTGTTTCGAGTTTTCACCCTCTAACGTCATGTTTTTAAGCCTAAGTCTACAAGTAATCAAATTACAGTCGTACTCTCAAACCGGGAGACACGCGGCTGCGGGGTCGGTTCCTACAAGTTACGTTGGTCCCGTGGAAGGTATTGTTGCCACCCATGGGGCCGTTCGGGGGCTGTTTCTAGTTTTCACCCTCTAACGTCATGTTTTTAAGCCTAAGTCTAAAAATAAGCCAATTACCGTTGTACTCTCAAACCGGGAGACCCGCGGCTGCGAGGTCGATTCCTACGAGTTACGTTGTTCCCGTGGAAGGTGTTGGTGCCACCCACGGGGCCGTTCGGGGGCTGTTTTGAGTTTTCAGCCTCTAACGTCAGGTTTTTAAGCCTATGTTTAGAAATAAGCAAATTACCGTCGTACTCTGAAATCGGGAGACCCGCGGCTGCGAGGTCAGTTCCTACGAGTTACGTTGGTCCCGTGGGAGGTGTTGGTGCCACCCACGGGTACGTTCGGGGGTTGTTTTGAGTTTTCACACTCTAACGTCATGTTTTTAAGCCTAAGTCTAAAAATAAACAAATTACCATCGTACTCTCGAACCGGGAGACCCGCGGCTGCGAGGTCGGTTCTTACGAGTTACGTTGGTCCCGTGGAAGGTGTTGGTGCCACACATGGGGCCGTTCGGGGGCTGTTTCGAGTTTTCACCCTCTAACGTCATGTTTTTAAGCCTTAGTCTAGAAATAAGCAAATTACCATCGTACTCTCAAACCGGGAGACCCGTGGCTGCGGGGTCGGTTCCTACGAGTTACGTTGGTCCCGTGGGAGGTGTTGGTGCAACCCACGGGGACGTTCGGGGGCTGTTTCGAGTTTTCACCCTCTAACGCCATGTTTTTAAACCTAAGTCTTGAAATATGCAAATTACCATATTACTCTCAAACCGGGAGACCTGCGGCTGCGAGGTCATTTCCTACGAGTTACGTTGGTCCCGTGGGAGGTGTTGGTGCCACCCACGGTGCCGTTCGGGGGCTGTTTCGAGTTTTCACCCTCTAACGTCATGTTTTTAAGCCTAAGTCTAGAAATAAGCAAATTACCGTCGTACTCTCAAATCGGGAGACCCGCGGCTACGGGGTCGGTTCCTACGAGTTACGTTGGTCCCATGGAAGGTGTTGGTGCCACCCACGGGGCCGTTCGGGGGTTGTTTCGAGTTTTCACCCTCTAACGCCATGTTTTGCTTAAGTGTAGAAACAAGCAAATTACCGTCGTATTCTCAAACCGGGAGACCCACGGCTGCGAGGACAGTTCCTACGAGTTACGTTGGTCCCGTGGGAGGTGTTGGTGCCACCCACGGGGCCGTTCGGGGGCTGTTTCGAGTTTTCACTCTCTGATGCCATGTTTTTAATCCTAAGTCTTGAAATATGCAAATTACCATATTACTCTCAAACCGGGAGACCTGCGGCTCCGAGGTCAGTTCCTACGAGTTACGTTGGTCCCGTGGGAGGTGTTGGTGCCACCCACGGTGCCGTTCGGGGGCTGTTTCGAGTTTTCACCCTCTAACGTCATGCTTTTAAGCCTAAGTCTAGAAGTGAGCAAATTACCTTCGTACTCTCAAACCGGGAGACCCGCGGCTGCGGGGTCGGTTCCTACGAGTTACGTTGGTCCCGTGGAAGGTGTTGGTGCCACCCACGGGGCCGTTCGGGGGCTGTTTTGAGTTTTCACCCTCTAACGCCATGTTTTGCTTAAGTGTAGAAACACGCAAATTATCATCGTATACTCAAACCGGGAGACCCGCGGCTGCGAGGTAAGTTCCTACGAGTTACGTTGGTCCCGTGGGAGGTGTTGGTGCCACCCACGATGCCGTTAGGGGGTTGTTTCGAGTTTTCACCCTCTAACGTCATGTTTTTAAGCCTAAGTCTAGAAATAATCAAATTACAGTCGTACTCTCAAACCGGGAGACCCGCGGCGGCGGGGTCGGTTCCTACGAGTTACGTTGGTCCCGTGGGAGGTGTTGGTGCCACCCACGGTGCCGTTCGGGGGCTATTTCGAGTTTTCATCATCTAACGTCATGTTTTTAAGCCTAAGTCTAGAAATAAGCAAATTACCGTCGTACTCTCAAATCGGGAGACCCGCGGCTACGGGGTCGGTTCCTACGAGTTACGTTGGTCCCATGGAAGGTGTTGGTGCCACCCACGGGGCCGTTCGGGGGTTGTTTCGAGTTTTCACCCTCTAACGCCATGTTTTGCTTAAGTGTAGAAACAAGCAAATTACCGTTGTATTCTCAAACCGGGAGACCCACGGCTGCGAGGACAGTTCCTACGAGTTACGTTGGTCCCGTGGGAGGTGTTGGTGCCACCCACGAGGCCGTTCGGGGGCTGTTTCGAGTTTTCACCCTCTGATGCCATGTTTTTAATCCTAAGTCTTGAAATATGCAAATTACCATATTACTCTCAAACCGGGAGACCTGCGGCTCCGAGGTCAGTTCCTACGAGTTACGTTGGTCCCGTGGGAGGTGTTGGTGCCACCCACGGTGCCGTTCGGGGTATGTTTCGAGTTTTCACCCTCTAACGTCATGCTTTTAAGCCTAAGTCTAGAAATGAGCAAATTACCTTCGTACTCTCAAACTGGGAGACCCGCGGCTGCGGGGTCGGTTCCTACGAGTTACGTTGGTCCCGTGGAAGGTGTTGGTGCCACCCACGGGGCCGTTCGGGGGCTGTTTTGAGTTTTCACCCTCTAACGCCATGTTTTGCTTAAGTGTAGAAACACGCAAATTATCATCGTATACTCAAACCGGGAGACCCGCGGCTGCGAGGTAAGTTCCTACGAGTTACGTTGGTCCCGTGGGAGGTGTTGGTGCCACCCACGATGCCGTTAGGGGGTTGTTTCGAGTTTTCACCCTCTAACGTCATGTTTTTAAGCCTAAGTCTAGAAATAATCAAATTACAGTCGTACTCTCAAACCGGGAGACCCGCGGCTGCGGGGTCGGTTCCTACGAGTTACGTTGGTCCCGTGGGAGGTGTTGGTGCCACCCACGGTGCCGTTCGGGGGCTGTTTCGAGTTTTCACCCTCTAACGTCATGTTTTTAAGCCTAAGTCTAGAAATAAGCAAATTACCGTCGTACTCTCAAATCGGGAGACCCGCGGCTACGGGGTCGGTTCCTACGAGTAACGTTGGTCCCATGGAAGGTGTTGGTGCCACCCACGGGGCCGTTCGGGGGTTGTTTCGAGTTTTCACCCTCTAACGCCATGTTTTGCTTAAGTGTAGAAACAAGCAAATTACCGTCGTATTCTCAAACCGGGAGACCCACGGCTGCGAGGACAGTTCCTACGAGTTACGTTGGTCCCGTGGGAGGTGTTGGTGCCACCCACGGGGCCGTTCGTGGGCTGTTTCGAGTTTTCACCCTCTGACGCCATGTTTTTAATCCTAAGTCTTGAAATATGCAAATTACCATATTACTCTCAAAGCGGGAGACCTGCGGCTGCGAGGTCAGTTCCTACGAGTTACGTTGGTCCCGTGGGAGGTCTTGGTGCCACCCACGGTGCCGTTCGGGGGCTGTTTCGAGTTTTCACCTTCTAACGTCATGCTTTTAAGCCTAAGTCTAGAAATGAGCAAATTACCTTCGTACTCTCAAACCGGGAGACCCGCGGCTGCGGGGTCGGTTCCTACGAGTTACGTTGGTCTCGTGGAAGGTGTTGGTGCCACCCACGGGGCTGTTCGGGGGCTGTTTTGAGTTTTCACCCTCTAACGCCATGTTTTGCTTAAGTGTAGAAACACGTAAATTACCATCGTATACTCAAACCGGGAGACCCACGGCTGCGAGGTAAGTTCCTACGAGTTACGTTGGTACCGTGGGAGGTGTTGGTGCCACCCACGGGGCCGTTCGGGGGCTATTTCGAGTTTTCACCCTCTAACGCCATGTTTTTAAGCCTAAGTCTAGAAATAAGAAAATTACCATCGTACTCTCAAATCGGGAGACCCGCGGATGAGGGGTCGGTTCCTACGAGTTATGTTGGTCCCGTGGAAGGTGTTGGTGCCACCCACGATGCCGTTAGGGGGTTGTTTCGAGTTTTCACCCTCTAACGTCATGTTTTTAAGCGTAAGTCTAGAAATAAGCAAATTACCGTTGTACTCTCAAATCGGGAGACCCGCGGCTGCGGGGTCGGTTCCTACGAGTTACGTTGGTCGCGTGGGAGGTGTTGGTGCCACCCACGGGGCCATTCGGGGGCGGTTTCGAGTTCTCATGGTCTAACGTCATGTTTTTAAGCCTAAGTCTAGAAATAAGAAAATTACCATCGTACTATCAAATCGGGAGACCCGCGGCTGCGGGGTCGGTTCCTACGAGTTATGTTGGTCCCGTGGAAGGTGTTGGTGCCACCCACGGTGCCGTTCGGGGGCTGTTTCGAGTTTTCACCCTCTAACGTCATGTTTTTAAGCCTAAGTCTAGAAATAAGCAAATTACCGTCGTACTCTCAAATCGGGAGACCCGCGGCTACGGGGTCGGTTCCTATGAGTTACGTTGGTCCCTTGGAAGGTGTTGGTGCCACCCACGGGGCCGTTCGGGGGTTGTTTCGAGTTTTCACCCTCTAACGCCATGTTTTGCTTAAGTGTAGAAATAGGAAAATTACCGTCGTATTCTCAAACCGGGAGACCCACGGCTGCGAGGACAGTTCCTACGAGTTACGTTGGTCCCGTGGGAGGTGTTGGTGCCACCCACGGGGCCGTTCGGGGGCTGTTTCGAGTTTTCACCCTCTAACGCCATGTTTTTAATCCTAAGTCTTGGAATATGCAAATTACCATATTACTCTCAAATCGGGAGACCTGCGGCTGCGAGGTCAGTTCCTACGAGTTACGTTGGTCCCGTGGGAGGTGTTGGTGCCACCCACGGTGCCGTTCGGGGGCTGTTTCGAGTTTTCACCCTCTAACGACATGCTTTTAAGCCTAAGTCTAGAAATAAGCAAATTACCTTCGTACTCTCAAACCGGGAGACCCGCGGCTGTGGGGTCGGTTCCTACGAGTTACGTTGGTCCCGTGGAAGGTGTTGGTGCCACCCACGGGGCTGTTCGGGGGCTGTTTTGAGTTTTCACCCTCTAACGCCATGTTTTGCTTAAGTGTAGAAACACGCAAATTACCGTCGTATACTCAAACCGGGAGACCCGCGGCTGCGAGGTAAGTTCCTACGAGTTACGTTGGTCCCGTGGGAGGTGCTGGTGCCACCAACGGGGCCGTTCGGGGGTGTTTCAAGTTTTCACCCTCTAACATCATGTTTTTAAGCCTAAGTCTAAAAACAAGCAAATTACCGTCGTATTCTCAAACCGGGAAACCCATGGCTACGAGGTCGGTTCCTACGGGTTACGCTGGTCCCGTGGAAGGTGTTGGTGCCACCCACGGGGCCGTTCAGGGGCTGTTTCGAGTTTTCACCCTCTAACGTCATGTTTTTAAGCCTAAGTCTAGAAATAAGCAAATTACCGTCGTACTCTCAAACCGGGAGACCCGCGGCGGCGAGGTCAGTTCCTACGAGTTACGTTGGTCCCGTGGGAGGTGTTGGTGCCACCCACGGGGCCGTTCGGGGGTTGTTTCGAGTTATCAACCTGTAACGCCATGTTTTAAAGCCCAAGTCTTGAAATACGCAAATTACCGTATTACTCTGAAACCGGGAGACCCGCGGCTGCGAGGTAAGTTCCTACGAGTTACGTTGGTCCCGTGGGAGGTGTTGGTGCCACCCACGGGGCCGTTCGGGGGCTATTTCGAGTTTTCACCCTCTAACGCCATGTTTTTAAGCCTAAGTCTAGAAATAAGCAAATTACCATCGTACTCTCAAATCGGGAGACCCGCGGCTGAGGGGTCGGTTCCTACGAGTTATGTTGGTCCCGTGGAAGGTGTTGGTGCCACCCACGATGCCGTTAGGGGGTTGTTTCGAGTTTTCACCCTCTAACGTCATGTTTTTAAGCCTAAGTCTAGAAATAATCAAATTACAGTCGTACTCTCAAACCGGGAGACCCGCGGCTGTGGGGTCGGTTCCTACGAGTTACGTTGGTCCCGTGGGAGGTGTTGGTGCCACCCACGGGTCCGTTCGGGGGCTGTTTTGAGTTTTCACCCTCTAACGCCAGGTTTTGCTTAAGTGTAGAAACATGCAAATTACCGTCGTATTCTCAAATCGGGAGACCCGCGGCTGCGAGGTCAGTTCCTACGAGTTACGTTGGTCCCGTGGGAGGTGTTGGTGCCACCCACGGGGACGTTCGGGGGTTGTTTTGAGTTTTCACCCTCTAACGTCATGTTTTTAAGCCTAAGTCTAAAAATAAGCAAATTACCGTTGTACTCTCAAACTGGGAGACCCACGGCAGGGAGGTCAGTTCCTACGAGTTACGTTGGTCCCGTGGGAGGTGTTGGTGCCACCTACGGGGCCGTTTGGGGGCTGTTTTGAGTTTTCACCCTCTAACGCCCTATTTTGCTAAAGTGTAGAAACATGAAAATTACCGTCGTATTCTCAAACCGGGAGACACGCGGCTGCGAGGTCAGTTACTACGAGTTACGTTGGTCCCGTGGGAGGTGTTGGTGCCACCCACAGGGCCGTTCGGGGGCTGTTTCGAGTTTTCACCCTCTAATGTCCGGGGGCTGTTTCGAGTTTTCACACTCTAACGTCATGTTTTTAAGCCTAAGTCTAAAAATAAGCAAATTACCGTCGTACTCTCAAACTGGGAGAACCGCGGCTACGGGGTCCGTTTCTACGAATTATGTTGGTCCCGAGGAAGGTGTTGGTGCCACCCACGGGGCCGTTCGGGGGCTGTTTCGAGTTTTCACACTTTAACGTCATGTTTTTAAGCCTTTGTTTAGAAATAAGCAAATTACCATTGTACTCTCAAATAGGGAGACCCGCGGCTGCGGGGTCGGTTCCTACGAGTTATGTTTATCGCGTGGGAGGTGTTGGTGCCACCCACGGGGCCATTCGGGGGCTGTTTCGAGTTCTCATGCTCTAACGTCATGTTTTTAAGCCTAAGTCTTGAAATAAGAAAATTACCATCGTACTATCAAATCGGGAGACCCGTGGCTGCGGGGTCGGTTCCTACGAGTTATGTTGGTCCCGTGGAAGGTGTTGGTGCCACCCACGGTGTCGTTCGGGGGCTGTTTCGAGTTTTCACCCTCTAACGTCATGTTTTTAAGCCTAAGTCTAGAAATAAGCAAATTACCGTCGTACTCTCAAATCGGGAGACCCGCGGCTACGGGGTCGGTTCCTATGAGTTACGTTGGTCCCTTGGAAGGTGTTGGTGCCACCCACGGGGCCGTTCGGGGGTTGTTTCGAGTTTTCACCCTCTAACGCCATGTTTTGCTTAAGTGTAGAAATAGGCAAATTACCGTCGTATTCTCAAACCGGGAGACCCACGGCTGCGAGGACAGTTCCTACGAGTTACGTTGGTCCCGTGGGAGGTGTTGGTGCCACCCACGGGGCCGTTCGGGGGCTGTTTCGAGTTTTCACCCTCTAACGCCATGTTTTTAATCCTAAGTCTTGAAATATGCAAATTACCATATTACTCTCAAACCGGGAGACCTGCGGCTGCGAGGTCAGTTCCTACGAGTTACGTTGGTCCCGTGGGAGGTGTTGGTGCCACCCACGGTGCCGTTCGGGGGATGTTTCGAGTTTTCACCCTCTAACGACATGCTTTTAAGCCTAAGTCTAGAAATAAGCAAATTACCTTCGTACTCTCAAACCGGGAGACCCGCGGCTGTGGGGTCGGTTCCTACGAGTTACGTTGGTCCCGTGGAAGGTGTTGGTGCCACCCACGGGGCTTTTCGGGGGCTGTTTTGAGTTTTCACCCTCTAACGCCATGTTTTGCTTAAGTGTAGAAACACGCAAATTACCGTCGTATACTCAAACCGGGAGACCCGCGGCTGCGAGGTAAGTTCCTACGAGTTACGTTGGTCCCGTGGCAGGTGCTGGTGCAACCAACGGGGCCGTTCGGGGGTGTTTCAAGTTTTCACCCTCTAACATCATGTTTTTAAGCCTAAGTCTAAAAACAAGCAAATTACCGTCGTATTCTCAAACCGAGAAACCCGTGGCTGCGAGGTCGGTTCCTACGGGTTACGCTGGTCCCGTGGAAGGTGTTGGTGCCACCCACGGGGCCGTTCTGGGGCTGTTTCGAGTTTTCACCCTCTAACGTCATGTTTTTAAGCCTAAGTCTAGAAATAAGCAAATTACCGTCGTACTCTCAAACCGGGAGACCCGCGGCGGCGAGGTCAGTTCCTACGAGTTACGTTGGTCCCGTGGGAGGTGTTGGTGCCACCCACGGGGCCGTTCGGGGGCTGTTTCGAGTGTTCAACCTCTAACGCCATGTTTTGCTGAAGTCTAGAAACACGCAAATTACCATCGTATTCTCAAACCGGTAGACCCGCGGCTGGGGGGACAGTTCCTACGAGTTACGTTGGTCCCGTGGGAGGTGTTGGTGCCACCCACGGAGCCATTCGGGAGCTGTTTCGAGTTCTCACCCTCTAACGTCATGTTTTTAAGCCTAAGTCTAGAAATAATCAAATTACCGTCGTACTCTCAAACCGGGAGACCCGCGACTGCGGGGTCGGTTCCTACGAGTTACATTGGTCCCATGGGAGGTGTTGGTGCTACCCACGGGGCCGTTCGGGGGCTGCTTCGAGTTTTCACCCTCTAACGCCATATTTTGCTTAAGTGTAGAAACACGCAAATTACTGTCGTATTCTCAAACCAGGAGACCCGCGGCTCCGAGGTCAGTTCCTACGAGTTACGTTGGTCCCAGGGGAGGTGTTGGTGCCACCCACGGTGCCGTTCGGGGGCTTTTTCGTGTATTCACCCTCTAACGTCATATTTTTAAGCCTAAGTCTAAAAATATGCCAATTACCGTCGTACTCTCAAACCGGGAGACCCGCGGCTGCGAGGTCGGTTCCTACGAGTTACGTTGGTCCCGAGGAAGGTGTTGGTGCCACCCATGGGACCGTTCGGGGGCTGTTTCGAGTTTTCACCCTCTAACGCCAGGTTTTTAAGCCTAAGTCTAGAAATAAGCAAATTACCATCGTACTCTCAAATAGGGAGACCCGCGGCTGCGGGGTCGGTTCCTACGAGTTATGTTGGTCCCGTGGAAGGTGTTGGTGCCGCCCACGGTGCCGTTCGGGGGCTGTTTCGAGTTTTCACCCTCTAACATCATGTTTTTAAGCCTAAGTCTAGAAATAATCAAATTACAGTCGTACTCTCAAACCGGGAGACCCGCGGCTGCGGGGTCGGTTCCTACGAGTTACGTTGGTCCCGTGGGAGGTGTTGGTGCCACCCACGGGTCCGTTCGGGGGCTGTTTCGAGTTTTCACCCTCTAACGCCATGTTTTGCTTATGTGTAGAAACATGCAAATAACCGTCGTATTCTCAAATCGGGAGACCCGCGGTTGCGAGGTCAGTTCCTACGAGTTACGTTGGTCCCGTGGGAGGTGTTGGTGCCACCCACGGGGACGTTCGGGGGTCGTTTTGAGTTTTCACCCTCTAACGTCATGTTTTCGTACTCTCAAACCGGGAGACCCGCGGCTGCGAGGTCGGTTCCTACGAGTTACGTTGGTCCCGTGGAAGGTGTTGGTGCCATCCATGGGGCCGTTCGGGGGCTGTTTCGAGTTTTCACCCTCTAACGTCATGTTTTTAAGCCTAAGTCTAGAAATAAGCAGATTACCGTTGTACTCTCAAACCGGGAGACCCGCGGCTGCGAGACCAGTTCCTACAAGTTACGTTGGTCCCGTGGGAGGTGTTGGTGCCACCCACGGGGCCGTTTGGGGGCTGTTTCGAGTTTTCACCCTCTAACGAACTGTTTTGCTTAAGTGTAGAAACATGCAAATTACCGTCGTATTCTCAAACCGGGAGACACGCGGCTGCGAGGTCAGTTCCTACGAGTTACGTTGGTCCCGTGGGAGGTGTTGGTGCCACCCACGGGGCCGTTCGGGGGCTGTTTCGAGTTTTCACCCTCTAACGTCCGGGGGCTGTTTCGAGTTTTCACCCTCTAACGTCATGTTTTTAAGCCTAAGTCAAAAAATAAGCAAATTACCGTCGTACTCTCCAACCGGGAGACCCGCGGCTGCGGGGTCCATTCCTACTAATTATGTTGGTCCCGTGGAAGGTGTTGGTGCCACCGACGGGGCCGTTCGGGGGCTTTTTCAAGTTTTCTCCCTCTAACGTCATGTTTTAAGCCTATGTTTAGAAATAATCAAATTACAGTCGTACTCTCAAACCGGGAGACCCGCGGCTGCGGGGTCGGTTCCTACGAGTTACGTTGGTCCCGTGGGAGGTGTTGGTGCCACCCACGGGGCCGTTTGGGGGCTGTTTTGAGGTTTCACCCTCTAACGCCCTGTTTTGCTAAAGTGTAGAAACATGCAAATTACTGTCGTATTCTCAAACCGGGAGACACACGGCTGTGAGGTCAGTTCCTATGAGTTACGTTGGTCCCGTGGGAGGTGTTGGTGCCACCCACAGGGCCGTTCGGGGGCTGTTTCGAGTTTTCACCCTCTAACGTCGGGGGGCTGTTTCGAGTTTTCACCCTCTAACGTCATGTTTTTAAGCCTAAGTCTAAAAATAAGCAAATTACCGTTGTACTCTCAAACCGGGAGACCCGCGGCTATGGGGTTCCTACGAATTATGTTGGTCCCGTGAAAGTCGTTGGTGCCAACCACGGGGCCGTTCGGGGGCTGTTTCGAGTTTTCACACTCTAACGTCATGTTCTTAAGCCTATGTTTAGAAATAAGCAAATTACCGTCGTACTCTCAAACCGGGAGACCCGCGACTGCGGGCTCGGTTCCTACGAGTTACGTTGGTCGCGTGGGAGGTGTTGGTGCCACCCACGGGTCCATTCGGGGGCTGTTTCGAGTTCTCATGCTCTAACGTCATGTTTTTAAGCCTAAGTCTAGAAATAAGAAAATTAACATCGTACTATCAAATCGGGAGACCCGCCGCTGCGGGGTCGGTTCCTACGAGTTATGTTGGTCCCGTGGAAGGTGTTGGTGCCACCCACGGTGCCGTTCGGGGCTGTTTCGAGTTTTCTCCCTCTAACGTCATGTTTTTAAGCCTAAGTCTAGAAATAAGAAAATTACCGTCGTACTCTCAAATCGGGAGACCCGCGGCTAGGGGGTCGGTTCCTACGAGTTACGTTGGTCCCGTGGAAGGTGTTGTTGCCACCCACGGGGCCGTTCGGGGGCTGTTTCAAGTTTTCACCCTCTAACGTCATGTTTTTAAGCCTAAGTCTAAAAATAAGCCAATTACCGTCGTACTCTCAAACCGGGAGACCCGCGGCTGCGGGGTCGGTACCTACGAGTTACGTTGGTCCCGTGGAAGGTGTTGGTGCCACCCACTGGGCCGTTCAGGGGCTGTTTTGAGTTTTCACCCTCTAACGTCATGTTTTTAAGCCTATGTTTAGAAATAAGCAAATTACCGTCGTACTCACAAATCGGGAGACCCGCGGCTGCGGGGTCGGTTCCTACGAGTTATGTTGGTCCCGTGGAAGGTGTTGGTGCCACCCACGGTGCCGTTCGGGGGCTGTTTCGAGTTTTCACCCTCTAACGTCATGTTTTTAAGCCTAAGTCTAGAAATAATCAAATTACAATCGTACTCTCAAACCGGGAGACCCGCGGCTGCGGGGTCGGTTCCTACGAGTTACGTTGGTCCCGTGGAAGGTGTTGTTGCCACCCATGGGGCCGTTCGGGGGCTGTTTCGAGTTTTCACCCTCTAACGTCATGTTTTTAAGCCTAAGTCTAAAAATAAGCCAATTACCGTTGTACTCTCAAACCGGGAGACCCACGGCTGCGGGGTCGATTCCTACGAGTTACGTTGGTCCCGTGGAAGGTGTTGGTGCCACCCACGTGGCCGTTCGGGGGCTGTTTTGAGTTTTCACCCTCTAACGTCATGTTTTTAAGCCTATGTTTAGAAATAAGCAAATTACCATCGTACTTTCAAATCGGGAGACCCGCGGCTGCGAGGTCAGTTCCTACGAGTTACGTTGGTCCCGTGGGAGGTGTTGGTGCCACCCACGGGGACGTTCGGGGGTTGTTTTGAGTTTTCACCCTCTAACGTCATGTTTTTAAGCCTAAGTCTAAAAATAAACAAATTACCATCGTACTCTCAAACCGGGAGACCCGCGGCTGCGGGGTCGGTTCCTACGAGTTATGTTGGTCCCGTGGGAGGTGTTGGTGCCACCCACGGTGCCGTTCGGGGGCTATTTCGAGTTTTCACCCTCTAACGTCATGTTTTTAAGCCTAAGTCTAGAAATAAGCAAATTATCATCGTACTCTCAAATCGGGAGACCCGCGGCTACGGGGTCGGTTCCTACGAGTTACGTTGGTCCCATGGAAGGTGTTGGTGCCACCCACGGGGCCGTTCGGGGGTTGTTTCGAGTTTTCACCCTCTAACGCCATGTTTTGCTTAAGTGTAGAAACAAGCAAATTACCGTCGTATTGTCAAATGGGGAGACCCGCGGCTGCGAGGATAGTTCCTACGAGTTACGTTGGTCCCGTGGGAGGTGTTGGTTCCACCCACGGGGCCGTTCGGGGGTTGTTTCGAGTTTTCACCCTCTAACGTCATGTTTTTATGCCTAAGTCTAAAAATAAACAAATTACCGTCGTACTCTCAAACTGGGAGACCCGCGGCTGCGAGGTCGGTTCCTACGAGTTACGTTGGTCCCGTGGAAGGTGTTGGTGCCACCCATGGGGCCGTTTGGGGGCTGTTTCGAGTTTTCACCCTCTAACGTCATGTTTTTAAGCCTAAGCCTGGAAATAAGCAAATTATCGTCATACTCTCAAACCGGGAGACCCGTGGCTGCGGGGTCGGTTCCTACGAGTTACGTTGGTCCCGTGGGAGGTGTTGGTGCCACCCACGGGGCCGTTCGGGGGCTGTTTCGAGTTTTCACCCTCTAACGCCATGTTTTTAATCCTAATTCTTGAAATATGCAAATTACCATATTACTCTCAAACCGGGAGACCTGCGGCTGCGAGGTCAGTTCCTACGGGTTACGTTGGTCCCGTGGGAGGTGTTGGTGCCACCCACGGTGCCGTTCGGGGGCTGTTTCGAGTTTTCACCCTCTAACGTCATGCTTTTAAGCCAAAGTATAGAAATAAGCAAATTACCGTCGTATACTCAAACCGGGAGACCCGCGGCTGCGAGGTAAGTTCCTACGAGTTACGTTGGTCCCGTGGGAGGTGTTGGTGCCACCAACGGGGCCGTTCGGGGGTGTTTCGAGTTTTCACCCTCTAACATCATGTTTTTAAGCCTAAGTCTAAAAATAAGCAAATTACCATTGTATTCTGAAACCGGGAGACCCGTGGCTGCGCTCCCGGTTCCTACGGGTTACGTTGGTCCCGTGGAAGGTGTTGGTGCCACCGACGGGGCCGTTCGGGGGCTATTTCGAGTTTTCACCCTCTAACGTCATGTTTTTAAGCCTAAGTCTAGAAATAAGCAAATTATCGTCGTACTCTCAAACCGGGAGACCCGTGGCTGCAGGGTCGGTTCCTACGAGTTACGTTGGTCCCGTGGGAGGTGTTGGTGCCATCCACGGGGCCGTTCGGGGGCTGTTTCGAGTTTTCACCCTCTAACGCCATGTTTTTAATCCTAAGTCTTGAAATATGCAAATTACCATATTACTCTCAAACCGGGAGACCCGCAGCTGCGAGGTCAGTTCCTACGAGTTACGTTGGTCCCGTGGGAGGTGTTGGTGCCACCCACGGGACTGTTCGGGGGCTTCTTCGAGTTTTCACCCTCTAACGTCATGTTTTTAAGCCTAAGTCTAAAAATAAGCAAATTATCGTCGTACTCTCAAACCGGGAGACCCGCGGCTGCGAGGTCGGTTCCTACGAGTTACGTTGGTCCCGTGGAAGGTGTTGGTGCCACCCATGGGGCCGTTCGCGGGCTGTTTCGAGTTTTCACCCTCTAACGTCATGTTTTTAAGCCTAAGTCTAGAAATAAGCAAATTATCGTCGTACTCTCAAACCGGGAGACCCGTGGCTGCGGGGTCGGTTCCTACGAGTTACGTTGGTCCCGTGGGAGGTGTTGGTGCCACCCACGGGGCCGTTCGGGGGCTGTTTCGAGTTTTCACCCTCTAACGCCATGTTTTAAAGCCCAAGTCTTGAAATATGCAAATTACCGTATTACTCTCAAACCGGGAGACCCGCGGCTGCGAGGTCAGTTCCTACGAGTTACGTTTGTCCCGTGGGAGGTGTTGGTGCCACCCACGGGACTGTTCGGGGGCTGCTTCGTGTTTTCACCCTCTAACGTCATGTTTTTAAGCCTAAGTCTAAAAATAAGCAAATTACCGTCGTACTCTCAAACCGGGAGACCCGCGGCTGCGAGGTCGGTTCCTACGAGTTACGTTGGTCCCGTGGAAGGTGTTGGTGCCACCCATGGGGCCGTTCGGGGGCTGTTTCGAGTTTTCACCCTCTAACATCATGTTTTTAAGCCTAAGTCTAGAAATAAGCAAATTATCGTCGTACTCTCAAACCGGGAGACCCGTGGCTGCAGGGTCGGTTCCTACGAGTTACGTTGGTCCCGTGGGAGGTGTTGGTGCCATCCACGGGGCCGTTCGGGGGCTGTTTCGAGTTTTCACCCTCTAACGCCATGTTTTTAATCCTAAGTCTTGAAATATGCAAATTACCATATTACTCTCAAACCGGGAGACCCGCAGCTGCGAGGTCAGTTCCTACGAGTTACGTTGGTCCCGTGGGAGGTGTTGGTGCCACCCACGGGACTGTTCGGGGGCTTCTTCGAGTTTTCACCCTCTAACGTCATGTTTTTAAGCCTAAGTCTAAAAATAAGCAAATTATCGTCGTACTCTCAAACCGGGAGACCCGCGGCTGCGAGGTCGGTTCCTACGAGTTACGTTGGTCCCGTGGAAGGTGTTGGTGCCACCCATGGGGCCGTTCGGGGGCTGTTTCGAGTTTTCACCCTCTAACGTCATGTTTTTAAGCCTAAGTCTAGAAATAAGCAAATTATCGTCGTACTCTCAAACCGGGAGACCCGTGGCTGCGGGGTCGGTTCCTACGAGTTACGTTGGTCCCGTGGGAGGTGTTGGTGCCACCCACGGGGCCGTTCGGGGGCTGTTTCGTGTTTTCACCCTCTAACGCCATGTTTTTAATCCTAAGTCTTGAAATATGCAAATTACCATATTACTCTCAAACCGGGAGACCTGCGGCTGCAAGATCACTTCCTACGAGTTCCGTTGGTCTCGTGGGAGGTGTTGGTGCCACCCACGGTGCCGTTCAGGGGCTATTTCGAGTTTTCACCCTCTAACGTCATGTTTTTAAGCCTAAGTCTAGAAATAAGCAAATTACCTTCGTACTCTCAAGCCGGGAGACCCGCAGCTGCGGGGTCGGTTCCTACGAGTTACGTTGGTCCCGTGGAAGGTGTTGGTGCCACCCACGGGGCCGTTCGGGGGCTGTTTCAAGTTTTCACCCTCTAACTCCATGTTTTGATTAAGTGTAGAAACACGCAAATTACCGTCGTATACTCAAACCGGGAGACCCGCGGCTACGAGGTAAGTTCCTACGAGTTACGTTGGTCCCGTGGGAGGTGTTGTTGCCACCCACGGGGCCATTCGGGGGTGTTTCGAGTTTTCACCGTCTAACATCTTGTTTTTAAGCCTAAGTCTAAAAATAAGCAAATTACCGTCGTATTCTCAAACCGGGAGACCCGCGGCTGCGAGGTCGGTTCCTATGGATTACGTTGGTCCCGAGGAAGGTGTTGGCGCCACCCACGGGGCCGTTCGGGGGCTGTTTCGAGTTTTCACCCTCTAACGTCATGTTTTTACGCCTAAGTCTAGAAATAAGCAAATTACTGTCGTACTCTCAAACCGGGCGACCCGCGGCGGCGAGGTCGGTTCCTACGCATTACGTTGGTCCCGTGGGAGGTGTTGGTGCCACCCATGGGGCCGTTCAGGGGCTGTTTCGAGTTTTCACCCTCTAAAGCCATGTTTTAAAGCCCAAGTCGTGAAATATGCAAATTACTGTCGTACTCTCAAACCGGGAGACCCGCGGCTGCGGGGTCAGTTCCTACGAGTTACGTTGGTCCTGTGGGAGGTGTTGGCGCCAGCCATGGGGCCGTTCGGGGGCTGTTTCTAGTTTTCACCGTCTAACGCCACGTTTTTTATCCTAAGTCTTGAAATATACAAATTACCATATTACTCTCAAATCGGGAGACCTGCGGCTGCGAGGTCAGTTCCTACGAGTTACGTTGGTCCCGGGGGAGGTGTTGGAGCCACCAACGGAGCCGTTCGGGGGTTGTTTCGAGTTTTCACCCTCTAACGTCATGTTTTTAGTCCTAAGTCTAGAAATAAGAAAATTACCATCGTTCTCTCAAACCGGGAGACCCGCGGCTGCTGGGTCGGTTCCTACGAGTTACGTTGGTCCCGTGGGAGGCATTGGTGCCATCCATGGGTCCGTTCGGGGGCTGTTTCGAGATTTCACCCTCTAACGCCATGTTTTGCTTAAGTGTAGAAATATGAAAATTACCGTCGAATTCTCAAACTGGGAGACCCGCGGCAGTACGGTCAGTTCCTACGAGTAACGTTGGTCCCATAGGAGGTGTTGGTGCCACCCACGGGGCCGTTCGGGGGCTGTTTCGAGTTTTCACCCTCAAACATCATGTTTTTAAGCCTAAGTCTAGAAATCAACAAATTACCATCGTACTCTCAAACCGGGAGACCCGATGCTGCGGGGTCGGTTCCTACGAGTTACGTTGGTCCCGTGGGAGATGTTGGTGCCACCCACGGGGCCGTTCGGGGGCTGTTTCGAGTTTTCAGCCTCTAACGTCATGTTTTTAAGCCTAAGTCTAGAAAATAAGCAAATTACCGTCGTACTCTCAAACCGGGAGACCCGCGGCTGCGGGGTCGGTTCCTACGAGTTACGTTGGTCCCGTGGGAGGGGTTGGTGCCACCCACGGGGCCGTTCGGGGGATGTTTTTAATTTTCACCCTCTAACACCATGTTTTTAAGCCCAAGTCTTCAAATATGCAAATTACCGTATTACTCTCTAACCGGGAGACCCGCGGCTGCGAGGTCAGTTCCTAAGAATTACGTTGGTCCCGTGGGAGGTGTTGGTGCCACCCACAGGGCCATTCGGGGGCTGTTTCGAGTTTTCACCCTCTAACGTCATGTTTTTAAGCCTAAGTCTAGAAAATAAGCAAATTACCGTCGTACTCTCAAACCGGGAGACCCGCGGCTGCGGGGTCGGTTCCTACGAGTTACGTTGGTCCCGTGGGAGGTGTTGGTGCCACCCACGGGGCCGTTCGGGGGATGTTTCGAGTTTTCACCCTCTAACACCATGTTTTTAAGCCCAAGTGTTAAAATATGTAAATTATCGTATTACTCTCTAACCGGGAGACCCGCGACTGCGAGGTCAGTTCCTACGAGTTACGTTGGTCTCGTGGGAGGTGTTGGTGCCACCCACGGGGCCGTTCGGGTGCTGTTTCGAGTTTCCACCCTCTAACGTCATATTTTTAAGCCTAAATCTAGAAATAACAAATTACCATCATACTCTCAAACCGGGAGACCCGAGGATGTGGGGTCAGTTCCAACGAGTTACGTTGGTCCCGTGGGAGGTGTTGGTGCCACCCATGGTGCCGTTCGGGGGCGGTTTCGAGTTTTCACCCTCTAACGTCATGCTTTTAAGCCTAAGTCTAGAAATAAGCAAATTACCTTCGTACTCTCAAACCGGGAGACCCGCGGCTGCGAGGTCAGTTCCTACGACTTACGTTGGTCCCGTGGGAGGTGTTGGTGCCACCCACGGGGCCGTTCGGGGGCTGTTTCGAGTTTTCACCCTCTAACACCATGTTTTTATGCCCAAGTCTTGAAATATGCAAATTATCGTATTACTCTCAAACCGGGAGACCCGCGGTTGTGAGGTCAGTTCCTACGATTTACGTTGGTAACGTGGGAGGTGTTGGTGCCACCCACGGGGCCGTTCTGGGGCTGTTTCAAGTTTTCACCCTCTAATGCCATGTTTTGCTTAAGTGTAGAAATACGCAAATTACCGTCTTATTCTCAAACTGGGAGACCCGCGGCTGCGAGGTCAGTTCCTACGAGTTACGTTGGTCCCGTGGGAGGTGTTAGTGCCACCCACGGGGCCGTTCGGCGGCTGTTTGGAGTTTTCACCCTCTAACGTCATGTTTTTAAGCCCTTAATCTAGAAATAAGCAAATTACCGTCGTACTCTCAAACCGGGAGACCCGCGGCAGCGGGGTCTGTTCCTACGAGTTACGTTGGTCCCGTGGGAGGTGTTGGTGCCACCCACGGGGCCGTTCGGGGGCTGTTTCGAGTTTTCAATCTCTAATGCCATATTTTTAATCCCAAGTCTTATAATATCCTAATTAACGTATTACTCTCAAACCAGGAGACCCGCGATTGCGAGGTCAATTACTACGAGTTACGTTGGTCCCATGGGAGGTGTTGGTGCCACCCACGGGGCCGTTCGGGGGCTGTTTTGAGTTTTCACCCTCTAATGCCATGTTTTGCTTAAGTGTAGAAATGTTCAAATTACCATCGTATTCTCAAACCGGGAGACCCGCGGCTCCGAGGTCAGTTCCTACGAGTTACGTTGGTCCCGTGGGAGGTGTTGGTGCCACCCACGGGGCCGTTCGGTGGCTTTTTCGAGTTTTCACCATCTAACGTCATGTTTTTAAGCCTAAGTCTATAAATAAGAAAAATAACGTCGTACTCTCAAACCGGGAGCCCCGCGGCTGTGGGGTCGGTTCCTACGAGTTACATTGGTCCCGTGGGAGGTGTTGGTGCCACCCACGGGGCCGTTGTTTTTGCCCTCTAACGCCATGTTTTTAAGCGTAAGTCTTGAAATATGCAAATTACCGTATTACTCTCAAACCGGGAGACCCGCGGGTGCGAGGTCAATTCTTACGAGTTACGTTGGTCCCGTGGGAGGTATTGGTGCCACCCATGGGGACGTTCGGGGGCTGTTTCGAGTTTTCACCCTCTAACGTCATGTTTTTAAGCCTAAGTCTAGAAATAAGCAAATTACCATCGTACTCTCAAATTGGGAGACCCGCGGATGCGGGGTCGGTTCCTACGAGTTATGTTGGTCCCGTGGAAGGTGTTGGTGCCGCCCACGGTGCCGTTCGGGGGCTGTTTCGAGTTTCCACCCTCTAACGTCATGTTTTTAAGCCTAAATCTAGAAATACCAAATTACCATCGTACTCTCAAACCAGGAGACCCGCGGCATCGGGGTCGGTTCCTACGAGTTACGTTGGTCCCGTGGGAGGTGTTGGTGCCACCCACGGGGCCGTTCGAGGGCTGTTTCGAGTTTTCACCCTCTAACGCCATGTTTTTAAGCCCAAGTCTTGAAATAGGCAAATTACCATATTACTCTCAAACCGGGAGACCCGCGGCTGCGAGGTCAGTTCCTACGGGTTACGTTGTACCCGTGGGAGGTGTTGGTGCCACCCACGGGGCCGTTCGGGGGTTGTTTCGAGTTTTCACCCTCTAATGCCATGTTTTGCTTAAGTGTAGAAATACGCAAATTACCGTCGTATTCTCAAACCGGGAGACACGCGGCTACGAGGTCAGTTCCTACGAGTTACGTTGGTCCCATGGGAGGTGTTGGTGCCACCCACGGGGCCGTTTCGGGGCTGTTTCGAGTTTTCACCCTCTAACGTCATTGTTTTAAGCCTAAGTCTAGAAATAAGAAAATTACCGTCATACTCTCAAACCGGGTGACCCGCGGCTGCGGGGTCGGTTGCTACGAGTTATGTTGGTCCCGTGGGAGGTGTTGGTGCCACCAACGGGGCCGTTGTTTTCACCCTCTAACGCCATGTTTTTAAGCCTAAGTCTTGAAATATGCAAATTACCGTATTACTCTCAAACCGGGAGACCCGCGGTTGCGATGTCAGTTCTTACGAGTTACGTTTGTCCCGTGGGAGGTGTTGGTGCCACCCATGGAGACGTTCGGGGGCTGTTTCGAGTTTTCACCCTCTAATGCCATGTTTTGCTTAGGTGTAGAAAGACTCAAACTACTGTTGTATTCTCAAACCGGGAAACCCGCGACTGCGAGGTCAGTTCCTACGAGTTACGTTGGTCCCGTGGGAGGTGTTGGTGCCACCCACGGGGCCGTTCGGGGGCTGTTTCGAGTTTTCACCCTCTAATGCCATGTTTTGCTTAAGTGTAGAAATATGCAAATAACTGTCGTATTCTCAAACTGGGAGACCCGCGACCCCGAGGTCAGTTCCTACGAGTTACGTTGGTCCCATGGGAGGTGTTGGTGCTACCCACGGGGCCGTTTCGGGGCTATTTCGAGTTATCACCCTCTAACGTCATTGTTCTAAGCCTAAGTCTAGAAATAAGAAAATTATCATCGTACACTCAAACCGGGAGACCCACGACTGCGGGGTCGGTTGCTACGAGTTATGTTGGTCTCGTGGGATGTGTTGGTGCCACCAACGGGGCCGTTGTTTTTACCGTCTAACGCCATGTTTTTAAGCCTAAGTCTTGAAATATGCAAATTACCGTATTACTCTCAAACCGGGAGACCCGCGGCTGCGATGTCAGTTCTTACGAGTTACGTTGGTCCCGTGGGAGGGGTTGGTGCAACCCATGGAGACGTTCGGGGGCTGTTTCGAGTTTTCACCCTCTAATGCCATGTTTTGCTTAAGTGTAGAAATACGCAAACTGCTGTCGTATTCTCAAACCGGGAAACCCGCTGCTGCGAGGTCAGTTCCTACGAGTTACGTTTGTCCCGTGGGAGGTGTTGGTGCCACCCACGGGGCCGTTCGGGGGCTGTTTCGAGTTTTCACCCTCTAACATCATGTTTTTAAGCCTAAGTCTAGAAATCAACAAATTACCATAGTACTCTCAAACCGGGAGACCCGAGGTTGAGGGGTCGATTCCTATGAGTTACGTTGGTCCCGTGGGAGGTGTTGGTGCCACCCACGGGGTCGTTCGGGGGCGGTTTCGAGTTTTCACCCTCTAACGTCATATTTTTAAGTCTAAGTCTATAAATAAGCAAATTACCATCATACTCTCAAACCGGGAGACCCGAGGTTGAGGGGTCGGTTCCTACGAGTTACGTTGGTCCCGAGGGAGGTGTTGGTGCCACCCACGGGGCCGTTCGGGGGCTGTTTCGAGTTTTCACCCTCTAACGCCATGTTTTTAAGCCTAAGTCTTGAAATATGCAAATTTCCGTATTACTCTCAAACCGGGAGACCCGCGGCTGCGAGGTCAGTTCCTATGAGTTACGTTGGTCCCGTGGGAGGTGTTGGTGCCACCCACGGGGCCGTTCGGGGGCTATTTCAAGTTTTCACCCTGTAACGCCATGTTTTGCTTAAGTATAGAAACACGAAAATTACCGTCGTATTCTAAAACCGGGAGACCTGCGGCTGCGAGGTCAGTTCCTACGAGTTACGTTGGTACCGTGGGAGGTGTTTGTGCCACCCACGGGGCCGTCCGGGGACTGTTTCGAGTTTTCACCCTCTAACGTCATGTTTTTAAGCCTAAGTCTAGAAATAAGCAAATTACCATCGTACTCTCAAACCGCGAGAGCCGCGGTTGCGGGGTCGGTTCCTACGAGTTGCGTTGTTCACGTGGGAGGTGTTCGTGCCACCCACGGGGCCGTTCTGGGGCTGTTTCGAGTTTCACCCTCTAACGCCATATTTTTAAGCCCAAGCCTTGAAATATGCAAATCATCGTATTCTCCAACCAGGAGACCCGTGGCTGCGAGGTCAGTTCCTACGAGTTACGTTGGTCCCGTGGGAGGTGTTGGTGCCACCCACGGGGCCGTTCGGGGGCTGTTTCGAGTTTTCACCCTCTAACGCCATGTTTTCTTAAGTGTAGAAATACGCAAATTACCGTCGTATTCTCAAACCGGGAGACCCGCGGCTGCGAGGTCAGTTCCTACGAGTTACGTTGGTCCCGTGGGAGGTGTTGGTGCCACCCACGGGGCCGTTCGGGGGCTGTTTCGAGTTTCCACCCTCTAACGTCGTGTTTTTAAGCCTAAATCTAGAAATACGCAAATTATCGTCGTACTCTCAAACCGGGAGTCCCGCGGCAGTGGGATCGGTTCCTACGAGTTACGTTGGTACTGTGGGAGGTGTTGGTGCCACCCACGGGGCCGTTCGGGGGCTATTTCGAGCTTTCACCCTCTAACGCCATGTTTTTAAGCCCTAGTCTTGAAATATGCAAATTACCGTATTACTCTCAAACCGGGAGACCCGCGGCTGTGAGGTCAGTTCTTTCGAGTTACGTTGGTCCTGTGGGAGGTATTGGTGCCACCCACGGGGCCGTTCGGGGGCTGTTTCGAGCTTTCACCCTCTAATGCCATGTTTTGTTTAAGTGTAGAAATACGCAAATTACCGTCGTATTCTCAAACCGGGGGACCCGAGGCTCCGATTTCAATTCCTACGAGTTACGTTGGTCCCGTGGGAGGTGTTGGTGCCACCCACGGGGCCGTTCGGGGGATGTTTCGAGCTTTCACCCTCTAACGCCATGTTTTTAAGCCCAAGTCTTGAAATATGCAAATTACCATATTACTCTCAAACCGGGAGACCCGCGGCTGCGAGGTCAGTTCCTACGAGTTACGTTGGTCCCGTGGGAGGTGTTGGTGCCACCCACGGGGCCGTTCGGGGGCTATTTCGAGCTTTCACCCTCTAATGCCATGTTTTATTTAAGTGTAAAAATACGCAAATTACAGTCATATTCTCAAACCGGGAGACCCGCGGCTCCAATTTCAATTCCTACTAGTTACGTTGGTCCCTTGGGAGGTGTTGGTGCCACCCACGGGGCCGTTCTGGGGCTGTTTCGAGTTTTCACCCTCTAACGTCATGTTTTTAAGCCTAAGTCTAGAAATAAGCAAATTACCATCGTACTCTCAAACCAGGAGACCCGCGGCTGCGGGGTCGGTTCCTACGAGTTACGTTGGTCCCATGGGAGGTGTTGGTGCCACCCACGGGGCCGTTATTTTCACCCTCTAACCCCATGTTTTTAAGCCTAAGTCTTGAAATATGCAAATTACCGTATTACTCTCAAACCGGGAGACCCGCGGCTGCGAGGTCAGTTCTTACGAGTTATGTTGGTCTCGTGGGAGGTGTTGGTGCCACCCATGAGGACATTCGGGGGCTGTTTCGAGTTTTCACCCTCTAATGCCATGTTTTGCTTAAGTGTAGAAACACGCAAACTATCGTCGTATTCTTAAACCGGGAGACCCGCGGCTGCGAGGTCAGTTCCTACGAGTTACGTTGGTCCCGTGGGAGGTGTTGGTACCACCCACGGGGACGTTCGGGTGCAGTTTCGAGTTTCCACCCTCTAACGTCATGTTTTTAAGCCTAAATCTAGAAATAAGCAAATTACCGTCGTACTCTCAAACCGGGAGACCCGTGGCAGCGGGGTCGGTTCCTACGAGTTACGTTGGTCCCGTGGGAGGTGTTGGTGCCACCCACAGGGCCGTTCGGGGGATGTTTCGAGTTCTCATGCTCTAACGTCATGTTTTTAAGCCCAAGTCTTGAAATACGCTAATTACCGTATTACTCTCAAACCGGGAGACCCGCGGCTGCGGGGTCGGTTCCTACGAGTTACGTTGGTCCCGTGGGAGGTGTTGGTGCCACCCACGGGGCCGTTGTCTTCACCCTCTAACGCCATGTTTTTAAGCCAAAGTCTTGAAATATGCAAATTACCGTATTACTCTCAAACCGGGAGACTCGCGGCTGCGAGGTCTGTTCCTACGAGTAATGTTGGTCCCGTGGGAGGTGTTGGTGCCTCCCACGGGGCCGTTCGGGGTCTGTTTTGAGTTTTCACCCACTAACGCAATGTTTTGCTTAAGTGTAGAAACACGCAAATTACCGTCTTATTCTCAAACCGGGAGACCCGCGGCTGCGAGGTCAGTTCCTACGAGTTACGTTGGTCCCGTGGGAGGTGTTGGTACCACCCACGGTGCCGTTCGGGGGCTGTTTAGAGTTTTCACCCTCTAACGTCATCTTTTTAAGCCTAAGTCTAGAAATAAGCAAATTACCGTCGTACTTTCAAACCGGGAGACCCGCGGCTGCGGGGTCGATTCCTACGAGTTGCGTTGGTCACGTGGGAGGTGTTGGTGCCACCCATGGGGACGTTTGGGTGCTGTTTCGAGTTTTCACCCTCTAACGCCATATTTTTAAGCCCAAGTATTGAAATATGCAAATTACCGTATTACTCTCAATCCGGGAGACCCGCGGTTGCGAGGTCAGTTCCTACGAGTTATGTTGGTCCCGTGGGAGGTGTTGGTGCCACCCACGGGGTCGTTCGGGGGCTGTTTCGAGTTTCCACCCTCTAACGTCATGTTTTTAAGCCTAAAACTAGAAATAACAAATTACTGTCGTACTCTCAAACCGGGAGTCCCGCGGCAGAGGGGTCGGTTCCTACGAGTTACGTTGGTCCCGTGGGAGGTGTTGTTGCCACCCACGGGGCCGTTGTTTTCACCCTCTAACGCCATGTTTTTAAGCCTAAGTCTTGAAATATGCAAATTAACGTATTACTCTTAAACCGGGTGACCCGCGGCTACGAGGTCAGTACTTACGAGTTACGTTGGTCCCGTGGGAGGTGTTGGTGCCACCCACGGGGACGTTCGGGGGCTGTTTCGAGTTTTCACCCTCTAACGCCATGTTTTGCTTAAGTGTAGAAATACGCAAATTACCATCGTATTCTCAAACTGGGAGACTTGCGGCTGCGAGGTCAGTACCTACGAGTTACGTTGGTCCCGTGAGAGTATTTGGTGCCACCCACCGGGCCGTTCGGGGGCTGTTTCGAGTTTTCACCCTCTAACGCCATGTTTGCTTAAGTGTAGAAATATGCAAATTACCGTCGTATTCTCAAACCGGGAGACCCGCGGCTGCGAGGTCAGTTCCTACAACTTACGTTTGTCCCGTGGGAGGTGTTAGTGCCACCCACGGGGCCGTTCGGGGGCTGTTTCGAGTTTTCACCCTCTAACGCAATGTTTTTAAGCCTAAATCTAGAAATAACAAATTACCGTCGTATTCTCAAACCGGGAGACCCGCGGCAGCGGTGTCGGTTCCTACGAGTAACGTTGGTCCCGTGGGAGGTGTTGGTGCCACCCACGCGGCCGTTCGGGGGCTGTTTCGAATTTTCACCCTCTAACGCCATGTTTTTAAGCCCAAGTCTCGAAATATGCAAATTACCATATTACTCTCAAACCGGGACACCCGCGGTTGTGAGGTCAGTTCCTACTAGTTATGTTGGTCCCGTGGGAGGTGTTGGTGCCACCCACGGGGTCGTTCGGGGGCTGTTTCGAGTTTCCACCCTCTAACGTCATGTTTTTAAGCCTAAATCTAGAAATAACAAATTACTGTCGTACTCTCAAACCGGGAGACCCGCGGCAGAGGCGTCGGTTCCTACGAGTTACGTTGGTCCCGTGGGAGGTGTTGGTGCCACCCGCGGGGCCGTTGTTTTCACCCTCTAACGCCATGTTTTTAAACCTAAGTCTTGAAATATGCAAATTAACGTATTACTCTCAAACCGGGAGACCCGCGGCTACGAGGTCAGTTCTTACGAGTTACGTTGGTCCCGTGGGAGGTGTTGGTGCCACCCACGGGGACGTTCGGGGGCTGTTTCGAGTTTTCACCCTCTAACGCCATGTTTTGCTTAAGTGTAGAAATACGCAAATTACCATCGTATTCTCAAACTGGGAGACCCGCGGCTGCGAGGTCAGTACCTACGAGTTATGTTGGTACCGTGGGAGGTGTTGGTGCCTCCCACGGGGCCGTTCGGGGTCTATTTTGAGTTTTCACCCTCTAACGCAATGTTTTGCTTAAGTGTAGAAACACGCAAATTACCGTCGTATTCTCAAACCGGGAGACCCGCGGATGCGAGGTCAGTTCCTACGAGTTACGTTGGTCCCGTGGCAGGTGTTGGTGCCACCCACGGTGCCGTTCGGGGGCTGTTTAGAGTTTTTACCCTCTAACGTCATGTTTTTAAGCCTAAGTCTAGAAATAAGAAAATTACCATCGTACTCTCAAATCGGGAGACCCGCGGCAGCGGGGTCGGTTCCTACGAGTAACGTTGGTCCCGTGGGAGGTGTTGGTGCCACCCACGGGGCCGTTCGGGGGCTGTTTCGAATTTTCATCCTCTAACGCCATGTTTTTAAGCCCAAGTCCTTAAATATACCAATTACCGTATTACTCTCAAACCGGGAGACCCGCGCCTGCGAGGTCAGTTCCTACGAGTTACGTTGGTCCCGTGGGAGGTGTTGGTGCCACCCACGGGGCCGTTCAGGTGCTGTTTCGAGTTTTCACTTTCTAACGTCATGTTTTTATGCCTAAGTGTAGAAATAAGCAAATTACCGTCGTACTCTCAAACCGGGAGACCCACGGCTGCGGGGTCGGTTCCTACGAGTTACGATGGTCCCGTGGGAGGTGTTGGTGCCACCCACGGGGCCGTTGTTTTCACCCTCTAATGCCATGTTTTTAAACCTAAGTCTTAAAATATGCAAATTACCGTATTAATCTCAAACCGGGAGACCCGCGGCTGCGAGGTCAGTTCTTACGAGTTACGTTGGTCCCGTGGGAGGTGTGGGTGCCACCCACGGGGATGTTCGGGGGCTGTTTTGAGTTTTCACCCTCTAACGCAATGTTTTTAAGCCTAAATCTAGAAATAACAAATTACTGTTGTACTCTCAAATCGGGAGACCCGCGGCAGCGGGGTCGGTTCCTACGAGTAACGTTGGTCCCGTGGGAGGTGTTGGTGCCACCCACGGGGCCGTTCGGGGGCTGTTTCGAATTTTCACCCTCTAACGCCATGTTTTTAAGCCCAAGTCTTGAAATATGCAAATTACCGTATTACTCTCAAACTGGGACACCCGCGGTTGCGAGGTCAGTTCCTACGAGTTATGTTGGACCCGTGGGAGGTGTTGGTGCCACCCACGGGGTCGTTCGGGGGCTGTTTCGAGTTTCCACACTCTAACGTCATGTTTTTAAGCCTAAATCTAGAAATAACAAATTACTGTCGTACTCTCAAACCGGGAGCCCCGCGGCAGAGGGGTCGGTTCCTACGAGTTACGTTGGTCCCGTGGGAGGTGTTGGTGCAACCCACGGGGCCGTTGTTTTAACCCTCTAACGCCATGTTTTTATGCCTAAGTCTTGAAATATGCAAATTAACGTATTACTCTCAAACCGGGAGACCCGCAGCTGCGAGGTCAGTTCTTACGAGTTACGTTGGTCCCGTGGGAGGTGTTGGTGCCACCCACGGGGACGTTCGGGGGCTGTTTCGAGTTTTCACCCTCTAACGCCATGTTTTGCTTAAGTGTAGAAATACGCAAATTACCATCATATTCTCAAACCGGGAGACCCGCGGCTGCGAGGTCAGTTCCTAGGAGTTACGTTGGTCCCGTGAAAGGTGTTGGTGCCACCCACGGGGCCGTTCGGGGGCTGTTTTGAGTTTTCATGCTCTAACGCCATGTTTTTAAGCCCAAGTCTTGAAATATGCAAATTACCGTATTACTCTCAAACCGGGAGACCCGCGGCTGCGAGGTCAGTTCCTATGAGTTACGTTGGTCCCGTGGGAAGTGTTGGTGCCACCCACGGGGCCGTTCGGGGGCTGTTTCGAGTTTCCACCCTCTAACGTTATGTTTTTAAGCCTAAATCTAGAAATAAACAAATTACCGTCGTACTCTCAAACCGGGAGACCCGCGGCAGCGGGGTCGGTTCCTACGAGTTACGTTGGTCCCGTGGGAGGTATTGGTACCACCCACGGGGCCGTTCGGGGGCTGTTTCGAGTTTTCACCCTCTAACGCCATGTTTTTAAGCCCAAGTCTTGAAATATGCAAATTACCGTATTACTCTCAAACCAGGAGACCCGCGGCTGCGAGGTCAGTTCCTACGAGTTACGTTGGTCCCGTGGGAGGTGTTGGTGCCACCCACGGGGCCGTTCGGGGGCTATTTCGAGCTTTCACCCTCTAATGCCATGTTTTGTTTAAGTGTAGAAATACGCAAATTATCGTCGTATTCTCAAACCGGGAGACCCGCGGCTCCGATTTCAGTTTCTATGAGTTACGTTGGTCCCGTGGGAGGTGTTGGTGCCACCCACGTGGCCGTTCGGTGGCTGTTTCGAGTTTTCACCCTCTAACTTCATGTTTTTAAGCCTAAGTCTAGAAATAAGCAAATTACCGTCGTACTCTCAAACCGGGAGACCCACGGCTGCGGTGTCGGTTCCTACGAGTTACGTTGGTCCCGTGGGAGGTGTTGGTGCCACCCACGGGGCCGTTGTTTTCACCCTCTAACGCCATGTTTTTAAGCCTAAGTCTAGAACTATGCAAATTACCGTATTACTCTCAAACCGGGAGACCCGCGGCTGCGAGGTCAGTTCTTACGAGTTACGTTGGTTCCGTCGGAGGTGTTGGCGCCACCCACGGGGACGTCCGGGGGCTGTTTTGAGTTTTCACCCTCTAACGCCATGTTTTGCTTAAGTGTAGAAATACACAAATTACCATCGTATTCTCAAACCGGGAGACCCGCGGCTGCGAGGTCAGTTCCTACGAGTTACGTTGGTCCCGTGGGAGGTGTTGGAGCCACCCACGGGGCCGTTTGGGGGCTGTTTCGAGTTTTCACCCTCTAACGTCATGTTTTTAAGCCTAAGTCTAGAAATAAGCAAATTACCGTCGTACTCTCAAACCGGGAGACCCGCGGCTGCGGGGTCGATTCCTACGTGTTACGTTGGTCCCGTGGGAGGTGTTGGTGCCAACCACGGGTCCGTTCGGGGGCTGTTTCGAATTTTCACCCTCTAACGCCATGTTTTTAAGCCCAAGTCTTGAAATATACAAATTACCGTATTACTCTCAAACCGGGAGACCCGCGGCTGCGAGGTCAGTTCCAACGAGTTACGTTGGTCCCGTGGGAGGTGTTGGTGCCAGCCACGGGGCCGTTCGGGGGCTGTTTCGAGATTTCACCCTCTAACGCCATGTTTTGCTTAAGTGTAGAAATACGCAAATTACCATCAAATTCTCAAACTGGGAGACCCGCGGCTGCATGGTCAGTTCCTACGAGTTACGTTGGTCCCGCGGGAGGTGTTGGTGCCACCCACGAGGCCGTTCGGGGGCTGTTTCGAGTTTTCACCCTCTAACGTCATGTTTTTAAGCCTAAGTCTACAAATAAGCAAATTATAGTCGTACTCTCAAACCGGGTGACCCGCGGCTGTGGGGTTTGTTCCTACGAGTTACGTTGGTCCCGTGGGAGGTGTTGGTGCCACCCACGGGGCCGTTCGGGGGTCGTTTTGAGTTTTCACCCTCTAACGCCGTGTTTTTATGCCTAAGTCTTGAAATATGCAAATTACCGTATTCCTCTCAAACAGGGAGACCCGCGGCTGCGAGGTCAGTTCCAACCAGTTGCGTTGGTCCCGTGGGAGGTGTTAGTGCCACCCACGGGGCCGTTCGGCGGCTGTTTCAAGTTTTCACCCTCTAACGTCATGTTTTTAAGCCTAAGTCTAGAAATCAACAAATTACCATCGTACTCTCAAACCGGGAGACCCGAGGCTGTGGGGTTGGTATCTACGAGTTATGTTGGTCCCGTGGGAGGTGTTGGTGACACCCACGGGGCCGTTCGGGGGATGTTTCGAGTTTTCACCCTCTAACGTCATGTTTTTAAGCCTAAGTCTAGAAATAAGAAAATTATTGTCGTACTCTCAAACTGGGAGACCCGCGGCTGCGGGGTCAGTTCCTACGAGTTACGTTGGTCCTGTGGGAGGTGTTGGCGCCAGCCATGGGGCCGTTCGGGGGCGGTTTCGAGTTTTCACCCTATAATGCCATGTTTTTAAGACTAAGTCTTGAAATATGCAAATTACCATATTACTCTCAAACCGGGAGACCCGCGGCTACGAGGTCAGTTCCTACGAGTTACGTTGGTCCCGTGGGAGGTGTTGGTGCCACCCACGGGGCCGTTCGGGGGCTGTTTCGAGTTTTCACCCTCTAACGCCATGTTTTTCTTAAGTGTAGAAACACGCAAATTACCGTCGTATTCTCAAACCGGGAGACCCGCGGCTGCGAGGTCAGTTCTAACGAGTTACGTTGGTCCCGTGGGAGGTGTTGGTGCCACCCACGGGGCCGTTCGGGGGCTGTTTCGAGTTTTCACCCTATAACGTCATGTTTTTAAGCCTAAGTCTAGAAATAAGCAAATTACCATCGTACTCTCAAACCGGCAGACCCGCGGCTGCGGGGTCGGTTCCTACGAGTTGCGTTGGTCCCGTGGGAGGTGTTGGTTCCACCCACGGGGCCGTTCGGGTGCTGTTTCAAGTTTTCAACCTCTAACGCCATGTTTTTAAGCCTAAGTCTAGAAATTTGCAAATTACCGTCATATTCTCAAAATGGGAGACCCGCGGCTCCGAGGTCAGTTCCTACGAGTTACGTTGGTCCCGTGGGAGGTGTTGGGGCCACCCACGGGGCCGTTCGGGGGCTGTTTCGAGTTTTCACCCTCTAACGTCATGTTTTTAAGCCTATGTCTAGAAATTAACAAATTACCATCGTACTCTCAAACCGGGAGACCCGAGGCTGTGGGGTCGGTATCTACGAGTTACGTTGGTCCCATGGGAGGTGTTGGTGCCACCCACGGGGCCGTTCGGGGGCTGTTTCAAGTTTTCACCCTCTAACGTCATGTTTTTAAGCCTAAGTGTAGAAATAACCAAATTACCATCGTACTCTCAAATCGGGAGACCCACGGTTGCGGGGTTGGTTCCTACGAGTTACGTTGGTCCCGTGGGAGGAGTTGGTGCCACCCACGGGCCCGTTGTTTTCACCCTCTAACGCCATGTTTTTAAGCCTAACTCTTAAAATATGCAAATTACTATATTACTCTCAAACCGGGAGACCCACGGCTGCGAGGTCAGTTCTTACGAGTTACGTTGGACCCGTGGGAGGTCTTGGTGCCACCCACAGGGACGTTCGGGGGATTTTTTGAGTTTTCACCCTCTAACGCCATGTTTTGCTTAACTGTAGAAATACGCAAATTACCATCATATTTTTAAACGGGGAGACCCGCGGCTGCGAGGTCAGTTCCTACGAGTTACGTTGGTCCCGTGGGAGGTGTTGGTGCCACCCACGGGGCCGTTCGGGGGCTGTTTCGAGTTTTCACCCTCTAACGCCGTGTTTGCTTAAGTGTAGAAATATGCAAATTACTGTCGTGTTCTCAAACCGGGAGACCCGTGGTTGTGAGGTCAGTTCCTACGAGTTACGTTGGTCCCGTGGGAGGTGTTGGTGCCACACACGGAGCCGTTCGGGGGCTATTTCGAGTTTCCACCCTCTAACGTTATGTTTTTAAGCCTAAATCTAGAAATAAGAAAATTACCGTCGTACTCTCAAACTGGGAGACCCGCGGCAGCGGGGTCGGTTCCTACGAGTTACGTTGGTCCCGTGGGAGGAGTTGGTGCCACCCACGGGGCCGTTCGGGGGCTGTTTCGAGTTTTCACCCTCTAACGCCATGTTTTTAAGCCTAAGTCTTGAAATATGCAAATTACCGTATTACTCTCAAACCGGGAGACCCGCGGCTGCGAGGTCAGTTCCTACGAGTTACGTTGGTCCCGTGGGAGGTGTTGGTGCCACCCACGGGGCCGTTCGGAGGCTATTTCGAGCTTTCACCCTCTAATGCCATGTTTTGTTTATGTGTAGAAATACGCAAATTACCATCGTATTCTCAAACCGGGAGACTCGCGGCTCCGATTTTAGCTCCTACGAGTTACGTTGGTCCCATGGGAGGTGTTGGTGCCACCCACGGGGCCGTTCGGGGGCTGTTTCGAGTTTTCACCCTCTAACGTCATGTTTTTAAGCCTAAGTCTAGAAATAAGCAAATTACTATCGTACTCTCAAACCGGCAGACCCGCGGCTGCGGGGTCGATTCCTACGAGTTACGTTGGTCCCGTGGGAGGTGTTGGTGTCACCCACGGGGCCGTTGTTTTCACCCTCAAACGCCATTTTTTAAGCCTAAGTCTTGAACTATGAAAATTACCATTGTATTCTCAAACCGAGAGACCCGCGGCTGCGAGGTCAGTTCCTACGAGTTACGTTGGTCCCATGGGAGGTGTTGGTGCCACTGACGGGGCCGTTCGGGGGCTGTTTCGAGTTTTCACCCTCTAACGCCATGTTTTGCTTAAGTGTAGAAATACGCAAATTACCATCGTATTCTCAAACCGGGAGACTCGCGGCTGCGAGGTCAGTTCCTAGGAGTTACGTTGGTCCCGTGAGAGGTGTTGGTGCCACCCACTGGTCCGTTCGGGGGCTGTTTCGAGTTTTCACCCTCTAACGTCATGTTTTTAAGCCTAAGTCTAGAAATAAGCAAATTACAGTCGTACTCTCAAACCGGGTGACCCGCGGCTGTGGGGTTTGTTCCTACGAGTTACGTTGGTCCCGTGGGAGGTGTTGGTGCCATCCACGGGGCCGTTCGGGGGCTATTTCGAGATTTCACCCTCTAATGCCATGTTTTGTTTAAGTGTAGAAATACGTAAATTACCGTCGTATTCTCAAACCGGGAGGCTCGCGGCTCCGATTTCAGTTCCTACGAGTTACGTTGGTCCCGTGGGAGGTGTTGGTGCCACCCACGGGGCCGTTCGGGGGCTGTTTCGAGTTTTCACCCTCTAACGTCTTGTTTTTAAGCCTAAGTCTAGAAATAAGCAAATTACTATCGTACTGTCAAACCAGGAGACCCGCGGCTGCGGGGTCGGTTCCTACGAGTTACGTTGGTCCCGTGGGAGGTGTTGGTGTCACCCACGGGGCCGTTGTTTTCACCCTATAACGCCATGTTTTTAAGCCTAAGTCTTGAACTATGCAAATTACCGTATTATTCTCGAACCGGGAGACCCACGGCTGCGAGGTCAGTTCTTACGAGTTACGTTGGTCACGTGGGAGGTGTTGGCGCCACCCACGGGGACGTTCGGGGGCTGTTTCGAGTTTTCACCCTCTAACGTTATGTTTTGCTTAAGTGTAGAAACACGCCAATTACCATCGTATTCTAAAACCGGGAGACCCGCAGCTGCGAGGTCAGTTCCTACGAGTTACGTTGGTCCCGCGGGAGGTGTTGGTGCCACCCACGGGGCCGTTCGGGGGCTGTTTCGAGTTTTCACCCTCTAACGTCATGTTTTTAAGCCTAAGTCTAGAAATAAGCAAATTACAGTCGTACTCTCAAACCGGGCGGCTGTGGGGTTTGTTCCTACGAGTTACGTTGGTCCCGTGGGAGGTGTTGGTGCCACCCACGGGGCCGTTCGGGGGCCGTTTTGAGTTTTCACCCTCTAACGCCATGTTTTTAAGCCTAAGTCTTGAAATATGCAAATTACCGTATTACTCTCAAACCGGGAGACCTGCGGCTGCGAGGTCAGTTCCAACCAGTTACGTTGGTCTCGTGGGAGGTGTTAGTGCCACCCACGGGGCCGTTCGGGGGCTGTTTCGAGTTTTCACCCTCTAATGTCATGTTTTTAAGGCTAAGTCTAGAAATCAACAAATGACCATCGTACTCTCAAACCGAGAGACCCGAGGCTGTGGGGTCGGTTCCTACGAGTTACGTTGGTCCTATGGGAGGTGTTGGTGCCACCCACGGGGCCGTTCAGGGGCTGTTTCGAGTTTTCATCCTCTAACGTCATGTTTTTAATCCTAAGTCTATAAATAAGAAAATTACTGTTGTACTCTCAAACCGGGAGACCCGCGGCTGCGGGGTCGGTTCCTACGAGTTACGTTGGTACCGTGGGAGGTGTTGGTGCCAGCCACGGGGTCGTTCGGGGGCTGTTTCGAGTTTTCACCCTCTAACGCCATGTTTTTAAGCCTAAGTCATGAAATATGCAAATTACCGAATTACTCTCAAACCGGGAGACCCGCGGCTACGAGGTCAGTTCCTACGAGTTACGTTGGTCCCGTGGGAGGTGTTGGTGCCACCCACGAGGCCGTTCGGGGGCTGTTTCGAGTTTTCACCCTCTAATGCCATGTTTTGCTTAAGTGTAGAAATACACAAATTACCGTCGTATTCTCAAACCGGGAGACCCGCGACTGCGAGGTCAGTTCCTACGAATTACGTTGCTCCCGTGGGAGGTGTTGGTGCCACCCACGGGGCCGTTCGGGGGCTGTTTCGAGTTTTCACCCTCTAACGTCATGTTTTTAAGCCTAAGTCTAGAAATAAGCAAATTATCGTCGTACTCTCAAACCGGGAGACCCGCGGCTACGGGGTCGGTTCCTACGCGTTGCGTTGGTCACGTCGGAGGTGTTGGTGCCACCCACGGGGCCGTTCGGGGGCTGTTTCGAGTTTTCACCCTCTAACGCCATGTTTTTAAGCCCAAGTCTTAAAATATGCAAATTACGATATTACTCTCAAACCGGGAGACCCGCGAATGCGAGGTCAGTTATTACGAGTTACATTGGTCCCGTGGGAGGTGTTGGTGCCACCCACGGGGCCGTTCGGGGGCTTTTTCGCGTTTTCACCCTCTAACACCATGTTTGCTTAAGTGTAGAAATATGCAAATTACCGTCGAATTCTCAAACCGGGAGACCCGCGACACCGAGGTCAGTTCCTACGAGTTACGTTGGTCCCGTGGGAGGTGTTGGTGTCACCCACGGGGCCGTTCGGGGGCTTTTTCGAGTTATCACCCTCTAACGTCATGTTTTTAAGCCTAAGTCTAGAAATAAGCAAATTATCGTCGTACTCTCAAACCGGGAGACCCGCGGCTGCAGGGTCGGTTCCTACGAGTTACGTTGGTCCCATGGGAGGTGTTGGTGCCCCCCACGGGGCCGTTGTTTTCACCCTCTAACGCCTTGTTTTTAAGCCTAAGTCTTGAAATATGCAAATTACCGTATTACCCTCAAACCGGGTGACCCGCGACTGCGAGGTCAGTTCTTACGAGTTACGTTGGTCCCATGGGAGGTGTTGGTGCCACCCACGGGGACGTTCAGGGGTTGTTTCGAGTTTTCACCCTCTAACGCCATGTTTTGCTTAAGTGTAGAAATACGCAAATTACCATTGTATTCTCAAACCGAGAGACCCGCGGCTGCGAGGTCAGTTCCTACGAGTTACATTGGTCCCATGGGAGGTGTTGGAGCCACCGACGTGGCCGTTCGGGGGCTGTTTCGAGTTTTCACCTTCTAATGCCATGTTTGATTAAGTGTAGAAATATGCAAATTCCTGTCGTATTCTCAAACCGGGAGACCCGCGGCAGCGGGGTCAGTTCCTACGAGTTACATTGGTCCCGTGGGAGGTGTTGGTGACACCCATGGGGTCGTTCGGGGGCTATTTGGAGTTTTCACCCTCTAACGCCATGTTTTTAAGCCTAAGTCTTGAAATATGCAAATTACCGTATTACTCTCAAACCGGGAGATCCGCGGCTGCGAGGTTAGTTCCTACGAGTTACGTTGGTCCCGTGGGATGTGTTGGTGCCACCCGCGGGGCCGTTCGGGGGCTTTTTCGAGTTTTCACCCTCTGACGCCATGTTTTTAAGCCTAAGTTTTGAAATATGCAAATTACCATATTACTCTCCAACCGGGAGACCCGCGGCTACGAGGTCAGTTCCTAGGAGTTACGTTGGTCCCGTAGGAGGTGTTGGTCCCACCCACGGTACCGTTAGGGGGCTGTTTCGAGTTTTCACCCTCTAACGTCATGTTTTTAAGCCTAAGTCTAGAAATAAGCAAATTACCGTCGTACTCTAAAACCGGGAGACCCGCGGCTGCGGGGTCGGTTCCTACGAGTTACGTTGTGGGAGGTGTTGGTGCCACCCACAGGGCCGTTCGGGGGCTGTTTCGAGTTTTCACCCTCTAACGTCATGTTTTTAAGACTAAGTCTAGAAATAAGCAAATTACCATCGTACTGTCAAACCGGGAGACCCGCGGCTGCGGGGTCAGTTCCTACGAGTTATGTTGGTCCCGTGGGAGGTGTTGGTGCCACCCACGGGGCCGTTCGAGGGCTGTTTCGAGTTTTCACCCTCTAACGCTATGTTTTGCTTAAGTGTAGAAATACGAAAATTACCATTGTATTCTCAAACCGTGAGACCCGCGGCTGCGAGGTCAGTTCCTACGAGTTACGTTGGTCCCGTGGGATGTGTTGGTGCCACCCACGGGGCCGTTCGGGGGTTGTTTCGAGATTTCACCCTCTAACGCCATGTTTTTAAGTCTAAGTCTAGAAATAAGCAAATTACCGTCGTACTCTCAAACCGGTAGACCCGCGACTGCGGGGTCCGTTCCTACGAGTTACGTTGGTCCCGTGGGAGGTGTTGGTGCCACCCACGGGGCCGTTCGGGGGCTGTTTTGAGTTCTTACCCTTTAACGCCATGTTTTTAAGCCTAAGTCTAGAAATATGAAAATTACCTTCGTATTCTCAAACCGGGAGTCCCGCGGCTGCAGGGATAGTACCTACGAGTTCTATTGGTCTCGTCGGGGGTGTTGGTGCCACCCATGGGGCCGTTCGGGGGCTGTTTCGAGTTTTCACACTCTAACGCCATGTTTTTAAGCTTAAATCCAGAAATTTGCAAATTACCATCATATTCTCAAATCGGGAGTCCCGCGACTGCGGGGTCAGTTGCTACGAGTTACATTGGACCCGTGGGAGGCGTTGGTGCCACCCACGGGGACGTTCGGGGGTTGTTTCGAGTTCTCACCCTCTAACGCCATGTTTTTAAGCCTAAGTGTAGAAATACGCAAATTACCATCGTATTCTCAAACCGGGAGACCCGCGGCTGCGAGGTCAGTTCCTACGAGTTACGTAGGTCCCGTGGGAGGTGTTGGTGCCACCCACGGGGCCGTTCGGGTGCTGTTTTGAGTTTTCACCCTCTAACGTTATGTTTTGCTTAAGTGTAGAAACACGCCAATTATCATCCTATTCAAAAACCGAGAGACCCGTGGCTGCGAGGTCAGTTGCTACGAGTTATGTTGGTCCCGTGGGAGGTGTTGGTGCCACCCACGGGGCCGTTCGTGGGCTGTTTCGAGTTTTCACCCTCTAACGCCATAGTTTGCTTAAGTGTAAAAACACGCAAATGATCGTCGTATTCTCAAACCGGGAGACCCGCGACTGCGAGGTCAGTTCCTATGAGTTACGTTGGTCCCGTGGGGGGTGTTGGTGCCACCCACGGGGCCGTTCGGGGGGTGTTTCGAGTTTTCACCCTCCAACGTCATGTTTTTAAGCCTAAGTCTAGAAATAAGCAAATTACTGTCGTACTCTCAAACCGGGAGACCCGCGGCTGCGGGGTCGATTCCTACGAGTTACGTTGGTCCCGTGGGAGGTGTTGGTGCCACCCACGGGGCCGTTCGGGGGTTGTTTCGAGTTTTCACCCTCTAACGCCATGTTTTTAAGACTAAGTCTAAAAATATGCAAATTATCGTCGTACTCTCAAACTGGGAGACTCGCAGCTGCGGGGTCAGTTCCTACGAGTTACATTGGTCCCGTGGGAGGTGTTGGTGCCACCCACGGGGACGTTTGGGGGCTGTTTCGAGTTCTTACCCTCTAACGCCATGTTTTTAAGCCCAAGTCTAGAAATATGCAAATTACTGTCGTATTCTCAAACCGGGAGTTCTGCGCCTGCGAGGTCAGTTCCTACGAGTTACATTGGTCCCGTGGGAGGTGTTGGTACCACCCCACGGGGACGTTCGGGGGATGTTTCTAGTTCTCACCCCCTAACACCTTGTTTTTAAGCCCAAGTCTAGAAATATGCAAATTACCGTCGTATTCTTAAACCGGGGGACCCGCGGCTGCGAGGTCAGTTCCTACGAGTTACGTTGGTCCCGTGGGAGGTCTTGGTTCCACCCACGGGGCCGTTCGGGGGCTGTTTCGTGTTTTCACCCTCTAACGTCATGTTTTTAAGCCAAAGTCTAGAAATAAGCAAATTACCGTCGTACTCTCAAACCGGGAGACCCGCGGCTGCGGGGTCGGTTCCTACGAGTTACGTTGGTCCCGTGGGAGGTGTTGGTGACACCCACGGGGTCGTTCGGGGGCTATTTGGAGTTTTCACCCTCTAACGCCATGTTTTTAAGCCTAAGTCTTGAAATTTGCAAATTACCGTATTACTCTCAAACAGGGAGATCCGCGGCTGCGAGGTTAGTTCCTACGAGTTACGTTGGTCCCGTGGGATGTGTTGGTGCCACCCGCGGGGCCGTTCGGGGGCTTTTTCGAGTTTTCACCCTCTGACGTCATGTTTTTAAGCCTATGTTTTGAAATATGCAAATTACCGTATTACTCTCAAATCGGGAGACCCGCGGCTACGAGGTTAGTTCCTAGGAGTTACGTTGGTCCCGTGGTAGGTGTTGGTCCCACCCACGGTACCGTTAGGGGGCTGTTTCGAGTTTTCACCCTCTAACGTCATGTTTTTAAGCCTAAGTCTAGAAATAAGAAAATTACCATCGTACTCTAAAACCGGGAGACCCGCGGCTGCGGGGTCGGTTCCTACGAGTTACGTTGTGGGAGGTGTTGCTGCCACCCACAGGGCCGTTCGGGGGCTGTTTCGAGTTTTCACCCTCTAACGTCATGTTTTTAAGCCTAAGTCTAGAAATAAGCAAATTACCGTCGTACTCTCAAACCGGGAGACCCGCGGCTGCGGGGTCAGTTCCTACGAGTTACGTTGGTCCCGTGGGAGGTGTTGGTGCCACCCACGGGGCCGTCCGAGGGCTGTTTCGAGTTTTCACCCTCTAACGCCACGTTTTTAAGGCTAAGTCTTGAAATATGCAAATTATCGTATTACTCTCAAACCGGGAGACCCGCGGCTGCGAGGTCAGTTCCTACGACTTACATTGGTCACGTGGGAGGTGTTGGTGCCACCCACGAGGCCATTCGGGGGCGTTTCGAGTTTTCACCCTCTAACCCTATGTTTTGCTTAAGTGTAGAAATACGAAAATTACCGTTGTATTCTCAAACCGTGAGACCCGCGGCTGCGAGGTCAGTTCCTATGAGTTATGTTGGTCCCGTGGGATGTGTTGGTGCCACCCACGGGGCCGTTCGGGGGTTGTTTCGAGTTTTCACCCTCTAACGCCATGTTTTTAAGCCTAAGTCTAGAAATAAGCAAATTACCGTCATACTCTCAAACCGGGAGACCCGCGACTGCGGGGTCAGTTCCTACGAGTTACGTTGGTCCCGTGGGAGGTGTTGGTGCCACCCACGGGGCCGTTCGGGGGCTGTTTCGAGTTCTTACCCTTTAACACCATGTTTTTAAGTCTAAGTCTAGAAATATGCAAACTACCTTCGTATTCTCAAACCGGGAGTCCCGCAGCTGCAGGGAGAGTACCTACGAGTTCTATTGGTCTCGTCGGGGGTGTTGGTGCCACCCATGGGGCCGTTCGGGGGCTGTTTCGAGTTTTCACACTCTAACGCCACGTTTTTAAGCCTAAGTCTAGAAATATGCAATTTACCGTCATATTCTCGAACTGGGAGTCCCGCGACTGCGGGGTCAGTTGCTACGAGTTACATTGGACCCGTGGGAGGTGTTGGTGCCACCCATGGGGACGTTCGAGGGTTGTTTCGAGTTCTCACCCTCTAACGCCATGTTTTTAAGCCTAAGTGTAGAAATACGCAAATTACCATCGTATTCTCAAACCGGGAGACCCGCGGCTGTGAGGTCAGTTCCTACGAGTTACGTAGGTCCCGTGGGAGGTGTTGGTGCCACCCACGGGGCCGTTCAGGAGCTGTTTCGAGTTTTCATCCTCTAACGTTATGTTTTGCTTAAGTGTAGAAACACGCTAATAACCATCGTATTCTAAAACCGAGAGACCCGCGGCTGCGAGGTCAGTTCCTACGAGTTACGTTGGTCCCGTGGGAGGTGTTGGTGCCACCCACGGGGCCGTTCGCGTGCTGTTTCGAGTTTTCACCCTCTAACGCCATATTTTGCTTAAGTGTAGAAACGCGCAAATGATCGTCGTATTCTCAAACCGGGAGACCCACGACTGCGAGGTCAGTTCCTACGAGTTACGTTGGTCCCGTGGGGGGTGTTGGTGCCACCCACGGGGCCGTTCGGGGGGTGTTTCGAGTTTTCACCCTCCAACGTCATGTTTTTAAGCCTAAGTCTAGAAATAAGTAAATTACCGTCGTACTCTCAAACCGGGAGACCCGCGACTGCGGGGTTGATTTCTACGAGTTACGTTGGTCCCGTGGGAGGTGTTGGTGCCACCCACGGGGCCGTTCGGGGGCTGTTTCGAGTTTTCACCCTCTAACGCCATGTTTTTAAGCCTAAGTCTAAAAATATGCAAATTACCATCGTACTCTCAAACCGGGAGACCCGCGGCTGCGGGGTCAGTTCCTACGAGTTACATTGGTCCCGTGGGAGGTGTTGGTGCCACCCACGGGGACGTTTGGGGGCTGTTTCGAGTTCTTACCCTCTAACGCCATGTTTTTAAGCTTAAGTCTAGAAATATGCAAATTACCATCGTATTCTCAAACCGTGAGTTCTGCGACTGCGGGGTCAGTTCCTACGAGTTACATTGGTCCCGTGGGAGGTGTTGGTCCCACCCCACGGGGACGTTCGGGGGATGTTTCTAGTTCTCACCCCCTAGCGCCATGTTTTTAACCGTATGTCTAGAAATATTCAAATTACCGTCGTACTCTCAAACGGAGAGACCCGCGGCTGCGGGATCAGTTCCTACCAGTTACATTGGTCCCGTGGGAGGTGTTGGTGCCACCCACGGGGACGTTCGGGGGCTGTTTCAAGTTCTCACCCTCTAACACCTTGTTTTTAAGCCTAAGTCTATAAATATGCAAATTACAATCGTATTCTCAAACCGGGAGTCCCGCGGATGTGGGGTCAGTTCCTACGAGTTACATTGGTCCCGTGGGAGGTGTTGGTGCCACCCACGGGGACGTTCGGGGGTTGTTTCGAGTTTTCACCCTCTAACGCCATGTTTTTAAAACTAATTTATGATATATGCAAAATTATCCTCTGATTCTCAAATCGGGAGTCCCGTGATTGTGTGTCCTATTCGTACGAGTGACATTGGTTCCGTGCAAGGTGTTGATGCCTCTAACGGGACCGTTTGGTGGATGTTTCGAGTTTCTCCCCTCTAACGCCATGCTTTTAAGCTTAAGTCTACACATTTTCAAATTATCTTCGTATTCCCAAAACGGGAGTCTAAAATTTTTTCAACATATTATCTAATAATTATCCCGTACTCCTTCTAATTATTCCATACTCCTTCTAACATACTATCCAACAACAAGAAAAAACCAATAATTATCCAACAGCCAAACCAAACAAAACCAATAATTATCCCGTACTCCTTCTATCTTCTAAAAGATTTAATAGATAATGCATATCAATTATATAACTACTTTTGTTAAAGTAAAGCATAACAGATCTAACCTGCAACAATAGCAATAGGGAATGTTCTTCTCCTTGATCCGAAACAACACATTGTTAATGTAGAACTGTGCTGGAGCATACGTGGGAATGTTTTTACTGGCCGTCTAGCATGCATAACACAATATTTTTTGGAAATATAAATTGGAGCAATATCACACTGATATTAAAATGAGTCCCAACAAAATATACAATATATTCCCCAGAAGCATAGTTAGCCTTATTAAAAAAAATCTAATGGAATCCAAAAAAGCCATTCCAGTAAAACTACAATTTTGGTTGAATTAGGAACATAGCCATTCCACAAAGTTCAAATTAGACTCACAACACTAAATCGAATAATTAGAAGAATAATTATATAAAGACATGACATTTTCGGACAAATCTGAATATGCTTAGAGAGAGTACCTAAGGTCCTTTTCGCAGATGGTCTTGCATTTAAACCTGCATTTCCATTGGGATTTTGAAAACAAAAGCATTAAATAAGTAACATCCTTGGAAGAAGAAAAAAAAATGAAAGAAAATTATACAAACACCGACTCGTCCTCTAGAACTGGCACCAATCTGAGGATACTTCAATATAGTCCAATCAAATACACAGTCAAATTGATAACCTACAAAGTGGGACAAAATCAGATATAAAAGATGATAATATATAACTACCGAAAGCCTAAATACTCATATAGTACATAAAAAATAAAAATAAAACTCGTTTACTTGCTTTAAAAAACTTATAGTTATACTTTCACGAATAAATAAGTCTCGAACAATACCCGATTAAACCCAAGTCATATCAGCAAAGTGAGAGTGGCTAGTCAGTCTCCCACTTTAATAAATCTAAACCGAGCAAATACGCATTTGATATTGCAGGACATGAATTAAAAAAATGCAGAACATTGGATATATGCGTATATATGCCCACTTTCAAAATGAATTAGTGAAATTTGACTCTACAAAAATACAGAACATCACTCATCTTTGCGAATAGGCACAATGCTTCAATGATAAGAAATATGTAAGTGAGCAGTTTTGAAAACCTTCAAACTTTGAGGTATTTACTCAAACACTTGGGCACTAATTGCAGGACATTATAACAAAATAATAATAAAAAGTTTGTTTAACCTCAATACATTACAAATTTTGATTTTAGACTTTAATCCAGATTAATACGTTTATTAGATTTTAGTCATACTAAATTGATTGATTTGGAATAATGTCTAGAATAAAAAATTAGTAATATATTTAAGTAAAAAAATGAATAATAATAATAATAATGCAAAGCATGAAAATTGTAGCTCTATAAACTTCTTAACAAACTAAAGACTACTACGAAGCTCAAACTCACCAATCCTAACAGTTTAGCATTCAACAGCACAGTGTTGAAATTAAATAATCGAACACGCACAGTTTTGAAAGCCAATGAATTTGAAAGTAACATAAAATTGAATTTGATAACAACATGAACACACACATGTACATAAACATACCTGGAGATTTGATTTGGAAAGTCTGCAATTTCGAATGGTAGGATCGGGAGCGAAGAATCCATGGGGAAACAAGAAGGCGCAGACACGATCCATGGGGAGCGAAGAATCCATTTATATTTGAAAATGGGTATATCCAAAAAATCAAAAAGATAATGTATACACCAATAAAAACCTATGAAATTTAAACAAAACTAATGAGTCTTCACAGTTCTATTGCCCTGTTTGGTTCGAGCCGAAATATTTTCAACCATGGCCATGTTGCAAATGGACCGAGTAAAATATTTTCATCCGATTAAAAGGTAATCTAATTCCATTGCCCTTTTTGGTTCGAACCAAAATACTTTCATGTCCTGTTTGTTGAAGTTAAGAGAGAGTGAGAAAATAGTCATTCAAAATCATTGATCTAAAAATCAATACACACCCAAATATTCATAGATCTAAAAATTTGATTATTAAAACTCAAACAAAGAAGGAAACGATCTTACATGTTTGCTGGAGTCGAATGAAAATGAGAGACGAACAGGAAAATGAGAGACGAACAGGGAATCAGAGAGATCTGTAATCATCTCCGGCGAGTAACCAAACCCCATCACCTGAATCTATGTCCAAACCCGAAATCAAACCAGAAATTGGACACCCCCATATCCGGCCAGCTCCCAAGCTCAGACCTACCGCCAGCGCCTCCCTAACCAAATCGGCGTTGCCAGCCCACTTCCTTCAACCCCCTGCGACCACTCCAACCTTTATCGCCCACCGCCTCTCACCCGGAAAGGCTGATTCCAAACCACCCAACGCGACTCACTACCGGAACCACTTTTGGTAGATCAGAGCTTTTTTTTTTAAGCACTGCGTCCCTAGGGATTTGAGAGTGAGTGTCATTTCCACGATCAATGAAGGAGGTGAGGAAGTGAGTGTCATTTTCGATGTTGGTTGTGTCTTTTTCACAGTTTGGGGAACAAGATGAGCGGGGAAATTGATAATTTGAGACGAGCTGTATTATTTTAGGTTTAAAACTAGTCACGGCTTAGAGCCGTAACCCACCCACCGAGACCCATTAATGAAGCTAAGTGGGAGGTATACCGCCTATTGGTCACGGTCTATAGCCGTGACCCATAATAAGAAATGGTCATGGCCCATAGCCGTGACCCTGAATCTGTAATGCGCGACCTTTTTTATCAACCCTAGTGCTTGAATGAGGGATGGTCACGGCCCATAGCCGTGACCCACACCCAGAAATGGTCACGGACCTAAGTCGTGACCCTCAAAGTGTGTACTCTCTTCTTCATCATGCCATGGGTCACGGACTTGGGCCGTGACCCATCTGCGACCAAGCTTGGAGGGAATTTCAGAGCGAGTTTGGCTCCAAGATGGTCACGACCTAGTCACGGCCCAAGTCCGCGACCACCGTGGTCACGAATTTGGGCCGTGACCACTTTGAGAGCATTGATAATTTAGTGTGATAATAAATATGGTCACGCCAAATATTGAGTGGGTCACGGCCCAAGTCCGCGACCAGCTGGTCGCGGACTTGGGCCGTGACTCACTGGGAGTGACCATTCGCAGGATTTGGTGTAGTGATATCCGCTGGCCATCAAATATGTCCATTATAAACACGCTCGGCCAACCAAGTGTCGATATCGGTCTGTTGAAGGGATCCAAATAGGGAAGTTGATCATCAAAGTCCACACGTGTCGGCGATGAAGTAGCGAGGTCCACATCCTCGTCCCCGTCCTCGCACACCTCCTCCTCTTTCACCTCCTATCGCACTGCCTTCTCGTTCCCTTTACCCTTACGATTTTTGCCCAACGAACGCTTCACCCATGAGAACATATCCTGGATCGTCACCTCCAAATGGGACAGCTTTGCGTCATGTGAAGCCACCATTCCAGCTAAACCGATGTCGCTCTTCTCCAATCCGATGATCCTAGATTTGGCCACCCGCGAGCTCACCCCCCTTGTCCTCCCCTCGCGATCAGAGCCAAGCACTTGGCTGAGTGCATCTGTAGACAAAGATGCCTTGTCGGAATCAGACTGTGACTCATTCACTTACTTAAGCTTTGCCTGAAATGACAAAAAGCACATGATTAGTAAAATAAGTAAATTACAAAATTATAACTTAATTAACAAAAAGTAAACTGTCGAATTACTTACAATCGTGGCCGCGACGCTTGGGGACACCTCCTTGTCCTTACCCTTCTTCATCCAAAAAGCCACATAAGTATCGAGCTTATGTGGCCTACCCCCAGGGCCACTCCCTGTCCCCTGAAATAAAATAAAGTAAAATTAGTATCGGCCCCGCAAAGTAAAATAATGTAGAATAATATATTTTATGTAGTTATAGAAAAATTAAATCTTACCATCATCCTATGCTCCACCTCGGCGTAAGACGTCCGGCCGGAGTAGTGCATGTCCATCTTTTTTTCCCGGTTTTCCCTTCCCGATTGGCGAGATGCCAATGGTCGCTCCCCGATCTCATTGTCAATGAACCTTTGTCATTATGCCAATAAGATCGTCTCCTTCGGCGGGATGGATTCACGCCTTTGGATAATGGACTCTTGTGTCTTCCCAAAGTACCGGGTCTGCATATTTTTCTTCCACGTCTTGTGTTGCTCCCTCAACTGCTCCAAGACGGAATCGTGTAGCTTTGGATCCAGGTTGAATTGTTCATGTCGAACAAATACAATGTTAGTTGAAAATAAATATAAATATAAATATAAATATAAATATAAGATGAAATTGAAATTAAAATTGAAATATTAATATAAATATAAATATAAAAACATTACATGTAGTGTCACACAAACAGCTAACTTGAGCTCATATGGCACCTCCTTCCAACTAATGTACCCTGGGCCAATGATCGTCTTTACCAGCTTGAGGGATATCGCTAATAGCCCTGACTTGTTCTCGATGGGCACCCCCAATTTGCCATATTTGGGGAGACTAGGGGCCGAGGAGCCCTCGTCGCCTCCGTTACCACCGAGCCTAGATGACATCATCATCCTCGCCTTAATACCTGAGGGAGACATTTGCTATAAAAAATATTATTAGTACATATCAAAATGAATTAAAAGAAGACATGCAAATATGTACAATTACTACAAATAAGAATGAATTGTTACTGTTAAACACCTCAATTCTGAATTCCAAAACAACAACATCTAGCTCATAATATGTACAAGAGTGAAACATCCCCACCCCCACCCCTACTGCCCCCACATACGCACACTACACAAGAGTGAAAATGATAAAGTTCAAATCAATTAAAAGCATTAAAAATGGATGTTTCGGTACAAATTGGAATATTTATTACAAATTGAAAAATTGTTTGAAATTTGGGTTATCATAAAAAATGGATTGATATTCGGTAGGAGTAGCCAAGTCATCCACACTACTATTTAGACGATTTGGCTCGTGTTGGACAATTGACCACAGTTCGTTGTTGATATACTCCGACTAAAACACTTGGTTAACCTTTTGAAATGTACAAACAAATGGCTCATTGCTCATGTGGTCGTTGCTCTTCAACTTGAACAAGTCAGACGTGATTAAATTGGTAACATGATCAACTTTACAAGAATTTTTATCCTCAACTCTTACCCATTCACAGTAAAATACAACCTCTTTGAAGCTTATATAATCCAATTAAAATATATTTCGGATTACACCATAGTAAGTCATTTCAGCTTCAACGAGGTTTTTATCTTTTGCGCTCGCTCGAAAGAAAGTAAGAGCCTTGTATGAAATGCCCGAGTTATGTAAATTTGTAATTTCCTCGTACACTTTAGCACCGAAAATGTAACTGTTCAATCGATACTTTTTGTAATCTTATGCCACGAACAAGGGTCCAGTGGCTAAACGAGCAAGCCTTGATGTCGTATCACCCGTCTTTAAGAGCTGAGAATATAGATAAATTAATTATATTAGTGGTAAAATTTGAGTGTAATGTAACGTTATATAATGACCATTTTCATTATAATTATCTCTTGTGTCAACCACAACCTAAATTCGCTGTCTGATTGTACCATTATTTTTCATCTTTTATTGTTCTCACAGGCCTCATATTTTCTGCATATTACAAAATTAATCAAGTATTAAATAATCTAAAATAATGTTTAAAATTATAATAATCGAATCTTACTTTTTCCATTCTTCGACATCTTCATGTGTGTCAAATAGATAACGAGCTACTTGCTCATGTTATAAACTCGTTAATTTCACTCGTTTCCCATCACATGATCGCCATCATCGACGAACTCATCAGTGTCATCAACGCTAGTCGAGTCAGGCATATATTCCCGAGTATATATTGATGACTCCACAGTGATGTATTCCTCTGCAATTGATCCTGCAATGTATCGCGTATTCTTGATGTAATATTTAAAAACTTTCATCAATCTTTCAAATCGATACATCTACCGATATCTAACCGGACCACAAAGAAGCGCCTTGTCGCATAGGTGTACCAACAAATGAACACTTATGTCAAAGAATGCTGGGGGAAAGTACTTCTCAAATACACAAATCGCTTCAGTCACCGCCAATTTTACGGCCACTATGTGTTCTTGATTGACTACCTTCTCACACAAGAGTGATAAGGTAATACTAATTTGCATAATAGCCCTCCGCAAATCCTTGTGCTTGGAGAAACAATTCTTAAACAATAGAGGAACCAATTGCATGATCACATGCCAATCGTGGGGCTTACACTTATGTAAATCATGAGTAGCATAATTCACAATCCTTTCCAAGTTGGGTGAAAAAGTAGATGGGCCCTTCAAATTATATATTGTGTCTAAAAGCACATTCCTTTCCCCACTCGTCAAAGTAAACGCACCAGGGGGAATTATTGTCCTTCCCCTACTATCTTCTTTCAACTATAGTTGTGTCTTAAGTTTCAACGATTTAAGGTCTTTTCATTCATTTTCTCCATCCTTAGAATGACTCCCCCCAAGGAAAGTGGCCATAATATGTTCAGCGAAGTTCTTCTCTGCATGCATCACATCTAATACATGGTGCACGGGTTTATTTTTCCAATAAAGCAAGTGAAATAAAATTAACCTCCTAGACCATGCCTTTCTTGTCTCAGTTTCGTTCCCAGTTGGGGTCTTCTTATGCTTGACGTTCTTAAATTAGGGATTCTTACTTGGCATATTAGGGCCACATTAAGAAGATTTACTTTCAATTTCTGAACTTGAAAGTTGTCTCGGCGAAAGCCTATGTTCAACCCCGCCCACTAAAAAATTGGAACCATTCTCAGATCTAAAACTATGATCCGGGGGTAAAAACCTCTTGTGGCAATGGTATACATTTTTTGAGCTAAACGATAGACGAAGAGATTCAGTCTCCTCTCCACAAATCAGACACCCCAAATAACCATGTACTACACAACCGGATAATGCCCCATAAGCTGGAAAATCATGAATTGCCCACATCGACATAGCTTTCAGCCTAAACTCTTCTTTTCTAAAAGAGTCAAATGATTGCACACCCTCTTCCCACAACTCATTTAATTCTTCTACCACAGGAGCCAGGTAGACGTCTGTGTCATCACTTGGTGCCTTTGGCCCAGGTATCAACAAAGCCATGATCGAAAATTCAAGTCTCATACACTGTGAAGGAGGGAGGTTGAGTGGGGCTAGGATCACTGGCCATACACTCTGATTGGTGCTTAAATTTCCAAATGGATTGAAACCATCTATTGATATATCCAAACGAATGTTGCGTTATTATCAAGAAAAATCGGGATACTCATAATTCATCCTCCTCCAGGTAGTAGAATCAATAGGATGACGCATGATATTTCAATACTTTTTGAGGCACTTTTGATTATGCCTTGCTTACTAGTAGATTGGACTTATCTAGGTTCATCGCATACTAGAAAACGATCGATATTTTCATACTCCTTTCAGTATAATATGCAGTCATACACACAAGCATGAATCGATTTATACTTCATTCCCAAACCTTTCAAACTATTCTTCATTACATGATAGCTTTTTGGAAGTGTATTCTCCTTGGGTAATAAGCCCTTCACCCATTTCATAATTCTTGTCACGCTATTACCACATAAACCGTACTGCATCTTGAAACTCTGCAAACCAACCATGGGATGTAAAGTTGTTTGATCTTTCTCATAGCCAGAGTATAACGGTTGGGTCGCCTTAAATTTTAAACTTTGGTATTCATCGTCAAATTTTATCATGATATCTTCACGAGCACTTGAACCTTCTACATCATCAGTAACCTCATTCTCCTCTACTTCATAAACTCCGTACACATCATCAACTAAATCCTCTATCATATTATGTTCTACGTCATCCCCTTCTACATCTATCCTACTTGTTGATGGTTATTGTGAAGGTTAGTTGGGTACGAAAGGAACTTTCAATTCACCGTGAAAATTCCAAAATCGATAACTATCTTGCATACCTGATCTTAACAAATGTAGTTCAAATATTTTCCAATCAAACACCTTACCATTCTTACACCTAGCACACAGACACGAAAACTCTTCATCATTTTGACATCCCTTTGCATATTTCACAAATTCATTAGCACCTCTGCGAAACACATCCCCCATTCTATTTGTCTCACCCATCCACTCTTTGTATTTCGGATATCCCATCACAACTGCCACACTAATCACCTATTAAAGGTACGAAGCATATATTCATGGATAAGTATAAAGAAAACTTAGATTTATAGTATGTTTCACTTAATTATGTCTTATTTATATTCAAATTCAATTTATAATAGAAATTTCTATTTCCTGCATATCCTCTAAAGGGTGAGTTATCTTATCCCATTCAAGATCGCATTTTTCTGTAATATACTTAACAGATCATGCATATTGTTACAATTTGGAAATAATTTGGCAGCATATCCCCGTAGTTCTCCAAGTACACGACGTAGATTGGCAAGTGTGAGTGTTATTTCAATTGATCAATTGAAATAACAGTCGCACTTGTCAATCTAGTATGTACCCAGAGAACATTAGGATACGACTGCAGAACTTCCTCCAAAAGTAACAACTTTAAGCCACTAAGAATATTATACAGAGATTATGCAGTCCCAAACTGTCCAAATGGGACAATTCGAGAGATCTCATTACAGGGGTAATGACTCTCGAATGGGTCTAAGGGCTATTAAATGCGTACGCATAAGAACTAGAAGGCTAGTATCTATGCTCACTATATGTAATTTCAAGTATGTTTCATTTAATTACCATACTATATATATATATATATATATATCGTTCGATATACAAAGTAATTTTCAAAAAAAGTTGAAAAATTCCACCCCCATATGGACAATAATCCAGTGGTCATGCCACTTTTAAAATTAACCAACCCAACATCGATCCACTATAATCTAACAGTAATGTCAACAACAAATGTGTATCCCGTACTCCTTCTAATTCATCTACTCAATTAATTATTTTCATCAATTAAACTAATAATTAAAGTATACAATTATTAATTTAGTAATTTACAAGGAGGGGCAATCCTACTTTCATACTTAATCATATATTAATTTACTAATTTACAATGAGGGACAATCATATATAAATTTACTAAAAAAATTAATAATCAATCCATTCGTTTACAAGGGACATTACGCACAAACATGCACGCCACACACACACACACACGAAGCCCCCCACCCCTACCCCACCACCCACTCACCCATCCCTGCTCCTCCCCTCACCCACCCCTCCCCCTCCCCACCCTCACCCACACACACAACAACACTCCCACCTTGACCCACCCCTACTCCCACCCTTGTCCACCCCCTCCCCATCCCCCACACACCACACACGCACACACACACAAACACAACATCCCCCCATCCTGCCCCACCCCCTACCGCCACCCTGCCCCACCCCCTACCGCCACCCTGCCCCACCCCTACGCCCACCCCCCTTCCCACCCCCAGCCACCACACATGCACACACACACACACACATATACACACACACGCACATATATACACATACACACACATATATACACACACACACACATATATAAATGGAAGAGAAAGAGAGAGAAACTAACCTGAAAGTAGAGGGAGAGAGAGCAGCGTAGAGATAGAGAGAAAAAAAGGAGGGAAGAAACGGCGAGGGAAAAAAGAAGGGGAAAGGATTTTATTACTGCGACATTTGTCACGGTCGTGTCACGGTCATTGACCGTGATAATTTTATAAGGATTGTCACGGTCACTGACCGAGACAAGCCTTTATCACGACCTTGTCACGATCAATGACCGTGACACAAAATGCGTGTGCCTTGTCACGGTCAATGATCGTGACAAGTCAAAATGCGTGTTTGTTGTCATGGTCAATGACCGTGACCGTGACGAGAATAATTTGCATATATTAGGACTTAGGCTTAAAAAATGGCATTAGAGGGCGAAATCCCGAAACAACCACTGAACGTTCCCATTAGAGGCACCAACACCTCGTACGGGACTAATTTCACTTGTAGAAATTTACTGCGTGATCACAGGACCTCGGTCTGAGAATACGACGATAATTTGTAAATATCCAGACTTAGGCTTAAAAAATGACATTAGAGGGAGAACTTCGAAACTACCCCCGAACGGTCCCGTGAGAGGAACCAACACCTCACACAGGACCAATGTAACTCGTAGGCATTGACCGCGCAATCACGCGACCCCCGGTTTGAGGATACGATGATAATTTCAAAATATATAGACTTTGGCTTAAAAAATGGCATCAGAGGGCGAAACTCCAAAACAACCCCCGAATGGTCCCGTGAGAGGCACCAACACCTCGCACGTGACCAATGTAACTCGTATGAACCAATCGCGTGATCACGGTACCCTGGTTTGAGAGTACGAGGATAATTTGCATATATCAGGACTTAGGCTTAAAAAATGGCATTAGAAGGAGTAATCCAGAAACAACCCCTGAATGGTCCGGTGAGAGGCACCAACACCTCGCACAGGACCAATGTTACTCGTAGGGACTGACGACGCAATCACGTAACTCCCGATTTGAGAATATGACGATAATCTCAAAAGATATAGACTTAGGCTTTAAAAATGGCATTAGAGGGCGAAACCCAAAACCTCGCATAAGACCAACATAACTCGTAGGAACTGACCGTGCTGTCACGGGACTCCTGATTTGAGAATACGATGATTATTTGAAAATATCTATACTTAGGCTTAAAAATGGCATTAGAGGGAGAAACCCAAAAATAATACCCTGAACGGTCACGTGAGAGGCACCAATACCTCGTACAGGACGAATGTAACTCCTAGGACCTGACCGCGCGATCACGGGACCCCCAGTTTGAGAATACGATGTACTTTGAAAATATATAGACTTAGGCTTAAAAAATGGCATTAGATGGAAAAATCCTGAAACAACCCCTGAACGGTCCCGTGAGACGCACAACCACCTCGTACGGGATCAATGTAACTCGTAGGGACTGACTGCGGGATAGCGGGACTCTCGATTTGAGAATATGATGATAATTTGAAAATATCTAGACTTATGCTTAAAAAATGGATTTAGAGGGAGAAATCCTGAAAAACACCCGAACAGTCCCGTGAGAGGCACCAACACCTCGCACCAGACCAATGTAACTGGATGGAACTGACCGTGCGATCACAGGACCCTCGGTTTGAAAATACGATGAAAATTTGAAAATATATAGACTTTGGCTTCAAAAATGGTGTTAGAGGGCGAAACCCCGAAGCAGCCCCCAAACGGCCCCATTAGAGGCACCAACACAACGCACGGGACCAATGTAAGTCATAGGAACTGACCGCACAATAACGGGACCCTCAGTTTGAGAATACGATGATAATTTCAAAATATCTAGACTCAGGCTTAAAAAATGGCATTAGAGGGTGAAACCTTAAAATAACTCTCGAACGGTCCCGTGAGAGTCACCAACACCTTACACGGGACCAATGTAACTCGTAGGAACTGACCACGCAATCACGGAACCCCTAGTTTTAGAATACGATGATAATTTGAAAATATATAGAATTAAGCTTAAAAATGTCATTAGAGGGCGAAACCCCAAAACAACCCCCGAACGGTCCTATGAGAGGCACCAACACCTCGCACAGGACCAATGTAACTCGTACGATCTAATCACATGATCACAGGCACCACGGTTTGAGAGTACGAGGATAATTTGCATATATCACGAATTGGGTTTAATAAATAGCATTAGAGGGAAAAATCCCGAAACTACCCCCAGACGGTCCCGCTAGAGGCACCAACACCTCGCACGAGACCAATGTAGCCCTTAGTGACTGACGACGCAATCACGAGACTCCTGATTTTAGAATATGACAATAATTTAAAATATCTATACTTATCCTTAAAAAATGGCATTAGAGGGTGAAATCCTGAATGGCCCCATGAGAGGCATCAATACCTCGCACGGGACCAATGTAACTCATAGGAACTGACCGCGTGATCATACGACCCTCGCTTTGAGAATACGATGATAATTTAAAAATACATAGACTTAGGCGTAAAAATGGCTTTAGAGGGTAAAACCCCGAAACAACCCCCTAATAGTCCCATGAGAGGTACCAAAACCTCGCTCGGGACCAATGTAACTTGTAGTAACTGACCGCGTAATCATGGGACCAATGGTTTGAGAGTAGGAGGATAATTTGCATATGTTAGGACTTAGGCTTAAAAAATGTCATTTGAGGGTGAAATCCCGAAATAACCCCCGAACGTTCCCGTTAGAGGCACCAACACCTTGTACGGGACCAATGTCACTCGTAGGAATTCACTGCGCGATCACGGGACCTCGGTCTGAGAATACGATGCTAATTTATAAATATCCAGACTTAGGCTTAAAAAATGACATTAGAGGGTGAAACCCCGAAACTACCGCCGAACGGTCCTATGAGAGGAACCAACACCTCGCACGAGACCAATATACCTCGTAGGCACTGACTGTGCGATCATGCGACCCTCCGTTTCAGGATACGACCATAATTTCAAAATATATAGACTTAGGCTTAAAAAATGGCATTAGCGGGTGAAACCCCGAAACAACCCCTGAATAGTCCCATAAGAGGCACCAACACCTCGCACGGGACCAATGTAACTCGTACGAACCGGTCGCGTGATCACGGGACCCCCAGTTTGAGAGTACGAGGATTGTTTTCATATGTAAGGACTTAGGCTTAAAAATGTTATTAGAAGGCAAAATCCCGAAACAACCCCTGAAAGGTTCCGTGAGAGGCACCAACACCTCACACATGACCAATGTAACTCATAGTGACTGACGATGCAATCACATAACTCCCGATTTTAGAATACGATAATAATTTGAAAATATCTAGAATTAGGCTTTAAAAATGGCATTAGAGGGCGAAACCCCAAAACAACCTCCGAACGGTCTCGTGAGAGGCACCAACACTTCGTACGGGACTAATGTAACTTATAGGAACTGACCGCGTGAGCACAGGACCCCCGATTTGAAAATACGATGATAATTTGCATATTTGAAGACTTAAGCTTAAAAACATGGCGTTAGTGGGTGAAAACATGAAACAGCCCCCGAACGGCCCCGTGAGTGGCACAAACACCTCACACGGGAATAATGTAACTCATAGGAACTGTTCGCACAGTCACGGGACTCCCATTTTGAGAATACGATGATAATTTAAAAATATCAGGACTTAAGCAAAACTTGGCGTTAGTGGGTGAAAACCCAAAATAGCCTCCCCTGACGATCCACGTGAATGGTACCAGCACCTCGCACGGGACTAATGTAAATCATAGGAACTGATCGCGTGATCACGGGACTCCCGGTTTGAGAATACGACGATAATTTGCATATTTATAAACTTAGGCTTAAAAACATGGCGTTAGTGGGTGAAAACCCAAAACTGCCCCCGACCGGCTCCGTGAGTGATGCCAACACCTCGCACGGGACCAACGTAACTCGTAGGAACTGACCGCACGATCACGGGACTCCTGATTTGAAAATACGATGATAATTTGCATATTTCTAGAGTTATGCATAAAAGCATGGCGTTAGTAAGTGAAAACTCAAAACAGCCCCCGAACTGCCCCGTGAGTGTACCAACACCTCGCACGAGACCAATCTATCTCATAGTAAGTTATTGTGTGATCATGGGACTCCGAGTTTGAGAACACGGCGATAAATTGAATATTTCTAGACTTAGGCATAAAAACATGGCGTTAGAAGGTAAAATCCCGAAACAGCCCCCGAACGACACCTTGAGTGGCACCAACACCTCGCTCGGGACCAATGTAACTCGTAGGAACTTACCGCACAATAACGGGACTTCCGGTTTGAGAATATGATGATAATTTTCATATTTCAAGACTTAAGCTTAAAAACATGGACTTAGCAGGTGAAAACCCAAAACACCCTTTGAACGGCCCCGTGAGTGACACTAACACCTCGCACGCGACCAATGTAACTCGTAGGAACTGACCGCCCGATCACGAGACTACCGGTTTGAGAAAATAATGATAATTTGCATATTTCTAGACTTAGGCATAAAAATAAGGCGTTAGTGGGTAAAACCCCCAAAAAAACTCGAACGACCCCGTGAGTGGCACCAACCCCTCGCACTGGACCAATGTAACTCGTAGGAACATACCAGGTGATCACGGGACTCACGGTTTGAGAATACAACGATAATTTAAAAATATCTAGACTAAGGCTTAAGAAATGGCATTAGAGGGGGAAACCACAAAATAACCTCGGAACGGTCCCGTGAGAGGAACAAACACCTCGCACGGGACAATGTAACTAGTAGGAACTGATCGCACAATCATGCGACCCCCGATTTGAGAATACAATGACAATTTCAAAATATATAGACTTAGGCTTAAAAAATGACTTTAGAGGGCGAAACCCCGAAACAGTCCCCGAATGGTCCCGTAGGAGGCACCAACACCTCGCATGGGACCAATGTAACTCGTACGAATGGACCGCACAATCACGGGACCCCCGATTTGAGAGTACGAGGATAATTTCATATATCAGGACTTGGTCTTAAAAAATGGCATTAGAAGGCGAAATCCTAAAAAAACCCTAATGGTCCCCCGAGAGGCACCAACACCTCGCACAGGACCAAAGTAACCCGTAGGGACTGACGACGTAATCACAGGACTCACTATTTGAGAATACAATGATAGTTTTAAAATATCTAGACTTAGGTTTTAAAAATGGCATTAGAGGGCGAGACCCCAAAACAATCCCCGAACGGTCCTGTGAGAGGCACCAACACCTCGTACGGAACCAATGTCACTCGTAGGAACTGACCGCACGAGCACGGGACCCCTGGTTTGAGAATACGATGATAATTTACATATTTCTAGACTTAGGCTTAAAAACATGGAGTTAGTGGGTGAAAACCCGAAACAGCCCCCGAACGGCCCCATGAGTGGCACCAATACCTCCCACGGGACCAATGTAACTCTTAAGAACTGGTCGCGTAGTCACGGGACTCCCAATTTGAGAATACAACAATAATTTAAAAATATCAGGACTTAAGCAAAACATGGCGTTAGTGGGTGAAAACCCAAAATAGCCCGTGAACGGCCCCGTGAGTGGCAACAACACCTCGCACGGGACCAATATAACTTACAGGAACTGACCGCGTGATCGCAGGACTCTCGGTTTGAGAATACGATGATAGTTTGCATATAGATAAACTTAGGCTTAAAAACTTGGTGTTACTGGGTGAAAACCGAAATAGCATGGGACCAATGTAACTCGTAGGAACTAACCGCGTGATCACGGGACTCCCGGTTTGAGAATAGGATGATAGTTTACATAATCCTAGACTTAAGCTTAAAAACATGGCGTTAGCGGGTGAAAACCCAAAAAAGCCCTCGAACGGCCCCGTGAGTGGCACCAACACCTCGTACAAGACCAATATAACTTGTAGGACTGACCGCACGATCACGAGACTCCTAGTTAGAGAAAACGATGATAATTTTTATATTTCTAGACTTAGGCATAAAAACATGGCGTCAGTGTGTAACAACCCAAAATAACCCCCGAAAGGCCCCATGAGTGGCACCAACACCTTGAACGGGACCAACGTAACTCGTAAGAACTTACCACGCGATCATGGGACTCCCGGTTTGAGAGTACAATGATAATTTAAAAATATCATAACTTAAGCAAAACATGGCGTTAGAGGGTGAAAGCCGAAAGCAACCCCCGAATGGCCCCATGAGTGGCATCAACACCTCACACGGGACTAATCTAACTCGTAGGAACTGACCGCGTGGTCACGGGACTCCCGGTTTGAGAATACGATGATAATTTTCATATTTCTAGACTTAGGCTTAAAAACATGGCATTAGTGGGTGAAAATCCGAAACAGGCCCCGAACAGCCCTGTGAGTGGCACCAACACCTCACACGGGACCAATGTAACTCACAGGAACTTACCGCACGATCACGAGGCTCCCAGTTTGAGAATATGATGATAATTTAAAAATACCAGGACTTAAGCAAAACATGGCGTTAGTGAGTGAAAACTCGAAACAACCCCCGAACGGCCATGTGAGTGGTACCAACACCTCGTACGGGACTAATGTAACTCATAGGAATTGACCGCGTGATCACGGGACTCCCGATTTAAGAATAGGATGATAATTTGTATATTTCTAGACTTAGGCTAAAAAATATGGCGTAAGTGGGTGAAAACTCGAAATTGCCCTCGAACGGCCCTTGAGTGGCACCAATACCTCTCACGGGACCAATGTAACTCGTAGGAACTAACCACGTGATCACAAAACTCTCGATTTGAGAATATGATGATAATTTGCATATTTCTAGACTTAGGCTTAAAAAGTGGCGTTAATGATTGAAAACCAAAAATAGCCACCGAACGGATCACTAAATGGCACCAACACCTTGCACGGGACCAATGTAACTCGTAGAAACTAGTTGCGCGATCACGGGACTCCTAATTTAAGAATACGACGATAATTTAAACAATCAGGACTTAAGCAAAACATGGCATTAGTGAATGAAAACCCGAAATAGCCCCCGAACGGCCCTGTGAGTGTCACCAACACCTCGCACGGGACCAATTTAACTCGTACGAATTAATCATATGATCACGGAACTCCCGGTTTGAGAATACAACAATAATTTGTATATTTCTAGACTTAGGCTTAAAAACATGGCATTAGTGGGTGAAAACACGAAACAACCTCTGAACGGATCCGTGAATGACACCAACACCTCGCACGGGACCGATGTAACTCGTAGGAACTGACCGCGCAATCACGGGACTCTTGGTTAGAGAAGACGATGATAATTTGCATATTTTTAGAGTTAGGTATAAAAACATGGTGTTAGTGGGTGAAAACCCGAAACATCCCCCGAACGGCCCCGTGTGTGGCACCAACACATCGCTCGGGACCAATGTAACTCGTAGGAACTGATCGTGCAACCACGGGACTCCCAGTTCGAGAATACGATGATAATTTCCATATTTCTAGAGTTGGGCATAAAAACATGGCATTAGTGGGTGAAAACTCGAAACATCCCCCGAACGGCCCCGTGAGTCGCACTAACACCTCGCACGTAACTAATCTTACTAGTAGGAACTTACTGTGCGATCACGGGACTCCGGGTTTGAGAATATGATGATAATTTGTATATTTCTATACTTAGGCATAAAAACATGGCGTTAGAAGGTAAAAACCCGAAATAGCCCCCGAACGGCCCCGTGAATGGCAACAACACCTCGCTCGAGACCAATGTAACTCATAGGAACTAACCGCGCAATTATGGGACTCCCGATTTGAGAATACGACGATAATTTTCATATTTCTAGACTGATGCATAAAAACATGGTGTTTGTGAGTAAAAACCCGAAACAGCACCCGAACGACCCCGTGAGTGGCACAAGCACCTCACACGGGACAAATTTAACTCATAGGAACTTACCACGCGATCACGGGACTCCTGGTTTGAGAATACGATGATAATTTAAAAATATAAAGACTTAAGAAAATCATGGCGTTAGTGGGTGAAAACCTAAAATAGCCCCTGATCGGCACCGTGAGTGACACCAACACCTCACACGGGACCAATGTAACTCGTACAAACTGACCACGCAATCACGGGACTCCCAGTTTGAGAATACGATTATAATTTGTATATTTCTAGACTTAGTCTTAAAAACATGACGTTAGTGGGTGAAAACGCGAAACCGCCCACGAACGGCCTCTGAGTGGCACCAACAGCTTGCACAGGACTAATGTAACTGGTAGGAACTTATCGCGTGATCATAGGACTCCCGGTTTGAGAATACGATGATAATTTTCATATTTCATGACTTAGGCTAATATGTTGATAATTATAACTCATATATGCAATTTTTCAGCTTGAATAAATTTTTTGTAAAACTACTTGGTTGTAGATATCATTTTTTTTATTGTATCCAATCATTTGCAAGATAACATAGTATCGTTTGATTTTTTGCACGTGAAACAAATGAAGGAGGCAATGGTTTACAACATGAAGATTGTTTATATAGTGTTGTGGACATTCAGGATTATGTTTTTTATGTGTTAGAGCCGTGCGGGGTTTTATTATTTAGTTTTATGGTCGTGCGGGCTTTTATAATTTGATTGTTAAATTTTATGGCCATGCGGGCTTTATAATAAGCAGGTTTTATATTTCCAAGGTTTGGAATGTCCATAAAAAAGAGGAAACTCTACCCAATTTCTTTTTTGGTCTTTGAATTATTAAGACGTGTAATATTTTAAGTTTGTATATATATTAGTTTATTAACAACATTCTCGATTCGTAATTTGTGATTTTTTTATTGTTTTGCCAATAATAAATATTTGTATACCCTCGTACGCATCCAACGTTACACGTAGCAACCGACCATGCAGTCACAGGACCCCCAATTTTAGGATTGGATAAAAAAAGACATTTTTTTAAAATTATAGTTAAATATGGTCAAGGACTTTATCCATGACCATTCTCATTTTGTCCGTCGTGCATAAAAATAGTCGCGACCAATGACCATGACCCCCAACCGTGACGAAAAATGGTTGCGGACAAAGTCTGCGACCATTATTTTCCTTTTTTTTCGTCGCGATATGGATACGAACTTGGGCCGTTACCATATTTTTCCTTTTTTTTCGTCATGGTTTGGGTCACGGACTTTGGCCGAAGTATATTTTTGCCATGGTTGTGGGTCATGGACTTGGTCCATGACCATTTGTTTCCTTTCTTTCTGTCGTGGTGTGGGTAACGAATTTTGGTCGCGATCAATTTTTGTCACGGTTGTGGATAACGGACATAGGTCGCGACCATTTTTTCCTTTTTTTTCATCGCGGTGTGGGTCACAGACTTTGGCCGCGACAAATTGTTATCACGGTTGTGTGTCACGGACTTGGGCTGTGAACTTTTTTCCCCATCGTGGTATGGGTCACGACCCAAGTCCGCGACCATCTACCTTGACCATTTATTGGTCACGGACTTGGGCCGTGACCCATGAAATTAATCGTGTCGAAAATGGTCCCGGCCCAAGTCTGTGACCCATAATCTTGGTCAGGGATTTTGGCCTTGACCATTCGCCAATTTTGGTGTAGCGATGTTATCATTGAAACGCCAGCTCCGCATGATCCCTCACCGTTGAATACACACATCAGGAACCAGTCACCTCTGAGGATTCAAGCCATAATGAGCATGGTTTAACTACCAACCTGCCAGCTGACGGTGAGTCACGTTATGAGGTTCTTCCCCCATACATGGCTCCTCATGAATTCTTCCTTATGGTCCTTCACCAATCTCCTCAAATTTCTACGTGTGACCGTTCTATCATCTAACATATTTCCCTCAACTATCTTCAAACTTTTACCACTGACTATGTGCGCTCAAATGTTTTAGTGATGATCCATAGGCTCCAAGGTCTGACAATCATTATTACTTAGGTCGTCAACACTCAAACATTCAATCTTACTAGGCCCTTATCATTCAGTACCTGGGAAGTTTAAAGGAGATGGGCAAGGATGGTTTCCAACTGAACTGGCTGATTAGACACTTGAAGTTTTTATAGAGCTAGCAGATGGGAATCCAAAGGGAACTCTATCTAAAACTGTTAGAGGGTCAACAGTCTGAGGAAAAGAGGCCACTAGAGTTGGACCCTCTATTAGTAGCAGTTAATGATAGAGTGAAGGATGCCGACGAAGCTCTATCGAAGGCCAAGATTGAACGTGAAGCCATTTTGATCAAATGGGCTCAAGTGAAGACTAGGCTTGAAGGTTGCCTTGTTTCCCAAAGAACATGCTTAGAGGCTTCTTAAGTCTTGCCTGGAGACTTCTTCTCCCAACCTGATTTGTGGTTTCTTCTCAGCTAAAGTCCCTTCTTTAAGTTGTAAAACTTTCTTTATTTCGCCATATGTAATTCTTGGGTAGTAGTTCCTAATTTTGTAATCTTTACAAGTCATATAAATGAAAGAGATAGCATTTTGTCATCATGCGCTATTTTGTTGCAACGCTTCTGTTTATTGCAAAGTTAAAACTCTTACAATTTACAAGCAAACTCTTTATTTTTCATCTCATTTACAAAAGAAATAACTCGTACAATGAATTTCCGCATAACTCTAACAAAAATAAATTTCTAACTAAGGTTACTCACTTAAACATGATAAACTTTCAACAACTTTTTATTAATCTTAAAAGGTTTATCTTCTTCCATCTTAGAAATTAAGCAGTAAGCTAAATCGTGAGCCTTGTTTACAATGAAAGGTCCCTCCTAATTAACAACAAATTTAGGCAATGGGAGCCCCCGAATGTGCTTCACTACTTCCTTCAAAACTAAATCCCCTTCTACAATTTTTTTTGTTCTCACTAAGTTATCATATGCACTGGAAAGATGCTTCATGTACATTTGGAAGTATTGCATCGCATTATCCTTATGCTCATCCAGTGCTTACAATTGTACATCTTTGTTCAGAGGGAGCATGCTGCTTCGTAAGGCATATCAGGCCTAAGGAACTTTTAGTTATACTGGGGGAATTGATTTATCTCCAAACATAAGAGAGAACAGGGTATACCCTGTAGGATTCCTCTTCATCATTCGATAGGTCGACGGACTGCTAGAATCTTGTCATTCCACGATAAGGTCTTATTAGTTTCTTCGGCTTGACCATTCCCCTTAGGATATTCCATCGTTGAGGTATGATGGCCGATGGAGTATTTGTTTGTAAGCATCGTTACTTCTTTATTGATGAATGAGGTCCTATTATCAGAGAGGATAACCTTCAGAATCCCAAACCTATAAATAATGTACTCTTGAATGAAGTTATCCACCACACTTTTCGTTGTTCTTTTGAGTGGTATTGCTTAAGCCCACTTCATAAAACATTATATTGCCACGAGTATCCAGGTCTTTCCTCTCGAAGATGGTTGTATTGCCCCTACCAGGTCAAACGCCCATGGAATCGGCATGGAGTGGCTAAAGAGTGTAAGTCCATCTAAGGAGTATGGACCATGTTTCCATATAGTTGGCATGCCTTGAACTTTTTCACAAACTCAGTAGAGTTCTTCTCTATAGTTGGCCAGTAATACCCGAAAGTCATTAACTGTCCATATAACTTTGCCCCTCTAATGTGAGCTGAATCGTGAGCATGCTTTAAAACATTCATTGCCTCCTATATCGTGATGCATCTTAAGGGCCTATTAAAGTATCCTATATGATAGAGTTGATCCTCCTGAACATAGAACTTTGGGGCCCTTCGCTTGAGTCCCATCACATCCATTTTATCTATAGGAAGCACTCCATCTTTGATAAAATCAATGTAAGGATGTTTTCATTATGTTTGAGTCTCAACGAAGTGGCATTCAGCTTCCTGACAGAAAATTTGACATTTATTTCACCTTTGTTGTAACTCTACTACATCTTTCTTCATCGTCGACCAGAAGTATCCCTCTTTCTAAATTCTTCTGTACAATGGGATCTTAGTTATTTTGAAGTGTTCGTTATGTGTCTTCTTTAACCTCTACTCTTCTTCTTCTGGACCGATGCAACTTAACAACCATCCTCTCACATTCCTAAAGTAAAGATTTTCTTGATTGGCAAAGCACTGATCTAGATCTTTTAGTTCCATCTTACCTTACCTAGATTCCAACTACTTTATGATCTCCGCCCTCTAATATGAATCATATTCCATTGGTAAGATTAATTGCACAACCGATGGGCCTATTCTCCATTGTATCACCACAATAGTTGTGTCAGTTTTCATAGCCAATTATTGAGAAATGGTGGCATTGGCCTTAGCATGTCTATTCATCATCCTGGGATGCCTTCTTATCTTAAATCGATGGAACTGGTTGATCAACCATTGGATGATCGTTCAGTAGGGCACCAGGCTGAGGTGCTATAATGAATATTCACCGTTCACTTACTGAACCACCAAGTTCAAATCCCCTATGATGCAGAGTGAACGGATGCCCCTTTGGATGGCCTCTAGCAACCCCAATACTAATACTTCATATTCTGCTTCACTCTTGTAGCAAGGAAAATCCAACTTGTAGGAAAGGGAAAATTATCCCTTCTCTTTATAAAGGTTATGCATCATCCATTCCTCAAGGTTAGCATTCATAAAATTTGCCCATAAATCATCCCCAGGAATGCGCTTTCGGGGTGGCTCAAATACCCGAGATGGGAAAATTACCAATAGGCTATACGCATGGCTCTTGATTACGCGAGGGACCACACATTTTAAGTCATATTATTAAAGGATAAGGAACCACCTAGTTTCCCTTCTAATTAAAATGGTTCTCACCAATAAAAACTTAATTGGGTCACAACTTGTCACAATGTGAATTGTGAAAGGCAACATATAATGTCAAAGTTTTTATGCCACAAATACCAAGGCTATGAAATGTCTTTCTATACAAATGTACCTTGCCTCTGGTCCATGTATGATCCTGCTTAGGTAGTAGGCTGTCCTCTCTTACTCATTAATTTCCTATGCCAAAAGATCTCCAACGGACCTTGTGGTAGATGTGAGGTAGAGTTGCAGCAGTATCCCTATCCTAGGAGGAATTATCGTTTATGGAGAAGTGATTAGCTTCTTTAAGTTGGTAAAAGATTCTTGATGAGCTTCCTCCCATATGAACTTCGTGCCCTTTTGCAGTAGCTCCATCAGTGGGTGAGTTATTTCGGCTAGCTATGGTACAAGTCTCCAAAGGTAGGAGACTTTACCGAGGAAACTCTTGAGCTTCTTCACCGTTCTTAGTCATGGATTCTCCATAATCGCTCATTAATTATCTAGTCCATCTGCACTCCCTTTTAATCTACCACAAAACCCAAGAACTTTCCACTTGTAACCCCGAAAGCACACTTCAGAGGGCTTATCTTCAGTTTGTACTTTCTGCACCTGATGAACACCTTCCTCAGATCCCACAGATGGGACTCCTCTTTCTTTGACTTGATGACCAAATCATCCGCATAAAATTCCAAAACCTTATGAAAGATGTCATGGAAAATGGCCATCACCATCCTTTGATACGTTCCCCCAAAATTCTTCAACCCAAAAGGCATTACTTTGTACATGAAATTAACTAACGGGTTTTTTAACACTGTTTCTATGCATCATCTGGGTTCATCTTGATCTGGTTGTACCGCCACATACCCATCCATAAATATGTACATCTCATGCATAATAGATGCACGGATCAAGCTATCAATGGAGGGAAGATGGAACTCATCCTTCGAGCAAGATCTCTTAAAATCTATGAAGTCTACAAAAATCCTTATTCGATTCTTATTCTTCTTCCCCACAGGGACGATGCTTGACAACCAAAGTGGGTGTTGTATCATCTTGATGAACCCTGTCACTAGTAATCGTTGCACCTATTTTTTAAATTCCAAGTCCAGCTCAGTTTTGTAAGTTCTTGTGGCTTACTTCATCATTTTTGTGTATTTACATGCAAAATTGTCCCTGTACTCTCGAATTAGCTCAACTAGGGCCCTTCTTTTATCCTCGCTCAGATCTATCAAAATAAAGATGGGCTTTGGGTCTTCTCCTTCATCATTTAAGTCCAGATGTTCTAATTCTTGAACCTATAGATTTGGACGATCCATCATGTACTCTTTCTCTTTTCCCACTTCTTCCACAAACTCTTATATGCTAGAATTGTCTATGACCATACATTTACCCTGTTGGTCTACTAAGAAACACTTATACACCAGGTCAGCCTCTTCATCAGCTTTTAAAATAGCTCATTTGACTGCCTGCTCACACCTTCAGAGGAGATAAATTACCTTCCCATCCCTTGTTATCTTCTTCTTCCACTACCTACTGGCCGTTACAATTACCTTTTATTTTATTTCCTTCGAAGCTTCTGCTAGTCAATTTCCAAAAAACCTACTGAGCACGCTCTATCATTGGGCTTCGTGCTCTATTGGGTCCATCCTGGGCCTCATTCTCTCTCTAAGTTATTTTGAGATATTCTTAGGTTTAGGATCATCCTAATGAACTTCCTCGGCTACTTCCTTTTTTCATTCTCCCTCACGGCTCTGACTATTCACAAGAACCATCCATTCTCTGATAGTGGGAACTCTAGCTCCCTGTATCCTTCTTGTTAGGACCCTGTCATCTTCCTCTAGCTCCATGTAGAAAGTTGTGTCCACCAGGTAAGATTATTTAGTGGAAAAGGGTTTCTTCATCGCATGTATGACAATTTTAGTTCTTTCACGAATGCCTTCGCACATTGGTGATATGTCGAAGGGACTAAACCATGATTGTGCATCGACATCCTTCATATCAGAAGGTAGTAAGAATTAGCACTCTCAATCACATGGAATTTAATGTGTGAAGTGAGGTTTCCCATCAAAATTCCAACATTTACATATCCAATCGACATGGATAATTGGTTATCATAACCAGAAATGACCAAAGGCATTGGTATTAACCTTGCCTCGGGAAGGTTGGATGCATGGAAGGAACTGATGGGCATGATGTTTATCAATGCCCCCCCCATCCATCAAGGATTTTTTAAAACTCACACCGTTAATACTAGTAGTTACATACAAGGGACTATTATGTGGGAACCTTACAACCCTGTCGGCATCACTAAAAGTTACCTCAGATATGAATTTTCTTACGAATTTGGCCATGGGCCCTCTCCACCTCAGTGAAAATATCACATTCTTCTTTGCAATGTCCATGATCACTTGTGTTATCTCTAACTGGGTTTTCTTAGGCATCACCACTAGGTAAAAGAACTATAAGAACTTGGGCGACTGAGATACAACCTGGTACTCTAGCCCCTGGTCTATCCCTTCACCTTCCAGATTGTACACATCTTCTATAACTCTGGCACTATCTTTATTGTAAGCTATCACTGCATTTTCCATTCCTCTAGTTCAGTCCTCCAACAATTCCTCAAACTCTTCCCTTTCAATCTCCGACTCTCTCGCCTCCCATTCAGCCTCTTCATCGTAAGCAATTATCAAATTAGACCTATGTGCTGGCAAGGGGTTATTGATGACATTTTACTAAGAGATCTGAAGAGTCTTTGTCTTCATGTGTTTTCTTATAATCATCCATAATATGAAGCAGGTTGTCGTGGGATGACCTAACTTTCAATGGATCAAACAAGAATTGGGATTAAATATCATTTATGCATCTGGTTCCATGGCTAGAATGCCTTTGGGTTCGTTCACTATCTCCCTTTAGACCATAGTGTTGTAATAACTAACAACCTCCTCAACATTACAACCTGGTGGTGGTGGATCCTCTCTGTCTCCACCGAACTTTATCTTATTATCCTTCTTTGGTTGCTTCGACCCTTCTCCTCTTTCGGCGTACCCCACCAGTGGGGGCTAGCCTCATGTCGTAACAAACTGTATAGTCAGTCTAAAGATCAAAGGAACCATAATGGGACTTGGCCGAACGACCAACAATATTTTCCTTGATGCCTTTAAAAATGTCGTAATAGTCCCCTCGTGCGTTTCGTTGATGAGGTGGCAGATATACTATGGGAGCAAACCCTCGGCACAAAGATGATGTAGTTTGGACTCCTTATCCTCTTCTCTTACGTAGAGAGACCGCTCCCTGAACCTTCGTATGTATGCTACAATGTCCTCCCTCGAAAGTTGCTTCTCTTTTCCTAGCTGGGTCAGTATGATCTCATCTTTCACCAGAAAGAACTTTTGGAAAAATAACACAACAATTCCTCCCACATTGAGACACTTTTTGGTGCCAAGTGAGAGTACGAGGTGTAAGTTTTATCGGTTAGGTATTTGTAAAACTACCTTAACCTTATCTTCTTGTTATTATAATGACCCCCCAGATGCTCAATGAAGAGTTTGATATGCTCCTTCGAGTATCCTCCCTTTCCTGTGTACTTATCAAAAATGGGAAGAATGTAGTCCTTTGGGTAAGGTTCATCATTGTATTATTGAGGGTAAGGAGTAAAAAAGTCATCATACACTGATTTTACCTCACTGACTCACTGTGAGGAAGATGCTATCATCTTTAACATCTCCTTTTCCATCTCTTTCCTCATTTCTTCTGCGGCAGACACAAGAGTTTTCTCGGCTATTGGAGTAATGGGATGAGAACCACAGGTGGGATGCCCATCACACCTGGCATACTTACTATATGTGGAATACCTGGCACCCTTGGGATACCCACTGTTAGGATAGGGGTGGGTATTATCTTCGTGGGGCCAGCTCCTGTTGGAGTTGATCTCGATGGGGCTATAGGAGCCGCCATTGGTGTTACGAAGGAGCTGGGGTCAATCCTCCAAAAGTCGTTGCAGATATATGAGTCTGCAAGAAGTGAAGAAATTTTCCCATGAGAAGGGAAATCCATGCCTGTCCCATCACGACACTAGAATAAGATTGTGTCACTATTGAGAATCCCATTACTATTTGAACTGGGGGGTACCTCCACCCAAGGGATCCCTCGCAGCTTGTTCTTCATTATGCCAAATAGTGTCAAAATATATGGTACAGTTAACGTTATCTTGTGCCATACTTTTAGAACAATACCTCCCTAACAGAGTCTCCAAATGTAAGAGGGTAGTCCCTTTGAAGCCTGGGGGTATGGTAATACTAGTTGAGGTGTAACCCTATAGGTATGGTGATGAACGATAACCAAGAGCAATTTAGTAATTACAGGTGAACACATAATATTATATATGATCAACACTCAGATTGAACTCACAAGTCTCCCGTGTATAACTCAAATAATAATAAAGGAAACTCATAAGCAACTCAGTCAAAGGGAGAGAGAAGTAAGAACCCTATATACTTCTTGGCAGGCAACCAACACATCACCAACATCTCAAATATCTCTATTTTTCTATTAAAAGATTCGCAATAAATGACAATGGTGGGTTAGTAAGAGTTTTGGTTTGGAATAACGTCTTTCTGATATATTCTTTTTCTCTAGCAATAATCTCTAGAAACAACCCCCTCTCTCAGAGGCGGTTGAGGCAAATAAATATCCCTCATACCACTCTTAAGATGACTTAGTCCTCCAGAGCTGTGAAAGACATCCCCTAATACTCTAAGTCATAAACAATAAATGCATAATGGGTTAGTCAGTCCTACATCATAAACATTAAATGCCAAGACATGCCTTTTTCCCAACCATTGTGCGTCAGAGGACTGTCACAACATAGGTGGCTCATCATCTATATGACAACCCCAAATACCATGGCGGTTTACTCAAGTACGGATTGGACAGAGCTTAGCTGGCTAATGACATCACCTAAAGTAGATGTGATGTTTGGTAGAAGGTTGTTTGTCTCAAAACTAAACATACGACGGAACTCAAAGCTGCACCCCACAAGCTTCCCCAGGGAAAGGTCACTCAGTGTTTTACCATATTTATCTAAGATGGTCAAGTCCCAACGCTGCCTCAATTCCCAATCCTCCAAACCAAGTCCCTCTAAAGTTCTCATGACAAGGTCACTCGATAGAGCATGAAATCTCTCGTAGACCCTACCGGGCTTGGTCTCTCGAGAGTACTGTTTGACCTTACACATAAAAGTACAATTGTTACCGCATTACAAATAATGTTAGTTAAAGGTACAATTTAACTAAGTAAGAAAAAGAAGAGAAAGGAGGAGCTCCCTCGTCCAATATCCTCGCTGGGATGTCTCACTGCCATCCTGCAGCTTCCGTCCCTTGAGTTTCTTCTATTAACTGGGAAGGTTTTCTCTAATTGAGAGATTATCCTCATCTGGCACCCACTTATTTTTATTTGTTCTTAAGTAAGTTCATATTCTTTACTGAGAAGAAAAGTGTTTTTGAAAGAGGAGACATGATAACTCTCCCTCTTAATCATCATCATGTGATAAGCCATAAATTTATAGCTAAAACAAAGTGGTTGCTCTCTTCACCCACCTCTCATCTCTTCGAAAGCCACCACAATAATTTTTTCGATGAATAATACAAACCCATGAATTACACTGACTTTGATTCTGATTATAACGGATACATAGGTGCAACCAAAGTTACTCAAGCCAAATATGTAACAAAATCCGGTATTTTCCCTGATTAAACTACTCTCTTATACTTTAATTTTAATATTAAATATGAAATATGAAATCTAAATAATAAAATCTCTGAATGAATACTGTATTATGTCTCAGTCTAATTTATTGTCCATCTCCAATGATCATTACCACATAACCATTACTAGGGAAAAATATGACCCATAATCTTTGAATGTTTCTAATATTATAGATAATATTTAGTACCTCAAAATCATGAATGATTGAGATTTAGGTTTAAGCGGGAATAACAAATAACCCTTGAGAAGTTCAATGTAGTTTTTATTGGCTAATGAGATTACAAAAGTAGTCATTTCATAACAAATTTCCTAATTTTTCACTATTGCATAAGGGTGAGAATTTTGGCATGATAATGCTTTTTTCCTAAAACAACCGGATTATGACATGACATGATTATTTTAAATTGACCAATTTGTTTGAATTCAAAACTAGTAATCTCAAACAAAACAACACAACTCGATTATGACATAACTAACCTAATATGCACCCCGACTAGTATGTTAAAGTAACTTGGATCGTGTGCTATAATTATTCTTTACGTAAATTACATAATTTAAGGGAGGTTGTAGACAATGCGTATAATTAGGGATTTTTTATACGTAGTTGAGCTACAGTTTTTGTAGTTTTATCATTAATCTCCAGTCCTTAACTATTAAGTGGTTGTCAATAAAGCAATAAAAAAGATGGATCCATCAATGTTGTATTTTTGCGAGTTCGGTGTTCTCAATGTTGTAACAAAAACATTAGTCAATGCACGAGAACCAAATTTCTCTTAAATGGGAAAATTGAGATCGATATCATTTTATATGACTTGGACCATACTTGTCCATGTAAAGTGCATACTTGTTAAAAATAAGGCGAACATTGTGTATATGTTACCCTAAAACGCATGTAGTGAATATTTGTAGAACTAATCTTTCAAAATATCTCAAACCCATTTTGCAACCTCGTCTAGAGCTAATTTTAGAGATAAATGATTCATATTCATAAGATAGTGGAGATGGAGATGGAGATGTTTTCTAATGAATATTCAATGATTATTTTTTAATTTTCTAAGACTGATTTGTTATCGATTTATTACACACACCAATAACAAAATTGCACATCTTCTGGTTGTGCCACACCCTTGAATTATATCATTGGCTTATATTAAAGCTAAGGAAAATTAGGCCCAAGGGTATATATTTCATCCATACATACTCACCATCTTATTAGACTTGTATTTTATATAAAAGGTCTACTAGTTGTAGATAACTACATGAATGAAAATAGATTTTGTCCTCATTTTGTGAGCAACTATGACGCTCAAATATTTTTAGGAACATTTAATATACTATAAATCCTTAGTCAATGTTAACGCCTAAAACTAGTGTATGGATTTGAGTCTTAGCTAAATACAGTAATATTAGATTCACAATAGATAAAGAGAGTATAATGGAAGAAAAGATCTTTTAGAGCAAGTAAAGAAGAGAGAAAATGAGAGAGAAAAGGTGGGAATCGTGTTTACATGATTCTTCCCAATACGGTAACTACACCCACAGGTGCAATAGTGATTTGTATTAGTCTTAATGGGCAAGAGATATAAATGAATGGAGTATTACAAGATCACTTGTTCACTCTAGAAATGGGCATAATAATGGTAGAAAAATAAATTATCGATCCCCTCTACTAAGGATGGTGTGTCATATTTATATGTTACTTGAGTAGAGAGAGAGAGAGAGTAATGGAGACACAAAGGAATGCAGGGTGAGTTGTTTCATGCCTTTATAAATTAGACATATGCACCTTTAGATGTTTAGCGGGGAATGGTATGGACGTACGTTGCCCATCAATAGTGGAGGAATAAAATACGTTAAATCCCCCATACGTGTCTGCTAAGTATTTCTCACATCAATCCCACTACCTGATATTCACATGTACACATTGTTAACTAACACCGTCATTATCCCTATGACGGATGAGCTAAACTCACTGCATGTGATGCTGAAGACAGGAAGAATTACAATGGATGACCTGCTACTAGTTTGAGCCGACCTCTTTCAGGCCATAAAAAAAAGCCAGCAATCACTATATAATTGGTTCTCTGATCACACCATATTATGGTATGAGAAACCCCCCAAGACTTTTCTAGGGATTAAGGGACGAAGTAGATTCTAAGAAGTGTTGTCCCATAGGAGAATCTACTGAGATGATATGAGAAAAGTAGAGTATTATCCAAAAAGAATGTTATCGGCCTCAAAATCATCTCGGTGCGCATCAAACAGATTGACTTGTCATTTTCCACTCCAATATTGAATTTGACATATGTCCCTAGCTAGGTGTTTAGGCCCAATAAAATTATCACGTGCACATAGGGCAGTACACACGTGTTTAAAGTGATAGTTCCTGTTCGAGCGTCATGATTCATTGTTGCTACCCTTTTTGAGTACAAATATTCATTTCAAAATATTTTTACCTTTTCCCAATTAAATTATTTCCTTCGAGTGAGTTTTAGAAAGAGAAAACCCCTAACCTTTCAAACTCTACTTATTCTTAAAACCAAAAATTTCCTGAGTCTCCGCCATAAATGTTAAGCAATCTAATCTTTTACTTTGCTTTTCTTCAAGGTTTAGGCGCTTTCGGTCGTCTTCGAAACTTGTTACCTATACCATCTCTCTACAGGTTAGGGATTATTACAGAAACCCTTATTTTTTGCCATTTTCACCACCTTGCTCTTACTGTGATTACTTTATTTATTGGTAATTATTAATTAATTGAAGTAACTTCTGTATTTAGATCGCCATCGAGTTGGTTGGGCTAGGGCTTCTAATTTTGTTTGGGTTTTTATTAAAAATTGACATTTTCTTTATGTGCCTGAGTAGCATCTAAGCTTAGGCAGCCCATAAAAACTTCCTATTTTATCGTGATGAGTTATCCACCCCATTTTCAGTAAGTGTTTGAGATTTTATGTATTTTAGGGATTCTTTATTGTCTTTTGTCGTGATTGGTTCTCCCCCACCACATTGGTACACTTTTTACATTTCATTCTATTACGTTTGTTTTTATTTATGCTTACTCACCTCATTTTTTATTCATCTTTTTGTAGTAAAAAGGCTCCAAATCTCCCCCTGTCTTAAAGGAATTGGTGAGTACTACCTGTACCCCCAATCTCGTAGAGTTCAAGAAGTTGTTCTTTATCCATAAGTTCATCAACTTGGGGTATTAAATCCCCCAAGTGGTGTCCCTCCAAGATACGAGCATATTAACTTAGATGTTAACTGTGAAGTCCACAAGCGCTTTATTGAAGAGGAAGAGATTGTCGAAGGTACAACGCTTAACTTATGGTGGTCTTATCCGAAAATTTTACTTGGTTGATTCACATTTCAAAATCCTGATCATATCTCCTTTTTTAGTCTTTTCTTCTGGTTCCCCTCAATCAACAAACTCAAAGGCACCTCCAGTCCTTGATTGTATAGCAATGAAGATTTCTAGTATAAGGAAGTTAGATGTCGAGGTGAAGAAGATGATGGTTGTCGCCGCTGCTAAAGACAAGGAGAAAAAGAGGATCAAGGATGAGAAAATGGCCAAAGAAGTGGATGGGAAAAATGATGAGTATGCAGCTAAAAGACAAGCTGTTGTTGAAACTGCTGCTAAGGCCAAGGGTAAAGGCAAGGTCATTCCTTTTTAGGACAAGCCAGTTTATCGTAAAAAATAGACAATAAAGAATACCTTTCCCCTACCTATCCCCAAATAGTAGAGAACTATGGCTAGGGTTGAGAGAGTTCAAATTATGGGGGCACCTAATCGACGACTGATCCTAGGTGCTAGGTCTTACAACCCTTACGGAGAGGTGGATCCTATTACCTGGGACCCAAATAATCTAGTCACTAAGGAACAACTAATAGAAAAGAAAGACTCCATTATTTGGTACAGGGAAAATGCCACCAGCGTTCTTGAATATCAAGGTTATACCCGTTGATGATACAAGAAGTCAAACATAAGTCATTCTCATGCATCATATCAAGTGTAGAATAAAAATAAAGCAAGCAAGAAGGAAAAAAACACAGAATATAGAGTGGTTCGGCTATAAAAATAATCCTACATCCACTTTGTTGACATACTATCATTATATACATTATACAATACAACGTGATTGGGCCTAAAGAGGTGTATAAGTAAAAGAGGAGAAGAAAATACATTAGTATAGTGAATCCGGGTAGACCTAATGTGAATTGCAAGGTAGTTCGTATGCTAGCTACAACTTGGTAATCCCTCAGGAGGGTGTAGCTATATAGAGATTGGTAGTGTAGAGATTTTGGTAGGTATTCACCAGGTCATTCTATTCTCCATCCCCTAATTATGAAGTGAGCTACTCTATTTATAGGACATTTATAGGTAGTATCATGTGTTTAGGTCACGTGACCTATTTGGACCCAGGCAGCAGCAAACCTAAATGGGGGTTGGTGGCCTGTTTAAGCCCAGGCAGCGGCCAGTGTTGAAGAAGGTTTCGTGGTCTGTCAGAGCACAAGAAAAAGCCACTCCTTACCAAGGTTGGCTTAATATGAGACTTAATAACTATATGGTGTCGTGTCGTATCTGAGATAAGGTTATGGCCTCTTATTAATGCCTCTATGGTAGTATGAACGATATTGGCCATATCAATAAGCCCCCAAGCCATAGCGCCAAGAATTATTGAGTTGGGGATACGACTGAATTCAATGTTGTGGTAAGTATTCATAGGTTGTCGCATAAATCGTAAGGCGATGTTTCACCTTCCCGAGCCCCGTATATAAATGCGATTTGACCGTGGTCTTCATTACCTTTTCCAAACCTTGAGATCAAACCTTGAGAGAAAATTGAGAGCAAAACTATATCAGTCTTATCTTGAGATTTTTGGCAAGTTTTTAGTGGTGGTTCAAGGCGGAGTTGAGGCGGAGTAGAAGTTGAGAAACCAGTGGTTCTCCATTTATCATGCATTTCCAGGTAATCTTTCCTATTATCCTTTTATTTCTCTATAGTTTCTCATTTTGATCCAGTTTGCAAGAGCAATCTGGTTATATCTTCTGTATATCATATTTGAGTCTGTGTGGTTGAATTTCAATTGAGAATCCTTTTTGCTTACTTTTGATATTTAAATTTGTTGTAGAAACTGAGGGTTTATTGATGTTAAACCGTTTGGTAGGACCTTTAGCTTTTTCACACCGTCACTAAAGCATATAGGTTTTACGAATTTTGGATTTTTGGATTAAAACATGTTGTAAAGCTGAACGTCCGTCTCATACCATTCTTGGATTTTTGGGTAGATGTTTGGATCTTCTGGGTTTGATCCACACCTTGACCCCATTTCGAATTTTGTTTTTGGCCAAAGACACCAAGAACATGTTCTTAATGTTCTTGGCCAAAGCCCTAGATTCTTGGGTTTTTAATCTTTGTAAACACGTATTTCATCCAAATTACCTATTTCTGTATTTGGCCGCGATTGTTAGTATGACTTGTGCTATTTTCTTTAAGCATTTTGTCATTCTTACCTCTCGGCTGCAGCCTATGGCTTGAAGTTGAAAAATTGCTTGTGGTCCTTAGAGTAATTGGCTGCAGCATTTTGGATTGGTAGTTTTTGGCTTTTGATGGCATTAGAAGCCTTTTAAAATAAGTTAGTTATAATTGACTTTAATTTTTCTGTACTACTAATTGTATCTGTCGCACCCTCTAAGAGGCTTCTCTAACCATAGTGGTTGCGACACCTAACTACGGAGCCCTTTTGCTTTTCAGGTCTTGCTGCATCCCTATGACTTGAAACCCTCAAGATTTCTTGGACGACTTCTGAAAGCTTCATTTTGGCATTTGTCCTCCTTGGATCTCATTTTTAAAGCCGTTGAAGGATATTGTGGCCTATCTGCTCAAAGACTGCCACAAATGCATCACCCTTGATTATGACTCTGCGGATTCCTTGAACTCTAAGGACACTAGTGAGGTTACAGACGTTATAGAGGAGAATAAAAAATACAACAACAATCTTCTTGATAACGGTCATCCCTCCTAAAATTAGGATTCCCCCCCCCCCCCCCCCCCCCGCTGAAGTTTCTACCCATGGCCAGCCCTTTTAAAAGCCCCCCGCCCTGCTCAATCATAGGTGGATTATGAATGATGATTGGATTGTTCATGTTACCATGGATTTTTAGTTCCCTATAAGAACTATCTCCACTTTTCCTTCCACGGAACAAAGGTCATGTTTCGTGGTTCCTAATGGTGTTTGCTTTCCCCTTCATGCCTTCCTTTTGGGGTTGCGACTTCCAGTTCCTCTGCCTATCATAAGGATACTAAGTGCCATGAATCTGGCCCTAGACCAATTAGATCCCAACAATTAAAGGGCTAGCCTTACTGGCTTGGTGCTTTGGCATAAGCATTTTGATAAAGATATTACGCCTGCAGAGTTATCTAGTTTTATAGACCAACGGAAAACTTCAAAGAGCTCCCATGATACTACTATTTCACACTGCAGAGGGGTGATAGGTACTTGTACACCTATAGTCCTACTAGTGTGAAAAAATGGAAACAGAAATATTTCTTTGTATCTAGGGATAGTTGGGAAATTTTCCCAGAAGAAACTGAAAGGGAAAATTCCTTCAAAATGCTACGGACATGGGGATGTCCTTCCAAAAAGGGTATGTACTGTTTTTGGCCCACATTAATCCTTATGGTTTTAATCTTTCTTATTATACTAACACTTCGTATTTTGTCATGTTGTAGATATTGACAACCTGAAACTTAGCAGCAACTAGGAGAAGAGGGTTGAGGATGCATCCCACTTACTTGATACGGAGAAGAAGTTTTTTAACCAGGTTACTTTTACCTTTATTCCTAAACAAGAACACTTTGCGTCCAAGGAGCTCCCAAAGAAGATGACTACGAAAGGTAAAATTTCACTCTTCTAATATTCTTTCTGCAACCTCCTCACATCTTTATTATCTATTCATAATTCCAGGGGAGGAGATTGACCGTGATCTTCTGGCGTCCCAATTATTAGAATGGATGAGGATGTCGTAGCCTTAACCACGCCCATGGGAAAAAAGGGAGAAAAAGGAAGAGAGATCAAAAGGAGGTAGCTCTAGTAAATGATCCAACTATCAAGCCTCTGTAATGAACTACAGCAGCTGAGACTAGAGTAGTCTCGCCCGCAGAGAAGTCTGCGGCCCTTGATAATGTTGTTGTGGCAGGTGAGAATTAAGTTGATGACGACATAGCTGAGCAACTTACCGCAACATAAAAGAAGATACGAGAAATTTCCCACTTTTCGTTCTCGTACTAGCAAGTCGAGTATAAAGTGCATAATAAGCGAATATAGTAAGTAAAGAGAGATAAAAGACACGATATAGAGTGGTTTGGCTATAAAAATGAGCCTACATCCACTTTGGTGCCACACTCTCATTATATAAATTTATAGTACACGTTTACAATGCCATAATACACGTACAATAGAGATGAGAGAAGAGAGAAGAGAATATATGTCTATGATGATTTCGATTTACTGGAGAGAAGGCTGAGATGCCGGATGGACCGAGTGGTATCTGATCTATGTATTGGTACTAGAAATAAACCAGGATCTGGATGAGGAATCAATATCTCCCCCCATCTCGGGGTATGGAACACTATTTATAGGTATATGGATGAAGAAAAGGGGTTGAGGAATGGTTAAGCAAATAAACTGGGGCCGCGCCCTATAACATGTAAGGGGATGCATCATGTGTATGAGAAGTTGCAGCAGTTGCCAGTGAGGCAGATATGGATGAGGCTGTAACCTGTAAGTCCTAGGTTGTGGCAGAAAGTCGTCGGAACTTTCCCATTGTATACGTTCTGCGGTAGAGTGATATATTTTTCATATCAATAAGACCCCAAGTCGTAGTGCTAAGAGATAATGATTGGGGCTACGACTGAGTAGTCAAGTATTCTGAAACTTCCACGGCATTTTGAAGGATACGCTTCATCTTCTCGTCGCCTTCATTACCTTTACAATTCTTCTGAGAGCATATCGAGAGCAAAGTCTTATAATTTCTTCCTTTCAGCTTTTAGGTGACCTTTCAAGGCAGCGTGCGGTGGTTCCGAGGCAGTGCATTGTGGTGTCAGTAGGTTGAGCAACAGGTTTTCACCCACTTCCAGGTAATTTTTTGACCAAAAACTGCCTAAATTGCTTTATAATTCAATCCTTCCAACGATTCTTCTTGATTTCTGATTATAAATGGCTTTTAACTCATAACTCATGAAATAACTTTATAATTCAATCCTTCCAACATATAATGAACTGATAATTCATACCATGTCTGTTAATTACATAAAGGATTTTGCCCCTTTGAGTTCTTGTGATTTCGTAGATTATTTCGAATATGATTTTGCACTTGAAACAATCTTTAATCGATAAAATAAACCGTCAATCTTTCATTGTTAACCAAAGGGGCAAATGCTGTTGGCTAGGCTTAGATCTTTAGGATTTTTGAATTACTAATTTATAAAAACATAATAGAAAACAAACTGATGAAACGTACTTGTATTGGATATATTTGTTGGTGTTAGGATGGAAACATACCATTGTTCTTGATGTTCTTGAACCAACCCTTCACATTCTAGGTCTTCAATCTTCAATATAAAAAAGATAGCATGTTTGATTATATGGTCGTGGCATGGGGAATACCTGGTTGTGGCATAATAAAACCCTTGCATTTTGGTATTAGGTCCATGTTGGCAACCCTTAAATATAGGCATGTTTAAGAAATTGGTTGCAGTATGTACATATCTAGCTGCGGCATGTGTCAATACTTGTACAATAAATATTCTCTTACCTTTGTTCTTAGGTTAGTGTCCGTAGAATTTTGCCAATAGTCCAATGACTACGACATGTAAGAATATAACTGAACTCCTTCCCCAAAATAATATGCCGCGGCAAAAGTTAACCTCTAGGACCAATACTTGGAATTATTAGACAAATTTTCCCATATTTCTACTTTAGCCTTTTTTCCTGTCGCGGTCTGTAAGAGGCCTGTGTGACCATATTGGTTGCGACACCTAACTGCTGGCTCTTTCTACTTTTCATGTCTTGTTGCAGTCATATGAGTTTTGATCCTGGCAAAATTCTCAAATAATTTTGGAAAAAACACTTTGGAGTCTCTCCCCCTGAACTTCCTTCTATGCATCCCTTGAAAAAAATAGGGCCTTATCAGCTCAAAGATTTCCCAAATTATGTCGTTCTAGATTTGGATTCTCACTCTGTGAAAATAACTTATAGGAAAGGTACTGATTCCATAGCAATGGAAGAGGAGGCCAACTCTAGTAACAACCCAGTAGATATTGATGCCGCAGCTACTGGCCCATCTGCAGGTAGGGACGCGCTTACTGGTTCTTTTAACAGAGCTGAGAGACCTCATGCGGCCTTGACCATTCATAGGATTATGACTCAGGAGTGGGTTGACCAAGTTACTGACGTACTTAAACTTCATAAAGATTTGATTTGCTCAGTCCCCACCTCAGAACAAAGGCCCTGCACAGCACTTGCTGATGATGGGGTTTGTTCCCCCTTCATGCATTTGTTTATGGGCTGTGGCTTCTAGTTCCAATTACCATCAGAAAATCTTACAGACCATGATGTTAGCCCTAACCCAACTAGATCCTAATGTCTGGAGGGATTTTCTTGCCTCGGTGGTGCTTTGGATGAATAAGTTTAATAGGGACATAACTCTCGTGGATTTTATCCATTTTTATAGACCTAAGAAAAATTCTGTAAATTTTGCACGGTACTATTACTTTACCATCCGCAGCAACGACGAAACCCTTTATAGTGGTAAGCCCACCAGTATGAAGAATTGGAAGGTTAAGTACTTCTATATTTTTGGAGAAGGGTGGGAAATACACCCAGATGAGATAGAGAGAGCGACGTCCTTTAGGATGCTGTGGTAGTGGGGACGCCCTTTTAAGCTAGGTAAATAAAGCTGAGGCTCTTTGAATTATGGTCGCATCATGTTGTTTAAAGTTGTATTTTTCCCTTTACTTTTGTACTAATTTTGAACTTTCTACGCAGCTCTTGACAACTTTGCCCTTAGTGAGCCACAAGAGAGTAGGATAAGGAGGGCTGCGACAGTGAGTGCTAATGATAAGAAGTTTAGTACACTTGTGACTTCAGCCTCTATTTTTCAAGCGGGCTACTTAACCAATAAATCTATTCCTAAAGAGATGGTCGCGGTAGGTAATAATAATTTCTATTACTAATGCCGCGACAACTATTTTTAAACCTTCAGATTTTGACACTGCTTCATTGCATCTTTCTGGTGAGGAAATTGATAGGGAGCTTCTAGATTCCCAACTGCCAGAGATGGATGAGGACGATGCTTCCCTCAATAATGCTGCAAGGTAGAGGAAGAGAAAAAGGAGGTCTAAGCTTCCTAACGCGGTCCCTACTAGTGATCAAGTTGATACTTCCATGCCCTCAACTCAGGTTGAAGACCCTTCTACCCAAGAAGGGCCTGAGGGTACATTTGATGATGACACTAGCACCAATTTTGCCGTGACAGGGTTAATGTCAACTTTTTAACAACTCGAAGGTTATGTCACCTCTCAAATACGTAATTTAATTCCACCTCCTCCAATAACAGTGGTTGTCAATGCCAACCTGGCACCTACTCAATGCCGTGCCAGTATTAGTCTTGATGGTCGTCTGTGGCCTCAGCTTAGGCAACCCAGCCCTGAATATTCTTGGGACACAACTGCGAGGGATTTCCATAGAATGAAGAGGTTCCAGATGTCGTGGACCTTGATTATCTTATGGATGAAGACCACGATGACTTGGAGGATTATGGCCTCCACAGTCTGTTGAGGGTAAGTGCAAGTTTACCTTTTCAGCATCATTTTTATACTTCATATTTTGCTTCTAAAATTAAATATCCTTGAAGGTGGCGAATGTTGTGATGTCCCAGAAGCAGAAGTACGAAGCCCTTTATAAGAAAAAATAGGTAACGGCGAGAGTTCACTCTCCTGACCTAGAGAATGTTAGGGATGCTTGCTTTCAAGATGGGAAACATTACGCTACCGCAGCACTTGAGGCATATAAGATGGATGTGGACATGATGGTTAAAGTCGTAGAAGAATCTAAGAAGGAGGTTGAGGATAGCTTCAAATAGGTTGCATACTCTTTAAAAATTGCTCAAGATCAAGCCGGTGAAGTTGCCCATGCCGCAACCTCATCAATAGAAAACTTAAACTCCTCTAGAAAAAGTTCGATGAACTGGAGAGCAAGACTGCAAAAAGTGTTGAGGTCTATGTCGCAGCCATAAAAAAAATGATGAAGACCATGCTGAGGCACTTCAATTGGACATAGATAATCATGTGGATTCATTCAAAGGCTCCAAGTATTTCTTTGTTATCAATAATAAAGCCTACCTCCGCGGCTACCAAGAGCTTAGGCACAAATTTATAAAAAAAAATCCTCAATATAAAGAGATAGTTCTTTCCTGGGGCCTTAGTGATGCTTAACATTTGTAATGTGTGGCTGAGATGAAGACTGCATTTAAAGAGAGAGCCAGACTAAAGGCCGAGGTAGAGGCTGCGACCACGGAGGAAGACACCATGACTGTTACGGAGGGAGCAGAGGGTGAAGAAGATGATGATGCTGGATCTTAATCTTTTGTATTTTATGGCTAATATTTTGGGTTGCGTACCTTTTCAAACTTTATGAAAGTCTATAAGGCTGCGGCTTTTTCCTTATAAACAATATTTTGCCAAGGCTTTTGCCTTTAACTTTTCTAATTTACCTTCCCTGCTCTTTATTTTCTCCCATGCTTCAATACTTGCATATTCTTATACTCTTCTATTTGAGTTTTTGACTATTGCCTACTTTGTTACTTGCTTACCTGATTAGATGAATTTGCATTTCATTACCAAGGCTGCGGCCTCTTGTCGATATATCCTGACATTTTAATCATTTGCCTTGGCTGTATCCTTTGAGCTACCTGTTAGTCTTAACTGATTCTTTACTTCACCTTTATTTTTCTGCTTTGATATACTTGATTTCTTGATTGAATGATCTTCCAAAACTTCTTCATCAACTGCAATGGGCATAAGGCCGCGATAACATTATATACAAGATTTCTCCAAAAAGGATGCGGCATGTAGTGCTTTGCCTCGGAATTTTCACAACTTGTATTTTTCCTTTGAATGCTTCAAATTTTTCACTCCATATATGGATGTAATCTCCCAAGATGCGTTGCCAACGAGAAATAGCTTTGGGAATGCGGCTAATCTCTTTTACATCAATTCTTCTACAAAGGACCCAAAATTTGAATGAAATTTAAAGCCCGCAGATGGTTTGCAATCCAGTCGTAATCCTAAATGGTTGTAGCCTTATTGATAATGTTGCCTCTCTTTTTCAGGCCTTTGTCTTTTAGAAATGGACCTCTGTACATATATGGGATACTATCAAGCCTCCCCAGGATGGGTTATGTTATTAAGCCACCCACAGCTAATATACGGGGTACTATCAATCCTCCCTAGGCTGGGTTATGTAATTAATCCAGCCACATCTAGTATACGGGATACTATCAAGCTTCCCCAGGATGAGTTATGTTATTAAGCCACTCACAGCTAATATACGGGATACTATCAAGCCTCCCCAGGCTAGATTATGTTATTAAGCCACCCACATATGTTATATGGGATACTATCAAGCCTCCTGATTCGTATCAAATATTGCATATATTTTCCCATTATCTTTATGCAGTCTAGCGCTTTTACGTTCCTTAATGCCTATATTTATGCTCATTAACCATACAACCTTGTATTTGGATATATACATGTTTTGCAAGGGTTAATTGTGGTTTTGTAAGTATTGGAACGCTAAAAGTGATGATTTGTTTCATTTCGAAGAATTTCCATCGCCGGATGCTACTTCAAGGGCATTTTAGTCAATTCACATTTCTTCTCTAGCTCATGGAAATTCCACAGTGTATCGTTTGGAGTTTCGATGAAGAAGCTATGATCGTTTCCGTTTGTAACCATTTCTCCCCTCTTCATGGACCAAGGGCTGCCAAAAATAGAGTGTCGGTCGACCGGGCTTGGGACCCCGTTCGACCGTGGTTCAAAGTTATGCCAACAAATTGAGACTGTGGGCTGGGACCTGTTCGATCGATCAATTGATCGATACCCATCGATCAATCGATGGTCTTTGATCGATCGATCGATCATACCAGATATTTGGAAATTCGTTCCTTTGTTTTTCTTTTTTATTTATATCTTTATTTCATTTGTAACTTACTATATACAACATTTTTGGTTTTCTATTTTCATACTTAGAAACAAATTAGATTTAGAGATTTGTAGGTTAGGGTTTGGGGGATTTGAGAGTTCTTCTTCTTCCTCTCTTGGTTTGACAACCTTTAGGGTTTGTAATTGGTACTTTCATCTTCCCTCTCCATTATTATAGCTTGTATTTAATTTATTCTTCCTTTCTAGTTAATTTACATGCTTTCTAATTTAGGTTTATTTACTTTCTAGTGTAGGTTTATTGCGTTTATTTACCGCAATTTTAACATGCTTTCTAGCTAATTTAAATTACTTTATGTTTGAATTGAACTCACTCGGGTTGACGCATGCTTTGGTGATGGTGTTTACGGGTCTATTTCGGGTGCGTTGTCCTAGTTATTCTGCCTAGGAGATTTGACGGGGCATATCATGTATGTCCCGTGCTTACTACCTTGCGTGCGTAATTTCAAGGGTATTTATTGACACCAAAATCTTATTAGGATTTTATACGGATTTAGGGGCCTGACAATCCTTGGTTTAATTACCTGTCAAAACGAGACACATCTGTAATAACTCCTCGACGCATGTGACCATTTTATACTAATTAACTCGGGTAAGGGATATTCGATGCAACCTATAGTTTTATCCTCTTTCTTAACGTAGTTTAAATACACTCGTTTAGATTAATATTTCCCTTTTATGCATATTTTCCTTTTTAGTTTGTAATTCACCTTTTACGCTTTTATTTAGGAGTATTAGAACCTATAAATTCTAGCCACTCATCTCTGTGGATTTTCGATACCTGACTTACCGATATACTCACCGGTTGAGTGTAGTCGTAATTTAGGTTTGTTTGTATTATCGCGATGAAATAAAAACAACGACCGTCGTTTGACATGCGCCGCACCTTTCACGCGGTGATCAAATGGCATCGTTGCCAGGGATGAGTTTTTTTATATTTTATTTGATTTAATATTTCATTGTATTTTCTTTCTATTTGTATTATTTGCTAATATTTTCATAGGACTTCCATATTTGAGCACTTAGAAACGCTTGAATTTATCGCGCGCGCACCTACTTTGTGGAATTTGCCACTTCGAGCTATTTTTGGGTAAGCATGTCTTATTCCAATTCTTTCGGTAATCATTGTTATAAATCTCAAAATGCTCGTAATCCTAAGACTTTCGGTCAATACTTAGAGTCCCAAAAATTTACAAATTCAAAAATTACTTTGGGCAAGTATAACGAAAGTCAAAATTTGGGTTATTGGAATTTTTTTGATGATGATAATGATTTTGGGCCTTTACCTCCTTATAATAGGAATTCTGAAATGAATTGCAATAGTTTTCAAAATTCCTATAATAATGAGTTTAAGTTTAAGTTCGATGGTAATTTTCAAAGTTCCCATTTTCAAGGATCCGCACCTCGACCTATGACACTCGGTGAGGGCTTGCGCATGCTTGAGAATGAGAAAATTGAAAATCGTTATCGGGAAGAAAATTGTTATTGGGAGCAAGACTTGGATTTATTATTCGAATTCGACGACGATTTTGTTTCCGAGACTTTTAAAGTTGAAGAATATTTTGAACCAAATGAGTATTTTGTGCCTACTTTGGAACAAACCATTCTAGACTTTGCCCACTGCATAATAGATATTGAAAGTGAGGATGAAAATGATGTAATATCTATTTGCAATGAAATGATTTCTTCTTTGGCCACCAAAGAAGAACATTTCATTGAAAATGATCTTATTTCCTTCGAAACTCAATCTTCATGCGATGATGATTCGTCTCATGAGTTTGAATTTCTTTCCTCCCCATTTTCATTTTCTGTTATCACACCGTCACAAGTACTCGGTTTCAAACTTTAATGTTTTAAACCTTTTTTTCGATGAGGAGTACTTTCTTGAGTCTCCCTCCACGATCGTATTTTTGCCTTTATGTGTGCCACCTCCCATTACACTTGCTAAATCTTTGGGAGGATTTTCAACTTTTCTCGGTCCCCACATCTTTTTGTCACCCGTTCAATCCAAACCCCCCATCGTCCCTCCAAAACTTCAAATTGACGATGGTTCATTTCTTCCGCCTTACACATGCCTTCCGTTGTTCAAACGGAATCCATAATTTATGAAATTCATGCTTGTATGTGAGGGTACACCGGTTATCCTCCAAAGTCAAATTTTTTTTATGGTGGACCATAAGCTATTTAGACTTCTAGTAGATAGTTAGTGTGAAGCCTCAATAGTAGGTTGTATATAGTTAGCTTTTTATTCCTTCTTTATTTTTTCTTTCCTTTTTAATTTAGTCTAGTGTAATTAGTTAACTTTTTGTTATTTGTTTTTTCTATGCTCGGTACTAACTTGTTTTATAAATGCTTTGGACTTGTTCTTATGGGGATCGCCCCAATTTTGGGTAATATCACTCTTTTCCTCTCTTTAACTTGGTTCTTAATTCTCATTGAGGACAATGTCAAGTTTTAAATTAGGGGGTGTGGGATATTCTATAAATTTCTTATTTTAGTCCATATTTTTATTCACATGTTAGTTACTTAGTATGCTTTTTTAGAAAAATTAAAAAAATTCAAAAATATTTTCTTTCTTTTTTCTCCTTTATTGGGCATTTTTCCTTTGTTTTGGATGATAAATTTCAATAATTTCCCGATCCAATTGACATCCCAATGATCCATGTTCTCAATTTTAGAAGTTATTAGACTTTAGTCCTCAATCATTGATATTATGAATAACTTCATGAATTAAACTTTAATCCCATGACCACATGCACTTTTATCATTCTATTGATTTGGTTTAAGATTTTTATAACTCGGTAATATTTTGTTACATTGTATATACTTACACCGAGTAAGCTTTGTACCTTTCGTCGTTTGTGAGTGTATACATTATTCTTTCCTCTTTGAAAACGTTGAATTCGTTGGTAATCTCACCATTCATTCATTTGATCGTCCATTAATTGAATTCATATTTGAAATGTATTACTTGATAATTATTTTCATATATTGTTTTGACTCGAGAATTGCGCAAACTTTTAGAAATGATCATAGGCCATACTTGTTATATCACCCATATTGACCTTGACCTCACCTTAAACATTTCCCCTCGTCAACCCCTTTGAGCCTAAATATAGCCTTTTGTTTCATAACCCAAATCCCATAACCAACTCCGAATTGGAGTTTTCGCCCATATATGCACTTTCCTTACCTTTGTTTGGAATGTTTATTGGGATTGAATGATGTTGTTGTGATGTCGGTTGCAATTTAGGCATATGACAGTGAGAAAAGTAAAGAAAAGAGATGTGAAAAAAAGAGAAAAAGAGAAAGTAAAAAGCAAAAGAAAACAAAAGAGAAAAATGAGAAAAAGAAGAAAAGAAAGAGAAAGAGAAAGTTGTAAATGTTGTGTATGTAGTTCAATAATCTTTGATTACTCTACAATTGTTATATCCAATGCTTGGCTGGAATTGTTTTCCAATTTTTCTATTGCCTGCATTTTCCCATTATTCCAAGTTTTCATTTCGAACACTTTGAACCCGTACATACATATCCTTCGTTTCGTACCCTATCCTTGCCTACATTACAACCTTATACAAGTCCTATGTGATCTTAAGGAGATGTAATTTAAAGGTTTAAATATTTTTGGATAATCTATGAAAATGCATTTCGCCTCCTTTAATGGGCGGTATCCATTCACTGAGATTATATTTTTCATTTCATATATAGTGTTCTTCATTTGTGACGTGTGCGGCCTTGTTTCCATTTCCATTTACTCTGTTTGCCCGCATGTTCCGTGTGTTATCTCTCTGTTTCGAGTGAATTCACTTGATGAGTGTAATTCCCGTGAGGATTGCATATATGCTTATTTTAACGTTTATCTAGTTTATTTATGTTTTTGCCAAATCACACTGTCCATGTGCTCGCTCCCCTCCCACATTTTAAGGTTTCAATTCTATGAGGTGTATTCTAAAATGTTAATGATTTGTTCATTTGTCTGCATTCATTCACTTTGATAATAATGCGTATGAAATCTTTTTCACTTTTGTTGGGCTTGTCGCATGTTGGGTTAGGCATATTTTGAGGAAACCATATGATGTTTGTGGGTGTCATCCCTAAAACCCTCACGAGACGCCACTTGTCAACTAGGGTAACCTAGGGGTTTAACGGCTTATTTCATATGCTAAATGCAATCATGATTCCTATGAAAGTGGCATTTATATTTCGATGCATATATACGTATTGTACTGCCTTCAGTGGATTGGTTTTGTTTCTTTCATTACTAGGGACTAGCAATGTTTAAGTTAAGGGGTGTGATTCGTATCAAATATTACATATTTTCGCCCATTATCTCTATGCATTCTAGCACTTTTTGCGGTCCTTAATGCCTATATTTATGATCATTAAACAAACAACCTTGGATTTGGATATATACATGTTTTACAGGGGTTAATTGTACTTTTGTAGGTATTGGAACGCTAAAAGTGAGGATCAGTTGCATTTTTGAGAAGTTTCGTCGTCGAACGATACTTCAAGGGTATTTTAGTCAATTGAAATTTCTTCTCTAGCTCATGTAAATTCCACGGATACGTATTTCATTGAGTTAGCATCGCGTGGCCATAAACGGTGCATCGTTTGGAGCTCGAACGAAGAAGTTATGGCCATTTTCGTTTTCAACCATCTCTCCCCTCTTCATGGACCAAGGGCTGCCAAAAACAGAGTGTCGGTCGATCGGGCTTGGTCCCCTGATCGACCGTGGTTTGAAGTTTATCCTATGAATTGAGACAGTGGGCTAGGACCTATTCGATCGATCGATCGATGGTTTTGATCGATCGATCGATCGATTATACCAGATATTTGGCAATTCGTTCATTTTCTTTTCTTTTTTCTTTATTTCTTTTGTAACTTACTATATGAAGGAATTTTGGTTTTCTATTTTCATACTTAGAAACAAATTAGATTTTATAGAGTTGTAGGTTAGGGTTTGGGGGATTTGATAGTTCTTCTTCTTCCTCTCTTGGTTTGACACCCTTTAGGGTTTGTAATTGATACTTTCATCTTCCCTCTCCATTAATATTGCTTGTATTTCATTTATTCCTGCTTTCTTGTTAATTTTACATGCTTTCTAATTTTGGTTTACTTGATTTCTTTACTTTCTTTCTAGTGTAGGTTTATTGCGATTATTTACCGCGTTTTTAACATACTTTCTAGCTAATTTAAATTAGGTTGTGTTTGAATTGAACTCACTCGGGTTGACGCGTTGCTTTGCTTTGGTGATGGTGTTTACGGGGGTATTTTGGGTGCGTTGTCCTAGTTATTACACCTAGGATATTTGACGGGGCATATCATGTATGCCTCGTTCTTATGACCTTGCGTGCGTAATTTCCAGGGTATTTGTTGATACCAAAATCTTATTATGCTTTTATGGAGATTTAGGGGCGTGACAACCCTTGGATCAATTTACTGTCAAAATGCAATGCATCTGTAATAACTCGTCGACCCATGTGACTATTTTATACTGATTAACTCGGGTGAGGGATATTCGATGCAACCTATAGTTTTATCCGCTTTCTTAATGCAGTTTAAATACACTCGTCCAGATTAATATTTCTATTTTATCCATCTTTCCATTTTTAGTTTGTAATTCACCTTTTACGCTTTTATTTAGGAGTATTAGATCCTATAAGTTCTAGCAACTCGCCTCTTTGGATTTTCGATACCCGACTTATCTCTATACTCACCAGTTGAGTGTAGTCATAATTTAGGTTTGTTTGTATTATTGCGGTGAAACGAAAGCAACGATCGGCGTTTGACACGCGCCGCACCTTTCACGCGGTGATCACCTCGCCTAGCTGGGTTATGTTATTGATCCACCCATAGCTGTTGATATATATATATAAAGCCATCCTTGACTAGATATTATAAGCCTCCCGACTTAATGATGCGTCCTAGAAGCTAAGAACGGGCATTGTAAGCCCCCGTGGCTAATAATGCATCCCAAAATCTAAGAGCGAGCCCATGACTAATGACGCATCCCAAAATCTAAGAATGGGCATTGTAAGCCCCTGTGGCTAATAACGCTTTCTTATAAATGTTTTCTAAAATGTAGCCATAATATGCTGGAATATAGTCTCCATGAGTGATGTTGCAGACCAATTTAGATAGCTGCTCTCAATAGTTGCTTTCGCTAATTTCAATTATCATTTACCTTCAGATAATCTGGCATCACGACGGTCGTTGTGGGCCTATTAGATGTTATCATTCCAGATATAACATATTTTACTCGATTCGTAATCCATTTAAGACAAAGTGTCTTTTATAAGATAACCTTTAATGGAAATGAGAATTAAAATATGGCACTATCAAGTGAACTTGATTTCATAAATCTATTCATATATTTAGGACTTTGCTAGTTTAATAAAAAGTTAAAATGGAATCACTTAGAAAGAGTTTTCACTCAGAAAAGAAATAAATGAAACATAAATATGGGCATACAAAGAGGAATGTGTCGTGTCAGACTAATTTGCATCCCTTAGGCATCCTTGAGGAAGCACTGCAACATTCCCTGTCTTATGAGCCTTTCAATCTCATCTTTTAGGGCATAACACTGCTCAGTGTCATGTCCGTGTTCCTGGTGAAATTTGCACCGTTTGGCTTTGTTCCTCTTGTGGGGTGGATCCCTTAACTTCTTTGGCCATTTCAGTAGCTGATCTTCCTTGATGAATTTGAAGATGTCCTCAATCTGGAAGCCTAATGGGGTGTAGGACTCAAAGAACCTTTTTACCTTCTCCATCTTCCTTTTCTTGTTCTTTCATGATACTTCTGTGGATGGAACTTTCGAGACCACGGCAGTGATTGTTGCAGCAGTAAACCAAGGTGCCGCACCCATATTTGGGGAGGATGTGTCCTTTAGCATGAGAACTCTCTGGATCAAATAGTTCACTTGAGTTTGGAGTAAAGCATGGCTATCGTAGAGATGATTGAGGTGATTGTACAGCTGCATAATCTCGTCCTTGACTTCCGTGTTCTGGCTAAATTCTCCCTCGATTTTCTACTTTGTTAGTCTTTAAAAAATATATAATGTGAGATAAAACTAACAGAAGTGAGTAATCATAGAAAGTAGGATGAACCAAGTATAAAGTGAGGATGTAGAGTTTGCATCACTTCATGACTTTATTGCTATGGCCGCGGCTAGTAAGGCATATGTGCACTGCCGCTGCCTTTGTAGTGGAATTCACCAAGGTTGAAATTGGCACCACTTCTTGATGATTTAAAGCTGCTGTAAACTAATACTAGTAGGGGCTACAACAAAAAGGGATGTTAAACTACCAGGCCACATCCCTTCTTGGGCAGACTAGAGCAATCCCTGAATTAGAACCCGAAAACTGAGTTTTCACTCGAAATACGTGGATAACATACCTATTAGGGTCTATGCATAGCAGAAAAACCTCTTGGTGCATAATAATGGCACAATCATTGCAAGAAACCCTAGATCATAGGCTGAGAAAGTAACAAACGAGCAAATGGATCTCATCCCTCGCTACCCACCTTTGCGAGGTTATTGCCTTTTACACTTTTCAGCATTATCTTGGTGGAATAACATTATCGGGGTATGTAAAAATAGATCTAAGGTTATAAAAAGAGAGACCCATAAACATATCTGAATATATGCTATATCCATTTGAAGGTGTGTATAGAAAATACGAGTTCAATAACAAAAATCCACTCATGAGATAATGATCCAACGGATCCCCATGAATAAGATAAGGTGTTGAAGAAACAAAAATATAGAGAAATAAGATTGAAATACCTAATTCCCACAGACGGTACCAGATTGGAATACTGTCCCCCGCGGGCTTTCAAGGTGGTCACACCCTTATATGTTTCTCTTTCTGGATCTCCTCATCCTCCGCGAAACATTGCGACAATTAATGCCAACTCCCCAGAGCAGGTCAAGAGTGGGTTTTGGTGGCCATCCCCGGCTTTAAATAAGGCAGTTTGATCCCAATTCTTCATGGTATATAACTGTTAGGGCGGTCAATAGAATGAGAAAAGTTCCAAACAATATTGATCTTGACGGACTAGTAGAAGAAGATCATAAGGACTTAGAGGAATATGCCCTCCATAGTCTGCTACGAGTAACTATTTCATCGCCTTATTTTATCCTTAGTTATTTCTTTATATGAACCTTCCTTAAAACATTCAGGCTGCACAGGTTGTCATGTTCCAGAGGATGAATTATTAGGGGATCTTCAAACTCTATAGGGCTTCAAAGTCTACTCATAAGATTGACACACAGACTGCCTGAGACACCTCTTTTGAGGCAGGAAAATAATCCTCTACCGCAGCACTTCAATTGGCCAATATGAATTTGGAGGCTGCCACCAGGGCAAAAGATAAGTCTGAACAAAATTTCAACGCGGCCACAAAATCCACTGCTATTGCTAAGGCTAAGGCTTCGAAGGCTACCAGGAAATCCGCCTCTTTTAAGAATAAACTCAACCTCCTACAGCTGAAATATGAATAGCTAGAGCAGAGCAATACTTCTTCCCTCTAACACAAAGATAACGACGGAAGATAAGGAGAAAGATGCAGCCTTGAAGTAAGCTACGGTGGATGCTATGATAGCTTATAAGGACTCTATGGATTTCTTCTTAACCAACAATAAGGCCTACCTCTAAGGCCTCTAGGAATTTAGGCGCAAGGTGGTGAAAAACCTCCCTGAAGCCAAAGAGAAAGTTATGGCCTGATAGTTAAGTGATGCTAAACACTTAGAGTGTGTGGCAGAGATTAGGGTGGCTGCAGAGGAAAGAACTAGACAACAGATGGAGCAAGCTGTAGCTGATGAATAAGAGGAGATAGAGACCGCAATCGAAAAGGATGATGAAGATGACGTTGATGATACACCCACATAGCTGTTTTCATTTTTTGTACTTTAGCCAATGCCATATTTTTGTAAGGCCGCGGCCATAATTATTAGCACTGCAAAGCTGCAACAACTACATTTTCACCTGAATATCTGTAATTATACATGGGCTGCAACCTTTTTAATTCTCGATCAAATTCCATGTCTTCATATGTTTGTGCAACTTTTCTTATTCATGCTGTGAATTTATTGAATGTTATATATAAAACCTTAACTGGATGCAGACACATTTGTATGTCCGCGACTTCTTTCATTTGGACTGCACTCTTGGATACTTGGATATTTGAATGTGCACTTTGTAATTACAAGTCTTTCACTCTAATGTTAAGATGTAGTTAAATGACACCTTGTTGAAAATTGGTTACTGCACATAAATTTGCTCAATTTGAACAGATTAAAATTCCCACTACAGAATTATTTAGAGAACGAAATAAGTTTCTTTACCGTGGTTTTCTACGTCTTTTGCTCACTTTTTATTTGTCACGTCTTCTCTTTATCCCTTATAATTTGAATCCATCTTGAACTTTAGATGCTGCCCATAGATCATCACGATCTGCGGCAATACTTTTGATTTATTACTTTTGTAGAGTGAGGAACTTTGGCTATTGCCTAAAAAAGCTGCGGCCATAATCTTATCATGTCCAATTGAAAATTTTGCTGCAGAAATACTGGATAGTGGGCAATTAGGAATTATCTTCTATTGCCGCAGACATTTATCTTTGGCATGCGCTCCTTATCTTCTTGTCGTCTTCTCTTTTCCTGGGGAACTATCAAGCCTCCCTAGGTTTGGTTCAATATCAAGCCACCCACGACTGCAATGGGATAGATACCAATCCATCCTTAACTGGGAATGGGCATTATGAGCCCCCGTGGCTAATTGAATCATCTGAAAGTTGAGAACGAGCATTATGAGCCCCCATGGCTAACTAAAGCATCCAAAAGCTAAGAATGGGAATTATGAGCTCTTGTGGCTAATTGAAGCATCTGAAAGCTAAGAACGGGTATTATGAGCCCCCATGGCTAATTGAAGCCTCCAAAAGCCAAAAACGGCCATTTTGAACCCCCGTGTCTAATTGAAGCATACCAAAGGTAATAATGGACTTCATGATCATAAGAATCCTTGCAAAATAAATAAATAATATCTGGGATGCTTGGTCATCACGTTCTACTGAATCTGTTTAAGACGAAGGTCTTATCTTAGATTCTAAGGAAGGAAAACAAAAATTAATATGCAACTTCTTCAAATTGCCATTCATTCATATATATGTAATAACAAATTACAAACGTTTAGGAGATATAGCTACAAAGAGTTTCACAGATAGATTTCAAGAAGAGGAAAATGGGTATAAGTAGAAAATAAGGTTGAATATATTTGGCGGTATGTCTGGTATCGGTTGCACCCCCTAATCATTCTTTAGGAACCGTTGAAGTTCTTCTTTCCTGACGATGTTTTTGATATCCCTCTTAAGGTCATTGTAACTATTCGTGTCATGGTCATGATCATTATGGAAACTACACCATTTGTCCCGGTCCCTCTTGTGTGGAGGGGACCTCAGCTTCTCGGGCCAATGGAGAAATTTTTCTTCTCTGATAAGATCCAGGATGTCTTCAATGTGGTTTATTAGAGGGATCAGGTTTCGTAGCCTTTTCCTTATTTTGGCTATTCGAGCTTTGTTCGCAGCCACTGTGGCCTCTACTGTGATAGCATTTTTCATTGAAGTGAAGGTTGCGAGTTCTGTTGCTATATACCATGTTGAGGTGAAGGTTGCAGCTTCCAATGTTGGAACTCTTTGTGCCAGGAAGTTGAGCTGGTCCTGGAGTTCGGATTAACAGTCATACGGTTAATTAATATACAACTGGGCAACTTCTTTGCTCTAATATGTGCTTATCTTTGAAGTTCTTTCCATGGCTTCTATTGTGTTAGTGTTTTTGAAATATATATTCCGAGATCAATCAGACAATTTTGAGAAGAAAAGGAATTCAGGAAAAACTAAGCATAGTAATAGGTATGCAGTGTTTTGATACTTTACAAGTTTACATTGTTGTGGTTGCGGCTTCTTGTACGCATGTAATTGTTGTTGTGTCCTTTTCATTGAAAAATTCACCATGATTGAGTATGTGGACAATTGATAATTATCCCTTGCTCTCGTGACGAATTGTAGTGATCTCTCGCACCAATTTCAATAGGTGGACTGTGTATTATAGGAACTCAAAGTGCCAAGTCGCATCCTGCATGTTACAGTAGAAGGTGGGATCTCAAAACTGGACCCAAATCTTAGGTTTAGCCCACTGTAGATGACCAGAAAAAGACTACTAGGGGTCTACCACGGAAAAAATAGCCCCCTTGAGCAAAAAATAGCACAAACTTGGTAGCAAAAATCCTAGATCATAGGTGTGTAGGGGGGAAACAATCAATTAAAACTCTTCCATGGTTACCCACCATTATGCTATAACCTCTCATCCTTTCAGCACTATTCTGTTGGAGTAATATCACCAGGTTATAGAAAAAGAGATGTTAGGTCGTAAAAAAAGTGAGCCATAATTCGATCTGAACATAATAATCCCTCCAAAAAGGGGGTTTTATGTGGAGAAGCATGATTTTCTTGACCGAGATCTCACCAATGAGATAGTGGCTCGAGGTCCCTCTAAGATGAAATAAGGTGCAAAAAACTATAAAATGTAAAAATAAACAAGAACTAAAACGTTGTTCCCACAGACGGTGCCAATTTAATGATATGAGAAATCGGACACAAGTCGTTCTCATGTATCATATCAAGTGTATAATAAAGATAATGCAATCAATAAGAAAAAGAACACAAAATATAGAGTGGTTCAGTTATAAAACAGAACATACATCCACTTTATTGCTATACTCTCATTATATGCATTATACAATATAATATGATTGGGCCTAAATAATCATACAAGTAAAAGAGGAGAAGAGAATACATGAATATAGTGAATCTGGGTAGACTGAATATGAACTGTAAGGAAGTTTGTATGCTGGCTGCAGCCTGGTAAGCTCCCAGCTGGGTGTAGCTATATAGAAAGAGGTCGTGTAGAGATGTTGGCAAGTGTTTGACGGGTAATTCTCATCTATATCCCCCAATTATGAAATGAGCTCCTCTATTTATAGGAGATACAAAGTTAGTATCATATGTTTAGGACATGCGACATATGGATAAGCCTAGAGAATGATAAACCCTTTTAGAAGATGGATAGTTATCAATAGTCATGTATGAATAGGGGCCACGGCCTTTTTGGACCCAAGAAGAAGGCAACCTTAATGGGGGGTCACGGCCTGTCTGAGCTCAAGCAGCAACCAGTGTTAAATAATGTGATGTGACCTATCTGGGCCGAGGCAGTGGCCACTGCTTACTAAGGCTGACTTGGTATGAGGCCCAATAGCCATATGGTGTCACCGCCTGTCTGAGCCTAGGCAGCGGCCTATTGTTAATGCCTCCACGGTAGTAGGGACGATATTCGACATATCACCCATGATTTCTAAAATCTTTGACAGTTTAATGCTGATGAGCTCTAAAGCATGACTCATCATAGCATGATGGTTGTAAGTTCTAGGAAAGACTCTTGTTTGTCTGATTTATTCATGTTGTGTTGAATTTTATGATAACTTCTTCATTTTAGGTTGCTATGGGTTCCACCATTATGCGGGAGCAGGTGGTCTCATAATAAAATACATATGATGAACTGAAGAACGAGAAAAATGATCTCCTCGACCACTATAAGACCTCGTCGAACGAACTTAAATATACCAAGGCTTATCATAAGAAGGTTTGTTCAGTGCTGAAAGTGAAAGATGATCAATTTGTGGCTAATGTGAGTGCTCTAGGACAAGAAGATGAGGAGATAAAAAAGATGAAGGAGCAGGCACAGACAAATGCAGCTAAGCTCAAGTCCTCAAATGAGGAAATTTCCAAGGGAGAAGAGGATTTATAGAGGGTTAGTGAGGCTCTGAAAAAAGACATCACTTCTCTTGATGTTGCTAAGGAGGAGGGGTTGAAAAAGTTTAAGAGCTTTACTGAATATAACATCGACCTGGTGACCATCTTTATGAAGGGATACGACGAGCTTAAAAAAAGGGTCATCAGGCACTTCCCTACTATCGTGGAGACAATACAGGCATATGAGGGAGATGATGATGAGGACAAATCCGTGTCTTCTAAGCATGAGGCACTAGTTATGGAGGTTTTTGTAGAAATTTTTTTAGACGAGCAGGCTGATATTAGAGCTGACTAGCTGAGTGCTTCTAATGTTATCCCTGCCACTGTTGTGGATGTCTAAATGATAGACACTGAGACTCGACACATTTTTGAAGCATAAATCCACCTCTATTGAGAATTTTTGTGAATTTTTTATTTTTGATCTTCTATCTTTTGATAGAAATTTGTAATTTATGATAAACGTATTTATGCATCTCTATTTTAATGATGAATCTTCAATCACATCTGCTATTTTTTCAACATTTTTATACTTGTCAGGCTAACTTTGACGATATTTACATACACCTAACTTATTGTAACATACTTCTTGTTTGACAAGTGAGATTAGTAACTACTTTAATGCTTGGGATGGGCCTCTTAATAGTTTAGTATTACGATCGTGCGGTCATCTTATCGCCAACTTGATCTACCTTACTAGCTACCAATTTTGGATGAATCTTAATTGTCATGACTTAGGTTTCACCAGTGCTTGTGCCCTCTTACTAATCGTATGGAGATACCTCGTCGTCTTGACCATGTGACAGCATTGGTTAATAGAGTTGACCAAGTTTACTAGGATCAATCCTTGTGTTTGTCAGTTGTAGTTGGATCTTGTCGTTTATAAGGTTGCACTGGTTACCCAATCTTGGTAAAGCCTTACTGGCTACCATTTCTGGACAAACTTGAGTTGTCCTAACTTAGGTACTTATGTAACACCCATATTTTTGAATAATTATGGATTGAATTATTTACGGTATTTTAAAATAACACTTGTCCAATAATTTAATTAAAATGAAATATTACGTATTTAAAAAATATTAATTGGGTGAGATTGAGATTAATATTTATGTGGTAAATTTACTAAGTGTGTTTATAGTAAATAAAATATGGTGAATTGTTAGTACATCGTAGTAAGTGAAAATGACGAGATTTTTGACGGTATCTCAATCGGAGATTATAAGTAGATTATTTTAAGGTTGAGATAGGAAATTGATGTATAGTGACTCGAATGGAAATTTTGAGTGATGGTTGATTCGAAATGGGTTGAAATAGTCAAAATTAAGTACCCTAGGGGTAGTAATTGGATTTCATAAGCTTTTTAAACAAGTTGGGACCCATTCGGGGGGCATATAGGTCATTTTACATGAGGAGGTTAATCTAAATACAGGATTAAGGGGTTTAATAAGGAAATTAGTGCTAAGAGGTAGGTATTATACACAATTAAAACATCCCAGAGGTTTGTGGTGAGAAAAAAGAGAAGAAAAAAACTAAAGGAGACCTAAGAGGGAGAAAAGTGAGAAGAATGGAGGATCTTTTGGGGCTATAATCATCATACATCGAAGGATAATCGGAATCAACGTATTGATTAAGGCAAGCAATTAACTCGCTTGATATTTTATGCATGTAAATTTAGTTCATATCATAGTAGGTGATATATTATCTTTTAGAAGACTTTGGGTGGATTGGGATCTATGTTAAAAGATACGATTTTGGGTGATAAGTACTATAACCATTGGTCAATGCATATTTTGAAGATAAATCCAAACATAAAGATTAAATCTTGAATGAGAAAGTTCAGGAATTGTATAATCTAGAATGGGAATTACGAAAGTGCATAATTTGTGATTAAGATATTAAATCGCATGAGTTTAATTGTTGTTGGGTGAATTTGAATGTAAAGATACGTGTAATTATGTTTAGAATTGATAAAAACTATAAATTTTGGGTTAGATTGGGGATATAACTAGTTGAGATTCTTGTTCAAACGAGGTTGGTATTTCTTTTGAACGATCCTTGGTTTTGGTTATGGAGATAGATCTTTTTGTTACGAACGTGTGGCCGCTAGTTACATATTTTTCTCATTTTTTAAATTAGTTATGAATTTCATACGTAAGGGTGTTCGTGACCGAAATCTTCAGTTGGAAATCAAATCTGGGTGTGGGTGTGCTGGCGTTATACGGTGAAAAAAAAACACTCCGGGTATAATTTATGAAATCAGGTTGGAATTTCAAAAAGAGTTAGGTTACGGGCCCGATTTTAGATAGGCTTAATGTCCAAAATAAAATATAAATGTGATATATATAAATAAATGAGTGACTATGGGTGGTAAACGAAGGGATACGGATCGCATATCATGTTTTTCATATCCGTATCCGCTATGTGGATGCATTATCCGTATCTGTATTCGTATCCATATACGTATCCGTTCGGATAGTTAAAACAACTATCCATATTCGTATCCACTCGGATACCTCAGATTCAAATAATTTCCATATCATTTTACATTATTTAGTCATCGCAAAAAATAACTATTAAAATATCCAATCCAATGAATTCCAATACAATAAAAATATATATATAACAAAATTACTACCTCCTAGCATCAACAAGTGTGGCTTCCATAATAATAGTAGCATTCCATAATGATAATATGGCTTAAAGTCATCCATAATTTACAACCATATAAGCTTAAAGGCGTAAAAAAAATAATAGTATCATTCCATAACAGTAGATATAAATATGTACCTTCTAAATTTAATCAAATTTATTGAGAATGATAACCTCATGGACCTTTCAGTCTTCAGAACATACTGATATTTTTATTTTAATAACTATACATTTTTATTTTGTGTATAATATACCAATTGTTAACTTCAGTTCTCATCACAATCAAAACCATCTCTTTACTTTTTTGTTTCTCTCCTACATTTATTTATAATTAAGGAACCTAATGAATAATATATAAATACAATTTTGTTTTGAGAGAAATGAGGATTTCTTTTCTCTTGTTTTGTATGAAAGAGAAATGAAATGAAATTAGGGTTTTTTATTTTAAGTGTAGTATATGTTCTTTAGTGGGTGTATGTTGTGTATAATAGGGTGTATTATAACATTAGTGTAACTCTAAGATAATATACCCAAGAAAATAACAATACATGACATTTTATAATATACCCAATAAAATTATAACTTTAGGGTGTTTTTGTTTTGAGTGGAATATGTGTTTGCTTTATTTTAGGCAATAAACCATTAAGTTTTGTTAATATTATTTTATTACTAATACTAATACAAATATTATTAGTAATATTTTAAATATATGTTTGATGGATACGGATATCTGGTAAAACGGATATCTGATCAAATGGATACTCTGCATCGGATACGGATTATTCATGCCGGATACTAGTACTATCTGTATCCGTATCCACTTTCTCGGATATTTTATAGAGTACCCATATTCGTATCCGTTTCCATTTTTTTGGATAAATATTCGCAAATTCGGATTCGGATATCGAACGGATACGGATTTTCGAATATCTGTTTACAGCCCTATGAGTGACTACTTATGAATTATGGAGTTGGATTCAGACTCGGAGATTTAAGGCTAGTTCTATGAGTGACTTGCACGATTAGATGATTTTATTTTATATATACGTGGATATAGAGATGGTATATATCGAAATAAGAATAATATATGTGTGAATGATATTTTTGTGAAACATACCCCTCTAGTGATATTGTGGGAGGTTGCGTTATTTGGATGATTCCCCTGGCTAGTGAATGTTAGGTGAGTATAGTCCCTAGGGCATAGCACCACGCATGTGCTCTTGTGAGGGTTGATGTTCGAGGTAAGGTTATTTTGGGTATGGTTATGACTCACTATCGAAGGAATATGGCTACCTCCAATACGTTTGTTATTTTATCTAGTCAATGTGAGAGTTCGACCATCGATAATGAGGATGATGTTAGTATGCCCTGAATGATGATAGCATTGTAGAGAAAGGCATCCAATGAGTAGTACTGGAGGGAAGGCGTCTAATGAGCTATTACTCCGGGTATGGTATCTAATGAGTTTACACTCAAGGGAAGGCATCTAATGAGGTATTACTTGGAGGGTGGTATCCAATGAGTTATTACTTGGGGGATGATGACTATACATGACATATGTGTGTTTGTTGTAGTATATCTTTACGTATATAATAGTGTGGTTAATTATATACATTTTTAACACATTTAGAGGAGCAAATGTGTGTTAATTGTAGTATTTCATTTCATATATAATATTGTAGTTAATTATATATGGGTTTAATACATTAAGTGTGGATGTTTAAAGATAACTGGAGTGAAGTTATAAGAATGATAAATGATGGAATGATTAATTAAGATAATGAAATAAACATCTAAGAAAGGAACAATAGACAATAATCGGGTTAGAGTGGTGTATTCGTAAAGTTTACGATGGGACTAGTTAGATGGGGTAGTGTAACTAGGTGGGTTATGATGTATGCGCTAGGTGTGCACATTAGTTGAGAGGTTAAGGGTTGTGCGACACTGGCTTAAATATGGAAAGTTTGACTTCATATTTGTTTACTTCATTTTAAGTAGTTGCAACTGTTTTTAAAAGGTTTTGGGCTCTGACCCGTATCAAATCTATTTTCTAAAAACTTTTAGGTATCCAGCCATAGGGACGCCTTCGATGACTATTCATTCGAGGACACGAAGCTGCAGCTGATGTGGAGGCTTACATGTTGCTGAGTAGCCTCTTCATTTATTGCATTCTAGATTATGTTCTCTACTACGATATTGGCTGGGCATGTTGCCCCTTTTCATTCAAACTTATTTATATCAAAGTATTTTAGTCAGATATTTTCTTTGCATTTTACATTGTTGTTTCATTTATATTGATTACTGTGTTTGGGATTATTGTGTTTTGGTTAATATTGTAGTATGTTAATGAAAAATAAAATTTGGCACCATCTTATTAAATTAATAGGTGGTTAGTAATTTAAAATGTTTCCAATAGTGATGCTAAGAATGAACTATATGAGATGACTATTTTATTTCAGTACAGGACTGATCACCCATGACTGAAATCGGTGAGGTGTCACAGATGGTATCAGAGCCTCAGGTTCTAGTGTCCTATAGGATCTCTTTGGACTTTCTACATTTTCATTATTCCTTTTCTTTGATATAGATCCCTATACTTAGGATTGTCGATTCATAATGTGACTTACATTCTACTGCTATTGAGTATAGTTGATTCGAATCATATACGAGTTTTCTTGGGCTTCGTATACCGATCAATAAAGGATAACCAATGAGGGTCGCTAGGAGGACTGCAAGATGATAGGCTCAGCCGAAGCCATAGAGTATTCTGGGAACGGTGACTGCGGTAGGAGTCACCTTTAATATTGATCAGGCAGTTGATGTCGTGATAACCATCGGGGCGCAGTAGTTTCCCCAAGTACCACCGTATCATACGGTGGCGCCAATTCAAACTCACCCATTCCAATCGACAAGGGAGAGAGAGTCAAAAGTACTTTTTAGAAGTGCTATCCATAAGAGTTCCAGGAAGTGCGAAAATGTGATTATCCAATGGAAGGAGAACATTCAAAGGAAATTGCGTATGGTGGAGTGCGGTGACACTTAGGATTTAAATTTTGAGAAAACATTTTAGCTCATAGGAACATCGTTTCCATGGTAGGAGTTAGTCACCACATATAAGGAAATAGATAAGGTATTAATTGAGTAATTTTGGGGGCCGTTCGACTGTAAGTCCATTAATCTGTTATTTAAACAGAGATGCAAAGGATGTTCCTGGACTTATCACATGAGGAACAAATTGAGACGATTATGATGAAGAATTTACTTGTTTAAGCGAACTTCGTACCTGATAAGGTAGGGAGGGAGGAGAAAATAGTTCTTAAGTGTGAGGAGGACTCATGAGTAGAAGTCTCCAGCACTTATGGTAAATCCTTCTTGGATGAATTATGCATATGGCATCAATGTCGTAATTTTACAATGTTAATATCAATGCTCCCATGTGAAGGGAGCCAAGAGAATTAGAGAATCTATCCAGAAGGGTAAGAGTGGATTTAACGGTGCTAGTGAGGCACCACAGACACCCAACAGGGGTCCCATTTAAATGATTCAGATAAATGGAATTACTACAAAGTGAGGGTGGATTCAGTCAGGGCCGGAAGAACCAAACAGTGTGCTCCATAGGGCTAGCAGAACCAAAGGAACAATGAGGGTGGCAATCGGGGCCAAGGAAACTAGGCCCGAGAGAAGAACAGCCCGAACATGGCCAGTGGGGTCAGAGACAGGGGAATGACAGAGAGAGGTGTCTTATGCATGGAGAGTAAGGACACATGTGTTGATCTTGTCCATAACGAGTTAGGGGACAAGAGCGGGATTCCCAACAGGAGCAATGATTATATAAGTTTTTTGTTTAGTTTGGACTAGAGTATTATGTCCAGGAACCATTTGATCCACCAGTGTTATTGGTGATTAAATAAATGAGTTTTATCCATGGGTAAATAGGATAATATTTATATGACACGGGTGATTCGCAGTATTTTATTAGCATTAGATTCGGTGTGAGACGGGATTAATAGGTGTATCGTTAGTGTTACTATTTTGTGTATATATTTACCGTTGGGTAGCAGGGCTTTCTTTTAGTGGATTTACTCATTTGAAATATATGATATGCGAGTATCACATCATCCTGGGTATGGACTGGTTAGCGATGGTGAGTTATTATAGCAAGGCTATCATGTTTGCTATTCCAGGGAAGGATGTGTTGTTTTGTGATGTCTCACCTGAAAGAGGCATGAGCTTGCATCTGTATTATATTGTTGATGAGACTTCAGATAGTATATTTGTCTCTTTATATTTGATCTCGTTGTGTAGGGAATTTATTGGTGTGATTCAGGGCATATCTGGTTTCCTATTGAGTAAAGAGATGTAGCTCATTATTAATTTTGCATTGGGGACTTAGTGATAGTGCGAGCACAATGTTAAATAAATTCTTTAGAGATATATGAGTTTATGATTACACTTATATGACGGGGGACATAATTTTGAGTGTACCGATTATATGCGTTGGTCCTACAAAACTCGATGACTGATAATTCTAGGTGATAGTGCATTGGGGGAGTTCCGTGTTTGCATTTCATTTGCGGGACGTTGTACGCATGAACCTTAATAAACGTCGAGTGTGGGGAGAATTTGTTGGATGGTAGGTCAAAATTTTTAAATGTTAGTGATTGAATGTGTAGGGATAACATTTTGAGATGAGAACTCTTTATACTATATAAGGACAGTGGAGTCGTTAGTGTTCGGTAGGAAGCACTGGGGAACTCTTGAACCACTAGTTCATAGGTGAGGTAGTCTTGAGGAGAAATAAGTCACGATTAGTAGGGAAACTGAGTACAACCTTACTGTATAGCCATGCCGAGAGTGCAAGATGAGCTTGAAATAAGAGTGTTACGTATGAGACGTTAGTGATGAATGTGTAAGTGTGCACAAGATATAGGGCGTATGGGTGCCCTGGTTAGTTTGATTTTCAGAATTGTCCAGGATACGGAGGTGTGGATATAGTTGTGTTGAATGTATGCATGTGGGGAAATTAGAAAAATAAGTGGAATGGTATAATGGACTGAACTTTGTTTGAGAAAAGGAGATAGTTCGACTATGTGTATATCAAGGATAACTATCACAACCGAGGTGGGTTGAAAGACTATAGAGACACGTGTAAAATATATCTCTGGATAAGATATGATCCAATGGTTTTGGGGAAGTGGTGCGGAGTTGTAGAGGGGTGTTCAAGTCATTTAGGAAAAACGCACGGGCGAGCAGGCCCACATCCACGAGCAGCCCCCTTTCAAAAGATGTTAAGGACAAAGTCAAAGTCCAGTTAGACGATGAGGGTCATAACGAGGTCCCTCTCATCCTAAAGCTGAAATCCATAGAATTGAAGCAAGGATGAGGAGGTCTCACCACGAACTACCCCTCATCTTAAGATTGAAACCATGAAAGAAAGTGAATAGGCCGAGGAGGACTCATCACAAGAAACTCCTCGTCCCAAGACTAAAGCCATAGAGAATTGTCATGGATAAGGAGGGCTCTACATGAGGATCCCATCATCCCAAGACCCAAGTCATGGAAAGAAGCAAGTTTGAGAGGGCTCATCACGAGTAACCTCTATAAGTAAGTGAAGCCACGGGAAAAGGCCAAGGCAAGGGAACTCATTACGAGAAACCCCCTTTGCCTCAGTTCACATATTACAGAAGTGAAGGAAGGGCGAGGAGGTCCACCTAAAGTGTCCCATTTACCCCAAATGACCTTCAATAAAAATGACACATGGCGAGGAGTTCCATCGAGAGTGACCTCCTCCCCAAGATTTGTCAATCAGAAAATATTAAAGTACTAATATTTTACTTTCTTGTACAGGAGCCTGGTTGAGCAAACATTGCTCAAAAAGACCAATTGGGATCTCTTCGGAGTTTTGGCTTGGTGGCTGAGGAACAAGGTTTGTTGAGCAAGATTAACCACTTAGCACTTTAAGATTGAGAAAATACTAGTAGAGAGACTCTAGGGGTCACTCAAGCCCTTACACATCTCACACCCAGTCATAATTGAAGTGAGCAACCAAAAGGTTGCTCACAATAAATGATTTTTTTGTCAAAATGACTCTAGAGAAGGTTCCACGAGGCCGCTCTCAAGTTTACAAAGTTTGTATCACAAGTTACCATTCTAAAATATATTTACAAAACTAAATATTTTGTCTCCACTAAGAGACACATTTTCCTTATGACTTTAGCTTACACTAGGAGTTGTTTGTCAGAGGGGACAGACGACTATAGACCTAAAAGGGATAAAATGTACATTGCGGAACTTGTCCCTCTTGATTTTGCCACCATAAAAGGCCCAACCCAACCCCATGTTCACATATAAATAGGAACATTGGTGAGGTCAAATCAAATATTAAAAACTCAAGTTATATGGTTACTCTGTCAAAATCACACTAGACCACCTATTATTCTATTCCTGCTCTCTCTCTAGGTGTTGAGTGCTTGTTACTTCACTCCCATCTTGACAACCATCATTCTTAGGAGATATCTTTCTCCAAGTTACCTTTATTATTTTTTAAGATCATCTTCTAGCAAGGGAGGTTCTAGCATTGACTCCATTTTTACCAAAAATAAAAGATTTTCATACCCATCTACTCTTCAGGCCTTGAAGGAAAAGTCCAATTGGAGTGGATCACGCCTCACCCGTTCCAGTTTCTTATCAGACACTCCAGTCACACTACCCTACTATACTTGCCGACTCTGCTGGGGAGGTATCATCACTTTCATTGACAAAGAAGGATTTAACATTTCTAAGTAGATGATTTTTAAAGACACTCCACCTGGGAATGAAGCTCAAATTGATAAGACCACCCAAGTGGAGGTGCTGGTGATTGGAGCTAGAGTGCCTACTCCTCAGGGAGGGAAAACCAGTACAGTAGTATCAGCTCCATGGGTAGGTATGAATTTAATGAACATGTTTTTTTAGTTTTTGAAACGAAAAAATGTGGATTCGACAACTTGTACCAAAGTTGTGTAATGCCAGCAACAACCCCCTATGGAGGGGAAGTTACTACAAAAACATTAACAGTAGAGGTGTCTCCTCCACGAAAGGTGGTGTCGGATCAAGTTGTGACACCGTTGAGTTCACTAGCCCCAAAGAATGTGGGCTTGGAGGAATTTCCTTCCAAGTCTGTTAGCATAGAGGAAGTGAAAATATGAGGAGTTCCAGAACCCCTACCCGAAAAGTATGAATGAGAAGCCATACCCAGAGGGTTATGTTCCACAAAAATTCATTAAGTTCAAAGGCAAAGGAGAAAATTCAGTGGAGCATGTGAAAATATTTGTTGAGTACTTAGAGGTTCATGGGAATGACAAGAATCGAAAGTTACAGGAGTTCTCCAAAACTCTCGCTGGGAAGGCCTGCATGTGATACTCTTACTTGGCACCCAACAATATTACCACATGCATTGGCAGTTCCTTCAAAAGCTTTTTGTAGCAGAGGATGAGTTCACATTGACACACCTAGCGTAGGAGGTGCAGAAGCCTGGTTAATAATCGATGCAATATAATAAGCGCTTTTCTAAGAGGTCACTAAATGTCCATGAGGATGTGGCAGAAGCAAGACTGCTACAAAAATGTGTTGAGGGTCTCTTGGAAGAATATAAGATCCACTTGGTCTATGAGGCCATAGATGGGACCTTAAGAGAATTCACTAGGGCTGACAATAATATAGCCATGAAAATTAAGCCTAAATCCTCAAATTGGAGGACACAAATGCCTATGACTTCGAAAAGATTTCAAGTCTCAAGGAGTCAAGTAGTTAATTATGTATATGTATATTCAAAGGGAAGGAAGTTAGGTCCCGAATTCAAAGGCAACAACCCAACTAATAAGATGAAGTTTGGAGAGGATGACCCATAGCCGCTGCCTTGCAGTGTGGAGGAAGCAATGGATTGTTATCGTACATTGTTACGCGAGGGGGTAGCAAGTCCCCCCCCCCCCCCCCCCATTTAAATGGGCAAATCCCAACATTAGCAGACAAAGATAATGCCAAGTATTGTGAAATGCACGAGGGGGTGAAACACGCCACCAAAGACTTTTACTACCTAAAGAGAATAATTAGCAAAAAGGTGGACAGTGGTACTTTGCACATACCTCCTTTAGATGCCAACGAGAACCAATTTCTAGCACATTATTATGGCACTGCCAATATGGTGGTAGAATATGATGAAGCAGAGACTCAAAATCTGATGTATTGGGAAGGTACTAAAAAATATGTGAAGAGTTCGACTGGCACTTAATAGCGCACAGAGAACAGAGACGGAGAGGAGGTGCGAGGATTGGTTCTTAAATCCTGATTAAGAAGAGGCTGAATATGAGGGGGTTAAGAAAATAAAACTCCCAGAAGGAAAAGTAGATGGAATCCTCGCTCTAGATGAAGGAGGAATATCTGAGGAAGAATATATTTGGAATGCTCAAACTTATGAGGTAGATTTGGACTTTGAGTGTGAAGTCATATTTATAAGCCTCAAGTTCAAATGGTTCTTCAATCAGATAGGACTCAAATATGATACTAGGGTCATCATCATGAGGAAGGTTTTGGAAGCAGTGCAGTAACGCGAGGACCCCTCACTAAACTGACAGAGACCCATTATGTGGTTGATTATAAGATATACGTCTAAAGTGGTCTTCTCTGAGGCAGACAAAAAAGTACCATATTTTCATAACTGCCCGCTCTATGTAACGGCAATGATTAATGGAATTTCTTTCCCCAGTGTATTGATGGATAGAGGATCATCCATCAACATTATGCCAACCATCACGTTATATGATATGGGGATATCTTAAGGAAAGATAGTACCCGTGTCGTCGGTGATTTCAAGATTTGACAGTGCAAGCATGAAGTCGCTTGGATACATGAACGTGGTTATCAAGATGGGAACATCAGTTCCCACATTAAGTTTCATGTCATTAATGACAACACAAGTTATCAAATGCTCATAGGGAGAGTGTGGATGCACACTCATGGAATAGGGCCTTCTACATATCATCAATGTGCCAAATACAATATTCAAGGTACGAAGATTATAATCAAAGAAATATAAAGGCCATTTTCTATTGAGGAGGCCCACTTGGCTAATGCAACATTTTATACTAAGCTTGATAAAGAGAGAAACAGCTCAATAAGGAAGTTAGAGGGGCTAAAGGTGGTGGTAGGAAGTGCCCAACCAGGAATGTTTGTGCCTGAACGTTTGGGGGAGAGAGTGATTTTCCAGATAGCGAAAAGAAAAAGAAAAGTAGAGGAGGTAGACAAGCCCCCTCGAACATGTAAAAAGGTGGTCCCGCGGGATAAAAAAATCATATAATGCTTATAACGATCTATGCGGGCGGCATTCAGAGATAAGACCGTCGACCCGACACCAGAATGTTTTGTGGTGGAAAAATTCCACATTATTGAAAATATTGAGGAGCCAAAATAAGCCCTTGAATGTATATAAGATGGACCAAAGGAACAGTTGCAAGAGTTGGAGAAAATTAATCTGCGAATAGAAGGGGGTAGGAGTAGACCCATTCAAATTTCCAAAAGTTTGAACTCAAAGCAGCAGGAGGAGCTCATCTGCCTACTCAAGGAATTTACTAATGTGTTTCTTGGAAATACACAGAGATTCTGGGGATAGATCCATAGGTGAGTTACCACAAACTAAATGTTCTTCTTAATGCTCTCTAAGTTAGACAATCAACTCGCACAAACATATCTAAGATTGACCTTGATCAAAGAAAAAGTAGAGAAATTTTTGGTTGCGAGGTTCATAAAACCCATTCAGCACCCTCTATGGCTCTCTAGCATTATGTTAATGGCAAAGAAGAATAAAAACCAAATTCGAATTTACGTGGACTTTCACGACTTAAACTGGGCATGTCCTAAAGATGAGTCTCCCTTGCCAAGTATAGATAGCTTAGTATATGTTACCGCAAGCCATAAAATATATAGTTTCATGGATGGGTACGTCGTCTATAATCAAATCAAGATGGATTCAACGAACGCAAAGAAGACTGTCTTCCACACGCCATTAGAAAACTTTCATTACACGGTCATGCCATTTAGGTTGAGGAATTTTAGGGCCACCCACTAGCAGACCATGATGTCCATCCTCCATGATTTGTTTCATGATATATTAGAGTTATATGTGGATGACCTAGTAGTAAATTCACATAAAGAAAGAAATCATATCCAGGACCTCAGACGTGTATTTAAAAGATACTGCAGGTACACGATGAGAATGAAACCCTCAAAGTGTGCCTTTGGGGTCACTCTAGGATATCTTTTGGGATTTGTAGTACATCAATAGGGGGTGCAGGTCGATGACCGAAGGAAGAAATACATTACACTACAAAAAAAAATAGCTTTTGAGATGGTGGCCTAACAGTCCCAAAAGATGGTTTATCTGTCTCAAATACTTTTTGGGACGCTATTTGGGACGGCTAGGGGGTCTTTTTGATAGGGGTTATAAATACTTTTTTTGACGCCATAGCCGTCTCAAAAGAGTTTTTTGAGAGGGGAATAATTCTGTCTCAAAAGCTCATCATTTTATATGACCATTTTGAGACGACAAGAGAGTTGTCCCAAAAGAGTACTTTTGAGACAGGAATTAATCTATTTTAAAAGGTCACTATTTTAGAAGATTTTTTTGAGACGACAATATAGCCGTCTTTAATATATTTTTGGGATATTTTTAACCATCCTAAAAGAGGTGAAGGGACCTTAAAATTTTTGCACCAATATATCATGGAAAATAAAATCTATCGCTAAAGTTTAATATATAATTGAATTACTTTTAAAACAACACAACAAAATGGATTATCATAAAATATAATACATACGATGATTTTGAACAAACACAACGAATCATTTTCATTCAATAATAGTTAGAGTTCTTACAAGCATCTCCAAATATTCGACTTGACAACAAAATAGATTAATTTCTTGTACTCCAAAACACGAAATGTTTTTATTAAAGTAATCCCGCAATTTTAAAGCGTACGACCTCCAAAATCACTGATTATCATTGCACGTTCTACAAAAATTGTACTGAAAAAAAAATTAGTGTCTATTATGTCAAAATTAATATCCCATTCCTCAACAATACAATGTACAATGAATCAATATAGTATATTCTCATCACAATATCTAACTACTATTATTTTTTTAAAAATCGGTCGAGTCTCTTCTGTTTATTCATGAAAACCACGGGTAGCAAACCTATTTTAAACATTAAAATTGATTCTAAGAATACTATAAACCAACTAACAGAAAATTCTGACCACCACCATAACATATTTTCACCACCACCATAGCAAATTTTCATTTAAAAAAGGAGGATTTTCTACCTAAAAATCTCTCGATATATATAAGTAATTATATGTATGGACTATAAATTATTACCTAGTCGATCTGAATTGTTGAGGTAATGGAAGCATGAGATGAATGTAAGATCTAAACTCGTGAATCTCACGGGAACATGGAAAACCTAACACGAGGATCTGCCCAAAAGGTAGTTTTATCCAGTTCCAGGACAATAAGAGTGACGTTCACATATCTCACAATAACAACCATGTCACATATCTACACAATAATGAAGTGAATGAGAGTAAAAAAACGAATACACCAAAAATAAAGAGGATGAAATCTAAAGTGAAAAAAAAAACAAAATTCATGAAAAATATTGATGATAAAATGGAAAATAAACAAAAATCAGCTAGGACTTACTAGTCCTCCCATTTGGTTGAGTCCTCCATTACAAAAAACCATAAGGTAACCATTGTTCTTATAAACGCCGGTAACAAAATGCTACCCAATTGATGAGCTCAAGAAGAAAATTGGAATACATAACAACAATGAATATACAAATAAAATCAATAACAATATTGATTATATAGGTAAATAGTAAACAAATCATAATAATGAAAACAGAGATTTTAAATACCAATTTTTAGTTGTGTATCTATAGCCCATGTTTGGTGAAAGATCAGATGATAAAATCATGAAACAAATTGGAATTAGTGAATTAGAATCCAATCTAACATTATCGGGAATCAAATCAAGAAAATTATAAAAGATTGATTAAAATGTATACAAATAAAAATAAGCTGAACATGGACTCTAACCACCAATATAAAAGGCTATGTAAATATGAACAGGGACTCTAACCATGTTTGGTGGATCAATTTTTAAAAACCTCTGTGACATAACTTTGTCTCCTTAATTCTCACCTTAAAATCCTTACTCAAAGTCTCAACCTTCCATCCATTATGTAAGCATACAATAAGAGGCACCATACTCAGCAATTAATGGGATGCTTTAAAGACCATGTGTGCCAAGAAACCAGTTTTGTTTCAGAGGTAGATCTTGATGATCATGATAACTACCATGTGTTTTGTCGCCTTCTTAGATGCTTTAAAGTTAATTACCAGTTGTCACACAGCATGAATAGCTATAGTGAGTGGATACATTTAGTAGCTCAGTTTATACTAAAGTCCTTACCGTAATGGAAGTGGGCAAGGAGTAGTTTATACTACCTTCTTGGGCTATGGTCTAGATTGGTGGTATCTGTGTCATATTTGAAGGGTGACACACCAAGCATGCTAAGTGAATATGTGTCGGAGATTATAGAATGTTTTATAAGATCAAAGTTTGAATCTTTTCAGGTTGGATTATCCGATGATATCCCTGAGAACCCACTTGATAATGTGGTAATTTCTTCAAAATCAGCTTGATTTCATTCCTCACCTATGCAGATTTCAGTATGAGTGATGTAGCAAGTACATGGTGCAAACCTGTGATCCAATCCTGTAAACATATATGGAAGAAATACATGTCGGGGCCAATAACAGTCAGTTGTCTATCATTGAAACTAAACTTACTTGGATAGTGCATATAGGGGTGGTGATTCTCAAGACAAATCAACTTGTCTCATATAGTGGGAAATCACAAAGAATAAATGATGCAGTGCTCTTAGCATGTGTACTCCACTTGATAAACATCACTGACGGTGGACTCCAGGGTCAGAGATATAGTGAACTGAGCAAGCAAAGAATAGATCGTGCAATTTTACTATTTTTTCAACATTTTAGAAAGTCCTGTGTAGGCAATCAAGGAATGCAATCTTCTAAGCCTCTATATACCCGACAATCTCACCTTCTTGAACTCAATGATCATATGATGATATTGATGTTATTATAGGAAAGATCATAATAAATCTGAAGTTGTATACAGCGAGTGAAGAAGTCTTCAATCAAACTTTAAATCTATTTCTGGAAATGTCATCAGAATATTCAAACGATAATTTCTCATCATAATAAGGATAACTTTCTCATCATATTGAATGTTATTGTAGGAAAGATCGCAATAAATCTGAAGTTTTATTCAGAGAGTGAAGAAGTCATCAATCAAACTTAGAATTTACTTCTATAAATGTCATCTGAATGTTGAAACGATAATTTCTCATCATAATAAGGATGCTTCTAAAGTTTAATACTGTTCAAACGATAATTTATCATCATAAAAAGGAGCACTTCCCCTTTTTGAAAGACTTACAATGTTCTCGTAGAAGAACAACCTTCTTTTACATTGTCGGCTTATTGGTCTTCATAGAATACAACCTTTGTAAATTCAAATCTTCAATGGAGCCCCTTATGCAAGTTTTTATCGATTTCGAATCAACACCTAATGTGATATTTCGCACAAAATCCATTCAGTGAGCATTAATTGATGCAGGACATTAGGGGGATTGCAAAGGCTGCAAATAATCGAAGAACATATGGTTTCCTTTTTGATTGGTTATATCCGCATATGCCACTTTTGCTGACGCCAATCATGCATTAGGCAGAGTGCCCAGAGGTAACAACTCCGTTGATGAAATTTATAGCTGAGCTTGTGCTGAATAAGTCACAAAGATTGAATTTTGATACATCATCTCCGAATGGCATACTTCTTTTTCTAGAAGTGATAAAATTAATCATTTCTTACGGATCAAGGATTTTGTCTGATCTTAATCATGTGGATATGTACACATTCAAGTACAAGGGAACATGGATTTGTTTGACTATTCTCTTAAGAGCTCTGGCTGGTAGCTATGTCAACTTTGGTGTGTTTGAAGTGTGGTGATAGAGCACTTGTCGATTCTCTGGATATTGCATTGAAGATGATATCATCGATCCCTTTGATGGATGTATTGGTATATCGAAAGCTCACATGCGCGTACTTTGCATTTTTGGAGGCTTTATTAAACACTCACATCACTTATATCTTGTATCAGGATTTTACAACCTTTGCGTTGGTTGTTGGATCTATTGAGTTTGGCCTTAAATTACCAGATGCAAGTATCATGTCACAGTGTGCATCTTATGTGGATTATCTGGCTAGTTACTATTTCAACAATATAAAAGTAGGAGAATCTCCCACCTCCCCAACTTCGATTAATTTTTCTTGGCACATTTCCCTACATTATTTCCTGAAAAACAAAAATTCATGTTCGAGATCATTCTATATGAGAACTCTGGAAACAAGTGCAATATTAGCGGACCAATGTTGAGTTTGATACTTGTAAGCGAAGAGATGTTTACAAATGTGAAATCGCAGGTTCTCGCTTCACAACCAGTGTATGAACATCAACTCCTTTCCCAGTGCTTTGATAAACTCATTGAAAATATTACTCAAATCTTAAATCCAAAGAAGAGGGATAAGTTTACCAATACTCTTACCACTTTAATGACTGGATTTGGCTCCAGATAAGATTAATTCTTCTGCCCAATTGAGCAAGACCATGAACATAATATATACCCCCAACCCGCCCCCACCCCCGAAAAAAAATGGAAAAAAATGTGGAATGATACTCACGTTCTATTAGTGAGGTTCTACTTAAATTGTGGTGATTGTGTAAGGATTTGCATTAGAAACTGGGGAAGAAGATAGATAGATATAGGTACAGTGTAACTGGATTTCAAATGAGTTCTCTCTTTTTGCTACGAATTGTTTTGCCTGATATTTTATGGTGCTTATAAATAGTAGCTACATTATAACGATACAATCTAACAAGAACTAGTGTATACTTGCATCACATATTCAAATTTAAAAAAAAAACAATAAAGATTAATTTGTAATTCAGATGTGTACACTTTTATGTGACCAGATTGAAGCAGTTAAAAATCAGTTTTAAAAAAGGCCAAACAAATGTAATATGTACTCAGCCCATGCATAAAAACAAAAATAAATAAATAAATCAGCAAATTTAACATGGCATATGACCATTTATTCATTTTTCAATAAAATTAACATTATACATTAGTTTTATTTTAAGAATCTATATGCAATGCGCCAATGCGTCAACTTACTAGTAAGGTTGAATACAACCAATGGACAAAAATGGCTTTTATACTATATCGAAAATGCATGAGCAACCATAGCAACATATGCAGTCCCCGCCCTAGAGTAACTAGTTCCATTTAACAATATAAATGGAGCCCCAAAGAAAACACTTAGGACCTCATGCATGATATAGTAAACAACATTTATATGAGTATAAGTACAACTTAGGCCCTTTCTCACTAACCTGTAAAGTACCGCTTGACCTTCAAGCTTAGCGCTTGATCTTCACAACTATTGAAATACAAGCTGATTTATTTTTTTATTTTTGTTTTTATGCATGGGCTGAGTACATATTACCTCATGCATGACCATTTATTCATTTTTTCAATAAAATTAACATTAAACATTAGTTTTATTTTAAGAATCTATATGCAATGCGACAATGCGTCAACTGACTACTAAGGTTGAATCCAACCAATGAATAAAAATGGCTTTTATACTATATCGAAAATGCATGAGCAACAATAGCAACATATGCAGTCCCCGCCCTAGAGTAACTAGTTCCATTTAAAAATATAAATGGATCCCCAAAGAAAACACTTATGACCTCATGCATGATATAGTAAACAACATTTATATGAGTATAATTACAACTTAGGCCCTTTCTCACTAACCTGTAAAGTACCGCTTGACCTTCAAGCTTAGCGCTTGATCTTCACAACTATTAAAATACAACGAGCATTACCTCCAACAATATCTCTAGATAAATATTGTAAGTAAACCTTATAAACAACATGATTGATAGGATCAAGTTGGAAGAACTTCAACTCCAGATCAAGAAGTTGAGTTCTGCGTTCATATTGAGGCAAATGCATAAACAATTCGACTCTATTTTTAGCTTCAATTGGTTTAACTACTGAACGCCTTTTAGCCTTTTCAACCCGGTTCAAATCCTCAAATTGCATACGTGGAGGAGGAACATCTTTCTTTCTATCCTTCTCTGGTTGTCGATCACTTCCTTTATTATCCGAAGCTGCCACAAAAATCATCAAAGATACTTTAAAATATGTGAACAGAAATTGCCCAAATTCAAGCAGTCAAAAATCATTAAATCAAGATACTTCAATTTCATTATAGCATTCTAAATTACAAAACCCTTTGTCTCCATCCCAACATGGCAATGCCATTTCAATGTGATTAAATATAACACAAATGAGATTTCAATGTGATTAATTATAACACCCAAAGGAACCTTGTTAATTGTCTTCGTTTGTAAGAATATTGATTAACAAGAAGATAAAAACACATCTAAGAAACAAAAAGACTAGTCAGAGGTTTGCACTATTAAAAATGAAAGGATGCAAATTGAAGATGTGTATTATTACCTCTGTGAATAAAAAGAACCAAATCCGTAAATACACATTAGAAAAACCAAGCTCAAATGCGAAGTAACTATTACTACATTTAAACTACATATGGTTGTGTAAGAATTCAATAGATAAAGGGGGTTTTATGTTCAACTTTAAACACATGCTGTGAGCAACACACATGTGTTATGTCAATCACACGCTTGCAACACAATTCTAGACTCAATTATTCTTAGACTACACCATGTATACTACATGTCCCGCAGTGTTTTTCAATCAGCTTCATAATAGAAGTATTGCCAAATCTACAACGTACTTCGATTTAAAAGTGGACATATAAAAGATCACAATTACTCTAATTAAATAATTTATGATCTTTTGTTTATACAAACCTCACATATCCAAGTTTATCAATAAATAATTTATCAAAATAAATATGAGTAAGATATGATTAAAAATAGACATAAAGTATATACAACTAACTTGAGTAATTCGTGACATAAAGAAATCGCCAATTACAATCTTCGACTAACTAAAGTAAGTGACATAAACCACCCACCAATAAAATAGAACTAAAAATTAATTCAAACCATCTGCCGAAATTATCTGAAGACAACCTACGATTACCAAAGTCTTCCATTAAATAAAAGGAATTTTGCATACAACAACCTCTAGATGAGTATGGTTTTAAAAAAATCAACACAATTAGTGATACACACAAACAAATTTACCTTGTATTAGATAAACCTCACAAACAGAAGAAACACAATATTGCTCTCTGCAAAATTAATAGTTGGTTAAGATTTTGAATTGTCCAATTTTTATAAATAAATAATGAATTCAAAATTAGAGAATACCATTCTGAAATATGAATGCAAAATTTGAAGAGGGTCAATCAGAAGGCCCCTTATTTTTATATGAAAGATCGTAATTTAACCTTTTTCAAAGTACTACTCGCATAGGAAATAAATTTTTTGTATCATTCAATTCAGCCCACTACCCCCAATCACCACCGAAGCAGAAATACAAATCCCTAGAACAACATGGAATAGAAACTAAGGAAAACGATGTAACTGGAAATCATTTTGCTTTATGATATGGTCCCACCAGAATTCTTTGTCAATTTGTTATATGATAACTTATTTGATTAATATATGATTGGGTAATCACTTATTACATCCTTGAACTCGAATGAATCTTTATAAGTTTAAAAACTTCCTCTATTCAATCACATAAGTGAAAGGTTAGAGCAGTATTAGGTTCGGTTTGCCATAAGTAATTTTCTATCAATATTGGGTTCGGTTCGCCATCACTTAATATTGATAGACCTACATTGTTGGGGCCTTGTTCTAGCTTTGGCGTTAAGAGTACTTGTGCATACATATATTGGTTCCTTGTTAGACCCAGAACTCAGTGTTATTAATTTAACGGTGATGTTGTTATACTCAATATCGTGGGTATAATCGTCTCATACTAGAATTACCAATGAGATATTCAACATTGAACCAATTTTCTATTATTACAATTAGGTGAGACGGCAACATCTCCGGGCAGCCTCGTAGTTGGCATATATTCATTTAGTTTAGATGTTGATGCAACAACCCTTATTACAATTTTGTTTTATTTTTGTCTATATATGGTCTCACTAATTCTTTGTAATCAATTTAAATTGTGTTTTTGCTCATGTGTGACATTTGTTATTCTTGAGATTATATATATATATTAATATATATATATATATATGGACCATTCCCATGTTAATTTGGACCACCTCTCTTAAGCAATAGTAACTTTGTAAAATGTATTTTACTAAAGAAAGACTCATAATAGTAATTATTTGCTATTTAAAATCATACACATATACACATACACACACACATAATGTTTATATGGCCCAAAATTTTTTAACACTTATTAACATACCTAGACACAAACATGCGATCATTTTACACAACCTATGTGTAAGATTGTTTCTATGTATGAAATTGTTGGTGTAAATAAAGAAAAATCATAAATCACACAAATCCAGCAATAATCATTACTAAAGAGGAATAATACGACTTACCCCGGAGCACCTGCGGTTGTCAAAGGAAGCGACCGACGAGAGCGAGAGAGAAATTTGGGCGGGGTGAGGTTTTGTTTTGGAGTTCTCTTTCCCATTTTTTTTTATCTAAAATGCTAATAAAATAAGTTTGAAGAATCAAAAGATAAATTTTGAAAGGCAGAAAAAAAATTAGTCATCTCATAAGGTATACCTTTTGAGACGGCTGCTAATTTTTCATCTCTTTAGTACTATTTTTTAGGATGGGTAATTAAAGGAGTCTTAAAAACTATTATTTTTTAAAACCACAAATTTTAGTTGTCTCAAAAGGATGGTTTTAGGGACTCAACTTTAGCCGTCTTAAAAGGTCCAGTCTTAAAAAGAACTTTTTTTTGTAGTGTTATGATGATGCCACAACCAAAGAGTCAATGGCAACTCAAGAACTTATTAGGAAAGGTGTCTTACATAAGAAGGTTCATATTCGCATTGGCGGAGGTGACCCACCCGTTCACCCCCTACTAAAGGAAAAAGTTAAGTGGATTTAGGGAGATGAGAAGAAGAAGGCGTTTGAGAAAATCAAGGAAATTTTTGCCTCTCCATCTGTGATGATACCACCAAAGTCTAGGGCACTGCTGCTGCTCTACCTCACCTCAGTAGAAAGATTTATAGGAGCATTACTTGTTGATCAGAAGGAGGGGTAGAGAGGCAAGTGTTATACTTGTCAAGGGTGATTTCAGGCACATAATCCAGATACACCAATGTTGAGAGGCATTGCCTTACCTTGATCTTCATGGCCCAAAAGTTGAGACACTACTTGGTGGCCTTTATAGTCCACATTATCACTGACTGTGACCCTATAAAGTACCTCTTTGTGTGGACAGTATTGGTAGGGAAAGCAACAAGGTGGTTCTTAATTTTATCAGAATATGATTTGAAATGTGTAGTACTAAAATCCATCAAAACTCAAGAAGGAGCAGATATATTGGCACAATTCCCAAGCCAGTGTTCTGAGCCTCCTAGTGAAGAACTTCTTGGAGAGAATTTCCATGCATGTTTGGCATAAGAGATGGAGGAGTGGAATATGGATTTTGATGGCTCTAGTGCACAAGGAATAGGGGGTGACTTTATTATCCTCTCAAATAGTAAGGAAAATGTCACTCTGTCCTTCAAGATAGATTTCAAGTGCTCAAACAGTAAGGCTGAATACGAGGCCCTCATTCTGGGGTTGTTAGAGGCACTGTGAAAAGGCATTAGAGTGGTGTGTATACGAGGGGAATCTAAATTGGTGGTAAAACAAATTAATGGGTATTTCTCCATCAAGCATGCCAACTTAGCACCGTATAGATCCATCATCTAGAAGATTTTTGGCCAATTTCTAAAAGTAACTATTGAGCGACATAGTCAAACAATGAACAGATACCCCGACACACTAGCTATGATAACCCATAAATTTGACATGGATGAGTTGGATGCAACAATCACAGTATGACAGAGAATGGTGCCTAGCACAGTAAGATCTCTATTCCCAAGTGATGAGCTGGAAGACTGGAGGTACTTGGTTGTGAAGCAGCTGACAATAAGAGAAGGAACAATAAAGATCTTGGAACTGACCAACTACTACCTGCTGTAGGTAACCGTTTATTATAAGAGCCTCGTGGGGTTCTTATCAAGATGTGTAAGAGAAGATGAAGCTAAAGGGAAGTTGTCATCAATGCATAAGAAGCAGTGCAGTATACTAAATTCCTCTTTATCGTCGGTTACATCGAGGGGTCTACTACTAGCCTACCATGGGCACAGAGGCTGCTCGTCTATAGTAGGGTTATCTAAAGTGCCAAACCTAATATTACCAACCATCATAAGATAACTTTTTAAAGGGCTTTGAGGATTGGAGGAAACCATACATATCATATCTAAAAGATGGTGAGTTGTTGGTGGAGAAAGGAGATGAAATTTATCTTCGAAAGATAGTGGCCCGCTTCTATCTAGTAGAAGGGGATCTCTACATAAAGGGCTATAATGAGAAGGCATTGTAATGTATAGCTAAAAGGGATGCAAAGAAAGTTCGAAAGGAGGCTCATGATCCCTCACACATGGGAGGCGCCAAACTATACGATCAATTAATGACGTTGAGGTACTTTTGCCCAACAATAGAAGATGACTCTATTAGTTATGTGAAGAAGTGAAGATCTTACCAAGTACATGGTACATGACCCTTTAGTCAGTATGCAAAGCTTAGTAGCCCCATATCCCTTCCACACTTGGTCATTTGATCTGATGGGAAAGATCAACCCGGCCTCTTATGGTAAAGCTTTCATTATCGTGGCTACAGAATTGTATACCAAATGGGTAGAGGCCATTCCTCTAAGGAGTGCACCCTCATCTAGAATCGCTCTAAGAAAGGGAATCATCCCTGATCCACAACAATTGCAGATGGGGGCATTGGACGAGCACAAAGATAAGGCGAAAGAGAACTTTAAAGTCTACACCCAACAACTGTCCAAACCTTATGAGAACCCAGTCAAACCCAAGGAGTTTTAGGTGGGAGATTTAGACCTACGTCCATCCATTCATCATTTCCACAACATGTCGGCATCAAAGTTCAAACCCAATTGGGAGTGCCCCTTTATGATAAAGGGTTGGCAAGTTAGGGTACTGCCATATAATAGAGCCGAAGAGTGAGTGTCTTCAATCCATTAACTGTAAGTGGATAAAGAAGTACTATACTTAGCTCTTACTAGATTTTTGTTCATTTGTACAAAGGCTGAATAGCCTGCTGTAAATATGTAAAGTTATTTTTTTTAAAGATAAAAATGAGCATAGTTTTTGTAAACAGTACATGATACATAAAAATGAATGCAACTTGGCTTACCAGTATTTAAAACTCAGGTGTATGTTTTTATGCCTCTGTTATAAAATTGGTACACTTGATTTGTGATTTTCCTCTTTGCTAAAAGAATAGCGATACCCTCTACTAGACTAACAAAAAGAACTTTTCTCATTACACATTGGGGGGGGGGGGGGGGTACATCCATCTCAGGGGGAAGTACATTGAGTAAAGTCCTTCCAAAATAATAGATAAACTTTCATCACCAGACCAGCAAGAGGTTGTCCTCCTAGTGATAAATAAAAAAAATTATCTCACAAGAGATTTATAACTTAGAGAACAAGTACTAGCCTCTATTATGAAGAAAAAGTTTTACATGACCAGTCTTCAGAAAACTTAGAGAAGAGGGTCTACCTACCTCCTCTCTAAACTTGTTATTTCTCCATGACAAAAAAAAGGTTCTCAAGAAAAGTTTGGAATAAGGACCCCGATTACCATGGGCAAGTATTAGTATAAGGAAATAATTATTTTCTTTACTTATGACTTTGTGAAATTTTATTCAAAATTTGTGGGAAGTAGAAAGGCTAACCCCCTCTCTAAGTTATTACCTAAGAATTAAAGGTGCATAACAAAATTCCCCACAGTCACACGAGGATTCACTAAAAAAATATAACTTTCCCAAATTTACACAAGTACCCCATAGTATAGGAGGTAATTAAAATTGACCAAGTGGTCACAGAAATTTAGAGCAAGTCATATTAAACAGATATCAAAAGAATAGATAGAAGTAAAGAATGAGCAGTACAGTAGAAGGCAACAAATATTTTTCATTGATAAATCAACTTGTTCTATACATATGAAAAAAAAGAAAAAAAATACAGGATGAGGCATACAAATCCAGATCAACTCCCCACAAGACAAAATGAAAAATAAGTCATATCGAGAGCGTAGGTCTGTATAAGAAGGACTTGCCTCCTTAATGGGATGCTTATCTAGTCTGGCCTCATCTTTAGCATAACCAGCCTCTAACTTCACCATCTTGGCATGGAGGGACTAAATCTGACCCCTGATCTGAACTCCCTCAGTCTAACACAGCTTTACCCTGGACTGCCTAGAGGTATGGAGCTTCATCATCTTGCTAAAGGTGACGTCGAGGAAATGATGGAATAAAGTGTCAAGCCAATCCATTTGAAAATGGTAGAAATGCTAGAGATCACGAAGATCCTAGAGGAATAGCATGGACCTATGACTGGTCGTTTCAGTAGGGGAAGTGGATAGGAAGTCATTAAGATGGCTGGCTAGGGCCTACAAGCTGAAAACCATGAGTCTGTCAATGTTGAGCACACACTAAGAAAAAAAAATCCCAGCGTTGTGCTCCAGGACCATCTTTAACACCTCCCGCTCATGCGCACGAAATCTAGAAGGCATGTTTGAATGTCACAGCACACTCATGAAAAGCCACAGAGCATATACCTCTATATCATCGTAGCCTGTGTTCTGAGACTCAAGCTCCAAAAGAGGAAGACAGGAATCCACGTCGATGTCGGCATCATCCATAGCTTCAGAGTCTACTCCTCCTCGACAGGCTCACCAACTGGATCCTATAAGAGAGGAAATAAAAAAAAAGGAAAAGTCGGAGAGACAGAAAGAATGAGTAGGTGGTGAAATATCCCTACTCAAGTTGTAACAAAAGTTATAAAGCCTTACCCCATAGCCTAGAAGGGTCAGTATGTTGCCGCGAAATCGAGGAGGCACCTTGTGACCCCAGACAACTGCCTAACAAAAGATAGGCAATAGTTATTACTTATTTTTCTAAGAAGAAATGAAAAATATTAACTTTATCGACAAAAATAAATTAGGTATGACAATTTAATATCTAGGGAATGCGTAATATAGCACTCATAGTATGTCCTGCAGTGTTAGGGACGACCGTCTCTCTAACCTAAAAATAAGGAAATAGGGGTGTACGGTGCGCATAATTGCACAGTAGATTGAAGAAGAAAGGGAAATTAGAAAGGAGAGCAAGGTATGCCATTATCATACCTTGCTCGGAACAACCACCGCTGGATGTTCCATGGTCATAGGAACAATTACGGCACTAAACTGAAAATAAGGAAACATGTTAATGTTAGCAAGCACTGGCATAGAAAACGCAAGTTCAAAAGGTCTAAGTAAACCAAGTACTTACCAGGGATCGCTTTGCTGAGACACCCTCTTGTAGCAGTAAGAATAGGAGCCATACTGACCTGCGGAATGACAAAGGAAGAAAATGTTAATAAATTATTGCACAGAAAACACAAGTCAATACAAAAGGAAAATACATAGTGTTATACATACCGAAGCAGTCTCCTCTGGGATGCTAGTTAAAGTCATTGCTAGCCCAGGATCTTGCATAATATTAATTTGAGAACCGTAATATAAGTCCCGCAGATCAAGGGACCATTATTACAGATATGTTAGAGAATGTTTTAAAATTTGCATACATATAAGATAAGTGAAGAATGACGAATAGGGGTGCAAAAGTTAACGTACCACTGAAGTCACTCTTGCAGGACTAAGAATAACCCCCTCAAAGGGAGTTCAACGACACTAGCCTACCGAAAAAAAGGAGTGGAAAATGATTAAATAAAAGGAAAATACAGAAATGACTATTTTTTTGTACAATAAAAGCCTGATACATGTGCAGTTACCCCTGTAGAAATCAGATGAGGACCTACAGGTTGTGCCTAGAGAGCTATATCTATAGCACTCACTGAAGGCGGAATAGATGAAGAAGGATGACTAGTACCAGCCTATAAATAAAAGAATGGCGTAAGACTTGGAAAGTTACCATAGTAGCAAAGAAAGGGAATATAGAAGAAGCAGAGTCAGGTTAAGGAAAAAAATATGTACTAGGAGAGGTGCTATGACAATTCCCCCAACAGAGATAGTCGTAGTAGGAGCCCCTACAATCACAGGTGCAGTCGTAGCAGAAATAGTGGCCTAATCATCACATAATTATTAATAATCAAACACAGATAAAAGAAAAAAAAAAGAAAGATAAATTTATTAAGAACAATCAGCACCTGAGAGGAACGGATAACCTGTGTAATAGGCCCACTAGAAGCAATGGTAAAAATCGGCTGGGACGGTATAGGCTAAATGTGAGGCCTATTATCCATAGGCACAAAAACCTAAGATATAAGTTTCCTACCTAAAGGTAACAAGCTTGGGGGAGTAACTCCTATTAGTGGTGTAGTTCCCCCAATAGAGGAAGGGATATGTAGGGATAGTCCGTACGAAGAAGGAAGGCAAAGACAATATAAACTATATCTAGAAAGTGGTAATAAACAGAAAAATATAGAAGAAGTAACAAAGTTCAGAGTACCTTTGGAGGCCCGACAGAAGAACCCCTTACCACAGCAGAGGTGGGAGGTAGGTAAGTGCGGCTAAAAGAAATGGTCACCTATGCATACAAAATAAGAGATTTTAAAAAAATTATGACAAGTCAAAGAAAAAGAATTCAAAAGAGTTCATGATTACCTGAATATAAGAGGATGACAGGGAGGAAGACCTCGTGGTCGTCAGGAACACAGAAGATAGATGCAAAAGAAAAATAAGAGAATCGACTATATCAGTAAAGTTGTATAGAAAAAGAGTAATATTTGAGTAGGGATGAATCAACAAACCTCCCTAGACAGGATCAAAGAGGACACCAATATGGACTTCCACGCTCTAGGAAAGGTCCCTCATGTAGGAGGCAGAGGCAAATGATCACTCGTTGTGACAAAAACACCCTGTAAATACCCTAAAGATAATGACAATTTAAGTATAGGCAAGCTTAAGCAGATAATAAGTGATTTAAAAGAAGTCAAGAGAAAAGACTTACAATGGTCGTGTGAGCATTCTTCCCATATGAAAGATGTCCAATAGTGGGACTACTGGAGGATACAGAATCTATCATAATGTCCTCACTAGAGGATTCTCTTGAAACTAGTAATAAAGAAGAAGAATCAGGATGTTAATCATCATGAGGGTCAATGGCAGTCACTTTATTTGAAGAATAACTGCCATCATCATAGAAAGGAGTGCTTTCATGATCGACGAGTTCCTCTTCAAAGGATGGAGAAGGGGAACTAATAAGTGAAACTCCATAAAAGCCATTTTCACTATGTAAAAAGGAGTAAGATATAGTACCTTCACCATCTTGGATATAAGTGATAGTAGGCTCCTCAAAAGACAATCCCAAGGCTTTATAGCCATGCTCGTAAACAGTCTGATAGGTCTCCTCCATACCTATGTCATCAGTAGCTTTCTTCTTTTTGTTGCTCTCCCTAGTCCTTATTGGAAAGGGAGGGGAAGTAGGGGCACTAGTAGTAGTGGTATCAATAATAGGTGGAGCAGCAGTGGATGGGATGAAGTTGGAAACATCCACATCAGGATGCTTCCCCTTGAAAGTAGCAGGGGCTTTTGCTTTACCCTTTCCTTTAGACTTGACAGGCTGGGTCTCAAGTTTCTTGGAATAAATGGATTCGTCGAGTAGGGGTCTCACTAAGATAGGGGTGACTTTCTCGATGGGTAATTGGTGATGGTATTGCGATGCCATAGAATTTTTTGGTACTTTTACCTAAATGTTTATAATTATTGGGGTGTTTAGTGGAAATGGTTTCATGAGGGACATCATTCACACATTTTTAAATAAGAAGGACTTGTCTCTACCAAAGAGTGAACCAGGAATGCGTAAATGAAGGAAGGTAATCTATAGAGGGTAAAAATAAGATCCCTATTTGTATGACTTTAGAAACCACCCCCTCAAAAATAAAATTCGCAAAAGTCTCCAAGTATAGCTCAGATGGGGAGTTGCTCGAAGGATAAGTAGGAGTGTAAACACCTTGGTCATAACTAAACTGCGTCCTCATCCTCTTAGAATGATAAAAATCCACACCTTGTCCAAGATCCGTCAAGGAAGGCAAAGTGCATGGAAGAAGCATAACAACTAATTGGATGTGGGGGTAGGTGGAAACAAACTTAGCATCAATAGGGCAATAGAATGTGCACTTTGTGGCAGAGAAGGATCCCCATGTAAAAAAGGCATCTAATGTCTCACAATAAGTACTGAATGAGAACTCAACAATATTATCTATCAAAGGCCCTAAGGGGACTTAGGGTCTTCTTGTTCCATCTCGCAGCACGAGCAACATTACTATAGAAATCCATTTTCTCTGGAGAAAAGCTGGGAAACCTCTCAAACGTGAAAGGCATAAAGATGAAGGTGTTGGTGAAGTTAATGGCGTCATGGCGACCATAAGATCGCTCAACATCTATATTCCATGGTGATGGTAAACTCACCCTAACCAATTATAAAAGTATGAGAATCCCTTATCCAATGAGAATCCAATAAAGTGAAGGTGAAGGTATATTTGTCAATTGAGCAAGACTTGAGGCTATTGATAGAAGTTATAAGACCCAACCCCTCGATGCCAGGCTTGTGCGAGGGGGTGGACAAGACATAGTCCCCCCAAATGGACCACTCGTCTAAGTACAATCCACCAACCTTGACCTCAATAGTAGAATGGGTAAAATCAACCCTATGTACTTGTACCCTAATAATTGAGTTAGGGAAAACAATAAGAAGGTCAGAAGACTCACTCAAACCCATATAGGGTTACTCGTGTATCTTATCCACAAACTCCTACTCGAAATTTGTGAGGGAGTACATGAAGGTAACTTTAGCACCAAAATAAGGGTCGAAGTCCCTCTTCGAGCGAGGGGCCAAGTACTCCCTCTGCAAATTGGAGTAAGAAGTGGTTGAGGGACCCTCCCTCATGGGAATATCAACAGACGTCTCATCCAAGATAGTGGTGGTGGGTTACAGGATGGCAGAAGTGATAATGGTGGCTCTGGTGGCCAAAACCGTCAAGACGGTGATGGAAATAGGCACCATGCACACTAGCACCTCCCTAGTGGTAGCGGCGACGGCGTAAATGGGGTTTTGAGAGGAAGAAGAGGCCATTTTTCTTGGTAAAGAAAAAAGGATAACAAGGATAGTTATAGAGGAAAGATTTTTTGCTTTCTCTCTATCTCTCTCTCCAAAAACTCAAGTCTGAAAGAAAATGGTAAGGTAAAAAAAAGGGACTGATGTGAGTTGATGTGATAGACCTATTTAATGCCAATAATGCTTTGATGAGATTGAAATAAACTATTCGTATTACAAGACACAATGAATCATTGCCTATAAAACCCTTTAGTTTACCCAACGCAAAATTTTTTATACAAGGGGACTAATGTAGATGGGTGTTCAAATCATTTAGGAAAAAACACATGGGCGAGAAGGCCCACTTGGAGAGAGGACTAATCACGAGAAGCCCCCTCCAAAAGATGTTAAGGCCAAAGTCAAAGTCCAGTTGGATGAGGAGGACCATAGTGAGGGGACCCTATTCCTAAAGCTCAAAGCCATAGAAATGAAGAAAGGATAAGGAGGGCTCACCAGGAGCAATTCTTCGTCCCAAGACTCAAACCATGAAAGAAAATGAATAAGGATGAGGAGGGCTCATCACGAGTAACCCCTTACCCCAAGACTAAAGTCATAGATATTTGGCTTGGATGAGGAAGGCTTACCACGAGAATCCCCTAATTCCAAGACCTAAGTCACATGAAGTAGCAAGTTTGAGTGGCCTCATCATGATCAACCTCTCCAAGTAAGTCAAGTAAGTGAAGCCACGGGAAAAGGCCAAGGCAAGGGGACTCATTAGGATCAGCCCCCTTTACCCTAGTTCACATATTACAGAAGTGAAGGAAGGGCGAGGAGGTCCGTATAGAGTGTCCCCTATGCCCCAAATGACCTACTACAAAAGAGACACAAGGCGACGATGTCCATCTAGAGTGGCCTCCTCCCCAAGATTTATTACCCAAAAAATATTAAAATACTAATATTTTACTTTCTTGTATAGATAGACTAGTTGAGCAAGCATGGATCAAAAGGCCAGATGGGATCTCTTAGGAGTTTTGGCTTGGTGGCTGAGGCACAAGGTTTGTTAAGAAAACTCAACCACTTTACACTTTAAGATTGAGAGAATACTAGTAGAGAGACTCAAAGGGTCAATCAAGTTCTTACACAACTCACACCCAATCATAACTGAAGTGAGCAACCAAAAGGTCGCTCAAAAGAAATGAACTTTCTATAAAATGACTTTAGATAAGGTAGTCGTCGAGGCCCCACTCAAGTTTAATAACTTTAGAGAATGTGGTCCTCGAGGCCCCTCTCAAGTTTACAAAGTTTGTACCAAAAGATACCTTTGAAAAGATATTTACCAAATAAAATATTATGTCCCCATTAGGAGACACATTTGATTTTTTCCCTTAGTTTACACCAGGTTTCGTCTGTTAGAAGGGACATGCAGCTGCAGATCTAGTAGGGACAAAAGGTACATTGCAGAACTTATCCCTCTAAGTTTTCCCTCTCGATTTTGGAGCCCCAAAAGGCCCAAACCATCCCCATGTTAACCTATAAATATGACCATTAGTGAGGTCAAATTAGATATCAAAAATTTAAGTCATATTATTACTCTATCAAAATTACTCTCGACACCCTAGTATTCTCTCCTTGCTCTCTCTCTCTAAGTGCGGAGTGCCTATTCTTTCACTCCCATCTTGACAACCATCATTCTCAGTAGATATATCTCTCTAAGTTACTATTATTGTTTGTGAAGTTAATCTTCTTCCAGAGGAGGTTCTATCGTTGACTCCATTTTAAACAGAAATAGAAGATTTTCATACCCAACTTCTCTTGAGGCCTTGAAGGTTTTAAAGGCAGAGTCCATTGGAGTGGGTCACGCCTCACCCATTCTAGTTTCTTATTAGACCCTAATAACACTACCCTCCTACATCAGTCTTACTCAATCGAATGCTGAGGGTGGCTTGAGAATAAATGGAATGTTAATTTTTACCTGACAAAAAGAGCCCAAGAAGTGCGCAGTTTTAGAGCAAACGCACGGGAAATGGCTTTTGTATATCCCATAAAAGATGAGTAAGATATGCCACAAGATGTGAAATGTTGAGCATGTGGATCGGTGTTGAGTGAAACATAGTGAAGTTGTCTCCAAGTGCACCACTTGTAGATGGAAAAGGTTGGTCTAAGATTATTAACCATAATTTTGTAATAGATTGATGATTCCAGTGACGAAATTGATATGCAGACTGATAAAGTTCATTATTGGGTTATCAAAATAATGGAGAGGTCAGGATTTCCTTCGCATTTGTGGAATCAATTGACCAAAATGGAATAATTGTTATTAATTTGCGGTGAGTTATATTATTTGGTAGTGTGACCAATATTTGATTTTAGAGAAGAAATAAACCGTCACAAGGTGCCACCCAATATTGTTGTTAATTAGGATGAGACCATTGAGTCCCATCTCTCATAGGGAGTGTCAGAAGGCGATAGGGATGGATTTTCGTTTTAAGCTTGACGTGTCACTTGTAGGCCGATGAATAGATGAGATAGGTGACTAAAATATTAGAGAATGTAAAGAGTGCATATTTAGAATTTTAGGGTAATTGAGAGTAGTAATTACAACTGGTAGACTTGCGTGTGATGATTATTAGTAGATTAGTATTTGCGAGGAACCTTTTGAGGCTTCATATGAAGATCTTGTCATCCACCCTTTGGTTGGTTAGAGGTGGGGAATAACAAGCTTCTTGGACCCGAAGTGATTCATGGTCCGTCGGCAAGGATTGAGTTAATCTACGTCATTTTCGTGTAGTTCAGGAACATAGTAAGAGTATGTAGCCCTGAACTAAATTTTTTCGTTCTGACATGAGTGATGAGGGATTGTTGCGGGTATTTCCCATCAAGGGAGTTACGTGATTTGTCAACATGGAAAATTGGCACCTATGGAAGTGGGGCCCTTTCTAACATTGAGATCATAGATCTACTGGAGTGTAGGCTCGTCTTTTGTGTGTTGTTAGAGGATTTATGATAGTTTTTGCATGTGATTGTATAAGCAACACCTTAAGAATAAGGGGATATATTGGTATGTAACAGTTTGTATGGACTTGTCGCTAATCTTGGCTTATAGTGAGTAGACCTTCACTCAAAATAGTACCATTGGCGTGTGTATAATGGAAACAGCAAAATATTATTATGAGTTAATATTGAATACATTCGAATCCATTGCGTGTAAGGATTTGAAGTTTAGTACCGAGAACAATCGAATTTCGAAGAGAAAAATTCCTTTGCAGGGGGAAGTATGAAACACCCCGTATTTTTGATTAATTATGGATTTATTTATTTTTGGTATTTTTAAATTACACGTGTACAGTAATTTAATTAAAATAAAATATTACATATTTAATAAATATTAATTGGGTGAGATTAAGATTAGTATTTATATGGTAACTTTACTAAGTGTGTTATAGTAAATAAAATACGGTGAATTGTTAGTACGTCGTAGTGTGTGAGAACGATGGGATTTTTTATAGTATCTCAACTGGTACTTGTGAGTTGATTATTTTAAGGTTGAGATAGGAAATTAATGTATAGTTACTCAGATGGTTATTTCAAGTGCATGGTTGATAAAAAAAAATGAATCGAAATAGTCAGAATTAAGTACCTGGGGTAGTAATTGGGTTCTGAAAGCTTTTTAGACTAATTGGAGCCCATTTGGGGGCTTATATGCCATTTTACATGAGGAGGTTAACCTAAATACGAGATTAAGGGGCTTAAAAGGAGATTAGGAGTAGGAGTCAGATATTATACATAATTAAAACATCCTAGATGCTCGTGGTGAGAAAAAGAGAGAAGGAAAAACCTAAGGGAGTTAAAAGGAAGAAAAGTGAGAGGATTGAAGGATCTTTTGGGCATATAATCATCACACATCGAAGGACTATCAGAATCTACGTATATATTGAGGTATGTAATTAACTTGCTTGATATTTTATTCATGTAAATTGAGTTCATATCATTGTAGGTGATAAATTATGTTTTAGAAGACTTTTGGGAAATGGGATCTATGTTAAAAGATAGGATTTTGGTGATAAGTAGTGTAACCATTGCTCAATACATATTTTGAAGATAAATTTAAACATAAAGATTAAGTCTTGAATGATAAAGTTGAGGAATTTAATAATCTTGAATGGGAATTACGAAAGTGCATAGTTTATGATTAAGCTGTTAACTCCCATGAGTTTAATTATCGTTGGATGAATTTGAATGTGAAGATAAATGTAATCTTGTTAAGAATTGATAAATGCTATAAATTTTGGGTTTGATTGGTGATATATATGGGATTGTTAATTGGAAGATGATGAATATTGCCTAAGAAAGTGAGTTACAACGTCAATCTCATTAGAAGTTCGTTTGAACGAGTTGAGATTCTCGTTCAAACGAGGTTGGGATTTTGTTTGAATGATCCTTGGGTTTGTTCATGGTGATAGATCTTTTTGTTACCAATGCATGATCGACAGTTTCGTATTTTTCTGATTTTTTTAATTAGTTATGAATTTAATTGAAAGGGTGTTCGAGATCGAAATCTTTAGTTGGAAATCAAATCTGGGTATGGATGCACAGGTGTTTTAGGGTGAAAAAAAATGCTCGGGTATGTTTTATGAAATCAGGTTGGAATTTCAAAAAGATTTAGGTTACGGTCCGGGTTTGGATAGGCTTAGTGTCCAAAATAAAATACAAACATGATATATATATAAATAAGTAAGTGACTACTTATGAATTTGGGAGTCGGATTTAGACTCAGAGACTTTAGGTTAGTGCTATGAGTGACATGCATGGTTTGCAGATTTTATTATATATATATATATATATATATATATATATATATTTATATGTGTGTGTATATGAATGAATAATAATAAGATCAGTGTGCATAATATTTATATGAAACATATCCCTCTACTGATCTCGTGGGAGGTTGTGCGATGTGGGTGATTCCCCTCGCTAGTGAATACAGGGTAAGTATAGTCCCCAGGTTATAGTGTCACATATGTGCCCATGTGAGGGTTGAAGTTAGAGATGAAATAATTTTAGGCATGGTTGTGACTCACTATCGAATGACTATGGCCAACTCCAATGCGTTTGTGATTTTACCGAGTCAGTATGAGAGTCTGACCGCTAGTAACTTGGATGATATTAGTATGCCCTGCATGATGATAGCATTGTAGAGAAAGGCATCCAATAAGTAGTACTTGGGTGCATCCAATAAGCAGTACTTGGGGGAAGGCCTCTAATGATTTAGCACTCGGGGGATGGTATCCAATGCGTTAGCACTCGGGGGAAGGAATCTAATGAGGTATTACTCGGGGGATTTTATCCAATGAGTTATTACTCGGGGGATGACGACTATACGCTACATATGTGTATTTGTTGTAGTATATCTTTACGTATATAATAGTGTGGTTAATTATATACGGGATTAACACATTAAGAGTGAACATATGTATGTTTATTGTAGTATATCATTTAGTATATAATATCGTAGTTCATTGTATATGGGTTTAAAACGTTAAGTGTGGATATTTATAAATAACAGGAGTGAAGTTATAATAATGATAAATGATGCAATGATTAATTAAGATAATGAGTGAAATAGGTAAGAAAGTAACAATAGATAATACTCAGGTTAGAGTGGTGTATCTGTGAGGTTTACAATGGGAGTAGGTAGACGGGGTAGTGTAACTAGGCGGGTTAAGATATATGCGCTAGGTGCGCACATTAGTTGAGAGGTGATGGGGATTCTCGTGATAGTGCGACATTGTCTTAAATATGAAAAGTTTTACTGCATATTTATATAATGCATCTTAATTAGTTGAAACTATTTTTAAAAGGTTTTGGGATCTGACCCATATCAAATCTATTTTTAAATTTTTTTTAGGTGTCCAGCCACAGGGACGCCATGTATGACTATTCTTTCCAGTGATACAAAACTGCAACTGATGTGGAGGCTTGCAGGTTTTTGAGTAGCCACTTCACTTATTACATTCGAGATTAGGTTCTCTATTCCGGGATTGGTTGGGCATATTTCACTTTTAAACTTATGTATATCAGAGTATTTTAGTCAGATGGACTAGATGTGTTGGATTTTTACCCAATGGTTTATTTGGGGACTTTATTCATTTATCTTTGCTTTACATTTTACATTACGGTTTCATTTATATTGATTACCAAGTTTGGAATTATTATGGTTGGGTTAATATTATTGTATGTTAATAAAAGATCAAATTTGGCACCGTCTTATTTAATTAATTTGGGGTTAGTAATTTAAAAAGTTTTCGATAGTGATGCTAAGATAGAACCAGGTGAGACTTTTGTTTTTTTAGTAAAGGACTGATCACCCATGGTTGAAATAGGCGGGGTGTCACAACTTATACCATCTTACTGGTTATATGGATGGATCTCGTCGTCCTGGCTAAGTGTCAGCATTAGTTTCCCGAGTCAACTAAGTTTAATATGATATATCCTTGGGTTTCTCAATTATGGTCGGATCTTGTCGTCCAAAAGACTGCATTCATGATCATCATCTTTGTCTTAATCCCATCACATGGGGTAGGCCATATGGATTCTCTTTTTCCATTCTAATATATTATAAGCAATATTTTAATTTATGTTGAAATCCTTAAGATCTTTCCTAATAATTTCCTCGCATGATAGCTTAGGGCGGCCCCTTCCTCTTTTACCCTTAATTTCCAATAATCTTCCTATTATTATAAGTGTGTCTATTGGTCTATGAAGAACATGTTCGTACCTTCTAAGTCTACTCTCTCTTAATTTATCGATAATGGGAGCTACTCCTAACTTTTCTCTCACATAATGATTTTTAATCTTATCCTTTCTAGTAATCCTATCATCCATCGGAGCATCCTCATCTGACTAATATGAAGATTTTGTTCATGTTTTTTCTTTTAATCCTAACATTTAGCTCCATAGAGGGTCCCTGGCCTAATAATTATTCAATAAGACTGCATTGGATTTCTTAAACTTAGAGAAACTTCTTGTTCATGATTTGTCCTAAGACGAGATTGTATATGAAGTTAGGTTTCTTGCTCGTGACCTATCCATTGACGGGGTCATTCATTAAGCAAGTTTTCTAGATGTAAATCTTGATGAGCTTAGCTCTAAGGTGTATTCGACTTAGACTTCTTGAACACCTCTCGCACTGAAGAAATGATCTTTGAATAATGCAGAAAAGTTTGAAATGACCACATATATGGAGGATGAAGTTTCAGTTTTTTTTTAATCACTGTTTTGAATTACAAAGGAGTGAAAAAGAAAGTTTACATTGGATTACCTCTTCAAGTGTTTGGAGTTCTAAGGTTTCTTTAACTGCTCGCCATTTAGAGTCTCAGTCCTATATATTCTTGGTCATACAATCATAGATACTCTATATAGTCCATGCCAGTTGGGTTCTAGCTTGTTCATCTTTTGAACAATCTTTTTGGGCACGTAGTCCGCTTCCTTTAAGATGCCCAATTTCAATTGTTTATTATAAAACCGCACAATCTTATCTGATAGGTGACAACACATAGCGCGGCTTACTCTCTGACCGCTTCAACTAGGTCTTTGATCGATTCTTCTCATAATATCGCTTTTTGGGGATTTGTAGTTGAGCTCTCGATGGGTGGGTAGGCCGATCCCAGTGGGCACTACTAATTCAGTGCCAAATGCCAACATAAATGGAGTTTCACCTGTCGCCATTCTTGGTGTTGTTTTGCATACCTATATCACACCCTACAGCCCATTGATTCGATTCCAGTTCGAGTAGTCCAATTGTTTTATGCCATTGAGTAGGGGTTTGTTTCTTATCTTTGACTTCCCGTTACAATGTGGATAATCGGGTGTTGAGTGTAATTTTTGGATCTTTGAACTCATGTAGTTTTCTTCAAACTCTCAAACTGGGTACCATGATCCGTCATGAATGCCTATGGCATTCTATAGCGACATATGATGCTCTTCCATATAAAATGGAGGACTTTTTTCACTACACTAAAAATAACAATCTAAAATGATTTAAAATCGTGCCAGATCAAATCTGGAACAATTTTAAACTGTGCTAGAATCGTGTGTTCCAAATAGGCCTTTTTTCCTGGCACGGTTTAAAAGTGTACAAGATTTGGCTAAACAGGAAAACTCTGGCACACTTTAAACCCGTGCTAGAATTTGATATTTCTGGCACACTTTTGTCACAGTTTATAACTGGGCCAAATTGAGTACATTTTGGTACACTTTTGGCACAGTCAAAACCGTGACAAAATTTGGTACATTTTTGGCACCGTTTTGAATTATGTCAAATTTTTGTACCAATAAAAAAATATAAATAATATTACCCCAAAAAAATTAAGGACGTTTCCACTATTTTTATACATTTATCAACCAGTTAATTTAAAACCTATTTTACCATAACAAAAAATAAATAATAGTACAAAATCCGCAAGGAAAAAATAATACAACAATACAAATAGTGTGCAATAACACAAGTACACATCCAGACAATAAGCCCAATAAAAATTAATGTCTCAAATTTCATTAATGGAAAATTCATCTCAATACATATGAAATTCATCTCGATTCATGATGCAATTTAGAAAATCTATATCAAATACAACAATCGTGTTCATATACATCAATGAAATGTTTGTTTATTGGGCATGCGACCTATATGGAGTGAATGATGATGGTGCCCACAAGGCGAAAAATCCGCCTCACCATGTAATTTCTTATGGCTTCTGATTTTGAAGTCTTCAAAGGAATTTTGTGGCATGATTTGTATTAGATGGAAATGGTCTTTCGATTTACAAATTCCCAGATATATTTTTTGAATTATCCAAATTTGTTCTGAATCTGCACATGAAATTATTAAGGACCCATTAATAACAGTGATTCGGTCCTGAAAATATATAAGGATACTGAATATAAACATAGCACTGTCAAGGAGTATATTGTGAAAGATAATACTCAGGGGTCCTTTTGTCGCGTGGAAAAAAAGGAAGTCCAAGTTCAATGGTAACATCTTTTGGGAACTTTACAGGCATTAAGATCCATTAAGTAAACACATCAAAAATACAAGTAAAGCCCATCCTGTGGAAACAAATTGTCGCTAACCTGGACTTTAATTATCTCCACTTTCTAAAATTGCCAATTTTTAAATAAAATCAAAATATTACTTATTAATCACAATAAAACATTAGAAAGAAATTTACTAAATAGGATAATGTTGGTGACTCAGCTCCGCCCGCAATAGTGACATACAACTGGGCATTTGGCATGTGTTGTAGTTGCTCGAACTCACTTCATCCACATTGTGACTACTTCCATAATTGAACACTGCCAAAATAACATGACAATCCAAAGGAGATAGTGAACAACCCTTAAAAAGGAAGTGGAATATAATAATACTTAAGACATAATTTTAGACAACATTTTTTATAATTTTAAATAAGTCATCGATATCTTCACTTTCATTCTTCTGTGACACCCCGCCTAATTAAATACTGGGTGATCAGTTCTTTATTAAATTAAAATCAAGGTGAACAGTTGGTTCATTCTTAGCATCACTATCGCAAAATAAAATATACCAATTTAAACACCCTAAATAATTAAGCTAAGTGTCAAAACAATTAATCTTATAAATTAAGTTTGAATGTCATTATTAATTACGAGACCATTTTCACGAACACAATTGATAGTATTAAAACCAAATCATCCAAATGAAATAACATTCTAGATAAATCAATCCAAATAAAATATCCCAATTTGCAGGACAAAGTGATAATTATAAGTAATCCCAACTACAACAGAATATCGAAATAAATTAAAAGTACAAATCTCTCTGAACTAGATAGAACTGGAAGTGGTCGACACATACCCTATATAAGGAGAACTAAATGAAAGATTGAGAAAAAAAAGGATGAAGTCGTCTACTGCAAAGACCTGCAACTCCCACACTAGCTACAGCACGTCGACAGTCCAAAGATCCCAGCCTGACTCCCCTGTAGCTGGGCATCTGTAATACATATATATACACAAGAGAGAGAAAAGATGTCAGGAAATGGGTCAGAGCCCGAGTGTAAAACAGTTTTAAAAATAGTTTATCAAGTATTTAAAATGCATACCGGCTAATGCGACACATTGTTAGTATGTGACACTCTCTTGAGAATTCTCACCTATTATCTAGTGTGCACGCCTACCGTACTAATAAAGCTCCTACGTTTCTCTAACTTATTATCCATAAGGTTTTATCATGTGAAAAATAAGGTTAGGATATTTACTTGAGGAAATCATTCTCTTCAAGATTTCTTACGTTATTTAGAACAACTCATTACCATTATAAAGTTCCCGAACACTTATAATAAAGTTGAAGCATTTATTCATTACTTATCTACTTATAGGCACAGTAGAAAGTTCCCATATAGATATACGTATAAATATATTGGTCACACATATAATATGTATACTAACGGCACCCCACATAAAATCTATGGTGCCAGCATACTCTGCTATCAAATCCCCGTATCACTTAAAGTAAGGGAAATACTAGTTCGAAATCACTCTTGAACTGTATTAACACAAAATTCAAATAAATGGAGGCGAAGCATAGTTCCCAATCACTAAGAGGTCAGCACATACCCTCACGTCTCTTAGGACCATCTGACTATCACTCAGACAACCTGTATCAAGGATACTATCTTCTAGGGTACAAGTCAATATCGCCCATAAAGATCAAATCGAGATAAGATTGTCCCGGCGCGGAAACCCCCGTGATAGCAAGTAGCCCGGGTATGATTTTTACACAGATATTCAAATAATATATATACATGCACTCATATACATATTTACATAAATTAGCTAGGCACGCCCACGACCCATAACATTATTCTAGCCATGCGTAACATATAACGCTCGAGTTCTACGTATAAGTAAATCACTCTTTTTATTCTATTAAGTATAACAAATCCTTAAGTACTTCTCGACTCTCGAACTGTATCCTCTCAAAATAATATAAAATCAGTAGGTGCACCCTCACTACTCTACTAATATAATTCTTCCTTAATTCTCACAAGATATACTATAATGTACGCATTATTTCCCACTAAATTTATATTCCCAAAACCCCACGATTAAATCACATATGAATCATATCACCCGAACCTTGCCTACAATCCTACTGGTCTTTCCCAAGTCCTATTATGGTATATAAAACATGTATAAGGCTTCCCACAATGTGGTACTGGGTTAATCATTAAGAGCTAAGAACAAGCTTCAAAATTCCGAAGAGCTCGATCGATCGAAGGTAGGGGGTCGGTCGATCGATCCAGTCATTCGATCGACATTCAAGGTCGATCAATCGATCGCCTAGATATTTCCCAAATTCTGCATATCTATCCTACGGGTTTCATCACGAAAAGTCCTCAAAACCTCTATCAATTTCGCCCAAACTCCAAAATAAGGTTACTACTGGTTCTATATACATATATGCATGAATTTCTACGTAATACATGTATAGTTTCATCAACGGAATTGTATTAAAGGACCAATACGCCTTAATTACCAAGAACCCTAATTTTTCACTAAACTTCCAATATTCTAATTCTTTTCCATATTTCTCACTTCTAAATTGTTCAAATTTCATGGGTAATTTTCTACATATGATTGAGATTTCATAATATATTTATTTTCTCTACAACATGTGATTGGATTCTCTAAATTATTAAATTCTTCCATGAAACCTAGGTTCAACAATCCTAATCTAACATGGTGAGACATTAACTAAAAGAGAAGCAAGATAGATACTTTCCTAGAATTTGAGTTTCTGATTTATGGATGAAAGAGGTATGGTTGCGTTCCTCGTCGTGCGATCTATGCTTTGTTGGTGGTGACGGTGCAAACGGGTGAGTCTTTGGCCTTGAGTTGCTTGGAAAGCTCTCCAACTCCTTCTCTAATGGTCGTTCTTTGGTTTTATGTTTGTTAAGCCTAGAAGACAATTCCTAAAGCCTGATATATCCTTAGGAAATTCGTGGGTTTAATTGCCCAAAAATGTAAAATATCTATAATACCCTCTCGGGATGCCAATTAGGCTTAAAAATGCCCCGAGATCCGAACTAAACCCCCGCGTACATTACTTTGACTATCTCGACCTTTCCACACACATTGGCGAACTCGAAAAAACAATACGGGCAACTTATAATTTATTCACTTTAAATAATAATAATAATAATAATTTAGTCCTTACACAACACAGGCGCATCCTGACTTAATTTTCATAATTTCCATTTTATTCACTCGTGATAATTTTAATAAATCAATCTGATTTATTACTTTACTCATCTAGTAATATTCAACAAATTTCCAATAATTACTAACTCTCGTCATGCTAGTAAATATTAAAATGAATTTTCGGATTAATATTAAATTAATTTATCTTAATTAAAAATTTAATAAATCCCGAAATTTAAAAGCCATAAAAAATACGGGGTGTTACATACTTCCCCTCTAATAACGGAATTTCGTCCCGAAATTCGGAAAATAAGGCCTATCAGGTAAAAAACTTATGGATACCTTATCAGTACGCAAACTATCAACATATTAAGGTGCTCAATTACTATAGCCCTCTCCTAACATCAAGCTTTTTCAACACTCTCATTAAAGACACTTCACATTGTGATCCTATCTGACAACATTCGCATAAGACACGCCTATACATTATTAATTCCCATTATTTCAATATCATTGGGAGTTCGCACCTCACTACATGCCAACTACTCTGATTTATCTAAACACAAAACTCCCATTCTGAGAGAAACTATACGAACATCTGACCACTCTTGTTCGCCTAAAATAGTCGTGGAATTCCACCATAGTCATCAGACTCCAACTCAGCCAATCCAAAATTATGATTATCCGCCCATCTCTTAACATTCAGATTGAGAAAAGTTAAGGTTTTTCCACACCAAAACCTCAATAAGCACCTTGTTCACAATAAGCAGGTACGAGTGCTCCCACGGAACTCTACCATTAGGTAATATCTTCCCCCAATTACCGTACTATACTCCACTTGCTAGCTATAATCGTTGTGGAAATGAAACGATCATAATGAATCCAAAAATTATTTTCACACTGCTCCACTAATGGTTAATCACCGCTCTCCTACTCCCCGGATTAAGGGTGACACAACCTGCTCAAAACGAACTGGTATCCCCGCTGCTTCCTGAAATCCCATATTGAAGGTGGGATTTAAAAATCTTATCCTAATTTAGAAAAATATCGTATAGGACCACGTATTGGCGCAATCCTACCTTTCAAAGGAAGACTGGGGCACACTAGCTAATATTGTAAATCACCCCAAAGGAATGTCAATCACTTCCTTCTTGATCGGCTTGTTCCACATGTTCGAATGAACCATGTATCTTGCCTTGAGGTTAGCAACCCATCAAACAAACTTTATCGACTTTACTGGCCACTTCCATTATAGGGATCGTCGGTTGCCACAAAATTATCTGGTTGCTCCTCTTCTTCCAATCTATTTCTATTTATGAGTAGTGCCCACGGAGACTACTCACTATGTCCCTCTCAACATCGAATTTTACTTGTAATGTCTCACATTAAGTGACACTTAATACTCCCCTTCTTTCCTTTGCGTATACTAAAAGTTCTGACCCATGAACTTTTCTCCAAGATGTGCACTTCCTGACCTTTTTATACCATACTGACATCTTCACTTTTTATACGCATCAGTCGCTCTCAACATTTAACTAATTACAACTCCGCTCCGAGTGTTCTCCATAATAATTAAATTCTACCCTTCTCAAGGTAAACCCCTTTTTAAATGGCTTCCCGCAGTCTTCCAACCAAATTCGAGTGTGCTACACTAATCGTACACGTATATATGGATTATCATTCTTCACACGACGCTTAGTCCACTCTGCCACTTCCACCTCATTATGTTAGTCCCACAAACATATATTCCACACATCTATTCCTACATCCCTTCAACTCGGACGATTCTAACATCAGCCAACTAGATTGCCCACACACCCTATAAACCGTGCATACTAGCGTAAGCATCATATACGCTTCACACATACCACCTAATTCTTTTTTTTATTTGTGCTTACAACGTGATTACAACACTTGGGTACTCTTAATCGTCCTAGAAATCAAAATTTTAAATTTCTCCTTATCATCATTCCACCCTTCAACTCGTGGTGATAAACAAAACTTCCAATGCTTTCTTACCACCCAACCAGCTCCACCGTCCTTAAATTATAATTTAACTTCCAACTTATAGATATAATTACCTACTCCTACTACGACCGAAGTACCAAACTCATAGACTAATGACCAAACATCTTCCTACTTCCAACCTTACGCTAAGTTTCAAGTGTGGGATGTCTCGCAAAGTGAAATCCAAACAAGGAACCAATCGATACACTACTACCTAGCATTATCGATTATCGAAATCCGTTAGGCCCTCTATCCATAACATGTACCCCTTTATTTCATCCCTTGATAGAAAAGTTACATCTCCTCCTGTAATTACACTTAACAAAGAACATTTCACCAATTGTACAATCTTCAGCATCAGTGGTAATCCCATTCCATAAACCTCGAATACATACGATCGCGGTTCTCGAAATCCTGTCCCCAAACATATAGGTATAACTCTTAACTCTCACATCTCTAAAGGATAGATATATCAATGCGCTCTTCCTATCACTAAGTCCTGACCACTAAACATAATATTGCGTTAAATCTTTTCGCTCAACGGTGAACCCAATACATACTGAATCATAACAACAAAGTCCTTACACACACCGGGATCGAATATCTCAAGCCCACTATCCCCTCCGAAGTCTCTAGAATAGATAATATAAGTGCGAGTCCGACCCTCTCAAAGGTCAGGCCTCGTCAGAACAAAACATGCTGCATTAATGCAACCATTCCTATAGCCTTGCAAGAACTGCCAACTATCGTACTAACCATTTCTATAAAGTTGTAACCAAGACAATATCATACTCGTATATCACATAACTAAAACGGGTAATCTCAATAAAGTATATAACACTATTAATACACCCATTTATCCTTCGTGGATAGCACTAAAGATAATCCCTCTACACTAGGGAAAATATTCACAATAATAATGTTTATAGTTATACGAATTAAACTCGTCTCACATGTTAATCTAGCAATGAACAAAATACAGTGACTCGCTCATGTCACATAAAACACTCCTCATCCTCCGAGGATAAAACTCATACTTCTACCTTGCCAATCGTCTTGACTGCCCAAATGGTCCTCGAACGTAACACGTCTGTCCAAACCACCACAAAAACTACTTTAATCGTTATCCTTTACTAGGCATCCTACTCTTGCTCCTTTATTCACTCTGGGAAGACATTAACGCCTGTGATTTCACTCTCCACAAAATACCTCTATACATAATCCACTTATCACCTGTCATACTAACCATATAGGATTGTCCGTCTCTCGAACTTTGGTAGGCTCGATTCCTGATGGCTACCCTCGTTGTTCCCTTAGCCTTGTTGGCCCTAAAGAACATGCTATTAGTTACAATAGTCCTTACTTAATTCACCATTACATGGTAAAAATTCATCTATTTGTATCATTTAAATGGGTCCCCTGATGTGTATCCAGACCCCCTTGTGGTGCTACCCTACCACCATTGCATCCAGTCTTGTTCTTGACTAAATTCTTCAATTCTTTTAGCTTGCCACACAAAGAAGCATTATCATCTCCATTGAAAAAGCACGATAATGTTAACCTCTGAATTGACCATCCAGCAAAATTCCCTTTAAGTGTTATTAACTACTCTTACGAGTCGATCTCCCACTTAAAGTTCCGTCCTCCGTTTGTATCTTCATCCTCCGATACAAGATTCGCTAACCGTTTAGATTCATATTCACAAATGGACCTCTGTCCGGCCCTCCTGTGATGAGTTCAGAACAACATTCACATCTTATCCTGAGCATCTGATGAAGGAACCTGCGATCAAACTGTACCTAAGATCCTTCTATAGACATAGCCTTCCACTTCTAAAAGTGGTGGCTGACTCCCACCACTATAACTTCATTCCGACGAGCCAATAAAAAAAATTTACCCCAAAGTTTCACTTTCTGTTAGCCACACTTCATAATATGCCCAATCCAATGGATATTTTCCCCTCCTTTGGCTGACATACACAATCCTCACATTTCTAGAATTTCCACCGACGGTTCTCCTAAATGCTTCGTCAGACTCTTTCCCAGTCATACCACATTGGGTGAGTCTGCTTCTGCTTCTCTTTTGACTATAGAAGCATTTGGAAATCACAAGCGGCGTCCTATCCGTTCTTACAGTCTTGGCCACTCATGCCATAATATGGGTGACCTCAACTACGGTCATCATCCTCGAATATGCTTTACAACCTCAACTAATCCCTGTCTCCTGATGTCCGCCTAACGGCCCATGTCTGACATCCTTCATCGCTCGGCACATGCAGACATCCGAATGCAATTAGAATTCACTAATATACATACGTTATAGCAGGAGAACATAATCTCACCATAGAAATCAACAATCTTAAACATATGGCTCTATATCAAACAAAGCAACGCTGGAAGCATAATAAGCCGCACAGATCCTAAAGGACACTCGAACCTGATGCTCTGATACCACCTGTGACACCACGCCTAATTAAATACCGGGTGATCAGTCCTTTATTAAATTAAAATCAAGGTGAACAGTTGGTTCATTCTTAGCATCACTGTCATAAAATAAAATATACTAATTTAAACTCCCTAAATAATTTAGCTAAGTGTCAAAACAATTAATCTTATAAATTAAGTCTGAATGTCATTATTAATTACGAAGCCATTTTCACGAACACAATTGATAGTATTAAAACCAAATCATCCAAATGAAAGAACATGCTAGATAAATCAATCCAAATAAAATATTCCAATTTGCAGGACAAAGTGATAATTATATGTAATCCTAACTACAACAGAATACCGAAATAAATTAAAAGTACAAATCTCTCTGAACTAGATAAAACAGAAAGTGGTCAACACATGCCCTATCTAAGGAGAACTAAATAAAATATTGAGAAAACAAGGATGAAGTCGTCTACTGCAAAGACCTACAACTTCCACACTAGCTGCAGCACATCGACAGTCCAAAGAGAAAAGCTTGACGCCCCTGTGGCTGGGCACCTGTAATATATATATATATATATATATATATACACACACACACACAAGAGAGAGAAAAGATGTCAGGAAATGGGTCAGAGCCCGAGTGTAAAACAGTTTTAAAAATAGTTTATCAAGTATTTAAAATGCATACCGGCTAATGCGACAACCATGTTAGTATGTGACACTCTCTTGAGAATTCTCACATATTATCTAGTGTGCACGCCTACCGTACTAATAAATCTCCTACGTTTCTCTAACTTATTATCCATAAGGTTTTATCATGTGAAAAATAAGGTTAGGATATTTACTTGAGGAAATCATTCTCTTCAAGATTGCTTACGTTATTTAGAACAACTCATTACCATTATAAAGTTCCCGAACACTTATACTAAAGTTGAAGCATTTATTCATTACTTATCTACTTATACGCACAGTAGAAAGTTCCCATATATATATATGTATATATATTGGTCACACATATAATTTATATACTAACAGCACCCCACATAAAATCTATGGTGCTGACATACTCTGCTATCAAGTCCCCGTATCACTTAAACTAAGGGAAATACTAGTTTGAAAGTAGTTTCGAACTGTATTAACACAAAACACAAACAAATGGTGGCGAAGCATAGTTCCCAGTCACTAAGAGGTTAGCACATACCCTCATGTCTCTTAGGACCATCTGAGTATCACTCAGATAGCCTGTATCAAGGATACTATCTTCTAGGGTACGAGTCAATATCCCCCATAAAGGTCCAATCGAGATAAGACTGTCCCGGCGTGAAAACCCCTGTGATAGCACGTAGACCGGGTAAGATTTTTACGCCGATAGTCAAATAATATATATACATGCACTCATATAAATATTTACATAAATCAGCTACGTATGCCCACGACCCATAACATTATTCTAGCCATGCGTAACATATAACACTCGAGTTCTACGTATAAGTAAATCACTCTTTTTATTCCATTAAGTATAACAAATCCTTAAGTACTTCTCAACTCTCAAAGTGTATCCTCTCAAAATAATATAAAATCATTAGGTGCACCCTCACTACTCTACTGGTCTAACTCTTCCTTAATTCTCACAAGATATACTATAATGCATGCACGATTTCCCACTAAATTTATATTCCCAAAACCCCACGGTTAAATCACATATGAATCATATCACCCGAACCTTGCCTACAATCATACCAGCCTTTCCCAAGTCCCATTATGGTATATAAAACAAGTATAAGGGTTCCCACAAGGTGGTACAGGGTTAATCATTAAGAGTAACAAACAAGCTTCAAAATTCAGAAGAGGTAGATCGTTCGATGGTAGGGGGTCGATCGATCGATCCAGTCGATCGATCGACATTCAAGGTCGATTAATCGATCGCCCAGATATTTCTGAGATTATGCATATCTATCCTACGGGTTTCATCACCAAAAGTCCTCAAAACCTCTATCAATTTTACCCGAACTCACAAATGAGGTTACTACTGGTTCGATATACATATATGCATGAATTTCTACGTAATACATGTATAGTTTCATCAACGGAATTATATTAAAGGACCAATATGACTTAATTATCAAGAACCCTAATTTTTAACTAAACTTCCAATATTCTAATTCTTTTTCCATATTTCTCACTTCTAAATTGTTCAAATTTCATGGGTAATTTTCTACATATGATTGAGATTTCATAATATATTTATTTTCTCTACAACATGTGATTGGGTTCTCTAAATTATTAAATTCTTCCATGAAACCTAGGTTCAACAATCCTAATTTAACATGGTGAGACATTAACTAAAACAGAAGCAAGATAGATACTTTCCTGGAATTTGAGTTTCTGATTTGTGGACGAAAGAGGTATGGTTGTGTTCCTCGTCGTGCGATCTATGCTTTGGTGGTGGTGACGGTGCAAACAGGTGAGTCTTTGGCCTTGAGTTGCTTGGAAAGCTCTCCAACTCCTTCTCTAATGGTCGTTCTTTAGTTTTATGTCTGTTAACCCTAGAAGACAACTCCTAAAGGCTGATATATCCTTAGGAAATTCGTGGGTTTAATTGCCCAAAAATGTAAAATATCTATAATACCCTCCCGGGATGCCAATTAGGCTTAAAAACGCCACGAGATCCGAACTAAACCCTCGGGTAAATTATTTTGACTATCTAGACCCTTTCGGACACAGTAGCACACTCGAAAAGATAATACGAGTGGCTTATAATTTATTCACGTTTCATAATAATAATAATTTAGTCCTGACACGACACAGGCGCGTCCCGACTTAATTTTCATAATTGCCATTTTATTCACTCGTGATAATTTTAATAAAATCAATCTTCTATATTACTTTACTCATCTAGTAATATTACACAAATTTCCAATAATTACTAACTCTCATCCCGCTGGTAAATATTAAAACGAATTTCTGGATTAATATAAATTAATTTATCTCAATTAAAAATTTAATAAATCCCTAAATTTAAAATCCATAAAAAATACGGGGTGTTACATCTTCAAAATACACCACTCATATCAACAACTTATTCATTCCTCAAGCAATGAAAAGTACTTCGAATGATGAATAGTGATGTACAAACACCCCCTAAACTAATGTCCCATAAGCATTACATAAGAGCAAAGATGAATATAATATATTTTAGTAATGTATATATTGCGCGCACCTAGTAATCACAATAGTTCTCAGATATATGACTTTGAATATTTACTTAATTTTTAAAGAAAAATGACACAATTATCAATGAATATCTACTTTTATTTAAATAATGATATAATCTTTCTAATAGAAGACCAAACAACACCTAGCATAAAAAGTATTCAATCTCCGGCAACCTAGTTCTCATGTGTCAACTGTTTGTATCTGCTGCTACAATCCAAAAATTCCAATTGAAAACTTGCCAACAAACTCAAGAAAGGATAAAAATGAATCAATTGTTTTCTCCAGACACAATTTTCCAGGATCTTCACAAAAAATTTATTTCAAAATTTTATCATGGACTTGATGAACTTAATTGTTTCTATTAAAGAAGATGAAAGAGAAGAGAACTATTCACCAACATTACCATGCAATCCTGAAACTTCAGCTACAAGTGATTCTCCCTCTCCTTGTTCATGAAAATCTTGAAACCTGGCGGCAACAATGAATGGCATTTAGAAAAGAATAGCTAGCATTACTTCAATCACTAGATAACTTGTTTATGAAAATTACAATTTGAGTTACTCAATGAGTAATATTCTCTATTACAAAACGAGTCAGTTTTGGGTGTTTATCAATCCTTTCTTTAAGAAGTTGTATCTCTTCTACTAAAGCATTATTTTCATCCATGAGATATTTTCCAGTAGAGACTAAACTGTCTGCAAGCATATCCAACCGTTTAATTTTTTCCTCATGAAACCTTAGAATCATTTTCATACGATGCACATCTTCCTCTTTTTAGTGAGCTTGAAATTATATATTTCAACTATAAATGAATTCATTGATATAACTACTTATGCTAATATTTACACATTTAAGTAGTAATCATTAATCATGGCTACTACAGAAGATAATTATACAAATAAATAAAATAATAAATAAAATAGGATTGTCATAACCACACATACTAAGCGGTTCAATTGTTCAATTTCCACCTGTAATATTGTGGTTGCAGTCTCGGATAATTTCTCTCTCCTAAAAGCACCAACTAAAGTATCCTACAAGCATTTAATCTTCCATAAATAAATTAGCACACCACAAGCGTACAACATCATAGACCTCTCAGGTCCAAAGAAAAACACCTTTTACTTTTGGATTAAAAGATTACTTTCCTTTTTTGGAATGTCCTAAACTTATATTCAATCAACAGAACATGAAAAACTCAATGCTCAAGGTTTGAATATATTCAAATATATTTTTCCCCACTGTGTATTCGCTAAATGTGGATGTTTTAACAAAGTGGAAAATTGGCTTTCCATTTATTGAAAATTACGATTTTTCATTGTTAATCACTAAACCCCCAAAACGAAAAATAAAATGAAAAGATGACCTAATGCATTATAGATGTGGCAACAAAAGACTAACATTTTATAAAGAGATGTGTAGAGATAATAGCACCTCCCACTAAAGAGATAAATAAAAAGGAAAAAATGGGGGTTAAATGAAGTGCTAGGATCGTAGGTACAAGAATCTTGCCGAAGGACAAAGACATAAGAAAAAATAAATTAGGGCAAAATCAAGATTGAATCCTCATATATTTCATGATGTCATAAAAAGTATGTGAAAGTGAATTGTCCCAATGAGTGTGGAGTCTATTACTAGTCCACAACAAATAGCAAAAAAATGGCGCAAGAGCATTTTTAAACATATGTGGGGGAAAGTGGAGGGCCTTGAAGAGAATCTTTTGCTAAGTGAAAGTACGAGATATGAATCTCTAAATAAAGCCAAACCAAGGAAGCCAAGGATTGAAGAGCTAAATAATCATTATAGTCTCAATAATGAGGGTATAACAACAACATCAACAACAGGTGACATAGGCAGTGAGAATGTAGCAGCATAACACAAATGAAATGGTAGTACAGTAGCAACAGTAAATGGGAATAGATGAATAGTTTAACCATCCAATTGGGTAGCTATGATGTGTTATTATATTTTAAGGTATATACACTGAGCCAAAGTAGAAGCAAATGGGAATAGATGAATAGTTTAATCATCCAATTGTTTCTTAAAATGCTTTGTCTTAGTACAAAACCGTTCATTGGCTTTGGCGATACCTAAATCGTTAAATACTCTTGTTGTTTCTTTTTTTCTCAATGTGCTAGAAGATGAATAGTTATATGAGTTGGACACTAATTTGAGACACAAATGCAATATATCTAGTCCTCAGTATAATCATAAAATCATAGTTATGAAGATTTTACCCTTAAGTGTTAAGTAGTTGACTTTGTTATAATCAAGCAGGAACAAATTAAAACAACATAGACCTCCGAACCGAGTGGAAGTGAGTTTACCTCAGCCATGGCCAAGTAGACAGAAATGTATTCTTTACCATTTTTATTCTTACTTCTATTCAGATGGAGTACTAACTTCCTATAATCACATATATAGTCAATATCAATCTAAGATTGAAATAGCTGTAACATAAGACATGCCACAAACAAAACTAACATTGCTAATGAACATAATGCAAGAAATGAAGAGAAATAACTATACCATTTTTAGCCTTCGTCTTTAAAAAAGATTGATTCATTTGTCTCTATATCATTCTTTGCTACTGTTGATGTAAAAAACTAGACTAGTTCTAATTAAATGATTAAAGATAATATTTGTGAGTAAAAGAAAGAGATAAAGAGGTTTTTAAAATGGTTCGACCTATGAAGAAAATCCTACGTCCATTGTGCTTCTTATTACATGATATTTCTCTTTCAATCACTTGCCCTTGATGAAGGGATTACAACGTATTTATAGAACAATAAAGAGACCAAGAGATGTAATATTAAAGGATGGAATGACTTTACAAATTAGGCATTTACATTAATATAGAAGGTCCATAATGTTTCTTGTTGTTGGCATTTTGCTGATAGTGTTGGTTGGCCTCCCTACTGTTGGTCGGGCTTCCTGGCATTGGTCGGCATCCCAGTATAATGGTCGGCATTCCGGTATAATGGTCGATATTCCAGGCCTTGGTCTATAGTTATGCCTTGCTGACTAGGATTATTTCCACAGTGGATGACACATGTCTATTTTTGATGGTCCACGTTAGTGGGTAATTTTTGGTATCAACAGATACCCCTAATGTTCCATGATTGATGATTTCTTAAAAGTATGGAGCATTTAGATCTGGTAGTATCTCGGACTACATTTCTGATGCTTAGTCAGTTGTCGACTTCCCACACTTGTAAAATTATTAGCTTTGCCGATGGCTTGTATAACTGATGGCATTTTTATAAATATCCAAACTTATAATGAATCGTTTTGGGGTAAATATATCTTTTTCTGCTTAGTCGCCAAAATCTCAATCATAGTTTCGCTTTAATCATTACGTTTTTTGGTTCTCAAGGCAATCTATAAATGGCGATAAAATCCCGATCATATCTTACCTCAAACTTTCTAAGTTTTTGCTGCAATTTCTTGAGCTTTCGTGCGATCGGTCTTCCCGTCTTCTAATTCTTACTGAATCCTAAAATCTTTCTAAGAATTCTTTCTCTTTCTTCTTTTCTTCATATCGAATCATGGTTTAGATTATTATCTCTTTAGATGAGTTTAGAAAAAAATGGAACATACCAGACTGGGTAGACTTAGAGTTTCCCAATCCCTCTGTAGACATTTTTTCTTTGTCTAAGGGTCATTGGATCCTTTCCTTATTCATTGTTGAATGCGGTTTTACGTTTCCCCCAAATTGTTTTTGCCTGTAATTTTATTAATATTTTGACATTATACTTGCCAGGGTAGACCCCGATACGTGGAGGGTTATCAATGGTGTTTATATGCTCAATCAACTCCATGAGACCCACGTAGTCATTCCCGAAATCATATTTTATTATAAGTGGGTCACTAGTGATAGTACTTACTATTTCAAAACTAGGGCTGAAAATAGAGCATTAGTTATTAACCTTCCTGATTCTAATAGGGATTAATTTGACCATGGAGTGATTGCCAAAAATTGGGAATATGCACCTCTAACAGGGGGTGAAGTGTGCAATGGGCCAAAATTCTCTCAGGAAGGCCATGGGATAGGTTGTTTTAATTTCCTATGTGACATTATTAGCAATTTTTCTGTTAAAATATTAATTAATCACTAGTTGTTTATTTACTTGCAGTTGATAGGAAGAGGAAGTGTTCCAAAGAAGGTGACATTAAGTTTAAGGAGATCATGTTTATCTGGGGCCTTCATCAGAAAATTAGCGAGGAACATACTAGGTTGACATCATACTTACTGAAATACAGGAGTTCTGTGACCTCCTTTGTTGCCCAACCTTCTGTTGTTGCTCCTACCATAATTATTGACTTGGACCAGGACCCAGTGTCCCCATCATCAGGCAGTGGTGAGCTTTCTGCTGGTTCTTTTTCATCTTTTGACTCTGACCTTCCTCTTGCTACTGTTATGGGAAAGAGGAAATTCTCTAATATAATGGGAGATATTGATTCTCCAAGCTCCACCAAATCTTCTACTAGTGGGGACACTAATAAAGAAGATTCTAGGAAGAAGGCCCCATTTAATAAGGGTGAAGAGTTCTTTCTTAAACGTATAAGAAAAGTTCTTCCATCTAGACTTGCTGAAGGAACTATTGCTACTACCGACCAACAGAACTTGGTCAATTTATCTGTTGTTGACACTAGTTCTCCTGTGCCCATAGGTCTTAGGTTAGCCAGATAATTAATAAAGTCTGGTACTTTGCTAAATCATAGGGGTGTTGCCTATGTTATGCCCGTTTGAAAATTTCTGAAAGGGCTGCTCAAACCCTTGCTTTGGTAAAAACTCTTACTGTTTCATACTTGTACTTTCTTATTGATTTCTTGCATTAATTTGGCCTCTCTTTTTTGTACTTCCTAGTTGATTTCAACCAGATGTTAGAGAAGTATGATGCACTTCGATCTTCTTCAAATGACGTAAAAGATGATTTTGAATGCTTGAAGAAATCCTTTTTTGACTCCCAACAAGCATTGAAAAATGAGAAACAATCTTGGGAGAACAAAATAAAAATTATTGAGGATGGTCAGAAGAAGGCTGAGAATGAGGTTGTTGCAACTCGGAGACAAGTCTCTGAGCTGGAGAAGAACTTTGCTACTGAGAAGGTCAAGAGGATAAAGGTTAGAGAGGTTTCTTTCAAAAAGGGATGGAAGAAGTCCATGGCACTTGCTTTTATCCACATTGACTATGTGAAAAAAAAAGTGTTATAAGCTTTTACTCGGACATAACCCTAGTTCCCCACAAAACTTGTACGAGGAAGTGGAAGATGATGTGGGGTCAGGGGATTCCACCCTTGTTCTAGAACCTACATCTGACCAACTGCAGATAGTTGCTGAGTCTTCTCTCCCCACCACTTTCGATAAAATAACTCCACCCATTCCTGTCTCCAATTAAGTTGAAGCTACAACTGATACAGAGAAGGTGTGGACTTGCTCGACAATCAGCCTTTTTTATTTTGTGTCTTTATCTTCCCTTTATTTTAATGCATTTCTAAATTTATTTTACATCAATAAAAAGAGTATTTCTTTCCTCTGTACTTGCCATCTTTTGATTATTACTCTGTACTCTTTCTTATGTTGTTAATTGGATATTTCTTGACTTTTATAATTCATAGACAAAATGGATCAACTTTCTTCTACTGACTCTGAGAAAATCAAGAGATGTAATAATCTATTCAAGGCTAGTCATAAAACTTTGTTCGAGGAAGATATGTCGAATTTTCTCTGGGACGATGTTTTTTTATCAAAAGAAATCCTACTTATACATGAAGTGTCTTCTTAATTGGGTAGTGGATAAAAATGTAGCTTACTTCTAAATGATTTAAGAGCTTCAAGAAAATCACAAAGAAGCCAAGGCTCTTCTGCATGCTGATTATGAGAAGAAGTACAAAGCTCTAAGTGAATTTTGGGGTTTTAAGGAAAAATTAGAGAGATATCCCTCTAATTTTAGGAAGAAAAAGTTTTTGCTCAAGTGTGAAGTGGATGAGGCTGGGGTCATTGCCAAGTTGTTGGAAGAAGAAAATAATAGTTTAAGAGAGGAGCTGAACTCTTTGAAGGTTCCTTCAACTACTACTGATGTTGATGAGGGAGTCTCATTTTGGAGACTGAAATGCTAATCTAAGGGAAGAACTAGAGGCTTTAAAAAATCCAAACCTTCCACCTCCTCCCAATGAAGGGCAATACCTGGTCGAGCTGCAACGAATGAAATCAGGACTCAACATACACTTGCAAATCAGGTTGCACAAATAAAGGTCAAGAATTTAGCCATTGTTGAGATGTACCAAAAGATCCAAACCCAGGGTGAGAAACTTGCCACCTAGTCTCCTAAACTGCAAATCAAGGATGGAGTGCTAAAGAAACTACAAGACGAGGTTGAAAGGTTAACTTTCTAGTTTCACAAGTAACCTATAGATGTTTGGATGTAGGGGTACAATGAGGCCCTTTGTCATTTTGATGAATGATTTAGTCAAGCTCAGCTCGAAGGCTATAAATGAGGATGGGCCAATTCTCTAATAGTTAGGAAGGTTGATCATAAAAATAGATTATGGTATTTGGCTAATGTTGGGATTTTAGAGTGTCAAGAACCTCCTTTTAAATTAGATATCAGCTGGATCCCAATAAAAACCATTCCCCAATGCCTGATCTCCAAATACTTAGGGGATTATGGTCTGCATGACAACCTAGAAATAGTTCAGCCCCTTATCTATTAGATGCTCCGAGCAACATCAATAGGTGAATTCTTTAAGATTTCTACTTCATTAACTCCCCATAAAACTTGGATGACCATCCACCAGGCATGGAACTAGCACCAAGATCCTCTAAAGCTGAAGGAAAGCATCCAGTAGAATAATCTTTAAGAATAATTCGTTCTTGTATTTCATAATATTTGAATGTAACCATCTTATATATAGAAATGAATGGCATTTGACTAACTTATCTTGTTACTTTTTATATGCTTAAATGTCTTCGTTATTTCGTTAGCTCTAGTGACACACTTAGACATTTGCCTAAATTTAGTATCAGTTACTAATGAGATTATCATAGGTTCTACTGATATACTTAGATTTCTAAGTTTAATACCAGTTACTATTGATGTGGCCATAGGTTCAACTAGTGCACCTAGATTTAAATCCAGGTTTAACATTAGTTACCCGTGGTATTGCCATAGGTTCTACCAATGCACCTAAATTTTTAGGTTTAGCATTAGTTACTAGTGGTGACCAAGCATATGTGAAAAATGTGTCTACATTCCTGTTTAGAAATCTTCACAACGTTCGTCCTCCATTTTGCTCAATTTGGATAAAACTTGTTAATTTTTATACTGAGTTTTATCCCTGATTTTTCTTCTTGACCAAGTGCTTAGGGTTAAAATCTTGTTTTGAATTGGATTTGTGTTTGTTTTGTTGATCAAGTATCTCTTTTTTATACCACGTTCTACCAATTATTGCATCTCTGTCGACCAAGTATTGGGTATGTATATCTCCAATATGCCCCCGAAAAAAATCAAAACAAAATGGAAAAAAAACTAAATTATTATTGATACTGAAGAAAATTGATTATAAAAAATATTGCTCTCTACATTAGTGGTAGTACTTCCTAAGATGCTTGACATTCCAGGGATTTTTAAATTCATCCCCTCCAAAGTTTTAATTCGATAAGTTCCTGGTCAAACAACTGCTGAGAAACGATAAGGACTATGCCAATTATCTTCAATCTTGTTGGTCTTCTGAATCACCTTCTTAAGAACATAGTCCCCTTTTTTTAAGTTGGTCGGCTTCACCCTTTTGTTATAAAAGCATTCTGTTTATTCTTGATAAGGAGCATTTCTCAAAGAAACGTCTTCGCGCACTTCTTCCAATATATTTAGGTTTAGCCTTCACATAAAATCACTCAGAGGAGAGTCAAAGTTCAATACTCTATGAGTTGGAAAACCTATTTCAGCTGGTATGACTGCTTCCTTTCCAAATTCCAGCATCTATGGTGTTTTTTAATGGGAGCTCTCAGAGTTATCCGGTATGCCTAGAAAAATGAGCTCAATTCATTGATCCAATTCCCTTTAGCATCATCACGTCTTTTATTCAATCCATTGAGTAAAGTTCTATTTGTTACCTCGATTTTCCCATTGCTTTGAGGATATCCTGGAGCAGAGTGAAACTTTTGAATCTTGGATTAGGCACAATATGCTGCAAACTCTTCATTATCAAACATAGTGCCATGGTCACTGATGAAGGCATATGGTAATCCATATCTACAAATGATGATTTTCCCGATAAACTGGTAAACTTTCTCGTAAGGCATATCCACTAATGGTTTTGCTTCAACCCATTTTGTGAAATAGTCAACAACTATGACCAAGTACTTAAATCTTCCTCAGTGGTCAGCAGTGGCCTGACAAAGTCTATCTCCTAAATAGAAAATGGCTAAGGTGAGGTAATGGGGGTCAAAGATGCATGTGGAGTTTTACGAATATTGGATAACTTTTGGCACTTGCCAGTAATACCCTTGAGTATTCATTCGTTGTAGTAATGATCTTCCTGCTACTAGAGCTCCACAGGATCCTTTATGAACTTCTTCTATTAGATCTTTGACCTCTGTTGGGTGAACACATCGCTTGAGGGTAGCTGTTAATCCTCTCCTGTATAGAACTCCTTTGTCTAACACATACCTTTCTACTTTGCACTTGAGCTTTTTGGCCTCAATAGAGTCTATTGGAAGTAATTCTTCTTCAATATAAGCTCTGATGGGATCCATCCAAGATGGTCCCATGTCTACTGTAATGAAACTAATCATCAAATCTTCATCAATGTTTCGGTTGCCACAAATTTCATTGGGAATGGTTCTCCTGAGCTTAATTCTGGTCATTGATGCCAGTCTGGCAAGTGCGTCAACTCGAGCATTGTCCAGTCTGGGAATTCCGCTCATTCGAACAGTAGGCACTTTTATTATAGCCTCCAATGCTTTGCCTAGGTATCTTATCATTAGTTCTCCTTTGGCTCCATACAAACTCAAAATTTAGTTCACCGCTAATTGAGAATCACTATGTTCCACAACTTGTTCTACGTTTAGTGAATGAGCCAAACTTAGGCCCACAATGATACCTTCATACTGTGTTTTATTATTTGAGGGCTGAAATTGGAATCGCAATGCATATTCAATGTCTATCTCGTCAAGGGTGTTGAGTATTATACCTTCTCCACTTCCTGATGCACATCAGGATCCATCTACGTACAAGTTCCATATGGGGATATTATTTTCAAACACTTGGTATGTTAATATCCCATGATGAAATACTTTGCTTCTTTCCTCCTCATATCTTCTATCCACCTCCTACATCCTGGTTGATGTCTCTGGTAAGTTAACAGCAACTTCTTTTGAGCTTCTCTCCAATGGGGCGTGTTTGGACTGGTAGTCGATGATAACTTTGATTGGTCTTTTCCGTATTTGGGTTTGCTTTGCTTGAATGTTCTGTTGATCGGGAAGCTCTGAATAAGTTAATTCAACAATAAAGTCTTCCACAGCTTGGCCCTTTAATTAGGATCTTGGCTCATATGCAATATCGTACTCCCCAAGTTCTACTGTCTAATACATTAATCTACTAAACTTCTTTAATTTATGATAAGCTTACAGAAGAGGCATGCCGGTGTATACCACAATGGTATGTTCTTGGAAGTAAGGTTTCATCCATGTGGATTCCTCAATCAATGCCAAATATCATTTCTCCAAGCATGGATATCTAATTTTGTCTCCTCAGAAGGCTTTGCTTGTGTAGTAAACAAGCTTTTAAACTCTGTTATGTTTTGATATCAATGCAGAATTTACAGCTGGCTCAGAGACAACTAAGTATAAATATAATTTTTCTCCTAATACTGGTTGGGAAAGTAATGGAGGTGATCCCAAATACTTTTTCAATTTCAAAAAAGATTTCTCACATTTATCATTCCATTCAAAACTCTTCCTTAAGATTTTAAAGAATGGTAAACAGTTATCTGTAGCTCGGGATACAAATTTTTTCAATGCTGCTACTCGGCCAGTAAGCCTTCTCACATCCTTTTTACAGGTCAGAGACTGCATTTCAATCAACGCCTTGATTTTGTCAGGGTTAGCCTTAATTCCCCTTTGATTCACTATGTACCCGAGGAACATCCCTTCTTGGACACTAAATATGCACTTGGTCAGATTCAACTACATCTGGTGCTTCTCCAGTTGATGAAAGGTTTGGATGAGATCAGTAATATGATCATATGCTCTTTGGCTCTTCATCAACATGTCATCTACGTATACCTCCTTATTTTTGCCTATTTGTTCCTCAAAGACTTTGCTCACCAACCTCTGGTAAGTATCACCTCCATTTTTCAAACCAAATGGCATAACATTATAACAATATGTTTCTCGGGGAGTAATAAAAGAAGTACTTTTCCTGTCTTCGGGCTTCATCTTGATCTAGTTATAACCAAAATATGCATCTATGAAACTCAATAGTTCATGCCCAGAGGTAGCATCAACAAGTTGGTCAATTCTGGTCAAAGGAAAGTGGTCTTTTGGGCAGGCTTTATTCAAATCTGTAAAGTCCACACACATGCTCCATTTGTTATTTTTATTTTTCACCATAACAACGTTACCCAACCAATCTGGATATTTCACATCTTCAATAAATGAGGCATTTTTAAGTTTCTCTACCTCCTCTTGGATAACCTAGTTTTTTGGGGGGATAAATACTCTACGCATTTGCTTTACTGGCTTGGAATCCTTTTTGATGTTGAGCTCATGACAAAGAAAATTAGGATCAATCCCAGTCATCTCCTCATGACTCCAAGTGAACACGTGCTTTCTTTACGCCGGGAATGTCACTACCTCCTATTTAAGAATAAGGTATAGAGTTGATCCTACCTGCGTAGTTCGCTCTGACTTGTCATCGTCTAAAATGATATTCTCCATTACCTCTACGATTTGGACTTTTACCAATTGTGTCTCCTCTCTTGGATATAATGTTTCCACCTCAAAGTCTCTATTGGGCTCAGGAATATCCACTTGGAAAGTGGTGGTCTTCCTCTTTATTTCTTCTAAATTTTCTTGCTTAGCAGAGAAGTAATAACATTCTCGAGCTATTTTTTGATCACCCATGTGGTTCAACTAATAGGAGTCTCTAATCAATTCAAAATGTCCCTAATCACACAAGAAGAGCCTGACATGAAGAGCCTGACCTGTCCCTAATCACACAAAAAATAGGACCCGTACAAGAAGAGCCTGACATGTCCCTAATCACACATGTGGTTCAACCAATAGGAGTCTCTAATCAATTCAAAATCAAGCAAAAGAAGTCTCAGATATTGAAAACTGTAATGTTTCCCCAAGAGGCACCCAACTTCTTGAAATGGAAAATTACAATGATCCATATAAAGAATGCCATTCTGACTCTGACGGAAAAAAGAAGATTGTCGCGTTGGTAGAGGACCATTCTGATTCTGACAAAAAAAAAGAAGATTATCCCGTTGGTAGAGGAATTAAAGTCCTTCTCAGTTTGTTTTGATGTCAAATGGAAATCATACCAGAAGGCAAAAACATTAAGGAACAAGAAGGAGCATGAAGCAATCAAAGAAATCCCTTTAGTTGACTATCCTAAAAAAGGTATCAACCTAAAGAAGACTCCCTGATTCCATTTAAAATTCTTAATACTATTTATATCCCTTGCAAGAATCTCATATTGTGTTTGTCATCTCACCTCATGTCAACAGGTGATGAATCAACCAATGTTGGGAATAGAATGAAGACTGTAAGTCTTTTATTGAAATTTTTTCATCTTATTCAATAATTATATACATTACAAAAATTATGTAAGTGCACACATTAACATTACAAAAATTATATTGCATTTGACATATGAGAAGTGTGGATGTAAAATCTGAATTCGGTCTCATTTTTCTTACATATTTTGTAACTAACAAACTTACACAGGATAATTGGAGACATTCATCTTGAAGTTTACATTGGTATGTTCTCATACATTTCAGGCAGGTTTTAGATTTTGTTTCAGTTTAACCATATGTTTCTATTATGTGCATACATCTTAAAAAGACTCCATTTTTGGTATTATTTACATTACCATTAAAACTATTAGTTAATAATTTATCCAATGATTTATTATTTACATTAGCATTAAAACTATTAGAATTAAAACTAAACCATAATATTCAACTTGATATTATGTCCATCTGCATATATGCAATCTTCATATATGCATATGGCATATATGCAACATGCGCTCCATGCATAATGAAATGGCACAAGCAATTAAAGAGAGCTCAACTCAAGGAAGAAATGGCTTACCAATACAAAATTGCCAATTTTGATTGAGGTTTCATTTGCTATTCAGAGAAGATTGGACCTAAGGCTGTAGCAGCTATACAAAATTGGCAATTTCGGTGAATATTTGTACGTATTGATGTCGACCAAAGCTGCATCTGCTATCCACTTTTTTTATAATTTCGGCGATTATTTGGACATGATATGATTTACTTCTTGCTAATTTTTGAATTGTTCGATATATCAGGTATACTTCATCCCCCTGTTTTGTTCTCCATTACACATTTGCGGCCAATGTTCGATATATCAGGTATATTTCGATATATCAGGTATATTCCTTATGCAATTTTTGTATATTGTATGAGTTGTTTCTCATTCTTATTTATTTTTTAAATTACGTTGCAATAAATGATTTTGTTTTTAATATCATACATACTTCCGTAGGTCGGTCCTACATGTGGTTTAGTATGAGGGTAAATAGCTATCTAAACTGTTTTTGATATCATACATACTGCCATATCAGTATGGATTTATACATCTCATGACTTTTTAGAGTGGTGACTTTGTATAACATATGAGGGTAAATATCTATCTAAACTGATTTTTTTTAACTACCACTATTCTAAATGTTATTTATATACATTACCATGGAATTATTTTACACTTCTTAACTAGGGATTAAGTAATTACTTATTAACTAGGGGTTGAGTAACTTTTACTCGAGGTTTGAGTTGGTTATATTTTTAGACTCATGTTTCTCAAGGCCTAATGTTTGGAAGACTTAATGTTAAAAGAATGGTGTAATTGTGTTTAATCAAATATTTGATGAGGTGGTGGTGAGCTACAGTGTTGTACATTTTTTGGATATGATATATGTATTTCATGATGTTGGTATTTCAAAGTTCATCAATGGTATGTTCATAAACATCACTCTCATCATGAATTCTACATATATTTGTGGACAGATGACTCATAAGGCCAAGCTTAGGAATGACATATGTTTAAGGTCTCGATAGACAAACTCGGGTGGATGAAATGTGTTAGCTTTTCTATTCTATAGATATGATATATCTATATTGCTTGCATATACAGTTATTGTGGGTTAATATTCTCCACAAGTTGTCACCTCGATAATCTCTAAAGCTTTGAAGGATATGGCATTATGATTCAACGAGGATGATGAAGAAGAAAAAGAACCGTCTAAAACCTCGAACCTAAGTTGATATATATATGATTTTTTTACAAACTTTGTTTTGTTGAAGTATTTGTTAGATAAATTTGAGATAATTGAATATTATTGGATTGGTTGTTATCCGTTAAGAGGGTGGAAAGTCCAATAAATAAAGGAGATTATGTCCAATTTTTTTAAATGGACATTTCATTTTTTTGAGCTACAATGTGAATTAAGTTGATGAATATTATATATTTCATGTTATATGTGAATTTGTTTGATGAATGTAGGCTATTTGAATGTTGGAAAAAATTTTATTTATTAAGCATGGCGGATAGTTCTATAAACAAAGGAGATTATGGTCAATTTTTTAAATTTTTCACTTTGTTTTGTTGGGGAACGATATTTTTTCCATTTTGCAATTACGTACTTTGAAATTTTTTGTCGTTTCGCGATTAGGTACTTTCGAAATTTTCGTTGTGCCTTCAGGCACGGGTATTACGCTAGTATATATATATATATATATATCAGACAATATATATATCATACAATATATATACTAACAAAAATAATGAAGATGTGTTGTATATTTGTCAAATAGTTCACAGAGAGAACAAGCTGGCAGTTAACAACCAACACTACACATGTGCACATAGTTGTCATGGGGATTCCTAGACCGACAACTTCCTCACTTCTTTAAAAGGCTTGATGCTCTATCTCATATATGCAAAAGAAGAATATATAGGCTGAACTGAACATGCCAATTATTGCCCAACAAAGGATATGGATCCAGCTAAACATGACATTTTTCATGCCTTAATGGTATAATATAGGAAACTGTAACAACACACACAAAGCATAATTTACTTTTCTTTTGTGGTAAACACTTTTATTGATTTGGAAATGAGAAGGGGGAGAGTTGTTTTCAAAATCAATCTTGAGACAGAATTATGCGGATACATCCTGATTAAATACTCTAAGGAAAATTATAGGAAATGATGTGAAGAAGACATTATAAAGTGTTGAATGTCAATTCTTGTATGCAGGTTGTCTAGAGATGGACACATATCCTTGAAGAAGAAAATAGTGAAACCAAAGGAAATGTTCTTTTAAAAGAAATAGCATATCTTTTAAAAATATAAAAAAAAAACATTAGTTTTCTCGTTTATTTGGCTAATGATTGATGGCTAAAATATCTGCTGATAAATACATAAAAGGGGCATAAACATAATCAAGAAAACTTATATATAAGGGTTGAGTACCCAATGTCAAGTTCTAAAAACATGTCTTTCACATCACCTCTAGAGCGTAAGTAAGAAATTTCTCATATATAATTATATCCAACAAATGTGTACTCAAGTGCTAGCGTTCTATGGATTTACATGATATACTCAACAAATGGATTCTTCATTATGGAATCTATAGCTTAATTTTTGGTTTAAGTGTCTCTCCGGAGTTTGTTATGCATTAAGCAAAGCATTATAACAAAAAGTCCCAAAATCAATAAAATGCATTCAAAGCAGTATAACATTAGAATGAAATGATATATAAAAAAACAGTATAACAACAGAAATCACTATAAGAAAGTAATATAACAAAAAGTCCCAAACTCACTCTCGATTCATAATTACAATAATTATAAAGAACCATCCCGATACAATCGAAAACTACCATATTGCCCACAACGAGTGGCATAACAGACCCAAGACTAAAAAAAGCACAACGAAAGCCTAAAATTAAACACGCTGCAAAATTAAGGGTGCATTCATCTAATCCGAATCTAATTTTTTATAGATAAACTGCATTAGCTTTTGTAACTGAATAAAAAAATGATAAGTATCTACACAAGTGTATATGATGTGGAAATACAAATATTCTAATCAATAATGACAACCTGGATACAATATTTATATAAATCGTCACACCTTTATGGATGAAGAGCCTGTCATTTGAATAATTTAATGATCGATTAACCAAGAATAGGGAACTAATATAACTATAATCACCCTATAGTGCTCTTATATCTAAATTGTGCAAAATATTTTCCAAGGTTACTATTTTCATGTGATTATACCATCAAAAAAACGTACGGAGCTGCAGATATAATTTCTTCAACATGAGAATTCTTGATAGACTAGTCTATAGGTCAAGTTGTGTCGTCGGTTTTTTTATTGTACAGTTTTTGGACATTTAAATGAATTTTTATCCATAAACAACCAAAAGTAAAGCACATAACTCAAACTGTACATATATATATATATATATATATATATACACACACACACACACACATTAAACACGGGTTAATGAGCTATAAAAGAGGGTAAATTTTGCACAAAGAATGTCATGCATACACACACATGCACAAAGATTGAAACCATATATGTATGTATATATATATACACATTCACACATTAAAATGAAGATTTTACACATAAACAACATAAAGATAACTCAAAATGTACACACACACACACACACATAGAGAGAGGTTTGAAGCATAAATAAGTACTTAGGGTTTACTGAAAGAATTGGCCGAAACATGCACCGATTGTGATTATAAAGAGAGAATGAGAGTGGAAATGTTTGTGACTTGTGATACTTTAGGAACGTGAGAGAGAGAGAAGGGGGGCCGACTTATGAGTAGAGAGCGTGGACCTATGAAAATGAGAAAGACGAACCAGCGGGAGACTAGAGCGGGATACCAAAAGTGACATTAGTATTTTTTTAGTATTATATATTTTAGTTAAGTGTGCTCTATTCTGGCACACTTTTAAATAGTGCTAAATTTTGGCACTTTTTTAAAGTGTGCCAGATTGTCATTAAACCATGCAAGAATTTGGAACAGTTTTAAACTGTGTCAGATTTTTAATATTAAGGTGTGTCAAATTGTTGTTTTTGGTGTAATGCTTCAATAGACCCACATTTGGTCGATCAATTCACAGAGCTACTTGATAATCTATTAAGGAAATTCGATCGGGGTCTGCAGATGTGTGGTCTATCTTGGCAAAATAGATGGCTGAACGAGTATCTCATTTACTCCCCCTCCCCCTATTACTGGTCATAAGAGGACCGGATCTAGTCTCCAAGTGCAGCCGTCTTTTTGACGATATCGAGGATGAGTTTCTTCCAAAAAAGGGTAAAGATGTGGAAGAAGAGGAAGATGCCCCTTTAGTTCGACCGTTTCGCAGGTTGCATCGAATGTATTCAACTAACAAACCTGATTCCATTCCCATTGACTATATAATTCTTGATAATTATAGCGAGGTCTAAAATCAAGATAAATATAAAGTAACCCCTAGCACTGAAGACTATTCATCTCAACATACTCCTAGCATTGACCCTTATTCATCTTCCCCTCAGCATGAAGAAAATATTCCGCTTATCTTAGAGCACAGTCCTTCTTTACTAGTTATTTCTCAGGCCAAAGAGGTGGTTGAAGTTTCATCCACAGCAGTTGCTAGTCCTATAACCATGGCAAGTGTGTACTGATTTCTTGCACTTTTTGTATCTCATTCATGTGTACATTACACATACATTTTGCGATGCCTTTTGCAGGTTTCTCCCATTGAAGAAGTTGAAACCAACCCTTGTATAGATATTGTGGTTGGTCCCCCCAAGGCCATCATTACGGAACAATTGGTGAAGTTGTTTAGTCCCTACATAATAGAAGTTAAAGTATCCACTCCTGAGGAAGGGCAAGTTAGAGCAGAAGCCAAATCCTTGAAGAAGATAGTTATTGCCCCTACTGGGGTTTCTGAGGTTTCCCGTGGTCCAATGGCTATTAAGGGGGTATTTCTACTCTCAATTTCTTTGGTCAAACCATCCTTTGTTCTTATGAGTAAAATCTATATTTTTGTAAGTAATAAGTAGTCCACCTAGTCGAGCAACCCCCTAGGTGCTTTACATAAACTGAGGCTTGAAGATGCCCAATCTTACTTAGTCGAGCAGCCATAAAGGTGTTTTAAGTAAAATTAGGACTTTTGAAGGGATAACAGTTTACCTAGTCAAGCAACCATAAAGGTTCTTTAAGTAAATTGCGGCTTAAGAATGTCGGCTTAAGAATGCACAATCTTACTTAGTCGAGCAACCATAAAGGTGCTTTAAGTAGAACTGGGACTTTTTAAATGACAATGGTTTTCCTAGTCGAGCAACCACAATGGTGATTTAAGTAAATTTTAACTTAAGAATGCCCAATCTTACTTAGTCGAGAAACTATAAAGGTACTTTAAGTAAAATTAGGACTTTTGAAGCGACAACAGTTTACCTAGTCCAGCAACCATAAAGGTGCTTTAAGTACACTGTAGCTTAAGAATGGCCAATCTTACTTAGTCGAGAAACCATAAAGGTCCTTTTAAGTAAAACTGGGACTTTTGAAGCAACAACAGTTTACATAGTCGAGGAACTATAAAGGTAATTTAGGCAAACTTCGGCTTAAGAACATGTGTTGTGGCCATACTTTGTTTTCTTCACAATTGACTTATTCCTCATTCTCTTAGGTGGAAGTTAACAAACCAATAACTTTGGGGGATGATGTTACCCCTACTGAGCAAGTACCTCCCGAGGATGTTCCTCCAGAATTTGTTGGGAATTTTGTTGAGCCCAACATGGTTCCTCAAACAACCTAAAACGCAGAGGGAGGGGAACGAGACACAACTCCAGTTTTGTAAAAAGATGACAGGGCTTCAAACTCTATATTTTCCTCTTCCAGTAACAACGCTTTCAGTGTCCATCCTCCAAAATTTTCTCCTGTTGAGGTCGTGAGGCATTCTTTGAAGGAATTTTCCTATATTATAACTACACCTTATAGTGACCTGATCGAGCGACTGGTAGAACATCACCAATTAACTTTTACTTCTCGTTGCAGTCAAGCCATCCTTGTTATGATGGCTTACAGATTATTACGATTTTCTACCGTATTATCTGATGGGTTGCACGCCCATATGCCTTCTTTAAGTCCTAAGAAGATCAAAGAAATAATTAGGCAAATTATTATCCTTGTGGGCGAGGGTTTTGCCCTGAAATGGCTCATTGATCTGCTTAAGTCCTTAAAGAAAGATGACTTGCCTCCTATTATGCAAAAATCCAGGCCACTACCCGTTCGTAGAATGCATTAGCCGAGAGATGGCCACTTTGAATTCTGAACTTACCAAAGCTGAGGAACATGTTGTTGTTACCAAGAGTCTTTGGCTTAGGCTGAGATAAAGGTTGATAAGATTTAGCAGGAGATGGACCGTTATCAGCATGAGATGATAGACTTGTCTAATGAGGAGGTTTCTTCGGCCTCTGTTCTACCTCATCATCACCACCAAATTTTAGACTCTTGCGGTTTATTGTATATGACCCAAGTGATTATTAAAGGGACTTTTGAGTTACATATAGTGAATGTACTACCCTATTTTTTTCCATATATCTTGAGGCAGTAGATCCTCTTTTATTTCTCAATTGAACTTTGGAATTTTTGAATTTTGGAATGCATAAGTTTGAATTGCCTTTTACTTTCATGAAAATTGTATATGAAAACTAGAAAACAAACTTGTGGTTTGATCAACATTACCCCCATGCCTGGTATATAATTCAAAAAAAAATTATTTTAACAAGTTGTTATAACATTCTCTCTTTCCAGCTTACTTATACCTACAACTTACAACCCTCCAAAAAAAATTTAGGACAAGTTAAACAAAATAAATCTTGAGATATTTATTGTTGAGTTTTAAAATCTCTTCATCCTCAACCTTTGCGATTTCACAATATCCTAAATCATGGGCCTTTTGAACAAAATAGGGTACTTCCCAATTTGCCTCAAACTTAGGTAGCGAGAGACCCCTGATGTGTCTTGTACAACCCTTAAAAACTAGATAACATTCCTAGAAGTTTCTTGGCTTTACTATTTGGTTATAAGATCTGAATAGCTTCTTTTTATACATCTCAAAATGACTTTTTACGTTATCTATGTGCTCTTCCAATGCTTCTAGTTGTACATGATGATTATGAGGAAGCATTGTACTTTCTAGGTTGCAGTGTGTAGAAGGTACCTCGATTTCTACTAGGATAATTTCTTCAGCATCAAACACCAACGAGAAAGGAGTGTACCCTGTAGGTTTCCTCTTTATGGTTCTATATTCCCACAAGACCTATGGTAGTTTATCATCCCACGTTTCTGGGAAGTCTTCTAACATCTTCAAGAGGATATTTACCAGAGTCTTGCTTCGTGGCTTCAGCTTGTCCATTGCACTTAGGGTAGGAAACTATTGACTTGTGGTGAATAATAGAGTATTTTTCTGCAAGCATTTACACATCACTATTATCAAGTGGGGCTCCATTATCGGACAGGAATATCTTCGGGATACAAAATCTATAAGTAATGTACTCCTTCATAAAGCGTGCCACTACCCCAGCTGCAGCTTTCTTCAATGGTATAGCCTCTACCCACTTGGTGAAACACTCCACAACCACCAGTATCTAGATCTGGCCCCTCAAGGAAGGGTTTATTATCCCTACTAGATCGAATTCCCATGTATGTAATGGAAAAGGATTGGAAAAGGAATGTAGATCCACCGAGGGAGCATGAATTATATTCCCATAGAGCTGGCATGCCTTTCACTTTCGAACAAATTTTGCTGAATCAATCACCATGGTTGGATAAAAATATCCCAACATCATTAGTTGGTAATGTGCCCTGGCTCATGTGCTTGCTTTAGTACCTCGTCCGCTTCCTCTAGTCTAATGCATATTAGGTTCCTATCATGGTAACCTTTTTGGTAAATCTTCCCCTCCTGGGCGTAATACCTAGAAAGTCATCATCTCAGTCTTTTGGCATCGTCTTTATCCATGGGAATAATCCCATCAACCAATATGTTTAGGTATGGTTGCCTCCAATCTGATGGTTGATCTATGAAGTTACATTCCACAGCTTGGTAATATAGTATCCATTTCCAATAATCTCTTTGTAGTAATGCGTCATCTCATTTCATCGTTGGCCAAAAGTACCCATCCCTCTGAATTCTTCAATATAAAGAGATTTTTGTTATCTCATACCTTTTGTCATGTATCTCAATCAATATTCAGGTCTCACACACCTAGATAGCCACCCCCCTTTATTTTTAAAGTACAAATTGACTCAGGTGGTAAAGTATTATGATAGATTGACGAACGTCAGTGGGCCTTGCCCCATTTCTAGTTGTTTTTGTGTTTCCCCCTCTAGTCATTGATATCATTAGAAGGCAACATTTTAATATAGTTGAGGGTGATGTTCTCTTTGTGATTCTGACAAGCGTCGACTCTCCATCAAAGGAAATTTTTTGGGCTATCGTGTCATAAGCATCTGCATATGTGTACACCATTCTTGGATGTCTCCTGATCTTCACATTAAGGAATCGGGCAAGCAACATTTATATAATTGTTCGATAAGGTTGTCAGGTTATGTGCTTGAGAGCATACTCGCCATTCACCTGCAGTATCACCAGATTGGAATCCCCTTTTATTGTCAGCACCTGTATACCCCTTCGTAGAGCCTCTAACAACCCCAACACTAAAGCCTTATATTCAGCTTCATTGTTTGAACGTTTGAAATCTATCTTGAGGGACGATCGGAGTTCTTCTTCCCCTTAACGTAAAATTGCTCCTGCCCCTCTTGTGTTTTCAGCCAAAGAGCTAGCAAATTGAATGATCCATTATTCTAGATTTTCTTCCAGATAGTTGTCATGGAGATTAGCTCTAGGCAGCTCCTCAATAGGTGGCTCGAACATTTCCAAAGGGAATATGGCTAGCAGATCTGCATAAAATTGACTTTTGATCGCTCTAGGAACCACGCCTTGAGATCATACTCCGAAAGAATCAAAGAACCATCGAGTAGTCATGCCTATTAACATAGTTTTACCTAGCAAAAATTTTATGGGGTCACATCTAGTAATGATGTGAATCGTGAAAGACAACATGTAATGCCCAAGATTCTGAGCAATAAACACTAGACCTAAACAATGTCTCTCAATGCTTGTATATCTAGTGTCAAGCCCATGTACGATTTGTCTTAGATAATACACTGGTTTTTCTACGCCCTCCACTTCTTGAGACAATAATGCCCCTATTGATCTTATAGTGGATGTGAGCTATAGATGTAAAGAAATACCTACTCGAGGGGGGACCATCATTTGGGAAGATGTCAAGAACTTACTCAACTCGTCCAAAGCTGCCTCGTGTAACTGCTCCCGTATGAACTTTGCCTTTGCTCACAAGAGATCCATCAGTGGGTGAGTGACTTCAGTTAGCCCAGGCATGAATCTCCTCAAGTAAGAAACTTTCCACATAAAATTCTTCAACTCTTTCGTAGTCTTTTTTCTTGGCATGTTGAGGATAACTTCTCTCTTATCTAGATCCATTTTCACCCCTTGTTTGTTCACTACAAATCCTAGGAACTTTTCACTAGTTACTCTAAATGCACACTTCAAGTGATTCATCTTTAACTTGTAATTCTCGCACTCCTGAACACTCTCCTCAAATACCCTAAGTGGGTGGCCTCTACCTTGGACATTATCACCAAATCATCCATATAAAACTCTACAATCTTGTGAAAGAGATCATAGAATAGGGGCATCATGGGGTGCAAAAGCCTGTCTTTTTAGCATATTCTGGATCCATTTTAATCTGGTTGTATCCCACATAGCCATCCATAAGCTATACATCTTGTCCCTAATGTTGTGTCTATGAGGCTATCAATGGATGGTAAGGGGAACTCATCTTTTGGACCGGCTTGATTTAGATCTCTAAAGTCCACACAAATCCGAATTTGGTTCTTGTCCTTCTTCCCTATAGGAACAATACTGGATAACCAAATGGGGTGTTGGATGGAGGTAATAAACCTACCGCGAGTGACCTCTGTACCTCTTCTTTTATGTTCAAGTATAGCTCTAACTTATACGTTCGAATGGCTTCCTTTACTGATATCGATGATGGTATAACATTCAACCTATGGCGGCTTACCTCTTGGTCTACCCCGGGCATCTCAGTATATTTCCATGCGAACACATCCTCGAATTCCCTCAACATCTCCACCAACACTCCTTCGGTAGTGGCATCAAGGTCTTCCAAGATAAACATTAGTCTCAAGTCGTCCCCATTATTAGCCAACTCTATCTGTTCTATCTCTTGGACTTGAGATCTTAGCCTATCCTGCATGCACTTCAGTTCTTCCTCAACCTCCTCCATTAAAAACTCTAGTGAGAAAACTTTACTGCAGGACTTGATGTTTGATTGTATCAATTCATGGCATCATCCTATCACGAAGATATCTCGAAAGGCTGGGAGGCCTAACTGTCTCATTCTCGCTTTCTTGTTCCTCGTAATCCACTATCGGGTGAGGAGGTGAATGTACTATTTCCTTAGTACTTGGAATCTCGATCCCCCTTGTGTACCAAGTGTGCACTGTAGATTCTGTAGCTAACTTTATATAGAATGATGCATCCACTAAGTGAGCTTCCTCCCTTATGAAAGGCTTCTTGGATGCTCGAATGACTACTTCCTTTATTTTGACATTGGCAGTTGCACAGTGGTGATATGTGGAAGGAACTAAATAATGGTTATGCATCCATACCCTACCCATAAGCAACTGGTAGGACGGCTCGCAATCCATGAGGTGGAATTTATTATAGGAAGTGATGTGCCCCATTGTGATCCCCAGATTCACATAACGTATCAACTTGCTCGACTGGTTACCATATCCTGTTATGGAAAATGGACTCTGCACAATCCTTATCTCAGAGATATTGCAGGCATAGAATGAGACCATAGGCATAATGTTAATAGATGCTCCCCCATCCATCAAGGCACGGTTAAAGCTACACCCATTCACACTCATCGTCACATAAAGTGGCTTGTTATGGGGATATCTAAACAACCGATCTACCTTCGAAAAAGTAACCTATGAAAGTAATTTCTTTACTAGCTTGGCCATTGGACCTTTCCATCCCATGTTTGGGGCCATGTTTTTTCTTGAAGATTTCCAAGATTGCTCGGGTGACCTCCAATCGAGAATTTTCTGCCAGTCTAACTTGTTCAAAAAACCAACTGAACTTTTGCGATCTTGCTACTGTAGCACATTCCACCCAAGGATTAACCTATTTTTCTTCTAACTCGTAAACCTCCTCTACATCTCTGTATGCTGATTCATCATATGGTATCATCACACATACTCCCCCTGAGGAGCAAGCCTCCAATTGTCTACTCTAATCATCGATCAGACTGCACTCATATTATGTTTCTTCTTCCAGCATTGAATAAGACATTTGGTATAAACACTCTTCCAAAGAATATGAAAAGCCTTCCTCCTGGAATCTGTACTCTACCATCGGTTGTTCTGCCTCCTCATCAAAAGAACTGGCCATATTTGCTCCATGCGTTAACAAAGGGTTGTTGTTGACGTTGGCTTAAGGCATCTCAATATCTCCTCTCTTGACATGTCTGTATATTATCTTCCTATGATCAAAACACTTGCTCATTGGATATCCCACCCCGTTGTGTACCACGCAAAACTTCGGGCCCTCTCTGTCTTCTCGAGTGATGGGTGTTGTATTGGCCACAATGCACTAACACATGTTATCTCAAATCATGAGATCATAGGATTCAATAGACTACTCCACTAAGAAAGGTAACTCCATGGGGTCATCTTTTTTTAACATCCTTTTGCTTCCCCTTCCCTTTTGGCCGCGATTTCCTCCAACATGCTTTCCACCTTCATCATTGGCATAGTTCACACGAGGAGGTAGCCCTCCCCTGAGCTACCTTACGGCTTTAGTAACAAACTTGATAAGGCTGGCGAGGGTGTTGGCAGTGGATTCACCACGAAGGCAATGTTCCTTGTAGATTTAAGGAACGAGGCAAATGTACCTTCACGAGTTTCATTTATCAAATGGAATATATACTCATGTAACAAGCCGTCTGCACATACCTAGAAGAGCTTAGCTTCTCGTATCTCTTCTCTCACGTCTAGAGAGCACTTGCAAAATCTCCTGATGTATGTCACTACATCCACATTGGGCTTCTATTTCTCTCGAGCAAGTTGTGTAAGAGTAAATTCATCTTCATCCAAGAAGAATTTTTATACGAACTGAACATGGTAGTACCACGTGTAATCTTTCTTAGTTAGAGATGTGAAAAATTCTCTCAACCTAAGATTCTTGTTATTACAGTGCGCCCAAGGTTCTCCATAAACCTTTAAATATGCTCTTTGGGATTCCCCACTTTCCTATATAATTCTCAAAGATATGGAGAATATACCCCAATGGGTAGGATTTGTTATTATACTCCTCTAGATACAAAGTACGAAAATCATCGTATACTGAAGAAGCTTCTCTGCCCAGCTTAGAAGCCACCATCATTTTCAAAAGCTCATTTTTCATCTCCTCCATCGTATGTGGATCTGAGTTGTGCTACATTTGGGATCATCATCACTGGGTTCACTGTTGGTGGCGCGATCGGTGTGCCATTGCCCTGACACACAATCGGGGGGAAGTTGTCATAGTAGTTCCATGTGTTCCTCCTCCTATACTAGAGGGAGAGTTCAAAGGTGGTGTTGTCGGGGTCGTACTGTTGGTAGTTGCCTAAGCCACTCCCCCTGAGATAAAGGGAATTTGTAAAGTCGCCGGTGGGGTCACGAATGAACTGGGCCCCAATGCAGACCCTAACACCACCTGAGTTATCGGAGTCTTAATGAACTCAGCAAACAAGCTCATTAGCCCTGCCATCTGCACAAAACCTACATCGGTCGTCCTACTAACAATGGTCACAGTAGTCTCTGTTTGCCCTACTCGCTCTCAATCCGATAAATTGGTGAGATTCTCTTCCTCCTCACACTGTATAACATCAAAATCAATGTTCCTTACCACATCGTCGTTTTCCATCTCTCAAAAGATAATACCTCCCCAGCAGAGTCACCAAATGTAGGAGGTGAGTTCATAAAATGGTATTAATGTTAAGGGAGGTGTAACCCCTTATAAAGATGGTAATTATGTCCTTAGAACAATCAATGACAACAATAAATGCAAGTCTGAAGTTGGCACATTTAATAAATAAACTCATGTATTAAATTTGCTCTTTCAACATAAATGTTATAGCAAAACAATCAATGAGAGAGATCCCACATTTGACTTGGTCAGAGGGAGTGGGAACAAGCACCTTTAAGGCACTAAATATAAGGCAATAACCTTAAACACATATGGAGTAAATGGGGTTTGTCTCTCAATAAATGTGCTCACGATAATCTCTCTTGTATGGGAGTATTTTAGCAACAACCCTAGGCTAGAAAAGTGTGATCCCCAATTACTATAACTTTGGAGGTATTTATAGGAGAGCAAGATCATTCGAGTGACCTTCTTATAATAAATGCGTTTGACCCCTCTTGATGTTAACAATCTTGTACATTTAATGCCAAAGATATTGTATTAAATGAGGTAGACATGATATTTTAGAGGAAACACTCTTTAGACTCGTAGAGTTGTGAACGCATTAAATAGGACATGATGTGTCAACTATAGATCTACCATCCTAGGAATATCTTCACTTGAGTGCTATTTTATCGAGTTCTTGAATGTCAGACATGCTGACGTCAATGAGTCGGTAAACAGTAACCTGTGAGGGATGTGCTATCACATCACTCAAAAAGGTAGTTCATCGAATTGAAGGTTGCTCGACTAATGATTGTTCGAACAACTTGTGGTGTGTGTAAACTTTAGAGGTTAATTTTTTTGAAAACTTTTTAGGACTGAGGACCCTCAAATGGGTTCCCAGAGATGGTATCTCCAGATACTACTGGGCCATGTTGTGTATAAATCAAGGTTTTGTCTAAATACCCTACAAGGGTTGGTCTCCTCCAATGTTGTATTGCATCCAATCCTTTAAACCAAATCCCTGCGAGATACCCAGAATGAGTTTGTTCGATAGAGCATGTAAGCTCTCCCATGTACTGCCAGACATGATCCCTCGAGGGAACCGAACAACATCAAAGCTTTACAAAGTAATCTCTATATTCACAAAGGAGGCTAAATTTAAGTACATCAAACTTCATATTACATTTTTTTCTTTCCAAGTTTTATCTCCTATTCTGGGTATTTGTGGGAGACCCTTTGAATAACTTGTCTTTGTGCGAGAAACCTTCTTTACATGATCATTCAAGCAAATTCAGCTTTGTGAGAGCAACCATCCCTAATCTTTCTTGTGAACTGTTGACACTGTTTTAATTGAATTTCTGCTTGGACCTCCCTCTACACTCTTATTTAATCACCCTAAAAGGTTCATATTGATATTTAATTACCAAATCCTTAATAATCATATCCAAGGATTCATGTTAGGTATTTTGTGTCAAAAACTTCCATTGTGCCAAACTCAAATCCACTTTACGCAAATTCTTAGAGAGAGGCTATTTATACATTCTATTCCTTTAAAAGATTGCCTACTCCAATTCTACTATTCTCGTCTTCATTTTTAATACAAGCAACAGTTTTAGATCCTCATCATGATTGACCAATTATGACGGATTCATAGTTGATGACCCTCCGGAGGGGGTGTCACGATGGTGGCTACAATGATTGGGCCAAATTTGGGGGGGGGGGGGGGGGGGGATCAACCCTTGGACATGAAATCGTTGTGAGAGGAGTGAGATCTCGTAAGGTAATGATCTTTTCTCCTAATCCTAATATCTAGTTGGATCTGATTTGATTCACGAGATCGGTATGACTGCTCAACACTCATAGTGGAAAATTTTACAAAGGAAGTGGTGGGGGATGAAAAGATTACCTAGAGATGTTTCAAAATTATCAGGGACCTAAATCTATAGTGATGGTGTTTACCAATGTAGCATAAAGTGTAATACATAATAATAAAAGATGCAAGATATTTGTGGTTCAGCAAGTCATCCATGCGTGCATTTGTGAGGAAAAGAGATGGTGAGATGTTCCATTATGAATAAATTAAACTTGGGATTGTGAGGATATCCATTTGAGAGTCCAAGTAGAAAATATAATATTGTATATTACGACAGATTGTCAATATATGTCCTCCTCATAATAAGAGTCGTATTTAGAAAAAGACAAAGTTCATATTCCTCAACAAGTGTTAAAAAATACAATCTCTTTAGATCCGATTTGTATTGAAAGATATCTTCACTGTTGCAATTTAGTTTGTGTATGACTATCATGTCGGAGAAGCTATCGTATGAGATTGTCGTACTCAAAGGGTTATGGAGTAATTTGTACCTAGCTGATCACAGTGAGTCGTGACCATTTAGACTCAAGTGTTTTAGGTAAGTTTGGCATGTGTTTTGTCCTTGAGAGTGTTGACTCAAGTGCCCTTAATATATGTTTGAAAAAATAAATTACAAAATAATTCTTAGTTTAATATATACAATTTATTCTGTTTATTTTTTACTCTTAGATAATCATGGAAAAATATTTAGAAGAAAGAGAAGTCCTGAATTTTATACCAAGCCTGGAGTGCAATACTTTCCACTTCATTAGAAAATTTATACTACATTTTTCTCCCTTTCCCCACTTTTAAATACAATATAACAATTAACCATTATTATAAAATACTAGTGGTGAACCTGCGCGATGCGCGGGAGAGACGATTGTGTATGCGTGGTTAAAAATATATATGTTTTTTGAAAACAAAATTACCATTTCAATGGTTACAACTCAGTACCATCCTTGAGAAATCGGTTGGAAAATAATCTTGGACCACTTTTTCCTCTCTACCGTACTACGTCTTATTCCGACGCAACACATATATCATAACATTAATTTTATAGAGATAAGTTGGAGTAAATGGTGTACTGACCTTTCATTTCTAAATGACCAAATGCTACGTAAATAAAAAGCAGACGAATAATAGAGGTTAAAATTCATGATGCCACGTGGATAGCCTAGATAAAGAGGAGCCTTTAAAGTCTTGTATAGCATTTTATAAAGAATGGGAAAGGTTGGAATGGGAAAGATTGGAAGAGAGAGAATTGAAACAGAAGGGATAAGTTGGAGTAAATGGTGTACTAACCTTTCATTTCTAAATGACCAAATGCCACGTAAATAAAAAGCACACTAATAATAGAGGTTAAAATTCGTGGTATCACGTGGATAACCTAGATAAAGAGGAGCCTTTAAAGTCTTGTATAGCATTTTATAGTATATAAAGATAAAGATAAGACCATCATAAACAATTTTGCATGCATTTTTAAGTAATATGATTATTTAACTAATTGTACTTATAAAATCAATACATGGTTTCAAGTCTATACAAAGTTTAGAGGTACGAAATATAATGTTACAAAACTGTAAATCTGTCACTGAAATAAAGTATAATCAAACGTCCCCACGCGAAAGTAAACAGAAACACCGCGTCGATCCCAATTTCCTCATTAAATGAACCGCACCAAATTCCTCTCTATATAAACAAAAACAGCACCACCTCAACTTCACATCATCATATTCGCTCTACAAGAAAACAGCATAACAATGGGAGAAACAAAGCAGCCTCACTTAAACGGAGCCTACTACGGTCCCTCAATTCCCCCGCCTTCTAAAACCTACCACCGCCCCGGCCGTGGTGGGGGAAGTTGCGGCATATGCAGCTGCCTTTGCGGGTGCATATTCAACCTCATCTGCCAAATCATCATTACCATCGTCGTCCTCATCGGCCTAGCCGTCCTCATCCTGTGGCTCGTTTTTCGACCCAACGTTGTCAAATTCCACGTCACCGACGCCAACCTAACCCAATTCCAACACACCACCCCAAACAACACCCTCTACTACAACCTCGCTCTCAACATGACTGTCCGTAACCCCAACAGACGCATCGGAATCTACTACGACAGACTCGAAGCTACAGCCGCCTACCAAGGCCACAGATTCGCTTTAACCGACTTAACCCGCTTTTATCAGGGCCATAAAACCACCAATTATTTGAACCCTGTTTTTCAAGGCCAGCAAATTCTTTTGTTTGAAGGGAATCAACTCAGCAGCTATAATGAGGAGAGAACGTCTGGGGTCTATAGTATTGAGGTGAAGCTTTATCTGAGGATCAGGTTGAAGGTTGGTATTTTTAAAATGCCTAGAATGAAGCCTAATATCGAGTGCGATTTGAGGGTTCCGTTGGATTCTAATGGCAGGATATCTGGTACTACTTTTGAGACGACTAGGTGCGATTTCGATTGGCGTTAGATTCATTTCAGGATTATCTTCTTCTTTCATCGATTTTATTTGTTTTACACACACACAGTTTCATACGTTGGTTGTATTGTTATATTGAGCTGTTTTACATTCAGGATTAACATTGCATGAATAATACCGTTGCTGAGTTGTTTGACTTATATCTTTTGTTATTTTATTATGATGGATTTAACATTGCATGACTTTTAGGACAAAATACTGATTCTTCAAAAGGTAAATTGAATTAGCTGTTGAATATTAAAAAAAAAAGGTAATCTTAAATCTTTTCATGCATTTCATAATTTGATGCAATGTGATTCACACGGTAGAAGGTGTTATTTTCTGTCAGAAAATCACAAAACATCCAGTTCTATCATAACTTTTCCAAATAACGTCAACCTTCAAAAACTGTTTTCAAACTTGATCCACAAATTCAAAAAATTACACAAATCAATCCTAATTTCCCAAGAAGAATCGTTCTACTAGAAGTGGTCATCGCGGTAATTTTTCAAAATCAGTGCTACATCTTTCAGAGGTTAACATTTTTTTTTTGGGATAAAAACGTGTTGCAAGAATTGTCTTAACATTAGCCATAATTTTTTTTCTTATTGAAAAGTTCTTTGCATGTGAACGGGCTATTTTGTCATTTAAATTTGAGGCTCTTTTTTTTTTTTTTGTGGGAACCCCTTTATATAAAATCAGGGAACCATCGTCCCATGGTTAAAAAATCATTTATTTATTTATTATTTGAATATCTTAAATAAGAAAACGAATTATGTATTTACTCAGTCTAATTTACTATCTAGCTTCGTATGATCTTTAACTCATAACCATTAAAGAGGAAAAAATGACCCATGATCTTTGAATTTTTTAAAATTATAGATACTATTTAGCATCTCTTAAGTATGAATGATCAAGTTTAAGTGGGACAAACAAACAACCTTCGCAATGCATAATTGTTTTTTATTGTCCAGTGACATTACGAAATTACTCATCCTATAACAAGTTTCCTAATTTGGCTCTAGCGCGTAAAGGCGCCAATTTTTGACATAATAACCCGTTTTACTATGATAACCCAATTATGACGCGGCATAATTAATTAAAATTGATCAATTTGTTACAATTTAAAAGTAGAAATCAAAAACAAAACTACACAACTCTAATATGGCACGGCTAATCAGAAAACAAGATGGGGTTTTCTATGAGTTTATTCGTATTTTCGGCTAATCACACATAAATTCAATTTAACTCAAACTTTATCTTGATTAATAATTAGGTATTGCAAAAACAATTCTTCTAACATTGTTCATAGCATAACTTTAGGCTAGTTTGACGTATATTGTTACAAATCGTCACGCACCGTCAAAACGAACCGAACTCAAGCATCTCCAAGTTTGTGTAACACCCCGTAATTTTAATTATTTTTATATTGAAATTAATTAAATTAAAATGGAAAATAATCCGGCTTAAAATAAATATTAGTTAGCGAGACAAGGGTTAATATTTATATATATGGAATATTACTTAGTGAATGATTAATAACCTGATAAGAAAGCATTATGATTGTCGTGGCTAAGAAATACGGCAGTTACGGTAAATTTAATCGTGGAGCGCTAGTCAGTCGTGTCGGGACTTAAGTTTATGAGATAAAATATAATTTAATTATGGATCATCCAAATGGTCATTTCGAGTGCGCCAATATCCGGAAGGGTCGAAATAGTCAGAAAAGTGTACTCGGGAGTTTGGATTGGCCTGAGGCATTTTTACGCCAAATCAACACCCCGAAAGGGTATTTTGATCTTTTAAATTTTTGGAGAAAATAGACCTAAGAATTTTAGAGGTTATATCATCAGTTATATTGAGGAGGTCAGGATTAAAAGCTATAAAAAATACAGAGAGGCCATTACAGGAGGAAGAGAAGGAGTTTCAAGGGTTCCCATATCAATTTTTGCACCACCACCACCACTGTAGATCAGGAGGAGAGGAAAACAATCCCGCCATTATTCTCCAAAAATTCAGACCTTCTACTTGAGGCAAGTACTTATCTTGCTAATTTTGAGCATATATATCATCCGTGTTAGTATAGAATGAATAATCTCATGAATATATAAATGTTGGCTTTTAGTTGGAAGACTAAAGTCATGTTCTTGAGTAGAAATTTTGATGGATATTTTAATTCATATATGCAACACGAAATTAAGGATTGGAACATTAAAACTTAGAAGAAATATGAGATGTTGTTGATTTTTTTGAAGAAAAATAATAACCTAGGGTTTTGAAATTTAAATGAAGAATTAATTCGACCCTCCCTGATGATTTAATGTTTTGATTACATTAGAATTCGCTCATACATGTTACTATAGGGTCTAGTAGGTTTGGTTGGGAGTTTGGGGTTGTGTAATGGAGGTTTGGAGTGTTACGAATAGTGAAAATGTAAAAAACTGAACGAAGGAGACGAACTGCTACATTTCGAATCAATTTGGACCATGGCCGAATCGAATCGGTAAGGCAAATCGATTCAGCCCTTGGCCAAATTAATTTAATTTCCCATAATTTTGACATTTTCCCTTATTTAAGCCCAAAACTTGTGAATTGTTATCGGGGGCACAAATAGGACACCCTTAAAACATAATAAGGGGTATTATGGGATACTGTAGGCCTTGATTAGATTGGTACTCAGTCACATGAGGAGAATTTAAGGGATAAGGATAAATGGACATATTTTGCAATGTAATGAATTCGGGAGAATAAGCTCGAGTCATGGGGATTTCGAGGGAACCTACGACTTAGACCAGTAGAGTACAGTTGTGTTAGCTACTAAAATAAATTAAGGGGTGATTGAAAACCTTAGAGTTGTGGGGATACTCAGAAATATAAGTTGAGAAGTAAAATCGTAATTTAAATCATACGTAGGATATTCGGGAGTGATATATACTACGTACGGGACATATATTATAGGTTTAGTGTATACCTATATTGATATTATATATATAGGTTGTATGAATACCTATTGTATGAATTTTCATGTGTGAATATACCTAGGCTCCTTTCTATCACGGGAGGTTCGACGTCATGGATAGTCTTATCCTGATGAGCTCATTGGGGGGATTTTGACTTGTATCTCAGAACATAGAGCTTAAGGATTGAGAATAATTGTGTGAATGAGAGTGTGACCGGTAATTTGAGTGTGTTAGGTGTGTGCGTATCCAAAAGACTTAGGACTATGTCGCCTCCAAATTGTGTGAATTGTGAATGTATGGTTCGATAATGATTCCAAACCTCATGCCCTTTACTTAGTACGTGATGTACCAAGACTTGATAGCAGAGTATGCCCGCATTGCAGGTCTCCACCTAGGGATTCCGTATTCGTATATATTATAAGTGTGGTATATATATATATATATATATATATATATATATATATATATATATATATATATATATATATATATATACGTGTGATTTATTCTACTACATGTGCACTAGTAGATACGATGGATAGTGATATCTAAGGTAATCAAAGTATGTGAGAACTTAATAATTAATTGGTAACTTCTAATGGACAAGGGCTTGGAAATTTAGTAACATATTGTATGGGCAATACGGATGTGCATGATAAATTATTAGATGGGACGAGACTTATTTAAAACTAGTTAAGCGGGATAGCGTTACTAGGTTGGTTTAGAAGTATACGTCAGGAGTACATAATAGTTGAAAGGTGAGTATTTCAAGTGAGAGCACGTGAAGCTAATATGTATATAATATCTATTGTTAATGCACTTTAAATACTAGATAAATATTTTCAAACTGTTTTACTTGGGCTCTGACCCGTTTAAAATCTATTTTTGTAAAAACATTTATGTGCCCATCCACAGAGACGTCAGGCTTATGAGTTTCTTTATATTCGACGTGCTGTAGCAATTATGGACGTTGCAGGACCTTGGTAGTAGACGCCTCCACATTTATCAGTTCCTATTTACCATTTATGATTCTTGTCTAATTTAATAATAGACTGATCACCTAGTATTAGAATAGGCAGGGTGTCACAGATGGTATCAGAGCATCAGGTTCTAGTGTCCTTAGGATTTATTTGAACTTATTACATCTCCAGTGTAGCATTCTTTGATATAAAGTCCTAGTATTAGGATTGTTGTACTCATGAATACGCTTATAGAACTTCAGCTGTTTTGAGATATATTGAATTATGGACTTATGGAAATTCACTTTTTTCATTTCAAATGCCTCTGAAACGTGCACCATGAGTCACCCAAGATGCATAGCCCGAGTCGCAGCCATCTCAGGCATTAAGGACTATGAATGATGTTGAGGTTGCATCCATTGTGGCACGTACTTCTCATCTTCCATTCAAGCAGAGATGAGACAAAAATTCTTACACGTTTTGCTGGAAAGGAGGACAAACGTGGAGTATGAGGAGGAATTTACTATGTTGGCAAATTTTGTTCCGTAGGAGGTGATCACGGAGGAAAAGAGGATACAACTGTCTGTGGATGGTCTTACCTGGAAAATCCAATAACATATGTTGGGTAATACTCTTTAAAGACATATGGAGAAGTGTAAAATGCAACTTTACTACACTGTCAGGACCACCGTGTCCACATAAAATGAAGCAAGCACTTAGGAAAGTCCAGCTAGCAGGGTAGGACAGGGGGTAGCAGTGCTAGTGGAGCACAATCGACCTAGACTCATATGAGACTAGGTGAGTAAGGTTCCCATCAGGGGGATGCTACTAAGCATTTCCTCTCTGGAGATTTAGAAAAGGGGCAGGGTGGATTCAAGCATGGTTAGCAGGGCCAGCCAGGCCAATATTTTCAACAAGGCCAAGGGAGAGGTGGTAGTAGCCAACAGTGTCGAGACCAGTAGTGCCATAGGGGAGGAAATTTCACAGCCGGCTGTTTCATATGTGGCAACAATGGCCATAAGCATTAGGATTGCCCTGATGGGAAGAGTTCCGCAGTAGTAGGGCCCTCGCTAGGAGCTCCAGAGGCCTATTTTTTTGCTTCCCTCCCAACACATGCACCAGTACCAGCATTGCCTGCAGTACTAGTCGCCCCAGTAGCCCCACTTTAGTAGGGGCAGTTACTGTAGGGGCGCGTGTATAACGTCCACCAGGTCACAGTTCCATAGGCTCCACCCGCAGCTGAGGGTACGTTTCTTATACATAGGACGTCAGGGCACATTTTATTTGACACTGGGGCTTCACGTCCATTTATATCCACTATATTTTCATGAGCCACAGGATTATTAGACACAGCCGATAGCATAGTTACGTGTGTAGACTCACCACTGGGTAGTGGAACACTTATCTTCTTTATTTATCAGGATGTGAGTATAGTTATTATGAGACTTATTTGGCCTGCCAATATGCTCGTGTTAGATATGTCTAAGTATGACGCCATTATTGGTATGGATTGGCTAGCAGCGTATAACTCCATGATTGATTGTTATAGTAGGAGCATTGTGTTTGTTATTCCTGGTCAGGTGATGTTCTTATTGGAGATTTCATGTCTCGAAGGAGGATTTTCCACTCACTTGTATTACATAAAGAGGGAGACCTCTCAGAGGGTAGCTATTTACCTAGATTCGATCCCATTTGTGTGTGAGTTAGCCGACGTATTTCAGGAGATACCAGTATTTCTGCCTAGTCAAGAGATAAATTGTGTTATTGATTTAGCGTCGGACACTCGACCGATAGCTTGGGCGCCATATCTTATGGCTCCTATGGAAATAAGGTAGCTACGGTACCAAATCGAGCAACTTTTGGGGCAGGGATTTATTCGTAGGAGTACCTCGTCTTGGGGTTCCCTAGTGTTGTTTGTGAATAATAATGATGGATCTCTATGCCTATGTGTGGATTATCCAAAGTTGAATAAAGTCACGATACGAAATAAGTATTCGTTGCCTAAAATCGATGATTTATTTAACTAGTTAAGAGGAGCCGCCTATTTCTCTAAGATAAACTTGAGGTCGGGATATCACCAGTTGCGCATCCGGGAGCAGGATATATCTAAGACTACCTTTTAACGAGATATGGGTGTTACGAGTTTCAAGCTATGCCATTTAGACTAACCAATGTGCCAGTTGTGTTCATAAACTTGATGAATAGGGTGTTCAGAGAGTTTTTGGATTAGTTTTTCATTGTCTTTGTTGATGACATCTTGGTTTATTCTCAGACTAAGGAGGAGCATGCCGAGCATCTGCATCGGGTTTTACAGATGTTGTGTGACCACCAATTGTACGCTAAGTTTGAGAAATGAGGATTTTGGCTGCGTGAGGTATAATTTTTGGGTCATATCGTATCTGCCAGGGGGATATCAGTGGATTCGAGTAAGGTGTCAGCTGTGAGGGAGTGGGAACATCCCATGACACCGATGGAGGTGTGCAATTACCTAGGGTTAGTGGGGTACTACAGAGGGTTCATTCGGGGATTTTTAAAGATTGCGGGTTTGTTGACCAAATTGACTTACTAAGGGGCAAAGGGGTACCATTTATTTGGGTGACATTTGTTAGTTCGCATTTAATGAGTTGAAGAAAAAGTTGACTTCATCACCCGTACTCGCATTGCCCAGGGCAGTAGTGGAGTACCTTATTTTTACTAACGCGTCCCTACAAGGACTTAGGCGTGTGCTACAACAGGAGGATTAGGCTATATCTTATGATTTTTGAAAGCTTAAGCCTCAAGAGTGGAATTACCCCACACACGACTTGGAGTTAGTGGCAGACGTGTTTGCGCTACGAATTTGGAGACATTACCTTTTAGGGGAGAGATTTTATCTATTCACATATCATAAGTCACTACAGTACTTGATCACTCAGAGAGAGCTGAAAATGAGTCAGCATAGGTTGCTAGAATTTATGAAAGATTATCAGTTTGACATCCATTATCAATTAGGGAAGGCTAACATGGTGTTAGATGTGTTGATTCGTAAGCCGATGGGGGATATAGCTGAAGTTTCGAAAGCAAAATGGAAGGAGATGATACATCAGGATTGAGTTGTTATATCATTTATGTCGGTTATGACCATCACCCCCTAGATTTTCACGAGGGTGGTACAGGCCAAGGCAGCGGATTCGTTTTGTCCGGATCAGATCAGGCTGAATTTAAGCGGGGGAGTAAAGTCGTACTCCATGCGTTGAGAAGGAGTCTTACACTTCAAAGGGAGATTATTTTTTCCTAAGGGGGAGGACTTGTTACACACGGTGATGGTAGAGTCGCATGAGTCATGGTTTGCAGTACATCCTGGAGGGGATAAGATGTACGAAGATATGAGACAACAGTATTGGTAGAGTGGGATGAAGAGAGACATTGCAGAGTTCATCCCGAGGTGTGCCACTTATCAGCTGGTGAAGGTGGACTATCAGAAGCCAACAGAGGTTCTGCAACCATTAGATATTCCTATGTGGAAATGGGATAGAATTTCCATAGATTTTATTACTGGGTTGCCTACTTCACAGAAAGGTCACGATTCCATTTGGGTGATAATGGATCGATTGACCAAATAAGACCACTTTCTTCCAGTCCGGACGGATTACACTACGAGATAATATGCCCAGATTTTTATCGCTGAAATAGTGAGATTGCATGGGGTGCCACTTGATATTGTGTCCGACAGGGATAAGATCTCCGTGTCTTATTTTTTGGAGAGTTTTCAAGAGGATGTGGGTACCGAGTTGTGATTGAGTAGAACTTATCACCTGCATACATATGGGCAGACAGAGAGGACAAATAAGATGTTAGAAGATATGCAACGGATGTGTATTCTTGATTTTAGGTGAGGTTAGGAGCAGAATCTTCCACTGGTGTAGTTTGCTTATAATAACTCCTATCAGTTTACGATTGGTATGGCACCATTGAGGCATTGTGTGGTAGACCTTGTCGTTCTCCTACTTGTTGGTTGGATGTGGGGGACAACAAGCTACTCAGACCAGAGTTGATTCAGGATACTTCGGCCAAAATCAAGTTGATTCGAAGTCGTATACGAATATCTTAGGATTAACATAAAAGTTATACTAGTGCCCAGTGATTCTTTTGGGAGTTTAATGTGGGGGACCAGGTGTTACTATGTATATCTCTTATGAAGGGTTTAAGGAGGTTTGAGAAGAGAGGGAAGTTGGCACCAAGGTATGTGGGGCCATTCCCTATCATTGAGCGTATTAGTCCAGTGTCATATAAACTCGGGTTACCGGAGCACTTGCATTGAATTCATGATGTATTTCACATTTCTTCATTGAGGCAATATCTCCATGATGAGTTTTATCACACTCCCATTTCATTGGAGGATATTGATTTGTAGCCCAATATTTCAAACGAGGATAGTCTAGTTGCTATCCTAGACCATCGTGAGATGAGATTGAGGTTGAAGGTAGTTCCACTTATACGTGTTCAGTGGGGGCATCAAAATGCCGACTAATCTACTTGGGAGTGCGAGAATGATATGTGCGATAACTATCCATAGTTATTTCTACCAGTTATTCTTTTTTTTCCATGTTTCAGGATGAAATTACGTTATTAAGGGGGGAGTATGTAACACCCCATAATTTTAATGATTTTTATATTGGGATTAATTAAATTAAAAGGGGAAATAATTCGGGTTAAAATAAATATTAATTAGCTATATAATACTTAATATTTATTTATATTGAATTTTTCTTAGTGAATGAGTAATAACGGATAAGAAAGTGTTATGATTGTCGTGAGTGAGAAATACGGTCGTTACGGTAAATTAAGTTGGGACGCATGTGTCAGCTGGGTCGAGACTTAAATTTATGAGATAAAAAGTAATTTAATTAGGGATAATCCAAATGGTCATTTAAAGTGCGCCAGTGTGTTCGGAAGGGTCGAAATAGTCAGAAAAGTGTACACGGGGGTTTGAATGGGCTCTCGAGGCATTTTTAAGCCAAACCAATACCCCGAAGGGGTATTTTGGCCTTTTAATTTTTTGGGGAAAAGAGACCTATGAATTTTTTAGGTTATATTATAAGTGATGTTAAGGAGGTTAGGATTAGGAGTTAATAAAAATATAGAGAGACCATTAGAGGAGGAAGAGAAGGAGTTTCAAGGGTTCCCATACCAATTCTTACACCACCACTATAACCATTGTATAGATCGGGAGGTGAGGAAAGCAATCCCACCATTATTCTACAGAAATTCAAACCTACTATTTGATGCTAGTATTTATCTTGCTAATTTTAAGCATATTTACACTCCATATTAGTGTAGGATGAATAATCTCATGAATTTATGAATGTTGGCTTTGATTTGGAAGACTAAATTCATGTTCTTCGATAAAAATCTTGATGGATATGTTGAATTCATATATGTAACACGAAATTAAGGATTGGAATAAAACTTGGAAGAAATCTAAGATGTTGTTGATGTTCTTGAAGAAAAATAATAACTTAAGGTTTTGAAATTTAAATGAAGAATTAATTCTATTTAAATGACCCTCCTTGATGATTTAATGTTTTGATTATGTTAGAATTCGCTCATACATGTTAATATAGGGTCTAGTAGGGTTGTTTGGGATTTTGGGGATATGTAATGGAGGTTTGGTGTGTTAAGAATGGTGAAAAATGCAAAAAACTAAACGAAGGAGACGAACTGCTACATTTCGAATCGATTCGGAGCAAGGGCTAATCAATTCGATAAGGCGAATTAATTTGACCCTTGGGCGAATCGATTAAGTTTCCTAGAATATTGGGATTTTCCCTTATTTAAGCCTATCAGAGGGTATTTTAGTTAAGATGGAGGCGTAACCCCTTTTTTTGAGTATAGTAATGATAAGTCAAATAGCAACACTATTAATTAACCACAGGACATACAAACACGACTCAATGAAGATAGACTCAATTTGAACTTACAAATCTCTCGTGTATAACTCAGAAGGAAGCAATGAACTGAGAAATAACTTAGCTAGAGGGAGAGGGAAGTAAGCACCCTAGATACACCTTCTCAGGCAGCCAAACACACCAACCACCCTCAAGAATATTTGTCAAGTATTAAAAGCTTCGTGATAAATGACAATAGTGGGTGAATAAAACTCTCTGGTTCTCAATCACTCTCTCTGATGTATATTATCTCTAGCAATAAATTTTGAGCTCTCAAAAAGATCCGCCCCTCCCTAAAGGTGGTTGGGGTCCTTAAGTAGCCTCCCACACCACCGTCGAGGTGACTCAGTCATCAATGCCTGTGAAAGACCTCCCTCATAATTTATGTCACAAACATAAAATACCTGATGCACTAGTTGTCTCCACGTCATAAACATTAAATGCAAAGACATGACTTTTTCCTAACCACTGTGTGTCAGGGGGTCGTTGTCGCAGGGGTGGCTTACCAACTGCTTGACAGTCTCAAATACCACGGTGGTTTTCTCAAGTGCAGGTCTGAGATTGTTTAGCTAGCTAGTGACATAACCTACAGTAGATGTGACATTAAGTAGAGGGTTGTTTGGTTCACAACTCAATGCCTGATGGAACTCCAAGCTGCTCCGCCCGAGGTTCCACGGCCAGGGTCTTTTGGTGTTTTACCAGGTGTATCTAAGATGGTCAGGACAAGCCCCAACTGTGCCTCACTTTTTCAATCCTCCAAACCACGTCCCTTTAAAGTTCCCACGGTGAGGTCGTTTGATAGAGCATGAAAGCTCTCCCAGGCCCTGCCAAGCCTAGTCTCTCGTGAGTACCGTTTAACCTCACCCTAAAACTCATTATTATTATCGTTACATCATTACAACCGTTATAGCTCATAGTAAATATAAACAAAAATACAATATGACAAAGTAACACAACAAGCTAAAGTGTGAGCTGGTACGCTTGAGCTACCTCGGTGCCTTAATCCCCAAAACACTGTTGCTGATGGGGAATTACCTCTAATCTCAAAATTACCTTCAATCCCCCCTTACATTTTCCCCTTCGTGAAGAGATTTGTTGTTGGAACAAGAAATGTCTGCACGAAAACTTTTCAATCCGATTCTCTGTTCGTAAAAAAAAATTAGCCTCCTTTCCTTTGTTAGAACTGCAGCGTTAGAATCTCCAGTAAAAAGTAAAATTCTCCCCGATGTACCAGAGTCGAAGCGCTACGACTTATTGGGGCTTTGATGAAGGGACATCGCCACTTTTTCCTTATACTGAACTTCAACCGTTCAAACTTTATTATTTGAAATTCTCTCGAAAGGCCTGTTAACCTTCTCAAATACTCATTTTGATTCTTGGTAAGTGAAATTCTCCCTTGTAATGATTCTCTATGTTCGAAAAAATAGAAATTCTCCCCGATATAGATGACTCACCATTTAAACAACGTTTGGACTTGTGGCGAGGGGACATCTTAGCCTTTTTTGAACCGTTGGGACATCTTTTCTGTTGGGAGTTATTGAATATGTCTGAAAAAAATTCTGACGCCAAAACTCAAACTTGCTAAAGAAGGCAACCCCTTCTATCCCCTAGGCGTCGCTTCATAAATGATGTGGCGCTATCTTTTCAGCTGTCAAAACACTTCCCAAATTGCCACGTGTTCATTTGAAATGATTATAGGCGTCCTTGTACACGTGGTGGTGGGAAACTCAATTGACGAGTTACTTAAAAGGTTTCAAACGTCTCTTTTTTCAAACCCTTATCTTTCCTTCTTCTTCTTCTTCAAGCTCCTGTCTTCTATAGAGAGAGAAAACTGTGCGATAGCCTCCATTGTTGTCCAACGCTTTACCCAGTTTCTTCCCTCTCCCATCTTTTGTGCCTCCACCTGTAGTTCTGCTCCTCTCTCCTTGTTTCTAGCTCTTCTTGCCCAGCTGTTCCATTGATCGCCACTCTACTATGGCTTCTTCAAGTGCTTCTAAGGTTGCTACCACCACTACTCAGCCAGCCTCCCCCTCTGCCACTTCTGGCGCTGCTACTGCCCCTAATGCCGCTATCCTGAATGCTACTCGTCAAGAGTAGCTACACTTCTATCACCAAGCTCCCATCTTTGGCGAAGATGACAAATTTTCTAATGCATGCAAAACTTGCCATTTCTCATCCAAGTTTGACCTTTTACTATTGGGTGATGAGGATATGGATTCATCAAAGTGGGGTTATCTTCCCCTAGAGGGGACTCTGCACTTTTGTTTGGACCGTGGTGGCTTCCCCTATTCTCAGATTGGCTTCAAAGCACCTGGAGGGTCGCCATCCCATATCACAGCCTGGCATACACATATGCAGAGTTCTTATGCTGCTGCTCTTGAAAAGGTTGGGCTTCATCGAGCATACTAGTTTGGGGAGTTCACCCTTTCCAAACATAACGTGGTGCTCCAAGTGTTAGTTTCCAGATGGAACATCATAACTCACATGTTTTTTCTGCATGGGGAGAGTTCACCGTTACGTTGGACGACCTCTATGAGCTCCTTGGGTTTGAGGCAATAGGTGAGTTCACATATCACGATGAGGCCCTGGATGTCGAAGAGGCTGCTGATCGAGTTCAGCTGGATCAAATCTTTCGCAGTTGCACTGGTTCCTCGAACAAAGCCATATTTACTCCCCTCATCAGCTATTTTTTTGAAGCTTCGACCCCGAAGGATGTCAATGTTGTAACGGACTGAGGTAGAGGTACATCCCTGGAACTAACAGCCTACATACTCGTGTTTCTTTCATGCTTCTTCCTGACTGGGAAACCTAACGATCAGCCCGAAGGGACCTTATAAATAATTCCATTCATTTGGCCAGGGGTTTCAACTTTCCTCTAGCCGCCATCGCCTTGGGGTCCCTCTACACCTGGTTGGATCGAACCCACATCGACATGGCACGATCACTAGGTCATTATAACTTGGCCAATTTTGCCAACACCATCATTTTGACGAGCTTCCTTTACACCTATTTTCCTGTCATTGCCGCCAAGTCTATTTCTCTGCTCGTGAGCCAAGGTATCAAACCTCCACGCCTCCTATATTTCCATAAAAAACAAAGTCGAAAGGAGATAATGGAAGTTTTTGATCGTTTGGACTCCTTTATGATGAGGCCATACAGTGAGTCTACATTTGCCTATAGTTGAGATTTCTTTCCTTCTGCAGCCTCAACGGTCAAGTTCATCCTAGCTATAGAATATCCTTTGCAGGCCATATTGCTTCTATTAACTCCTGGGTTTCTTCCTTCCTATACTGAATGGGGATACACCTCAGAACCCTACAACCCTGATCGATGTAGCAGGTAGTTCGAGTTTGATCAGGGGACCCCTCAACCTGTGTTTCAACACAACCACACAAGGGCCACTTTCCCTGAAGCTTGTACCTTCTATACTACAGTAACAATGATTGGTGTGACTTCTACAATCGATGGGTGAGTTACCCTTCTTAGTGCCACTAGTAAGTGGAACGTATCAACCTCTTATGCCATCGAGTTCCATTTGGAGCAGTTGAGAATGTTCGTGAGTATATTCAATCCCCCCCCCCCAAATATCCCCAAGTCCTTTCTTTCACTGCTTCCGAACTGGGTCTTAAGGGGAAATCCGTGCTTGGAATTGAGTTTCCTTTGAGTAAAATCATTAAAGAATATCCCCAAGAGCTACCCCCATATTGCCCAATGATCCCCACCGCCACCATGAAGCCTAAGGCCATTACAACTCCCAAACAACCTACCCCTTCAATCGAAGTTGCAACAAGCGAAGGGCCTTCTCAGCCACCTGCCAAAAAGACCAAGAAGTCTAAGTCCTCAAATTCCAAGCCCCAAGCTCAAGCACAAACTCCTTTGAAGGCATTCCCTATTGCCTCCGCTCCCCCAGCCATGCCTGTAGAAAAGAGCGAGGAGTTGAGAAGGCAAGCCCGGGAAGAGGTAGAATGAATAAACACCGAGTTTCAACGACGCGCTATCACCATTCCTCCTTCGGGTGCTTTACCCATGATCGTGGTTGGTCCAATTGAGCCAACGACAAAGAGGAGAAATAGGTCAAGGGTAGATGCTGATGCAACAGGCGCAAGGAAGAAAACTCTGGGCACTAAGTCCCAAAAGAAACGGACAACCGAGATACCTCCATCCCTAGCTCCCTCTGTTGTTGATTCCTCTTCGCCTTCACCGGTGGTTATACCTTCTCGTTCTCCCTCCGAATCTCAGGTAACTGTGCACATTTTATTCCTGTCCCTTTCCTTAAGGCAATCTGCATTTGCTTATTTCTTTGATAACTTTGGTGCAGGGAGTTGAAGAAGAAAGGCCCAGTCCCCTTATAAGCCCTTTTGTGGGAGGGCGTTGTGGTATCTCTCAAGTCGATAGTACTCCTCCCCATTCCCCCATGATAGGCCTTACCTACTCTCGTTGTTTGTCCTCCTAATGGGCCAAAGAAGATGCTACGGGGGCTGCTACCGTTGGATCTATTGAAATATCTGGCTAACCAGAGGCAACTGCTCCAGCCTCCTCTGAATTACCATTCAAGCAAGAGGTCCCTCTGCCCCTCATTGTGGTTGAGGAGAGTGCCCCTGAGGTAAATTTCATATCAAGTCTCACGTCTTTTATTTGTCCCATTGCTTTGTTTATCATTCTGATATGTTGGGATATTTTAGGTGGAAGTGGCCTCTCTAATAGCTCACATTCTCCTTCCTACTGCAATGACGAGACCACTGACCGTAATTCCCCTCTTTGGTTCCATAACGGGGGTAAGTAACGCTTAGATGTATTGCTACCTTTTTCCTGTACTTGCTCCTTGTGTCTAACACTTGGTTTTGTATTTGCAGCTTTCTCCAAGTCTCTCCCCACCCTTTTCTCTTAGTGGCCTTTTCCTTTCCAAGGCCAAGGTTGGCGATGTTGTCCCGCGTGGTGATTCTTCAGTGCCTTCCCATACTGGGGCATCGCTTGGAGGTTCTTCGTGTTCTTTCGGTGAAACTCCTTCGTTATCCTTTGTACCATTTGTTGGTGAGGGAGCTTTGCCCACCATTGAGGTTTCTTCAGCTAGGTGCCCCGGTGAGGCTTCTGAGGCACTGAGCCTGCCTCCAACGGTTCCTGCCCCTATGGCCTCCACGGTGGCTCCCGTTCTTGCTCTTACTATGATTGAGGTATTTCGCTAATGTCTCTGCATTATTGGTGAATTTTTTTTTGCAAACTCCACCTATAAAGGTGACTTAACAACGAAAATGTTTGTTAATATTTTTCATAAACTCCACCTGTAACGGTGACTTAACAAAAAAAAACGCTTGTTAATATTTTTCACAAACTCCACCTATAACGGTGCTTAATAACGAAAACGCTTGTTAAGATTTTTCACAAACTCCACCTATAACGGTGACTTAATAACGAAAACGCTTGTTAAGATTTTTCACAAACTCCACCTATAACGGTGACTTAACAACGAAAACGCTTATTAAGATTTTTTCATACACTTATTATTTCTTCTACCTCTTCTCAGGTTTCACAGGAAAATTCCCCACCAGTTCTTTCGCCTATTGGCTCACCCCATCGGGAACCTGTCATCTCGAAAGATTCTATCCATACTGATCAAGGTTCCACGATCGGTGTTGCTGCCGAGAGCGAAACTGGGTGCGAGCTTCCTCTGCCCGACTTGTCTCCTCACGCCTTCTGTCTGATGGTGCTTCAACGTTATCCTTAAATGCCAGTCAACCATCATTTGGTAGTTGAGCAACTTGTGAACCATCATCCTGAAACATTCACGGTGGATTGGCTACATTCAAACATCTCGATTATGAGTTACAGGCTTTAGGGCATGGCTACCGTTGTTGCTAAAATCACCAATACTCCAACTGTAAACATTACCAGACCCCTTCTCAACCAATTCATGGGTTATCTAAGGGATTTGGGTCATGACGGGTTCCTTTTTTACTGGCTTATCACGAATTTAAGGACTTTGAAGAGCCAATAACTGGACAGCCAAAGGTAACTGTTGCAGAAACATCAGGAGGATCAGTAGGCTGAGGAAGCTAAATTGGTCGAGTTAGCACTTATTCTATAAGCTTTTGATAAAGAGGTGGAGTACATCTAAGAATCATTGCGTCTGGTGAAGCTTAAATGAGATAAGCTCCTTGTCGGGCGCATGCAAGTGCAAACGAGGTTGTAGGTCTCTATCAATGCTCAACGGTCTTGCCAAGCAGCTTCTTCGGGCCTCCCTAAAGATTTTTTCTCTTCGCTAGATTTATGGTTCCTCTTAGGCTAATGAACTTTTGTATATATTTTTCTTCTTTTCTTCTTCTTATGTAATTCTTGGGCAATAGCTCCCAATTTTGTAATGCCCCAAAGTTCATGAATGAAGAAAGATATTTATTTTCTCATGCCATTTCTTTGTGTTACAACTATTTGCATAGATTGTGAAGTTCTGTAATTCTTTCATCTCTTCTTGAGTTATAATAACAAGAACTTCACACTCATCATAATTAAAAAAAACTTGTGTATTCATAACAACAGCCGGATACATCAGTGGTCCAAACATAATTGCCTACACATGATAGAATTTCAACCATTTATTGTTAATCTTGTATGGTTTATCTTCTTCCATCCTAGAAATTAAGCAATAACCTAAGTCATGAGCTTCTTTTACAATGAAAGGTCCCTCCTAATTTCCTACAAACTTGGGTAGAGGAAGCCCCCTGATGTGTTTCACTGCTGCTTTCAATACAAGGTCACCCTCCACGAACTTCCTTGGTCTTACTAAGTTATCGTATGCCCTGGAGAGTTGTTTCGTATACATTTGAAAGTGTTGCATCACATTATCTATGTGTTCATCCAACGCTTCCAATTGCACATGCCTATTCTGAGGGAGCATGCTACTTCGCAAAGAATATTGAGCAGAGGGAACTTCTAACTCCACTGGGAGAATCGCCTCGGCCCCATAGATGAGGGAGAACAGAGTATACCCTGTGGGTTTTTTCTTAGTTGTTCGATAGGCACACAATACAGTTGATATCTTATCATCCAACGCTCCTGAGAAATCCTCCATTATTTTAGCCAAGATATTAACCAAAGTTCTGTTAGTTGCTTCGGCTTGACCATTTCCCTTTGGATATGCCACCGTTGAAGTATGATGGACAATGGAGTATTTTTCTGTGAGGATCGTTACTTCCGAATTGACAAAAGGGGTTCCATTGTCTCAAAGGATGATCTTTGAGATCCCAAAATGGCAAATGATGTATTCTCTGATGAAATTGCTCACCACCCTCATTGTTTCCCTTCTGAAGTGTATCATTTCAGCCCACTTTGTGAAGCACTCCGTTGCTACTAGTATCCATATCTTCCCCCTCGAGGAAGGATGTATTTCCCCTACTAGGTTGAACGCCCAAGTGTGAAAAGGATAAGGCATTTCCTGGGAGTATAGGTCCACTGATGCGGTATGGATCATATTTTCATGAAGTTATGAAGCCTTGCACCTTCGAACGAACTCAGCAAAATCTTTCTCCATCATTGGCCAATAATATCCCAAAGTCATCAACAAGTCATATAACTTGGCACCTCCTATGTGAGCTGGATTGTGTGCCTGTTTGAGAACCTCAGTTTCTTTTTCTTTCGTGATGCAACGCAACAGCCTATTGAAGTATCCCCTTTGATAAATATGCCCCTCTTGAATGTAGAATCTCGAGGCCCTTCATCGAAGTCCCATTGTATTAATTTTCTCTATTGGGATAACTCCATTTCTAATGAAGTCAATAAAGGGTTATCTCTAGTCAGCCTGAGCCTCCACGAAATGACATTCAGCTTCCTCGAAGAATAACTGGCATTTTTTGTACTTCCATTATATCTCTGCCTCGTCCTGTTTCATCTCAGGCTAAAAATACCCTTCTCTTTTAATCCTTCGATAGAGCGGTATCTCAGTTGTTTCGCAATGCTCTTCATGTGTTTTCTTTAATCTTTGCTCTGCCTCTTCTGGACCGATGCACCTCGACAACCATCCTCCTACATTCCTAAAGTAAAGGTTTCCTAGTTCGTGAAGTATTGGGCTAATTCCCTCAGCCTCATCGCTCCTTCCCCAAATTCTAATTGCCTTTTAATCTCTCCCCTCCAGTTTGTGTCCTCCTCCATTGGTAGAATTGACTGTACTATCGAAGGAGCTATTCTTCAATATATCACGACGGTAGTTATATCATTCCTCATGACCATTTTTTGGGCAATGGTGGCATACGCGTTTGGGTGACAGTTCATCATTTTGGGCTGCCCCTTGATCTTGGTCAGATGGAACTGGCAGAGAAGCCTCTTAATGATTGTTCAGTATGGTGCCAAAATCATGTGTTTCAATGCATACTCTCCATTCACTTGCTGAACCACTAAGTTAGCATCACCTATGATGAAAAGTGAGCGAATCCCCCTTCAAAGAGCCTCTAGCAATCCTAACACCAATGCTTCATATTCTGCCTCATTGTTGGAACAAGGGAAATCTAATTTGTAGGAAAGGCCAATCTCTTCTATTCCGTTTGAAAGAATAACCCTTGCTCCTCCCTTCCTTTTCTCCGAAGATCCATCAAACTGTATCGTCCATTCCTCATCCGTTGCATCTAGGTGATTGGCCTGCAAGTTATCTCCTGGAATATTCTCTCTGGGTGGCTCAAACGTTCTCGAGAGGAATATTTCCAACAAGTTAGCGTACGCTTGGCTTTTGATTGTGCAAAGAACCACTCATTTCAGGTTATATTCGAAAAGGATAAGGAACCACCTAGCTTCCTTGCCAATTAATATAGTTCTTGCCAACAAATACTTAATGAGATCACATCTAGTTACAATATGGATTATAAAAGACAACATACAATGTCTAAGTTTGTGCGCTACAAATACTAAGGCTAAATAATGCCTTTCTAAGCTACTATATCTAACTTCTGTCCCATGGATGATCCTGCTAAGGTAGTAGACTGGTTGTTCTTACCCGTCGATCTCTTGTGCCAGCAAAGCTCCCACAGACCTCGTGATGGATGTGAGGTACAACTGCAATGATATTCCTGCCTTTGGGGGAACCATGGTATATGGTGAAATGAGCAGTTTCTCCAATCCATCGAGAGACTCCTGGTGAATCTACTCCCACCTGAATTTCATGTTCTTTCGTAACAGTTGCATCAATGGGTGTGTTATTTCGGCCAATCCAGGCACAAATCTCTTAAGATAGGATACTTTATCGAGGAAACTCTCCAGCTCCTTCACTATTCTTAGACATGGCATTTCCAAGATCGCCCGTTGTTTATCCTAGTCCATCTGCACCCCTTGTCGATCAACCACAAAGCCTAGGAATTTCCCACTTGTCACTCCAAAAACACACTTCGGTGGGTTCATCTTCAATTTATACTTCCTGCAATGGGAAAACACCTTCCACAAATCGTTTAGATGGGACTCCTACTTCCTTGATTTGATGACCAAATCATCCACATAAAATTCCATAAATTTTTGAAAGAAGTCATGGAAAATGGTCATCATTGTTCTTTGGTAAGTCACCCCAGCATTCTTGAGTCCAAACAGCATCACCTTGTACATGAAGTTGCTTAACGGGGTTCTGAGCGTTGTTTTCTCTGCATCCATGGGGTCCATCTTGATCTGGTTGTACCCTACATACCCATCCATGAAGCTATACATCGCATGACCATCTATTGAATCTATCAGGCTATGGATGGAGGGGAAAGGGAACTCATCTTTGGGACAAGCTCTATTCAAATCTCTAAAATCCACACAGATCCGTATTTAGTTTTGTCTTTCTTTCTGAATACGACAATGCTAGATAGCTAGAGTGGGTGCTGTATTGGTATGATGAACCCTGCCATTAGTAGGCGTTGGACCTCTTTCTTGATCTTCAAATATAGCTCATGCTTGTAAGTTCTTATTGCTTGTTTCACTAGAATGGCTGAAGGCAGCACGTTCAACTTATGGCAGCTCACTTCCTCATCCAACCATTCCATCTCTATGTACTTCCACACAAAAATGTCTATGAACTCCCGAATCAATTTAACCAAGGCCTCTCATTTCTCCTTATCAAGATCCTTTTAGATGAAGATGGGCCTTGAATCTTCCCCTTCTTTGGTCAGGTTCAACTGCTCTAACTCTTGTGCCTGTGGCTTCAGTCGATCTGCCATGTAATCTGGTTCCTCGATGACTTCCTCCATAAATTCTTGTATGTTGAAATTATCTATGACCATACATTGTCCCCGTTGATTTACTAAAAATCATTCATATATCGGGTCAACCTCATCATTAGTTTCCTCGTCCGCCCACTCACACAATTATAATCGATATACTACTTTTCCTTCTTCAGTAATGACCTTCTTGCATTATCTGTCGGTAGCGGTGACTGTCTTCCTCTTCTTCTCTCTAGAAGCCTTGGTCACTCTTTTTTTAGAACCGGCTCAGTACGCTTTATCATTGGGCCTCATGTTCCATCGGATCCGCTCTGGGCCTCATCCTATCTTCGAGCTGCTTCGAGATGTTTTGGTGTCGAGTGAGCATCTGGTGAACTTCTTTGGTGATCGATCTTACACTACTTGTAACCTCTTTACTCTGCTTGTTCAAGGACCTCATTATTTCTCTGATCGAGGGAACCCACGCTCCCTCTATTCTTCTCGTTAGGACCCATACATCCTCCTCCAACTTAGTGTAAAATGTCGCGTCTACTAAGAAAACTTCCTCTACAGCAAAGGGCCTCTTCGTAGCCCTAATGGTCACCTTTATTCCCTTGATATTCACTTTAGCACATTGGTGATACGTAGAAGGAACTAGCCCTTGGTTGTGCATCCACACCCTTCCTATTAGCATATGATAGAAAGTTGCACTCTCTATTATGTGAAACTTGATATGGGAACTCAGATTTCCCATTACAATCCCAACATTAACGTACCCAATGGATTTGGAAGATTGGTTATCATACCCCAAAATCACCAAAGGCATGGGAACTAACCTTTCTTCTGGAATATTTGATGCGTGGAAGGAGTTAATTGGCATAATATTTATGGAAGCTCCCCCATCCATAAGAGTCCTTACGAAACTAATTTCGTTGATGTTGGCGGTCACATATAATGGCATATTATGAGGGAATCTTACAGCCCTATCTTTATCGCTGAAGGTTACTTCTGACAGAAACCTTCTTACCATCCTGGCCATGGGTCCCTTCCATCTCAGCGAATGGATTGCATTCTTCCTCGCAATGTTAAGTATTTCCTGGGTTATTTCCATCCTACTCTCTTTTGGTATCCCCACTTGGTCGAAGAACCAAGTGAATTTTAGGGATTTTGAAACTGCACAGTACTCTAGGACTGGGTCTGCTTCCTTACCTTCAACAATGTATATTTCCTCCATGTCTTTGGCACTTGCCTCATCGTAGGCCAGTACTACATTAGCCATTCCCTTTGTACAATCTTCCAGATATTCTTCGAACTCCTCCTGCTTCGACGTTGGCCTTTTTTCTTCTCTTTCTGCCTCTCCATCATAGGCCACCACTAGATTAGTGCCATGTGCTGGGAGTGGGTTGTTATTAATGTTCTACGAAGGGATTTGCAACGTCTTTGCCTTTACGTACTTGTCAATGATTATACTCAGTGTGAAACAACTCTCTGTTGGGTGTTGGATCTTTCGATGGACCTGGCAATACTTGGGATTCTCCCTTATTTCCGCATCGAGTTACCCAACGGGAATGCCCTTTGGTTCGTAAACCATTTCTCCTTGGACCATTGCGTTGTAATGGCTAATAGCCTCCTATACTGTACAAAGCAATGGTGGTGAATCCTCCCTGTCTTTTCTAAACTTCCTCTTATTATCCTTCTTTAGCACCTTGCCTCCATCTCGTCCCTCGGTGTACCCTACCTATGGGGGCTGAGACCTCCCCCCACTGGTTGTATCGACTTCCTAAACCTCATGGGGACCACCACCGAATTTGGTCGCACCACCAAGGAGATATTTCTTACCGCTCTTAAGAACGCTGAAAAAGTCCCCTCACGCATTTCATTAATGAGATGACAGATGTACTCAGGAAGCAGTCCCTCCGCATAGATTTGTAATAACTTCGACTCTTTGTCTTTTTCCCTCACATCGAGGGACCTTTTCCTGAACCTTCGAACGTATGCAACCACTTCTTCCCCGGGTCGTTGCTTCTCCCTCCCCAGTTGGGTCAAAGTAAATTCATCTTCCATCAGAAAGAACTTCTGGACGAACAAAACATGCATATCTTCCCACATAGAAATGCTTTTGAGAGCCAAATGAGAATACTAAGTATATGCTTTATCGGTTAAGGATTTAAAAAACTCCGTCAACCTGAGCTTCTTATTATTACAATGCTCCCCCAAGTGTTCAACGAAGCGCTTAATGTGCTCCTTCGGGTTTCCACCTTTCTCTATGTATTTTTCAAAAATAGGAGGAATATAGTCCTTTGGATAGGTCTCATCGTTGTATTCCTGGGGATAAGGTGTTCGGAAGTCATCATAAATCGAAGCTACCTCGCCAGCAGATTGCGAGGAGGACTGTATGAACTTTAGCATCTCTTTCTACATCTCCTTCCTCATTTCCTCCATGGGTGATACTAATGGGGCAACACCCAACGGGACCTTGGGCTGAGTGCCCGTTGCAGCTGGAGCGATCATCATAGCTGGAGCCGTTGATACTCCCGATGTTCCCAAGGTCGGATTCATAACAGAGGGTATACTTGCTGGGACTGTTCCCGTTACACCTGCACTCGGTGGGGCCATTGGGGCTGCCCCTGGTGTTACGAAGGAACTGGATTCAAATCCTCCCAACACCGGTGAAGCAACCGGAGTTTGCAAAAACTCATAAAACTTGCTCATGAGGAGTGCCACCTGAGTGGGTCCCAACATGCACTCGTGGAAGCTTGTGTCACCCCTGGAATGCCTGTCGTCACCTGAACTAGAGGTACCTCTATTCGAGGAGCCCCATCCCTTAGAGCCTCCAATTTTCTTGATGCTTGTTCTTCATTGTGTTGGATGTCATCAAACTTGAGCCTTCGATTAATGTTATCTTGCGCCACACTCCTTGCTTAGAAGAATGCTTCCTCAGCGGAGTCGCCAAATGTAAGAGCGTAGTTTAGTTAAGATTGAGGCGTAACCTCTTTTTTTAGTATAGTAATGATAAGTCAAATAGCAACACTATTGATTAACCACAGGACATACATACACGACTCAATGAAGATAGACTTAATTTGAACTCACAAATCTCTCGTGTATAACTCAGAAGGTAGCAATGAACTTAGAAGTAACTTAGCTAGAGGGAGAGGGAAGTAAAAACCCTAGATACACCTTGGCAAGTGGCTAAACACACCAACCACCCTCAAGAATCTCTGTCAAGTATTAAAAGCTTAGTGATAAATGGCAATAGTGGGTGAGTAAAACTCTCTGGTTCATAATCACTCTCTCTGATGTATATTATCTCTAGCAATAACTTCTGAGCTCTCTAGAAGATCCTCCCCTCCCCAAAGGTGGTTGGGGTCCTTAAATAGCATCCCACACCACCCCGAGGCGACTCAGTCATCAATGCCTGTGAAAGACCTCCCTCATAATTTATGTCACAAATACAAAATACCCGATGCACTAGTTGTCTCCACATCATAAACATTAAATGCCAAGACATACCTTTTGCCTAACCACTGTGTGTCAGGGGGCTGTTATCGCAGGGGTGGCTTACCAACTGCCTGATATCCCCAAATACTACGGTGGTTTTCTCAAGTGAAGGTCTGACATTGTTTAGCTGGATACTGACATCACCTACAGTAGATGTGACATTAAGTAGAGGGCTATTTGGTTCACAACTCAACGCCCGATGGAACTCTAAGCTGCTCCGCCCGAGGTTCCACGGCTAGGGTCCTTTGGTGTTTTACCAGGTGTATCTAAGATGGTTAGGACAAGCCCCAACGGTGCCTCACTTCTCAATCCTCCAAACCAAGTCCCTTTAAAGTTCCCACAACGAGGTCGTTCGATAAAGCATGAAAGCTCTCCCAGGCCCTGCCAAACCTAGTCTCTCGTGAGTACCATTTGACCTCACCCTAAAACTCCTTATTATTTTTGTTACATCATTACAACCATTATAGCTCATAGTTAATATAAACAAAAATACAATAGGACTAAGTAACACAACAAGCTAAATTTTGAGCTGCTACGCTTGAGCTACCTCGGTGCCTTAATCCCCAAAACACTATTGCTAATGGGGAATTACCTCTAATCTCAAAATTACCTTCAAGCCCCCTCTACAAAGCCCAAAACTTGTGAATTGTTATCGGGGGAATAAATATGACACCCTTAAAACATAATGAGGGATATTATGGGATATAATAGGCCTGGAAAAGATTTGGACTTAGTCATGAGGAGAATTTAAGGTTTGGGGCTAAATGAATATAATTTATAATGTAATGAATTTTGGGGAATGAGATCAAGTCACAGGGATTTTGAGGGAACCTATGACTTAGATCTGTATTGTATAGTTTTGTTAACTACTAAAATAAATTAAGGGGTGATTGGAAACCTTAGAGTAGTAAGGATACTCGGAAATATACGAGGAGAAGTAAAATCGTAATTTAAAAAATATATGTAGGATATTCGAAAGTCATATATACTATGTACGTGACATGTATTATAAGTTGAGTGTACACCGACATATATATATATATATATATATATATATATATATATATATATATATATGTGTGTGTGTGTGTGTGTGTGTGTGTGTGTGTGTGTGTGTGTGTGTGTGTGTATGTTGTGTGAATACGTATTGTGTGAATTTGCATGTCTGAACATACCTAGTCTACTTGCAATCACAGGAGGTTCCGCGTCGTGGACAATCTTATCTTGATGATCCCATTAGGGGTATTTTGACTTGTACCTTAGAACATAAAACTTAGGGATTGAGCACTACTTGTGTGAATTAAAGTGTGATCGATCATTTAGGTGCGTTAGGTGTGTATGTAGCCCAAAGGCTTTGGACTATATTCGCCTTCAATTTGTGTGAATTGTGAATTTATGGTTCGAGAGTGATTCCGAACTTGATTCCTGTACTTTCTATGTGGTGTGCTAGGACTTGATAGCAGAGTTTGCCCACATCGCAGGTCTCCACCTAGGTATGTCGTATTCATGTATATTACAAATGTGGTATTAAAATACGTACATGTGATTTATTATAGTACGTGTGCACTAATAGATAACATGGATAGTGATATCTAAGGTAATCTAAGTATGTGGGAACTTAATAAATAATTGGTAACTTCTAATGAATAAAAAAGGCTTCAAAATTTGGTAGCGTATTGTACGAACAATACGGGTGGGCATGATGAATTATTAGAGAGGACGAAGACTTATTTAAAACGAGTTAGGTGGGGTAGAGTAAATAGGTTGGTTTAGAAGTATATGTAAGGCATGCACAATAGTTGAGAAATGAGTATCTTAAGTGAGAGCACGTGAAACTAACATGTATATAATATCTACTCTTAATACATTTTAAATACTTGATAAATATTTTTAAACTATTTTACTTGGGCTCTGACCCGTTTCAAATCCATTTTTGTAGAACTATTTTAGGTGCCCATCCACAAGGATGTCAGGCTTAGGAGTGCCTTTATATTCGATATGCTGCATCTGTTGTGTACATTTCAGGATCTTGGTAGTAGATGCCTCCGCATTTAACACTTCCTAAATATCATTTCCCTGTCTCAGTCGGGCAAGTCCCCCATCTCTAGATAGTGGTTATTTTCAGAGATATTGCACTTTATTTTCTTTCCATTATTGGCTTTGAATTCATGTTATGGATGGATGTATTTGGATTTTCATCTGGACTGCTACTCTAGGCATATTTATTCATTTCGTTGTGTTATAATTTATTATTATGTTTACTATAATGGTGAATATGAATTATTCATTTAAATTTATTGCATGTTAATCATAAGATTTAAATTTTGACACCAGAGCCATTAAGGTATTAGTAACATAAACATATTTCGACCGTGATGCTAAGAATGAAATAATTAATGATTACTGTTTAATTTAATTATGGACTGATCACCTAGTATTAGAATAGGATGGGTGTCATGGTTTGAAGACTTCCCAACATCTAGTAAAGGTATAAAGCTATTTAGAGTTTAAATTAATTTTCGGAATTATCTTTGAGATGTTTTATTTTTACCAAAAAATAACAAGAGTTTTTTTTATTTCGAAAAGAAAAATAATTTTATTTTCAAATCTTGTTCAAACGATATTGATATATATTTTAAACGATATTACATGTCATATGAAGCTTATAAAGTGTTTTTCAAACGAGGTTCAATCGAGGGCTTACTGTCTCTGTTTTTTGGATGTCGTTAGAAATGAGTCGAACTTCGTTCCAATGAGATCATAATCTCATTTGAACGACAGAGTCTCTTCATTCGAACGACACCACCACCTATAAATTTGTGAACATCCTATAAATACCTATTCTGTGTTTATTTTTTATAAGACTTTTGTTAGATTCGTTTTTGCATAACTTTTGCGAAAGTTCTTCACCTTTTGTGTTATAAAAACACTATTTAATTCATCAAAACATCGTGCATATTTATTTTTGTGAATTTGTTTAAACCCTATAATGTTTTCTATACTTTCATACACCTTATGGAGAGGTAGTCCATGGTTAACTTGTGATACCTGAAGGAACTCACTGCTGAATACAAAGGCTGAGGCTAAAGGAGGACTGCGATCTTATGATTCTTAATAGAATCATAGTTGTGGATGAATATTGCCTGTGGGAGATTCATATACTGAAGATTCCTTTCTAAATTTTGTAAGTTACAATTTGTAAATTTTTTAAAAGTGAATAAAAGGTTTTGCTCTAAAGGAATTTTTTCTGAAGCATTTCCTTTGTTGAATGCTTGGTTGATTTATCTATTTGATCATATAGTTGTACGTTTAGAATAGGAAGATAAAATTGAGTTAAGATAAACATTGGAATCTTTATTGAGCATATTTATTCTCACATTCATTAGTGGTATTAGAGCCTTTCACTTTTACAAGTGGTGTCAGAACATACTTACTGCTTTCTCTTTCTCAAATTGGTATCAGAATAGGTTGCATTAAGCTATTCTGTTAGATCCTTGTTTAGTGATTTTTGAGTGATTTTGTTTTTCTGTCGATGGATTCCCATAGTTTTGACGACTTAAATCATTTGAATTTGAAGTTTGCTAAAAGAATAGAAATTCTTAAAAAAGAAATTTCTCGTTTTAAATCTGCTATGGATATTTTGCAAACTGTTCAAAATCAAAGGGATTTCTTTCATTCAAAACTTGTGGACATGGATCGTGATTTTAAATTTTATAATTGTCTAAGAAAGAGAGTGATGAAAGATTTCAATTTTAAGAGAAAGAATTAGAGGACTTTAAAAATTCTAGGGTCAATGTTTGTGCCATTAAGGATAGTGTTTGGATTAATGATTCTATGGTACGATAAAAGACTCTTAGAGATAAGTTTTCTTTCAGTGAGGGGGAGTGAGATAACCTTCTAGTAATGATTGAACATATGAAGAAGGAGTCCCTAAAATTATAAGAGTTTATTTCTTTTCTTGCGTCCAAACTTTTGATGTTAAAAGATGATTTAAAAGACTCCAGTAGTGTTAGTAGTGATGCTAGTGGCTCACATGTTTCTGATGCTTTGAATGTTAAAGCCAAAACCATAGTTTATTTTAGAGGGTCAACCAAATCCTATGACGTTAGAAAAGGTTACATTATAAGGAACATTCCTCGAGTTTACACATGTTCACATTGTGGTAGGAAAGGTCACTTTAGAGCATTTTATTAGATCTTGGAAGGCATCCTAGGAAGTTGAAGTCAGTGTTCCCTTGGTTCACGAATCCTGACACGTTAAGTATAAATCTAGTTAGGTTAGAAAATCCATTTTGGAGGAGCTAGATGTTAGACTTGATGATTCTCACATGCTTGTACATGATTCTTCTCTTACAATATCTTATGGATGATTGCTTGCATGATCTTGTTTGTCATACTCTAGTTGTTCTTCATGACATATTTTTGCTAATGTTATGACATGTGTATCTTTTGTATTATATTTTTCTTTTATTGAGTCATAATTGAAAAAACTAAAAAGATTTTATATTTATAAAATTTTTGAAAAATACAAAAAGATTTTTGGTTTTTGTGTATTTTAGGTTTACATATTTTTTGTGGCATATTGGTGTGTTTAAATATAATTATCTCCGTAATTTTCATGTGGCTAGGACAATTGGTTATGACTTTAAACACTTAAATTGATCTTAACCATGTTTATGGAGTTATTTTGAACTTGATTTGTTTTATGGATTCGACTTTGTGTAAGCCTCTACACACACATGTGCATGTTTATTAGATTTTAACTTCACTACGTACGTTTAAGCTTGGTAAGATATTCTCCCATCAATTTGTCATCTAAATGTTTATGGGACCATGGGGCATGTGTGCATGTAAGAATCGTTGCCTATGAGAGATTTGGTTTATTATTGAAAAAACTATGAGTGTACACGGGAAAGGGTTGCGAAAGACAAGTTGACTTCACTTGAGAGCCACCATTTGAAAAGAACCCAAGAAAAAATGAAGGTAATAAAAAGAAAAAATATATGATGAAAAGGTCCCAATATAGTTTAGTTTGATTGATCATTCAAAAGAAATCACTTCAAAAGAAAACTAAAGAAAAAGAAAACATGGAATATGTTTATCTTTTGAGGTTGTTTAGTTGATGATCAATGTATTTTCACAATGAATCATAGTTATGCTTATTTTTTCATGATGCTATTGATATGTAGAATCATCAATAATCTAGGCTTGTGTGCATTGTGCTTGTCTTGTTCAATAAGATCAATTTTATTTGTCATTTGAGTCTAAAGCTTAGTTTAATAAAATTTTGCTATTAATTAGAACTTCTTGAACATATTTGAGTGTTTGCGTCATAATTTATTTGAATTTATTTCATACCCACTTATTCCATCCCACATGTTTAGAAACGTAAATATTATGCTAGTGTGTAAAGCTTATTATTTTGTGTCATGTTTTGTGGTCGTTTATACCTATATATGTGTGTTGAATTTTCTTTGATATATTTTGCATATGTTATATATGGTATTGTATGTTGTATTTATGAAAATTATTATTTTTTTAAAATGAAAAGTTTCAAAAATAGTTGGTTTTGATGGCCTTTGAGATAATCATTACACATGCTTGATTTATATATTTTATGATGATATCTTATCTTTTACGTGATGATTTGTATTTCATGCTTATGTTTCCACTTCTTTGTCTATTTCAGATAAAAACAAAGGGGTAGGGTAAATAAAAATGAGTTTTGATTTATGGGGGATAATTTACTTATGAGTTTTTTTAATTTCGAGCTCGATGCATCACGAGGTATATATTTTTTGTCTCATGTGTGTAGGTACTTAAAGCGGAATTCAAGACACACGGTTGAGGATAAAGTTTGTCATAAGGGGAGAAGAAGAAGTTTGAAGACAAAAAGACTTATGTCATTCCATTCTAGGGTTAGGAAGGGTATTAGGATTTTTATCGTATGAGAATTTTTATTTTAATTTGGTGTTCGGTTATGTTTGTTTGTTTGTTTGGTATCGGAATAGCCAAATCGGGAGATTTGTAAGAACATTTTTTAACATTGTTCATATGATAGCTTTATGCTAGTTTGGCATATCCCGTTACAAATCGTCACGCACAGTCAAGACGAACTAAACTCAATCATATCCAAGTTTGAAGACATCCCAACATCTCTTGAAGGTATAGAGAAATTAGAGTTTAAGTTAATTTACAGAATTATTTTTGTGATGTTTTATTTTTACCAAAAATGAATAGGAGTTTTTTTTTTATTTCAAAAAGAAAAATAATTTTATTTTTAAATCTCGTTCAAACGAGATTGATATCTTGTTCAAACGAGATTACATGTCATTTGAAGGTCATTAAAAGTGTTTTTCGAACGAGGTTCAATCGAGGGCTTATTGTCTCAGTTTTTTGGATGTTGTATAAAGCGAACCAAACTTCATTCGAACGAGATCATAATCTCATTAGAACCATAGGGCCTTTTTGTTCGAATAACACCACCGCCTCAAAATTCAATACCCCAAATCCTGTGAATGGTCACCCCCATAGGGCCACAGCCCAAAGCCATGTCCAGCTGGTCACGGCCCAAAGCCGTGATCACATCAACTTTTGGCGTAACCATATACATAACCCAGTGTGGTCATGGATGCTATTGGGCATGGTCACAGATCAAATCCCTGACCAACTTGGGTCACAAACATTGGCCGTGACCAGGTCATGACCCTCATCGTTCCAAATTCGTGCCAAAGTTCCCATAAAGTTTTATCACGATAGGGTCACGGATAAGGGACATGGCCAAATCCAAAATAAACGCCCATAGGGTCACATCTTTCGGTAGTGACTATATCAATTTGTTCACGCGCGTGAGTCACGGCCCTTAATTGTGACCACATAGTTGTTTATGCACTGATGTGGAAAATTTTATAGGGTCATGGCAATGGGATGTGACCACTCTCCTTATAATAAAAACCCGCGCCTTCATTTCATTTATTGTTGCGTCAATCTCTCTCTCTCTCTCTCTCAATCTCAATATAAATATCAATCTCAATATAAATCTCAATCTCTCTCTCAATCTCAAAGGTAAACCCTAATTTTTTCTTTATGTGTTAAACCCTAATTTATAATTGTGTATATGTGTGTGAATGTGTGTGTTAAACCCTAATGTATATTTATGTATTTTTGTGTATGTGAGTGTTTGTGTGTATATGTGTATGTGTGTATATGTGTATATATGTGTGTGTGTGTATTTCTGTGAATGTGTGTGTATATCTATGTATGTGTGTGTACGTATGCATATGTATTTATATGTGTGTGTATATGTGTGAATATGTGTGTATATATGTGGGTATATTTTTTTTTCAAGAAAAGGGATGCTATATTTAGGGATTGAAATTTATCACATTATTTATTAGGTATTTATTGGGTATTGTTAACATTGATTGGGAATTGTTATTTAGAGTTTGATATTAACTGCATTATTTAAGGGTATTGTATTACTAGTATTGACTGAATGTGGTTACTTGGGGATTAAAATAAATTGTGAAATTTAAGGGTATTATCATTTAGGGCTTGAAATTTACTTAGAGTTTGAAATTAATTGAGTAGTATTAGTATTGACTGAATGTGGTTACTTAGGAAAAAAATAAATGTGGTTACTTAGGGATTAAAATAAATTGTGTTATTTAATAGTATTGTCATTTACGGCTTGGTATTTATTTAGAGATTGCAATTAATTGAGTATTTTACGTTTCACACCCTAATCAAACTAATATACTCAAAATCCTTTCTTTAATATCAAAACCTTAACCAAACTAATATACCCTTATACCTTAATTGCATGACTCATATTCATGGCCTCATATATTTTTCTTACGAAAAATGATGCACGATGATAATCAGTGGCAACAACAATTGGAGAGGTTGCAATTGGAGCGCAAACATATATATATTATTGATGAGTGTCTTATAGAGGGTAATCCTATTTATAGGTATGGAAATAAAGAGATCGAACCATTTAACTTTCTTGTAAATCGTAGAGTTAATTTCTAGCAAGATTACCTGTTCGATAGTATTCTATTTTTCCTACCAGAAAATTGGGATGACGTTATACAAAATATATTTCACACACATAATCCCAACGTATCCCTAACCTTGGTTACATTATTGGAGAAGGAGAAAAAAAATCAACTTGTTATGGATACAACTGCGTGCAGAGTGCATTGACATAGATTATGATGTCTCGCGCCATATGCACGCTAAATTGAATATTGCCAAACAAGTTGGAAATGATGGAATTTCGAGTTTATGTCACTGATATCTACACATAAATCATAGACACCTTTTCTCCTGGTTAACCAGGTGCAAAAATTCATAGGTTCTTAAAAAAAATACCGAATTGATGGAGATCGTGCACATTGAAGTCTTACTTTAAAAATATATATATATATATATATATATATATATATATATATAAATACTAGGGTGTACCCATGCCGATGGAAGGGTGATAAATTTTTTCCCGTGATATTTTGTATTCGTGCCAATGGCACAAAAGTAAATTTGTTTCCATGATAAATTTATACTTGTGCCGATGACACACTCATAATTTTAACTTGTTGCTTTCTATTAGCGATATATCATTAAGATTTAATAGTTGATGTTCTTAAATATTTTTATCATCACTATTTTTGTATATTTTCAATTTCTGGTTGTACTAATTACATACCACTTTTTAATTTAAGGTCATTTAAACTTAATCTCACATTTGTCACTTAATTATTCGACAGCAAAAATACCCGACGACACGACGATAAATTTGTCCCTATGATAAATTTATTCACGTGATATTCTGTATTTTAAAACATTGAAACTTTACCACGTATTTTGTGTATGGAGAGGGAAAAATGAAGCTCAATTTAGTACCCGCGCCATATCTACAATTATTACAGACTTGTGATTTTCATGTCTTATAAAACAATAATATTTAATGTCGTGTCATTTTCATTTTGATCGAGCTCATTTTTATTAAACAAAATTATGTTGTGCCGATTTTACTTGAATTGTGTTCAAAATAAATAAAAATATATATTTTATGTCATATTTTATGCCAAGTTACATATTTTTTGTCATATTTTATGCCAAGTTACATATTTTTTGTAACTTGAATGGTTGTTATTTTGTAAAAATATTTTGTATTGTGATTTAATAGAAAATAGTACACCGAAATAAAATTTATGCAGTTGACCCCAACTTTTAACTTGCTTAATTGTTTGCATATATAGAAACAGGTTACAAAAATATATATCTCCATATATATAATTTGTGTACCATATGAAAAGACATCTCATGAGGAGATACGGGTGAGTTAAAAAAATGATAACAAGAAGATTTGTTTATAGCATATGGGATTTGAAGGTGTATACAAAAAATCAAAACAAATCAGAGGTGCTGACTGAATCGAAAAACCCATTCGTACAAAGAAGTAGGGGTGGTAATTTTAGAAACGACACGAAATTGACATGATATGGTGTTCATGTTGTGTTATCGTGTTTTTTAGGAATTGAATTTAAAAAATTCTGATATTTGTGTCGTATGGTTTTTTATTCGGGTCGTGTTCGTGTCCACTAAAAAAAACACGAATTCGTGTCGCATCGTGTTCGTGTCTGAAAAAACCTTGTCGTTTTGTGTCGTGTCGGCGTGAAACACGACCCGTTGATCCGAATTGCCACCCGTACAAAGAAGAGTGTTCACATATTCTAAGAAATATGTGAACACATATTTCTTAGAAACGGCACAAAAAGGTAAACCACACCTCTAATTTGCACAGAGATCAAGACTGGATTTTACCATATTTGTAATATACAAAAAAACACTAATTTTCCAAAGCAAAAAATTAGTAATATATAAAAACTTCCACAAATTTTCATAGAGAAGTCGTCAAAATAAATTTTCAAAAGAAAAAAAGTAGAACATTTCAATACTCTGGAAGTCCCTTACTTCCATAGGGTAAACATGAAAAGACAAAAAAAAATACAATTCGTTGGATCAAAATTGTACAAAGTAAACACCAAATTGTACTATAGTGTACAAATGACAATAAATATTTATGATGCAATAAAAAACAAACCATTTTCCATGTCTTTCTCTTCTTCCCCTAACTTCTGTTTTGCATCTTTCCCTCAACTCTCCATGATTATGTGTTGTGTCCTCACCCGGTTAGATGAATAGTACCTGTAAAATTGGTGGGTTTCAACTACAAACATAATACAGCTAAAAATAGTACTCATAGAATCGGTGGATTATGAAATAAAAAATAGAACTCCAAACACTGTGTTTAACCTCTTAATATTCAAAAAAACACAAACCCCCCAAAAAATGACACTGAAAAAACCCGTAGTTGAAAATAATACCGGATAAGCAGCATTGTGTTTAACCCTTGGTCATAGATAAAGCGGGTGACTTCACTTCACAGTTGAGAGAGATACTAAAAAATTATAAAGACCCACGTATTGTGGGTTATGATTTTCAGAAGTTATGTGGGTTGATAGATTAAACAACTCATTAGTAGGTAAGAGACAGAAGAAAAAAAACAGAAAAGACATCTCTCAACCCCAGTCACCTATGGGGATCACGATTTCCTCGACAATCATCATCTCTCAACCTACATCAAACACCAAAAATAATTTAGTGGGAAAAATTTGTCAAAGATTAAACACCGTAAGAAAGAAAAAGCAAAAATTAACACCCAAACCTGTAAGAGTGGTGTTGCTTCTTCACTCTTGAGAGGAACCCATACCAAGATGAACAAAAAAATCATATCAAGTCCTACACGGTGTTGGGTAATACACAGTGATGGGTCCGTGTTGGATCTGAACAAAAAAAGAAGAGTAATACACGGTGCTCGGTCCAAGATATATTAATTCAAAGATTTCTTTCTTTAATGCTCTAAAAGTAAAGAAACCTACAAAGGTGTGTTACTTTGGTAATAACCCTCGTCCTGATTGTACTTTGAAAGGTTTAACACTCATGTTCAGATCTGCTCCATGTTGAGGTTTACAGAACCCCTGCAGATCAATAAACCCCTGCAGATCAATCACATAAATAAAAATCAAGAAAGACACCAACAGTATCTCAAAAAATTAGAGTAAATCAACAGTACCTCAAATAGCTTTGGAAAGACACCAATAATATTTGGATGCATCTGACCTAAGACATTCTAGCGCTAACGCCGCCTCCGAGCACCCTTCATCTTGTAAACTGAGACTCGTCGGAGAGTTTACAAACATCACAATCTGTTACGGTAAGGGGGTAATGGCTCGAGACTCGCCGGAGAGTTTACAAACGTCGAGCTGATAGAACTCCATCCAGTGGTATCACCTGCCGTGAACAAACCTAATGGTCCTGAAACCACATGATCGATGGTATTTTTTTCAAATCTCGGATCAAAAGTAAAGCAAACCTCCTGACACCTCGTGAGAGATAGAACTCGGTACCTTTTGGATCTGATTGAACTCGATCCAGTAGCAGCATAAGTAGGCAAAAAAACCACCATGGGAGTGACCCTTTTGATCTGCTTCAATATGTGCCTGTGTTTGAGAATTTTTTTGTGAGTTTTGTTGGTATTTGAGTTTTCTTTGGGAGAGCTAACATACAGATACGAGAAGAGGTAGAGAGAGAGTTCTTATGGGGATGGGTGGGAGGCTCGAGGTAGTGATGAAAGATGGGACGGGTGAGAGGCTCGAGACTCGCAATAAAAAAATTCCATATTGCCACGATCTTTCAACATTCAATGTGACCCATGAGTTAGATAATCTCAACCGTTAATTGGTTAATACCAAAACTCATCTGATTTAATCTCAACCCTCAGTTGATAAAGACCAAATCCATCAGATTTAATCTAAACCGTCAGTTGGAGAAACAAAAAATCCCTCCTCCTTTATTATTATTATTATTATTATTATTATTATTATTATTATTATTATTATTATTATTATTATTATTATTATTATTATTATAATATATATATATATATATATATATATATATATATATATAGTCGTAAGCTTGATTAATTAATTATAATTTCTTATTATAATTTTTTAGTCATTTATGGTTTTTCATTTTTGTAGATGATGTCGGGAGGAAACAACCCAAGGGAACAAAGTGCCGAGGGTACACTGCAACGAGGTTCACCATCTCGTGCACAACCCGAATTCTCAACACCAATTGTTGAGCAATACACAACTCCACCAATGGTTCCCTCCTTACCAAGTCCAACTGCTTCGGCGCCCTCATCCAGCACTCCCGTTGCCCCACATCCACCATTTAACGTTGTCAACACCTCCTGCTCAACCTAAAAGAATCCCATTGGGTTCTACATTCTCAGGAATAACCCGACGGGTGATAGGAATGACATGCTAAATTTTAAATCCCGGTGTTTGGCTTTTGCAAAAATGAACGTGGGGGTTGGTAGACTAGACAATTGGAACCTAGTTGATCGTCAAAGATGACATTTACGATCAACTCTACAAATATTTCTCATTTCTCGAGCGTTCCAAGAATAAGGTTTTATCTCGGGCTACTGAATCATTAAGGATATACAGGACAAACTTTCAGAAGAAATATTTCCCGAAGGAGGTAATGAGCTCTGATATTTTATATTTGAAATAGAGAGTACCTCCCAATGTTGAAATTCTGGTGGAGTAGTGGAATAAGTTTTTGGAGAATGAGTCAACGGAGAAAACGTTGGTCCAAAGGAGAAAATAAAAAAAAATAGGGGACAAAAATTGATATCCACAGACTGGGATCCAAATCCTATGAGGATTTAAAGAATGGATGGGCAAGTAGGATAAAGGATAGTCCAATTGCGGGTAAAAAGCCAAATCTATCCAACTTATTCGTCCATGCTCAATAGGGAAAATATAATAAATTCTCGACACACTTGGGTAAGATGATAAAATCAATAGAGTCCATCAGCAGTCAGTGAGTTCGACCCCTAATGATGACTTTGACCTTGAAAATGATGCCCTGGCCCAGACTTTTGGAAAGGACAAAAGGGGGAGGATGAGAGGTGTTGGCTCACATATGCTAAAAAAAAATTAGTAGACCGCATCTCTTGTGGATGAATTTTCTTCAATCAATACTTGTTTCTCATCTAATGAGGAACGACAGTTCAAGACTGATGGGGATGTCTAAGGATACCAATGACGCCTCCTCAAGGTTAACCTTACCCTCACCCTCACCCTCACCCTCCTCCTCAAGGTTTTACCTATCCTCCCCCTTCAAGTTTCCCTTCCCAAATTTTGCCTTCAACATTCCCCTCCCAAATGCCGCATCATCTAACATTCCACTCCCAAATTTTTCCTCGCCTAATATTCCCATTCCCCATGCTTATGCCTATCACGGGACTTGCATTATCATTAACAACTCACGGTGACTATGGAGAAAAGTACTATTTCAAATACCTGAGCAATAATAGGGTTATTGGGGTGTGCACACTCATCTCCAAGGTTATCGAAACTCTCGTACACAACTGACCTTTGGAGATGGGTGAGTCTCAAATAATGGTGTATTTAATATACAACGACTACAAAGTTGTACCTGTATTCGTTGAAGGTGAGGATGGCATGGCATTGAGGAATTATGAAAACTCGTTTCTTGGTTAGCCAATTTATCGGTTGGAAAAGATCAATTAATTTTTTGTTTTGTTTCAGTTGTAATAATATTTTCTTTCATTTCAGTTGTAATAACATTTTTTTTAGTTTGATCTGTCATTTGAGTTTGTGATTGGATCAAATTAACCCGCTCAATCTCCACGTGTTCTTGTGCATACACATTTGTTGATCCATTTCATTGATGCAATGCCCATAAAATGAAGTTAAATTATCTTGATTTTATGAAGATTGTATTAAAGAAAGAAATCAAAAAACGTACATGCAAAAGAATACGCTAGGGGTTCCAAGATCAATTTGGTCTAATCACACGTTCAGAAGACTCTGTTTAAAGTCCTTCTTGGATCGCAGGAATCACGTACTATTTAATTTAACTGAAGTAGTTATATAACTCATATGCATTATCTTTTAAATTTTTTAGATGATAGAAGGAGTACGGGATAATTATTGGTTTTGTTTGGTTTGGCTGTTGGATAATTATTGGTTATTGTCTTATTGTTGGATAGTATGTTAGAAGGAGTACGGGATAACTATCTATTTTATTGGTTTGGTTATTGGATAATTATTAGTTGTTGGCTTGTTGTTGGATAATATGTTAGAAGGAGTGCAGGATAATTATTAGTTGTTGGCTTGTTGTTGGTTTTTGGTTGTTGGATAATTATGGGACCCCCGATTTGAGAACACGACCTTAATTTCAAAATATCTAGACTCAAGCTTAAAAACATGCCATTAAGGGGGGAAACCCCGAAATACCCCCCAAACGGCCCCGTAAGAGGCACCAACACCTCTCACGGGGCCGTTTGGGGGTTGCCTTGTGTTTTCTCCCTCTAACAGCATGTTTTTAGGCATAAGTGTGATATTTTCAAATTATCATCATATTCTCAAATCGGGGGTCCCGTGACCATGCGATCAATTTGTGCGAGTTACGTTGGTCCCATGCTAGGTGTCCGTACCTCTCATGGGGTTGTTTGGGGGGGTGCATTTTGTTTATCCCTCTAACGGTATGTTTTCAAGCCTCAGCGTAGGTATTTTCAAACTATTATCACATTCTCAAACTGGGGGGTCCTATGACCACGCGATCGGTTCTGGAAAGTTACATTGGTCACGTGCGAGGTGTTCGCACCTCTCACAGGGCTGCTTATTTTTTTTTTAGTTTTTCACCTCTAATGGCATGTTTTAAGCCTAAGTCCATATATTTTCAAATTATTGTCATATTCTCAAATCGGGGGTCCCATGACCACGTGATCGGTTCCTGCGAGTTACATTGGTTCCATGAACGGTGTTTGCGCCTCTCACAAGACCGTTTGGTGGGTGCTTTGGGATTTCGCCCTCTAAAGGCATGCTTGGTAAGAAAATATGCCTTTTCTAGCCTTGCCAAGTGCAGTGTGTTGTATATCTCATTAAAATTGTTCTGGAAAGGGGTTCTGGATAATATGATGTGTTTTATAGTTTGGAGTTTAATAGAGTATTCTAAATATGACTCCTCACATTTCGGGGAGTGTGGACTTCATCAAGAACCACCAATATAGGACACTCCAATTGTATTTTCCCTCATTCTTGATTTTTCTCATTTACAACACTCCTTTTCCCTTTCTTTGTGTGTTCCTTCGTCGTGATTCTCTACTATGAGTGTTGTTAACCTCGTCATCTTCTGGTAAGGCCGCCTTACAATGTTGAGTTTCTTGCACCTCTTTTGTAATGTTACAAGGTATCCTCACAGGGAACTCAATATTATAGCTCGTTCAACCAAAAACAATAGCTCGTTCAAGCTGGTTCGTTCGAACAAAAATAATAGCTCGTTCTAATAAAAAATGTATTTTCATTATAACAAACTCTGGTATCGTTCAAACGAAACCTACTTTTGTTTGAACATCCTTCTACAACCATCAAATAAGAGTAGTTTATCAAACAGTGGACTTTCGTTTGATGTTCATTTGAAACTCGTTCTAATAAGAACAATATTTCATTTGAACAACCTTAAAACGACCTTTTAATGAGAATGTTCTGATGTCCGTTCGATGTTTGTTCAAATGAGAACACTATCTCGTTCTAACGAGTTCCTAATCTCGTTCGAGCGAGACGGAAAAATACTTTTCTTCATAAATGTATTTTATAAAAATCATCAAATTTAATGACAAACATCCCAGAATATAATTTATACGAGACATGATAATCATAAGTTATATATATCCATCTAGTGTCAGTGATAGAAATAGTATTCGATCACTAACATATCTTCGAATAAACGTGGAGATAATGAATATGTCGTTTTCGGTTTGAATTGCTAATTTGGAATGAGATACGCCAAAATAAAAAAAGCTTAAGTTATGAGCAATTATTAAAATATTTCTCTTACAAATATCCACTTTGGATATTCCGGTACAAAACAAAACTGAAAACCGAATTATAATAAATCCCTAACACAATGTGTCTTAATATCCTCCCAAACACAGAAACGGAACGACATTTGAAACTTTGTTTTAACTGAAAATTGTTCCTCCCTTCGCTAATTTTTTCTTCATGTTGTGTAGTCCTTGAAATCATCATCAAAGAGGAAGAGACCTACACACATGAAACAAAGAAATACCGTGACACATACGAGTTTCAAATAAAAATAAAACTCTCCCCCTCAATTTGTTCTTCATCTTTTTATTCGCAATAGACAGAGGGTTAGAATCTAATCATAAATAAAAATCATCACATGAAGAATCAAAGATATCATCACAAAGATAAAAAACGAACATGCAATGATAATCCTAGTAGGAAAAATAAGGAACCCAAAGTTTGTATGCCTCTTAGAAAATTTATAATTTTCATTTTTTAAATTATTAACGAAGGTATAAAATACAAATATACCACACCATGGAATAACGCTAATGTAACCGAATCACTAAAATGGAGTGAAATTATTTGAACATTTTTCATAGGCAAATCAACAGAAGCATTCATAACATAGGTGAATAAAGTCATGAGACCTTTCTAAAGAAATAACTCAATTTATACCTTAGGTGTAAAATGTTTAACTCAAATGAAATTGACTCGACTTATGCAATATGCCATGAATTTTAATGATTCTCAAAACAATAATGCCAAACTATTTAATGCTTTTGAAGAGAGTCTGTTGTGCAAAGCCATTGATCTTTTACTTTATAACACCCTTAAAATCTTTCATATATGAGAATTCATTATCAAATATTTGAAGATTTCATAATTGTCATATGTAGCAAAGCATCAATGAATAAAAAAAATATTACCTCAACACTTCTATTTTTGTACTCGTTAATATTTTAGGTTGTTTTTGTAAATGGTGGCTTTTAATGTACTAAGAATTTTTTTGCATAGCCCCCTTCCATTGCTTAACATATGTAAATATTTTTCGAAAAAAGAAATCTGGGAAATGGTTCTTACAAGAACAACATATCTCTTTTTAGGTTTAGTTCATTATTAAGCAGTATCGAGATGTAAACATTGTATTCAACATATGATCATCAAGTGCAATGTTCAAAAAGTCTGTGCATTGTGCAATAAAGGTGATAAAGAGTCTAACTTTTAGAAGAAATCATTAATGATCAATGAGATATTATCGAGGCATTATTAAGAATACTAACGAAACAAAGCCATGTCTCAATACATTATGAAAAAGTCAAGTGAATGGATGGAATGTAAGGGTAATCCAAATATCTTAAATTTTCATCTATATACACTAGAAAATAAAAATACAATCTTTTTTGTCTTTTTCAAAAAATTTATCGAAATAAAATCTTTTTTAATTTTTTTCAAACTTTTTGTTAAAAACCATTTTTTTTATTTTTCAAAAATATATCAAAAGGAAAAACATATGAAGAAAATAGAAATATAAACTAGAAATAGGTATATAGGATATGAACATGATAAATATCCTATACTAGATAAAGTACCTGAACTTAGTCAACGGATAAAATATCCAAAGACTTCCTAAGATCCTCAAATCTAAGTGCATCTAAAGGTTTCGTGAAAATATCGACTTATTGATGTTCGGTGCTCACAAAGTTCAAGGACACGAACTTCTCCTCAACATGATCACGAATAAAAAACTCACGTAACCTAACGTGATTTATGGGAGAATATTGGACCGGATTACGGGATATATGGATCGCACTCGTATTATCACAAGAAATAATCATGGTGCCTTATGAGATCCCATAATCTTCTAACATTTTCTTTATCCATAAAAGTTATGTGCAATAACTACTGGTGTCAATATACTCAGCTATGAACAAATATATCAAAATTTTCTTCTTACTCAACCAAGAGACAAGAGAACTCCCAAAGTAAAAACACCCACCTGAGGTACTCCTATAACCATCAATATCCCTAGCCCAATCGGCATCTGAAATGCAAACAAACATTTATTAGTGTCAAAAGAATATCAAATACTACAGGAAAGAGTGTCACTCACGTATTTGATAATACATTTAAGTGAAAGAAAGTGAGACTCTTTCGAGAGTTCTTGGTATCACACACAAACTTAAATGCTAAAGCATATGTTAGGATGACTAGTTGTCAACTAAAGAAGACTACCTATCATGCTCCCATAAAGGGTTTGCTCTATGTCCTTGCCTAAAATGTCTTTACTAAGATTAGTCGATGTACTCATTTGGGTGCATGGGTGCTTAGCAGAGTCTAAACCAAACTTTTAGGTTATGCACCTAGCGACCTAAGAAGAAGATAAGCTCACCAACTAACCTCACCTCAAACTCACTCTTCATCTCCTCCTCAAAATTTTGAGCATATCGGGAGCATGTGGATATAAATACTATGTCATCCATGTAGACTTGGGAAACCAAGATAACTCCACTATCTCTCCTCACAAATAACGTCTTATCCACTCCCCTTCTCTTGAATCCACGAGTTAAGAGATAAGAAGTGAGCCTCTCGTACCAAGCGCAAGGTTATTTATTCAAACAATACATGCCCTTATTAAGATAAAAGTCGTGTCCTGAGTGCTTTAGGTCTTAGAAGCCCTTTGGTTGTTCCACATAAACTTCTTCCTGTAGAATGCCATTAGAAAATCACTTTTGACATCCATTTGAAACAACTTGAAAAGAAAATGACATGCTATGGTGAGTAGTAAGCGGACGGACTCAAGCCTAGCAATCGAAGAAAATTTCTCATCAAATTTTCCACCCTCGATTTGTGTGTAGCCTTGAGTGACCACCCTAGCGTTATTGCTAACTATGGTACCATTTTCATCTATATTATTCTTGTAAATACACTTGGTACGCATTGCATTAGTCTCTCTAGGTTTGGGGACTAACTCCTAGGCATCGTTCTTATGAACCTAAAGCAACTCATATTTTATAGAGGATATCCAATGCTCATCCTTGAGTTCTTATTTATCATTCTTAGTCTTGACTAAGTAGGTATAGAAAAGGTAGCTAACCACATTCTCAAGTTGAGCATAAGTCTTGACACCTAGTGTAAGATCACCAAGTATAACGTTAGGGTCATGATCCTTTCAAACCCAAGAGGGTGGATCCTCCAAATCAATGGGGATTCCACTGAGGTAGTATGAGGAAGGATGGGATCATCACCAGGGGTGTATCATCCTCACATTGGGGGCTAGGATTAATAAATTCCGATGGCTCATCATCAATAGCCATGACATTTATTAACTCCATAACCTTAGATCTTGTAAGGTTAAACACCACATAAGCCCTACTCGACGATGAATAACCTAAAAATATCCCCTTTTTGCTCTGGGAGTCAAACGTTTTGAAGTCCTATCTATTTTCTTAAGATGTAACAAGTACTCCCAAAGACACGTAAATATGATAGGTTGGTCTTCTTCACTGTCCATAACTCATATGATGTGTGTAATGTATGTGGACGTAGATATACCATATTCATCGTATGGAATTCAGTACTTACCGCGCCAAAAATTTCTAGGAATGTTTCTCCCAAAAATCATAGATCCAACCATTTCTTGTATCGCCTAGTTCTTCCTTTTAACTATCCCATTTTGTTGAGGAGTACAAATGACAAAAAACTCTTGTTTGACTCCCACTCCTTCACAATATATCCATTATGTCTTTCTTAAATTTAGTATCGTTGTTATTATGCATCCTATAGCGGTGCACATGATTTTGTGTAAGTTGAGTTCTTCCTTACCTGTAGAAAAACTCTTTAAGGTGATATATTCTTTTGCAATAGGTGAAAACATGGACTTGTTTGGGTCTACCTTTATTTTATTTCTTAGGTTAAACTCACTTTTATGGTTTAGGTTGAGGCCCATAAGGATCTACCATAAATTTAGGAATTGGTTTCGATGTGGAATGGGAAGTGGATACACTGTCAAAACCTATCCCCACCTCTACCCAAAACCCAAAATGGAACCAAGGAGCATATTTCTAATCTTCTTTGAAGTATTATCTACAATAACCTTGACCTCCCAATCTTGTTCAAGATCTTTCTTGAGTTAGTATATAAGGTCTTCAAGTTTCTCATGAGTCTTCACAAAGGTTTGAAGATCTTTCATAAGGCTAGACACTCTATGGTCAAGTCACCATTTTTCCTCTCTACTAATATGACTCTCTCCTCTAAATAAACTCTCATTGAGGAATATATCTCTCTCTCCCCTCTCTCAACTCCTTATCTAAATATAAAACTCTAAGCACTAAACATTATTTTGATTCTTCATTTTAAAAGACTCGATGTAAAGTTTGACGTAAGCACATCGAAGGTCACTCTATCCCTCACTCAAAAATTCATTTCCCTCACTCTCTCTGGAATTACTAGACTCACTTTCTATGTTATCATATTTATCAAGTTCCTCATTGACGAGAGGCGCACTATATTTACTAACATGACTAGCCATGAACGCTATGAAGTTATGTTCATGCGGTGATTCATCCTCGAAATCCACCAACTTAACGTCGCTATCACTAAGTGTGGCATTGAGGGCAACTTTTCCTTTTCCTTATATCTTTAATTTCATATCACACTCATGATATTTATGACCCTTAATCTCGCACGTATAACAAATATCTTCATCTTTCTTAGGGCAATCTTTTCTTTCTTTAACAAAATTTAGCTTGCCTAATTTATATTTTTGTCCATCTCAAAACTTTATTTTCTTTTGAAGTATTGTTTTTCTAAGTTTGAGAAATATTTTTCAAAAAGGGAAAGATCATAAGGATCGAAATCATACTCAAAGTTAGAAGAAACCTCCTCTTTCTTTTTAGATTGAAATTTTAAAGTAATTCCCTTTTTTCATAGGTTTAACAATTTTGGAAAACATGTCGATCTCATAATTTTGAAGGTCCACTATGAGTTCTTCTAACCTAAGCTTATCTAATATACCTAACAAATTAAGGACGAAAACATTAGGAATAAATTGGTATTGAAGGTATTGTAAAATATTTTTAACGAATTGAGACTATATCATTAATTCTTGAGCCAATTTTTAACAATATCAGACAATTGTCTCAAGAATTAACGATATTTTACACATTTTTAATGCCTAAATTAACGATATCAGACAATCGTGCATAAAATTCATCGAAAGACTCAAATTCTAGCATCGTAATAGTCTCAAAATGTGTTGTGAGATTTTGAAGCTTTGAAGCTTTAACAACATTGGTACCCTTGTGAAGGAGATGGAGGGTATCCCAAGCTTCTTTAGACTTAGTGCACATCATGATGTAATGGAACACATCAAGGATAAGGGATCTGAAAATGGAACTTAAATCCTATGAGTTAAATTTAATCCGTTTTAGTGCATCCTCTGTCGAAGCAGTGATAGGTTTAGGACTTAAGACATCGCTATTAGTCACAGTGGGTAGTGTTCACCCTTTTTCACATATAAATCATGAACGCTCAATCCCTTTCAAAGTCAACCTCATTCGATTATTCTAATACGCATAATTAGACATATCAAAAACTGGTAGCCTATTTGCAAATTATCCATAAAACCCAAATTTTTGAATGATCACACAGAAAACTTAGTGCAATAGGCTTTGATACCAACGTGAGAAAACCAGATGGGGTTTTCAATGGATTCGTTCGTATCTTAGGCTAATTACACATAATTTCAATATGGCCCAAATTTTATATTGATTAGTAATTAGGTGTATATGTGATGATGAAGTTCAAATAAAAATACTAATCAATCATTCAATCAAACAAAGCATGCGAAGAAGTATGGAAAAATCCATTTCAAGAAAAAACCTAGTATTCAGCACTGTAAAGAGTTTGACAGACACAATCGATTTATAGACTACTTAGCAAAACTAAGTTTAATGCGTAGCATCTTCAAATCTTCTACTTAATACGACAGAGCCCATCACTGCCATAAGAAGTGGTCTTACCTTATCCACCGATCATCCTTATTCTTCAATCGTAGTGTCGCAAAACCACAATTGGCAGTCGTAGAGCATATATCTCTACAAGGGTTTGATGTAAGTATGGAAATAAAGTATTTCATAAAATCAACAAATAATATACGAAATTTATGATTTGGAAAATCAATGCGTTTTTCTAAGGCATAAAAAGGAAATCTTTTGGTTCAAGTATAGGGAAATCGATTTTGCCAAAAGTCTCGAGAAATTCTAAATAAAATAGGTTGTTAAAGAAAAAACATGAATTTCAAGGTGGTGGATTCATTCGGACGTAAACATTATGTTATTAAAATGAAAAAAGCATTTTCGTTCTAACGAACTCTAGTCTCATTCAAACAAAACCTCCTTTCCGTTTAAACAACCTTTTAACAACCATCAAACGAAAGTTTTCTTCCAAACAATTGACTCTCATTTAATGTTCGTTCAAAGCTCATTCTAATGAGAACTGCATTTCGTTAAAACAACCTCCAAACGACCTTCTAGTGAGAATTTATTCTTTTAGCAGTGAACTCTCGTTTGATGTTCGTTACAAGTCCATTCAAATGTGAGCACTCTCATTCAAATGATATACTAATCTTGATTGAATAAGATGAAAAAAAAACTTTTCTTTTAAAATGTGTTTTATAAAAAGCCTCGAATTTAAAAACAAATATTCTAGAATATAATTTATATATGACATGAAAACCATAAGTTGTATACCATATAAAGTGTTGGTGAAAAATCCAAAAATAGTGCTCTATCACTAACATATCTTCAAGTGAAAGTGGAAGCAATACAGATGTAGTGTTCGGTTTAAAATGTTGGCTTGTAACGGGATAAGCCAAAATAACAAAAAGCCTAAGCCATGAGCAATTATAAAATCTTTCTCTTATAGGTAACCCTAATTTCTAGCCGTAATAGCATTAAAAAGTAAAAGGATAAAATTTATGCTCATAAAGTATAGTTTTCATTTGAAAAGAGTTTATGCTATAACATGTCGTGGAGAGTACAATAAGAGGAAGTAGATTTTAGCATTTTGGTGACATATCTTAGTTACCTTTGATAAGTTATATTTCGTTACTTTGTGTTCATATCCTATTTTAACTTTTATCTCAAATACATATTATGTTATATTGATTTCAATTCTTTTATTTTTCTAAATCACTTCTTGATTTTCTTTATCCATTCCTTTGTCAATTCTATGACAAAAAGGGAGAGAGAGATTTCTTCCTTAAGGGAATATGATGAGAAAGGGGGAGTTGAATTAGTGGAAGTATAATTATATGGAATGAAGTTTATATATTGTATCTTATAGAGATATTAGATAAACTTGGTATTAGTTCTTTTGAGTGATTCGATGAATTGTTTTACTATTGTTTTATTAATTGTTGAATTGTATGGTATAATTATTCCAAACCTAAAATCGTTAAAATTTTGGGAAGTTGTAAGTAATGCGTAAGATTAGGGATTTATATACATAATTGAGCTAATAATTTTTATTGTTAATATTCATTCTTTAACTGGTGAGTGTTTGACAATAAAGCAATAAAAGATATATCCATTAATGTTGTACTTTTGCAAGTTGAGTGTTATTAGTGTTGTAATTGAAATTTTAGTTACATCAGACATTATATGACGCTAATAACATCCTCCCAATCCCAGAGTTTGACACAAAAAGAAAATACAAATTCAATCTCAACTACACCATTCCAACCCTGCAATTTGGTGACTTTGCGTGACCTGATTGGGCTTTAGACTTGGTACGATGGATCATGGGTCAAATTTGGGTAACATAGTGGCCTTGGTGAAAATAAAGTGGATTTACATGGATTAAAGTTTTTATGCAAAATTATGGTTGTCCTTCGAATAGGTGACCATGTTGTTTGAGCGAGGAAAGGCCTATCGTTTGAACCGATAAAGACCTGAACAATTTCCATCATTATTTGGATTCTCATTGAAAAGCCCTTATTATAGTAAGGTACATTATCGTTCGAACGAGGTGTAGCTCACTGTTCGAATGACTTGATGTTTGACCCATTTATATTCTATGTTTGACTCTCGTTAGAACTCTCCTCTAAATAAGAGGGGATCTTATTCGAATGAGATCCAAAGTCGTTCAAATGACCGGATGAAAATCAGAAATTTCTGTACATTTTAATGTATTATCACAATGTGGATCATTGGATCGAATGAGTTATCGAGCTCCCATAATTTCACATTACATCATAGTCAAAGCTTAGTTATACCATTAGATAAAAGGCTAAGTTTAACAGCATTTTGGGATTTAACCCTTAGGGTTTGGTGGTATTTAAATTAGGTTTTGGATAATTAAAGTAACCTAATCAAATTTTGCCTCTCTATCTAGATCTTGGAGTTCCTCCTCCATTAACCACTATACACCACCATAGTACTATCATCCCTTCACCAAAAACCATCATATTTTAATCCTTATCCACCATATTTAAGATTATACCTTGTACACCACACGTTTGAGCAAGATGGAATTTTATGAAGATGTTTATGGGGATTTTTTAGGAAGAAAAAGAAGAATAGGGGAGATAGAAGGGGGTTTTGCATGGAGATTTTGTGGAGCAAATTTTTGTGGAGATAGGTAACTTTCACGAGGACACCTTAGGAGGTGGTATATTACCATCACCATCTTCTTAATTCTACGAGTGTGAGATTGATTAGGTATAAATTCTTCGTGTTTATCCTCGTAATTTAGAGTCTTTAAACCTTTTGTATGATGTAATTCGAGTTGATTTATCTCATATCATTGCTACTGACATTTTCTTACGAGTTCGTCGAGTTTCATATATTTCTCATCGATTTTGCAGGTATTTAGTGCATGTGAAGAAAGAAAGAAATCGGAAGAGAGATAGAAGAGAAAATGAGAAAAGTCAAAGGGAAAAAGAGTAATTTACATCTAGAATTCGGACAAAAAGATTGAAGAAGTGTTGAAGACCTTGAGTCTACAAGCATATAGGAATAAACGACATCCAAATTCGAGTCTCGGATCACAAGTTATGAAGCTTCGAAGATGAGGAAAAAATCACATGGAAGAATAATGTTTTGCATAAACCAAACTGAACTGATGAAGTGGAAATCGAATCGGTCTGGTGCTTGCCAATGTTTTTGTTAATGTAGAACCGAACCGATGAATTGGAAATCGAACCGATCTAGTGATTGGTGAATTTTCTGTAAATGAAGAACCGAACCGATGATGTTGAAAAGCAAACCGGTCTGGTAATGCAAAAACATTTTGTAAAAGGAAAACCGAACCAATATCTCTGGACCAGATCGGTTCGGCTATCGAAATTTATAATTATCCTATTCCAAAATTAGAGTTGTGCATGGATCAAATTCTTGTAAAAATGAAGCTTTTTTACTCCAACGTATTCCCAAACTTCAAGGAGTTCTTAAAGAGTTTTTTTAGCATAGTTTTAGAGATAGCAAGTAGTCAAGAACCCTAGGAGCTCAAAGTTACAACTTATTGATATTTAATTTCAGATTTCTGCATTAAAGTTTGTTTCTTTTTCCCCTTTATTGTTGAATTCAATATTTAGTGCATGGTTTGTTTATCTCCAATAGTTCATAGATTCTCTTTTTCTTCTACGTTTGATTTCAGGATGGTTTTAATTTCATGCATAGTAGAAAACATCATTTTAATTAATTCCACCATGTTAGGCTAGACTTTTGAGGGTTGGGATGCATTAACCCAACCCGATGTGGTTTGAACGAATAGAAAATTATTTATTTGAATTAAATAATGATTGAATCATATTGTGTTGTGATCACAAACGTCGTAGGACTTTTAACCTCGTTTGCCCTAAGTAACCGGGGTGTTTATGAGTACGACGCGCATGTTAGCTATTTCGACATCACTTTATTCTTGCTCTTGATTATGTATGATGAGTGCTAGTACCCTGATATATGTAATGCTTGAGATTAATAAAGACTGGGTTTAATCAATTATCTAATTCATAACTAGTTTTGTATCTAGTAAATATACTAGGGTTTGGGGGAGTGTATTCCAACCTATTTTTCATCATTAATATTTCTAGTAGTTTTACTTCTGCTAACATAATTTAGTTAGCAAGTTTAATTTAGTTTACATTTAGTTAGTAGAAATTAATCTCCAAATCATCATCTTTTTCCTTCTTTCTCTGAGTCAGTTTAGGAGTAGTCATTTTACTTATCGTCGTCACGAGCATTCATCCTATTTCCCTGAGGATTCGACCTCGTCTTACGGGTTTATTACTTATGCGAAGGGACACATTTTCAATCACATTATGGATCTTCTTTTAGGTGGGAAAAATATAATCTTTAACTTAAGAACACTATTTTTCACAGTATTGGTCTTGTACTTAGAATTTGTAAGAGTATAATGCATATATGATTTAAGATGGTTATTTCTTATGGTTTTGTGTAAAATTGTTTACAAATGATTTCAATAGTTTTGAGTAAAATAAGATATTTCAAGAAAATTTGGTATTTAAACATTTTATGGAATAAAATATTTGAAATGATATTTATCTTATTTTAGATATTTTATGAACAAATGTCTCAATGTTTTCATATAACAAATTGGGAGTTTTATAAAGATAGACAATTATTCAAGTTTTGGAGAAACAAAAATCTTTTGTCTTGAAATGCATGTTTTTGCAAATCTCTATACTACTATAAAATGCTATACAAGCCTTTAAGGTTACTCACCAAAGAGTCTGTCCACGTATGTAAACTGTCAAAACTGCCAACTCATTTTACACGTCATCTAACAGTTGAGCAGAAATCAGAAGAGGCTACCATTCAAGCAATCGGGTTGGCATTTGTTCCTTACATCTTCCATCGAACCTTCATCTCTTTATACCAATATGATTTAATAGAAAGCAGTAGGTTTATTCTCTCCCTCTCTCTCATGCCTCCCCACATTCTCTACATCTCAAATGGTCTTTCTCTTACACTTGCCATTAAAATATTTGGGATATTTTGCTCGATGCTTTGGGGTTGAGTTCTGCCCATTTCAGGTCGTGGGTTCAGATTAGGTATGGATGGGTTGCGAGTAAGGGTAGTGGGTAAAAGCTTGAGCCTAAATTATCTCATTTGGTGGCTTAGGAACACATTATACCATTGAATCTTAATGGTGCTTAAATCGAAAGCAGCCCAAAAACAACACAGAGATATATAGGCCACATCATACAAAATCGCAAGTCCAAAAGGTTAAACTTACATAATTTGTTGCCACGTTGTATTGTTGATACTAATATTGGTGCTTTCTTTAACCCTTTTCTTAATTTTTATATTTATTTTACTGTTCATCTTTTGGAATGAGATAATATCCATCTATTCATTTTGTTATGATATGTAGTCTTTGAGTGCTGGATTGATCTCCATTGAAGAAAAATGTAGGTTTATTTTGGATTTGTAATCTTTAATTTTTCAATTTTTAATCAAATTTTTGTCTGTTAATTTTTTTTTGAGTTTAGCCTCATTTTTAGTAATTTTTTAGTCAATCAAAGTTGATATCTCTCCACTCAAATTTTATGCCTCTACTTTAAATTTTAAGCATTCTTATGTACTATAAAAATTATTGTAGATTTTAACTTCGTAGCCAAAAGTAAACATGATGCCATTTAAATGTATTAATCCATTTTTTTAGGAACTATTATGAAATATTCACATTCGGCAATAAAAAAAAGGTATATCAGTCAGATTTTTTTAGAAAGGTATGAAAGCTTTTAATTAAATAGGAAGATATTTTGTTCATGCTTTTTTTATGATTATTGTGCTTCAGGCCTTTATTTATTTTTTTGTTTATTGTTTGTTCTTTGTTTTACTTATTGATGTTAAAATATTATAATGAGTTTAATGGTTGAATTATATAATCAAATTATTTTTTTATTATTTTTTCAAGTCATTTTTCTTATTATACAATATTTATATCCTTCTTTCTTATGTTTAGACATAAAGCAAAGGAGGAGGACAAATTCGTTAATGGTTCCTATTTCATTAATGATAAGTTTTCATCAATTATGTCACTTTTTTCGTTAATTCTTTTGATCGAAAATATTTATTTGTTCCCATATCTTTATTTTATGTTTGGGTGAGGTTGTAAAGTTTTACTTATTCATATATTTATTTTTTATAACAGTGATACACATATTTTTTTTTCTTTTATGTACCTTGGGCTTTGTTATGTATTCTCATTTTTTTAATAGAAATCTATGGTGTTTTGGAAGTGTTTTGTTAACACAAGTTATAAATAATTAGAGACAAAAGGGTGTGTAATCTGGTCCTCTTTTTTAACATCATATTAGGCATGTATTGTTTGAATAATGTCTGAAAGGTGATGGTAAAAAAATATATAATTGATCTAATTTTTTTATCTGTATTTTTTCTTATTACTAATGTTTCGCACATTGCGTCTCGCCCACGCAACGCCCGGGTTTACAACTGGTATTATGAAATTTCTAGGATGATCATTAAATCTGTTAAAGTCATTTAATGGGATTTTTGGACTTAAAATACATTTTCCCTTGTATATGAACTTGTAATAATTTGGCAATGATCATATAGACAAGTTTAATGAAGGTTTTAAGGGGTTTTAACATGAATCAAAGAAAATACAAATTTCATCCCTTAAAGTGTGTGAGAAAGTGTAAAAATGTGATAAGTGGGTATTTCAAGACTACATGTGAAAATAAAGGAAAAATTATATTTTCTTGTAAAGTAGTCTTCAAAATGTCAAATGGTTTTCTTGATAAAGAAAGTAATGAAATAAAGGGATTTCCAACTTGAAACACATATTGTCTCCAAAGAGTTTCTGGGCATCCCGAGGTTCCAGGATCTGGGGGTTCTCCTGAGGTGGATCCCTTATTCCTTCCTCATTTTTTGGCTTGTGCACAGGCTTGCATGCTTTCTTGGGGTGGTCGACTGTTGTCGATATGGGGTCATGAGTAGAAATAGATTCTCCAGCCTATTTTTCCCAAAACAAACCCAAGGAATGTTGCCTCATCAAGAGAACGACATCAAGGACAACACTATAGCTTGCGAAACCAAATAGCTAAAGGGTCCGGTGACTAAGTTACATAATGGAAAGGTGAGAGGAACCCATCCATCCCTTTCGTACTCTCATCGGCATATGTTAATTTTCTCCTATTGAACTATGTTATATGTGTGCTTATGTGCATAATATAAATGGATAAATTAAGGAATTCTTTTATGGTAATTATATATTTGTTAAAGTTGTAAAAATTAATGAGTTCTAAAATTTGTATATTTTTATTTATAATTTGTAAAAGATTTAAATGAGTCCCATTATGCCTAGAGAGAGAGAGACAGATGGAGAGAAAAAGGTGTAATTGAGAAGTTGTACTATGAGAATAAAAAAGAACTTGAAAATTTTATACTTGAATCATCATTGTGTGAGAGTTTTATGTTATGAGATTAGTGTGTACGATGTGTATATATGTTTACATGTGTTAGGCATTTTTTATGAATTAAAATTCAAAGTAAAGGTTAAGTATTCTTAATTGTGTTATGTTTTCTTTAATGTTAAATTTTGGACCTTGTTGTGTTGAAAGTGGCATAACTCATTAGATACTAACCCAAACAATTGATTCTAGTTGGAGATTTTAGATAAGAGATATCAGTATAGCATACTCTAAAATGATCATAAAATATCATTTGGTTTGGTATGGGTGTTATTTTAAAGTTTTGATTGCGTTGCTATGTTCTCGTAGAAACAACTTGAAAATATTATTTCAAAATGGGCATAAATCTCTCTATAAAATTCAGAATTTCATTACATAAATTGTACTAGAACCTTAATACGCAGGGTTTTACTAAATTATGAACTAGAATATATAATTATTTTCCAGTTATTTTATATTGACAAACTAATGTGATGTGTGACTAAATTTAAAGTTATTTTGTGTATTAAAATACTAATGATGTTGAATTGGTAGGTGAAAAAATGACTAATACTACCATATCAAAGAAGTAGATTTCGTAATACTATATTACGTATATGGAGGTAAGTGACATGCCCTATGAATTATGTATTTTTAAACTTTTACATGTAAATGTATAGTTCAATACTTGTATTAAGATGCTCGTCTAAAGATGTTCTGTTTATGGTCCATATTCATATGATTAAAAATATTCAATGAACTTATAAATTATATGGACTGTCGTGGGTCATACGCTATGTGGTGGTCTCGTTTTAATTAGAGAATCTAACTTAAAGTTGTGTTTACTGGACAAAACAAAGGGATGTGATGGCCCCTATAAACCGTGGTGGGTTAATTACACTGTGACGGGTCCCGGCTTGCAAGAGTCCATAATTTCTGCATGTATTATATGATTTAAACTGTTTAGTAAAACTTGTTATATGTGTTGTGTTGTGTGTGTGTGTGTGTATAAGGTCATTCACTAAGCCTTTGTGGCTTACACTCCTATAATATTTTGTTTCAGATATGCCTATCATTTGGAGTTCACTACCAAGTTAGGACTTTAAAAAGAGAGAGTGAAGGATATGTAATACGAGTTGAATATCAACAAACCTTTTTATAAATAGTAAACTAAGAAACTTATATATGTAAATTTGTTTTTTTACTTCGTAAGTTATATGTAAATGTATTTATGTCATTTTTTGGCTCTTAGTAAGTTATATGTAAAAATAATTATGTTTTCATATAAACAGGTCTTTGGAGAAAAAAATCATGTGTTATTTTCTAATAGATTACAATTAAATTATTATATCATGGAATTTATGGGCATTATAAGGATAATTTTAACTTAATTAAGGCAGGGTGTGACAACTTGGTATCAGAGCATAGTTATTAAGTTCTAGAAATGGTCTAGATTGATAGTGGAGAATATAGATTGGGTTTATTATGAATTGGGATTTTGACTAACAATATTAATGTTAAAACTCGTTCTATTTTATTTTTTATTTAAATTATTTATGTTGCTATAAGTGAAGGATCCACATGAGCAGAATGGCAGAGTGGAGGGTGAGGCATCCCATATTCCCAATAGTCAGGAAGAACATACACCTATTGAAGTGGAGGAAAAAGAGGTGAAACAATAACCTATAGATGATGTAAGAAGAATATTATGTGCAATGGCATAACTAGTGGAACAAGCGAGAAGTAGAGCCCATGTTAGATAAAGTAATAAAATACTTGAGAGATTCTAAAAGTAAAATCCTCCAGCATTTACTGGGTCTACCAATTCGTTAGTTGTATAAGAAAGGATTCAAAAGATGGAAAAAATGTTTAAAGTGATGGAAGTGCAAGAGGGACAAAAGGTTTTATTGAACACCTTTAGTTTAGAGGATGATGCAAAGTTATGGTGGGTACTATAGAGAGGTTACTTACTACAATTAGGGGAATTGTTCCAGTAACTTCTCCACTAATTACTTGGTAGAAGTTTGTGAATATTTAAAAAAACTATTTTCTAAGGATTTATAGGGAGGAGAAGGAAGAAGAATTTATCGCGCTAAAATAGGGGAAAATAATAGTGGAAGAAGATGAAACTTCATACATATTTTTATCAACATTTGCACCTGATCTGGTGAGATATAAGAAAGTAAATGAAATCGGTTTCAATCTCGATTGGATGTAGATCTGAAAACCATAGTTTCTAATATTAAGATCACGGATTATATGGAATTGGTGGATAGATATATGGTGTCATAAAAGACAATGAAAGAAATGCATGCTGAACATTCAAAAATAAATAAACATGATACAACATAATCACAAGAATTTAGTACGAGGGGGATCTAAAGGTCAAGGGTTTAAATATACTAGAAGTGCGCATGGAAGATTTCAGGCTCGAGGAGGAAGGAGTGAGATACACCGATAAAAAAATGCATTCGTGTGGGGCCCATTTTTTATTATAATGTGGTGGTGAAGGCATGTGTTTGAGGAGCGTATAATAGCTGAGATGACGATCGACCACCCCGAGGAAGGATGCAATCCCACGTGCACACCGAAAAAAGGGGAAGAATGGAGGGAACCACCTTGGGAGAATGACCCCCGACCCTGGAACCTCAGGATGGCACGGTGGCGACTCTGTTGTGGATGATATTTTGACTATACTCTAATTTTGTATAGGCGTTATGATTTTCTGTATGTGTACCTATGCACCTACCGTTATAATCCATTTTCTCCTCTATTTACCTTTTATGATATCTCTATCTCATTTATGTATCTCTTTCCACTCACTTATACGCTTCACACACTTGTATATACTCTCCATGTACACTTCACACACTTAGACTTTTCTCCACTTTACACTCACATGCTTCACACACCGCTTAGAATATGCTTGCTTAGGCTTCACTAGCACACACCCATACTTTCTATGCTTGTATATATCTCCATGCTCACTCACACATATCATACACCACCTGTAGTTAATCCATGTATTGTCTCACCACTACACCCACTCACTTGTTTATATTCTTATCTCATTTACTCATTCATGTGTATCCATACATGGAATAGTCTCCATGCTATATTTACTCTTCATAATACTTGTATATGCTCCATCGTTAGTATAACACTCCCATCATGACATTAAAAATGATAAAAAACACTCTCTCTCCATAATATGTTAATTAATACTAATGTATCTTTGGACATTATATAACTAAGAGCATGGCAATACTAACAAAAAATTTATCCTCTAATGGGGGTCACTTTGTGATGGGTGCTGGTCCTGCGGATCGCAGTTAGCCTAAGAGATATAAATCGCATCTCCATTGTCCTCGTACTTTTGACGTATATCGAATGGTTCCCCTCCGCATTGTACAGCTTTACCGAACTCACGACGGGAGGTATGTATCAGGGAACTTATTCACGTACATCGAGTACATCAAATTCGATCTCATATGTATTGTACCCATGAGGTATATATGAGGCAATTCACGTACACTCATTTTTATCAAATGGCATGTCCACACATAACTATGGATGATTGTCGTTATAGGCAAGAGGTATATCATAGAAGTCATGCAAATAGGGGAACCCTATATTTAACCCAAAAATTGCATAAACATCATATAGGTGTCAAACCTAGGGACTCATATTTAGTTTGTTGGTTACCATGCAAAACACTGTCAAAATCCTAGGTTGGCGTACCACCTAAATTTTCATGCAATGTCGCCCTTTTTCAAATAGGACCCAGTCCGTGAGCCTGAAAACAAGTCAAATTGTGTCTTATATATTTTCAAACCCAATTTTCCTAAGCTCAGGTCATGTTTGACAGTTTTTCTGTATTTAGGAAAACCTAATTTAAGTGAGAACCTAATAATAATATTAATCATAATATTAATAATAATCATGATAAGATTCGTCTCCTTTTTTGAAAATCCAAAAATACTGAAAACATTTTTTCTACTCCTTTCGAAAATACCAAATATTTTTTCCCTCCTTATTTCAAAAATAAATTCAAACCATTTTCCCCCTCAGGTCGATCGCATACCCTATTTGGTCCTGGATCCCCGTTGGATGTTGTCTTCCGTAAAACCACCCAGAAGCTCTTTCGGTTCTTCGGCTACTTTATCCGAGTTTGGTATTTACCTTCACGAGCTCTATAGGAGAACACCGATTAAGCATCAAATGTGCAACTCGATCTGATGACTGTTTTAGTCCAACTCAGTGCCAAGATTTACAACCTTCAAATCGAGGTCCATGAGATGCAGCATCACCGAGCCTAGATTCTTAAAGTACTTGAGATTCTTGTACCTCTTTCCATGGGTCCACTCGCTCTTGAGCCTGTTTGGGTCCAAGAAGAGTATCAGCATGCTCCACATATCCCACTTACCAATGGGCCGCTACCAGATCAACTACCTATTTTGAACTTTGCCCAACTAGGGGTTAAAAGGCAAATACCCGTGGATACTAAGGAGGAGGAACTGAACAAGGTTAAGGAAATCCTCAATCTACTATCAAAGAAGTTCGAACAAGTCAAAATATCTAGGAAACGTATGGACTATACCAATATATTTCCTTATCCCAAATCTAAATTGATAAAGAAGTTTAAGATGCCAGACATCGAGAAGTGCAGGGGAAGTAGACCCCCAATTGTTTACCTTTGAAGCTATCACTGAGCTATGACCCTCATTGTTGCCTCCGAAGATATAATGTCCTAGATGTTCCAGCTAACCTTGAAAGAAAGTGCCCTCTGTTGGTTTATGCCCCTCGAAGAATCCATAATCCATAGTTGGGTGGATGTCGCATGATAATTCATGTCTTAGTACAATTACAATGAGAAGATATAAGTTACGCACCGAGATCTAGAGCTTCTAAAGCAAAACCCTGTGGAAATTGTCATTAGCTTCTGGAAGGTGGAAAAATAAAGCTGCTACCAAGATGCTGAGCATCCATGGGATGACAGTATTGTCCACACTTCCTAGACTTCCAAGAGGTTAGTGTCAAAATTAAGGAAGGTGTTACCAAAGTCTAATCTGGGTCAAAGAAAAGGATGAGATAATTCACTCTTCATAATTATGGAAAGCCCATCAGTGCTATAGTCTCAACCATTGACAACATTTCTCGATGTGCTACATCTTAGGAACAGGAAAGTCTCCCCAATCCTACCAATAAATAGTACATTGAGATCCATGCTCCCCTGTCCAAAGTCTACCAGGACCTATTCAGTCGAAACCTCATCAAACCCTTGGAACCTCATCCATTACCAAATCTTCTCCCAAAAAACATCAAAGTCAATGCTTGTTGTCATTTCCCCTGGTCCACTTGACATATTATCGACCAATGCTTCCACCTTAGGAATGTGATCCAATGCCTAATTGATCAGGGTTTCTTCTCCCCACTAGCTAATCCTAAACCCAATACAACTCATAACCCACTTCCAACCCATACAAATGCCATCTTTATAGAGATTGACCTAGAATTTGACCCATATTTCCCCCCTTGAGATAACTGTTAATTTCCGTAAATTCAGTGGCTAGTTCATGGAAGCTTGGAAATAGGCTTGAGAATCAAATGAAGGGTACTTATTGAAGAAGTCAGTCTAGATGATGTAGTATATATAATAACTGATGCAATTCGACAAATAAGTGAAATTTGCAGCATTGATGAGTTACTCACTGCTTTGAGTTTTCAAGGACGGTTGGTCTATTCACTCTTGCACCTCCCCGTTGAGTGGAAAGATTTATATGATAAATCCATAGAGATTATTGAATGTATTGATTTCTCTTGGAATGAGGACATAGTCTCCACCGGATGGGAGAATAATTTTGATAGTTCAGATGACGAACCCAGTCGGGTAGAACCCAATTTAGTAGCCAATTTGTGTGCAATGATAATCTTCAAAGATTTGTTCGTGGAAATAAATAAGGTATCCATTAAGACAAAGGTAGATGAAGACACGTGGTTCCTACTATTCCCCGCCTTAGTAAATCACATAACCAGGTTAGGGAGACACTACAAAGATCTGATTCCTCATGTGACCGAGACATATAAAGGAAAGGGAATTTTTGAAGAACTTCTGATGCCAGAAATGACCATTGAAGAAATCAAAGTCCTTGACCATCTTAAGAAAACCCAAGACAACATCACCCTATTAGGGATTTTCATGTCCTCCAAGTTGCGCCCAAATGCTTTAATAAAATTCCTCACTGAGCCTACAGTCCCTCCTTCCACCACGCTCGAATAAGTCGTAAAGGAGGTTGGGTCTTTGACCTCTCCTAGACTACTCTCCTTTTTTGAAGTACATATATCGAAGATTGGCCCTAATTATAATTATTTTCTAAACATCTCTCCTAAAGTCTTGGGAAATACGATCCCACTTTTAATTGTTAGCAACAGATCTGCTCTCAATGTTTGTCCTCTAAGAACCTTCAATTTTTTAGGATTAAAAGTGAGTGATCTCAATCCCACTTGAAGCACCCTATATCTTTGACTCACTTGAGTTTACATTATATGGGATCTCATCTAGTTTGAAAATGGAGACAAAATTGTGTATATCCCTAGTTGATCAAAAAAGCCTCAGAATTTTCACATCTTCATTGATATTCCTCTACAAGGTAAATAAGGTATATCACAAACACCACACACTAGGACTGCATTCATATATTCATTTTTTCATGATATATTCATGTGTGTGTTATATGCCCTTAAAATGTTTTTAAATAATATTTGGTATTTATTTAAAAAAAATTCTAAGAATTTTAAATGATTTTTTTTGTAATTAAAACCTATTCATAATAAAGTTTTGTGGGTGATTTGTAATTATTTTTTCTCCATAAAATTGCTCTGGGTAGGAACCGAAACCGGCACAAACATTTGTGGGCTCAAGTTGTATTTTTTAAAACTCTAAAAACACGCGTTTGTTAACTGATCTTGACCATCCACATGTTGATAATATATCGAACCGATTTGTGTTTCTTCACAGACTCAGAACCCTTTATTTAATCTGGTTCGTTCATTTATGTTAATCAACGGTTGATCCATGTGAAATCCTATCGATATATAAGGCTTATAACCCTTTACCTCAGTGTAGTTTTTTTTCGTCAATTTTAGGGTTTCCTCATTTTTTAGAGACAAAGAGAGAGAGAGAGAGAGAGAGAGAGAGAGAGAGAGAAACATATAGAGAGAATAAACCTTTTATTTCTTACCATTCAAATCCTAATCTATTTTTTCGATCAAACACCATACCTTTAACCCTAACCAAAAACCTGAGTTTTTGAGAGTTCTTGTTGGGTTAGTTAAAACTGTTTCGTGGTTTGGTCCTCTGCTATTTGAGATCTTCATTCCAACTTAGTCATATTAGCTTTGATCTCTATTTCTTCTTATAGAAATTATAGATCTAACTATTTCATGTTATATTTCACTTAGATCTTCATTGTTTTGTTTCTCATCTTGAGAAATCATATTTGTTGATTATTTTTTATTTGTACAAGTTTTTGAAAACTTCAGAATGAACAAATCTTATTTATGTTTATAGTTCTTACAAAACAAGACTTCTAGTCTAGTTCAAATCGTAAACGGTGGTTTATAATTTCAAAAATCATTTTCAAAACCCTCTGAAATTGTTTAAGACCTTGGTTGTCTTCTGAGCAAGGTAACCTTGGATTTGGGGATATATTGAAAGATCAAGAAGTCTTTTATTTTTTAAAGAAGAGAGAAACAGAAAGCCTAACTCATTTATATCTGATTTGTAATTTAATAGGATATGTTTGTATATATAAGTGTGTGTGTGTGTGCGTGTGTGTGTGTGTGTGTGTGTGTGTGTGTGTGTACATGCATGTGTAAGAGGACTATCACAAAATACTTATCACAGTACTACACAAGAAGTGTTGGATTTAAGATCTTGAACTTCAAGAGTCGACATAAATCTGGAATAAAATCAGAGAAGTTACTAAGTTAGGAAAGCCACAGCAACACCATAACTGCAAAGAAGTTGGAATCATGCTAGTGGAGTTGGTATATATTCTAAACTTGTATAAGTATAATTTACTTGCATGTGTGTTAACTAGCTTGTAACTTGTATATTTTGTTTTAGTGGACTTTTGGTTTGTGACTTAGAAGTCACCGAGGATGTTTTCTCAATTGGGTGAGGTTTTACCACGTTAAAATTGTGTGCACTTAATATTTCTGCATCTTCCCATCCTCTTCTAGCTGGTGTACTGAGTTTAAATGTTTTAAACTATTTTAGTTTTGTTTTTCAAAACTTGTTACATAATCTTCAAGACATCTCGTACATAATTTGATTATACACATCTTGTGCTTAAACAGTTTGGTTTAAAGAAAAGAGTTTCCCCAAAAAACATTTCGGAGCTACTTAGCTAGTTTAATCTTGTATTAAACAACTTAATTGGTATTTTTCAATTGGTATAAGATCTTGGCAATTTTTCTTTAAAGATCTTGTGTGTTCTGAAATTGTTTTCTTAAAATTCAATAATGGACGAGAAATTTGAATGATTTGGTAACTTGTCTAGATGCCCCCTCTTTCATGGAAATAACTTTCCTTACTGGAAGGTAAGGATGGTTGTTTTCATACAAGGAACCTTGGGAGATGATGTCTGGGATATTGTTGAAAATGGATACACTCATTTTACAAAACCAGCCACTATTGGAAGCAGTGAGGGGATTAAGAAAATTTTAAGTCAATTCATTAAAGAAGATGAGAAAAATTCTCTGAGCAATAACAAAGGCAAGAATGCCATTTTTATGTCAATAAATGAACATGAGTTCGAAAGGATTTCATCTTTCACCACTTCTAAGGAAGCTTAGGATACACCTATGACTGCACATGATGGTGATACCAGAGTTAAGGCTGCTAAAAAATAGATTCTCATTCAATAGTACAACTCACTGATTATGACAGACTGTGGGTCATTCGATGACTTCTATATCAAATTAACTGATATTGTGACCAAATTACATGTAAATGGTATTACTTATGATAGGAGTGAAATTGTATCTAAAATTATAAGATCATTACCACAAAAATTTGACGACAAAATGTATACAATTGAGGAGATGAGTGATCAATATCTTACCCCTGAACTCCTCAGTAGAAAATTAAGAACTGTGGAAATGGAACTAGAATTCAAGAAGCAATTAACTCAAACCCATAGGAAACAGTTTAGTCATAATTTGAACTTATCCTCTAAATTGATAAAACCTGAATTATCTATACTCACTGTTGACTTAGAATCTGATGAGGAATGTAACTTGGATAGGCTTGATAATCAGATTACCTTGATGTCCAAACAATTTAAGAAAATGATAAAGTTTAGAAATAAAATGGAAAATGGACAAGGCAAGACAAATTATCAAAATCCTTCCAGTAGCAGACCTCATAAGAAGAGATATGAAAATCATAATACCCATAATCATTAGAGATCGGAGAAAGATTTCAAGAATATTGAATGTTATAGATGTGGAAGTTAGGACATGTGTCACAAGACTGTAGAGTAAATTTGAACAAGAACCATAAACATGATAGGGCTAACCTATGCAAGACATGGAATGACTTAAGTGACTCTAAAAATGATGAGATTGAGTCACCCAACACTATTCACCCCTATATGTCATTCTTTGATAAAATCATTTACAATGATGATCTGTCTGTGTCTCTAACTGAACTTGATACTGTTAGTTCTCCTCATGCCATAGTGAACAATCATATTATTGGATTGGATGCTTTAATACTTGAGAATATTTTTTATGCCAATATGGAGTGTGTGAGTTAAATGGTAAGCGATAATGTCAATGCCAATGTGTGTGTGAGTCCTAAAACTGAATATCTAGGGGACACTACACACTATGCACATAGCGATTAAGATAATGAAGACCTCCCTGATATACACACACTATATGCTATAACCCTAAAGAAAATCTCCAAACTTGATAAAGTTGTCAAAGACCTCACTAGTAAACTATATGACATGAGAAAAATGGTTAAACTTAATGATGAAGAGTACACCACCCAATGTCTAGTTTATGAAAATGAAGGAAAAACTTTTCGTGAAAAATTCAAGGAATTGTCCGAAAATAATGAAATTCTGGAGAAAACATACAAAGCTACTTTGTTGGAATTGGAACAAACTAAGGAAAAGACCTCAACTATTTTTAAAAAATCAACTAAGTTTGAAAACAATTCAAAATTCTTTGAGGAATTTATTGCTGATAGAAAAACCAATTTTGATGATGGTACTATAATAGGATTTTGTCCCAAAGATGACAAACAACCTAAAATTTTTGAAAATATTAAGTTTGTATCTGAGGAAAAGACTTATGGAAGTCTGTCCAGATTTTCAATCTTTAAAGGAATTGTCAGACAAAACATAAAATTCTAGACATTGGTGAGTCAAGTAACTCTAAGGAAAAAGTTTAATCAAAGACCAAATACTTTTGTCCTCCTATAAGGCGTTTCGTACCTCCATTTCAGCCAATGGTTAATAAAAATAAACCTAGAGTTCAAACCGGTCCTATACCTATGTTTAGTAACGTTCCTAAAGAAAATCCTTCTACCTATAACCTTTGTTGTTCTTATTATGATGTCTATGGACATTCACTTGAAGGGTGTTTTTCAAAACGTCTCTATAAGCCAGTTTACTCCTCTCCTTTGTACCAGAACTTCAACTATTCTAGGAAGAATCGAAAACACTATATCTTACCTAGACAGCCTGATAGGAATTCTAACTATCGTAATAGGAAGATAAGAACAAATACTAAAAGGACATTATCAAATAGGAATTCCACATTCTTTACCAAGCGTATTGCTCGACATGATCAACCTTTTCATAAATTTCAAAGACATGCGAAAAACATTTTCCAACAAAAATCTAATGCTCACAAATTTCTTCAAATAAGAGAAAATAAGCACAAGCTTTTAAAGAAAAGAGCAATTTGGATCAGGAAAGACGATATAGTACCTCATACGAAGTGTAACATTGTTATCAATGCCTTAAAAGCCCAACACACATCATCTGGTTGGTATTTGGATTCTGGTTGTTCCAAACATATGATTGGGGATGATACCAAACTTTTAAATAAAATTAATTTTTACAGGGGAAGTGCAATGTTCGGAGATGGTATATAAACCCAAATCATAGGTAAAGGAACACTTCATGAAGAAGGTCTCCCTGTTCTTAAAAATTTGTTATTTGTTAAGGGTCTCAAAGCCAACTTACTTAGCATTTCACAATTTTGTGACTCAAATCATATTGTCACCTTTTCAAAGAATAACTGCAAAATTTTAAATGAAAATGGTGATTGCATTATTACAGGACTTCGTACTCCAGAAAATTATTATACTGTTAAATCGAGTACTAAAGTTTGTAACATTTCCAAATTGGATGACAATGAGATATGACATAACAGATTGGGTCACATAAATTACGACAGTCTAAGCAAGTTGTCTTCCCAAAAGATAGTTAGAGGTATCCCTAAGATCAAACCTATTTCCAACGTAACTTGTGGACCACGTCAAATAGGAAAAATGGTTAAGGCTCCTAACAAGAAGATTAAGGATGTTCTAACCACTAAACCTCTAGAACTCATCCATATGGACCTAATGGGTCCCTCTCGAACTGTAAGCCTTTGTGGAAACAGTTATCTGAAAATTTTAGGAAATTTATGAAAATTTTACTTCGAATTGAAAATGAAAATGACTCCCAAGTGAATAAGATTAGAAGTGATATTGGTGGTTAGTTTATTAATTCTAAAGTGATTGAATACTGTGATTTTAATAGTTACAAACATGAGTTTAGTGCACCTAAGACGCACCAACAAAAAGGGATTGCTGAACGTAAGAATCGTACTATTCAGGATATGGTTCGTGTCATGCTCCATGCCAAAGATTTACCTAAATAATTTTAGGTTGAATCTCTTAGAACATCCTGCCATATAATCAATAAAGTATATCTCTGGAAAACACCAAACAAAGTCCTTATGAACTCTGGTACAATAAAAAATCTAACCTAAAATACTTTAGGACCTTTGGTAGTATATGCTCTGTCTGTAAAGATAGAGAACACCTATCTAAGTTTGAATCTAGAGGTGATAAATCTATATTTTTAGGATATTCTCCTAATAGTCATGCTTATCGTGTGTATAATCTTAACATTAAGACTCTTATGGAATCCATTAATGTTGTTGTAAGTGATACTAATGTAGAGAGTAGTAACAAAAGTCCAACTATCGTGAATGAGTCTGACTATTCCTCAACATTCGACTCCTCAATGATAAATGATATTTTACTAGCTGGAATTCCTGAAGTACCTAACTGGGTTTCAAACGACCATCATAGAGATAGTGTTATTGGAAACCTTACAGAGCCTGTGCGGATAAGAACCCAAATTCGCAATTTAGCTCATTTCGCATATTTTGTTTCCCTCTTGGAACCAAAGAATGTAAATAAATCTTTGAATTGCTCTATATGGATACTTTTTATGCAAGAATAACTTAATCAATGTGTCATTCATGATGTTCGAATCTCATTCCCAGGCCCAATAATCAAAAGGTTATGGGAACACATTGGCTATTTAAAAACAAAACTGATGAGACTAGGATGGTAACTTGAAACAAATCTAGATTAGTAGCTCAAGGATATTCTCAGATTGAAGGAGAAGATTTCAACGAGACTTTCACTTGTCACTCGTATGGAATTTGTCTGACTACTCTTTGCAATAGCCTGTTATTTTCAATTTACACTTTATCAAATGGATGTTAAATTAGCCTTTTTTAACGGCATTTTAACTGAGGAGACCTACGTAGAACAACAAAAAGGATTCATAGATCCACACCATCCTAACCATGTGTATCGTCTAAAGAAGGCACTTATAGGTTAAAACAGGCTCCTATAGCCTGGTATGATCGTCTTTCCTCTTTTTTGTTAAATAATTGTTTTAAGAGAGGTGGAAATGACTCAACACTTTTTGTTTAAAAAATTGAAAAAAATATCATAATAGCCCAAGTGTACGTTGACAACATCATATTTGGATCCACGTCTCCTACCGAAGCTAAGACATTTTCAGATATTATGCATAATGAGTTTCAAATGTCGCTTATAGGGGAGTTACAAATATTTTTGGGACTCCAAGTTAAGCAGAACTCAGAAGGATTATTCACATCACAATCTAAGTACGCTCTGGAGATAGTCAAAAAGTTTGGATTAGAGAATTCTAAAGAATCTAGAACTCCCGTGAGCACGTCAGTGAAATTATCCAAAGATGAAAATGGTAAACCTACTGATTCCACCTTATATCACAACATGATATGAAGTCTTTTATATCTTATTTCTTCCAGACATGACATTATGTATGTCGTGTGGGTTTGTGCATGATACCAATGTAATCCTTAAGAGAGCCACCTTATATGTGTGAAAAGAATCATTAAGTATATAAAAGGTACCCTCAACCTGGGTCTATGGTACACCAAAGATATGTCTAGTACCATCATAGGATATACCGACGACGACTGGGTAGGATGGTCAGATGATAGTAAAATAACCTCAGGAGCTTTCTATTATATCGGTAATAACTTGGTGGGTTGGAATAGTAAAAAATAGAACTGTACTTATTTATCGACTGCTGAATTCGAATACATCGCAGCCGGTAGCTGCTGTGACCAATTACTGTGGTTAAAACAAATTCTAAATGATTATGGCATTTTTGAAGAAAAATTGCATCTCTATTTTGATAACCAAAGCGCGATAAATATATCTAAAAACCCAGTTCAACATTCTCGTACTAAACATATTAAAATACATCATCACTTTATACGAGAGCTTGTCGAAACTAAGGAACTAAATATCAATTATCTTCCAACTGAACTTCAATTAGCTGATTTATTTACCAAACCTCTTGATAATATTAGATTTGAGTGCTTACGCAAGTCTAGTGGCATGACTGTTCTTGATTAAACTGTCTACAATACATGTTCTATATTTTCCTTCCCTTTTTCCATTTGAGACAAAATGGGGGAGAGGTAATTGAGTCTATCATTCATTTACTTTAACTAAAGATGCTTAATCTTAGTTATCTATCTTACAGGTATCTATTTTGATTCGTTGTAATTCAGTCTTTGATAGGGTATTAATTTGTAATTAGTTAAGTTATGTACTTTTTTCTTTCTAGGAACTCGGTAGATAGAAATTTGTATAGGAATAAGTTTTTTCCTTTTTTTTATCCATACGAGTTCTAGAAGACTCAAAGGAGATTTTGTCTCATATTTCCAAAGGGGGAGATTAAAGCAACCTATATCTGTGACTCACTTGAGTCTACATTATATAGGAGCTCATCTAGTTTGGAAATAGAGACAAAATTGTGTATATCCCTAGTTGATCTAAAAAGCCTCAGAATTTTCACAGCTTCATTGATATTCCTCTACAAGGTCAAGAAGGTATATCACATAAACCACACACTAGGACTACATTCATATTTTCATTTTTTTCATGATATATTCATGTGTGTGTTATATCCCTTCAAAATATTTTTAAATAATATTTGGGATTTATTTAAAAAACATTGTAAGAATTTTAAATGATTTTTTTGTAATTAAAACCTATTCATAATAAAGTTTTGTGGGAGATTTGTAATTATTTTTCTCCATTAAATTGCTTTGGGTAGGAACCGAAACCAGCACAAACATTTGTGGGCTCAAGTTTTATCTTTTAAAACTCTAAAAATACGCGTTTGTTAACTGATCTTGACCATCCACATGTTGATAATATATCGAACCGATTTGTGTTTCTTCACAGACTCAGAACCCTTTATTTAATTTGGTTTGTTCATTTGTGTTAATCAATGGTTGCATGTTATTCTTCTATGATCCATGTAAAATCCTATCGATATATAAGGCTTAAAACCCTTTATCTCAGTTTAGTTTTTTTCTGTCAATTTTAGGGTTTCCTCATTTTTGAGAGACAGGGAGGAAGAGAGAAACATATAGAGAGAAGAAACCTTTTGTTTCTTACCATTCAAACCCTAACCTATTTTTCCGATCAAACACCATACCTTTAACCCTAACCAAAAACCTGAGTTTTTTAGAGTTATTGTTTGGTTAGTTAAAACTGGTTCGTGGTTTGATCCTCTACTATTTGAGATCTTCATTCCAACTTAGTCATATTTGGTTTGATATATATTTCTTCTTATGGAAACTGTAGATCTAACTATTCATGTTATATTTCACTTAGATTTGCATTATTTTGTTTCTCATCTTGAGAAATCATATTTGTTGATTATTTTTTATTTGTAAAAGTTTTTGAAAACTTCAGAATCAACAAATCTTATTTATGTTTCTAATTCTTACAAAACAAGACTTCTAGTCTAGTTCAAATCGCAATCGGTGGTTTACAATTTCAAAAATCATTTTCAAAATCCTCTGAAATTGTTTAAGACCTTGATCGTCTTCTGATCAAGGTAACCTTGGATTTGGGGATATATTGAAAGATCAAGAAGTCTTTTGTTCTTTAAAGAAGAGAGAAATACAAAGCCTAAGTCATTTAGATCTGATTTCTAATTTGATAGGATCTGTTTGTATATATATATAAGTGTGTGTGTGTGTGTGTGTGTGTGTGTGTGTGTGTGTGTGTGTGTGTGTGTGTGTGTGCACGCATGTATTAGAGTACTATCACAAAACACTTATCACATTACTACACAAGAAGTGTTGGATTTAAGATCTTGAACTTCAAGAGTCGACGTAAAGCTGGAACAAAATCAGAGAAGTTACAAAGTTGGAAAAGCCACAGCAGCATCATAAATGCAAAGAAGTTGGAATCAAGCCAGTGGAGTTGGTATATATTCTAAACTTGTATGGGTCTGATTTACTTGCATTTGTGTTAAATAGCTTCTGACTTGTATATTTTGTTTTAGAGAATTTTTGGTTTGTGACTTAGAAGTCACCGTGGATGTTTCCTCAGTTGGGTGAGTTTTACCACGTTATAATTGTGTACACGTAATATTTCTACATGTTCTCATCCTCTTCTAGTTGGTGTGTTGAGATTAACTGTTTTAAACGATTTTAGTTTTATTTTTCAAAACTTGTTACATAATCTTGAAGACATCTCGTACATAATTTGATTATACACATCTTGTGTTTAAACAGTTTGGTTTAAAGAAAAGAGTTTACCCAAAAACATTTCGGAGCTACTTAGCTAGTTTAATCTTATATTAAACAATGTAAGTTTTATTTTCACCACTTTCTTCGTCATGCGTGCTTAATTCAATACCCACTAAGAATTAATGGGGTCCATAAAAATCACACTAGGGGTTATTCCAATGAATCCTATCATCGAGTTTCAAGTCATTAACATACCTGCATTTTTCAATCTACTCTTTGGCCATCCATTATTCCATAAAATCCGATAAGTATCTTCTTTTATTCATAAAAAACTAAAATTCTTCGCTAAAAAACAGGTTATCACTGTCTTAGGAGATGCCAACAATATAGACAATGCCAGCACTAGTAAACCAGTATTAAAAATCTGGCATAGGACGAATGAAATGCTCCTCTTTGGCTTTAGAATTGATTTACTTCCTCTTCTAGCAAGAGATAATTTCAAAAACTCAGTATGTCCAGAATATAACCCACATGGCAACACCAATGTGATTCCAATGTCCAATAACATGCCCTTCATGCTCGGAATGGGGTTGGAATATTGACAATAAGGGATCCTTGAGCCCATAGTCCTAAAGGAGGTCTTTCCCTTATGTGGCCTAGGTTACTAGCCTTGACTAAAGGAACTCCAAGAACTCTAGTGACCACGATCGAAAATAAGCTTGTAAGATGAAAAAATTATTTCAAGAGACTTTTTTAACGGGAGGTTTATCAAGGAGGGTGAATACTTCCCTTTCTGCAACTTCCTTAAACCAAATTATGACCATGTCAACAATCTGATAAAACTAGGGCTAGAAATATTCTTTTAAGGTAATAACTCTTGGGCCGAAGACTGCCCACATGAATTTCTACCTCTCACCGAGAAAATCATGACAGTTACAAAAGATTCTAAGGAAAATGATTTTGAGGACCCGTTCAACCTGCAGACGCTAGGGCTGAGTCTCTGCATGATTTGCTCAGATGCCAAGCTATCAGACCCTCCACTCAAATCAAAGTTGATGGCATGCCTATCCTCAACTGAAATGTCATACCTTTCCAACCTTCTCATATTCAACCAGACCATGCTATCTACCCTATCCAAGTCTCTTCTTCTTATATTGTTATTCCTTTTTCTGATGTTAATGTAACTAAGACCTGTTTTGAAGAGGTCCTCAATGTTGTTTTTCCCAAAAACAAAATAAAAGGATAATTCAAGTATCTTGTTGCGCCTTATATTAATTGTCTTAATTCTAATCAAACCTTGATGATAATGATTTTACAAATGAACAATTCTTAATTGATCTTAATAAGGAGAATAAAAAATAATATAACTGCGTTCTAATAATTGATGATGAGATTGTTATTATCAATCTCATTTCTAGTAGCCATTAATATGATATTAGGATAGGGTCAGCCCTTAATGAGTGTGCTCAATTCAAAGAGCTACAGAAAGAATTCATGGACGTATTTGCATGGTCCTACAATGACATGCTCGATATTGACCTAGAAATAGCTCGGCACAATATCTCGACATTCCCAGAATACAAGACGATCAAATAGAAGTTAAGAAAACTCCATAAGGAATGGACGCTCAAAGTCAAAGAAGAGGTGGTGAAGCAGTTGAATGTGGGTTTCATTTGCGTGGTTGAATATCCAACGTGGATCCCTAGTATTTTCCCCGTGATGAAATCAAGAGGGAATGTCCACATGTGCGTCGACTATCGGGATTTGAATAAAGTATCCCCAAAAGACGATTACCCATCACCCAATATAGACATGATCGTGGGAAACACAGATATCCATTCCCTCAAGACTTTTGTTGATTGATTTATCGAATACAACCAGATCAAGATGCACCCTAAACATCAGGAGAAAACTACTTACATCAACCCTGAGGAACTTTTTTCTACATTGTCATGCCATTCAGACTCGAGAAGGTCGGGGCTACCTACCAAGGGGTTGCCAAAACCATCCTGCATGACCTTATTTACAAAGATGCCGAGGTTTATGTAGACGATATAATAATCACGTCTAGAACTAGAGAAGGTCATATTCCTGCACTCTAAAAGTTTTTTAAGCAACTACGGTAATGCTAGATGCGGTTAAACCCACAAATATGCATTTTTAGCATCACGAAAGGAAAAATCTTGGGGTTTATGGTCAGTGATAGGGTAATCGAGGCTGACCCCTTTAAGTTGAAAGCCATACTTAAGATACTAGCACCACTGACGGAGAACGAAGTCCAAGGATTCCTAGGTAAATTATAGTACATCAATCAGTTCATCATCCAACTGAATCCTATTTGTGAACACATTTTTAAAATTCTTCGGAATGATTCAACTAAAACTTATAATGAGGCCTACCAAGAAGACTTTGATTGAATCAAACAATACCTCACTCAACCTTTGGTGCTTATGCTTCCATAACCAGTCTCCTCATTATCATGTACTTGATCATCACAAAAATCTTAGTTGGGGCTTTGCTAGACCAGTACATTGAAGAATCCTTCAAGTAAATAGACATTTATTATAATAGTCAGAAAGTGGCCAGGTGGTCAACTACACTACTTTAGAGCAATCATGGGTCGCCTTGGTCTAGGTCACACCGAAATTACAGAACTACATGCTTGCCTTCCCCATCAGACTAGTATTCCGTATGGATCCTATAAAATACCTACTAGAAAAGATCACTTTGTCCAGTCAAACGGATCGTTGGTTGATATTGCTAGACAAATTTGATATTACGTATGTCACATATAAATCTATGAAATGGAGAGCCATCTTCGACTACCTTGTCGACTACCCCATGGAAAGGACCAATGTTTGGATCTCTGAATTCTTGGATGAAGATATTATCTGCACCTCTTAGGAGGATATCAGATGAAAAATGTTCTTTGATAGACCTATCAACAAGAAATAATACGGCAATGGGATACTCCTAATCTCCCTGATGACTCTCACACACCCATTGCCATCAAACTAGACTTATTTTTCACCAACATCACGGACGAGTATGTGAGATGCACTGTAGGCCTCATTATCACCCTCAAGAAAGGAATTCGGAACCTAGACGTCTACGGAGACTCTACCCTTATCGTCGACTAAATCCTTAAAAATGGAAATTCAAATATGAGAACCTTTTACCCTCCTATGCCCACCTAGAAGAACTGTCCTCCCAGTTTAGAGATGTCACCTTCCACTACTCACCTCATGTAAAGAGCATCCTAGTTATTGACTTTGCTACCCTATCCTCCATGGTCGACATGCCTGAAGAAATAACAATGGCCCCTTTTCTGGTTAAAAAATAAGCTAATCCCACATATTGCTATCGCATCAAACTCGTTCCCAAATAAAACTCTAATATGGCCGAGTTATGGTCCTATGACATTTGGTGCTCCTGAAACATAGTAGGTATCCCCAAGACATAGATAAGAAAGACCATGCGACCCTTTGCAAATTGGTTGCCCAGTATATCATCTGCGATAAAGAACTTTCAAGAGAAACGTCGATGGAGCCTATTTGCATTACATAGTGGGGGCTGATGTGGAAGAAATAATGTAAAAAATCCACAATGAAGAATGCGAGCCCCATATAAATAGTCACATGATTTCCAAAAATATCATCCTTCAAGGATACTATTGGACAACCATGGTTCAAGATTACACGACCTATGTCTAAAGATACCTAAAATGCAATAGTTTTCCAATATCCAACACTTACCTCTGCGAGAACTTTACAACATGACCTCTTCCTATCCTTTTTTGACTTGGGTCATAGACATCATAGGGAAAGTTACTCCTAAAGATTAAAAAAGTCACGAATTCATCCTGGTTGGCATTCATTACTTCAATTAATGGCTCAAAGTCGAGTCATACATGGTGTTGATACTAAGAAAGTGCCTATGTTTATCAGGAAGAATAGCATCTGCCAATACAGAGTTTCCCATGAGTTGGTATCAGATAGTGGGCTTTATTTTGAAGTTGAGTTCATAGAACTAGTCGACGAGTACGGGATTCATAGATACAAATCTTTTCCCTACCAGACCCAAACCAATAGTACTGTCAAGAATTCCAATAAAAGCCTCAAAACCATAATCAAAAAGATGACTGAATATTGTAGAGATTGAGTGGACCGAATCCTCTACACCCCCTGAGGCTACTGCACTTCAATTAGAACACCTACTCGGTTGCCCTATATTCTCTAGTGTACGAAATGGAAGTAGTCCTACCCATTGAGCTAGAGCTACATTCCCTCTATTTCTTACTCAAAAGAAAATTTGGTGAAGAAAAATGACATTGGAGCTACTTTGATGAATTATCACTCTTGGATGAAAATAGACTGAAGGCTCTATATCATATACAGGGGTACCATCGTTGAATAGCACGATCATTCAACCAAAAAGTCTCAAAGAAATCATAAAACCCGTCTGGGCCCCAGAGGGAAATTCAAACCGAATTGAAGAGACCCCTACATTATGAAGAAAATTTTCTCAAGAGGCACCGCTACGCTCACAAACTTCGATGAAGAAGAGATGGTGCATCCAGTCAACCTAAACCATCTCATGAAATTTTACCCTTAGTCCAAAATCTTGTCATGTTATGACTCTTCTCATCCCCCTTATATTTATAAAGATAATCTTCATTTCCCATACCCAAAACTCTATGGTAGCAGGTCCTCTCAAAAACCTTTTCTTTGCAAAATGAAACTTATAATTTTTTTTTAAACCTTTAGGGGTACGTAGTTAGCCCGTACTCCATACATGGTCCCGGTTGTCATCTTTTTGCACAAAATTATATTCTTTTCTAACCTATAATAATGGCATTCCATTTTATCATTTATGTGAACAAAAGGATTATGTATGCTTTAGCGATTGGTATCGATAATTCAAAAGAAACACTCATCAAGAGGCACAATAAAATATGATCAAAACTAATTTTTATTTCTAATAAGGAATACAACGTTGTTACTTGAAGGATCGACAAAGGGAGTTAAACCAACCACCCCTTTCTGCTGACCAAACCATTCCTAAACAAGCCTAACCCTAAACACACAAAAATTATTCCAAAAAAAACCCAAGATACAATACATCGAAATTACCATAGCTTCACAAAAATACCCATGCTTCACAAAGCATTGCCTTCAACTACCCGATGGCCCTACTTTGTGATTATTACCATCCCCTGGAGGTCCTCAAGTTTCCCATTCCTGGTTAACATTTTGTATGCACCTTTTAGAGTAGTATGCCTTGGCAAGCCTAGACAGAACTACAACACCATTTTCCATGGTGTCGAAGGCAACGGACCACCTTTTACTAGTCTCTTCTACCATAATTTTCTCTATTATCCACTTCCATAACCACTTTAGGGAGTCCCCAGACACATGTCAGACCCCTCCTATAGATTCTAATAGAAGGATAGACGGTCGATGACATTGCCATGAAGAGCCTAATGATTCAGCACGAATATTGTATTTTTCACCCCTTATACTTATGCATTTTAGCCCCTAGAGTACCTTAATTCATATATTTGTGCTCGTTAACCAGATAACCTCCGTTTTATATATTTACATGCTATATGAGGTAAAATTGAGATTTTGTAGGTACTAAAGTGCTTAGCGTGAAGTTTGGTCGCTTTTCGAAAAAGTTTCGTTAAAGATTGCAGCTTCGTGGGCATTTTAGTAATTTAAGCATTCGTATTTTGATCCCGAACTCTTCACGAAAGTTGAAGCCCTTTGATTTCTATTCGCGTGGACGCCGACGGTGCATGATTCGATGTATAATAAGGGAGTTATGGCAATTTTAGGATGGTTTTATCTTCAAAATTACACTCAATGTCACATTCAAGGGCATTTTAGTCATTTCATAATTTGATTTTTTGGCCTAATATCTTCTTGGATATTGTATCCCTCTTAGTTATCTTCGTGTAGCCTCCGACTGTGCCTAATTTTGAGTTATAACGAAGAAGTTACGACATTTTTCGTAAAGTTGGACAAAGCTGAGAATTCAACACTGTGAGGGGCGAATCGATTCGGCTTAAAGTCTACAAATTTCTATTTTTAAGTGGGTTTTGGTGGGGTATTTTGGAGTAAAATAATTCTATTAAATGGTAGATCTTATTTTAGACTTCATATAATTCATTTTAGGTTAGAGGAGGGGATTTGTTGGGTGGGGCTTCTCTCTCCTAAGGTTTGTACCATTTGGATTGTTTTAAGCACTATTCATCTTCTTCCTCATTTATTCAACTTGTTTTAGCTTATTTCTTGCTTATTCCTTACTTTCCATGCCCAGATAAATTAATTTAGTTTATTTATTTCTTGTTTTAATTATTAATTAGTTGTTATAATAGTTTATTCATGCCTAGCTCTTAGTTAAATAGGGTTTGGGTCGTGTGTCCACCGTTAATGGGTTTCGAGCTCCGAAAGTTAAGTTTTGTGTAAAATTGCATTTAATTGAAACCTCGCGTATGAAAGTCGGATTATTATGCATTTAACTTTCTTTGTCATGCAACGTTAATTTTTATAGCGATATTATGTATTTAATCCGCGTGTGACCATTTTTCGTTAAATGTTTAATCTCCCAACTTTGGATTAAATTACTTATTTTGTGATGTTTATGATTAACTAAAAATGATCAATTAAATATTTTCGAACCGAAATTCTAATTATTAGTTGTTTAGCCCATGGCGGTACGCAATCCCGACTCTCGTTTTTATTAATTCTCGTTTAGACTTAACTTCTTTTCTTTTTCCTTTTTCACCATTTCCACCCTATCACCTTTTACACTTTTATTCTTAAAGTTTTAAAACAATTAAAATCTAAAATTCTATCACTCCCTGTGGATTATTTACGATACCCGACTTACCGTTGTGCTTACCTCGCAAGTGTAGTAGTAGCTTAGGTTTTTGCATGTAGAGCGGGAGCCAAAATCAACGACAGTCTCCCTACACGAAAACTTGGTTTCCCTCGCATCACCTAACATCATTATCAATGATTTAGTCAAATCCTCCACCAAGAAGAAAATTGTTATGATAGGGGGCACAATTTTCTCCCACCTGACTTGGCGCAGGAACCGCAATAGAAAATAGAAGGAAGTTTCCTGAAGGCCCACCAACAACACATACCGATACTCTCTAAGCTGCAAGACAGGCAGTAAATCGCACCCACCATGGCACTGACCAATGAAATACGGAGCTCCATAATCTACAGACTAGATAGACCATCTATATACAAATGGGCCAAATCTAAAGAAAGGCTGAATAAATAAATTAACACAACCGCCAAGGGATACTCAGGAGGACACGCTAGTTGAAACCTGTTTGCAAGCCACATAAGTAAAATTACTAGGCTTCCCCTCAGATATTTGGAAAGACCCTCCTTCCACACATCCATATCGTTCAAGGTCTCAACCATCACCACCTCTGCAAAATTATAGCAATAAGACATGTACGCCGTCATCGCAACCACCTTAGGATCCGTTGTAAAGTCCTTCCTCACTAGAAAAAGCCTCACAGTAAGGCCCAAGGCGACAACTCTGACAAATCAAGCATACTCAAAACACATTAACCCCGTTGAATAAATAAATTCCTAGAGAGGAATAAACACTCCGGTAACCAATGGTCGAGCCGTCGAAGGAGAAATAAGATGTAACTCCGCCATAAATATTCAGGAAGAATGGGAAAAATTGGGCATAACCGCCACCACAGTGGGGATGAACCCTAACATGGAAGAGAACTTCTCATAGGTGGGATAGATCTCGTCGAGGAACAAACAAAAGGTGTGGTCCTCAGGGTACCCAAACTATACCACCGCAGCTAATAAGTTCCAGTTTATATCTCGATTATGCCACAGAAAAACCCGATGTAGGTTGAAAGCATCGTAATCCACATTGTATAAGTACATGACCTCCAGATCATCAAGGTAAAAGGAGAATTCTTCATACATGGGAAGGGAAATTAAGGAATAAGAAATATGAAGCAAGAAGAGACATATGGGTATTAGTGGAGAGAGCCTATACCATACCCATCCATTTATACTCAAAACCCTTGGCAAAAGACAACAAATTTAAAGCGGCGGGCAGCACAAACCAGGAAGAAGCCTACTTCTTGATATAATCTGGCATGGAGGCCATCCAGTCCTTCATGTCCCTTAGCTAGGTGGTCGACACCCAAACATACTGCAAAGAAAAGAAGTAACAGTAAAAGGAAAATCAATCAATGAAGAAGCAAATAAAAATAAAAAATAAAGAGAAGGAATAAGGATATACGGAAAGACGGAAGGCATCATCCGTAAGCCCCGTCAATCCAAACACCGATTTATGAGGACAGCGTGAAATGCTCAGTGACTCCCCACTACTAAGTTGAAAATTATAGGAGGGGGAGTAAACAAATGATTGGAGCCTCATCTGTCGCCTTCGATGCACCACCACCTGTGTTGTGGGTCGATCCCACCGGTGTGCTAGTAACCCTACCCAAAGGCGTGGCAGGTGGAGGTACGTTTTCCACATCGTAGATATAGGAGGGCATCAACTAGCTCATCATAAATCTAGGCCACTACATTCATATAATGCGTATAGGACTCGCCTATCATGCATCCCCGATCATCATCCGACAACTCTCTTACCCGCCTCATATACATAGGGGCACCAACGGTTGGACCGCTACCTCCTCCCCTAGGTACCAAGAATACCTAAGATCACGCACAATCAACCGTCGCATCTGCGCATGTAGACCCATCACCCCTGTATCCTACGGAGTCATCCCCCCAAGGGTAGAAGGACACTTGCAATCCCCAACAGAGAATCAATATATATTCAAGGAATAAAGATGCTAAAAGAAAATTTAGAAAAGATAAAAAGATAACCTAGTCGCTCATCAGTGCGTTCAGAGCCTGCCACACCTCCACCAAAGACAAGGACTAATTCAATTGTTGGTTGGACTTCCACCACTTGAACATCCGACAGAAGTCCCCCAAGTCCTCATCCTTCAGAGCTATCAACTCTACATTGTACCCTATCACCTCATAAAACTATGTCTGCAAAAGATATGAATCAACAAAAATGGAATAAATGAAGAATGCAAGGAAATGCATAAAAGAGGAAAATAAATCCAAAGTTACCTTCAAAAGATATGTGGACCTATATAATTTTATCGGTAGCACCGGCTGAAAGCATCTAAAGAAGAATAAAGAGATGGAAAAGTCAGGTTCCCCCAGTAATATCGTTGGACGTCGAAAATCGTCCTCAAATACGGCAAGAACCAACGATGGATGATGTCGCCAGTCGTCGCCACCCAAAAGCCTCCCAGTAAAAGTAAAATAAATAGACGGACCATATGTCTCACCTATCGTCCGTCGATCACATCCACCCTCCTCCTCAGGAGTGTATCCTTCAAAGAAAATATGTAAATAGAATCCCCAGATACGATTATACCCATGTCCCCCAATGCCTCATGCATCGCCTTCGGTGTCACCCTCAGTGTGCAATCCACCACTATCTGAAATCCCTCACAATTAACCCTATAAGATTTTAAACATATATGAGAGTGATTGTCGTCTCACCGATGCCAAGATGAAAAGTCTGGGTAGTGTCTCACCACCTCTCCCCCAGATTACTCAAAACCACAGTAGAACGCGATGTCTCATCTTAAGTCTGCGCTAAATGAGAAAAACCAGCATATGAAACGATCCAGTGAACCACAATGAGGAGTTTGTCACGAACCTCGTTAAGCCTTAACGTACCCACAGGGCCGACTGCTCGAAGAAGCAACGCCGGTTTACAAAAGAAGAAGACGAAAAAAACCCTTCATCAGCACAGACAAAGAGAAAAATGAAATGGAATACCAAAGGTCACCGACATACGTAGCCACTAGGGTTCTTCATCCTAAACGGACAGTGGTATGAAGGCTCGTGTAGTAGGATATGATCATTAGATATATGCTCTAACAAATCAAATGCATTTTTGTTGACCAAAGTAAGAGGTACCTAAGACTGCCACTCCAGGCAAGCACAATCAATAACGACAAGCCACTCGTTGTTGTACACCCCGCTTGAAGAACCAACCATTTGAAGCCATAAAGAAAAAAACACTTAGGAAAAAGTTTTAGAGAGAGAAAGAAAAAGATTTAAACACTTGAAGATGTGAAAATTGGGGAGGGATCCCCCCCCCCCCCCCTTTTATAGAAGGCTAAGGGGACTGCCGATCGACAACCCCGTGACCATACCGATCGGCAACTGCCTTTTTCTCTTCCTAAGGAAGCACGGGAGTCCTTTCCCTTGCTGATAGGAACCCTCCCAAGACTTCCTATCGGCATCCCCTTTCAAATTTTGTACAAAAAATTCCAAAATGTTTTAGAAATATCCAAGAAAATTATTAAAAAATTCCCAAAAATCCTTGGAAAATATGGAACATCAGTTTCCTCAAGAAAATCAATTTTAAAGCACAAATCCCCTTACAAACTCTCAAATCACAAGAAGGATTAATCTTACACACGTATCCTTAATATATTTCACAAACAGAACCGATGATGCACCCGCATCCAAATTTACTACAATTCCCTATCCTAAACATCCCCAAGTGGAATCTCAAAACAAACACAATCCTTAGTGGAAACACAAGTGCACTCGCACCCTCAAGAAGATCCAAATTTTCCCAAGAGGGAAATTACCCGTGCTACGACTTAAGGTCCTCATATTTGACCTCGACCCTTAGAATTGGTCGTCACAACTATAGGTCATCAAAATTGACCTTTGCCCTTAGAATTAGTTGTCACAACTTTAACTCCTTGAAATTAACCTCGACCCTCAGAATTGGTCATCAAAACTTAAGGTCTTCAGAATTGACCTCGACCCTCAGAATTGATCATCCTAATTTAAGGTCAGCAGAATTGACCTCGGCCCTTAAAATTCATCATAACTTTAGGTCCTTAAAATTGACCTCAACCCTCAGAATTGGTCATCTCAACCTTATGTCCTCAGAAGTGACCTCGTCTCTCAAAATTGATCGTCACTACTTTAAGTCCTCAGAATTGACCTCGACCCTCAAAATTGGTCATCACAACTTAAGGTCCTCATAATTGACCTCGACCCTCAGAATTGGTGATCCCAGCTTAAGGTCCTCAAAATTAACCTTAGCACTTAGAATAGGTTCTCCTAACTTAAGGTCCTAAGAATTTACCTCATCCCTCAGAATTGGTCATCACAACCTAAGGTCCTTAGAACTAACCTCGTCACTTAAAATTGGTCACCACAGCTTAAGGTCCTAAGAATTGACCTCGATCCTCAAAATTAGTCATCACAGCTCAAGTTCATCAGAATTTTTCATCCCAACTTAAGGTACTCAGAATTGATTATCAAAACATAAGGTCCTCATAATTGACCTCAACCCTCAGAATCGGCCATCCTAACTTAAGTACTAAGAATTGACCTTAACCCTTAAAATTAGTCTCCCTAACTTAATGTCCTTATATTGACCTCAGCCTTCAGAATTTTTCGTCACAATCTTAGGCCCTCAGAATTGACCCGAGCCATCAGAATTGGTCGTCACAACCTTGGGTCCTTAGAATTAAACTCGACCCTTAAAGTTAATCATCACAACTTAAGGTCCTCAGAATTGATCTCGACCCCCAGAATTGGTCACCATAACTTAAGGTCCTCAAAATTTACCTCAAACCTTAGAATCTGTCATTCTTATCTCCCTAGGTCCTCAGAATTATCATAAACCCTCAGAATTAGTTGTCACAACATAAGGTCCTTAGAATTGACATCGACCCTTATAATTGGTCATCACAACTTAAGGTCCTCAGAATTGACCACGACCCTTAGAATTTGTCGTCATAACTTTAGTTCCTTAGAATTGACCTCAACCCTTAGAATTAGTCGTCACAGCATAAAGTCCTCATAATTTACCTTGACCCTCAAAATTAGCCGTCATAACTTAAGGTCCTCATAATTGACCTCGACCATCAAAATCGATCTCCTCATCTCCCCAAGTCCTCATAATTGAACTCGGCCCTTAGAATTAGTCATCATAACTTAAGGTCCTCCAAATCAACCTCAACCATTCAAATTGGTCTCTACAACTTAAGGTCCTCAGAATCGACCTCGACCCTCAAAATCATCCTCCATAACTTTAGTTCCTTAGAATTGAACTCGACCCTCCGAATTAGCCATTATAACATTAGGCCCTCATAATTAACCTTGGCCCTTCGAATCAGCCATTATAATTTAAGATCCTCATAATTAACCTCAGCCCTCAGAATTGGTCATCACAATTTAAGGTCCTTAGAATTAACCTTGACCCTTCGAATTGGTCGTTATAAGTTAAGGTCCTCAGAATAGACCTCATCTTGTATAATTGGTCATTGCAACTATTCATTATCTACCTTAACCCGTAGAATCAGTTCTCCTCAGTACCACTATAATTACCTCAACCCATTAAATAGATCATCTTTGTCTCCTTAGGTCCCTGGAATTAATTGCGACCCAATGAATTGGTCTTTTTAGCCCCTTAGAATTAACTGTAACACATCTTTGACCCGTTGAATCATTTACATTCGACTCCTTAAGTCCTTCAAATTTACCTAAACCTGGTGAATCGGTCATCCTCGATCCTCAGAACCGACCTCGACCCTTTAAATTGGTCAACCACATACTCTAAATCCATAAGATTGACCTAAAAACTTCTTCCCCAATGTCAATGTGGTGTCTATCATTTGATGGTCTTCATTTATTCCAAGCTCACCCATCGAGGGTCTCTCTATAGCCATCCCATCCTAAGGCCCCCCTAAGCACCTCCTTAGTTCCCTAGCACTCACTCATTCTATGCAAACCCTATGTCATACCCTGAGTACCGATCCAGAGGCCATCAAGCTCTTCCTAGCATGTTTGACTCAAATTAACTTCTTCATATGAGCTAAATTATTATTCTAAGGGCTCTAAATCCCCTTTCCAATGGTTACCTCATGCATGAATCGGTCTTACGATTCAGATGAGCGATCTATTTTACAATAAAAAAACTAATCTAAATGCCATCGAACACTTTTGGCCCCCTTTTTTTACTCATATAAACTTTCTCACCTGAGTGAAATCTCAATGAATATTTGAAGGGATTCGAATCCCATTTTCAACAGTCTTCCCCTGCACAAATTAATTATATAGTACAGATGAATGACCCTTTTTGTCTAAAAAATTGATCTAGAGGCCACCAAGAGCTCACGAGCCCCATTTTAACCTAGGTCACTATTCAGATTGAATGCAACAAAATGAATCTTCAATGGGCTATAAATTCTCTTCCCAATGATCCGTCCCATACATGAATCAGACTTATATTACAGACGAATGACCAATTTTACTTTGATGGTTCACTGGGTTCTTTTGGGCCCTATTTGACCTAGGTCAACTCTCTTAACTAGATGAAGCTGAATGAAATATCGAAGGGCTATGAATACCCTTTCCAAAGGTCTCTCCCGTGTGCAAATCGGCCTTATGGCTCAGATGAAAAATTAATTTTCCTCCTGGAATTTCTTGTCTAGTGACCAACGGGCGCTTTCGGGCCCTTTTAACCTAGGTCAACTTTAAAACCTGAGAGTAGCTCAATGGATTTTTAAAGGGTTCTGAATACTCATTCTAGTAGTCTATTTCGTTCGTGATTCTCACTTACGATTTTCATTTTACGATCTTTTTTTAGAAATATCTACCTCAGACTGCCGAATGGCACCTCCAGGACCCTGCCTATTGACAGTGTGTCTGGGGTTCTATGTCGATTGGAAGGTCAAGTACCATGATGATTGGCACCCCCTTGGATCTATAAATATAGGCTATGACATCACTTTAAAAGACATACCTCAATAGACCTCAACATACCTTAGACACCTTGAATATCCCTCTCAGTAATTTAGAGTTGTTCCCATCTTAAAAACCCCATTCTCCACATTCCCTCCATCCTTTCCATACTCCCTTCAAGAAAATTCTAACCCTTCTCCTCATACCTCCACCATCTCATCGTGAGATCAGTGCTTCTACAATCAAGATACATTTCAAGTCTTTCTAAGTAGGTCTAATTCTCCACTCGTCTTTAAATTCTCTTATTTTTACATTATCACTTTATTTCACTACATCATAAACCTTAATTCCAAACCTTTATTATTAGTATTTGCACATACTTTATTTTCATAAGAAACCCCAATAACAAGAAAAATAGGGTTTACTTCTAAATTCCAAATGGGGAATTCTCATCACATTTCCTCACACTTCAACACCTTTTTCTACACACACACACAAACATATATAAGAAGAGTCCCCGGTTGAATTTATGAGTTAAACCCCACCTTTTATTGTCTTCTAACTATGTGTATGTTGATTCCCCTCAGGCTGCGTAGTCATCTTCGGTATATCCCTAGACTTGAGTCCTCCCACATGCATTTGTTACTTTGTTCTTATCATATATTCATAATGTATATATTTATGTACTTGCTTGCTTGTGTCTAGTCCGATATACGCAATTGTTATTATATAATGACTTGGGAATTGACAAAAACTTAAATCATGATTTTAATTACTATTTTGGGAACACACCAAAGGAAGACCTTAAGCTATTTGGTTTGGTAAGCATCAGTATTGTCCTTGATACCATTCTCTTAAGGCGATAACATTTATTTTACCTATTTTGTGCAAAATAGGTTGGCGACTCTATTTCTACACTTCACTCCACATTGACAACGACTCAGAGCACTAAGAAGGGATGTAATCCCGCATGCATTCCAATAGAGGGGAAGGAAGGAGGGATCCACCTCTGGAGTACCCTCAACCCCGGAACCTTGATATGGCCATAAAACTCTTTAGAGACAACACGCTTTTCAGGTTGAAAAGCCTTTTATTTCATAACTTTCTTCAATAAGGAAACCATTTGACATTGTGAAGACTACTTTGCAAGAAAACACCATGTTTCCTTTATTTTCACATATAGTCTTGAAATACTCACTTATCAGATGTTCTACATTTTTTCCACACACTTTAAGGGACAAAGTGTATATTTTATTTAATTTATGTTAAAACCCCTTAAAACCTTCATTAAACTTGTTTATATGCTCATTTCCAAATTATTACAGGTTCATATATATAGGAGGAGGTATTTTAAGTCCAAAAATCCCATTAAATGGGTTTAACACATGGTTGATTCTAGAAATTTCATAATATTTTCCAAAAAGAAATGCTTTTCAAGACAAAAGATATTTTTATTTCTTCAAAACTTTAATAAATGTCTATCTTTATAAAACTCCCAATTTTTTGCATGATAACTTTTAGACATTTGTTCATAAAATATCTTCAATAAGATAAATATCATTTCAAATATTTTTTTCCATAAAATCCAAGTTTTTTTGAAATATCTCCTTTTACTCAAAATTATTGAAATCATTTGTAAACCATTTTATATAAAACCGTAAGAAATAACCGTCTTAAATCACATATGCATTCTACCCTTACAAACTCTAACTACAAGACCAATACTATGGAGAATAGAGTTCTTAAGCTAAAGATTATATTTTCCCACCTAAAAGATGCTCTAATAATAGTAGGATGAAGATGATGGAGATGGCAACCTCCCACCTCCTAAGGTGTTCTTATAGAGGTTGCCTAGATCCATAAAAATGTGCTCCACGATCTCCAAGCAAAACCCCCTTTTAGCTCCCTTATTCTTCTTCTTCCTCCTTAAAAATTCCCGATAACATCTTCATAAAATCCCATCTTGCTCAAATACGTGGTGTATAATTTATAAGGTTAAATATGGTGGAAAATGGCTAAACTATCGTGGTTTTGAGTGGAGGTATGATGGTGGTAGGGTTGTGCATAGTGGTTGATGGAATTGGAGCTCTAAGAGATACAAAGAAGGGCAAAATTTGATTGGGTTGCTCAAATTAGCCAAAACCTACATTAAATACCCCAAACCCTAAGGGTTATCCCAAAATGACCCTAAACTCAACCTTTCATCCAATGGTTTAACCAAGTTTTGACCCACAGATCTGAACTTCTAGGAGCGCAATAGCTCATTCGATGCAACGATCCACGGTGTGACAACACGTTAAAATGTGCAAAAAAAAATTATTTTCATTCGATTGTTAAAATGACATTAGATCTAGTCCGAATGAAATCTCCCCTTATTCGAATGAGAGTTTTAACGAGAGTCAAAATTAGGATATAAATGGTTCAAGCATTAGTTTGTTCGAACAGCAAGGTACCCTTCATTCAAACGATAATGTACCTTCTTCAAATGAGGGTTTTCCAATGAGAATCCTGAGAATTATGGAAATCGTTCAGGTCCTTATTGGTCCGAATGACATGCCTTTCCTCATTCAGAAAATGCAGCCACTCGTTCGCACGATAACCATAATTCCTCATAACAACTTTAAGCCATACACATCCAATTTAATCACACCAGGGCACTACATTACCCAAATTTTACCCATGACCCATCTTACAAGGTTTAAAGCCCAATTAGCTCACACCAAATCACCAAATCATAGGGTTAAAATGGTGTAGTTGAGATTGAATTTGTATTTGGTGTTAAACTCTGGGATAAAGAGGAAGTCAGTTAATTCATGTAATGTGAGATATAGAGAAAATAATAAAGGAAAAAGAGTTTGTGAAGATTATTGGGAAAAAATATGGGGGTGATTTATTGTAATGCCCTAAAACATGATTAGTCATGCTGGTTTCATGATTAATTATAAGTTATGATTGTTAAGTTTGATGACTGGGATTACACATTTTAATTATCATGCTTACAGAGTGCATATTCAGGTGATATATATGTTGCTTTAATTAAATTCTAATTGATCATATGATTGGTGATAACGTTTTTAGAGTATATTATTATTTATATGGTTAAATGAAAAAAAAAGTATGTTTTAGATACATTTTTATGTTTATAAAAGTAAAATGGGGTGTTGGTGAAAATTTAGTGAGGTTCGGTTACCAAATGTTTAAGTTTTGAAACTTTGGACAGATTGTTACATTCCTATTTAAGCCCAGTTTAAGAAAAGTAAAGTTATAATTTTGAAAAAATATTATATGAAACTTGTATGTCTTTAAGTTATCTATGGGTGACCATAAACGGGAGTTCAGTTGAATGCCAAAATAATAAGTTACATTGGATTTACAAATAAGGGGTGAATCTTCTATAGGTTGAAATGTTTTGATTGGACCTTTCTTTCATCCAATCACACACAACAATACTAAATAAGACCACGTGGCCCAATAAAACGCATCTTTATCATCTTCTTCATTACATAGCATAAGGTCTACAAGAAATAGGATTTGACTAAAGAGAAAATAGGAGTTAAGGAAAGATTTTTGAAAAAAATTATCGTAAATTAAGGAATTCTTATAAGGTAATTATATTTTTGTTAAAGTTAGAAAAATTAATGAGTTATACAATTTTTATATTTTATTTCTAATTTGGAAAAGATTTAAATGAGGCCCATTATGCCTAAAGAGAGAGACAGAAGAAAGGTGTAATTGAAAATTTGTACTATGAGAATAAAAATGAACTTGAAAATTACGTACTTGAATAATCATGTTGTGAGGGTTTTATGTTATAAAATTAGTGTGTGTGATGTGTATATTTGTTTACATGTGTTAGGTATTTTTTTTATAAATTAAAATTCAAAGTAGAGATTAAGTATGTTGAATTGTGTTTATGTTATGCTTTAATGTCCTATTTTGTACCTTTTTGTGTTCAAAGGGGCATAACTCATTGGATACTTACCCAAATCAATTGATTCCAGTTGGAGATTTTAGATAAGAGATATGAGTATAAAATATTCTATGATGAAAATAAAATAAGGTTTGGTTTGGTATGAGTGCTATTTTAAAGTTCTAATTATGTTATTATTTTTCTATAGAAACCAATTGAAAAATATTGTTGTAAAATGGGCCCTCTAGAAAATTCAAAATTTCATTACGTAAATTGTACTAGAACCTTAATACATAGGGTTTTACAAAAATATGATCTGCAATACATAATTATTTTCCAGTTATTTGATATTGACACACTAATGTAACGTGTGATTGAATTTAAAATTATTTAGTGCATTCAAATACTAATGATATTGAATTAATAGGTGAAAAAATGACTAATATATAAATGTTTATGATCCATATGCATATGATTAAAAATGTTTAATAATGTTATCAATTATATGGACTGTGGGGGATCATACAGGATGTGGCGGTCTCGTTTTAATTAGAGAATCTAACTTAAGGTTTTCTATACTTGACAAAATAAAGGGATGTGGTGGTCCCTTTAAACTGTGGTGGGTTAGTTACACTATGGCGGGTCCAGGCTTGCGAGAGTCCACAATTCCTACTTGTATTGTATTATTTAAAATGTTTAATAAATCATGTTATATAAGGTGTGTGGTGTGTGTGTGTGTGTGTGTGTGTGTGTGTGTGTGTGTGTGTATGCATAAGGACATTCACTAAGCCTTTGTAGCTTACATTCCTATAATATTTTGTTTCAAGTACGCCTATCATTTGGATTTCACTGCCAAATTATGACTTTAAAAAGGGAGAGTAAATGATATGTAATATGGATTAAATATCAGCAAACTTTTTTATAATTAGTAAACTAAGTAACTTATTTATGTAAAGTTATTTTTCACTTCGTAATTTATATATAAATGTATTGATGTTATTTTTTGGTACTTAGTAAGTTGTATGTAACGATAGTTATGTTTTCATATAAGCAGGCCTTCGGAGAAAAAAATCATATGTTATTTTCAAAGATATTACAATTAAATTATTATCGAACGAAATTTATATGCATTATAAGGATGGCTTTAACTTAATTAAGGCAAGATGTAACAACTTGGTATCAGAGCATAGTTATTAGGTTCTCGAAATCATGTTATAAACTAGATTGGCAGTGGAGAATATAGATTGGGTTAATTATGAGTCAAGATAGTGACTAACAACATTAATGTTAAAACTTATTCTATTTTATTTTTTGTTTAAATTATTTATCTAGCGGTGAGTGATGGATCCAAATGAGGAGCATGGCAGAGCAGAGGGTGAGGCATCCCATGCTTCCAATAGTCAGGAAGTACAGAGACCTATTAAAGTGAAGGAACTAGAGGTGAAACAGCAACCTATAGATGATGTGGGAAGAATATTATGTGCAATGAAATTACTGGTGGAACAAGCGAGAGGTAGAGCACATGGTGGAGAAAGTAATAAAATACTTGGGATATTCGTGAAGTTAAATCCTCCAGTATTTATTGGGACTACTAATCCGTCAGTGGCAGAGGGATGGATTAGAAAGATGGAAACAATATTCAAAGTAATGGAAGTGCAAGATGGCCAAAAGGTTTTATTAAAAACCTTTAGGTTAGAGGATGTTGAAAAGTCATGGTGGGATACTACAGAGAGGTTACTTACTACGATTGGGGGAATGGTTTTAGTAATTTCTCCACCAATTACTTTGTAGAAGTTTGCGAATATTTTTTTTTTTTGAAAAATATTTTCCCATGAAGAGTAAGTTGAATTTATCACGCTGAAACATGGGAAAATAACAATGGAAGAATATGAAACTTTATTCATATATTTATCTATATATGCACCTGATCTGGTAGGATAGAAGAAAATAAATATAATTGATTTAAAACCAGATTAGATGTAGATCTAAAAAGCATAGTTTCTAATATTAAGATCGCGGATTATGTGAATTGGGTGGATAAACATCTGGTGTCAGAAAATTCAATGAAAGAAATGGATGTTGAACATTCAAGCAAAGCTAAACATGATGGTACAAAATCACATGAAAAGGAGAAAGGAACCTCAATTCAAAATGTGATACGAAGGGGATCCAGTGGTAAAAAATTAAATATACTAGAAGTGCACATGGAAGATTTTAGGCTCGAGGTGGAAGGATTAAGATAAGTCGGTCAGAAAATGCATTTGCGTTGGGACTGAGGCCCATTTTTTGTTATAGATGTGGTGGGGGAAGGGCATATGTTTAAGGAGTGTACAATAGCTGAGATGACACCTTTATGTTCCCATTATCATTAACCAAGTCACGTGTGGAAGAATTATCCGATAATGGGAGCTACCACATCAGTTTGGACTGTGACAGTAAGAGGTAGTAGTTCTACACATAATGTACACATAAGAGGTAAATGAGGTATATCTCAAAGACACGATCAAGGCAGACTTTTTCACTAATGCGAAAAGATGCACAATCCACAGCTAATGTAGCGATAGGTACATTTCCTATTTATGAGAAATATTCTTATGTGTTGATAAACCCTGGATCTATACATTCTTTCATATCGGTTACTTTTTTTATTGCATATTAATAAACCAATATCATTATTAGATATTGGTTTAACTATTGTTACTCCAATTGAGGGACTAGTTTTTATTGATAATGTGTGTAAGGAGTGTGTGACACGAGTAGGTAAAATGGAGTTATTGGTTTATATATTACATCTTAACATGAATAACTCCGATGTGATACTGGATATATAATGGTTTATCTCCTATCATGTTTGTATAGACTTCTTTAAAAAGGAGGTAGTGTCTTGGCTATTAGATGAACCTGAATTTAAATTTATAGGGGATTAAAATATCACTCAAATAAGTTTAATTTCTACTACAAAATCATAACTGCTAAGAAACAAGTGTCATGCTTATCTGACTCATGTTGTGGACACAGGATGACAGGATGAAAAACTATCAGATATTCCAGTGGGTAATGAGTTTGCAGATATCGTTCTAGATGAAATTCTTGGGTTAACACTGAAACGTGAGGTAGAATTTTTGATTGAGTTAGTACAAGCACCGCACCAATATCTATTGCACCATAGCATATGGCACCTATATAATTATAAAAGCAAAAAATATAGTTACAAGATTTGTTAGACCTGGTTTTATATGACCTAGTGTATCACGGTGTGGAGCCCTAGTATTGTTTGTGATGAATAAAGATGGAACCATGAGATTATGCATTCATTATCATGAGTTGCACAAAGTGACAATCCGTAACAAATACCCATTACCCCGCATAAATAACTTATTTAATCATTTTCAAGGAGCCACTGTATTTTCTAAGATTGATCTCAGATCTAGATATCATCAGTTAAAAGTAAGAGACTGTGACATTTTTAAAAATTCATTTCATCCTAGGCATGGTCATTATGCATTTCTTGTTATGCCATTTGGGTTAACAAATGCACTAGCCAAATTCATGGACTTAATGAACTGCATATTTAACCTATACGTGTATTATTTTATCATTGTCTTCATTAATGATGTTTTAATATATTCTCATAGTAGGAAGGAACATGCACACCACCTGCGTGATATTTTACAAACCTTTCTAGAGAAGCAATTATATACTAAATTTAGTATATGAGAATTTTTCTAGAGAGTGTAGTGTTTTGGGGGTATGTTATTTCTGTTGATGGCATTTGTGTTGACCGTAAGAATGTAGAAGGAGTAATGAATTGGGAAAGGCCAACTAGTGTGACCGAGGTACATAATTTTTTGGGATTAGCTGGATATTACAGGAGAATTATATCAGGTTTTTCTTCTATTGCATTGCCATTGACTAAGCTTATAAGAAAGGAGAATATGTTTGTGTTGAATGATGATTGTGAGCAAAGCTTTGAAATTTAAAGGGTAAGTTGACATTACCTCTAGTATTGACTATTTCAACAAGTACTGAAGGTTTAGTCATTTATAATGATGCCTTATATCAAGAACTTGGTTGTGTATTAATGTATTATGGAAAGGTAATTACTTTTTCTTCTCGAAAATTAAAGATACATGAACAGAACTATCCTAACATCATCTTGAGTTAGCCACATTAGTTTTTTCATTAAAAATTTTAGAGGCCTTACTTATATGGTGTTATCGGTAAACTTTTTACTGATCATCAAATTTTAAAATACTTGTTTACTCAGAAAGACATGAACTTAATGTAGAGTAGGTGGATGGAACTTATAAAAGATTATAACTGCACAATACATCACAATCAGGGTAAAGGTATTATTATTGCGAATGCTTTGAGAAGAAATTATTCAAGCAGAGTATCATGAATTTATTGTATTTGAGTTGACGTTCTGAAAGAGTTAGCTTTGATAGGTTTGAAGTTTATTTTAAATGAGTCTTATTGAATAGTTGTAGATTTGAATGTTGCACCTATGTTGATAGAGTGGACATGAAAATCACATGAAGAAGATACAAAATTAGAGAAAGTTAGAGACAAATTCAATTTTCTATTTGTGATGGTGACATTTTTATGTAGGGTAACCATTTATGTGTACCTAATGTGCCTAATTTAAGGAGAACAATTTTAAAGGAAGCACATGGTTCTTTATATGCTATGCATCCAGGTAGCACAAAACAATATAGAGATTTGAAACAATATTATAAGTGGATGGGGGTAAAACATGACATTATAGATATTATTTCTAGATTTCTAGTTTGCCAACAAATGAAGACGGAGCATTAGAAGCCTAATGGTTTACTACAGTCCTTACCAATCCCCGAGTGAAAATGGGAACATGTTACAATAGATTTTCTTATAGGTTTACCAAAATCAACACGAGGGTTTGACTCTATTGGGGTTGTAGTTGATATATTAACTAACTCTCCACATTTTTTTGCTATTAAAACTACTTACTACATGAATAGATTTTCTAAAATATACGTGAATGAGATAATTAAATTGCACAGTGCACCTATTTCTATTATATTTGACCGAGATCCTTAGTTTACTTCTCACTTTTGTCATAGTTTGCAACAAGCTTTGGGGATTAAATTATAATTTAGTACAATTTTTCATTCTTATACCTGTGGGCAGTAAAAAAAAACGATCCAGACACTCGAAGGCATGTTACGAATTTGTGTATTAAAGTTAAAGGAAATTCAGATGAGCACTTATCACTAATAGAGTTTTCATATAATATCAGTTATCATTCCAGCATTGAGATGGATCCTTATGAAGTTTTTCATGGGAGAAAGTGTATAATTCTAGTATGTTGGAGTGAAATAGGGATACGAAAACTATTTGGGCAAGAAATTATACAACAAACTACTAAGAAGATAAAGCTTACTCATAATCACTTAAAGGTGGTGCAAAGTACACATAAAAGCTACGTAGACATTCGAAGGAAAGAATTAAAATTTGAGAAGGGTGATCGAGTGTTCCTACATGTTTTACCTTGGAGAGGGGTTATGAGATTTGGGAAAAATTAAGTCTAAGGTATATTAGCCCTTATGAGATAGTGAAACTAGCAGGAACCGTAGGTTATAAGTTGACATTACTACCAGAATTATCTCGGATACATGACCTTTTTCACATATCGAAGTTGCGTAAGTATATACCAGATCCTTCACATGTGTTGATTTCACAACCAATAGACTTTTAATATGACCTGACTTACCTGAGAGAACAGATTGCTTTTTTAGGTCAAAAGTAGAAAGTGTTACATAATAAAACTATTCCATTAGTTAAGGTAATGCGGAGGAGTCATAATGTGGAGGAGTCCACCTTAGAAGAAGAGGATAATATGAAGAAGCAATATCCACGTCTATTTGGTAAGTTTCTTATTTCTTTAATTTTAGGGATGAAATTTCTTGAGAGGGATAGAATTTTAATGCTCTAAAAAATGGATAGGCACGTTAGTTGCACAATTAAGTATATTTTATGATTAATAAGGATGATGGTGGTTATTAATCATTTTAATTATCATGTTTTTAGAGTGCATATGCATTTTATATATATGTTGCATGCACTCGATTTTAATTGATCTTATGATGGGTGAAAACATGTTTAGAGTATATGACTAGTTATGTGGCTAAATGAATTATATATTTTGGATTCATTATTATATTTATAAAAATAAATCGGAGTGTAAGTGCGAATTTGGTTAGGTTCGGTTGCCAAATGTTTAAGTTTTGAAATTTTGTGCAGATGGTTACATTCATATATAAGCCCAGTTTAAGCAAGGTAAAGTTATGATTTTGGAAAACTGTTAAATATAAAGTTTGTACGTATTTAAGTTATCTAAGAGTGACCATAAACGGGAGTTCAATCGAAAGTCAGAATAGTATGTTAAAGTTGATTTACGAACATGGGACGCATATTCCCCAAGTTAAAATGTTCTGATTGGACTTTTTTTCCATCCAATCATACGCAACCACACTAAATATTAGAAACCATATATTTATCATCTTCGTAATTACATAGCATAAGGTTCTGAAGAAATAAGTTTGAGGATAGAGAAAAGAGTAGTTAAGATTGGATTTCGCAAAAAAAATATCATAAATCAACGAGTTCCTCAAGGAAATTACATTTTTGTTAAAGTTAGTCACATGAATAAGTTTTACAATTTTTATATTTTTATTTCTAAGTTGGAAAAGATTTAAATGACGCCCTTTATACATACATACATAGAGAGAGAGAGAGAGAGAGAGAGAGAGAGAGAGAGAGAGAGAGAGAGAGAGAGAGAGAGAGAGAGAGAGAGAGAGAGAGAGGTTTAACACCATAACTGAGAAATTGTGATAGGATGATAAAAGTAAAATTTGAAAATCTTAGACCAGAATAATTATATATGTTCACACGTGTTCAATAATTATATTGTTAGAGTTTTATCTTATCTCGTGTATGTGATGTGTATATATGTTTACATATGTTCGATATTTGTTCCACGAATTAAAACTCAAAGTAGAGACTAAGTATACTTAATTGTGTTATTTTATGCTTTAATGTTGGTCCTCGTTGTCTTCAAAGTGGCATACCTCATTGGATACTTACTCAAATAAATTTATTCCAATTGAAGATTTTGGATAACAAACATGCGTATAATATATTCTAAGGCGAGCATAAAATACCCTTTGGTTTGGTTTGGGCGTTGTTTTAAAATTACAATTTTGTTGTTGTTTCTTTACTGAAATGGCTTGACAAATGTTGTAGTAAAATGGGCATAACTCTTTTTACGAAATTCGGAATTCATTATATACATTATGTTAGAACCTTAATACATAGGATTTTACAAAAATATTAACTATAATATCGAGTTCTTTTCCAGTTATTTTAGAGTTCAACTAATATGATGTGTAACTAGATTACATGTTATTGTGTATTTAAATACTAATAATATTGAATTGATAATAGTTTTATTAAGATGTCCATGTAAATATATTGTCTTTATGGTCCATATGCATATGATTAAAAATGTTCAGTGAAGTTATCAATTATATGGGTTGTGGTTGGTCATACAGGATGTGGTGGTCTTGTTTTAATTAGGAAATCTAACTTATATTTTTGTGTACTCCGAAAAAGACAAAAAGATGTGGTGGTCCCTATAAACTGTGGTGGGTTATTTGCATTGTAGTAGATTCAGGCTTGCGAGAGCCCACAATTCCTACTTGTATTGTATGATTTAATTTTTTTTTTACTTTAAACGTGTTATATGTGTGGTGTGGTGCGGTGTGTTTGTATAAGGTCATTTAATAAGCTTTTGCAGCTTACACTTCTATAATGTTTTATTTCAGGTATGCCTATCGATAAGAGTTCATTGCCAAGTTAGGACATTAAAATAGAAAAGTGAAGGATATGTATCTGTTGAATATCAACAAACTTTTTTGTAAATAGTAAACTAAGAAACTTGTTTATGTAAAGTTGTTTTCTACTTTTTAAGTTTTATGTAAATGTAATGTTGTTCTTGTTTTATACTTAGTAAGTTATATGTGAAGGTAATTATGTTTTCATGTCAACATGTATTTGGAGAAGAAAAAAATTGTCTATTATTTTCCTAAAGATTACAATTAAATTATTATCGAAGGGAATTTATATGCATTATAAGAATGATTTTAATATAATTAAGGCATGATGTGATATTTATATAATAAAACCCAGACCCACATGCCCTTTCTTAGATTTTAGGTGCTATAAGGGCTAGGTGATACCGCTATATCGGTCATCACCCCACTATAGCGACCACTAGGCCCACTATGACTATCCTAGGATTATAATTAAGCACACATATATGTAATTAAGAACGCATGCAATATTAATTAAGCAACTAATTTTTAAAATCCATTAAAATAATTTCTATAGTCACAATAATTTTGATAAATTATAATTTAACTTCTCCTTACTCAAACAAAACTTCATTTTCATCCTTAAGATTATACAAAATTCAATTTCCACCTAATGATTAATTAAAAAATTTCCAAATTTAATATTTAATTATTTAATTAATTCCACAAAATTATGGGATATTATAGTGGATTTTAGAGTTGTGGACGAGTTTGAGTGATGGTGATGGTGGGTTTTAGATGCTACTATATGGGCGTCATGCATAGTGGCGGTAGTAAGTAATGGTGGACACTTTTTTCCTTGGGGGGGGGGGGGGGGGGGGGGTCTTTGATGTAAATAATTTTTTAGTTTTGTTTCTAAATGATTTTTTTTCGCATTTTATAATTTTCTTTTTTCTTTTTCTATTGTTTATGTTATTTTTCACTTTGCATCATTTAATTGGGTGCATTGCAAGCTTATGTCATGTCGTCGGACTAATGGTATTAATGTCAAAGGTCCACTTTATGATTTAGTATGTCAAATTAAAATTTTAAAATAAGTATTCCAAATTATCACAAATTTTAGGATCAACATGTACCCCAAATGCAAATACTTTTTCTCACATTGGTCAAATATATACAAACGTAAACCCTAAGCTACAAATGCGGCAATATAATTTGAACTCACAGGCGCACCGTTTACAACATAACGAACCGTACTTTCAATATAATAATACAAATGAATTGTTTATGGAGTTATGATGTAGAGTTGCTCAAGAGAAAACCCTTGGGTTCCATTTAGTATTGAGTGTTTTGGTTGTACAAGTGATTAAAAAATTTGAAATGTTCTAGAAAAGAACCCATCAATTATTTTTAGCTGAAAATTGTTCATTTAGTTCTTTACTATATTTGACTAACATCCAAGATTAAAATTAGTAGAACCGTTCATATATAAACAAGGAGAATTGCTCCAACTTCCGTTCAACTATTGTGGCTGTTTTATATCCATTGTGAAGTATCAATACGCTTAGGCAATTGATATGTTATAACCACCGACAAAACATAGCAGTTAGAAGGTTCCAAATATATAAGAAGCTTTGGTGTACCAAACAAAGGAGGCTTTGTTGACAATGTTGTTTACTTAATTGGGATTTGCTAGATACCCCTTTTCATTTGGCTACAAAATCATTCATTGAGTTATAAAAACATAGGCGGCTTTTACTTATATTAGTTTTTCACACACGTACACACACTGATGTATATGTATGGATATATTTTTGAATAATTAGCCATCAAGATGTGAAATTTGAAACAAAATGTAATGACACGTGTTTAATGAAATACTATTTGTCATTCATTGACCCAAATCTTCTATCAACTTCATAATTATTTTAACCACACATTGAATTAAAAGCCTACACAAATGCTCCACTCAGGCAATTTGTATTGGCAACTGTAATGAACATAACATGTTAATGATGATACTTATTTCGGTGATTAAACTTTCATGATTAAAAGTTATTATTAAAACTCAATTGGCATATATATTTTGATATTTTTTTAAATTATAATTAATGGTCAAACTAAGTCGAAATATATCCGTCTAAATTAGGAATTTTAATAACAAAGTTCTCTTGTTGTCATAATTCTGGGTTGACAAAACGTAGGTTATGCATGCCATATTGATTGAAGATCTTATACGTGACCGGATTCTACGTCATTGACAAAACGACAACAAAACGTCTATCACACCAAAGTAAAAACCACACAAGTACAAGCGGAAAAATTAATTTTTGAAATATAATATTAATCTAGCTTTATGGAATTTTCAAAAGAATTTTTGGCATTTTTGAAAAGGCTTTTTCTAAGTGTTTATGTACAATATTTTAGGCGATATAGTGTCTATTCCACCTACACGTTTTTTCTACTGGTGTAAAAGAGAAAAGGTAGAGTTTCAACCAGTATACTCCGTGAGCCTTCTGTGGCTTGACTAGAGGCTCACGACCTTTGACATGCGACGCGCTGTTGTTGGTCCGCAGATCTTATCGGTTGGTCTGACTCAATCTCTTAGCTTTAACTTAGGTTTTTAATAACTTTTAAACTCTAAGTATTTTCTTTTCGCAGAAATCTTGAAAAGTTATATCTAATTTTCTATAAAAATTGAATTTTGTGATTAAGTTTTGCAAGACCTCAATTTTGTTTCTTTGGAACTTTATGAACTCTTTCAATCCTTTTTTTTTATAACTATGGGTGTCCGGATTGTCCTGCACGCAACCCAACTAAAGCTACAGTTTCCTAGTGTTATGTCAATTGACTTTTAGGAGTATGAGAGTTGAACATCGGGTAAAACCTGTAGTGGCCCTGTGGAATTACCGAGTGTGAGAGTTGAACCCCCGTCCTATGACTTTTAGGAGCACTCTCTTTACCACTTGGACAACCCCTTAGGATTAAGTGTTCTTTTAACCATTGTTTTAAAAAACACGCCTAGGCTTAAGGCTTGGAAGAAACGCCTCGCCATAAGTTTTTTACGCCTTATTCCTTGTAAAATTCTTAAGGCACACTTTTTTTCTAAAAATGACAATGCTTTATGTAACAACCCGCCCTTTTGGAGACAATTAAATTCCATAATTAAGTATAAATTGGAATTTGGGGGAATTTTCCTAAATAGTGATTTTTGGGATTTTCGAGGATTGAATGATTTTTTATGGATGTCGTGATTATTTTTGGGACTATATAGGTCGAAATATTTTTTATATGACGTCGTGGAGTATAGCGACAAAAGAGGTAAGATTTTGAGTAGAAAACCCGCATTTACTTTTATGGGTTAGAATAGTGATTTGCGGTCAAGTACCTCGGATGAAAATTTTGACTGCGCCGTGAGTCTCGAAATGGCCGAGATAGTCGGAAAAGAGTGTCCGATTATCGAAATTGAGACCCGGGTAATTTTGGAGTTAAATAGACTCGTAATTGAGTAAACAAGTCGTTTTTGGATATTAAGGGGTTAAACCCTTTTCTCCTTGTAAAAGGAGGGAGAGAGGGAGAAAAGAGAAGAGAAAAGAGAGAAGAAAGAAAGAAGAGAGAGAGGAGGAGAGAAAAAGAGGAAAAATGGGGAGATTCCGGCCAGCCTCCGCGGGATTCTGCTCGAGGACGTCGAATTTTATCCACGAGGCAAGTGTTTACTTGCTTTATTTATTTTTAAGCATAAATATCTCATATCATTGTTGGTATAACAAACCCTAATTATTTTGGGTTGGGTTTTCGTGGATCAAACAGGTTTTCGAAAGTTAAAACGAATAAACTCCTAAAGTTTGATTATTGGAGAAACTTAGAAATTAATCTAAACTAATTGGTGGTTTAGGGTTCTGGGATGTTTAGAACCCATTATATATGTGTAGTTGTAGTTGATTGAGGTTGTAAGCCGTTGGTTGAGGCGACAAAATCTTTGGAGAAGCTTTAATGGCCGAAACAGCTTCTCGGAGAAGAAGCTGCCCGACATGATCGATCGATCGATCATGGGGGCTCGATCGATCGACCTTTGCTGAAAATGGGCAATTTTCTTAGGGTGAATTGGATGGGGTGAATTACAATTCCAATTGATTCGAGGTCATTTATGAGATAACATGAGGGATCTTTTAGGACTATATGGTCCACAAATTGAGGAAACTTAGGAAGGTAGAGTGAGGGTTTTAACGTATAACCCTTAAATTATATTTTCGAGGAAAATAGATAAGTTGAGGATTTTGAATGTTGGGGTTCCTAAGATAGGGTGGGGAGCCCTAAATGATTAATTGGACTAGGTGTAGTCTTTGGGTTCATGGAAATAAAATCCATAACCCATTAAATTTAAGGTTGCTTGGGAGAGATAAATTCCTAGGATATTTCGGTGGGCATTTAGGCCTATATGATTATGCGTGTAAGAAGCATAATTATAATCGATTGTGGAGTTAGAGTATCCTACGAGATAATTATGATAATTTGGGAATATATAGGTATATATATATTTCACTTAGAGTGGAATGGTATCATTGGAGATATCCAATAAATCCTTAGATGGGATTGAGATATATAGTGATTATCAAAGTAAGAAATACTTTGGGTTTAGTATCATGCTTCTACGAATGCATGATTATGATTCCTGGAGGGAATCCTTGGGATTATTGGTCATCGCTAGATGTTATAGGCCATTATGGCCGTTTATATATATTCTAAGAGGAATATATAGTATATGTATATACTATGTGATTAAAGTATATATATATGATATGATGGAAATGATTTTGAAAATATAAGTATGAGTATTTTCAAAATGGTAAAGAAATGTTTTTCATAATTGATAAAATATGGATTACACACCTCCCTAAATCGCTATCATAAGGGAAGATGCGCACGTTATGGTGAAGCCCCCTGGCTATTGAGCAGGGTGGATATAGTCCTTTAGGCTATATGAGCGATTATATATTTGTTTCTGCGCTGGTTAGGGGATTCTGGGTGTGGTCCTGACTTTCCCGCAGGCATATGGCTGCTTCCCGACGTTGTTAGGTTCCCAGGTTGTCTTGTTTGATAGGCCCTGGAAGATGATAGCCATTTAGGGGCGCATCCAGTGGGAAAACCCGAAGGGGCGGTCTTAGATTTATTAAAGAAATTCATGATAATGGATTGCCTTTAATTTACATTTCCTGAGTATAAAAAGGTAAATGGGATAAAGGTTTGGCTTCGGTAACACTCCCGGATGGAAGAAGGGATGTGGAAGCATATGATTTGATCAAAGCATTTTCATGATAATGAAAATGGCTTTGGGTACATTTCCTGAGTATAAAAAGGGAAATGGGATATTTTAAAAGGAAAAGCATTTTTATAATAATAAAATTGGCTTTTAAAAAGATATATGTTATGTTAAAGCAATTCATGCTAATGAATTGGCTTTTAAATACATTTCCTGGATATGAGAAGGGAAATCGAAGGTTTTGATATGAGTATAGAATACACCTCAGTCCGGGAGGTAGATCCGGATGTGTATTATAAAGATGATATTATGTAAACCTCAGTCCGGGAGATATTATCCGGACGTATATTGTAGATGTATGTATGTATATATATGTATTTATACATTTGTGGGTGCTACGGGCCTAATGGATCTCTACCATTAACCCTGTCAAGTAGTAGTGTATCGGGGGGGTTCCATGTTTGGATTTCGCTTTGCGAGACACCCCACGCACCAACTTAGTGCAGTGTTGAGAATGGAGGGAAGTTTAGCCCTTAGCACTTGGACTATCTAGGGTAGATAGTAGTTGGGGGATAGACTAGTTAGGCAGGGATGGCTTGACTAGGGAGTGTTGTTAGGGTGCGTTAGGTGTGCACTATTAGAGGAGAGGTAAGGGGGATCTCATGGGAGTGCGATACCAATTTAAATATGAGATAAAAACTATTTTTCTAAAAATAAAACATTTAAGCACTTGCAAAATATTTTCAAAATTCGGGCTCTGACCCGTTTATCTACTTTCCTTTCTTGCTATATTATATATATATATATATATATAGGTGTCCAGACACAGGGACGCCTGGACGGAAATTCTTTCGAGTCAGACGTCAGCTGCAGCAGCTGTGGATGCGTGCAGGTTCTCGATAGACGCCTTTATCCTTGCACTCTATATAGGGGGTACTGTACAAACATTCGAGCCTATGGCTCAATTACATTTAGTTATTCTTTTAGTAGCATTCGATATGGTTGTATAATTTAAACCGAATGTTCGGTTATTTTATTTCATTTCATTTTCCTTTCAGTTTCATTTACGCTTAAACTGTGTGTATGTTTTATTTTAATTGTTTAAAAAAAGTAGTTAAGTAAAAGTTTTTAACGCTCGCCTAATAGGATATTAGTAATTAAATGGATTTTCGACAGTGATGCTAATAATGATCCATATGTGATTCCTGTTTTAATCTGATATAGGAGTGATCGTCCGGTATCCCATTAGGCGGGTTGTTACACTTTAGTGAAACGATATCGCCTTTTAAAGAATTTTTTTACTAACCGGACCATTATCTCATCCAAAATAATCAAATAGTATTTTAATTTGCATATATTCAGACATATTTTTATGATATGTACAATTTTAGTATTTTAATATCCTAGTTATGGTTAAAAAATACTAAAATATATTAAGAAGCCCTAAACGCCTTTCCACGCCTTCTTACGTCAAAGTCCGCCTAGACTTCTAAGGCTTAAGGCTTGGCCTCCACGCCTCAATAACGGCCCGCGTTTTTTAGAACATTTCTTTTAACCTTCGGTTTAATATTTAGTGATTTCTTTTGATTATTATGTGTTTAATATTGAGCGAATGTATCAATTTACATATAATATAAAATTATTAATTATTTTAATAAATAATAACTCGCGAATACGACAGTACATTAACATAACAAATCAAGTTGTGTTTTTTAAGGATAAAAAATGCACTCGATTAAATACTGATCTAATAAATTCACACAATAAAAAAACACAACCAGATTCAACCAGATGTTGGGCCTACCTACAGTATTTGTGGACCTATGAGTTTAATAGTAAAGAAAGGCACCGCTTGACTTGTGAGCGGTTATGGAACCCCCACTTGAAACTAACGGCGGAAAAATATGAAAAAAAACGTCAGGGTATGATTCATTCACCAGCCGCACTCTATTTTTATTTAAATTTTGCATTATATATTTAGAGAGAGAGAGAGAGAGAGAGAGAGAGAGAGAGAGAGATGCCTCCATAGTAGTGCATTTTTCCATTGATTCTGACTTTAAACACTTGGTTATTCTTTGTTAACTTAGTGCCTAATATAAGCGTTCTAACAAGAATAAAAAATTGATTGAGTTAGTAAAATAGTGTTCTTATTAACAGCTACCGGCTTTGAGTTTTACGAAATAACTCGTGCTACGGGTAATTATACTCTATACTTGGGCAAGTTATACAATAAGTTAGGGCCTGTTTGGTTGTCCCCAAAATTGTAAATTAGCCCATTTAAAATTAACTCATTCATAAATTGTCTTATTATTAGTGTTTGGTTATAAGAATGAACAAATTCAAAAATGAACCAATTCATGTTGATTCACAAAAACTTAAATTAGTTCATTTCATCAAAAGTTTGAAATTGCACAATTTCTAATTACAACATGAATCTTAAATGTACCACTCCCATAGAGTACCTCTCTCTCTCTCTATCTCTCTCTCTACACACAAGCACACACATCAAAAGTAAATAACTCCATTTTCTTTTCCAAACACACCACAAATTAGATTTAAACCCATTTACAATTAATACATCGATAATCTATTCATTTCAAATTGATCAATTTATAAAATTAAATAATTTACGCAACCAAACGGGCCCTTAATAAACGAAAATGTTATTATTACTATTATTTTTATCATCCTATTTTTTAGCAAGTGCAATAAGTACTTTTATTTTTAAATAAAAAATCAAACGTACAAACATGTTAAACAATTTGATAAGAAAATCATAGAAAGAAATTCGGATTAAGTATAGCTAACCTTTGATAAAATGGGGTAGATAATGAAGCAGAGGTCCTAGGTAAATGTGTGAAAAGCATCCCACTCCATTTGTTTTATATGTTCGAGAATATATCAATGGAAATTTTGGCTTTAACTCCGTTGTCTCAATATTTTATTTTTGATAAAGGTAAAGAGTAGTGTATATCCGATTTTTTACTAATGTATATAGTAAAATTTTAAAGTATGCGTGAATTTTTTGTTGTTTTTTCCAATTTTTTGTATTTTCTACCTGAAATTCTATAATCTATACATGAAATTTTGTAATATATATATGCTATGTGTGTGTGTGCGCGCCCTAACTTATAAGGGATACATTAATTGGCGAATGACCTTAAGTGTCAAAAAAATATGTTAGGGTATGTTTGATAAATAAGATGGAAAATAAGCGTTAAGTGTCAATTTTCATGGAATTGAAAACATGAAAATATTTTTCATGGAAAAAATTTGTTGTTGTTTGATTGCAATTATTTTTCATGTGGAAAATGTTCTGTTTGATTTCCAACATTTTTCATAGAAAAAAAGGTAGAAAATTTATATAAAAAACAGAAAATTAATAAAAATTCCAGAAAATTAATAAAAAACAAGAAAAATGATAAAAATAATCAAAAAATGTAAAAAAAAAACACAAAAAATGAATAAAAATCCAAAAAATAAAAAAATACAGAAAATGAATAAAAAAAAATCAAGAAAATAAATACTACCCCCATAATGAATTTTAAAAAAATATATAAAAAATGTATTAAGGTTATTAAGAAAAAAAATAAAAAATGAATAAAAACCAAATCCACCCCCCCAACACCCAACCCCCAACTGTTTCGTCCCCCCCTATCGCCAGGTCTGTTTTTTTTTAGTTCTCCTATTTTTTTAAATTTTTTTCAAATATTTGTATTTTTATTCATTTCCACTTTTTTTTTTTTTGAGCACTTTTATATATTCTTTTTTTTTTCTTAATTAATAAATTTATGACTTTTAAATTAAAAAAAATTCTAAATAATTCAGGGGTTCATATTTATGTTTTATTTTTTTTACATATTTTCTGTATTTTTTCATTATTTTTGTTCTTTTATTGATTTTTCCTAATTTTCTGGGGTTTTTTTAATTAATTCTGCGACTAATATTTATTTTATGTATTTCTTTTCATTTTCTGTATTTTTTAAATTTTTGGAGCATTTTTTTAATTTTTTGTTATTTGTTTTCTTAATTAACAAGTTTCTGACATTTTTTTAAATTTTTGGGTGTTATATTAAATTAATTCCTGGTTTAATATGTATTTTCTTTTTTATCCTCTTTTTGTAGTTTTTTCATTAATTTTGGGGTTTTAATCATTTTCTGGATTTTTTTCATTATTTTTGGGGTTTATTCACTTTTTGTATTTTTTTCATTTTTTTTGTATTTTTATTCACTTTTTGTATTTTTTTTCATTATTTTTGGGGTTTTATTCACTTTCTGAATTTGTTCATTATTTTTTGGTTTTTCTTCATTTTCTGTATTTTTTCATCATTTTGGGGATTTTATTCACTTTCTAGATTTTTTTCTTTTTTTTTGGGTTTTTCTTCATTTTCTGGATTTTTTTTTTCATTTTTGGGGGTTTTATTCACTTTCTATATTTTTTTTCATTATTTTTGGGTTTTTATTCACTTTCTGGATTTTTTTTTCATTTTGGGGGGGGGGGGGGGGGGGGGGTATACACTTTCTGTATTTTTTTCATTATTTTTGAATTTTTATTCACTTTCTGGATTTTTTTCAATATTTAGGGTTTTTATTACTTTTCTGGATTTTTTCATATTTTGGGGGGTTTTATTCACTTTATGTATTTTTTTAATTATTTTTGGAGTTTTATTCATTTTATGGATTTTTATCAATTTTTTTGGTGTGGCAATTCTTTTCCCTAGAAAATGAATAACAAGGTGGGAGGAGGTTTTTTAATTTCACATTTTGTGGAAAAAGTTGTTCCGTGACTTGTTTTAAGGAAATCAATTCCATGGAAAACTTTGTTTATCAAACATCCAAAAGATGGAAAATGACTCCATATATTGTATTTTTCATGGAAAATTAGTGTTATCAAACACACCCTTAGTGAATTCGAACTAAAGAAAATTATTGGCGATGGACTAAAATAAAAAAACTCCCACAAATCAATGACTCAGTAAAATTATATGTAATATTTAGAGCTTAAATTTTTGTGCTTTGTTTTTTAAAAACTTTTTAACCTCTATTCTACATGCTAATTTGTAATAAAATTTATATCTATTCAATTATTTCGTTAAGATCTATGCAAAAGTATGGGTGATCCTAAATTAGCTTCATATGTTGCATTAGGTTTGAATTTTTTCTTCAAGATAGGTCTTGCCATAGTAAAGTTATACGTTTACTTAAATTTTGGATAATGATGTTGTGTGAATGGTTAATGAAGTTGTATTTCTTGAACATATGTGCGTTGTTTGGGTATTATTAAGCTCTCGTAAAAAGGTGTGAAAAGAGGTTTTTTAAAAGATTTAAACCTTAAGCGCATAAGATGTTAATTTGTTACTACATAATGTACATAATTTTATGTATAACCAGTTGCACTACTAAGATTTATGAAAGCCGACTAAAGAAGGTTAGTTTTACGAAATCCAATCGAAAAGAAAAAAATTTATCAAAAAAATATTGACCAACCTTGAGAGGGGGGAATTAATTGTCTTATTAAAACGAAGCTTGGATGTATTCGTGTGGGAGACCTACGACATGTTGGGAATTGATCCTACGGTCACCTGTCACCATCTCCATGTGGATCCTACATTCAAGACGGTCATACAGAAGGCTCGTTGGACAGCCCCAGAGAAGGCAAAGGCAGTAGAAGAGGAAATAAGGAAACTTCTGAAGACAAGGACCATCAAAGAAGTTCGATTTCCGAAATGGCTCTCGAACTCGGTCATTGTTCGCAAGAGCAACGAAAGCTGGAGGGTTTGCACAGACTTCACCAACCTCAATAGGGTTGTTTGTAAGGACAATTTTTCCTTCCAAAGATAGACCAGATGGTCGATGCCACAGCAGCCCACGAACGAATGAGTTTCTTACACGCTTACTCAGGGCTGGTCGGTCTTGATCAAGACAAGACTTTGTTCATAACACCATTGGGTCTGTATAGTTACAAGATCATGTTGTTTGGCCATAAGAACGTTGGATCTACATATTAGAGGCTGGTTACAAAGATATCTTAACACCAGATGGAAGAGACCATGGAGGTGTATATTTACGACATGCTCGTCAAAAGAAGGAATAATACCAACCATCTCAAAGACCTGGCCAACACCTTTGAAATCCTCCAGCACTACCGAATGAAACTCAATGTGAATAAGTGCTCATTTGAGGTCAAGTCAGGAAAGTTTTTGGGTTATTTGGTTAGCAAGAGGGGGATTGAGAAAAATTCAGATCAGATAGAGGTTATTAAATAGGGTTCATCCACTAAAAACATTATGCAAGGTCCAAAAGGTCACTAGAATCCTTGCAACACTCAATTTCTTTATTTCAAAGTCGTATGAGTACTACTGATTGTTTTTCAAGGTACTTAAGAAAAAAAGACTTACCTGGACCCATCAGTGCTCCAGGGCGATACCAAATCCACCTTGAGAAAACCTTCGATGCTAGAGATCCTCGATCAAGGGGACATTTTATCTCGCAATATCAAGTCATGCAGTCAACTCCACTCTAGTCTGCAAGAGAGAAGTGAAGCAGTTTCTTATTTACTATACCAACGAAACACTCCTGGATGCCAAGAAACAGTAATTTCCTTTGGAGAAACTTGTGTATGCATTGGTGATTACTTTACGGAAGATGGAGTATTTTATTGAGAACCAATCAATTATTGTAATTACGTATTCCCACCTTAAAGTTGTCCTTTGCAAAGATGACCTTTTTGGATGAATGTACAAGTGATCGGTAGAGCTTAGGAGGTTTGATATTCATTTTTAACCAAGGGCGACAATCAAAGGGTAGGTTCTAGCCGTGGCCAATAAGTCAAGGATACACAAACAGGTTCAGGACAAAAGTTGTACATTATATGTTGAAAGTGCCTTCAATTCAAAAGGAGCAGGGGTGGGAATTGTCCTCGTAACTCCATAGGATGCAATTATCGAGCAAGGGATTAGATTGGGGCAATACAACTCAACATTGATTATGACTCCAAACTGAAATAACCTTAACACCCTAACATGTTTCGATTACTAAATAAAACTCATAACTCTTTTAATTTGAATTTAAATCCTTGATTGAAACTGTTGTACACATACAAAAATTGAAAAACAGATTTGTGATGAAGCTGCTGAAATAAGATAATTTAGAATGGGATGAGGCGAAGCTATAATTGACATAGTATTTTTTCTTGAGGAAACCACCGTGGTGAAAAACCCCATGTCCCTAGTCCCAGGACAACTCACACACCCAAGTCCACTATTACCAATTACAAGCTACAGATTACAGTCATGAGTTTACAATGAAATTTAAACTAAGAAAATAGAATCCCGTATAACCAGTCTAGTCTTAAAAATAACCCAACTGGACTGAGAATCAGTCAAACCAATAATACCCAGGTAATAGTGACTACACATGCACAACCACACACTCAAACCCGAGATCTCGTGAAGTTGTGCAACACAAAATTAATTTATAAAGTTTGATTTAATCAAAACATAAAAATTATCTTAGTTAACAAAATGAGACTAAACACGCACCAGGTTATGTCTAATTTTAGTTAACAAGAAAAATATCAATCAGGGATTAAGTGAAAGGTAGGTGCAGATTCAAACACACACTCTTAAACAGATTTTTGCATAAGCCAAAATACACATCAACTCAACATTGTTTAACACGCACTTAACTCGGCTTTAGTGTGTATAAAATTTAACAAACAAAATGTTTTAAACAACAATAAAAATCTTCCTACATAGGTTAATTTATATATGCGAGATTAACCACACTTGAGACACACTGAATTAAAGCTTTGATTAAACACTAATTTTATAACACACACACACACACACACACACACACACACACACACACACACGAGTTAAAACAACCTAATCTCAAGTTCGGTTAAGTTCATGTAGTCCAATATTAGTCCAAGATTAAGTCCAAGTTCAGTACAAGATTAGTCCAAGTTCAATACATGATTAGTCCAAGATGATCTGAGTTAGTCTGAATTTAATCCGAGTTAAATCTGAGTTACACACACTCACACACATGCATACCAGATCTAAAATGAAAACAACAAAACACACGCACACACACACACAATTTTAACACTAAAAAGTACGCCCACGGATCTTAAACCAAACAAAATACTTTATATCTAAATCACGGTACAACCAAACCAAACCAAACCAACACAAAACAATATATATATATATATATATATATATATATATATATATATATATATATATATATATATATATATATATATATATATATATATAGTAAAAAAGAAAAGAATCTCAAAGTGAAGCCTACACGGCTTTAGCCGAAATACAAATTGAAAGGGATCGACAGCAAGCTAAAACGAAACTAAGATCCAACAAACAAATCTCAACTCTTCCACCAACTAGCTCGAGAAACCCACAAATCAAAACACCACTCAAAGATCCACAGTTTAGATCATAAATCAGATAAAGAAAACTTTAACCTCATATATGTGTGTGAGACTAAAAAGAGGTAAGGATCAAACACAATAGCTCTCAAAGGCAACCAAATCTCTATTGGGTACATTAGCGATCACAATTGTAGAAAATCTCAACTTGAGTAAACCTTTAAAGGTCGTACCCAATGCACAAGACTCCCCTTAATTGAAGGGCCTAAGAGAGGCAGATGTCCGCTTAACCTTAGTAAACCTAATAAGACATCAATCAAATGCATTAAAACTTAAATGTGTAACAAATAGTCGCAAAATTTGTACAATAAAATCATAATATAGCAATTCAGTCCAACTTCAAGTTGTTACATATATTCAGGGAAAAAAATTCAAAATTCATATATATTACATAAACCCTATTTTTTAATTTAGTCGGAGAATAAATTAATATAAGTTAGGATTAAAAAACTTTTGCTGAATAGTGTCAATGTTCCATTTTCCTTCATCTATTTTCTAAAAGCTTTGAATTGAAGAAAAAACTCTTGCATTATTTCAACAATCAAAACCCATAAAATATTCCTCGTACATAATACAAAAAACAAAATATTAATATGAACACCTCTAAGGCCCTTTTTGGTAGAACCTAAATTTTAAGGCAAATTTTAAAAAGTTGGAAAATTTTCTAACTTTTAGGATAGCCTTAATTTACTTTGAAATTTATTTTTCATGTATAACACCTCTTAAGAACAATTTGCCACCATTGGTGGAAACTAATTCTTTTTTGGGGGGGTGGGGGTTGGGGGGGGGGAGGGGGGGGGGGGACGGAAAGGTTTTTTTTTTGTCACTTTTAGGTGGCAAATCACTCAAAATCATTTTTTCTAACTCTTTATATTTCATAAATATAAAATAATATTGTTCTTAAATTTGTATATATATTTTATATTTAATATATTTCATACATTTATATATTAAATGTATTTTAGTATATATGTATATTACATATATTTACATATTTCATACATTTATCTATTTCAAATATTTAAGTGTATATATTTAATGTATTGCGTATATTTCATGTATGTATATATTTTTTGTGTTTAATATATATATATATTACATTTATATATTTCATATATTTTAGTATATATGTATATCTCGTGTACTTAATATATTTTGTATATTTTAATATGTTTCGTATATTTACTATATTTCGAACATTTAATATATATATTTTTCATATATTTTTTTAATATTTCGTATATTGCACATATATTTTTTTCGTATATTTCATATATTTCATAATTTTTTTAATAAATATTCCATATATTTCATTTATTTCATTTATTTTGTATATTTTTTTAAAGTATTTCATATATTTTGTGTATTATCTTAATATTTCATGTATTTTGCATATTTTTGTAATGATTCGTATCTTTGATATATTTCTTATATATATATATATATATATATTCTGTAAAGATATAATATATATCCAATATATATGTTCTATAAAATATATATTATGTAAACGAATTTTTCACAGTTATTTCTATTTTTCACAGTTATTTCTATTTTTCAGCTTTTGTGTTTAATAGAAAATGTGAAAAATTAATGATTTTTCAACTTGTATCAAACAAACACATGTTGAAAAATACTCATTTGCCTTAAAATTATTTGCCTTAGAATTAATTGCCCTTGAATCTTTTGCATTTTTCTATTTTTCTATCAAATAGGGCCTAATAAGATTGAATGGAACTAACGGGTGCATCTACACAAATATAAACCACCCAAATATAAAAAGAACCTTTAGATATACAATCTACATGCAAATACAAAGAATAAAAGGACTTAGACATTTTTCTAAACACCTAATGAGGAAAACATGTATAAAGATATACAAAGAAAGCCTACAAAGACAGTTGCACTCACCACAATATGTTTCTCACGATCGTGTCTTGAATAAATTTTTCACTTCATCCTTCTCGAAAATATAAAAATAACATTAGTATTACACAATAACTTGCAATTAAAATAAATATCACATATAAAGAGAGTTTATATCATAAAATTACTTAATATAAGTAAAACATAGTTTTCAAAATGTCAAATTCTCTTAGCATTTATGGACAATCAGGAGGATTCTCCTCATGTACAATATATATCTATTTGATACTCCATCTGTCCCAAATTAACAGTCTTATTATTCTTTTTATGTCGTCCTAAATTAATAGTCACTTTTATAATTTGGGATGAAGTTAGTACTAAGGATTACCAAATGCATATATCATTATATGTATATATATGCACACACACACAAAAAAAATTAAATGGAAGAGCATACCTTCTCCAAGATCTAATGATATGCAGGTGACTCGATCGAGTGATACAATTTTCTTTTAACAAAGTTTTTCTAAAATGTAAAAGGTCTTAGGATGGTCACATAAAACATCTAAAGAGATATGAATTAAATTTGAAATGGAAGGATGTGAAGAGGTTATTTGATTTTTCGCTTGCACACGAGAAAACATAGAATATAAGAAGAAAATTGGTTTTATTAAAGTTGTGTAAGGTCTAAGACCATAGAAATTTGATATGAAATGGAAGGATACAACACGGTTATTTAGTTTGGCTTTCACACATGAAACATAAAATATACGAAGATAATTGGTTTTATTAAAGTGGTGTAATTATTGTAGCCACGTGGGAGAACCATATGAAAAGAGCAAATTTTATAAATATAATATATACTAGCATGCAACCCGCATGTGCAGGCGTTTATAATTTATTTACTCTATTGGTATCTTTACGTGTCAAATGTTATTACCTACCGTAATCATAACTAACCAATAGATATTCAAATCATACGAATACTTAAAAAAAGTGACATTCATATGTACATGATATATATTTTAATATATTTTGCTTATTTGTAAATTTAATAAAACATAATTTCTAGTAAAAATGAAAATGTATTTTATTTTATTAATCTAGTTTTATAATATACACCATACACATGATATTGGTGTGCTAAAAACTTATAGTATACATGTCCTTTATTAATCAATAATATTATTGTCTACTCTCCATTTTTCTAAACAACGATGGAAACAAAACTTGGAATAAAACAAACATCTTAATTCTCAACACCGAACAAAACTTGGAATAAAATAAATATCTCAATTCTCAACAATATTACCATATGTATAACCTTTATCAAACATTTATATAAGATTAACTTCTTTGTATTGTATCAATACAATACAAATCAACCAAAAATATATGAAGTAATCGATTGAGTAAGCAAAGATAAAAAATTTAGACACTAGTGGTGTTGGAAAAAGTGATCGTTCATATCATTTCTCAATTCCCAAGCATGTAATATAGACTCTAAATAAAAATCAAACTTGGAGAAGTCTTCGAGATTCTCGTGAGTGGATAGTTTTTGTATAATACTCATCGAGGTGGATTGTAGAAGCGCCGAGATGGTTCTAAGTGCATGAAATATTGTCGATATTAATTTGCGAGAGAGGGTTGACGAAGCCACATATCTTAAAATTAATGAGAGAGATGTATATGTGTTTGTCTAAACTATAATATACTGGGAGAATTGTTTAGGGAGAATGACATAAGGTACTATGGGCTTGCTAATAAATAAATGATGTAGTCTGAATTCTTTTGGAAGAGGAAGAACATGTAATATGTGATGAGAATTGATTAGATGATTAATTGAGAGAGGGGGAGAGGTGGGCTGGGAGAGTAGGTCGATATAGGTTTGAGAGGGGTAGGGTTTTAGTGGTTCAATTGAGAAGAGAGAGAGAGAGGAAACATGAAAGGAGGAAAGAGAAATTAAGCAGGCTAAATGATTTCAAAGAGGAGAAATACAAGTTATGTAAATTATATGCAGAATAAATGAGGTACTGCCATGTGGATAGTCTAATGGATGGATATACTTAATTTCAGGGGTCCATTTTATTGTTATTATGTAGATTATATTGATATAGATCATTGATAACAAATTCCATTATCATGGTTTCAGAGTTACATATTGCAATTTATTGAAGTTATGTTAATTAATAATCACTAGTCTATTGTCAAATTATTTGCATTTTTATTTCATATAATTACATAAAGTTATTGTTAATGTATTAGTACATCCCCTTCTTTGAAAAGTCATTAACATGAACAATAGTAATATTTTAAAAAATGATGATAAAGAGGTTTGAGAGTACCCAAGTATTGTAAAAACGTTATGTCATAAGGGAAATAAAGAATTGGGTGTTATGTGTGAAGCTTAGGTGATGCTTACACCAGTATGCACGGTTTCTAAGGTGTGTGGGCATCCTGGTTAGTTGTTGCTTGAATCATTCGAGTTGAAAGGACGTGGGAATAGATGTGTGTAATATATGTTTGCAAGGACTGCATAACAAAGTGGAACTGGTAGAGTGGATTAAGCGTGGTGTGAAGGACGATAATCCATATATACGTGTACAATTAGCGTAGTAAACACGAATTTAGTTGGAAGGCTATGGGAAGACATTTAAGGGTATTCCTTATGAAGGATAAAACTTAACTATTCTAGAAAACACTCGGAGCGGAGTTTGAACTAGTTAAGTGTGGAAAGTGACTTACGCGTAGGTTAAATGATGATGTTAGTAAGGTATAAAGGTTCAGCAGTGCACATCATGTAGAAAAGTGCACGGGTCGAAACTTTTGGTATACACAAAATAAATAAGGGGAGTGTTAAGTGTCACTTATGTGAGTCATTACAAGTAGAAGTCGATGTTGAGTGGGACATAGCGAGTAGTCTCCGCAGGCACCACTCATGGATAGAAATTGGTTAGAACGAGAGGATCAATTTAAACGAAAGTGACCTAAATGAAAGTGATTATTATTCTTTTGGGTGGTATACGCTATTAGACAGTTTGCCCCAACCTTTCTTTGAGAATAAGAATAGCTCCGGTAAGAGGTTCTTCCCGGTATTATTCTGAACTAGAATGGGATCATTGAACCCCACTTTCAAACCAGGATCTCAAAAATCAGTGGGGATAACATTTTGTTTTTAGTAGGTTGTATCACCCTTAGTCGGGGAGTAGGCGAGGCTATTAAAGATTAGTGGAACCACGTAAAAGTAATTTTGAATACATGGTGATCATTTTATTTCCGCAATGGATGTATATAGCAAGTGACATTTAGTACAGTAGAGTTTCATGGAACCACTCGTAGCTGTTTATTTTGGACAAATTGCTTATTGAAATTTTATGTGGAAATACCTTAACTATTATCCCTCTAGCTGTTTGGAGGTGGGTGGATAATCAGAATTTTTGATCGACCGAGTTAGAGTCTGATGACTGGGGTGGAATTACCATGGCTGTTTTAGGTGACTTTTGAATGTCGTAAGAGTTACGTCGTCGAAATTCGAGATTCGAAGAACTGACAAGAGTGGTCAAATGTTCGCATGGTTTCTCTCAAAAATGGAGTTTTGTTATTAGATAAGTATGAGTAATTGTTACGTAATGAGGTGCGGCCTCCCAATAATATTGAGACAATGGGGGCCAATGATGTGTAGGCTCGTCTTATGCGTATAACAACGGATTGGAGCACAATGTGAAGTGACGTTATTAAGGCATGACTCTATAACTGATGGTATTGAGATTGTTTTATAAGCTTATGGTGAGGCGGGGGACTATAGAAATTCTCCTTACCTGAAAGTCCCTTTTGGAATATTTATAGAGTATCTAGATCTATTTTTACCAGGTATGCCTTAGTTTTCTAATCTCGGGACGAAATTTTGTTATTAGGGGGGAAGTATATAATACCCCGTATTTTTATGGCTTTTAAAATTGAGGATTTATTAAATTTAATTGAGATATTAATTTAATATTAATCGAGAATTTCATTTTAAATATTTACTAGCGTGATGAGAGTTAGTAATTATTGGGAATTTGTTGAATATTACTGGATAAGTAAAGTAATATATGAGATTGATTTTATTAGTATTGTCAGAAGTGAATAATGTGGCACTTATGGAAATTTGAATCGGGTCGCACCTGTGTCGCGCCAGGACTAAATTACTATTATAAAAGTGAATATATTATAAGTCGCTTGTATGGTCATTTCGAGTGCGCCAAAGTGTTTGGAAGGGTCGAGATAGTCAGAAAAGTGTACTCGGGGGTTTAGTTTGGGTCTCGGGGCGTTTTTAGGCCTAATTGACATCCCGGGAGGGTATTATAGACATTTTGTATTTTTGGGTAATTAAACCAACAAATTTTCTTAGTATATATTAGCCATTTGGAGTTGTCTCTTAGGGTTAACAAATAAAAAACCTAAGCCCAGCCATTAGAAAAGAATGTGAAGAGATTAGAGAAGAACGTGAAGAGTTTCCAAGCAATTCAAGGCCTAGAACTCACCCGATTGCACCGCCACCACCACGACCACCAAAACGTAGATCGCACGACGAAGAACGCAATCATATATTTTTCATCAACAAATCAAACCCTTGAATTCTAGGCAAGTATCTATCTTGCTGATTTCTAGTTGGTATTCCTTCCATATTAGTAGGAATGAAAATCATATTTTTTAATTGAAGAATTACATGTTTTGGAAGAGAATTTATATGTGTTATAGGGAGAATCCATATAGTCTGAAATCGTGATCATATGTAGAGGATAACCCATGAATTTATTATGATATTTGAGAATAAAATGAGGATTAAAATAGAGGTTTGTGATTATTCATGCAAAATTTGATTTTATAAATAAATCTGAGATTAACCCCTTTTTGATTGATTCATTGAGGATTTATTGATGTTGTTACATTAGAACTTGTTTATATACATTACTTACACATTTGGATAACTTTATTGGGAGTTTGGGATCAAATTATAGAGGTTTGGAGGGGTTAGAATGGTTGAACCCGTAGGTTGAAAATTGCAGAAAACTGGGCAAGAACTGCTTGTTTGATCGATCGACCAAGAGCATCGATTCATCGATGATCGATCGATTGACCCCATTCATCAATCGATCGATCCCTCTTGGGAAACTGCATGTGTTTCCCCTTTTTGTTTAATTCGAATAAAATATGTGGGGAACCCTTGAATATCTTTTAAATAGTATAATGGGTTATGAAGAGGACTAGTAGGGTCTAAGTAGACTCCGTTCAGTGAAATTAATATGGGAGGAAATCGTGGGTTAACGGAAATTTCATACATTAGAAATTGTGCGTACGTTTACTAAAAGATTGAGATTCGTGAAAGATTTAGATTAAAAGGTAAGTGATGCTATACCTACTGAAATTTATACTTAGTGAGAGAGAATACTTCGAGGGATGAGAAGCAAGTATGAAATAAATAATAAAGGAGAATAAAAGAGACGAATTTGTTATGCGAGATAGTTGATTAAAAGTTGCGCTAAGAATGGATAATAATAATTATGGGTCGTGGGCGAACCTAATTTGGAAAATGTGAATATCTATATATATGACTGTGCGACTATGCATATATTATGTATCTGTGTAAAAATCATACCCGGGCTGCTTGCTATCACAGAGGTTTCTGCACCGGGACGATCTTATCTTGATTGGACCTTAATGGGGGACATTGACTCGTACCCTAGAAGATAGTATTCCAGATACAGGCTATCTGAAAATGATAGTCAGATGTTCTAAGAGACGTGAGGGTATGTTCTGACCTCTTAGAATTCGAAACTATGCTTCGCCTCCATTTGTATGTGTATTGTGTTAATACAGTTCGAGAGTGATTCCGAACTAGTAGTCCTCTTAGTATGAGTGAAACGGGGACTTGATAACAGAGTAAGCCAGCACCACAGATTTATATGGGGTGCCGATTATACACACACACACACACACACACACACACACACACACATATATATATATATATATATATATATATATAAACACTTATATATATTGAAACTTTCTGCTGTGTGTAAAAGTAATTAAATAATGAATAAATGCCTCAGCTTTATAACAAGTGTTGGTGAATTTTGTAACGATACTGTGTGATTCTAATTAACGCAAGAAAATGGAAGAGGTTAATTTTCTAAATCTAAATATCAAAGTATTAGCGCTTCTTGGGATACAACTTTATGGAAAATAAGTTAGATAGACTTATGAGATTAGTAGAACGGTAGGAGTGCACACTAGATGAGAGGTGAGGATTCTCAAGAGAGTGTCGCATACTAACATGGTTGTGATATTAGTCGGTAAGCATTTGAAATACTTGCTAAACTATTTTTAAAACTGTTTTATACTCGGGCTCTGACCAGTTTTCTATCATTTCTTCTCTCGTGTATATATTATGTATGTATTACAGGTGCCCAACCACAGGGGCGTCTTGCATAGGTTCTTTGGATTGGACGTGTTGTTGCTTATGTGGAAGTTGCAAGACTTTGCTTTAGACGACGTCTTCATTGATTTAGTTCTTACTTTAGTTCTTTATAGTTAGGGCATGTGTCGTCCGATTTTCCTATTCCGGTTGGATTTGTCAGAGTTTTATGTTTATTGATATTTCCAGTATTCAGTACTCTTCGGGAATTAACTCTTGTCAAGATGATTTCATGTATAGTTCTTAAACTTGGTTTGGTTTAATCTAGATGGTTTAATTATTGTGTGTTAATTTCCATCCTTAGTATGTATGTGATTCGTCAATTGTTTCTTATTATAAAGGTTTTCATAATGGAATTTATTTAAGTAAAAATAAGTCTTTCAATCGTGTTGACACTTAGCTTAATTATTTAGGGTGTTCAAATTGGAAATATTATTTTGCGATACTGATTCTGAGAATGAGTCGACCGTTCACCTTGATTTTAATTTAATAAAGGACTGATCACCCGATATTTAATTAGGCAGGGTGTTACATATATTATTTCTCAATTATATTCATATCATTACATAATCCACACTAGTTGTAATTTAATGTTCACACAATCATTTGAGTACACATATACATATAACACTCTTTTACACGTATATACATAGCATCATCGAGCTGTCCTCCCAAATGCATTTCCTAGTGTGCTATCATGCACCAGGTATGTCCCATACCATCCTTGGGCCATCAGCTTGGAATCTCAACACCGATCCCAAAATTGTAAACAGAAAATGGAGGCGGTCATAAACATACATCCGTGGGTCATAACCATACACATTACCCTATCCGGACTCGAAACTCACACATAGATAGTGGTCGTGCAACAGTACCAACACCTACTGGTCAATACCAGGGTGGATCACCCACTACATGCAACCTCCAACGATAGCATATTTGAGTAGATATATTCAAATAAATTCAATAACACATAAACATGTATGTGTATATATATAAAGTCGGATATCGTGCATAATATCTCTCGTAGAACTAACCTAGTCAATCCCAAAGTCTAACCCGACTGCCCAATAATAGCTAACTATTCATGTACTTATTGTTGAACTCAATTATTATAGGCTTCTGGACATTATACTAATCTAATCAAGCACTCTCCTAGCCATCCCGAAATCCTAACACGATTTCTTGATAGTCACGTATTTCCTTACACAAAATCCATCCCCTGTTAGCTTATGACACTTCCTAAGTATCTTGAGAATAAATTAATATGAGTGTTAAAAAGTTCTCCCATGAGCTCCCTTTAAATAGGTAAAAATATAAAAGTCCTTATCCCATTAGTTACCATCAAAGTCACAAATTCTCACAAATCTAATATTTTAACAGATTAAACACGTTTAACTAAAACAATAATTACTCCCTCCATAGAAGTCCAAATGACCTGATTCAAATATCATTGAAAACATAATATCCATACCTTTCTTTAAATATATGACCCATACTCTAATTCAAATCAAAAACAAAATGACATGCATTTGAAGTGACATTAAAATTTCTCACAAATTCATCAATTAAATCAATAAATTATTCAATACTACACCCTAGTTTCAAGATTCGCCCTTTTATCTTTTAAATCAATCAAGAATATATATTTTCATTCTAATCGCATCATATTTACCATATTATCATTTTAGATTCATCTACAATAGTAACTTTATTCAAAACCCAATGTTTTCATGGTTCTCTAACCCAAAAATTGTGTGTTTTCCTACACCAGTTTAGCATGAATATTTGAAGCTAAAATAATATTAAATCAAGTTAAATACTTTCCTCAAGAGATATGAACTTATGATATTTCCTTCTTGAGTTCCTCTCTTATCAATGATCCTGAACCCGTTCGAACTTGATCTCCATTTCGGATCCCTTTTTCTTCCCCTTTCTCCCTTTTCTTCTTTTTTTTTTTTCTCACTCCTCTCGCAAAACCCTAACCTCTTGAATGGTAAAATAGATTCCCCTTCCATCCACCTAACTTTAATACTCCAAATCCTAAAATTAAGTTAGACCTTTCTTGTAAAATGACTCGGATATCCTTTTACGGGTCCCGTTTAGCCTAAAAAGCCCCCAAAACCCAATAATAACCCCAGGTACCTATTTCTAAATATTTCGACCCATTCGGGACCATTGGCACACTTGAAATATCCATTTGAGTTATCTATCAAAAATTTCCATTTCATTCATAATACAACTCTATCCGCGTATTCCGATTGAGATACCATTAAACCCGTTTCTTTAACTCACTTATGCCATAATATAATTTAACATGTTTTCATTTACTTACCACACAAGGGAATTTAAGTACACATAAATATTAATCCTTTTATTATCTATTTAATATTTACTTAAGTCACTTTATTAATAAATTTAATTCAATTACGTGCACACATGTAATTTAAAATGCTTTAAAAATACGGGGCATTACATACTTCCCCCCGAAAAATGGAATTTCATCCCAGAAATTCGGACATATCTAGCCCAAAGAGCTTCAGATTATTTTCCCCCATATAATACTCACACTCCCTAAATTGACACACGATAACATTATGGTGTCCTCACTATATACGCACTAACGGTGCCATTTTGACCGAAGTCTTACTTCCTACGATCCAAAATGGTGACACGTCTCTTCTCATATAAATGCTCGGCTGCAAGCCAATATCCTCTAATGTCATGCGACGCTATACCACATCATCTTTGATATACCTCCTTGATGAAAACATAAAAATGCATCTTAAACCTATTGTATTTCCCTAGTAAGATGAGCCTATACACAACCGACCCTAACCTCTGATGATGGAGGATGGCTCCACATACTTAGGTGACAACTTCCATTTTTCACAGACTGCATCATTCCTTTCATGGGAGATATCTGCAGTAAGACCTGACCAGTTACGCAAAGATTTAAAAATATTTGGTTACTACCCTTAAAGTCCAGAATATACATCTTTAGCATATCCTCCGACATCTAGTCACCCTTCCTGCCTGCCCATCGATTTGTGGGTGATATGCCTTGCTCAAACGCAATTCTGTTCCTTTAGCCTCCTAGAAACTCTATTAAAAGTGTAACACAAAGAACTTTTCTTGATCCAAAATGATGTTGGGAGGCACCTCGTGCCGACTCACTCTCTTTCTGCAATGAAATATTGAGTACATTGCCCGATTTTGTAATTCATCTGAATTAGTAATAACTGCTCCACCTTGGTTAACTCATCCTGATAAACCAAAGGAAATATTAACCCCTTCGCAACGTTGGTAACCTAAAATAAAATCTATCGATATTCACTCCCATTCTCTCACTGGAATCTCAAATGATAGTAAAACTCTGGTTGATCACATAAGATCTACCTTCTTTATCTGACGAGTTGTGCACCTAGAGAGAAACTTTTCCATGTCTTGCTCCATGCCAACCCACACATACTGTATCTAACATTATATGGAACTCCTTTATCTCCCTCCCGAGGTACACCAAAAACCATGACCCACGTGCTTACTCCATAACTGCGCGCTCCGTAGGTTCTCCTCGTCTGGTATAATCAACTTCCTATTGATGTGCGATTCACCCTAAGAACTGACTGAGTACGACTCCACTCCACCTCTAAGACCATTGGACCCTCCCTTGGTTAGAAGGACCCCTTGCTTGTGTCTTCACAATCCCTTAACCCAACTCGAGTGTGATGGTTGTCCTGCTATAAATGCTTGGACTATTTTTCCCCCAAATAAAGTTTAGTCCACCTCACCATTCCAAATCGACTGCTAATTGCCTTATAGGCATACGAATCAACTCATTTACCTCCACATTACCTTATCTTAGATGATACGAAATATCGAACTAACCAGGGTACCCATACACCCTATACCATGTCCATACTCACACAAATACCACAAATACAACGTATATACATCAAATCAGGTCCCATATGCCTTGCATGATCATACAATAATGGGATACTCGATTACCGTACTAATTGTGGCTTGATCTTTTTAAAATTACCCCACTTATAAAATAGTGGTAGAAACATTCTCCATTTCTCTCTTCATAACTCTAGTTATCCCCGCTGGCCCAATTTTATAATAGTTCTCTACTCAAAATGTTTTATATACACGTGTGATGACAATTGTACCAAACTAATGCTCTAGATCCCAAACATCTCCCTACTCCCAACACTTGCTAAGTTTCATGCATGGGATGTCTCGTAAGAGAAATCAAAACAAGGGACGTCTCGATACACTACTACCTAGATTTATCGATCATCGAGATCTGTAGGCCCAAGACATATTGCCAGAACATTTAAAAAATCCTCTCCTTGAAAGTCACTGAAATCTAATTCTCAACTCCTACATCTCCAAATGAGTCATACAATATGGCGCTCAAATTATTACTAAGTTCCCAACACTAAGTCAATAGCGAACTTAATCTCTTGACTCAGTAATAATCCTAGTACCCCCTGAATCACATCAGTAAAGCCCTCGAATAAAGGGATCGAATATAATGAGATAAATATTGTAACACCTTGTGTTTTAATCAATTAACTTTAATTAATTTGGAGTGAAATAATTTTTTTGGAGATTATGGTCTTTTAGAATTTAACTTGGTTTTACTAGTAAAATTTTCAATCGGGAATTAATTCGAGTCTTTTATAAAAATGTTTTAAGTTTTTTGTTTAATTTTTTAACTGGCAAGTGCGTATTTGTTTAGCTAATCTATTTTTATCAGATAATTAATGTCGTATTTTAAAAGATTTTAGTTTTGGATGTGGGTCATTCAAACGACAGCGTTTGTCATTCGAACGACATAGCATCTAATTTGAATGACATCGTACTTCGTTCGAACGACGCTGAGGCGGTGTCTTGGTTAGACTCCTAATACGGTTTTAACTCTTAAACCCTTTATATACTAAATTGATACGGGGATGGTACTTCAAAAATCACTTTTATCTCTAACTTTCTTAGGGATGCTTTTCCAAACTATTTTCCTCTCATTTTCAACCCCTAGACCCAACTTGTAACAAGTTTTGAAGATTTAATTGGGTTTTCTCAAGAGGAGTTCAACCTTCTACTAAGATTTTTGTCCAACTAATTTCTGGCATGAATACTCTATTCTTTTTCTTTAGTATTATGCATTTTAAGTGTTGCCTAAACCTAAATTCAACGTTTTCTTAAAAATCAATTAGCAATCTAATAAGAGAAATTGGACACATAAAACTTAGGGATGTTTTTATGAAATCCTTTAATACGATTAATATTCATAACCTTTGGGTACATACGATTTATGAGTAGATTTTGGGTTTTATTGGTGTATATGTCATGTAGAAAAATCCTAGTTTTGAAATAAACGGATTTGGGGCGTATAATTCATGAGATTTATGTTGAGCTAATGAAATTAGTAATATGATGTGTTAATGAATAAATTTCAGTGTTTATATTAAAATAATTAATTGGGATCAATTTGTTGAAATTAAGATTTAATTGAATTGAACTATTATGCGTAGTTTCATTCGTTGATTAATTATGCTTGTTTGTGTGACTTGTTGGTATTATTATATTGCCATTGTGAGTCCAGGTTGTTGAGTATTTTTTCTCTCTCTATTTTAGGATTCCTTCTAGGTATGGGACTAGTGGGTAGGCTTTTGATGATTTACGCGTGCTAGGTATGGTACTAGTGAGGGTAGATTATTACGACTTGATTATGTCGGGGGTGGCCTGATTTTTGTTACTTAGTTGTCGTTAGCTAGCCTAGGCATGAGACTAGGTTGAGGTTTATGTTAGAAATTCATCCTTCAGATAGGGTAGGTCGTATCGATAACTTGGGGTCCCTTAGGTATGGGACTAAGGGGTATTTTGAGGATCTCACATCGATAAAGGGTGGGTTAATTTATAAATTGTTTAATTGAGAAATTTTGATTAATGCCTAAGATAAAAATGGGTATTAAAATTTGTGGCGACATAGTGTGTCAGGGCCGACAGTTTCAACGGGTCAGAGGACCATTTATGTCCTGTCGTGTCATGTGTGGAACCTTGTCATGTGTCGGACCTGACAGTTTAAACAGGTCAGAGGATGATTGATAAGGGAAAGTGTGACAATTTGGTGAAAATTATCACCCGGGACGGAAGGACCGTCATAATAAAAAGTGAGAACAATTATAAAAGTTGGTTAATTTAATAAAATTAGCATCGTAGGACTTGGTAACTTAAAATCATATTGGTGTGCCATTTTAATTGGAGATCTCTCCGGTAGTTAGTGATTATATTTATCGCATTTAATTATCTCGTTTAATCAAAATATTTTATTGTGATATTTATTGTATATAATGCTACTGTCTGGATTCAAGGATCCTATTTGAGGGGAGTATTGTGTATTCATGTTCGGGGCTGTGACATCATGCATTGACTAACTTTCTCAGGATAAGTTTTGGAGAAGCTGCATAGGATTAGCGATGTTATCATTTGGAGGTGAGCTTGAGTTATTCATTTTATTACATTGTTTAGTTATACTTTCCTTTTTAGTCATATTTAATTATGAGACTTCATTTGGATTTTATTGGTGTAGGTGGGATGTAGAAAAATCCTAGTTTTGAAATAAACGGATTTGGGGCGTATAATTCATGAGATTTGTGTTGAGCTAATGAAATTGGTAATATGATGTGTTAATGAATAAATTTTAGTCTTTATATTAAAATAATTAATTTGGATCAATTTGGTGAAATTAAGATTTAATCGAATTGGACTATTATGAGTAGTTTCGTACGTTGATTAATTATGGTTGTTTGTGTGACTTGTTGATATTATTATATTTCCATAGTGACGATGGGTTGTTGGGTATTTTGTTCTCCCTATTTTAGGATGAATTTTAGGTATGGGACTAGTGGGTAGGCCTTTTGATGATTTACGCTTGCTAAGTATGGTACTAGTGAGGGTAGATTATTGCGACAGTATGTCGGGGGTGGCCTGATTTTTGTTACTTCATCGTCGTTACGCTAACCTAGACATGAGACTAGGTTGAGGTTTATGTTAGAAATTCATCCTTCACAGAGGGTAGGGCGTATCGATAACTTCGGGACCCTTAGGTATGGGACTAAGGGGTATTTTGAGGATCTCACATCAATAAAAGGATGGGGTAATTTATAAATTGTGAAATTGAGAAATTGTGATTAATGCCTAGATAAAAATGGTTATTAAAATTTGTGGCGACATAATGTATTGGGGCCGACAGTTTAAACGGGTCAGAGCACGATTTATGTTGTGTCGTGTGTGGAACCTTATCATGTGTTGGGGCCTAAAGTTTAAACGGGTCAGAGGACAATTGACAAGAGGAAGTGTGGAACTTTGGTTGAAATTAGCACCCGGGACGGAAGGACTGTCATAATAAAAAGTGAGAACAATAATAAAAGTTGGTTAATTTAATAAAATTAGCATCATGGAACTTGGGAACTTAAAATCTTATTGGTGTTCCTTTTTAAATGGGGATCTCTCGGGTTGTTATTGATTATATTTATCGCGTTTAATTATCTCGTTTAATTAAAATATTTTATTCTAATATTTATTGCGTATAATACTACCGTCTAGATTCAAGGATCCTATTTTAGGGGAGTACTGTGTATTCATGCTCGAGACTCTGACCTCGTGCGTTGACTAACTTTCTCAGGATAAGTTTTGGAGAAGCTGCATAGGATTAGCGAAGTTATAATTTGGAGGTGAGCTTGAGTTATTCATTTTATTACATTGTTTGGTTATACTTTCCTTTTTAGTCATATTTAATTATGAGACTTCATTTTAGTTTTATTGGGCCATTTGGTTCCAAAGTTGTTTAGAGGATTTCAGTAAATTTATATAGTCGGTGGTTATTTTGATTTTATTAAATCATTATTGGAGATTGAGTTTAATTGGAGTTTTAGTATGTGATGGATCTTTTATTGCCTAGTTTTTATGATCATTTGAGATTGATTCAATTATTTATCTTATGGACTAATTTATTTTTATCTCATATCTATCTTATGCTAGGAATGGTATTTATTTAGTTCACGTTCAGCGTAATTTGGCGGCGATGGCTGGCCACCCCGATTGTCGGATTTTGCGGGGTGTGACAGATGGTATCAGAGCATGGTCTTAGGTCTCGTAGGTTGTGAGTCCATTTAGCTTTCGCGTTACCAATATATGTTATCCTTTGTTGATATATACTCATATATTGGGTCTAGCATACGTGTTAGCTGTATTTGTTGGAGATAAGGAGTTTGTTTTAAGGACGTTGTAGGCATTGAGGTTAGAAATAGTAATCTTGATGTGAAGATCCTTAGAATTGATTTTGGAGACGAGATTTGGTTAGATATAATTAGTAACGATGTGAGGTATTGTAAGTATCAATTTGGTGTTGTGATTTGATTTAGGTACTTAAGTATTACAATGAATTTTGGAAGAGAGAATCGAATATTGATTTGGTAGAAAGCGTAATATGCCGTCATTATTTAATAGTTATGCGTATATACATAGTAGGATATATATATATATATATATATATTGTATTTTTATCGAGGGATTACGTGCATGTAGTATTGGGTGTATGGGCCCCTAATCATGATACTCTACGGGGAGGCATACGTGAGCCTTATTTTACGTTGCAGGAATTTACTTTTTATGTGTATGCTTCGTCCAATTTCGAGGATGAAATTCTTTGCTAGTGGGGAAGTATGTATTACCTCGTATTTTAATCAATTGACTTTAACTAATTTGGAGTGAAATAATTTTTTTGGAGATTATGGCCTTTTAGAATTTAACTTGGTTTTATCATTAAAATTTTCAATCGGGAATTAATTCGAGTCTTTTATAAAAAGTTATAAGGTTTTTATTTGATTTTTAACTGGAAGGTGCGTATTTGTTTAGCTAATGTATTTTTATCAGATAATTAAAGTCGGTTTTTAAAAGATTTTATTTTTGGATGTGGGTCGTTCGAACGACATAGCATCTCGTTCGAACGACATCATACTTCATTCGAACGATGCTGAGGCAGTGGCTTGGTTAGACTCCTAATATGGTTTTAACTCTTAAACCCTTTATATACAAACTGATACGTGGATGGGACTTCGAAAATCAATTTTCTCTCTAACTTTCTCGAGGAAGATATTCCAAACTATTTTCCTCTCATCTTCAACCCCTAGACCCAACTTTTAACAAGTTTTGAAGATTCAATTGGTGTTTTCTCAAGAGGAGTTCAACCTTCTACTCAGATTTTTGTCCAACTAATTTCAGGCATGAATACTCTATTCTTTTACTTTACTATTATGCGTTTTTAACGTTGCCTAAACCTAAATTCAATGTTTTCTTAAAAATCAATTAGCAATCTAATTAGAAAAATTGGACACATAGAACTTGGGGTTGTTTTTATGAAATCCTTTAATATGATTAATATTAATAACCCTTGGGTGCGTAGGATTTATGAGTTCATTTTGGATTTTATTGGTGTAGGTGGGATGTAGAAAAATCCTAGTTTTGAAATAAACGGATTTGGGGCGTATAATTCATGAGATTTGTGTTGAGCTAATGAAATTGGTAATATGATGTGCTAATGAATAAATTTTAGTGTTTATATTAAAATAATTAATTTGGTGAAATTTGGTGAAATTAATATTTAATTGAATTGGACTATTATGAGTAGTTTCGTACGTTGATTAATTATGGTTGTTTGTGTGACTTGTTGATATTATTATATTGCCATAGTGACGATGGGTTGTTGAGTATTTTGTTCTCCCTATTTTAGGATGAATTTTAGGTATGGGACTAGTGGGTAGGCCTTTTGATGATTTACGCCTACTAAGTATGGTACTAGTGAGGGTAGATTATTGTGACAGTATGTCGGGGGTGGCCTGATTTTTGTTACTTCATCATCGTTACGCTAACCTAGACATGAGACTAGGTTGAGGTTTATGTTAGAAATTCATCCTTCACATAGGGTAGGGCGTATCGATAACTTGGGGACCCTTAGGTATGGGACTAAGGGGTATTTTGAGGATCTCACATCGATAAAAGGGTGGGGTAATTTATAAATTGTGAAATTGAGAAATTGTGATTAATGCCTAGATAAAAATGGGTATTAAAATTTGTGGCGACATAATGTATTGGGGCCGACAGTTTAAACGGGTCAGAGCACGATTTATGTTGTGTCGTGTGTGGAACCTTATCATGTGTTGGAGCCTAAAGTTCAAACGGGTCAGAGGACAATTGACAAGAGGAAGTGTCGAACTTTGGTTGAAATTACCACCCGGGATGGAAGGACCGTCATAATAAAAAGTGAGAACAATAATAAAAGTTGGTTAATTTAATAAAATTAGCATCATGGAACTTGGGAACTTAAAATCTTATTGGTCTTCCTTTTTAAATGGGGATCTCTTGGGTAGTTATTGATTATATTTATCGCGTTTAATTATCTCGTTTAATTAAAATATTTTATTCTAATATTTCTTGCGTATAATACTACCGTCTAGATTCAAGGATCCTATTTGAGGGGAGTAGTGTGTATTCATGCTCGAGACTCTGACCTCGTGCGTTGACTAACTTTTTTAGGATATGTTTTGGAGAAGTTGCATAGCATTAGCGAAGTTATCATTTGGAGGTGCAGCTGGAGGTATTCAACTTATTGCATTGTTTAGTTAGACTTTCCTTTCTAGTCGTATTTAATTATGAAACTTCATTTGAGTTTTATTGGGTCATTCGGTTCCAAAGTTGTTTAGAGGATTTCAGTTGATTTATTCAGTCGATTATTATTCAGATTTTATTAAATCATTATTGGAGATTGATTTTAATTGGAGCTTTAGCATGTGATGGATCTTTTATCGCTTAGTTGTTTATGATCATTTGAGATTGATTCAATTATTTATGTTATGGACTAATTTATTTTTGTCTCATATCTATGTCATGCTAGAAATGGTATTTATTTAGTTCACGTCTGGCGTAGTTTGGCAGCGGTGGCTAGCCACCACGTCTTTCAGATTTTGCGGGGTGTGACAACTATACTCTCAGAAGTCTTATTCCCATTATAATATAAACACGTGCTCGACCCTCACTAATGACGAGGCATTGTGAAAAGAAACAGATCATGGCCTAGAATAGCGAACATGATAGCCTTATGGTAACAGTACACCATCGCTCTACACGTTGCTAACCAGTCCTAACCCAAGATAGCATCATAAACATATATCTCTAATAGGAGCAAATCAACTAAAACATGACCTTCAAATGTCCACCCCCACTCCTCTATAGATGGATCGAAAGGTAGACCCATTACCCAATGGTAAAAAATACACTCAAAATAATAACTAGCACAATATACACTAAACCTATCTCACGCGTGAATCTAACGAAAACAAAATAATGTGATGCTCTCGTGTCACCCAAAACCTACCCCACGTACCCATAGATAAGAAAACATACCCTCAATCACTAACGGCTGACTATAAAACTGGTCTACGGACGTGATAAACACGCCCAAACTGCCCTGCCCCCGTGGAGGCGATAATGATGGAACTGTCGAAGGGGCTGAAAGCTGCTGCAACTGTTGCCCCGGCTGGGCACCCTACTCCTGAACCCTAGCCCTGCTTTGACAAGAACTCCGCATGTGTCCCTCCTCCCCACATATGAAACACCTCCCTGTGAAATTTGCATGCCTCTATCCCTGGTAACCTAGACAAGGTTACTCTTTTCTCTAGCCCTGTTGGCCCCAATATCCAAAGCACTGCTGTCCTCCAGTATGGTTATCCTATCCACATAGAGTATGTTGCTAGCCCTTATGGTAACTACCATTACTCGACCTAAATATCTTAGTCGAAGTATTTTGCTAAGAATATCGTACATGCTATCTAACTTGCTAGGGACCCACTAGCACTGTTACCACCAATCTTGCCCTGCTCGCTAGACTCTTCAACCCTCTTTGCTCTATTCTGATGGAAGCAATGGTCTTGACAATGTAAAAGTGTAGCATTAATGTAACACCCCGCCCGCCCGGGGAGAGCGAACAGAGCGCTACTCATCGATAAAACTAATTCAAATCCACAAATAACAAGGTATAGAGCATCTAAATCCTATAATAGAAAAGAACCCATTAATCTAAAATCTCTTCAAATAAATACAACAATTCTCTCGAATAAATACAACATCTAACTCAAAATAAAATAAATCTCCAATGATCTATACATCAAAATAAATACAAGTCTTCTCATCTTGTATTAAAAATCCTTCCCAATAATAATCCACGCTAAAATCCATCTCCAAAATAAATCCAAAGTGCCCAAAAATCCGCGCTAACCAGCCACTAAAAGAAAATATGGGGAAGTACACAATACGACAGGATATATGCTCAACAAATATTAGCGGTGAATAAAACGTAACAATACGAATATGAATATTCAAATCAAATGCGAATCTCAATAGCAATTATATCAATATAATTTCTCAACAACACATTAATTGGGTCACCAGGCCTCACCACCGTACCGCGCCTATGCATTTTTCAAGCATATTCGAAAAAAGGAATATTGGCAGGTGCCCAACTTCAGTGTCATATTAAAATCTCATGACAACATGCTCAACACCAAATATAATATCACATGAATCGAAATTAGATTCCAACAAATATTTCCAGATTTCCAAATGACTTTATCAATTCAAATATGAGTCAATAATCACAAGAAAACAATGAGAATAATAATCGCGAGATTAAGGATCATATTGTGTAAAACCCCATACCTTAAACCACAAAAAAGAACCAACATGAATCATCACATAATTTTAGCCTCAAAATCTAAAAACACCATCACGTTCCTCTCACAAAAATAATCAAATCTCGTTCTAGCCCAAACTCGAGAAAATACCAAATAAGCCTTATAATCTAAGGTTCAAATCTTGAATAAGTTTGGGGCTATGGTTTGTATATGAAAGGGAGTAATTTTGGAGAGGTCTTCTGGTTGAAAATTTTGAGAAAAAGTGATTTGAAAAGTCAAGCCACGAATTAGTTGATATATAAAGGATTAAGAGTTTGATTAGGAAAAGAGTTCTAATCAGCTACAAACACTAAAAAAATTATTTCGGACGATCGGACCGTTGGAATTGGATGAAATTTTACAGAAAATTAGCTAAAGATGAAAGGAAGCTCTCAAAAAAATTTCAGCTCGATCGGATTGTTCAATATTTTTAAATATTTTTTTTAAAGAGTTTTATGCTCCGAGGACTCTTAGAGAGTTTTATGTTTTGAGGACTCTTCTATATAGTAAAAATTCAATTAAAACTCCGTTTTAATTCCGATTCCGAAACTGTTTGAAATTTTCATCTTTAAAAATAAAATCCAACATATTTGAGCAATAAAAATAATTTTACCAAAAACTTTATTTTCCTCTATATTTTGAAAATACCCCAAAATTACGCGGGTTATTACACTTCCCCACTAACAATTGAATTTTGCCATTGAAATTTTCCGAATACCTAACTCTAAAAAATCAGGCCAACAATCTCCAAAAATAATCTCGTCACCAAAAAAATAATTTCCTCATATCTAATCTAGATGCCTAACGCAAAACGATTCTCTAAAAATTTCTATCTCCAAATTCGCGCCACAAAACGCAACAGACCCAAAACCCAAGACCTGAGGGTTGTCATATACCTAAGGTTTGATACCATTATGTAACACCCTGCCCACCTGGGGAGAGCGAACGGAGCGCTACTCATCAATAAAACTAATTCAAATCTACAAATAACAAGTTATAGAGCATCTAAATCCTATAATAGAAAAGAACCCACTAATCTCAAATTACTTCAAATAAATACAACAATTCTCTCGAATAAATACAACATCTAACTCAAAATAAAATAAATCTCCAATGCTCTATACATCAAAATAAATACAAGTCTTCTCATCTTGTATTAAAAATACATCCCAATAATAATCCACGCTAAAATTCATCTCCAAAATAAATCCAAAGTGCCCAAAAATCCGCGCTAACCTGCCACTAGAAGAAAATATGGGGAAGTACACAATACGACAGGAAAGATGCTCAACAAATATTAGCGGTGAATAAAACGTAACAATACGAATACGAATATTCAAATCAAATGCGAATCCCAATAGAAATTATATCAATATAATTTCTCAACAACACATTAACCGGGTCACCAGGCCTCACGATCGTATCGCGCCTATGCAATTTTCAAGCATATCCGGAAAAAGGAATATTGGCAGGTGCCCAATTTCAGTGCCATATTAAAATCTCATGATAACATGCTCAACACCAAATATAATATCACGTGAATCAAAATTAGATTCTAACAAATATTTCCAGATTTCCAAATGACTTTATCAATTAAAATATGAGTCAATAATCACAAGAAAACAATGAGAATAATACTCACGAGATTAAGGAGCATATTGTGCAAAACTCCATACTTTAAACCACAAAAAAGATCCAACATGAATCATCACATAATTTCAGCCTCAAAATATAAACACACCATCATGTTCCTCTCATAAAAATAATCAAATCTGGTTCTAGCCCAAACTCGAGAAAATACCAAATAAGTCTTCTAATCTAAGGTTGAAATCTTGAATAAGTTTGGGGCTATGGTTTGTATATGAAAGGGAGTAATTTTGGAGAGGTCTTATGGTCGAAAAGTTTGAGAAAAAGTGATTTGAAAAGCCAAGCCACGAATTAGTTGATATATAAAGGATTAAGAGTTTGATTATGAAAAGAGTTCTAATCAGCTACAAACATTAAAAAATTTATTTTGGACGATTGGACCGTTGGAATGGGATGAAATTTTACAAAGATTTATCTAAATACGAGTGGAAGCTGTCGAAAAAATTTCAGCTCGATCGGACTGTTCAATATTTTTAAATGTTTTTTTTTCTAGAGAGTTTTATGCTCCGAGGACTCTTAGAGAGTTTTATGTTTTGAGGACTCTTCTATATAATAAAAATTCAATTAAAACTCGATTTTAATTCCGATTCTGAAACCGTTTGAAATTATCATCTTTAAAAATAAAATCCAACATATTTGAGCAATAAAAGTAATTTTACCAAAAACTTTATTTTTCTCTATATTTTGAAAATACCCCAAAATTATGCGGGTTGTTACAATTAACGACATCAACATAAGTCCTCAAGGTCAGATATCCCTATAAGTGATGAATTCTCCAAGTGAGTCCATTAATAAAATGAAGGAGTCTCTTATCCTTTATATTCACAGTGCCTGGAACAAATTTTGTTAGGCATATGAATTCCTCCTCATATTCGGTCATAATCCGGCCCTCCTATGAAAGGTTGAGGAATCTCTTCATCATCTTCGTCTAGACTATTGACTGAAAGTACTTGCAGTTATATTGCACCCAAAATTCTTGAATGGTCATGGTGACTCTCTCCTAAGATGTGGTGACTGACTCTGAGAATTCCCCTACACTATGTCCTATATGTTATAATGGTTCAAATAAACTCAAGTTCAATATTTTTATATTTTTCCAATTTTAAGATTGAACTATTAAGAAAAATTCTCCCAATTAAACTTAGAACCAATTAAATTGTTCTAATGAAAATCGATTTTCCAAATTTTATCTTTTTACACTAAACTATGCATCTAGGCGATAGCAGAAAAATAAATAAGTCAAACCATAAGATGCCAATGTATGAGGAAATCACTAAGGGAAAAAACCTCGGACGGCCAGCCAGATGATCACTATGATATGGTTTTACAAAGAATAGACAGTAGACTTACATAATATCTCGATAACCATCACAAGCCTTAATGCTCTTATATCTTCAACCACTCCTCCACAGTGCAATGTAGGTGCCCACCCATGCAAGTGTCCACAGCACACGAGTCCACGTGTATCTTAAGATCCACCGATGTAACTCAACAACCGTCTACGATTCAAGCCATTAAATCCATCGCCTCTTTATTACAATCAACATGTACAGAGTCCTCCGCATGCCAACAGGTTATCTCATGATGAAAGAATTAAATTAGGTTCCCAAATAAGGTCTCAAAGTATATGATTTATGAATCTTGGATCTTGATAAACAAAGGGTGAAACTTGGGAGTTGGAACTTTTGTAAACATATATGATTTTCATTTTTATGAAAAGTCTTCTTGCAATCTGAGCCTAAAACACCTTTTATATTTTCTTAAGGTGACAGCTTGTTCGAATGACATTGAGTCTCGTTCGAACGAGATAAACCACTTGTTAGAATGAAAAAAAATCTCGTTTGAACGAGAAGGCTATCTCGTTTGAATAGGCTTGAAGCGACCTTCTGGCGAGTCAAAACAGTACGCCCCCATTCGATGTTCGTTTGATGTAAACTTATAATGATATTCAAATGAGATGGACCAGTCGTTTGAATGAGAATGTGCTCTCGTAAAAGCGAGGTTAGTGAAAAATTAAAAATTTTAAATAAAATTTCACGCCTCAAATTTAAATAAAATAAACTCAGATTTTTTTTTAAATGTTCCAAATGATTTTAGATAAAACATAACACCCTTAATAAAAAATTCCAAGGACTCAAATTATATGCATTCATACCTATGAGATCCTCGGTATAAGTGAAGACAAACTTGGCACGATAAAGATGACTTAGAATATCCAATCTTTGAAGCTTGGTCGACATGTCTTCATCAAACAAGATCATAGGCTCATGGGATTATGAAGATACAAGTGTTTCTTATAACTCAAACGTTTTGTCAAGATTAATGTCAATTACATACATATTGACTCGATTTGAAATTTGTCCTTACAAATCTCCCTATTTGGATATTTCGGGACAAAACCAAAACAAAAATATTAAGGTTCGTCAAGCTCTCTAAAAAGACTCATTCCCCAATCCTAAAAAGAAAAAAGTATACAGACGCTCGATAGACACACAAATATGATTAGCTTTCCTTTGATTGAAAACTTTATCGCATTGATGTATTCCTGTAATCTCGCAAACTTAAACAAACCTTCAAATTCAACGAGAATATAACAAATATAAATCTGCAAATGAATAAACATATAAAAATGTCCGAATAATATCAATCTTGGTAAGACGTATCCCCCTAAGATAAAGATATCCAAATCATGTAAAGAAAAGATAGCATTTCTCCCACTTTCTGTTCAGGAATAGACAAAGTAAGATTGCATAAATAATTACTCCCCAAAACCGAATCTCCCCCTAAATAAGTGATCATAAGATACCAATTTTAAAACAAATATGATACTACAATTGAATTGAAGGAGAAGAGAATAAAATCACGTAATAGTGTATAGTGTGGCAAACACACAACATAGCAACTCAAGCATAAATAATCTAAAAGATAAAGCATGTGATAAATATGGAATAAATATAAGTCGCAAAGACTCAAAACACAATACCATATATAATATATACAAAATATATCAATGAAATTCCATTATACATATATAGGTATAAACGACCCCAAAACAAGACACAAAAAACATAAGATTTACATACTAGCATCGCATCGATATGTCTAAACATGTGGAATGGAATGAATGGGTGTGAACTAGATACATATAAATTATAACCCAAACACTGAAATACATTCAAAAAGTCCTCAATTGATCATAAAACTTTATCAAACTAAGCTTTAGTCTGAAGTGACAAATAAAGTTGAACTTAATGAACAAAACAAGCACAATGAACACAAGCCTGGATTATTAATGATTCTACAAATCAATAACGTCATGAAAAAATAAATATGACTAGGATTCATTGTGCAAACCCATTGGTATTTAACTAAATCTCCCTCAAATGATAAATAAATACAATTTTTTTAAGCATATTGCGTTGGAAGAACTAGCAAACAAACAAACTAATTTGGCCCTTATTTAACAATTTTTCTATTTTTATTGCGTTTATTTTTTCTTTGCACCTTTGCCAATGTTGTCTTCCACGCAAAGACTTTTTCTTTCATAGCCCTTTGTTGTGCTCACTCTTATTTTTCAATACTTAACAAACTCTCGTCTGCAACAGTTCTTACATGTACAAATCTTCCATAATCTCAAAATATCTAGATGTCAGGATTGATGGGAGAACATCTCATATAGCTCAAATATACATCCTGAAGTTAAATTCCAACAAACTCATGCATGTGTGTATGGAGGCATATACAAAGTCAAATCCATAAAGCAAATCAATCTCGATACAAATCTATGCAAACATGGTTAAGATCAATCTAAGTGTATATAATCATAATCAAATGTCCTAGCCACATGGAAAGTATGAAGTGAATTAGATTCAAACACATTAATATGTCATACCAAATGTGTAAAACTAAAATAGAAAAAAAATAAAAAGCTTTCTAGTTTTAAATTTTTTTATAAAGTAAAATCTTTTTATATTTTTCAATATGACTCAATAGAAGAAAAATATTATATAAAAAATACACATGTCATAACACCAGTATGAATATATCATGAAGCACAACTAGAGTATTACAAATAAAATCATGCAAGCAATCATCCATAAGATATAGAAAGTGAAGAATCATGTGCAAGCATGCGAGAATAAGTTAGTCTAATATCAACCTCCTCCAAAAAAGATTTTCTATGGAAAATAGGTGTATCCTTAATGCGTCTATTTTTGAGAACCAAGAGGACACTAGACTTTAACTTCCTAGGGCCTCTTCCAATATCATAACAAAACGCCATAAGGTGACTTTTCCTACCACAATGTGAACAAGTGTAAATGCGAGGAATGTCACCTATGGGTTGACCTTTTCTAACATCCTTAGATTTGGTTGACACTCTAAAACAAACAATGGTCTTGGATTTAATAATAAAATCATTAGAAACATGGGATCCAGTACCATCATTACTAAAACTACTCGAGTTTTTAAAATAACCACTTAAGTTCAAAATTTTATACTCAAGTAAAAAATTTGACGCTTCCAATTTTAGGGACTCCTTCTTCATATGTTCAATCCTTCTTAGAACGTTATCTCTCTTCCCCTCATTGCAAGAAAACTTATCCCTAAGAGTCTTACCATATGCCTTAAAATCATTAATCAAAACACTATCCTCAATGACACAAACATTAACCTTAGAATTTTTAAATTCCTCTAAGTCTTTCTTTAAAAATTAGAATCTATCATCACTCTCTTTCTCAGACACTATTTAATATCACGAATTGTGTCCAAAAGCTTTTTGTGAAGAATATCCCTTTGATTTTAAATATTTTACAAAAATTCAAGTTTGGCTTTAAAAAAAATTCTTTTTCAAAAATTTTAATTCTTTTTGCAAACTTCAAATTCAAATGAGATAAATTTTTATCATGGTTATGAAGCTCATTTAAATTCCACTCAAATATTAAACTCATTATCACTAGACACATTGGATAACCTATAAGTATGGGAATCCATCGAGAGAGAAGGAATAATAACCTCCATAAACTTGAAAAATAACCTACACAATAACTAAGTGTATCAGGCTCTAATACTAATTTGAGAATTCCCCTACACTATGTCCTCTATGTTAGGATGGTTTGAATAAACACAAGTTCAAACTATTTATGTTTTTCCAATTTTCAAGATTGAAATTTTAAACAAAATTCTCCAAATTAAACTTTGCACTAAATAAACCGTTCTTGTGAAAACCGATTTATTATATTTATCTTTTTATCCTAAATCATGCATCTAGGTGATAATAGATAAAATTAATAAATCAAACCATAAGACGCCTATGTACGAGGAAATTACTAAGGGAAAAAATCTCAAACGGTCTAGCCAGAACATCACTATGATATGATTTTACAAAGAACATAATGTAGACTTATGCAACGACTCGATAACTGCCACAAGCCTTGACGAACTTCTATCTTTAACCACTCCTCCACATTACATTGTAGGACTCCACCCACGTAAGTGTCCACATCACACGATTCTTCTTGCACCTCAGTATCCATCAATGTTGCTCAGCAACCAACCACAATTTATAACACGAAATCCATCATTTCTTCAACGATCAGTAGGTACGGAGTCCACCATAACAAAACACGTTCTCTCAAGATGAAAGAAACAAACTAGGTACCGAAATAAGATCTCAAATTAAATGATTTATGAATCTTGGATCTTGATGAACAAAGGGTGAAACTTAGGAGTTGGAACTTTTATAAATAGATATGATTTTCATTTTCGTCAAAAATCTTTTAGCAATTTGAGTCTAAAATTCCTTTTATATTTTCTTGAGGAGACATTTTGTTCAAACGACATTGAGGCTCATTCGAACGAGATAAGCTACTCGTTAGAATGAAACAGAGTCTCATTTAAATGAGAAGACTATCTCATTTGAACTGGTTTTTAATGACATTTTGACGAGTCAAGAAAGTAGTCCCTCATTCGATGTTCATTTGATGTAGACTTATAATGAGCCTTCGAACAAGATGGACCAGTCATTCGAATGAGAATGTGTTCTAGTTTGAACGATGTCAGCAAAAAATTAAAACTTTTAAATAATACAGCACGCCTCAGATTTAAATAAAATAAACTCAGGAATTTTAAAAAAAAATAATCCAAATGATTTTAGATAAAACATAACACCCTTAATAAAATATTCCAAGGACTCATATATTATATGCATTCATAACTGTTAGATCCCCAATATATGTGAAGATAAACTTGACACAGTAATCATGGCTTAGAATATCCACTATTTAAAGCTTGGCCACTTCATCTTCATCAAACGACGTCTTAGGCTCATGGGATTTTGGAGATTCAAGTCTATCCTATGACTCAAACATTTTGTGTTCAATAATGCTAATTACATAGAAATTGACTCAATTGAAAATTTGTCCTTACAGACTCCTACCACTGCAATGTTAATCCTATAAGCTTAAAAATAGCCAAAATATTCATTTGAGTGTCACTTCACTCAACCATATGTAGATTAATTTGGACATCTTTCTTCCATTGCCAACCTAGAACAGTATTCGCACTCCCCCAAGACTCCAGCAGATTGTACTTCTGGCAGGCCTCTTCAACTCTCTCCTATATTGATGGCACTGGGTGGGCCTATATGATTGTTCCCACTAGCTGCTGTCATTGTGCCTGGGGAAACTGCGATGCCACGGAAGTTATCATGGCATTAACCACCTGTGTAATAATGGTGGCAACCTCTGCAGCAGTCATTGTCCCCTGTGAAACCTACAGCTCCGGCTGAGCCTTTCCTCTACTAGCCTTACTAGTGGCTCGAGTTGGTCATACTCTCCTGTTAATTGGCATCTGTCGAATTCGTATGAGATTCACTTCAACTATATACAATAGCAGAAGAATGTAAAAGCTCAATCTGAATTAACAGTCCTAAGCATAGGGCTTTACATCAAAGAAATGCAATGTTGAAAATGTAACAAGTTCACAAAGATCCTATGGACACTAGAACCTGATGCTCTAATACCATATGTGACACCCCACCTATTCTAATAAAGGGTGACCATTCCTCTACTAAAATAAAATAGAAATCTCAGTATGCTTCTTTCTTAGCATCACTGTCGAAACCAATTAATTACTAATAACCCATTAAGTCAGGTGCCAAATTTTAAAATTTGTTAACATGATTTGTTAAACCATTTAACCATATAAGATCAACATTCACAATAATATAACATAGTGAGTACTGATAGCATAATTAAATAAATAACTGAATAAACTCTCGATAAATCCCAAGTACAATAACCAACTGATAAATGACGTAATATAAACAAAGTCTGGTGATAATAAAAACTATCTGACTGTGGGCGAGTTGCCCAAAATAAATAATAGAATAATCATCCTAAATAAATAGAATGGAAAGAGGCATCTACGCAAATCATTCATGCATCCACAGTTGTTGCAGCATCGTCCGACTGAAAGGACAAGCTAACCCTTACGTCCCTATGACTATGCACCGAAAAGGTTTTAAAAATATTTTTGATGCGGGTTAGTGATAAAATATTTTAAAAACAGTTGTAAGTATTTAAATTCATTATAAATATGCAAAAATAATTATTCATGTTAATCTGGTGTCGTACTCACATGAGATTATCCTCATCATTCATCTATAGTACACACCTAATGCGAGTATTTTAATTACCTAATTATGCTATCGCGCCAAACTAGTCTTGTGATTCTTAACTTAGTCAAACCTTGTATGCACTCCCTAGTATGCTATCATGCACCAAGTACATCCTATACCATCCCAGGGCCACCAGGTCGGAATATCACCACCGATCCCAAAATCACAAACTCAAAATGAAGGTGCTCATAAACATACATCCGTGGGTCATAAGTATAACACATTACCCCATCCGAACTCAAAACTCATCTATTCTCACTCTCGGATAATGGTCGTGCAATAGTACTATGACCTGAAAAAAATTTAATATATGTTGCTTAACGCCAACGTGGACCGCCCACTACGTAAAACCTTTAATTGTAGTATTAGAGTACATATGTTCACATAAAGTCAATCACACATATATAAGGTCAGTTATCGTGCGTAATATCTCTCATTGGACTAGCTATCCAATCCCAAAGTCTAATTTGACTTCCCAGTATTAGCTAAGTATTAACTTACTTATTGTTGAACTCAATGATTATATACTTCTCGACAACATGATAATCTAAGAAAGCACTAGCATAGCCATCCCGAAATCTTGAATTGATTTTTTGATTTTCACCCGTAATCATTTACTCTGTTAGTCATGTATTTCCTTCGACAGAATCCATCTCCAGTTAACCTATGACACTTCCTAAGTCTCTTGGGAATAATTTAATATTAGTTTTAAAAATTCCTACCACGATCTCCCTTTAAATAGATAAAATTATAAGAGTTCCTTCTTCCATTATAACTCTTGAAAGTCACTAATTCACACAAATCTAATATTCTAATAGATTAAACACCTTTCACTAAAACGACCATTACTCCCTCCACGGAAGTCCAAATGGACTGATTCAAAGATAATTGGAAAGATAAGATCCATACCTTTATTGAAATATATGACTCATACACTAATTCCAATTAAAAATAAAATGACATGCATTTGAATTGATGCCAAAATTTTAGACAGATTCATCAATTAAATCAATAAATCATTTAATACTAAACACTAGTTTCAAGATGAACCCTTTTCTCTTTTAAATCAATCAAGAACCTATCTTTTCAATTATAATCACATTAGATTTGCCATACTATCATTAGATTCATCCTCGATAGTTAATTTACTCAATACCCAATTTTTTCATGGTTCTCTCAACCCAAAATTGTGTGTTTTCCTACACTAATTTTGCATGAATATTTTAAACGACAATTAACATTCAAGAAAGTTAAATACTTTCCTTGAGAGCTATGAATTTATGATATTTACTTCTTAATTTCCTTTCTTGGCAATGATCTTGAACTCAATCTGGATCCCTTTTTCTTCACTTTTATCCCTTTTCTTCTTCTTCTCTCTCTTTCCTCTCTTAAAACCCTAGCCTCTTGAATGGTTGGATTGCTACCATTCAATCCACCTTACTTAAATATAAAATCAAACACTCCAAATCTCAAAATTGAGTCAGATCTTATGTGTAAAATTACTCAAATACCCTTTTATGGCTCCCTTTTAGGCTAAAAACCCACGAAACCCAATTACAACCCCCGGGTACCTATTTTTGAGTATTTCGACTCATTCTGGATCATTGGTGCACTCAGAATCACCATTATAATTATCTAACATAAATTTCCATCTCATTTCTAATAAGGCTCTATATGCATGTCCCGAATGAGATACCGTTAAACCCATCGCTTTAACTCACTTACGACGTAATATAATTTAACAATTTTTCATTTACTTATCACACAAGTAAATATAAGTATACATAAATGTTAATCCTTTTATTCACAAATTAATATTATTTAAGTCACTTTATTTCTCAATTTTATTAAATTACTTACACACGTGTAATTAAAAATGCTTTAAAAATTCGGAGTGTTATGTACGCTTCAACATACAATCACATACAATCTAAAGATAAAACAACTACAATCTATCATAACATATCAAGTTACAATGGTTATAATTCAAAATTACACTAATAACAATTTACAATTTATAGTTAAAGATCTAGGATACTAATTAGTCGATGCTAAGTTTATCATAATACAAGACTAATGACACTTCAATCTTATGAACTTACATAGTGAAATACAATTAGAGTTTACGTTATTACCTAGTTACATTTATAATTATACTATTTAAAAAAAATATTAAGTTCCCTTATTTTAGTTCATCCATACAGTTACATAAACTTTTAAACATACCTTTCTTTGTATTAGTGACTTAAATGCCTATATGATATGAATTTTCAGATTTTACTAGCTCTTTATAATTTAATTGAAATTGGTACATTTTTTAGTGAATTAAGAGTCACCTTTTGCTTTGTATATGAACCAAAAAAATATTAAAAAACTAGAATTTGGAAGATAACATGATGATTACATCATGGGCGGTGCGATTGAGTATGGTAAATGAGTCGGGAAAATGACTGTGTAGCAGATCTATTGAGAGTAAATGGATGGTTGGATGAAAGAAGTAGCCACTAATTGCTGAGGTACTTGAATCGAAGTTAGTATTGTTCGAGCTAGATGAGTAGGTAAGGTTCAGGTTAAATAAGTTATCGTTGAATTTCCTATTAAGTTGTTTCTCATTGAATAACTCTAATGCTACTAGAGTAACTTTCAAGCAACACATTTTTATAATATTAAATGCACGTGTTCTAGTCAACTAAAGTAATATCAACGTTATGAAAAAAATCATCGATAATGATACCCAAAACCTTAACTCGATTAAAATATTGTATAACTCAAATGCAAGTTAATTGTGAGAGTTGTAACAATCCTGTAAGACCGGAATCGAATTCCATAAGAACTTATAAAGAGTAAAGTTAATATTAATTTTGAAAAGTATTAAGAAGCAAGAGTAAAACTAAGAATAAAAGATTTAGGGTAAAGGGAGTTAGTTAAACAACTAATATAAAGCAAAACTATGAAGAGCAATCTGTTTGAGATTAATGGAGTTAAACGATTTTAATTAGCATGTTGATGAACTAAGATTAAAAGAGGCATACGAGCATTCCCCCACCTTGGACTAACACAAAAGACGTGGTTCGTAAGATCAAATCATAATCAATAAGCTAATGGTAAAATGCATTTATGTGTAGTAAAACCTAAAAATACAACCCTTACATGAACAAGGAAGTTAATACACAAAGATACTCTTATATCGAAAAAACCCACCCAATGATTTGATTCAAACCAATAACCAAAACATTCTATTTCGGTTTATGGTCCCAAACCAATGAGACTAGCTATACATGATAATGAGAAAGTTGAACACAAAGTAAATGTAAGTAAAGGAGAACAAGGCAATAGATACAAGATTTCAAACCCAATTACTATATTAACTAACAATAAGGTGTTCAATTAATACAAGGTACAACCATGCCAAACATTAAATACTTCAAATGGAGTAAATGATGAAAGATAATAAGGAAATGGGTAAAGAAAATCTTGGAGGGAGAAAAGATATATTTTTATACTCTTTTTCTCCAAAATATTAACTATATCTAATAAAAATCAACTTTCATTTATGGTTGACAAAAAAATAAAGAAAAAAGAAGGAGAAAAAATTACAAAATCCATAATAGCTAATCGATCAATTGGAAGGCGATCAATCGGGTCACTTGGAATTGGACATATTGTCTCAAATTGCTTCACATTTTAAAAATATAATGATTTATTAGAAAATGGTCGATTGATTGAATCACTGAAGGAGGAATCCCCACTTTTCTTCAAGGAATGAAGATGTTTGTGAAAATGGTCAAGTCTATGTGATTTCTAAATGGATTGATAGGCTTTTGGAAACCATTTAAGACCAACTTAATAAACTATGCAATGAATCCCAATTCGTGGAATCTATATCATAAAAGTATGAAAATTCCCCCTGTGTTATGTTATGAGACGGAACTTTACTGAAACTCATCCAATCATCCCAAAATTCATTCAATTCACCTATGAAATCTCAAATAAATCTTTTACGAGATATATAAATTAAAAATCGTTGTTGTCCAGTATAAGAGCATAAAAATAAAGAAACTGGGAATGGGAGACCTAGAATGGATAATTAAAAATGTGTTTTACATGCAATATTCTTGACTAATCAAAGTACACATGTTCCCTATTATCCATGCCACATCAGGTCCTAATCTTATACCAATGAATTTCGTCCAGACAGAGTTCAAAAAGTGATAATTTTGATGGAATTATTTTGGATCGAGACTACAAGCGAACAATGGGAAAGCATCGATGACTATACGAGGTATAACATAATATTCATAGAGTAAGATACAGGGAAAATAACCCTCCACCCTCCCCATTATGGTGCCTTGGTGATCACACTCCACATATAAGGTGGGGACGTTGATAAAATCTTGTTCGATAAAGGGAGTTTTTTTGGAGGTCGTGTACCTCAAGTTGTTTAATAAGTTAAACATGTGTATGGTATGAAACTGTCTCCTCGATCGATTTTGCAAAATATACAATGATTCCACTACGAAAATAGTCTTTCATGTTCGAGCAGGAGGAATGCCGAATAAGATCAAGTCCTTGGTAGTGGACAGTGA